>JAGIQG010000001.1:77724494-79171829 GCA_024679065.1 Sphyrna mokarran | reverse complement strand
CAATTAATATAACCTGCACATGTTTGAACTGTGGGAGGAAACCCACGCAGATACAGGGAGAATGTGCAAACTCCAGGTAAAAGGTGATTTGAGATTATTTTATCACTTATATAAATATTCTTTCATCCTTTTATCTGTATAAGGGCAGTACAGCAATTAGGGCAGTGATATGCTCCTCCTGCCAGATGTGGGAGATTGGAGCAATCTAGTCTCCCTGACAACTTTGTCTGCAGGAAATGTGTCCTGCTACAGCTCCTCACAGACTGCATTGTTCAGCTGGAATGCAAATGGATGCACTGTAGAGTATACAGGAGGCAGCGAGTGTGATAGACATTAGTTACAGGGAGGCTGTCATGCCATAGGTTCAGTCAGGTGAATGAGTGGCTACTAGGAGAGGTAGGCAGGTAATACAGGAGTACTACCCTTTCAAACAGATACACTATTTTGGATACTGTTGAGGGTTGATAACCTGTAAGGGGAAGATACCCAGCAGCAGCCAGGCCTGTGGCACCACACCTGGTTCTGCTGTACAGCAGGGTTGGGGAAACAGCAAGCAAGTATTAGTAATATGGGACTCACTAGTTAGAGGCACAGATAGGCATTTCTATGGCTGTAATCAAGGCTCCAAGATGGTGTGTTGCCTCCTTGATACCAGGGTCAAACACGTTGCTAAGCGGTATAGGACTTTCTTAAGGGGGAGAGTGAGCAGCTAGAAGTTGTTGTACGTACTGGTACCAACGACATAGGTAGAAAAAGGGATGAGGTCCTGAAATGTGAATATAGAGAGTTAGGCAGAATGCTAAAGTGCAGGACTTCAAAAAGTAGTAATTTCTTGACTACTACTGGGTGCCACATGCTAATGAGAGTAGGAATAGGAAGATTAAGCAGATAAATGCATGGCTTGAGAGCAGGTGCAGGGGGCAGGAATTTAGATTTGTGGACCATTGGAATCTTTTCTGGAGAAGGGGTGACCTGTTCAAGAGGGACAGGTTACACCTGAACTGGAGGGGGACTAACGTCCTGGTGGGAAAATTTGTGAGAGCCATTCGGGAGGGTTTAAATTAGTTTGTCAGGAGGGTGGGACCCAAAGCAGTAGCAAGACAGAAGAGAAGATTGAGGACAGGGCAGAAGTTAAAAAAAGCACATTAAATAGTACAGGCAGTGTCAGACAGATCAGGCAAAAGCAGAGAGCAAGGGAAGTCCAGATTAAACCGCATTTATTTCAATGTAAGAGGCCTGATGCCATGCAGATGAACTCAGGACATGGATGAATATGTGGGACTGGGATATTATAGCAATTACTGAAACATGGCTGAGAGAGAGACAGGACTGGCAGCTCAATGTTCCAGAGTACAAATGCTACAAGAAAGATAAAATAGGAGATTAGAGAGGAGGGGGAGCTGCACTTTTGAACGGGGAAAACATCACAGCAGTACTGAGAGGAAATATATCCGAGGATTCGGCCACTCTGTGAACAGAACTGAGAAATAAGGAATTACTTTGATACGGTTGTATTATAGGCCCTCAAAGAGTCAGTGGGAAAATGAGGAGCAAATATATAAGGAGATTACAGATTGCGCCAAGAAAAATAGGGTGGTAATAGTCAGAGATTTTAACTTTCCCAACATTGAGTGGGACAGCCTTAGTATTAGAGAATTAGACGGAGAAAAATTTGTTGAGTGTATTTTGATGGTATCAGGCAGGACTTTTCAAAAGTTAATTGGGGGAGTCTGTGGGAAGTTAAAGGGACATCTGGTAAGTGGAAGGCTTTCAAAAGTGAGTTAAGCAGGGTTCAGGGTGAGCACATTCCTCTCAGAGTGAAGGACAATGCTGGTAGAAGTAGGGAAGCCTGCATGACGCAGGATATTGAGGCCCTAGTCAAGAAGAAGGAGGCACATGACATGTATAGGCAGCTGGGATCAAGTGAATCCCTTGAAGAGTATAGGGGATGTAGGAGTAAAGAGAGAAATCAGATAGGCAAAAAGTGGACACGAGATTGTTTTGGCAGATAAGGCAAAGGAGAATCCAAAGAGCTTCTACAAATACATAAAGGCCAAAGGAGTAACCAAGGAGACAGTAGGGCCTCTTAAGGATCAACAAGGTCACCTACATGCCGACCTACAAGAGATGGATGAGATCTTAAACGAATATTTCTCATTAGTATTTACTGTTAGGAAAGCATGGATGCAAGGGATCTTGGGAAAATAAGTAATGATGTCTTGAACAGTATACATATTACAGAGGTGGTGGTGCTGGAAGTCTTAAAGCGCATTAAGGTAGATAATTCCCCGAGACCTGATGAAGTGTATCCCAGGACATTGTGGGAGGCTAGGGAGGAAATTACGGGTCCCCTAGCAGAGATATTTGAATCATTGATAGTCACAGGCAAGGTGCCTGAAGATTGGAGGATAGCAAGTGTTGTGCCTTTGTTTAAAGAGGGCTGCAGGAAAAAGCCTGGGAACCACAGGCCGCTGAGCATCACATCTGTGGTGGGTAAGTTACTGGAAGATATTTTGAGCGACAGGGTCTACAGGCATTTAGAGATGCAAGGACTGATTAGAGACAGTCAGCATGGCTTTGTGAGTGGAAAATCATGTCTCTCAAATTTGATTGAGTTTTTTGAAGGGTAACCAAGAAGGTAGATGAGGACATTGCAGTTGATGTTGTCTACATGCACTTTAGCAAGGCCT
This sequence comes from Sphyrna mokarran, assembly GCA_024679065.1. Classification (NCBI taxonomy): domain Eukaryota; kingdom Metazoa; phylum Chordata; class Chondrichthyes; order Carcharhiniformes; family Carcharhinidae; genus Sphyrna; species Sphyrna mokarran. The sequence goes on along the minus strand of JAGIQG010000001.1, from coordinate 79,169,139 downwards.
TTGACAAAGTACCGCATGGTCGGTTGTTATGCATAAGGTTAAATCTCACAGGATCCAAGATAAGGTACCTAAATGGATACAAAATTGGCTTGATAACAGAGACGACGTAGAGATGCCGGCGTTGGACTGGGGTGAACACAGTAAGAAGTCTGACAACACCAGGTTTAAGTCCAACCGATTTATTTGATAGTAAAAATAATAGTGAGTTTACTATCAAATAAATCGGTTGGACTTAAACCTGGTGTTGATAACAGAGACCAGAGAGTGGTTATAGAGGGTTGTCTTTCAAACTCGAAGCCTGTGACCAGCGGTGTGCCTTAGGGATCAGTGCTGGTCCCCTGTTATTTGTCATTTATATTAATGATTTGGGTGACAATCTAGGAGGAATGGTTAGTAAGTTTACAGATGACACCAAGATTGGTGGCATAGTAGACAATGAGGAGGTTATCTTGGATTGCAACTGGATCTTAATCAGTTGGGCCAGTGGGCTGACGAGTAACAGATGGAGTTTAATTTAGATAAATGTGAGGTGATGCGGTTTGTAGATTGAACCAGAGCAGGACTTATTCAGTTAATAGTAGGGCAATGAGGAGAGTTACAGAACAAAGATCTGGGCTACAGATTCATAACTCCTTGAAAGTGGAGTCATAGGTGGACAGAGTGATGAAAAAGTTATTCAGCATGCTTGGTTTCATTGGTCAGAACATTGAAAACAGGAATTGACACATATTGTTGAAGTTGTACAAAACTTCCAAGTGTAAGGTCACACTTGGAATATTGTGTACAATTCTGATCACCTTATTACAGAAAGGATATTATTAAACTACGAGTGCAGAAAAGATCTATAGGATGTTCTTGCGACTTGATGGTTTGAGTTATAAGGAGAGGCTGGATAGATTGGGACTTTTTTCTCTGCAGCAAGGGAGCATAAGGGATGATCTTATAAAGCTCTATAATGAGTAGATCAGCTAAATAGTCAATGCCTTTTCCCAAAGGTAGGGGAGTCTAAAACTAGAGGACATAGGTTTAAGGTGAGAGGGGAAAACTACAAAAAAAAATGTCCAGAGGGGCAACTTTTTCACACAGAGGACAGTGAGTGTCTGAAACAAGCTGCCAGAGGTATTAGAAGAGGTGGGTATAATTTTGTCTTTTAAAAAGCATTTAGACCATTACATGAGTAAGGTGGGATTCAAGGGATGTGGGCCAAAAGCAAGCAATTGGGACTAGCTTAGGAGTTTAAAAAGGGTGGTGTGGACTAGTTGGGCTAAAGGGCCTGTTTCCATACTGTAAACCTCTATGACTCTATGACCATGAGTCCATACAGACAGTGACCGAAGGCTGGAATTGAACCTGGGTCCCTCGTGCTGTGAGGCAGCAGTGCTAACCTCTGTTGCACTGTGCTGCCTCTGTGCCACCCCATTAAAGGTTCTCTATAAATACAAACTGTTGCTGTTGTAGTTGACAAGCTACCAGAAACTGTAAAGGTTTGGCCTACGTATTTCAAATGTATTATGTACTTTGAGTTCAAAATAATCAGAGCTAGCAGATCAGAGACAAAGATGGAAAATATTCAAACTTGGTACACACTTTAAAATGTAGCCTCAGATAAACATGCAACCATACAATCCATGGGCACAGGCCAAGTTTGTTTTATAATGAGAGAGGAGAACTTGTTTCCTCCCAAAGCAAAGCGTTGTTAAGATGCTCATGCTGCGTAACATCTTGGAGAGCTGCAGTTGCTCCAATCAGAGAGAACTAGGCCGCATTATGGTCTTTGGGAACTAAGTGTTCAAATAGCTGGAGCCCGAGAACTAGGTTGCATTATCTGCATGGCAATTCTACAATATGTTGTTCAGTTTACAGTCAACATGTTAAATCTAGTTACAGAAACCACTTGCGCCTGGAATCTTGAGTGAAGCTATTGTCGTTGGATTAATTGTTATCACAGCAACCGTAGTAAAAACCTACAATAACAGCAGACATAATACAAGAAGCCATCAGGTGACAATGGAAACTGGAGCCCAGCTCCTATGAAGTGAGTAGGAGCAATATTTACTTTACAGGCCTCAGAAGGGAGAAGCCCTACTGCATTGCCAAAAGAGGAGCAGGAATACCTTTGAATTTGGATTCATAAGTCATAAGAACATAAGAAATAAGTGCAGGTGTAGGCCATCCAGCCCCTCGAGCCTGCCCCGCCATTCAATAAGATCATGGCTTGTAGTGGTTCAGTACCACTTTCCTGCTTTCTCCCCGTAACCCTTAATTCCCTTGTCAATCAAAAACCTATCCATTCTTGACTTGAATATATTCAGCGAGGAAGCCTCCACCACCTCATCAGGCAGAGAATTTCAAAGATTCACCACCCTTTGTGTGAAGAAACCCCTCCACAACTCCAATCTGAACTGTCCCCCCACCCCCTAATCTTGAGGTTGTGCCCTCTAGTCCTGCTATCTTTGATAAGCAGGAAGAGTCTCTCAACCTCTACCCTTCCCACCCCCTTCATTATCTCATACGTTTCTATAAGATCCCCTCTCAGCCTTCTAAACTCCAAAGAGTACAAACCTAGCCTATTAAGTCTCTCCTCATAATCCAACACCCTCATCTCCAGTATCAGCCTAGTGAACCTTCTCTGCACTCTCTCCAAGGCCAATATATCCTTCCTCGAATGCCGTGACCAAAACTGCACACAGTACTCCAGCTGCGGCCTCACCAGCACCCTATACAGCTGCAACAGAATCTCCCTACTTTTATATTCTATCCCCCTAGATATAAAAGCCAACATTGCATTCGCCTTCTTAATCACCTGCTGACTGTGTTTTTGCAATTCGTGCACAAGGACCCCCAGGTCCCTTGGCACCGTCGCATGCTGCAGCTTTTCACCATTTAAATAATAATCCTTCCTACCATTATTCTTACCAAAGTGGATAACCTCACATCTGCTAACATTATATTAATACACTTTACAAAACTTTGAAGCAAGAATAATGTAAAAGGGAAGTGCATCATGCGTAAGATTTTTATCATATGTAAAAAAGTGTATAAAGTAGATAAGGCGTTGGGCATAATTTGTATCAAACATTTTATTCTAGAATCTTACACCACAGAAAGAGGCCATTCAGCCCATTTCAGGCATTTCCTGACTTGAATGGGTACTTCTGAAAAAAGGATGGTCAGTGACGGGTGGCATGATGGCACAGTAGTCAGCACTGCTGTCTCAGAGACTGGGGTTCGATCCTGGCTTGGCTCACTAGCTGTGTGGAGTTTGCACGTTTTCCTGTGTCTGTGTGGATTTCCTCTGGGTGCTCTGATTTCCTCCCATATTCAAAAGACATGTGGGTTAGGTGGATTGGCCATGATAAATTATGGGGATCAGCAGGGTAAAATACATGGGGCTATGGGGTTAGGGCCTGGGTGGGATTGTTGTCGGCACAGGCTCAATGAGTCAAATAACCTCCTTCTGCATCGAAGGGATTCTATGATTTGATGATTCTATGACTTAGTCTTCACCCCTCCAACCTTAGGGTGAATATCTTCAAACAATAATCCAGTTAATGGCTAATCAACCCAAGACCAACACCATACTTGGAAAAAACTGTGAAAAGCCACATAATGGGGCTGCCATGTCGGTTCCCCCCTGCAATCTTTATCTGCTGTCTGCAGAAAGACACAGCACTAGCAGAAAGGGCAGTAACACTTATGCCTGTAACATCCTTAGGTCTCCAAGCTTATTCTTTGTACAAGTCCACCAATACAGCACACTGAGCAGTGACAGGCAATGAGACGACATGCAACTAACTATGTGACATGCAGAAAATCCATCTCTTTGAGAGAATCCTGCAGCAACTTTCACATGCAACTTTAGCTGTTGAAATCATTCAAACAAAACTTCATAAGACATCTTCTTCATCAAGTCTGCAATATTTGTTTTCCCACACAAGCCAATCACGTGAATAATGAATTATTTCTCTTGATTCTAATTTGTAAAAGTGCGCTATTCTCTTTAACCATACTTTCATTGACTGTTTGTCTCTGTGAGTGAATGCAATAGCGTTAGATTTTCAGGCTGAGTGCATGAGTAAACAATCCACTGTATTTAAACTTATTGAAAGCTGGCTGCTGATCATTCAGTGTCCACACACAGGGCTAAAAACATACTACACATGCACATCTCCCTCTCAAAGGCTTATTGATTAAAGACATTAGGGAAGGAAACATGATTAACAGTAATTCTCTCTCTCTGTCTGTAACATAAATGACAGAAGTGATGAGCATTAGAAACATTGGAATATATATAGCAATAGGTGGGGACCAAAAGAGATTTGTTGGGATGAGGAACCAGGTTGACGTTCAGGTAATAATGGTCAGCAGTATGGTGAGCAAAAGGACTGAGATGCAAATCAAAAATAGTATATCTAGAAGTTTTGGGGAGAAGAGAGCTTTGGTTTGGGAGTTCTAGGGTATGTGAACTTAAAAAAAATGAGAGTAATGAGACTGAAAAACAGCAGACACAACGTGGCATAAAACTACAAAACACCAGAAGCCACAAACACTGTGCAGCATAAAAGCAAAACTGGAGCAAGACTGGCTGATGGTTGAAGGAAATCGTTAACTACTGCTCTCAGCTGATGCCTGGGAACTAGTGGACGAGACTCCCAATAGTGGGATAAATATTTTGACCACTGTTTCTTTTGGAAGTGTTATGGAGAATCAAGATTAGGATGCTGAACAAGTGCTACTTGTGGTCCCTACTTTAGGCTCCTCTTTTCCATCTCCCCAATTGGTCCTGAAACTCACTGGCTGCTTTCAGCTTCACTCCTCGTCTTCTTCTAGCTGCACTCTCCCTGTACCTATGTTTCTTGTTAGAAACACCACGCTTGTTCCATGTTAGCATTGGTAGCTGTGGAGGAAAGACAAGTGCCAGATCCCAGTCATTGCACTGATTTCCCCCTTTTCTGATCTTTGCCAATGCTACTATTGGTAAGAATCCCCTCTTCAGTGCAGCTGAACCCCCAAGTGCCTCCTGCTCCAGGATAAGCCCAACAACATTTACCAAATCCAAAGACCAGAGCCCCTCCTTCAACAACCTGTTCCTGTCCAAATCACACTGTTGTCAAATCTCAGAAGTCCCTGCACTCAGCTCAATGCCTGCGTATCAACAACCCTATATCTCTGAGAGTATATTTCAAAATGATTATCCTTTAAAATCTCACTGACCTTGGGCCATCCTATCTGAACCCCAGTGACCAGTTTCATCCTCACCTCAACACAAATTCTCCCCTATCACCAGTTTATACCCTATTCCAGTCATAAAATCATCGAATCCCTACATTACAGAAGAAGGCCATTCAGCCCATCAAGTCTATATCCACCATAATTGCACCCAGGTCCTATTCCCATAACCCTACATTTTTACTCTGCTAATTACCCTGACACTAGGGTCAATTTAGCATGGCCAATCAACGTAACCTGTGAGAAGAAACCGGAGCACCCAGAATAAACCCATGCAGACATGGGGAGAATGTTCAAACTCCACATAGACAGTGACCCAAGGTCGGAATTGAACCTGGGTCCCCGGTCCAGTAATGCAGCAGTGCTAACTACTGTGCTGCCCATTTCTAGTTAATTGATCAGCTATTACATTCTTATACTGTAGAAAGCTGTAAACATCAATTCACAAAGATTTTCTTGGCAACAATATTAAGAGAATTCCAAAAGCCAATATATGTTAAATGTAGTGAACAATTAATGAATCTTCTGATTTATTATTTTGTAATTCCAGGGTATTTTTGAGTTTAAGGCGTAAACACAAATACACATAAAGCAATGCTGGAATTTATAAGAATACACAGCAACATTAGCATGAATATAAAAGCAAAATAATGCCGACACTGGAAAATCTGAAGTAAAAACAGAAAAGACTGAAATATTCAGGTCAGACAGAATCTGTGCACTGAAGAACAGAATAATGAAAGTCAACATTGTGTTCAACAGATTCAGATAATAACCTCAGCTTCCGGTGTTTAAGAATAGCTGCTGTTGATGATGAATTCTGATCCATTTACACCTCAGGCACACCCAATTTTTGTATCTTTACTTGTTCCATTGCCTGCTTTTGCTTTGCACTATAGTCCCTTTTTATCATTTAAATTTACTGTGGCAAATCAACCTAACCTGCACATCCCTGGACTGTGGGAAGAAACCAGAGTGCCTGGAGGAAACCCATGCAGAAATGTGCAAACTCCACACAAGCAATGACCTGAGCCAGAATTGAACCTGGATCCCTGGAGCTGCGAGGCAGCAATGCTAACCACTGTACCACCGTGATGCCCTTTCCATTAGCTGAAATTTTACAGACATTGCAGTGGGGCAAGGAATAGGACAGTAAAAAGCTGGGGAGCTATACTGTGACAGTACTCCTATGCCAATTTGTCACATAATGTGGAGATGCCGGCATTGAATTGAAGTAAACATAGTAAGGAGTCTCACAACACCAGGTTAAAGTCCAATAGGTTTATTTAGTAGAAAAAGCCACTAGCTTTTAAAGCACTGCTTCTTCATCAGGTGAGTGGGATTTCAGTTCACAAACAGGGCATATAATGTGAAGATGCTCGCTATGCTGCAGGAAAGGCTGTCCCGAGGCTTGGTACATTGGGGAGACCATGCAAACACTATGACAACAGATAAATGAACATCACGCAACAATCACCAGACAAGACTGTTCTTTTCCTGTTGGGAAACACTTCAGCGGTTACGGGCATTCGGCCTCTGATCTTTGGGTAAGCGTTCTCCAAAGCAGCCTTCACATCACATGACAGCGCAGAATCACCGAGCAGAAACTGATAGCCAAGTTCTGCACACGAGGATGGCCTCAACTGAGATCTTAGGTTCATGTCACACTATCTGTAACCCCCATGACTCGCCTGGGCTTGCAAAATTTCACTTACTGTCCTGTCTGGAGACAATACACATCTCTTTAACCTATGCTTAACCCCCTCTCCACTCACATTGTCTGTACCTTTAAGACTTGATTAGCTGTAAAGACTTGCGTTCCAACTATTATTTTGTAAATTGAGCTTGTGTCTTTATGTGCCCTGTTCGTGAATAGAACTCCCACTCTCCTGATGAAGAGGCTACAAAAGCGCTCCAAAAGCTTGTGGCTTTTGCTATCAAATAAACCTTAAGGATTCTCAGTCAGGGCTCTGTGCTAGAATAGCTCCCCACTGAATGGAGGCTTTGAATAATTAAAGGCTCAATTAAGGGCCATTTTTCCTGGAGTCTCCATGCCTGTAAAAGAGATTGGGATTAGGAAAGGCTGTTTGCATAGCCCCGAAGATACATTTTATTTTAAATTCATTTATGGGGTGTGGATGTCAGTCACTAGGGCAACATTTATTGTCCATCCTTAACTGCCCTTTAGAAAGTGATGGTAAGCTGCCTTTTGAAATTTTGCAATCCTTGAAATATAGGTACATCCACTGTGCTGTTAGGGAGGAAGTTCCAGGATTTTAACCCAGACCTCCCAGGAGGATCTGCTCACTGACAGAAAGAGCCTATTGCCCTCAGGTGCCTCCACAATGAGTCCATTCTCTAATCCGACAGCCTACTACAGCAGCACGCATTCCTCCCAGAGATACCTCTGAAGCTTCAGAGATGCAAGCCTTCCAAATGGACCGGCAGCATCTACAGCCTACTTGGACGATGGGCCCAATGCAGACAATTAAGAGACTATACCCAGGAAGATTGCCACTCTGGTTCCATCCTACCCGTCCGGATGGGCCCCAGAACACATATGATTCCGACACTGGGGCTTCTCTATCATGTAGAGATCCCAGCGATTCATTATCTTTCTCTCCAAAGATGCTGCTGGACCTGCTGAGAATTTCCAGCATTTTCTTTTTTAATTACAAAAACATGAACATTGCTAAATACCACTTTTTGTCTCATTTCTAGTTAATAATACATTATACTGTGCAGTGAAGCACAACACAAACACACTATAACACAAGATGTGGAGCTATTTTTTGGTACTCACTGCTCTCTGTATAGAAAATGCAGGTTGCCAAAACTGTCAATATAGTTAGCAGGACTTAGCCAGGGCAATGCCAGCAGCAAGAGAGCTTTCATTGTCAAAAGATGGTTGCTGAGATGCCGCTCTGTAATTTATCTTTCCCTCTCCCATAAGGGCACATATATTTCAGTCCAGCTGTGTGACAAATCACTCCCTGTTTTATGGCTCAACAGTCATTCCTGCCTGAAGACTGGTACTCTGAACTTAAATCTCTTCAAAATTAAGCTGGACTGAACATTATTGAAATGTAAGAAGATTACAGAGTTTGATCATCCGATGGAGTCAGCATTCATACAGAAAATCTGTTTGGGTACTGACATCCTTAGGCACCACTTAACAAGGTAACGGGAGGGAAACAGCAGCATATAAGTTATTGCTTCACCATACCGTGCATTTTTATGTTAGGTGACATTTAGAAATAATGAGATAGTGTGCTTCATAATATATGCTCAAAGTGCTTTTATCCCTGTTTGCTCTTTCGCAGATGAAGGCCTCAATATTAACAACCCGGTGATGTGCAGGAGGAGGAAATTATAAATATAGAAACTGGATCATGCCCCAACAGCCTCCCGACCCCAAACTTGCCTGTTGCCATTTCTAAGGTGGTGGGTTTCATCACATGCAATCTGTCTAACTTATCACAGAGATGTTTCATTTTTCTGCTCCCCACCACTTCCCGGTCCCCGCTGGTTTTGTCCATTTTTTTCCTCCCTTTTACTTGAATAATGCAGAATACGAGAGACTAAAGATACTTTGGTAGGAGTTGATGATTGTGAACAGTCAAGATTAATTCATTAATTATTTTAAATCAGGTTATTGGATGCATGATTTAAATGCCATTGTTACTCAGTTGGTTTCCTCAGGACTCAGGATAACTGTCAGCAAAAAGATGATGTGAGATACTGCCTAAAGAAGATAAATGCCTTTTACAGCACTCCTTGGGATCAAAAGGTACAACAGTGCACCGCTCAGCCTTTTTGGCCCATGCCCTATTGGCTGAATTCCATCCATATTTTAGGTTTATATATTGGTGAAGTACTGAGAGTGTGTTACATTCTCAGGCTGGAATTTTACCGGCACGCATGCCCCAGAATTGGGGCAAATGAGTCTGGCAGAACAGCATTCTCCATTGGTCTCGGCAGGATCCTCCGAGCCTCAGGGGTAAAATTCCAGTATCAGAGTTGGGTTTGGAAGAGATGTATTAAATTGATGTCCCCTTTACCTGTTCATAAAAGACGGTAGCCGGAATTATCTGGCCTTGCCCGCAGCTGGGGTTCTTCAGTCCTGCCGCAATTAATGGAGTTTTGGTTGAGCGCCAAATTCTTCATTCTCTCCAGCGGCAGTGGCACAGAGATCGAGATCGAAAAATCCCACCCAATATTTGAAAAAGCTGGGTGTTCAATCAGAACTGGTAAAATAGATTTGATCATTTTCATCAGCCTTGGGACCAGGCCATGCACAGATTGGTTGCCACATTTATAACAATATCTAATTGAAATTGATAATTCAATAACTGTGAAGTACTTTGTGAAATTATGAGTAGGTTATTGCATAAAGTGAAATCTCACGAGATCCAGGGTGAGGGAGCTAAATGGATACAAAATTGGCTTGATGACAGAAGGTGGTTGTAGAGGATTGCTTTTCAAATTGGAGGCCTGTGACCAGCGGTGTGCTTCAGGGATCAGTGCTGGGTCCACTGTTATTTGTCAGTTATATTAAAGATTTGGAAGGGAATATAGCAGGCATGGTTAGTAAGTTTGCAGATGACACCACGATTGGTGGCATAGTGGACAAAGAAGAAGATTACCTCAGATCTTGATCAATTGGGCCAGTGGGCTAACGAATGGCAGATGGACTTTAATATGGCTACATGCAAGGTGATGCATTTTGGTAGATTGAATCAGGGCGGGACTTACTAAGTTAATGGCAGGGTGTTGGGGAGAATTACAGGACAAAGATCTGGGGGTTCGGGTTCATAGCTCCTTGAAAGTAGAGTCACAGGTGGACAGAGTGGTGAAGAAGGCATTCAGCATGCTTGGTTTCATGAGTCAGAAGGTTGGGATTGTCTTGCTAAAGTTGTACAAGATATTGGTAAGGCCACACTGGAATACTGTGTACAGTTCTGGTCGCCCTATTATAGAAATGATATTTTTAACTGGAAAGAGCTCAGAAAAAATTTACTATGATGCTACCAGGACTTGGTCTGACTTGTAAGGAGAGGTTGGGTAGACAGACTTTTTTCTTTGGTGTAGAAGGCTGAGGATTGGTCTTATACAGGTCTATAAAATAAACAGGGGCATAGATCAGCTAGGTAGTCAATATCTTTTCCTAAAGTGGGCAAGTCCAAAGTTAGAGGGCATAGGTTTAAGATGAGAAGGGAGAGATACAGAAGTGTCCAAGAGGGGCAATTTTTTTCACATAGTGGGCGATGAGTGTCTGGAACAAGCTGCCAGAGGTAGTAGTAAAGGTGGATACAATTTTGTCTTTTAAAAAGCATTTAGACAGTTGCATGGCTAAGATGGTATAAAGGGATATCAGCCAAATGGGGGCAATTGAAACTAGGGTTCCAAAAAAAAAAAAAGAGCAGCATGGACAAGTTGGGCTGAAAGGGCTGTTTCCATGCTGTAAACCTCTAGGTTTATCTCTAAGGCTCACATTAATATTGCAATGCTGTGAAAATCCTCTAGAGGCCACACTCCAATGGCTGTACGGGTACATTAAGGGAGAATTTAGCATGGCTAATGCACCTAAGCAGCAGTCTTTCCGACTGTGGGAGAAAACCTGAGCACCCGGAGGAAACTCATGCAGACATGAGGAGAATATGCAGATTCTACACAGACATTGGCTCAAGCTGGGAATCAAGCCTGGGTACATGGCGCTGTGAGACAGCAGTGCTAATCACTGTGCCACCCTTATTGATGGGCAAAAACTAATAACAGGACACAGAATCCAGAATGATGCAGGGCAACATGGTTTGGACAAGAAATAACACACAATCTATCCAAGAAAGACAACAGCAACGGTTTAGTTAGAAAATTTTTCTTGGCCCAGAAGCAAAGGTAAATAGGGCCACGAGCTGAGGAAGATAAAATGGATAGACAATGCCACCAGTGACTTGTCACAGAAAGGGACATGAGTGGATCTACTTCACATTAAGTTGATCTTTCTCAAGTTTCTGATTCATAGACAGGTGCTCAACTAACTTAGCCACAGCTACCCCTGTTGCTGTTACCTAAGCAGTAACAATCGGCAGGATCTTATGGCCTTGCTCGAGCGAGACTGGAAAATCCTGCCTGAGGTCAATGGGCATTTCTGTCGTCCACCTATTGCCCACTTCAAATCTGTGGTGGGCAGGGTGGTAGAATTTCAACGAATAAGTCTGAATTAATTCACTTATGTATGGTATGTTTTGTCTGTATAGCATGCAAGAAACAATACTTTTCACTGTATAGTAATATATGTGACAATAATAAATCAATTCAACAATGACGGAAGTGGTCAGGTTGGTTCAAACCTGACAACTGGTCATTATGATGAATGGTGGTTATACAATGCTCACTCTGCCTTCACATTATCTGTTCAGTGAATACAAACGGGTTAGATAAAAATAAGATCCTGTGACTTTCTTTTAAATGAAATAACTAGAGTTTTGATTTTCTCTGCTTGTTGTAAAAGTCCCTTGTGTGCTAATTGCACAGTTAAACTATTTATTTCAAAAGGTTAATGACTGTACTAAATAGCCCATAAAGAAATTTTCCGCAAGTGTGTTAGTTAGTGCTTTGCAGAGAGATAATTAAACCCCAGATGGCAATAAATAATTGAAAAAGTCTCCCATTGGCCAGTACAATGTCTGCAGTGCGGTTTCTGATGTCTGACACAGAAGCCACAGAATTGCAAGGTTTTGCTACTGCCTGTCCCATTAACATCGAGCTGGAGTCTGGAAAATTTGGGGTTACAATCTTCGTCATAGTCAAGCTAACCAAATTACTCTCCACAATCACATAACTCTGATGAAGGTCTTTTTTTTCTTGTTTTAGGGTGGTCATTGGATTCTCACCAAAATATTTATATAAAATGCAAAGAATGAAATTGAAATATAAAACTGCTCTCAAATGTTTAACTAGTTGAAAGAATTCTGAGTCTACCAATCTCTGTGGCTAGGTCCAGAGGAAGCAGCAGCTACCATTAGTGTCAGTTTATGACCACTTGGAAACAGAACATAGGATTGGGAGCATTAAAAAAAACATTGACACCTTGTGAGCTGGATGTAGTTGTGACAAAAATAAAGTTTCAATGTGATTCGGGTTTTTTTAGTTTAGTTGCAATACACAAAGAGTTAAAAATCAGCTTGATTCTTCAACAACATTAGGGTATCATAGAATCAGTACATTGCAGAAACACTATTTGACCCATCGAGCCTGCACTGACAACAATCCCACTCAGGCCCTATTCCTGAAACCCCATGTTTTCACCATGCAAATCTCCCTCATACTAAGAGGCAATTTAGCATTGCTAATCAACCCAAATCATACATCTTTGGATAGTGAGAGGAAACCAGAGCATCCAGTGGAAACCTACACAGACACAGGGAGAACATGCAAACACCCCACAGACAGTTACCCAAGGCCAGAATTGAACCCTAGTCCCCAATGCTGTGAGATAGCAGCACTAATCACTATGCCACCCTGGTCCATGGCACTGTGACATAGCAGAATTAATCAGTGTACTGATTAAGAATTAATCAGTGTAACTGTGGTCCCTGACACTGTGAGATAGCATCGCTAATCACTGTGCCACAGTGTCACCCATATTTCAATACAATCGTTTTCTGGAGCCACATTTCCGAGGGATAAACCAGATTATAAAATTCAATGTAAATACTAACACCTTGTGAGATTGTTCAAAGAAGTATTTGATTGGTTACTCTTTTTGAGTGTTTAAATGTTACTGAAATCTTTTGAAACCAAAGAGTTCCCTTAAAAATATCATTGTCTTGTGCAATGGATCCACAATGTGAATTTAGAAGACGAGGGATAACAATACAAAACATGTTCAATAGAAGAATTGTGACTCAGATCATTTCTGGACAATCCATTTACTTTAAAAATAGCATATTGTTGCATGGAGCAATCGCTTTGGTCAATCAGCAATAGTTTAGGGACACAATTAACAGATATGATGTAATATCAGCAACAGATTCATGTCTCAACACATTTGTGTTATCATTCTTCTCCAATAGTCAAAGTGGACTTACTTGCAACGTAGATGAACTTCTAGTTCACAGCGTGGCACGATTTCAGTGCAGTATTCCGTAAATGGACAAAAGACCCATAGTTTATCCAGCAGTTTTAGTACCAGAAAGCTTGACTTCTTGCACACTTTCAAACACAAGGGCTTCCGATCCATGGGGCAGAAATCTTTGACCAGCAGGAAATTGGTAAGGCACAAAGTACAGTAAGTGTGACCACATGGTGTGTCCAGTGGTTGCACTAAGGGCTGCAGGCAGATGTGACATATGAGATCATCATCTATTTCATCCCGGTAATTATATGTATGATTTTCCTGGGGCAGGTGAGGTTGTCCACAGCAGATACAAAGAGCTGGCACGGCAGGATCCATACTCACCGCAGAATCACTTTATTCCAGCAATACAATATTCAGTGAAAGCTAGTTCCAAATCAATGCTTATCAATTACGAAGCTTGCTGAGTTTCTGGTTAAACCCGAGAACTGAAAGAAACAACATGGGCAGTGTCAATTAAACCCAGTGAAACTCTTCTTTCAACAGATAGTTTTTAAAACTTAAAAAGAAGGATAACACTATAAAACACCTTCAATAGAAGAGTTGTGACTCAGATCATTTCTGGACAATATTATTTACTTTAGAAATAAGCATAGTAAAGGTCATACCAAGAGATTTAACAATACGACAGTGAGAATGAAGCAGGATATGAGCTCAAACGTGTCCTCCGTATTCACAAGAGCACATTTTAGTTTGGTTCATTTGGTTCTCTCTTGTGACTGAGTTTTGGGGTTTAAGCCGGAGCTGACAGTTCAGTGCAAGCAATTCTCTATCATTCAGGTTAGGTTGATTGGCCATGCTAAATTGCTCTTCAGTGTCAAGGGTGTTAGCAGGGTAAACACACGGGGTTACAGAGATGAGGCTGGTTGGGATTATTGTTGGTGCAGACTCAATGGTCTGAATGGTCTCCTCCTGAGAATAGCTGAGATATTAAACCGATGCCTTGCTCTATCACATTGCTCAGATGGATTTCATCAGCACTATCTGAAGGCAAGTAAGAGTTACTCCAGTGTCCTGACTAACACACCAGCTTTAACCAATATACCAAAAATAGTAAAATTAGTGTTCTTTTGCTGTGTGCAATTAGCTGTCACTTTTGTCTATTTAGCAAAGTAAATGTAAAGTCTTAATACCTATTGCAGAGAGAAACATTTTGAATGAGGATATATCGATGGGTCTCAGGCAAAATCTTTAGAAACTTTCACACTTCATTTGATGTATTTTCAGGCAGTTTGGAATCTATAATGAACACATGAACTGATCATTTTCCCAGCTAATAAAGAGTCATCTTTCCAGAAAAATGTTTCCCTTTTTTTTTATTTGGGAATTATTTTTTCCTTCTTGCAGTGTAACATTTCTTTCCTCCACAGCAGCTGGCAAACTACGTCAGGGGAGAAAACATACTCACTTTCCTTCTAAAACTGGCACTCCCCATCCTCTCCCCTTCCTCCTACATTTTCCCACATCTCCGCCGCCACCTCCGCACCCCCCCGCTCCCTGCTTATCCTCATCTCTGCTCCATATTCTCTTCCCTCTCCCCTTACATCTTCACCCTCCACATGATTCTTTGCCCTCCCATGCTGGCATTTTCCTTTCTTGCCTTCAATTAAGTCTGCCACGGATTCCTCCTCTTTCCACATCTCAGTTAATTCAGTCTCCTCTTCATCCGCTTGCCACTTCTCATCTCCCCACCAGCCACTTACCCCTTCCACCCCCAACCTCTGTGCCACCACTGAAGCTCTTACTTCTGAATGTGACTGTGATAATACTGCACACCGCAGGCGGGAATTACTAATCTGTTGAGAATTTCTGCCCACAATACATAGCAGCATTCCAGTTCTTAAAGCAACCGCACAAGGTACTGGTGCTTGGGAGAGGGGGAGTGTCTGGGAACGCACTTGGCCTACATTGGTTTTCAGCTGCAAAAGCAGGTATACACTGACAGCACGACCCCCAAACAATGATTGCTCAGACCTGAGCACTTTGCAGTTCTAGGTGAAGTCTCTTCTTCAACTGAAAGCCACTAAAATCCACTGATTTTATACCAATAAAGGAAAAAAGGAGGTAAGTTAAATGGAAAATGAAATGTTAAATCTCCAACTGCCAGTCTGCATTGGAGCAGTTTAAGCAAGTTCTTTGTTTACAGATATGCTGAATAAAAAACATACAATAGGGGTATGGCCAGGCCAAATATAAAAGTAATTCTTTGCACTATCAGGAACGTTGACTTTTGCAATATTGTCGTGTAGGACAATTTCCAAGGTCAGTGAACAGGGATTGATCTGCAGGACAATAAATGGAGCGATGATGTCATTCATTGTATTCATTTGCCATTTGATAAACAAAGTCAGAATCACAATAGTGAGAATCGGAAAAGGAGAAAATAATATCCAAGCTATTATCAAACTGTACAACTCAGCAAATACATAAAGCAGTGCACTGTGAATCTTCACAGTCACCACACTGCATCATCAGAGGAACTGCAACAGGTCTGTTCAGCAATAGGATCTATCTGAAAAATTTGCAATCAGAAAACACCCAGAAATATCTTATTTTAATCTGGCTTTCTGAGAACTGGCAGCTCTATGTAAAACTGGATTTTGTTTTTCTATTCGTCACTGTGATCCTCCCTAAAACAAATCTTTGAATCTGTCTGAACTTGTGGAAGTGAAACTAAAATGTGTTGTTTATTTCAAGTTCTATTTGAAATCACCCTCAGCCCCACCCTGCAAGAGACAGAAAACTTTTATTCATCATTAAACACAAAGTAACAGAATCTTAGTGTTAAATCTTTCATTGTGCATTATGCACAAACCATTCCTCTATGCATCGTTCACGCAAGGTTCTGTATTGGGACTTCAAAAACCAAACTTTACCTTGTAATTTGTTGACATGGTAATGTGGTAAACCAACATGGTTTCTGCGAAATGCAAAGGCTATAAACAAACTTACTGATGTATACGTGGAATTCAATTCTGATGAAAGATCAGTAAATTTAAATGTTAACTCAATTTCTTTCCACAGATGCTGCCTGAACTGCTGAGTATTTCTGTTTTTATCTCCAATTTCCACAGTATTTTATTTTTGTATTTAAGTTTAGTTCACTGCCACTTTTCTTCCTTGAAGACGTTTTAGAGTCAGAAGTTTACATGGAAACAGGTCCTTCAGCCCAATTTGTTCATGCCACCTGTTTTTTTAAAAGCAGTTTTGCTCTTCTCTTCAACAGGACTTCTTGTTTTTCCCTTTCATCTTGTTCAGCTTCATTGTTCTTTCACGAGATCTGATGAAAACTCACATTGGGATGAATTTTCTACCTAAGTTGTGGCTACTTCAGAGACAGGCACACCAGCAAAATTGCACTATTGGCTGGAATGCCAGTCATCCTGTATGTTCTTTTGATAAGGTATGCACCTTTTGCACCTTTATGCACCTGGTACACAGGTATGCACCTGTATGCACCTTTTGATAAGGTGGCCCATGGAAGACTTCTACAGAAAATGCAGATGTGTGGAATAGAGGGTGATTTAGCTAATTGGATTAGAAATTGGCTGGCAGATAGAAGACAGAGGGTGGTGGTTGATGGGAGATATTCATCGTGGAGTTCGGTGACGAGTGGTGTGCCTCAGGGGTCTGTTTTGGGGCCCCTGCTGTTTGTAATTTTTATAAATGATCTGGATGAGGGTATTGAGGGATGGATCAGTAAATTTGCAGATGATACTAAAGTTGGTGGTGTGGTAGATAGTGAAGAGGGGTGTTTTAGTTTACAGAGTGACTTGGACAAGTTGCAGAGCTGGGCCGAGAGGTGGCAAATGGAGTTTAATGTGGAAAAGTGTGAGGTAATGCACTTTGGCAGGAACAATAAATGTGTAGAGTATAGGGCTAATGGTAGGGCTCTTAATAGTGTTGAGGAACAGAAGGATCTTGGTGTATGTGTCAATAGATCCCTGAAAGTAGGCAGTCAAGTGGATAAAGTTGTTAAGAAGGCATATGGAGTCTTAGCTTTTATTGGTAGGGGATTGAATTTAGGAGCCGCAGCATCATGTTGCAACTGTACAAAACTCTAGTGCGGCCGCACTTGGAGTATTGTGTGCAGTTCTGGTCGCCACATTATAAGAAAGATGTGGAGGCATTGGAGAGGGTACAGAGGAGGTTTACCAGGATGTTGCCTGGTATGGAGGGCAGGTCCTATGAAGAGAGGTTGAAGGATTTGAGGTTGTTTTCGTTAGAAAGGAGGCGGCTAAGAGGGGATCTTATTGAAGCATATAAGATGATTAGAGGTTTAGATAGGGTGGACAGTGATAGCCTTTTTCCTAGGATGGAGAAAGCTAGCACGAGGGGACACAGCTTTAAATTAAGGGGTATGAGTTATAGGACGGATATCAGAGGTAGGTTCTTTACTCAAAGAGTGATTAGGGAGTGGAATGCCCTGCCTGCAGCTGTTGTAGATGCGCCAAGTTTGGTGGCGTTTAAGAGGTTAGTTGATAAGTATATGGATGAGAAGGGAATGGTTTAGTTAGGAGGGGCATTGCTTTTTATTTTGGTCGGCACAACATCGAAGGCCGAAGGGCCTGTTCTGTGCTGTATTGTTCTATGTTCTATGTTCTATGTTCTTATTTCCAGACTTCAAGCAAAGGGACCTGGATGTATATTCCATTGATGGTGGCAGGAGAGGTGAAGAGAGCAGTTAACAAAGTAGATCGTATTCTGGGCTTTATCAATAAGAGCATGGAGTAAAAGAGCAAGGAGATTATGGTGAACTTACACAAAACACTTTTGATCTCAGCTGGAATATTGTGTGCAGTTCTGGGCACTGCACCATAAGAAGAATGTGAGTATATTGAAAAGACTGCAGGAGGAGTTTACAGGAATGGTTCAAGGATGAGAAACTTCATTTATGAGGACAGGTTGGAGAAGTGGGAATATGGCTAAAAGAAGATTTGATAGAGGTGTTCAAAATCATGCGGGGACTGGACAAAGGTTATCATAGAATTCCAACAGTGCAAAAGCAAGTCATTCAGTCATCGAGTCTGCACTGTCTTTCTAACAGAATATCCTACCCAGGCTCCAAGTGGGAGCAA
This sequence comes from Sphyrna mokarran, assembly GCA_024679065.1. NCBI lineage: Eukaryota > Metazoa > Chordata > Chondrichthyes > Carcharhiniformes > Carcharhinidae > Sphyrna > Sphyrna mokarran. Next base: position 79,150,692 of record JAGIQG010000001.1, on the reverse strand, counting down.
CTGTTCCTACTCTTAAAAGGATAGGAAATGAGAGGGCACAGATTTAAAGAAGCAAGTTGATGTGAGGAAAAGCTTTTACACAGTGAGTGGTCGGATCTGGAATGCACTACTTGGAAGTGTGGTGGAGGCAGATTCAATCGAGACATCCAAGAGGGCATTAGATGATTTTTTTGAATAGAAATAATATGCAGACGTACAGGAAAAAGACAAGGGATTGGCACTTGGAGGCAGTGCAGGTAAAAAGGATCAAATGGTGAGTCCTGCCCCTTTTTTCTAAGTGACGATACTCATTTGGAGAGCTGATGCAGACACAAAGGGCCAAATGACACTATATAAATTTTATGATTTTGTCTATTTTCAGAGATGTTCTTTCTTGGAGGTGATGGCTACTCGCACTAACTGATCAAGCCAATTAAATTATCAATTCAGGGCTCTCTTCATATACTATCTGGGTTTTACAGACTGTGGAATACCTCCCTGTGTGGCTATGACTGTGTGAATGGTGGTGGCCTCCCAGCAAGCAGGCCAGAGGAGTGGGATGCAGCTCCTGCAATGCAGCACTGCATCAACCTACTGGGTTGCAAATGTCACAGTTGCAGCCGGATGCCATTCTTTACAGGAGATTCTGCTGCTGCAATGATGGCCCAGCAAGTATGTATTTTGATTCATTTGCACACTTTCAGAGAGTGCCCCCCCTCCTCCACATCCCACAGCCTCTGGATCCTTCATTGACCCTCCTGGCTGTGGAACCTGTCACCTGCCATGGCCACTTCCAGATTTCCGATTTGGAATCTGGAAGTTGGAATTGAACTTGAAACTAAAATTTAGCCCGTTAACTCTTTTTCTCTGTCGCCAAATTTGATTACTTTCTTTCTTGGACTGATTGAGGAAGAGCACTCGTCAACGTTCAAGAATTAGATTGACCTAGTTGTATGTAAACCAAGGTTGTGGGTTCAAATTCCCCGTCAGTGTTTGGGCACGGAGATGAGGCTGGTTCTTAAATGTTTCTTTCTGTATAGGAGAGCTACACTGTTCCAGGTGCTGGTTTTCAGAAAAGAAGTGAAAATAAGGTTTTATTTCTCCATTCAGCTGGAAGTGAATCCAAAGGCTGATTTTGGAGAGGAGCAAGGAGTTCTACCAGAATCTTCGCCAACATCCCAGATATAGACCAACCAGTCATTTACCAATTTTGACATTTGTGTAACCTTGTGTGATCTGTTACTCCAAACAGCACTGATTGCGCTTCAAATGTGATTCATTGACTGTAAAGTCCTTTCAAATATCCTGAGGTCATGATTAAATACTAGTTATAAACATGTTTTGTTCCCATAAGGTTCTTTTTTGTTCCCTCATCTTCAGAGCCAGCTGTGACTGTGGGTTCAAACCTCACTCTTGAGACTGTATTCCATTATCTAGGATGACATTCAGCAGCACTGGGGGTGCACCCCACTATTGAAAGGGCAATACAGAGAGAGGATGTGCACCATCCGAGTGCCAGCGCCATGGGGGTGCCAAAATGTCAGGAGTTGTTTAACTTTTGGTTAGGTGATGCAAAACATTCCATGTCATTGCGGCAGAAGAGCAAGTCTTCCCACAGTCCTGGGGCCAAATTTATCCCCCAGCTGCTTCTTTTAAAATCAGATTACCTGGTGATTTCTCATATTTTATTTGTTGCAGTGCAGAAATTAGTTCCTGCGCTTGCAACATTATAACTGCTGCCCTCCGTTGAAGTGTTTTGGAATATCTTAGGGTGGTGAAGGCATTGTCTAAATGTGACTTTTTATCTACTTTCTTAAATTCTTTTTGTGATGTAGCTTCTACACAAGATTATTGTAACTTTGATTTGAGTGCAATCATGATAATTGTTTTAAATTCTTCCACATGATTTGGGGGTTGCTGATGAGGCCAACATTTGTTACCCATCCCTAATTGCCCTTGAGCAGACGATAGCGAGCCGCCTTCTTGAACTACTACAGTCCATGTGGTGGATATATATTTATATATTTGGGAATCTTTCTGATGAGGTTTTGTTTCATTGTCTTTTAATATTGTACTCCCAGGTTTAAACCAATACCAATATTTCCTTTTCAGAAAGGAGTTAAATACCTGTTGAATTAAAATGCTCTGGTTAGTGGAGTTAATTAGTTAGTACACATTGATGTAATGTCACAAAGTAGATCAAATCAACCACAGAAAAACAAGTTGAAATTATTTAACATAGGCTCCACTAAACCTGGATAAAGTTGCAAAATATCAGAAGTGATAGTCCTACATGTTGGAACATGCTCTCACACAGACAAAAATTTTCAAAGTAAATCTGCAAGAAGAATAACTAGGAAGGAGTTTAATCGTTGTAACTTACCCATGTCTAATGTCAGGAAAGCATCTACTTTGTCAGAAAAAACATTACAAAAGAGGTTTTTCAACTGTTTAAATCCACAGAAGCAAATTGTGAGCTCACAGCCACTGCATCCTTTTCACAAAAGATTGTCACTGGATAACAAGGAAGTTACTCAAGAATCAACCAATTCAAAGCATACAATCCTTTCATACTAAATTGCAGACTGAAAAAAAATCACAGATCCTGATCCCGCCCTAATGTGCAATATTTACCTCTGAACTTTCTGGTTCCATGGAGATATTCATATGGCAACAAAACGCATTCAAAAAAAAAGGACAAGAGACTATTTGGAAAATCTCTTCATTTTATAAATGATGTGTAAGTATCACATTTACATGTCATATCACATTGATACAAACACACACATCTCTTCCAGTATTTCTCTCCAGACAGGAATTTTTTTTCCCCCATTTAAGTTATCCTTTATTTAAATATTTATGAGTCATTCCAGTCTCGTAGTTGCCTGTTCCTTTGTATTGGCAGTTTTTCAGGTTGCTGTACACAATTTGTGGTTTACCTCATGGCATCTGATTTGCAGCCCTCCCACTCTATGCTCAAAGAACTAAGATTTTATACCAAGGAAATGCACATTGTGAATTAGGCCATGGAAGTCATTGCACCTAATTTCAATCTGCAGAATTTTTCGTCCAGTTGTGATCATGAATTGTCTTGGGTCTGAATTCCCAATGATATTGAGTCTGTACACCAATGACAACTAACTCTAATTTGTTACTGCTGCTCTTGATCTCTCTGCTATCAAGGTGCTATCAAATTGCTGATTTGATATACAGTCTTAGCTGAGATGCTTCCAAACATTAAGACTGACGCTGTCTTTCAGACCCTCCACTAACCTTGTATCTGTACCACCAATTGCACTGCCTTTCCTGGTTCCTGTCACAGACAAAACCAGAGTGCGTGCAATCCTTACATCCTTTGTGCACCTTGAGGCATTTTATTGTGTAAGTTGTAAGTCATGTTACTTGTGTTTGACAACACCACCCATTCCCTGCCCCCACCCAGCGCTCAGATCTTTACTGCATATTCGCTCCATCACAAACTCCATCGTTGTGCATATCTTTAACGGTAACTGCCTCCAGCACCCTCAGCCATTGCCGAAACCCTCATTTCATACCTTAGTCATCTGCAGCCTCAATTACTCCAATTACACAGGCAGGAAATTCATTCCAAAGCCAGTCATATAGTTCAATTTCCACCATTTCTTTTAATAACGGTGATGACACATTCAATAGTTTAATTTGTTTAAGAGGTTATTTTGGGCTCGATTTTCCAAGCCCATGGAGGCTGGGTTGTAGCTGGACAGGAGAAAATGGAATGGAGGGGCAATTGGGCCAACTTCTTGGTTTTTTTCTTGCCCCTGGAGAAATTCCCTGGAGCAGGCTGGGGATCAGATCAGCTGTTGTTCTAACACAGAGATAGGCAAATAATTAGCCTAATTAAGACCATGCATTAAATTCCAAAGCCCCATCAGTGAATAGCCCTGCAGAGGGATTTCCCTCCATCCCAATGTCTCTGTCTGCTTGGGGAATCTTCAGTGCAGCCTTTGTGTGTTGGCCAGAAAGGGTGTCTTCATGCTGGGGTACACTTGTGGTCCTGACATACCTCAACAATACTTATCAAATGGAATGGTTAAAGTTATTGGACTAGTGATCCAATGAAACCTCCATTGATTACTACCTACTGCTTTGGCTCAGTAACATTCATGCTACTGTGCCAGGCAATGTTTATCTCCAATAAGAGAAAATCTAACCCCCATCACTCGTTGGCATTTAATGACATTACGGATGTTGAATTTCCCACTATCACACTCCCAGGGTTACAATTGACCAAAATCTTAATTAGAACAACCAGACCTGAGAGCTCTGCGAAGAGTAGCTTACCCCTGGCTCTCCAAAGCTTGTCCATTATCTAAAAAGGAACAAGTCAGGAGTGTTATAGACTACTCTCCTCATGCCTGAATGCGTACAATTCAAATAATACTCAAGAAGCTTGATGTCATCCAGAATAAAGCAACCCACTTAATTTGCACCCCATCCACCACCTTAATTACTCACACATACCACCATTCGTGCACAGTGACAGAACGTGAAGCATCTGCAAGAAACACTGCACCAACTCACCACGCCTCCTTTGACAGCAACTTTCGAACATAAACCCTCTACTACTTAGAAGGACAAGATGTTGGGAAAACAATCCCAAACTGGATTTTCTGTTTGAAATTTGGAAGAGTATTGCGTACTTGGGGTGGAAGTTTCCTGTCCTGCCCACCACGAGAATCGTAGTGAGTGGGACAGAAAATTCAGCAGACTATGGGGAAGGTCCATTGGCCATCAGCGGGAATTTCTAATCTTAGGATGAATGCAGCTGCAAAATCCCACCCTGGGAGTTTTTTTTTCCTTACACAAAAAAGTCATAAGTTCACCTTTGGACAATGCTTTGGCAAATAAGTCACCTAAACATTGTGATACTTGAAGAGGAAGAGCCATTTGTTTTGAACAACAATCACTTTAATTGAAAGGGGAAAAATACTGGCAAAGATAAAGGCTCGTGATTTACTGGAAATCGCCTGAGAGAAACAAGCTTTAAATTTTTGGAGCTGCTGTGTTTGAAATCAGTGTCATTTTGAGGAATAAGCTGAGAAGAAAGACTAACTCTCTTGTCTTGCCAGGAATTGTATGTGTAGTTATCAAACTGCAGCCAGGGAATCGTCCTCAGTGTAACTTGCCTACATACCTGAAAAGCTGAGATGAGAAGAATTGATCCAGTTCTGTATTTACCTCCGGTGAGAACCCCAGACATTGACTGGGACTACTCTTCTCAGGAGGAAACTCCAGATCCACAGCATTAACATTCTATTCACATTCTCCTTTATATTATAAAGTCGATCCTCCTAAACTCATTTCTGTAGAAATCCTTTCCATTTATTCTTTGTTTGTTTGTGTGTGTGGGGTGTGTGTGGGGTGTGTGTGGGGTGTGTGTGGGGTGTGTGTGTGTGCGGGGTGTGTGTGTGTGCACATGTGTTTGTGTGTGTGCAGGATGTGTGTGCAGAATGTGTGTGCACGCATGTGTGTGTGCATGTGTGATGTGCACATGGTGAGGTATTTTTGAAAAGGGATAAATTGTTATACTTGAACAGCATCCTTGGGTGTTAACTAATTCTTGCAACTTGTTTCAAAAAAGTTTGTTTTGTACTAAATCAATCTTTCAGTGTTTATTGAAGATGGGGAGCTGCCATCGTTGGACTGAGATAGGCACCGTAAGTAATCTCATGTCACTCATCTGATGAAGGGGCAGCATTCCAAAAGCTCGTGCTACCAAATAACCCTGTTGGACTTTAACCTGGTATTATGAGATTATTTACCAAGTTATTGAAAGAAGTCTGGTTAAAGCCTCTTTTCTTCTGAGTCTAACAGCAATGAAGGCAAATAATTGGCCATTTTGTTGAGTAAATTAAACTATTAAACTAACAGAATGGCTTTTGAATAGCCAGATAATCTGATCACTCCTCCCATCTCAATCTAGGGCAGCAGATACATGGGAACATTACCACCTTCAAGTTCCCCTGCAAGCCACTCATTATCCTGACCTGGAAATACATTACTTGGTCAAACTGCTGGAATTCTTCCCTAATGGCATTGTGGGTCAATCCACAGCACATGGACTGCAGCGATTCAAGAAGTCAGCTATCACCATCTTCTCAACAGCAACTAGGGATCCATGTCTCATGAATGAATGGAAAAAAGCTACACATTATCCTGACTTGGAAATACGTTACTGTGCCTTCATTGTCACTGGGTCAATATCTATGACTCTCTCCCTAACAGCACTGTGAGCGTATAATCACCACCTGAACTGCATTGGTTCAAGGCAGCAGTTCATCCCCACCTTCTCAAAGGCAACTCAGAATGGGCAACCTTCATGTCCCTTGAAAGAATGAAAAAGCTGGCCAACCCAATTTCTCTCTGCCTACAACTCTGATACGACCGAGGTAAATCAGCACTGTTTTGACAAAAGCAAAATACTGCGAATGGTGGAAATGTGAACTAAAAGCAGAGAGCGGAATTTTCCCATCCTGCCTGCCACAGGAATCGCAGCAGGCGGGACATCACCATGCAAATGTCCATTGACCTCAGGCCTTGGTGTGAGCACAGTCAGAAACTCCCATCCAGATAATGCTGGAAAAACGGCCCAATTTTACCATCAAGTTGCATCTGTTTTTGGGTGCAAAAACTTGGTAAGGTCAGTGTGAGGTAAGTAGCGCAATCCATGCCCGTCTCCATGCTGGTTCCCCCTTTAGCAAGGCTCGAAAAAGGCCATGATTGAGACAGCGCCCCAAAATGAGTGGGAAGGCAACTTAAATGCCTTTGCATGCATTTAAATTTACTTCATGGGCTGCACGCCCAATCTTACCGGTATTTCCCTCTTTGCCACCGCGTTCACCCATCCAGAATTGGCCTGAATCAGACATGCTCTACAAAAGTCCAATTCAGGCACTCCAGTTAGTGAGGAGGTAAGTGCCCAGCATCTGAAGGCTCTCTGTTTGAGATTAGTGAGGAGAGGGACGGCGGGTCTGATGGCTCTCTGCTTGAGATCGGTGGGGGTGGGGCAGCACGATTTGGAATTGCTGATATTTTTTCAGGCAGAGTGCGTAGGAGGGCACCTGAGAATGGATCTAAAAATCAGATCTGAAACACTCCCAGTTTCAAGTCCGCCCAGCACTTAGAATCAAAATGGTAAAATAGGACCCAACGTGTCAGGTTCATTTGACTCTTCTTCAGAGTGAGGTATTGCCAGGTCACAGTGATATAGATGCCAAAATTACTTCAACTAACTAGTAGAAACTCAGGCGGGAATTCACTGACTATTCAAGCTAGCGGGATTCTCTGGTTCAGCTGGCAATCCACACCCACCCACGGATTTTTTTGGTGGCGTGGGGCACTTTCAATTGGAAATCCCACTGAGAGCAGCACGACCAAAGAATCCCACCACCAGCGAATGCCATATTGCCTTCCACTGCTGCAAAACACAGGGCTAGGAGAATCTCACCCACAGAATTAAAACAGTAAGAGATTGAGAGAAGCGATTGGAAAGATGAATATAAAGAACCATATGAAAATTTGTATTTGTATATGAACTTTACAGACATCAACCTATTATTTTTCCCTGTAAAATTTAACTTAACACCCATCCAAATTCCTCTTCCTAAATATAAGACAGCAGAGGTGATAAAGCTATATATTAGGCTCACATGACCTGAATACAATTCCTTACATACAAATAAACACTTCACAAACAAGCCTCTGGAGGTTTAAAGGGGAGAGCCTGGAGTCTCTTGGATAGAATAAATATCTGAGATATTCCATAAATTGATACCAGCAGTAAATGTTGAAACCTGTATTTTGATGGAAGATGTTGGACACATCGTAAAAAAAAATGATGTAGTAATATTTTTGGAAGTTAATCATTTGTATCAATGACAAATGGAACTTCAAAGTGAACTGAGGCAAAAGGATGTTGTCCAATGCTTTGAATCTCAAATTTCTCAATGCACTGTATAAAGATTATTGATGGTTTTTGTTTGAAAAGCTTATACTCTTTAGTGATGTAAAATATCTCAAGCCACTCCCAAACAGCAACACAAACACTTCCTTTTTTCCCCTCTCAACAATACGCAGGGAGCTCTAAAGGCTCCTTTGTATTTGGAAAGGCACTGGCTCTAATTGCTCCTGCCTTTCCAGAAAGCTCTCAGTCACCCCTCTCAAACCAACTAACTGCCAACATTATATTTCTCAAGTTTGCTCTCTGCTTTTGCATTTGCGTCTTCATTGAATTCACTGTTCCTTCAACGCTTCTTCTGATTGGAAAGTCTGCTTTCATACATTCTCCTTATTCCTTAACTTAACATTGCCTTAGCTGAATACCATTTTTCTTTTGAAGATATGCATCAATTATGCGGTGCTATAGAAAGGTCACTGAAAGTTGAATAACAAAGACTGCAATTAATAACCAGGGTGGAAAAATGAAGCATTTAAGTGTATAAAGAAAAATCACTAATGAAGTTTAATGCAGACTGCCACAAACTGAATAATAAAATGTATTTTTAAAAAATTGTTTAGACTTGTCTTCAACTATAATCCAAGCGAGTCTACACAGCACACTTACTGTTGCTTTCACCTTACATCACCCTTGCCGATAACGGGCATCAGCTCCAAACAACATTGCCAGATAAATGAAGCTATTCATCCAAGAGGTGGTTTTTGAAACAGATTCAATGGCAAGTATTAAACTATGGAGTAAAGTTGCACGTTCCACACTCCAGCATAAGCACTTCACAAACTGATAGTCTCTAAGCATGTGCTCCCTCCCACCCACAGTTTTCCATCATTAATTTTATTGTATCATTTTCAATCAAGCAGCCATCATAAATAAGGACCCACACACCCTGGACATACTCCCTTCCACCTTCTTCTGTCAGAGAAGGATATAAAAGGGGGCATAGGTTTAAAGGAGATGAATGAGGCAATTTTTTTTTTAAAACACAGAAGGGGGTAGGTGCCTGGGATTTGCTGCTTTGGGAGGTAGTGGAAGCAGATATGATAGTGACTTTTAAAGGGCATCTTGACAAATACATGAATAGGATGGGAATGGAGGGATATGGTCCCTGGAAGGGTAGGGGGTGTAATTCAGTCGTGCAGCAGGAATGAAGGGTCTGTTCCTGTGCTGGAATTTTTTGTTCTGAGGTCACTTACCAACCAACTTAAGAACAGCTTTTTCCTATTGCCATAAGGTTTTTGAATGGATCTTCCTTGCGTTAAGTTATCTTTTGCCACATCGTAGCTATGATTGTACATTACATTCTACACTTTGTTGTTTCGTTTTCTATGTATGGTACGCTTTATCTATATAACATGCAAGAAACAATACTTCTTGCTGTATACTAATACATGTGACAAGAATAAATCAAATCAAATCCATTCATTAACTAGCCATATAAATATGTCATGAAGTTGCAAAATCAGATGGTGGAAGAGGGTTCCCCAGTCAGCCAATGTTCAAACATCTTTTCCAACCGCCAAAAGCTCTACACTTTCATTACATCCTCCCAGCATGGTACGTAATTTTTCACCTTTCACTTGTTAAGGAACCGTACAGATGTACAGGGTACAGGAGGTGCAAGGAGCCCCAAGCTTTCCACAATCATTGTACTGTTTGCATTAGTCATGATGTGGAAATGCCGGCATCAGACAGGGGTAAACACAGTAAGAAGTCTTACAACACCAGGTTAAAGACCAACCGGTTTATTTGATAGTAATCCCACAAGGTTTCGGGGTTTGTCCCTTTGCCAGGCGAGTGGAATTCTGAGACTAGAACTTTCCACTTACTTACTATCAAATAAACTGGTTGAACTTTATACTGGTGTAGTTAGACTTTTTACTGTGTTTGTGTTAGGTCAGCACAATTGAAAGAGCTTTAATATACTTAGCAAAAGCAATGGAAGCTGCCCCAATTTGAAACAAATCTAAATTTGGAATCTCTATGTTTATTATGAAGAAGAAATATGAATTGGTTTGTGAGCAATGACAATCATTTCACTCAATTTGTTCAATTATCTTCATTTCCACCAAGCTGTCAATGGTAGTCAGATGGAGTGGAAGAGGTTAAGCAACATTATTACATTGATTTATCTCTGGATCACACTTTACTGCTAGTGATTGACAGCTACAATTAGTTAGGGAGCAGGCAGTGTTCCCCAGTTAGAGTCCTGCATTCTTAGAGCACAATTTCCATTTCAAAGAGGCACTCTCGATACTGTGTTCATCTGTATAGTACAAGTGTTGCACAGAGATTTTCAGTTACTTTACTGAATTAGAATGAAAGAAATTGATTGACAGTTAGAAGTACATAAAGAATTAAATATAGAAAACTAGTAATTGAACACAGAAGAATACTTAGAGATACAATTTTAGCTGCACACGAAACCTTACACCAAGAAGCAAAAGGGAGAAACCCCCCATAGTCTGTCAGAGAAATCTGCTCATTGTTAATGATAAACTAATTATATTATCAAGGGAAAGGATACATAAGAACATTCATTGATTAAGTACTTTGAGCATATATATAGAAAGACATGGCGTCATCAAGGTTTTCGTGCCTGATGGACACTGCGGGGGTTGGGCCTGGAGTTTTATTGACTATTTTGACACATTTTGATCTCATGTTTTAAGTTATATTTGATATTTAGTTCTTGTTTGATGCAGTGTCCTTTTAAGGGGCTGCTGTTGTACTTACGCCTCAGTTTTGTTAATTTAGTTTAATTGTTTGCTCCAAAAGAGTACAAAGAAAGTCTTCACCTGGTGAAGGGGGAACAGGGAAGGAGGCAGATCTCTTCGTGAACCTGCTCCTGGCTCTGTCCAAACTCACCATCAACAGGTCCAAACTGCGAGTGATCAACGTGGCTGACTGACCTGACTCTCTGCCTTTCTTATGTGGCAATGTTTGTGAATGGGTGCTCTTATAGAGGGAGCATGTGGTGCCCGCTGGCACTGTGGGGCATTTCACTGACCCCTCTAATCACTCTTTGTTTTGACGTTTCTGTGTGAGGTATGTTTTTGTTTGATCAAGATGCTTTTAAGAGAGGAGAAGGAAGAAAGGGGAGAGTGGAGGAAGAGAGGAGAAGGAAGGGGGAGAGGGAGAAGTAGGAAGGGGAAGGGGGAGGGAAGGGAAGAGAGGAGGGGAAGGGGGAAAGGGGAGGGGAATAGAGAGGGGGGAAGGGAGAGGAGGGGAGGAGAGGGTAGGAAGGCAGGGGAAGGAGGGACAGGGGGAGGAGGGAAGGGGGACAAGGGGAGGAGTGGGAAGGGGAGGGGACGAGGACAGGGGAGGAAGGGGAGAAGGAGAGGGGTAAGGTGGACAGGGGTGGAAGGGAGAGGAGGAGGAGGGCAGGAGGGGGTGGAGGAAGGGGGAACAAGGGGGAGAGGGAAATGGTGGAAGTCTGGGAGAAGAGGAAGAGGAGTTGGGGGAAGAGGAAAGCTGGAGAAGGAGGAAAAAGGAGGGGGAAGGGGACTGCACACAAACTTGAAAATATAGGGGACTATAGAAACAGTTGAGATCTGATCAGAATATGTAAACAATAATATCTGATGCAATCTAGGAAAAAAAGTTATAAGGTGATGCTAATAGTTTGATGCTGGGTTAGAGGTGGTCCTCTTTGAAGGGCACAAACTACAGAGAAACATAATGCTGACAGCCTGACAGCTTAGTTGTAATGGCAACAGCAATGAGTGGTTTTAATCTGTAGTCCCGTTGTGTTATTAAATCACATTATCAGAGCACAACCAAAATATAATACGATTTGTGAAAGAACAAATAATTGCATCACCAAGCCACACATATGACCAAACATAACAGAACCAATGTTCCATGATCTGACAGTTATGCACATGCCTGGAATTTTAAAGTGGGAAAGCTGACTGCCAACAGTAAAGGGCTTCATAAAGAGGTAGCTCCATTAATAGCTGGATTACACTGCCTGGAGTGGACCTGACCCATACAGACTGGTGCCTGCCGTGCAGTCTTCAGCTTGAAGGGTGGGATGATACAGGTGGCTTCAAACATTGTTCGACTTGCATCGTGGCATTTTACAAATGCAGAATAATCATCTCTCTTTGGTTATTTTTGGCCACATAGTTTGTTCAGGTCCACTTTCACAAAAGGAACCGAAGGAGTTAGCAAGTTTTTTTAATAATGTGATATTTGATGAATTCTAGATAACAAAATGTACAGATGAGTTGTACATTGTAACCTCTGTGTTTGTAATCCTTGCACTGGCATCATCAGCCTCCTCGTGAGTTTGTACACCTTGCCTCTTCGGAGCTATCCCTGAAGTTGTCGCTCTCCCTCAAAGCTGGGATCTGAGAATGCCCAAGGTGAAGCGGTCATGGACCCTCCCTGAGAAATGGGCAAGTAACTGCATGGAACATATTGTGTGGTCCCAGACAAACTGCATATTGAGAGGCAAGTATCCCTTGTGGTTCATGAATGGTGCCGCATAGCGCCACACAGTGCACGGGGCTACGTGGATGCGGACAATCAAACCTTCGCAAAAACTGCACTAACCTTCTCAGAAGACAAACACAGGACATGGTGGACAGACTACCCTTCGTCGTCCAGTACTTCCCTGGAGCAGAGAAGCTACGACATCTTCTCCGGGGTCTTCAACATATCATTGAAGATGATGAACATTTCGCTAGGGCCATCCCCACACCTCCACTTCTTGCCTTCAAACAACTGCACAACCTCAATCAGACCATTGTTTGCAGCAAACTACCCAGCCTTCAGGAGAACAGTGACCACAACATCACACAGCCCTGCCACAGCAACCTCTGCAAGACATGCCGGATCATCAACATGGATGACATCAACTCACACGAGAACATCATCCACCAGGTACACGGTACATACTCTTGCAACTCGGCCAACGTTGTCTACCTAATACACTGTAGGAAAGGATGTCATTGAGGAGACCATGCAGGTACTACGAGAACAGATGAACGAACATCGCTCGACAATCACCAGGCAAGACTGTTCCTTTCCTGTTGGCGAACCCTTCAACGGACACGGGCATTCAGTCTTTGATCTTCGGGTAAGTGTTCTCCAAGGCAGCCTTCACGACACACGACAGCGCAGAGTCGCTGAGCACAGACTGATAGCCAAGTTCCACACACATGAGAACGCTTTAACCGGGATCTTGGTTTCATGTTGCACTAGCTGTAACTCCCATGAGTTGCTTGGGCTTGTAAAATCTCACTTACTGTCCTGTCTGGAGACATCTCTTTAACCTATGCTAATGCTATTTCCACTCACATTGTCTTCATCTTTAAGGCTTGAATAGCAGGTTAGCTGTAAAGACTTTCATTCTAATCAGTATTCTGTAAATTGTGTGTGATTTTATATGCCCTTCTCTGATCAGAATCTTCCATACATCTGACAAAGGAACAATATTTCCGAAAGCTTGTGGGATTACTATCAAATAAACTGGTTGGACTTTAACTTGGTGTTGTGAGACTTCTTACTGTATTTACCCCAGTCCAACACTGGCATCTCTACAAGATGACAAAGCCCATGGCCCTGGCATTTTAGCTCACCTGGTCCTGGTCCAAATTGATATACATATGAGCCTTTGCACGAAGGGCATCTGTGACCTCCCAGATGCATGTGTAAGTGGAACAACTAGAGGTGCCACACAGATCACCTGTGCTACCCTGGAATGATGTTTTTGCATTGAAATTCAGAAAGGCTGTGAGTTTATGGCCCAAAGGCAGTGGATGTCCCTCTATTCCATGTGGTGCCAGCTCTTGCAAGGTCTGGTGGAGGTAATCCCTCATTCCATGGGACAGATACAGCCTTTTATGGCATTGAATCTCTAACATCTGCAAGTACGATGACTGATGTTGATTAGCACGATGATAGACATCACCATTTCACCTTGTATAGGGGTTCACATCAATGTTATGAGTGTGATGTTGTAGCTTTTCTGGAAGTGTCAACTCAAAGCCTGGCTTGCAAAGGTGAAAAAGTAGCTTCCACTAAATGGCTGTGCTGTTTGGCTGCAAACCGTTTACTGGCATAACCACTAGTAAGGGGAGGCTGAATGGTTGTACAGCCAAGTGTCTACCTCTTGTGGCCAACAAGGCATAACTGAATTGTGTGAGGTCAGCAAGGAGCATGACCCAGATCATTCCCAGAGGACACCATGTTTCTCCCAGGTCACAAAAGGTGCAGAGCTGAGCAGCTTTCCACAACTCACTGAGATTGACCTTTATATGCAAGCACCGCTGATGATTGGTTTTGATGTTGGACAGCTTCTTCCCTTTGTTCTCACTCCACTGTCTGAATGTAGGTTCCAATCACACTGCAGTTATTCTTCTTTCTCTCCCCCCCCCCCGCCCCCACCCCTCCGAGTGCGAGGCCCTTCAGGCTGCATGAGGGGAGACACACCCCATTACTGAATCCCCCGCTCTGCCCTGACAGCTCATTTTGTCATTGGACCCCAGGGTAACTCTCAGTCTCCCCCTGTGCAGGGCTTCTTGTTTTCAAGCTCTTTCATCCTCATGCCCCCACTAAGATCGGGCACTCTCTCATCTGTGATATGGACAGGAACCCAGAAGGTAAGGCATGGGAAGCACTGCCTATATACCAGCCTTCATAAGCCCTTTAAAGCTCCAACATGAAAGAAAAGCTCAAGTGATCCCTCCTGACCACTCTCCTCACAATAACGACTCTGGGTCCCACACCCTTGGCCCTGAATTGAACTTGCATGTGTCCCCCGAGTTCTCTCTGTTACCCCCTGAGCAGTGCACACTGCAGAGGGTGAAGGCTGCCTCTGCTCTGAAGGAGCAGAAGGCATCAAGTTCATACTAATCTAAAGCTGCCTGCCGAATTTCTAGTGAAGGGGCAAGTCCTGGAAAAAGAGTGCTCACTAATGATATCGAATGTATTAAAATGAGCTTTGTACAATCCTCTGGTGTGTTTCACACCACTCCACTGGCGAGGGGCTGGTAAAATCAGAACTTGGAAACTTGCTGCCACAAATTGTGCTTTCCAGATTTTAAATGTGCACCACCATTCCTGCAGATGAAGAGTGTGGATTCAAAATCAGCCCAGACTGTCAGTTTTGGGATCAAGGTGAAATAAAGCCAAATATAACATGTGTATCACGCAACAAAGCTGGCATTTACATTTACATAGCACCTCTCCCATCTTCCAGAAATCCAAAGCTCGAGCAATTAATTCTTTTTGAAGTCCATTCATTTTGGTTTTATAGATGAATATGGTATAATTTGTACATAGGAACGCTCCAAAATAAAACCTGTTAATCGAGGGATAAAGGTTAATTATAACACAAGGACTTTGTTGTTTCCCTTTGAGTAATGCCTTAACATCTTCTATTTCCACCCAAAAGGCCAGACTTGGTTTACGTCTCATCCAAAAGAAGGAATCCCTGACAATACAAATATTCCGTCAGCACTGCAGCATGATAGTTCATTTGGATTATGCACTTGTGTCTAGGGTAGGACATGAACCGCTGACTTTCTGACTCAAAAGCAAATACGCTTCCATACAGCCAAAGCTGACACTTGCAAATCTCACTGTCTCTCTTATCTCAAAAAAGTAGCTGCAATAAATTACAAAGAATAACTTCTCATAAAAAAAAGAACTTATCTTGCCAGAGAAAGTTCCTTCAGTAATAAATTATAAAACACGTAAAAAGCTATATTTACAATCCAGGTATATTCAGCTTTTTGAATGAACATCTCTGTTAAAATAGCAGCCAGAGCAATGGCATTCAGTAAGTGTTCATATCCCTCTTATCTGCAATAATTATTTCTAGCCTTCTGTATAATTTCTGGTCTCAGCGCTCAATCGGCAACGTTACAGTGAGACAAGCACAACATCTGCTGAGTTCTTTCCGGGTGAGGTGACCAAAATTTTGCACGATCCACTAATTATTCATGATGATTTCCTGACGTGTAATGGTAGCTGAAATCTTAGAAGTATTTCCATTTCTTTCAACATACTAATGAATGGGCAGAGTTTGATTATCCTGGCTGAGGCTTATGCAGAGTAAAACGAAACAATTCTCCAAACAAAGCCTTAACTACATAGGCCCAAACATCTAATAATGCAAAACTTCATAACAAAAAGTGCGACTGAAAACACTGCCAATCTAAAGAAAGCTTCAAATGCTCAGACCCATTAAGAGTTCCATCAGTCATTGTGCTTTCTTCAGTCCTTTCTCAATGGTAATAGGGTACAGCAACAGCTTGAATTTATAAAATGCTTTTAACATAATAAAAATGTCCTAAAGACATTTCAAAGGAGCTTCATCAAACAACATTTAACACTGAACCACAAGCAGATATTCAGTCAGGTGGTGAACAAAACTTTGGTCAAGGAGATAGACTTTCAGGAGCCGAGAGAAGCAGAAAAATTTAGGGACAAATTTCCAGATTTTACGGCTGAGGCAGCTGAAGGCATAGCTACCAACACTGGAGAAATTAAAACCAGGGAAGCTCAAGAAGCCAGAATTGGAATGTTGTGGGGTTGGGGGAAGGTGATTGAGGTGGGGATGGTTCATGGAGTGATTTGTAACTGGGATGAGAATTTTAAAATCAATGCAATGGTTAAATGTGAGTCAGTGTAGGTCAATGAACTCATCTAAGGGATTTGGACGTTGCTAGCTGAGCCAGCATTTACTGCCCAATCCATAATTATCCTTGAACAAAATGGTTTGCTAGGCTATTTCAGAGGGCATTTAAGAGTCAACTACATTGGTGTAGGAGTCACATTTAGGCCAGATAAGGTAAGGGTGGCAGATTTCCTTCTCCAAGGAGCATTCATGAACCAGATGTTTACAACAATCAAAAATGTCATAGTCATCATTAGACTTTTAATTCCCGATTTGCATTGGCTTCAAATCTCACAATCTGCCATGGCAGCTAGATCATTACTTCCAACCTCTGGATTATCAGTCCAATGCCAATACTATTCCCTTATGGGTGAATGATATTTGGTGCAATCAATAATAGGGCATAACAACAATGTTTCAGATGACTTCTGGTTTACAGAAGGCAAGTAATGTATTGGAATAGTCAAGTCTAGCGGTGGTAGAAGTATAGATGAGGTTTTAGTACCAGATGAGCTGAAGCAGGATAAATCAGGCAATGTTACTGAAGTTGGGAAATGAAGGAGCAAGTAGGTGATCAGAATCTCATCTCTAAGTCAAATATTTCTGATTGTGAGTTTGAGAATCCCATGCAAGATTTCCTTAAAAAAGTGATTTATCAACTTGACCTGCCACATTTAAAGATTTTACAGGAATAAAAAATGAACAGTACAAGAAAACTGAAAACTTTCTTTGCATTGCTAGTATCTATTGTTTAAAATTTGTCTTTAAAAACCTGACATTCTTGTTTCTTGCATTATGTTATTATTCACTTTATACATTTAGCATAGATAATGTATTTGTTACTATAATATGTCTGAGCTTGGTACCTTCCATTTCAAAGCAAAGTACAGTAGTGTCGCAGCAGACCGTGCTTAATCCTGTAAGCAGTTTACTGCAAATACAAGAGGTTGTTAACCTTCAGGTCACACTAACTATACATCACTGGGGACAACATTCAAGGCACAAGTTACGGTGAAGCCACGTAGAAAATGGTTCCATAAATTCACAGCTGTAAGAGTTACTACAATGGCAATGAAAATAAAATAATCTAAAACCACAGGAGTTGAATGCAAGGACAATTGGCAACATGAACATTCCAACTATCTATTGAAGCTTTTGCAATGGAATACTCCAGACTAAGGTCAAAGTGCAAATTCGCACTTCAGGAGAAAACCACTTGAACTTTCTAGAAGCTATGTAAGCTGGGTATCAGCTTCTGCTCTGGTGAGTTGAAGATCCCCCCCACACCCAGATGTTGTTACTCAGATGATTTAATTTTCTGATGTGTATTAATGGCCTAGACTTGGCAGTATCTTAATTTCAAAGATACAAAACTCAGAAATATAAACACTGAAAAGAACAGAAATCAATTCAGGAGAACATATTCGGACTGCTAAAATAGGCAAAAGTGACAGCTGAAATCTAAAGCAGAAAAATATAATGTGTTTTGATTTAATTTGATTTATTATTGTCACATGTATTAGCATGAAGTGAAAAGTATTGATTTTACATACTATACAGACAAAGCATACCATTCAAAGAGAAGGAAAGGAGAGGGTACAGAAATGTAGTGTTATATAGAATGTAGAGAAAGATCAACTTAATGCAAGGTAGGTCCATTCAAAAGTCTGATTGCAGCAGGAAAAAGAAGTTGTTCTTGAGTTGGTTGATGCATGATCTTGAACTTTTGTATCTTTCTCCCAATGGAAGAAGGTGGAAGAGAATATGTGCAGGGTTTGTGGGTCCTTGATTATGCTGGCTGCTTTTCTGAGTTAGCAGGAAGTGTAGACTAAGTCAATGGATGGGAGGCTGGTTTGTGTAATGGACTGTGCTTCATTCACGGCCCTTTGTAATTTCTCGTGGTCTTGGACAGAGCAGGAGTCATGCCAGACTGTGATACAACCGGAAAGGACACTTTTTATGGTGCATCTGTAAAAGTTGATAAGAGCTGTAGTTGACATGCCAAATTTCCTTGGTCTCCTGAGGAAGTAGAGGCATTGGTGGGCTTTCTTAACTATAGTATTGACTTGGAGGGACCAGGACAGGTTGTGAGTGATCTGGACACCTAGGAACTTGAAGTTCTTGACCATTTCCACTTCATCCCCATTGACATAGACAGGGGTGTGTTCTCCTCTACGCTTCCTGATGTTGATGACTATCTCCTTCATTTTGGTGACATTGGAGAGATTATTGTGATCGCACCAGTTTACCAGATTCTCTATTCCTTTCCTGTACTTGTCTCATCATTGTTTGAGACCTGACCCACTACGGTAGTATTGTTAGCAAACTTGAAAATTGAAAATTGAACTGGAGGGGAATTTAGCCTCACGGTCATAGGTGTATAGGGAGGATAGTAAGGGGCTGATGACACAGCCTTGTGGACATCGGTGTTGAGGATAATCGTGGATGATCGTGCTGCCTATCCTTACTGATTGTAGTCTGTGGATGCATTTTGGTAAGGAAAAGGGACAATATAAATAAATGATACAAATTTAAAGGTGGTGTGCATGCACTGATCATTGAAGGTGACAAGTTAAGAAGGTTGTTAAAAAGAGTAATTGGAATTTGTTTGGACCCTTTCTCATCTACATGGTTCCCCTCGGCAATATAATTCGAAAACACAAAGTCAGGTTCCATAATGCATGCTGACAACACCCAGTTAGATTTCACCACCATGACCCCTCTCATCTTTCCACTGTTCTCTGGTTGTCATACTACTTGTCTGACATTCAAAAATTTCCCTCAACAAGTTATTGGCAACTTTAAAACCATTGTTTTCAGGTCCCACCATATGCTTCATCTGCTTGGAAATGGGAAGGAGAAAAAGAGGAGGCGAAGTAGAAATGGAGAAGGAAAAAAGCTGAACTTTAATGTAGCATCAACATCTTGAAATCCTTAATGGGAGAACAATCAAACAAAATTTCACACTAAGCCACAAGGAGTTATTAAGACTGATGATCAAAAGCTTCATCAAGGAGATAGTCTTTCAGGTTGATCTTAAAAGTGATGTAGAAACACAGAGGTTTAGGTGGGGAATTCCTGAGCTTAACACCAAGACAGTTAAAGGCAAGCTTGCGAGTTTACTATCAAATAAATCGGTTGGATTTAACCCTGGTGTTGTCAGACTTCTTACTGTGTTTACCCCAGTCCAACGCTGGCATCTCTACATCATGGCAGCAATCAAAATCAGTGATGCACAAAAGGCCAGAAATGGAGGAGTGCAAATATTTTGGAAGGCTGCGGAGCTGGAGGAGATAACAGGGATAGGGAGGGGTGAGGTCATGGATTTGAAAACTAAGAATGGAAACATTAAAATTGAGGCATTGCTAGACTGGGACACAATATAGGTAATCATATAGGTAACAAGTGTGATAGCGAAGATGATTTGGTACTAGCACTTTGGCGAGAGAGTTTGGATAATCTCAAATTGATATGGGTTGGAAAATGGGAGTTGGTGAAATATTGGAATAGCAAAATCTGGAGATAACATGGGTGAGAGTCTCAAGATCAGATGAGCAGCAGCAAAATCAGGTGATGCAAGAGGTCTTGTTGATGGAGTTGAGAGCCGATCTCAGGTTGCAAAGGGTCTTATTCCACTCTTTCCCAACCCACCCATAGCCAGAGAATCACCTGCAGTGACCTCTTTTCCCAATCGCACATCCACAGCACTAATTAATGCCCCCTCCCATTTCTCATCTACACACTGTCCCTTGGCAAGATTGACATTAAAAAAATATCAGTGTACATGTTTTGACTGATGCCACCCACCGCCTCTCACCAACATTTCTCTCAGCTTCTCCAGTGTCACAGAGAGATGATAGAAGGGGAGGAGTGATTTCAGGAGCTGGAAGGGCAATAGGAATGCTGTGAGCAGTTTTCTTTCTGCAAAAATATACAAAAAATACCTAGAAGAACATTTCAAAATGGCATCGCACAAAATGTGATGCAAGTAAATTCTCTATATACAATCTCAATATAATCAAAGAAACATTAAGACATTTCAAAATGATCATAATAAATGTGCAAAGGTGTTTAAATTTTCTTCATAGATCATGTTTCACTCAGATGCTTCAGTACAATGGTGATCACGTAATATTCACTGTATGGATTCAATGTGATTTTACAGCCTATTGGGGACTCTATACAATTCCACTCTCCTCAATTCAGTGTAGCTGAAAGGTCATAGACAGCGAACTTCCCCCTCTGCATCTCTGCAGCAGCTGCCCAAAGTTTCAATATATCTGTGCATCATGTAGTCCTGGGTTTTGGAATGTGCTAGACCACAACATTTAGTCAGAGACTCCCTATATTGAAAGATCAATGAGTTTCGGGGAGTCTAAAGAGCACTTTTCACCAAGTTGATGATCTTCCAACGTCACCTGATATTTGTCTCTGTGTGCATCTCTGGGAACAGTCTGTAGAGCAAAGAGTCTTGTGTCACAGAGCTACACCTTGCCAAAAAACACCTCATCTTTCTCCGCATTTTCTTTGCAAAGGCACATACCACAAAGAGGGCTCTTCCCCACCCCGCACAGTCACCTCAAAGCAACGTGCAGAAGGGGTGAGATTCCAGGTGTGTAAGAAGAATTTGACAGAGGCCCTTTTTCACCACCAGTTAAACAAGGATCAAGATTTAGTTTGAAAGTTCTGGTGATGAGGCATTCTGCCAAATGGCCTTGGCAATCTGCTCAGGGAACCATTAGATAGGATCCATCTCATTTTCCTATTGCGCCTCTAGGATGGTTAATGCAGATCACTGCCTGATGGACTTGTGGTCAAAGGTATTTCTCTGTATAAGTTTCACCACGAGGGACAGATAGAGTGGCATGCTCCAACCACGAGTAGCATTCCACGACAATGTAGCCACCCCATCCTTCGCAATACTGGGGACAGATAGAACACCAACACGTAATGACACTTTTTTTTACCACCCTACCCACTACAGCAATCAGAGTGGTTGAGGGGCAGACAATGGAAAGGGCTATTTATCTTGGGTGGATTTTGGGATAGGTGAGGCTGATAAAACCCCACCATTGGTGTTTGCATACCGATGATCTATGTACAGCTTGATGCAGTCACGTAAAACGGTGGCCATGAAGGCTTAGGCACTTTATTTTCCCCACTCTGTCCAGAAGTTTGTGCATTGTGTCCCTTGAAACACAGTCCATCCTTAACTCTCAGATGAAACAGATAAAAGTTTGGGTGATTTCCACAGTGCAGGAGTGAGGAATAGGCTAGACCTGTGCTGCGTACAGCAACATCAGGAGAGCCTTTCACCTGCTGACCAGGCTCTCAAATGGAGAGAGAGCATCGCTCCCATTTACCCAATTTTTGGTTCATCATATCTACTCACTCCTCCCAGTTTCCATCACATATCCTCATCCCTCCGAACAACAGCACCCACCCCCATCTTCAGGTCATCTGACCTGATGATGAAGGGAACAAGGGATTAGTCGGTCCAGCTGATGGGTAACACGACAGCTCAGAGATTATCACTGTGCTGTGCTGTTACATGGATTTGGGCCTGTGTCTGTGGGAGTTTGCGCATTCTCCCTGTGCTTGCGTGGGTTTTCTCCGGGTGCTCCAGTTTCCTCCCACATCCCAAAGATGTGCTCTTAGGCTGATAGGGAGAATTTGTTCTGCCAAAATTGTCTCAAATTTGGTTCTAATGCATAGATCTATAAACATGGACAGGGATGACAGGGATCACGGGTAGAGGTGGGAACATCGAGGTGGTGGCACGGGCTCGTTGACCCAAAGGGCCTGTTTCCCGTGCTGTTTTGTTCTTTGTTCTAGCTCCCAATAAACATGGCCTCACTCTTGCCATAATTTACCTTGACACCTGAGGCCAATTCAATCGTGACAGATGTTGAGTCTGCGCAATGACAGCAAATTCGAGCAGAAAACAGTGACGTCATCTACGTACAGGGAGACTTTGACTTGTGTGCCTCTGCTGCCTGCGATCATCTCTTAGGCTCTGGAAAGTGTCCTTTATAATACACAAACAGAAGGGGAAAGAGAGGGAGCTAGTACAACGACAATAATCTCTTCCTCAATAATCAACAAAACAAGAGATGGTCATCGACATCATCAAGTGTAGCGTAGAACATACCCCTATCTTCATTAATGAACTCAAAGTAGAAATGGTAGAGAGCTTCAAGTTTTTAAGTGTCCATTTTACCAACAACCTATCCTGGTTTCCCCCCCACACCGCATGCCGATACTATAGTTAAAACTATAGTATCTATATTGCTTCTACTTTCTCAGAAGACTAAGGAAATTTGGCATGTAAACAACAATTCTCACCAACTTTTACAAATGCAACACAGAGCATTCTTTCTGGTTATACCATAGCTTGGTACAACTTCTGCTCTGTCCAAAACCACAAGAAACGACAAAGTGTCGTGAATGAAGCACAGACCCTCACTCAAACCAGCCTCCCATCCATTGACACTGTCTATACTTCCTTCTGCCTTGGCAATTCAGCCAGCATAATCAAGGACCCCACACAAGGATTGAAGTCTTTACTCTTGTCAAGGGTTAGCATTGGTCACAGAACACTTGTGGGGGGTGAAGGGGGAGCAAGTATTGGGAGCATGTGAGAGAGTATGTGAAAGAGAGGACACTCAGGACGGGAAAATTATGGATTCGAAAGGGATCCAATAGAATTAAAGTCTTAATGCTGCAAAAGGATTTGTACATTTGTTTAGGTCAAGATGGCCAAGTTAAAATCTTGAAGGACGCAGTGAGCCAAGACATCAGGTTCAAGGAACCCAGAAGAGAAGTTCTCAGAAGTCCCAGATCCATGAGCAAGGCAGACCAACATTGAACTTGTACATTACACCATGGCTCAACTGATGAAATATTAAGTAATTAAACTTTATTGTCCAATAAACCTGATGAGTCTGAATTCTAAATGAATCCTTTTGTCAATATGGTTATTCTGCAGTAAGAATTTTCTTACTTTGGACTTTAGTATAGAGTTCAAATCCTTACATTATGATGGATTTTGAAAATAATAAGGAATGTTTTAAAATGGAGGCATTATTTAATCAGTAAAGGTTAGCAAGCATGGGGATGTTGGGTGAATGGGATTTGGTGTGAGCTAGGACAGCAGAATCTTGGACAACCTCAAGTTGATGGAGGATAGGCTATGGCAGGCCAGCCAGGAATGCATTAGAACAGTCAAATCTAGAGGCAATAAAGACCTGAATGAGTGTTTCAGCAGACAAGTTCAGAGAGGGGCAAAGTCAGGAAAAAGTTACATGGGTGGAAATAGGCAGTTCCAGTGAGGCCATGGATGTATGATTAAAGCTCATCTCAGGGTCAAATATGACACTGTGAACAGGATTTCATGGCTTCGCTCGACCCAAGACCGGAAAATCCCATCCGAGGTCAACTGACTTCCCATTTTCCACCTCTCACCCGCTCTGATTCCCATGGTGAATGGGGTGATAGAATTTGGCACATGGCTGCAATCTGGTTCAGCCTCTGACAGCTCCAGGGAGGGGGGTGGGATGGAGCAGAATTACTATAAAGTAACTTTGCACCACCCCTCCCTCCCTAGTCTTGTGATTTTCTTTAGTTTATGCCTCTTTCTGTTCTTCTGTTTCTTTTCAATCTTTCCTTTTACCTTTCAATTTTTTTCCTTAGTTTCTTCCACTCTTTTCTCACATATATCATTAATCCTATTGCCGCTCTGTGAGACGCTTGATAGTGTGTGATCTCTTACCGACATTATTTAAATAGTGGCCTAGAACCTTTCCAAAACGGATCCTATTACAAATGCCTTTTCTAATGAACAGAACCCAGCAGGAAAGAATAAGACTTCAACTGCAGCTTAGCAGAAATTGTAATAGAGTGGAAGTCTCTTATTAGTGACCGCAATTTGCAGACGGGATTTCGAATAAAGACTGTTTGCCTTTCACATAAACATGATTTATCCTGACAGTTATGTTAATTTCAGTATTTCCATCTTTTGTTTTGAAGTTATTTCAATTTTGTGCAACCAGTAATATTTCTAAATGACGCAACAGTGTGCAAAGTGACAAAATCAGGCACAATGGAAATTTGTTCTACCAATGACTTAGCAAACAGTCCCATGTAACATAATACATAAACATCAGAAAGAACATCGTAATGAATAGCATTACCACACAGAAGAGTAGCAATTATTGCCAGTATAGTTATGCAACTTAATCACCAATAGCTTCATGCAAAACAAGAGGCACTTTTAACTTCTGTGATCAGGCTACATTTTACAGTCTTTATGGCTTGGAAATCCCTGTTAATTTGCTGATGGGAATCAGGTGAAACAGGGTGATAATTTTTCTGAGTTCCTGAACTCACTGAGTGCGAGCATTATAAACACTGCTTCTCAGCAGGTAGGGAACTTCCTGCACAGAATATACATTTCCTTAATTATCAATGCAAAACCATCCATGCAGTTTGTAAAATGAAACTCGCTATGTTCCTGCTCTATGCCATAAATGGGCATTAAAGAACAAAGAGGTAGGTGCTCATAATCCCATAATTCTGTATTGTTCCTTTTTCTTTTGTACTTGTTAGCGATAGGGACCCTGTCAATGAACAAAAAAAATTGTAGCACAGAAACAAGTCCTTTGGCCCTCCAAACTTGCACCAACCATGCTGCCTGACTGAACTAAAAAAGCCCTCTTCTGGGAACATATCATTCTATTCATGTATTTGTCAAGAGACCCTTCAAAGTCACTATCATATCTGCTTCCAGAACCTGTGAGTTCCAGGCACCCACCACCCTTTGTAAAACAAACTTGGCTCAAATTTATTTTCAACTTTGCTCCACACACCTTAAACCTGTGCCTCCTAGTAATAGACTTTTCCACACTGGGAAAAAGTTTCTGCCTATTCACTCTGTCCATGCCCCTTATAATTTTTAAGATTTCTAATAGATCACCCCCTCAACCTCCGTTATTCCAATGAGAACAAATCAAGTTTCTCCAAGCTCTCCTTAAAGCTAATGCCCTCCGTACCAAGCAATATCCTGGTAAATCTTTTCCGTACCCTCTCCAAAGCCTCCATATCCTTCTGGTAGTGTAATGACCAGAATTAAACACTATTGGTCATGCTTTTGTCTTGCTTGTTTTAATGGAAGCAGTTGTGCAAGGATGGAAATGGAATGCTGGAGTTATGAGGTGGCAAGAACTCAGTAAGAATCTAGCAACACCAATTTTAAATCCAATCGATTTATTTGATAGTAAATTTGCGAGCTTTCGACCTTTGTCTTCGTCAGGCAAATGCAGTGTTCTGGTCTGCAATAGCACACATCAGCACAGACAGTCACAGATTGCTGATTAGAATGCAAATCCTTACATCTAACCTGCTATTCAAGTGTTAAAATGGCTAACAATGTGTGCGAAGGGAATCCTGAGCATTGGTTAGAGAGATGTGTATTTTCTCCAGACAGCACAGTAAGTGAGGTTTTTTGCTAACCCAGGCAAGTCACAGGGGTTACAGATAGTGTGACATGAAACCAAGATCCCTGTTGAGACCATCCTCATGTGTGCGGAACTTGGCTATCAGTCTCTGCTCAGCGACTCTGCGCTGTCGTGTGTCATGAAGGCCCCCTTGAAGAACATTTACTCGAAGGTCGGAGGCCTTCGGGTAAATGAGGTGGCACCAGAGGCAGCCTGGGTGCAGCAATTAACAAGCTGTCCATCATTTCTACAAGGTTAGTTGGTAATAGAGTACACTATGTTCCCAAGGGGATCCCTGCAACTGGTTCATATCCGGGGGGGGGGGGGGGGGGGGGACCCTGTTGCAAACTGCACTGATATGACGACATCTCAACAAAGTTTGAAAATACTATGGAAGGGGGTGAGGAGGTTAATAATGTGGAAATATATTTAAATGAATGTAATTATGGGCATGAAGTTGATGATGTCGCTAGTGAGGGATGGGGAAGATGCAAAATCTCAATCATGCCAGCAAGATCTGTGATTTCTGGATCTTGAGCTTCTGCCAGCATTCACACAGATGGCAGGAGTGGGCTGAAGATCACCACATCCACCCCCAGTTTAATGGCACCAGCTCCTTCTTGTTGGTTAATACCGAGAGCGTCCACAGTTTCAGTGACCCAAGCAGTCAACAGATTGTTTAACAGTAACAACGCCTGCATTTCTTTTCCCACCGAACAGCAAAACAAGCAGATGAGTATGTTGCTACATTTCATGGCACTGCTGGAATTCCCGGAATATGGAGTCATTGACCGGACTCATGTAGCTGTTAGTGCTCTAAGGGCAGATATTCAGCAACAACAAATGGAATGAAGAGCTATCAAGACCATTTCCCTTGGCTGTCTTCAGATGTCTGGATAGATCAGGAGGCGTTCTTCCAGCACAGTTCCCTCTGTGAAGACATCCAAATGTTTCTCTGGCTGTTTCATGTCAGACATGTTTATAGTGTAGAGATGATTGGTCAAGATTCAGCAGTTCAGCGTAGTTTGTGCAGCAGTGGGTTGGCAGCAGCACAAAAGACTTTTCTTTGAAAACTGAGAGGAATTAAAACCAAACCTGCTGACTACACTCATTTAGTCTGGACAGTATCTTTAGCAAGGGAGAAACAGTTGATGTTTCAGGTTGATGACCTTTCGTCAGAACTGGGAAAAGTTAGAAAAGATTTAAGCAAAGTAAAAGATAGAGGATGGGGGTTGGGGTGGAGCAAACACAAAGAGTGGGTCTGTTACGGCTGGGATACAGAAGAAGGGAAATGACAAAAGAGTTGGCGGTGCAAGATTGAGGAGAATGGAAATGGACAAGTGAAAAAAATAAAAAATATTTGTCAGAAAGTAACAACAAAATGATGAATAGTTGCTTCCGAAAGCAAAAACAAGGGAAAAATGAGACTAAAACCCAAGCCGCTTTAAAAAAAACAGCAAAATAGGAGCAGAGGTTATGGCCCAAAATGATTGAAGTCAGCGTTGGATCTGGAGAGCTGTAAAGGTCTGCTGGAAAGGTGAACTGTTTACTTGAAAGAATCCCTGCTCGAGGATCAAAGATATATTAGTGGTATTCAGTCTGTAAGCATGACTCTGAGCTCTGATTTACCTCTCAATTCTCCAGCATGCTCCTCCGCTGAACTCTTGTTCTCCAGTATTTTACAATAAAGAATAAAGAACATCATCTCTTTGTTCAATGAGGCACTTCATGGCCTTCCAGAATTAACACTGGATTCACACGTAAGACCATGAGGCAAAGGAGAGGCATAGCAGCCAACTGACTATAACCTTACCTTCCAAAACTGTGATTGCCAAAATGGACAATGGCACTAGATGCATGGGAATGCCATTTCCTCCAATCTACTCACAATCCTGAGCTGGAAATACATCTCTGCTCCTTCACTGTCACTGGGTCAAAATCCTGCAATTCCCTTCCAAACAGCACTGTGAATGTGCCAATACTTCAGCTGTTTAAGAAGATGGCTCATCACCACTTTCTCACAGACAATTAAAGGATGAGCAATAAGTTTTAAGTTTATTTATTAATGTCAAAAATAGGCTTACATTAACACTGCAATGAAGTTACTGTGAAAATTTCCTAGTTACCACAGTCTGGTGTCTGAACAGGTACATTGAGGGTGAATTCAGTATGGCCAGTGCATCTAACCAGCATGTCTTTCAGATTGTGGGAGGAAACCTGAGCACTCAGAGGAAACCCACCCAGACACAGGATGTACAGACTCTGCACAGGCAATGATCCAAGCTGGGAATTGAACTGGGTCCTTGGCACTGTGAGGCAGCAGTGCAAACCACTGTGCCACCCATTAAATGTTTGTTTTGCCAATTACTCTTACACCATGAAAAGAGTAAATAAAGAATGTTGGAGAATCAATGAGGGATATAGGTAGTGAACTGTATATTCTGTTTTTCACCTCTGAGATTGGTCAATAACACCAAAATGATCATTTCCCATCCTGGACATTTTCACATTGCTCTGATAGCTACTTCTGTTAGGAAAGATACAATTTGCAAATCATAGCAGACAAGATCCCTTCATGCAAACCTTAAGTTGTGAATTGTAAAGTTAGTACAATCAAATTCAAAATAGTAAGAGTAATATCAGTGCATGTTTGTGGCATCACGGTGACATGATGCAACAGAGCAAATATAACTGTTAATATTCTTCATTCAACATCTCTTAATTATCTGTCATTCGGCATTTTTACATAACTGATCCATGTTTAAACCAATATATGTTTTCGGAACGAAGACTGTAGGCAGAATTGGAAAGCAAATTAACAACAGTCAAAGAAGATATATTAGATATTGAGCCCATAAAGCAGCGTGGAGAGAGAGGTGGGATCTTGACCCATGAAACCGTGCACTCAGTTTGCGGATCCACCACATTTTCAAATGTTGACAGCAAAGGGAACAGACAATTGGTTGCTGAACATTTTTCGTATTTATCTTTAAAAACCTGGTGATTTATTAATAATTGTAAGGAAGTAATTTATTAGTAATTGTAAAAAGTAGTAATTTATTAGTAGTAGAAAGTTTTAGTGGAGGTTATTAGCACAGAGTAGTAGGGTTTATTAATCAAAATAAATGAATTAACATATAATAAAGATGGCAGGATAGGTGGCAAATTGTGACTGCAGAATTTGGGAACTCCTCGATGCCAGTGTGATCCATGGCAAACATGATTGCAGTAAGTGTCTATGACTTGACCAACTTCAACTTAGAGCCATTGAGCTTGAAGTCAAGCTACCGACACTGTAATGCATCAGGGAGGGGAGAGTTACCTGGACAATTTGTTCCAGGAGGCAGTCCTACCCCTTAGAATACAGTAATCTGATTTGGTTGGTGATCATGGACAGGAAGATGTAACTCTGGGTGAAGCAGATAAGGCGATCAAGAAGGTAGAAGTGGAAGAGCCTCAGTCCTTGCAATCATTCAACATATTTAAAATTCTTGCAGATTTCATGGATGAAAGATGGCAAAGTGAATGAGTGCACTGACCATTGCACTATGGTGCAGGAAACCAGTCAAGCGCAGGAATAAATAAGAATGTGGTGGTTGCAACCAAGAACAAGAGTCCAGATGGTTCTATAGCCTGCCCAATGCCAGGTTTTGGGACATATCTGCTCTAGGATGGAGCGGAGCTTGCAGTGGGGTGGGAAGGATGCAGTTGTTGTTGTTCATATAGTTACTAATGGCATGGTAAAGGAGTCTCTAGATGACAATCATAAGGCTTTCAGGGCTGGCATATTCCTGTAAGGATGAAGATTAAGTTTGGCAAATTTCAGAACTTTGGATACAAAAGATACTGTGAGCCTAGTCAAAGAGAAAAAGGAAGCATTTGTCAAGGCTAGGAACACACAAAGCAAATGAGGAATGCAAGGAAAGTAGGAAGAAACTTAAGCAAGGAATAAGGAGGGCTAAAAGCGATCACAAAAAAGCATTGCCCAGCAAGTTTAAGGAAAATCCTAAGGCTTTTTGCACATATATAAAGAGCAAGACGGTTGCCAGGGAGAGGGTTAGCCCACTCAAGGACAGGGGAGGGAATCTATGCACACAGTCAGAGAAAATGGGCTAGGTATTAAATGAGTACTTTGCATCAGTATTCACCAAAGAGAAGGAATTGGTGGATGATGAGTCTGGAGAAGGGTGTGTAGATACTTAATTGATAAGTATATGGAAGAGAAGGGGATGGTTTAGTTTGGAGGGGCATTGCTTTTTATTTTGGTCGGCACAACATCGAAGGCCGAAGGGCCTGTTCTGTGCTGTATTGTTCTATGTTCTATTCTATGTTCTATAGTTTGAGTCATATTGAAATCAAAAAGGAAGAGGTATTGGGGCTCTTGAAAAACATTAAGATAGGCAACTCCCCAGAGCCGGATGGAACATAGCCTAGAGGTAGAGATGCCGGCGTTGGACTGGGGTAAACTCAGTAAGAGGTCTGACAACACAAATTTTAAATCCAACCGATTTATTTGATAGTAAACTTCCAAGCTTTCGGGACATCCTTTCTTGCAACGTATTTGGTAGACAGCGTTGGCCAAGTTGCAAGAGTATGTACCGTGTATCTGGTGGATGGTATTCTCACATTTGATGATGTCATCCATGTCAATACATCATCAAATGTGATGATGATACATTGGGGAGACCATGGTTCATTGGGTTTAATATACATTGTACAATGGTACATTGGGGAGACCATGCAAACACTACAACAGCGGATGAATGAACATCGCTCAACAATCACCAGGCAAAACAGTTCCCTTCCTGTGGGCAAACACTTCAGCAGTCACGGGCATTCATAGAACATAACAGCGCAGAACAGCCCCTTCGGCCTTCGATGTTGCGCCGACCAATTAGGAAAAAGCAATGACCCTCTAACCAAAACCATTCCCTTTTCGTCCATAAACTTATCTACTAACCTCTTAAACGCCACCAAACTTGGTGCATCTACAACTGACGCAGGCAGGGCATTCCATACCCTTACCACCCTCTACGTAAAGAACCTACCTCTGACATCCATCCTATAACCACCACCCCTTAATTTAAAGCTATGTCCCCTCGTGCTAGCTTTCTCCATCCTAGGAAAAAGGCTATCACTGTCCACCCCATCTAAACCTCTAATCATCTTATATGTTTCAATAAGGTCTCCTCTTAGCCGCCTCCTTTCTAACGAAAACAACCTCAAATCCCTCAGCCTCTCTTCATAAGACCTGCCCTCCATACAGGCAACATCCTGGTAAACCTCCTCTGTACCCTCTCCAATGCCTCCACATCTTTCTTATAATGCGGGGACCAGAACTGCACACAATATTCCAAGTGCGGCCACGCTAGAGTTTAGTACAGTTGCGACATGACGTTGTGGCTCAGAAATTCAATCCCCCTACCAATAAAAGCTAAGACTCCATATGCCTTCTTAACAACCTTATCGACTTGATTGCCAACTTTCAGGGGTCTATTAACATATACACCAAGATCCCTCTGTTCATCAACACTATTAAGAGTCCTACCATTAGCCCTATACTCTACACATTTGTTATTCTGCCAAAGTGAATTACCTCACACTTTTCCACATTAAACTCCATTTGCCACCTCTCGGCCCAGCTCTGCAACTTGTCCAAGTCTCTCTGCAAACTATAACACCCCTCTTCACTATCTTCCACTCCTCCGACTTTGGTGTCATCCGCAAATTTACTAATCCATCCTTCAATACCCTCATCCAGATCATTTATAAAAATTACAAACAGCAGGGGCCCCAAAACAGATCCCTGAGGTACTCCACTTGTAACCGACAGTTACAAGGTCGGCCTCCGACCTTTGGGTAAATGTTCTTCAAGGGGGCCTTCACAACACACGACAGCACAGAGCCGCTGAACAGAGACTGATAGCCAAGTTCCGCACATGAGGACGGTCTTAATAGGGATCTTGGCTTCACATCACACTATCTGTAACCTCCATGACTTGTCTGGGTTAGCAGAAAACTTCACTTACTGTGCTATCTGAAGACAATACACATCTCTCTAACCTGTGCTCAGTGCTCCTTCCACTCACATTGTTAGCCACTTTAAGACTTGAATAGCAGGTTAGGTGTAAAGATTCACATTCTAATCAGCAATCTGTAAACTGTCTGTGCTGATATGTGTGCTATTGCAGACCAGACCACCTCATTTGCCTGACGAAGGCCACAAAGACTGAAAGCTTGCAAGTTTACTATCAAATAAATCGACTGGATTTAAAATTGGTGTTGTCAGACCTCTTACTGAATATAGCCTAGAATACAGAGAGAGGCAAGGGGCCTTGAGAGAAATCTTTGTATCTTCACTGGCTACAGGGGAGGTCTCAGAGGATTGGAGAATAGCCAATTTGTTCCTTTGTTTAAGAAGGATAGCAAGAATAATCTAAATAGTAACAGGCCAGTGAGCCTTATATCAGTGATAGGGAAATTATTGGAGAAGATTTTTTGAGACAGGATTTACTCCCATTTAGAAATAAATGGACATATTAGTGACAGGCAACATGGTTTTATGAAGGAAATTCTAAAAGGGTCCTACCTGATTGGAAAATAGCAAGTTTGACACCTTCATTCAAGAGACGTGACAGAAAGAAGGAAACTATCGGCCAGTTAATCTACCATCAGTCATAGAGAAAATGTTTGAAAACGTTTAGAAAATCATAATGTTTAGCAAATCATAATTGGATCAGGAAGTGTGAAAGGGAAATCATGTTTAGCCATGTCATTAGAGTTATTTGAGAAAGTAACAAGGAGATGAAAAGGATTATAAGATTTGTAGATGGGAGCTTAAAAAGGAAATTAGAAGAGCCACAAGGGGTCATGAAAAGGCTTTGACGGGTAGGATTAAGGAGAATCCCAAGGCATTCTACAAATATGTGAAGAGTAAAAGAATGAGAAGGGAGAGGACCTATAAAAGGTGAAGGGGGAAAAGTCTGTGTGGAACCAGAAGAAATGGCAGAGGTGCTTAATAAGTACTTTGCCTCAGTATTCACAGTGGAGAATGACCTGGGGGGTTGTGCTACAGGAATGCAGCAAACTGAAAAGATTGAGTATGTGAACATTAAGAAAGAGGAGGTGTTGGAACTGTTAAATTCCATCAAGGTAGATAAGCCACCGGGTGCGGATGGGGCAGGCTACTGTGGGAGGTGAGAGAAGTGATTGCAGAGCCCCTGGCGATGATCTTTGCGTCGTCGATGGAGACGGGAGAGGTTCCGGAAGATTGGAGGATTGCAGATGTGGTGCCTATTTTCAAGAAGGGGAACAAGGATAGCCCAGGAAATTACCAACCAGTGAGATTGACCTCAGTGGTCGGTAAGTTGATGGAGAGGATTCTGAGAGATAGAATTTATAAGCATTTAGAGAAATGATTAGGAGTAGTCAACATGGCTTTGTTAAGGCAGATCGTGCCTTATGAGCCTAGTTGAATTCTTTGAAAACGTGACTGAACACATTGACGAAGGAAAAGCAACGGACGTGGTTTACACGGATTTCAGCAAGGCGTTTGATAAGGTCCCCATGCAAGACTTCTTGAGAAGGTGAGAGGGCATGGGATCCAAGGGGCTTTGGCGTTGTGGATCCAGAACTGGCTTGCCTGCAGATGGCAGAGAGTGGTTGTGGATGGGTCATTTTCTGCATGGAGGTCAGTCCCAGTGGAGTGCCCCAGGGATCTGTTCTAGGACCCTTGCTGTTTGTCATTTTCATAAATGACCTGGATGAGGAAGTGGAGGGATGGGTTAGTAAGTTCGCCGACGATACGAAGGTTGGTGGTGTTGTGGATAGTCTGGAGGGATGTCAGAAGTTGCAGTGAGACATAGATAGGATGCAAGACGACTGGGCGGAGAAGTGGCAGATGGACTTCAACACGGATAAATGAGTGGTGGTCCATTTTGGCAGGACCAATGGGATAAAGCAGTAAATTATTAAGGGTAGGAGTCTTGGCAGCGTTGAGGGGCAGAAGGATCTTGGGGTCCGGGTCCATAGGACCCTTAAATCTGCCCTGCAAGTGGAGGATGTGGTCAAGAAGGCATATGGTGTACTGGCCTTCATTAATAGAGGAATTGAGTTTAGGAGTCAGCAGGTAATGCTGCAACTTTATAAGACCCTTGTCAGACCCCACTTGGAGTATTGTGTGCAGTTCTGGTCACCTTACTATAGGAAGGATGTGGAAGCTATTGAAAGAGTGCAGAGGAGATTTACAAGAATGTTTCCTGGATTGGGGGGCATGCCTTATGAGGATAGGTTGAAAGAGCTAGGTCTCTTCTCCCTGGAGAGACGAAGGTTGAGAGGCAACCTGATAGAGGTTTATAAGATGTTGAGAGGAATAGATAGGATGGATTCTCAGAGGCTATTTCACAGGGCTGAAATGGTCGCTACAAGAGGACACAGGTTTAAGGTGCTAGGGGTCAAGTACAGAGGAGATGTTAGAGGTAAGTTTTTCACTCAGAGGGTGGTGAGTGAATGAATCGGTTGCTGTCAGTGGTGGTACAGATGAACTCGCTGGGGTCTTTTAAGAGACTTCTGGATGAGTACATGGGATTTAATGGGATTGGGAGTTACAGATAGTTCTTGTGGCCTGGTAGGTATAGATATGATCGGCACAACTTGTGGGCCGAAGGGTCTGTTTGTGCTGTAGTGTTCTACGTTCTATGTAACCTGTAGTGATAGTGTACTTGGTAATGATGTGAAGTATCCCTTTAAGGGGTGGTTCCCTGAAAGGGTCATGTGACCCACTGGTCCAACTGGGAGCTGGGTTGCGAACGCACTCAAACTTGCACAGGCTTGTTCCAGGAGTGAGAGTTTTGACAATGTCAAGTTAAGACAATTTTCCTTGCTCTGTAACGTCTATAGTTATCCTGTTAATAGACCCTTGTTAGCTTACTGACCAGAGTTTGAGCCTTACATCATTTTATAAATGATCTGGATGAGGGTATTGAAGGATGGATTAGTAAATTTGCAGATGACACCAAAGTTGGAGGAGCGGTAGATAGTGAAGAGGGGTGTTATAGTTTGCAGAGCAACTTGGACAAGTTGCAGAGCTGGGCCGAGAGGTGGCAAAAGTGGAAAAGTGTGAGGTAATTCACTTTGGCAGAAATAACAAATGTGTAGAGTATAGGGCTAATGGTAGGACTCTCAATAGTGTTGATGAACAGAGGGATCTTGGTGTATATGTTAATAGATCCCTGAAAGTTGGCAATCAAGTCGATAAGGTTGTTAAGAAGGCATACGGAGTCTTAGCTTTTATTGGTAGGGGGATTGAATTTTGGAGCCGCAACATCATGTTGCAACTGTACAAAACTCTAGTGCGGCCGCACTTGGAGTATTGTGTACAGTTCTGGTCCCCGCATTATAGGAAAGATGTGGAGGCATTGGAGAGGGTACAGAGGAGGTTTACCAGGATGTTGCCTGGTATGGAAGGCAGGTCGTATGAAGAGAGGCTGAGGGATTTGAGGTTGTTTTCGTTAGAAAGAAGGCGGCTAAGAGGAGACCTTATCGAAACATATAAGATGATTAGAGGTTTAGATAGGTGGACAGTGATAGCCTTTTTCCTAGGATGGAGAAAGCTAGCACGAGGGGACATAGCTTTAAATTAAGGGGTGGTAGTTATAGGATGGATGTCAGAGGTAGTTTCTTTACCCAGAGGGTGGTAAGGGTATGGAATGCCCTGCCTGCTGCAGTTGTAGATGCGCCAAGTTTGGTGGCGTTTACGAGGTTAGTAGATAAGTTTATGGATGAAAAGGGAATGGTTTAGGTTAGAGGGTCATTGCTTTTTCTTAATTGGTCGGCGCAACATCGAAGGCCGAAGGGCCTGTTCTGCGCTGTAATGTTCTATGTTCTATCACTATACTACAATCTCCAAAAGACATTTGACAAGGTCCTATATAAAAGATTACTACACAAGATAGGAGTGTTTGGCATATTAGCATGGATAAAGGCTAACATGAGGCAGAGAGTAGAGATAAACGTGTCGTTTTCAGGTTGGCAAGCTGTTCCTAGCAGAGCACCACAGGGATCAGTGCTGGAACGTCAACTATTTACAATTTATATCAATGATTTAGATGAAGGGACGAAACATAGGGTGATTAAGTTGTTGATGACACAAAGACAAGTATGAAAGTAAATTATCAATAGAAATAAAGAGTCTACAAAGTGATAAATTAATGAGTGGCAAAAATGGGCTGATGAAGTTTAATGTGGGAAAATGTGAACTTGTCCACTCGGCAGAAACAATAGAAAAATGTTATGTTATTTAAATGAAGATTGCAAATCTCTGTGGTATGAGAGATCTAGATATCATGGTGTGTGTTAGAATACAGGTACAGTAAGTGACTTGGAAAGCAAATGGAATGCTGTTTGTTACTAGAGAAATGGAATATAAAAGTAGGGATGTTTTACTGCTGCCATACAGAGTCTTAGTGAGATCATATAGAGTCATAGAGGTTTATACATGAAAACAGGCCCTTCAGCCCATGCCACCCTTTTTTAAAAACTACTAAGCTGGTCCCAATTGCCCACAGTTCATATCTCTCTGTACCCATCTTTCCCATAATTGTCTAAATGCTTTTTAAAAGACAAAATTATACCTGACCCTACAACTACATCTGGCAGCTTGTTCCAGATACTCATCCATCCTCCATGTGAAAAATTGTCCCTCTGGACTCTTTTGTATCTCTCCACTCTCACCTTAAACCTATGCCCTCTAGTTACTCCTTACCTTTGGGAAAAGATCTATCCAGCTGATCTCTGCCCTGCATTATTTTATAGACCTCTGTAAGATCACCCCTCAGCCTCCAATACTCCAGGGACATAAGTCCCAGTCTATCCAGCCTATCCTTATAACTCAAACCATCAAGTCAAAGTAGCATCTCAGAAAATCTTTTCTGCACTCTTTCTAATTTAATAATATCCTTTCTACAATAGAATGACCAGAACTGTACACAGTATTCTAAGTATGGCCTTACTGCCATATCTGGAGTACTATGTATAGTTTTTGCCCCCTTATTTGAAAAATGATATTACATTGAAAGCAGTTGAGAGAAGGTTAATTGATTCATTCCTGCGATGAAGGCCTTACCTTATGAGGAAAGGTTGGACCTATCTTGGAGTTTATAAGAATGAGAGCTGATTTTAGTGAAACAGATTCTGAGAGGATTTGATAGAAGGGATACCGGAAGGACTTTTCCTCTTGTGGGGGGAGACTAGAACGAGAGGTCACTATAACTTAAGAATAAACGATCTCCCATTTAAGATGGTGATGAGGATTTTTTTTCCCTCTGCAGAAGGTTGCTTAGTCTATGAAAATTTTCTTTCCCAGAAAACAGTGAAGGTGGAGTTTAATCAAGGAAGAGTTAAACAGACTTTTGATTAACAAGGGAATCTAGGATTATGTGGGGGTAGACAAAAAGTGAAAGAAAGACCTAAACCAGATCATCCATGACCTGACTGAATGATAAAGCAGGCTTGAAGGGCAAAATGGCCTGCTCTTATCCTCAGGATTTATGTTCCTAGATTAAGATTTATATAGTATGAAAGAAATGCTGTTTCTTCAAAACAATATACTGATTATTATAATAAAGAATTTATTGGTTCTTTATTATAATAATTTATTGGTAATGTGCTTTTTAATCAGATAATTTAAGTTAGCTATGACTTTATCGGTGAAAAATGCAGGCCCTACCGTTTACAAGCCTCTACTCATCAGTTCAGTTTGTGTAATGTAGAACAGTTATGTCAAGCAGAACATTGATCATATCAACTTAACCTTTTGTTCATAAATTTTCCATCTCAAATATCCTTGTGATATAGAACCTAAAGTAGCTTTAGATATTTGTAATTTTAAAGCTAACAGAAATGATATCTTACAGAAAAATTGTACTTATATAGTGACCACCTTTTCATGATCATTGGACAGATCAAAATGCTTTACTGCAAATGAAGCACTTTTGAAGCAATGCAGTAATGTAGGAAATGTGGCAGCCAATAGCAAGCTTCCATAAAACAAAAATGCGATAATGACCAGATAATCTGTTTATTTGATGTTGATTGAGAGTGAAGTATTGGCCCAAACATGGGGGGGATAACTCCCTTTCTCTTCTTCAAATTTTTACATCCACCTGACGGAGCAGTTAGAACTTCAGTTTGACATCTTGTCTGAAGACAGCACTTCTAACAATGCAGCACCCATTCAGCACTGTGCTGGAGTCTCAGTTTTGATTATTGAGTTCAAGTCCAAAGATGTGCACTTAAGTTGATTGGCCATGCTAAATTGTCACTTAGTGTCAGGGGGATTAACAGAGTAAACGTGTGGGGTTATGGGGATAAAAGCTGGGTGGGATTGTGGTTAGTGCAAATTCGATGGGCTGAATGGCCTCCTTCACTGTAGGGATTCTATGAAATTCTGGAGTAAGCATTGAATGTGGGAATGCAAAAGAGAAGCAGGCTACCAACTGAGCCACTAAACAGACAGGAGATAGCATTTCAAAAGAAAAGTATTTAAAATGTTAGTAGAATTTATTTTTATATGTACAATTGATTGATTAATCTCTCTGTCAAAGCTGGCTCAACTTAAAAATAAACAACTGACCAGTTTCTTGTACTCTATCAAGCAGCAATAGGATTTTGCCACTGAAACATATGTTAAAATCTCATTGGGCAACAAAGCCAAACAGCGTTGTCAACCTCAAGTTTTGGCCAATGAACAATCCACTCAGCATCAAATTCAACAGGAACATTTAATATTCGCAGACATGAACACCTCAGACCCATGTGAGTTGCTTACCCCCAGGCAGTTTGAATGTGAATACTATCACAGCCCTGGTTTGTAAAGCTGCTCTGTGTAGCATGCTTGTTAAGACTTGCAAATCGTTTTTCATGCAAATTGAAACAGCAGGTCATAGCTTCAGGTTTTGCCTTGTGAATATAACTGCCTCCCCCTCCAAAAAAAAATCAGCATATTCCTTCCTACTTCTGAATATTGGAATTTCCCTGACCATTGCCTTAAATGAAGTTAATTACTGCACCACTGTAGCCAACTTTAGTGTGAACGCTAAAGCACATTACCACCATGACTGGTGAACTTTCTCGGTATATAATGAGCAGTACCTATTAGCATTAAAAGGGCCAGATGAATGACATGTGAACAGCCCTAGTGTTTCAACTGAGCTGAGCTATTATAACCCTGTTCTGGAAGTTTCTGTGAGCTTTCAAGGTCACAGCTTTCTTCCTCTAAAATTGTATTCTTAAAACCAAACACAAACCCTCTGCCTCTGCTACATATTTACTGTTTACAAAAATTACTTTAATTATCAGACCAAAATGACCCACTGTAAGGAAATTTCCAGCAAATGGTTTTGCAGTTATTAAACCAGTTACAAACAAAACAATTAAGTCTATTCTGAATTACAATCACCTTTTCACGCATTCCACAGCACTGAAACAGCCCAAAATACTCATAAACAATAATGGTGCATTACTCCTGCTGCAGTTTTCCACATGATCTCACCATCCTCTCCCAAAGACTCTCTTCAATGGTTCAACTCAGTGGGAGCACTATTGTTTGACTTCCCTCTTACCTAATCGACCGTAGCTGAAGGAACCAGATTCCGTGCTGAAGGAACCGTAGGACCAGATTTCACATGTAGGCTGATCAACACTTCTATCTGCCTTTCAACTTCTTCTGTATTCATCAGACTGTTCATCTGACATGTAGTC
Source organism: Sphyrna mokarran (assembly GCA_024679065.1). NCBI lineage: Eukaryota > Metazoa > Chordata > Chondrichthyes > Carcharhiniformes > Carcharhinidae > Sphyrna > Sphyrna mokarran. Next base: position 79,110,836 of record JAGIQG010000001.1, on the reverse strand, counting down.
TTGGACAACACATATTTCCTCCATTTAAACATTGGTCAGAATTTCACACTCCACCACTCTCCCAGACAGATTGTAAGGTGGAACAAGGTGTAAAATTGCATGGGCAGGATTCTATCTTGATGCCATTAGGAACTATGTCTCAATATTGCACGAAGTCTCATAATACCAGGTTAAAGTCCAACAGGCTTATTTGGGAGTATTTCGGACGCTGTTCCTTCGTCAGGTGAGTGGAGTGCAAAACCATTTGCTGGAAATTTCCTTACTGTGGGTCATTTTGGTCTGATATATATTTAAAGTAATTTCTGCAAGCAGTAAATATGTAGCAGAAGCAGAGGGTTTGTGCTTCGTTTCTAGAATACAATTTTAGTGGAAAAAAGCTGTGACTTTGAAAGCTCACAAAGATTCCAGAACAGGGTTATAATAGCTCAGCTCAGTTGAAACACTAGACCTTCACAGCCCAGTTGAAGAACGCAATTATGGTTGTTTGAAAGCAGAATTAATATGGGATTATTATTGCAGATGGTATTGCTAATAAATCCCTATCAGACTTATTGGTATCTAAGGAAAGCCTCACCTTAGAAAGAACAATACAGCTGGTGAGGCAAAGTCCATAAACAGGACAGGACAACATACGGATGTTAAGTAAAGCCTTGGCTCAGGAAACCTCCAATGACCATACAGTTTGTTAAACCCTGGAATGTAAAAAAAGGATCAGAAAGGAAGCTTTCATTTGATTTGATTTATTATTGACACATATTGGAATTCAGTGAAAAGTATTGCTTCTTACATACTACCCAGACAAAATATACTATTCATAGAGCACATGGGGGAAAAGAAAGAAGAGAGCGCAGAATATAATGTTGCAGTCATAGCTGGGGTGTAGAGAAAAATCAGCTTGCTATAACTAGGTCCATTCAAAAGTCTGATAGGAGCAGGGAAGCAGCTGTTCTTGATTTCGTTAGTATGTGTCCTCAGACTTTTGTATCTGTTTCCTGATGGAAAAAGATGGAGGAGTGAATATCCAAAATGCATATGGTCCTTAATTATGCTGGCTGCTTTTCTGAGTCAGCGGTAAGTGTAGACAGAGTCAGTGGATGGGAGGCTGGTTCGCATGATTGACGGGGCTAAGTTTGAAGTTTCTTGCATTGTTGGTCAGAGCATGAGGCATACAACCAGGAAGAATGCTTTCTATCATGTGACTGTAAAAATTAGCGAGAGCTGAAGTGGACATGTCAAATTGTAGAGGTGTTGGAAGGTATAATTTGGGGAGAAAACACAAGACACTATAAAACCCTACCAGTGCTGTGGTGCCTAAAAAATCCACAGGCTCAAACAGTGTCCTCCAAACACTGCAGAATGCATTCTCTGCAGATGAATTTGTCATTCCAGGAAGACGTGCCGAAATAAAGCCTCTTAACGTGACAGGTTTCAAAGAAAAGGTCTTTGTGTATAAGGCTATTAATAAAATTGAAGAATTCTTAATAGAAGAGAAAGAAAACTATTTCCTGGCTGACATCAATTACTTCAACACAGAGACATATGTTAATGTACATATTACCAACTTTGATGCAGATACTGGAGCGAGTGTAATAATTTTTTCAGATATCAAACCCTGGTTACCAATGCGTTAACCTGCAACAACAGAAAACCAGCTATACCGTCAACAAAGAATCAAATTAAAGAGAATTTACAAGCAACACAAATTAAAACAGTTCTACAGAGTCAGGAGTTCTCTGTATTAGTAGAAGAGCTTGTATCAGCCTCAATACTACAGAGAAAGTGGAAGAAGTCAATTAGTAAGAATCCAAGGGTGATTCCAGAACTGAAGCCCTGAAACTATCCAACTGCAGTGAAGATCTGGATGGTGACTTCAGCACTGGTGTTTTGACACTTTTGACACAAATTAATGCAGCTGGGGAGGGAGGAGACTCAGATTATGGAATATAGTAGAGGAGTACTGGGAGCAGAGAGAACTCAAGAGTTCATGTTCACAGATCCCTGAAAAGTAGCTGAATAAAGTGGTTAAGAAAGCATATGCATTACTTTCATTTATTAACTGAGGGATAGAATATAAATGTTTACAGGCAATACTAAAAACTGTGTATGCCATTAGTTAGGCTACACTGGAATAAAATCATAGAACAATTACAGCACAGGAACAGGCCATTCAACTGCTGACTCTTTGCAAGAGCAACTCGCTTTGTCCCACTCCTTTGCCTTTTCCCCACTGCCCAACAATTTTTTGCTTTTCAAATAATTGCCTGCTTATTTTTTTGAAGGGCTTGATTGACTCTATTTCCACCACATTCTCTATCAGTGAATTAGAGTTATGAAACACTCACTGCATAAAAAATTCTTCATGTTACTATTGCTTCTTTTGCCATCAGTTTAAATCTATGTCCCCTAATATTTGGTTCTTTCCCACCAGGGATGGGAGTCTCTATTTACTGTGGAACAAGTTCTCCATAGTGAACAGCCCCAGCTTCTCTAAGCCTGAAGCTTCCCATCTATGGAACCATTCTTATGAATGGTCTTTCCTCGACCACCTTGGTACTTCACACCTTTCCTAAATGGACACAATATTCCAGTTGAAACTGAACTCGACAGGTTTAGCATAACTTCCTCCCTTTCGTACTGTATGCCTCAATTAATGAAGCCCAGGATCTTGTATGCTTTAATAATCACTTTCTCAACCTTTCCTGCCATTGTCAATGATATATGCATCTTTGATCCTGCAGCCCCTTTAGATTTGGGCCTTTTATTATACTATACTCTTTTGTACTACATACAGTTCTGGTCAGCACATTACAGGAAGGATATGATTTCCTTGAAAGGGCAAGTGAAAATTTATGATGATGCTGCCAAAAAATGGAGATTTTATAAAAAATATAGTTTGGGGGCAGGTGAGGGGAAAGCCTTCCAGTGACAGAGACACGCAGGCAATGTGTTGCCCATTTGGTCCACTAGTAGTTTGCTACTAGGCTTTCTCCCGGATAAAGACCACAAAAAAATTCTATATATCCATTTCATGGAATATCAGAAATGGTGTTATGTACATGCAGAGATTTTAATTTTGCAGAAATTTCCCTGTAGGGTTAAGCATCACAGTCAAGCAAGTTATTATAAACCTATTTAAAATGGCTCTATTGAGGTAGGTACAGATGTAGATTGTGAATAAGTGTGCTACAATGTTTCTGAAAAGAAGCAGAATGTTTGGATTGGGAACCGCATCAACAAGGAATTGATGGCTATCCCTTTCAGCTACAGGAATCTATTATTTCCTTTCAGTATTCAGGGAAAAGCTGAATAATTTTATCTATGAAGATTCTATTTCCATAGAAGAGTATTGTAATGTTTTTCTCCCAGAGGGGATGGTGCTGATTCAATGGTCTGGATTTTCACAATAGATTTGAGCAGATTCAATCAGAAAGTTGGACGTAGTTTGAGATGCCTGCTGAAATGTTCATCTGAATCATTTTCTGACAATATTTCTAACTGCAAAGGTGGCAGCCACTCAATTCTGAGTGGCTGCCGAAATCAGGTGCAGTAGTGCTGGACTCCATCTTCCTTTATTTCTGCCTCATTTCACTGGCATCTTTGGGATTCAAAGCATAGCGCGAGGTAATAATATAAAGACTTTGATACCATCACTTCAAAATTGATTTCATACTAACTTGATTACTATTTCTTCCAAGTACACAGCTGTGAGAGTCGAGAAATATTACAGCCAGTGGGCATCACCATTCTTAAATTTCCTGCCTGACAGTAATATAACTGAAAAAGTAGCAGCAGATTTTCTTCTGGTGCAACGCACATGGATTCCATTATCACTTATCATGAAGTGGATGTTATCTTCCCTCTGTACATTTCATCTACATATTAGGCAAGAATGAAATATTATTTCTCAGCAACACTTCCAAAAAAAAAAATTCAACATTCTATAATTCAGTCTGAAGGCATAGTTCAGATTGGTTGGAATCCAAATGAGAGAGTTCTCCTGGGACATTCCTTTTTCCTCTTGGCTTGTACAATAGAAGTTGTCCTTTTTCTCTAACATGCTCATGTTATAACTCTTTCCATATTGCTCACTATGATAACTTAAAATGAAGTTGGCCCCTGGACTTCTCACAACAGCAATCTCTACAAGGTTCACTGTTATTATGCCAAGAAATCCACAAGGAATTCTGTGAATTTTAGGGCTTTTTTTTTTCTATCCTCCACTTCCAGCTTGAATCATGACTTTTTAACATTCTGATGACTGTTGAATTTGGCAAATTCTATCTATTTTTAATTTAGTCACTATTAATTACTTAAGAATTTACGATTTAATTTCTGGAAATTCACTGTTGCAATGGGATAATTTTATGAATGGAATTGAGGTTTACATTTTCTATAACTTAAGTATGAACAAATCATCTTCCTAGGCAGCCATCCATAACAGAAACAAAAACACGTTGCTTTCCATCATGTTTTATTTAACTTTTGGCAAAGCAAGATTAAGAAAGGAAGCAGAGGAAGAAATATTCTCCTGTGGGTCTATTAGCTTCAATTATGCGTTCTTTGCCAATGTCTGCAGAGAATTTCGTAGAGAAAGCAAACACATTGTGACCCGTATAAGGTCTGTTTTGGAAACAATTTCTGCAGTAATCCTGGCCTCACCTGTTTGAATGAAGGGGATAGAAGCTTCTGTTTCAAGTATGTTGGAGGATAACAGGTATTAACCATGCTTATTTTTAAAAATTAGATGACCTTTATACAAATTAGGGACCAGGTCACAGTATTTGCCTTTCCAAGTTCCTTGGGTATCTACCAAAAATTCAGGTTTTCATGTCCAACTCAACTTTTCCAAAGCTATGGAATCAATCATCTGCATGTACATTGAAGTACATGGAATTCCACAGATCCCAGGGCTGCTTCTAAATAGAAAAATATTCTGCTATGTGAATGTTAAGACCATCTGCGAAAGCAAATCCTTATTCCACTACATTTTTTGCAAGTGATGCCGATTGCACCCCGATTATACTTATTCTGTTCGATCTGTATGGTCCTTTTTAATGTACACACAAAGTACAAGAGGGAAAACAAAAAAAAACTGAGATGCTCATATTGTTGACCCCTTGAGTGCTGTCACATATTATACATATTTACCATGTTGTGGTCAACTGCACAACATTTCTTGCGACTGTATAATTCTGGTAGCCTTTCTTGAAGAGATAAGGGTTGAATTATATGGACGGGAGAATCTTCTTTCCTGCCGTGTGAAGAGTCAGTAGGGAATACATTCCTGCCAACTCCAACTGTCCTGTGGCCAATTCATGCCCTAGTGAGCATTGATTGGCTGTACATTTGGGATGAAGTCCCGTCTTAGAGAGGTGCTGACCAATCAAATTGGCAGTGGACAGAAGAGAAGATACAAAGCAAAAGAATCTTCTAATGGACGTTGCTCCCCCTCCCCCAGCCCCCACTTTCTCGTGCAAGGAGTAACTTTGCTGTATTTCCAGGCTTCCCTGACAGAGGTCAAGTCTTCCTGCTAGCCTAAATATTGAGACTTTGTGAGGAATGACCCTAACATGGCCATCTCAGGGCCACACCAGATCTGGAGATTTACAAAAAATGTGATGTCTCATTCAGTCACCTTGTGCACACTATCATTCATACAAAGATTAGATATAGATGAAGAAAATCAATATAATTACAATGTATCTTAGTCTGTTTTTTGTAGCAGGCTTGTAATTTCATAGACAATTTGATGTTTTCAGTTGAAGTGAAGGTCTTGTATGCAGACGATTCTCAGTAATTTGTGTGAATGGTTAAGTTGGAATAAGTTAAGCATACTCCTTCCGCTTTCAAAGGTATTCCTGTTTATTACCTTGGCTGTGTAACTAACTTGCAGCTGGCTCAATGGCTTCTCTGATAGACTTCAATAGAACTCTCTTTCTGCAAACAGCTTTTGCAATTTTAAAAATAAATGGAAAACATGGTTATGCTTATCATGTGACTTGCACAAGTTTAAGTTCTTTGTCCAAAGCAAGGTGATGTGTTGATTACACATCCTGACAATTCAAAATCCACTTTATCTAGTTTGGATGAGAAAGCATCATAGTAGAATGGAGGGTTGATGGGAATCCTTATACTTTTGTTTCACACACATTTGAGTTCCAATGTTTCTTTCATCCATCATGAAACAGAAGGTTGAGTTGGCTGGAATGCTACAGATTGTTGTTGACAGTTCATCCTTAAACAACAAGATGTGTGAATTTTCCAGTTGGCTATGAATGTCAATACTTAACTAGATATTTACTTGAGACTCAGGACTGTCAGGAGCCCAAAATGCTAACAATCACATAATTTTTAATGGATATTTTGATAGACTGTTTGTGTCCCAAGTTTTAAAAGTATTGTCTGAAAGTTGAGAATATGCTGGAGTATGACACAAGCAAACTGTCTTCTGAGGATAACTTTCTCTTTAAATCAATACAGACATTTGAAACAATGGAAACTCAGCGATTGCACTGTCAGGAAAGTGGAAGGCCCATAATTTAAGTGGAAGCCTACCATAATTTAGCATAGAAAAATCTAGGTTAATATTTTTGACAAGACGATCAGGACTGGCACTGGAAAACTCCTATGCAAACCCTGGCTGCAGTGTAATTGTATCACAAGTGTGACTTCGCCACAATCAATAGGATGGAATAAAGACTTACTTGGCCTCCAGTGTTTTGACAGCTGCAACTGGAATTTTAACAGGAGATCTCCTGTCAGGAGACTGCTAATATATAAAAATAGATTTAGAACTATTTATATTACTATTTGACATTAGCAAAGTTAAATTCCCATTTGGTGACAATTACAAAACAACCAAGCACTTTGTCCATAATTGAACAGGAGTCTTCAAAATTGACAAATGATGAATGAAATAGGTGCTGTTAAAATTCAGTGAAACCAATGTTAAAATTGTGTGACTTGCTGCTGTGATTTACAAAGACAAAATGATTCACAATAAAGAGCCAGTTGCTGCTGCTTTGATCCAAGCACTCATCGTCCAGATCTTAAACTAAACTTTAACTTTTGGCTCAGTCAGGTTTTCTGAAATGAAATGTGCGACACTTGTAAAAGTTGTAGCTTTTTATTTTCCATAGATTAAAAATTGACTGAAGCAAACTAACCATTGCATAAGCGAGGAAAGGCATTTTGCTCTCACCCACCCTCATAATAAAGATCAGAGATTTATTGATACCTCAAATAAACCTTCTCGTATCCATGAAAATACAGGATGTTTGGCCTGAACTAGATAGAGTGGCCAAGTACTAAATTACAATTTTTGACTTTAGTAGTTAACTGTGGTATTTTGTCTGTAAATACTGACTTGGCCGGGTTTGACTGACAAGCTATGCTCAAAGCAAATGTGAAATTACTGGGGGACTAGTGTAATATTTCATTAAGTGTTGTTTTTAATATAGTATTGCTGTTAGGATTGGATGATTTTGTTGACATTGTTTTGAGAGGATTTAAGTCCACTCGTATAGGCAAAAGGCAGTGGAGTTGCAAGGTCAAGGAGTAAGAAAGCAGCAAGGGGAGCACAGGAAATCTGGCACTGAAGTTGGCTAGAATCAACATTCAGTAATTTGAACGTTCACGTTTTGTATGTGAAAGTTGAATGATGTGGAAGTTGCTGCAAATATCCAGAACTATTAGAGGTGAACAAAATATATCCGGGTGGATTCCCTCTGGCTCAATGTTACTGATTTTCCAGAAATTTGCATCAAGTGAAAGCGGGGAAGAGTTTCAGGAGTGTACTTTACAGGAACCACTCATTCACAACTGGGAAGACAGAGGAAAGAATGTGAGTGACCAAATGTGCAGTGGGAGGATGACTTGGCCACAGGCAAATGCAAAAAAACTCTTAAGGATTTGAAGTCATCCAGTTCTTTTGGCAGTGATGGGCACATTTTTCAATATTTGCAAATAAGGGTTTCTGAAAGTGGCACATATTTACAATTATTTACATAACTTAGAGCTCCTACTACTCTGCAAACAGTAACATAATGGCAATGTTACTGGGCTAGTAACCCAGGGGCCCAGACTAATAAAGCAGTGACACAAGTTTGAATCCCAGTGTGGCACCTGGGGCAATTTAAATTCAATTAATTACATCTTTGGAATAAGACTGCAGTATCAGTAGCATTGATGGATGGTCATGATCGTGAAACTACCAGATTGTTATAAATGTCCATCTGGTTGACGAATGCCCTCCAGGGGAGGAAACCTGCCATCCTGAACCCAGTCTGACCTATGTGTGACTCTAGATCCATGGCAACATGACTGAACTGCCCTCTGAGTAAACTGACAAACCAAACATTTATATCAAACTGCAGCAGGAAAGCTGAAGGAAAAGAAAACCAGGCAGACCATCCAGCATCGATTTAGGCACCAGAAATGATATGCTGTCCTTAAAAGGTCCTTCTCATGAACAGCTGGAAATTTGAGTCAAAATACGGGCCACAAATGAGTCAAGCAACAAACTGAGATCAGGGCCGGGGAGAGGAGCTACAGATGATGCCAAACACTGGAGTCGGAGGTGGCAGGGTGCAGGCTTGTTGTCTCAAACAATTTCACCATCCATGCTCAGCAGCTAGGCTGCAGACCTTAAAGTCCAAAGTCTGAAAAAACATGGCAGAGAGTCCCAATACTTTTTAAACCAGTCCGTCAGTGTCACGTCAACTTTACTAGTCGCTGCTGCTGCTTCTTACCTTCAGGCAGCTTCACAGTTCCCACTGACTTTTGAAAAGCCGGCAAAGAAATCACAAACCTGTTCAAAGGTGGAAAACGGCAGCAGCGACTGATATTCCTGCAGTAGAATGGCAAGTCAAATCCCTGTAATTTTACAACGCATTGGATGTTGAGTGTACGTGTGTTTGTACCTGGGGAAGGAGTGGGGCTGTGGGGAATGGTTTAAGGGAAGTTTGGAAGGGATTTTGGGGAGAGTTAGCAATCAGGTTGGAGAGGCATTTGAGGAAAGTTGGAGGGGAGCTGAGGAAAGGTTGGAGGGAGCTGGGGATGTAGGCTAAAGGCTGAAGGGTGTTGAGGTTTAGGGAAGTTGGAAAGAGTTGGGGGTTATTGGGGGCAAGATTGGAGAGTGATTTGGAGGGGGTTGGGGGTGATGGCAGAAAGTTGGAGAGGGGTGTTGGAGGGACAGTTGGAGGGGGGGTTAAGATAAGGTTGGAAGCATGGTTGGCTGGGTAGAAGGGCTTGGAGAAGGGCTGAGTAATGGTTGGACAGCAAAATTGCAAACAAGGAACATGTTTTTCAATGGGAGTCAATTAGACATGTTCCAGAAATGTGAAGGCAGCACTTGTTTGTGCAGTTATTGTTCAGCAAGTTGAGGTACCTATAAATACAGACAGGGGGAGCTTCTTTGCAATACAGGACACATTGAAAATTTAAAAAAGAGACAATCCTGATCTGAAAAAAAAGTCATCTCAAACCAGTCAAACCTGAGGACCCAGAAACCAAAGCAACACAGAGACACTTAATTTCTCTCCCTGGCTTTTCCTGTCATACTTACCCAATTACACCTTACTGACAATGTCCTAACATCACCATCACCATTCCTGGTATGCCCTTTCCCACAAACAGGGCTGACCCACCAGAGGTGGTGGCTGCACAGAAGTATATAGTTGGGAGATAGTGGCCCTGAAAATTCTGAACGTTGACTCTGGACCCTGTGAAGTTTCTTTGCATCTGATCAAACGTGATCAAGGAGACCGCCTGCTGATTGGCACCTATTGCCAGAAGGTTGGAGAGGGTTGGTTATAGCACTTCAGCTGAATTGTGTGTTTCAGTCCCAAGCACCAACTTAGGCAGTGAATTCCAGTTGCCAACACTCTCTGGATGAAAATATTTTTCCTCATCTCCCTGCTAATCCTTCTACTAATCACCTTAAATCTATGCCCCGGGCAATTGACCCCTCAACTAGTGGAGTCAATGCAGTCTCAACAACACTCAAGAAGAACAAAGGACAAAGGACAAAGGACGGGAAACAGGCCCTTCGGCCCAACGAGCCCACACCTCCGCCCCTCAATGTCACACAGAAAAAAGCAGGATTGATTCACATTCCATTCATCGCAGTCCATTCATTGCTACAGTCTGCCCAAAGTGGAGGATGTACTGTAGTAACTCATCAGGGGTTCTTTGGCAGAACCTTCAACTGAGAAGGCAAGGGAAGCACAATGCATAGAGACACCAACACCTACAAAATTCCCTTCAAGCCACACACCATTTTGATATGATTTGGTTTGATTTATTATTGTCACATGTATTAGTATACAATGAAAAGCATTGTATCTTGCATGCTATATAGACAAAGCAACCATACATAGAGAAGGAAAGAAGATAGTGTAGAATCTAGTGTTACAGTCATAACTAGGGTATAGAGAAAGATCAACTTAGTATAAAGTAGGTAGGTTAGAAGGTAGACTTGAAATTATACTTTGCATTCCGTCACTATCTCTGAAGCAAAATCCTGGAATTCCATTCTGAATTGCGCTATGGCTGTAGCTATGCCATATGGAGGGCGGTGGCTCTAGAAGTGACTCACTACCATCTTCTTGGGAACAATTAGGGATGAACAATAAATACTGGCTTAGCCAGTAACATTCACACCCTACTGTCACCTTGACGAAAAGAATGACACACCTATTTTCCTATGTTATTAATTTACACTTGAAACCAGTTGCATTGCTGGTTCCGGGTAATCATAATGTTATTCCTTTTCAACCTTTTTAATAATTATTGCAAACGAGTATAGAACATATATTAAAGATTAATAAATAAAATGTATGCAAATTTCCAAATGAAGGACTGAAATAAAACTTGTCTTGGGATCATTTCCAATGGAATGGGATACAAAAGCATCAAATAATTCCAAATGTATATCAAACTTGGTTAGACCTTGCTTGGAGTGCAAGGCATAGTTTTGGTCTCCAAATTAAAAATATATTGAAGTACTACAGAAAGTGCAGAACAGAATTGCAAGGATGTTACTGGAATTGATAAGAGTTTGAGGGTGAGGAGGGAGAGGGATAAGGAGAGGATGAAGGAGGAAGGGGAAGAAAGGGATTGGTGAGGAAATACAGGCAGATTAGAACCAATGATACCAAGTGGGAAAGTAGTGAAAAATATCTTTTAGTCTGAATCTGTCCCTTCAGTACCCTGGGACAGGTTGTTACGTGCCAAGCTGAATAAGAGGGCATCAGGCATATCCCATTTATTGGTCCACAAAGATTGTGCTGAAGCTGAACATCATTGATTCCCAGTTTCAGGATGGAGCAGGACATCCATTGAGACCCACTGAAAACATGAGTCAGATTAGAAGACTTCTTCAAATGTTTTAATCAGAACAAATAAAGCTGGAAAAACACAGCAGGTTAGATAGCATCTGAGGAGAAATCCTAGTTCAGATGAAAAATTATGACCTGAAACACTTACTCTCTTTCTGTCCGATAGGAATGTACTGGGACCTCTCCGGTTACCCACTGGTTTCAGATTGCAGTTCCGTTTCATCGTTGAAGACAAGAAAAGGGCCAACAGTATCCTGTTTTTCTTTCATTATTCCTCACACAATCTGTGTATTAATCCCTCACATTGGGAAATGTCTCATAGGTGGTTGGCTTCCAGGAATATGCACAATCATCTCAAGAATTCATAATGTGTTCCGTACACCAAGCCTTTGATAAAACTCAAGCACAATTTTTATAATAGCACCTTGGAGAAAGAAAGCTGCTAAATTCCCCGCCATTACCTAAACAATCTTGAAAGAGTTATCTGTGTAAATCCTGAAGTTCTGAAGCTTTGTTCCTCACAGATGGATGAATACAGTAATTTTTCTCCTGCAGTTGTTTTAATACTCAACTAATTCTATTGTTTATTTAGTTATTCATCTATAGCCCAGAATTCTCACTCTGTTCTCAGACAGGAAGGTGGGGTTTGCATTATATCATCTCATACAAACTGTTTCTTAATTACATAACTTTTCTGATGATCTCAATGTCTTCTGGCTATGGATCAGCTATTTTGATCATTGCACACTCGTAACTGATGAGCCACAAGCTACAAATGAAGCCAATAATAATAATAATAAAACAATAGAACTAATCAAATTTTTAAACAACTGAAGAAGAAACATTGCTGTATTCATGCACTGTTGAAAAACAATGGTCTAAAAGTACTTCAGAATTTGCCGAGGTAACTATTCCCAACATTGCTTTGTAGACCATGTATCCTGAAAATATTGGTTGTGAATAAAATATGATCCATCACACTAATAATGGGCGAGATTCTCAGGCTCTGCCAGTCTCGAGATCAGAGATTCCCACCTGAGGTCAACGGACCTTTCAATGGTCCGTCAAATTGTCCATCCCACCTGCAATCATTCCCACAGCAGGCAGGACTAAAAGATTTACTTCAATATTAGCAACATTTAAGAGGCAGTGGATGAGTACGTGAATAGAGAGAGAATAGAAGGATATGGTTGAAGTAAAGACAAGATTTTTTAAAATTTAGTTAGGACGTCATGATTGGCACAGGATTGGAGGGCCAAAAGGCCTGTTCTTGTGCTGCACTTTTCTTTGTTATTTGTTTTTGTTTTTCCAGTATTTTCCCTGACCAACATTTATGAGGATTCATTATCACCATGCCACCTCACTTAACATATTTATATCCCTTTGAGTCCTCATTATGGCCTCTTCACAACTTATTTTCCTGCCTACCTTTGTATCATCAGAAAATGTAACAGCCATACTTTTGGTCTTTTAATCCAAGTCATTGATATAACTTATAAACAATTGAGGTCCAGGCACTAAATGGTACATCATTCGTTACAATCTCGTCAACCAAAAATGACCCATTCATACCTACCGTTTCTTGTTAGTGAGCCAGTATGCTACCTCCTACAGCACGAGCTTTTATCATCCACAGTAACCTTTAATGTGGCACCTTATTAAATTCGGATGAGCCTGTGTAAAGTAGACCTGCTCCTTTAACCAAATTATACAGTATACTGGAAAATGTTATCAAATTATGCCCATTCTATGACATCTATATGATTGCAATACCAGTTGGTACTATCAGAATGTAGATGCATCCATATATTCCAGATTCTTGCATGCTTAATATACCAAAGTGAAAAGCATATCCTGCATTTTGTTTTATATGGTCAACAATATGAACTGGTGTGACAAGTTCCCTTGCCCAATTTTCAATAGCAAATGTTTAGTGATTAGGGGATTGTCAAGAGGCCAGGTATTTTTGCATACAAATAAAGTGAAAAATGATGGGTTAGACATTCTCTGACTCTGATCATTTATTTATAATCTTGGACTCAACAGCCTAAAGGTATATTACCCCATCAATTTAGCAAAACTATATTATCTGATGGAACATTAACAAAGAGAACAAAATATATTTTTACTGGAATATACACTTCATTAATTTAAACTTTATCCACCATTTATTCGGGAATGGTACATTTTGATGCTGCCATTACAATATCCTCCCATTTTCTGATGTATTCTGCTGCTCAAAGCATTGCTGGTATTTGCCACTTGCTTTGAGAGGGGTGGGGTGGGGGAGTCAAGCGGATGGGGGAGATGATGTCAAACTCAAGATATTTGATGACCAAAATCTGTCCAAACTTTGATGCAACCAGGAAGAGGAAACAAAATATCTTTGTAGTTGAGTTGATGCCAGGATCATCCACTCTGCAATGGAACATTTGCATAGATTCCCTGACACACATTTGATAGCTTTGGCAGACAGACCTATCCCATGTCAGCGTGCCAATGGTGTTTGACTAGACAACCTAGTGCATCAATGAAGGGGCAGCCTTTGACTGAAAGTCAGGATTCTTGCCCTCTAAGTTCCTTGCTTTGAGGAGTGGGGAATGGAGGATTCCTGGATGGAGAAGCAGCAGGAAGAGCATTAATGCTTTCTGCTGTGCTGGTAAAATACAGTTTAGCTAGTTAAATCCTATTAGCATTCCATACACACAGACTCTTTAAGCAGTAGCTGCACATAAGCTGTCTGGGGTGTGTCCAGGCAGACAAAGATCATGCTCCTTAATCAACAAATTAAATGCAAGTGGGGATTTCTCAGGAGCTTAATTTGAAATCCTTAATTGTGACAATGGATTTCATTGCACGACAGGTTGATCAAAATTAAAATATACAAACTTTCACTGGACTCATGTGGCTAGGTCATTAACCCATCCATTTTTAAAAGTTCATGCTGCACAAAGCATTTAAAATACTTTTACAATTTAAAACAAATCTTTAATTGACAACTCCACACTTTATAAAAAAACTCAAATCTAAACAGCGTGTTTATTTCCAAGTTTCAGTTTTGAGTTTGTGTAATGCATGCATCTTGTTAATTTCGATGGACATATGTTTTCCAATCTTTGATTTGAATTGCAAGGCATGGATTCTGAGGAGATTTTAGGAAGAAAGACCTTTTTTAATATATATTTTTCCTTTCAAATTTTACCATGTGCAAGAATATGGAAGGTGTAATGATAAACACAGAAAAGCTCAGGGCCAGAGTAGGAGTGCTCTGTGCCATTCTGGAATTTCCACGATATAGAACATAGAACACTACAGCATAAACAGGCCCTTCAGCCCACAAGTTGCGCTGATCACATCCCTACCTACCAGGCCTATCTGTAACCCTCAATCCCATTAAATCCCATGTACTCATCCAGAAGTCTCTTAAAAGACCCCAACAAGTTCGCCTCCACCACCAGTGGCAGCCGATTCCACTCACCTACCACCTTCTGAATGAAAAACTTACCCCTGACATCTCCTCTGTACCTACTCCCCAGCACCTTAAACCTGTCCTCTCATAGCGACCATTTCAGCTCTGAGAATCCACCCTATCTATACCTCTCAACATCTTATAAACCTCTATCAGGATACCTCTCACCCTTTGTCTCTCCAGGGAGAAAAGACCTAGTTCCCTCAACCTATCCTCATAAGGCATGCCACCCAATCCAGGCAATGTCCTTGTAAATCTCCTCTGCAACTTTCAATAGCTTCATATCCTTCTTGCAGTGAGGCGATCAGAACTGTGCACAGTACTCTAAGTGGGGTCTGACAAGGGTCTTATAAAGTTGCAGCATTATCACCCGAGAATGTTGCTATGAGTTCATCACAGATTCTGCAGGATTATCCCTGTTAAATGCAAATACAAAAACAAAGAATTATAAAATTGGAGGTGTTGTCATTAGAACAGAAAAGATAAAGATGTTTAAACTTTTGAAGGAAGGTGACAGAGCAGATACAGTCTGTTCTGAGTGATGGAACCATTCAGCATAATATAAGGTTAAGTATATGGGATATAGGACAGTGAGCAGCAGAATCTATTTACAACAGAGAATTATAAAGCCATGGAATATTACGGCAGAGCTCGAGATTGATGTAAGAGATAATGTCACCATTTAAGAAAAGGTTACATTGGGTGATTGGAGGAAAGGGCAATATCAGACCAAAGACACTTGGCAAGGGCATAGGACAGGGATTGCTGTTTTTGTGGAAGAGAACTACCAACATGGATGAGTTTAGGTCAAATGACCTGTTTCTATGCTGTAATTTTCAAACAATTTAATATAATTATTGTTGACTGTAAGCTTTGTCAATGTGCTTCTTCTTGAATTGCATACTGTTTTCAGTGCAGTTGAGTTTTTAATGTTTCAAAAGCAGAAACAGGAAAATTGGCAAAAGACAAGGGAAATATTTTTCCTGCCTTTGTATATATTATTCAAAGGCATCAAATTAAAAGTGGTCTATTGACAAGTCAATTGACTTTACTCACTCCGATTACTGAATTTGCAAATGTAGAAAAAGAGGTTAGCCTTCATAGACTATTAGTTGTCTAAATTCTTTGGTAAGTTCAGCCAACCCAGTTTACAAAAATACTTTCTACATAATCCAGTAGTGGAAAACTTGCAGAAGTATGTATTTGTGAGCTGCATTAAACTAGATTATTTTCTGCCATTTTTCTGAATTTCATAGAGTCAGAGATATACAGCATGGAAACAGACTTTTCAGCCCAATTTGTTCCATGCTGACCAGGTTTCCTAAGCTGAACCAGTCTCATTTGCCTACATTTGGCTCAACATTTCCTATCCAAGTGTCTACTCAAATGTCTTTTAAATATTATAATTGTACCCACCTCTACCACCTCCTTTGGCAGCTCATTCCATATATGCACCTCTCCGTGAAAAAGTTGTCCCTCAGGTCCCTTTTAAATCTTTCCCCTCAATTTTACCTCAAGTCAACACACCAGTAGCAAAGTTGAAGGAACATGCATGAAAATATATTAACAGGAGAAAGAGAAAGTTTTCTATATTAATAAGTAAATAAGCACTATATTGTACCGAGACAGCTTCCCACCAGATAAGAAATGAAGTATTAATATCCCTCTACCGTAAACAGTGCCAACTATGTATACCATTTACAAAATGCACTGCAGGATCTCAATCAGGTTCCTTAGGCAACATCTTCCAAATCTACAACCACTGCTATCTAGAAGGGCAAAAGCAGCAGATACCAGGGAACACCACTTCCTGTTGTTCCCCTCCAAGTCAGTCACCACCTTGGAAATATATTGTTGTTCCTTCACTGTCACTGGAACCAAATCCTCGAATTCCTTCCCTAACAGCACAGTGGGTGTACCTATACCTCAAGGCCTGCAGCGGTTCAAGAAGGTAGCTCACCACTACCTTCTCAAAGTCAATGGTAAATGGGCAATCAATACTAGCCTAGCCAGCGATGCACAAATCCCATAAATGAATAACTTAAAAAGATTATTAGACTGAAACAATGTAGCTCCACTTATCAGCCACTTAATTTACTTGGAACCTTCCAATACCATTTATACAGCTGAGCAGCAACAAATTTGCTCTTTGCCACTTTTTCTTACCTCAATGACTCGTTGTTTAAAATACATTATGCAGTATGATAACATGAATGAGTTCAATCAGCCATTGGGAAATTTGCCAAATTTGAAGTCTGGTTATTAGAGATTGGTTAGCTGGCTGCAAATTTTTGAAGTCAATTGCTATCTTAGCAGATTTCTTTGTGATAGAATGTAATCAGAGCACAATGCACCTCTCAGTGACTTTTCATACCAGCACAAGAGATGCAGTTCCTGCCCTTTTACCATCTCTCTCCATCAAGCCCCAAACTCTCCTTCCAGGTGAAGTGTTAATTTATGAATACTTCCTTTAATTCAGTATATTGTGTTTGTTGTTGGTGTTCAAGTCTTAATCAAGGACTTGAGCACAAAATTTAGGCTGACACTACAGTGCAATACTGAGGAAGTGCTGCACTCTGGGTGGTGTATCCTTTCAGATGAGGTATTAAACTAAAGCCTATCCTCTGAAGTAGACCTAAAAATTTAATAAAATTATTTGTGGAATAACAAGAGGGTCTCCTTAGTGTTCCGGATCATATTTATTACTGCTAAAACAACTTATTACATTGCTGTTTGCAGGACATTGCTGTGTGTAAAATGGTTGTTACACTACTGTCCCTACAATTGTAAAGTGTTTTCAGAATTGCTGAAGTCATGGAACTTGCTATATTAATACAAGTTATTTTTGACATAGCAAGCAAATTTATTTTATCCCAAACCAATTTAACTAGGAATTTACAAGAGATCAAATGCCAATCTAGTTTTTACATTTTGCAACATTTGCCAGGCTAAATTAAAATTAGAATAACTATCACTTTGAAATGTTTGACATAAATTCTATCTGTACCATCAAAAATGCCCACCAAAATACTAACTTGTCATAATTTTATCCTTTTTTTGGAAATAATCTAGAGTGGTTAAAGAGGAGGAGACTCTTTAGCCCATTGAGTCTATGAAATTTACCTCTACAACTCAAACTGAACACATCAATTTCAATTAAAAATAGAAATTGCTGGATAAATTCAGCATGTCCTGCGTCATCCATGGAGAGAGAAATTCAGGTCATATGGACTCAAAATGCTCACTGTGCCTCACTCCACAGATGCTGCCAGTTCTGCTGAGTTTATCCAGCATTTTCAGTTTTTGTTTCAGATTTCCAGCACCTGCAGTATTTTACTTTTACACCAATTTCAATGCCTGGTACCTGTTGAGGGGTAACTTTTTTTTTAATCATTGCTAAAACTAATGATGTGCCTTTCACACTCTGCTGACAGAGTATCATCAATTACAAAAAAAACACGAAGTGTTGTTTTCTACATCAACTAATTATCCTTCTACAATTACGGTTTGAAAGACATTCGTATTCATTTTTTCACATTTGAGAACTTGCTGCTCTATTTAGAAGCTTCTCATTTCGTTTCAAGCACAAAACAGTGGCAGGTTTCTGGGTGTCAGTCGGGTTTTTGAATCTCTGAACTTTGATCTGAAGATCAGCAAAGCACAAGAGTTGATTGCTGCTAACTGCATGACCTCCAATGTTCAGCCCACAGTTCCACCTAATAAATAGCAATGAACACCGACCATGCCAGCGACGCCCACACCCCACGGATAAATAAAAGACCTTTGCGCTTCTGACGTTAGAGCATATCGAAGGTTCTGTAATGAATGCCATTCATTCATCACGTAACAGCCTCGATAAAGCTTTGTATATCTCTATTGGCTAAGTGCACTTTGGGTAGTTTGCCTTCCTTATTAGAACTGATCTGATCAGCACCAATATTAGGATTTCTGTAGGGTGGTTTTGAATCCTGCAAACTCCAAGCCTCCCAACAGTAAAGTTTCTTAAACTTTTCAACCATTTTGACTGACGGCGAGACTTTCAGTTTGTAAGTGAAATCGAAATTCCTCTTCCTCTCAATCAATAAATCTGCACAATAATCGCCCTTGAGTCATGATATACAGAATTAGATACATATTCACAAAAATGAAATAATTTAGCACGATAAAAAGCATATTCTAAATTAAACTAGAATTATTTTTGAACAATCCGTCATTTGATTCTGATATTTAAACTGCTGGATCAAGTTCCTTCGGTTTTGTATGTTGCTCCACTGTTAAAAGCCCATTTTTTAAAAAAAGACCTGAAACTTTAATTGCACTTTTGTCAGTCGTGTCACCTTGTTGAAACAGAAATGACCCTTGCCGCTTTCTGTTTGCATTAGCTGCAGTGAAATGTACAGCAAAGGCAGGTAGATATCACTAGTATGGGCAATAACATAGTCACAAGCCGGTCCCATTCGCCATGTCTTTAAAACAATTAGACGAAAACTATCACGTCCTAAAAGGAATTAGTATAAAACTCAAAAACTCTATTTTATATACTCCAGCTTAACAAACACACGTGAATTTAGCCCACTACACAGAATATTTCCATCAATACAATTAACCAGCTACTCACCTAACTCCATAAAACAACTCCCGTAAATTATTTGGAAAAACATTCAGAAATAAGACGTGTTTAGATAAATAAAACACAACTGAAACGCAGCAACTTGTTCTCAAGCGTTGCTCCAGATAATCCGCCCTGTATGAGCTCGCCTCTCAGGTATCCGCTGCCCAGGTGCCTGCTCGTAGGTACACGCCCCCAGATATACACACCCTTAGCAACATATCATCATGTACACGCTCCTTAGATACACACTTCTCAGATATACACCCCTGAGATACACACCCTCAGGTACACTCCTAAAGGTATACAACCCTGAGATACACATCTTCAGAAACACATCCTTACGTACACACTCTCGTATATGTACCCCTTCAGGTAGATATCCTAAAGTACACACTACTCAGATACATAACCCTTGATACACCAAATTCACACCTTAGACAGCACCTTCCAAACTCATGACTGCTTCCATCTAGGACAGGGGCAGTAGCTACATGAGAACACCATCACCTGCAAGTTCCCTTCCAAGCCACTCACCATCCTGATTTGGAAATATATCAGCGTTCCTTCACAGTCACTGGGTTAAAATTCTGGAATTCCCTTTCTGACGGCATTGTGGGTCAACCATGCACATGGACTGCAGCATTTCGAGAAGGCAGCTCACCACCACCTTCATCAGGGCAAGTAGGGTTCGGCAATAAATGCTGGCCAGCCAGCAACACCCATGTCCTACTAAAAAAAAGACATTCCCCTCTGATACACACCTCTCAGGTACACATTCTCCAGTACATGCCCCTCAGATACACACCCATCAGATACACACCTTCAGGTATACACTCATCAATAAACACCCCTCTAAAACTACTGAGAGAGACAGCAGATGAAATTGCTGGGCCACTAACAGAAATGTTTGTTTCTTCATTGGACACAGGTGAGGTCCCAGAGGACTGGAGGATAGCAAATGTGGTCCCGTTATTTAAGAAGAGTAGCAAGGATAACCCAGGTAATCATAGGCCAGTGAGCTTAATATCCGTGGTATGGACATTGTTGGAGAAGATCCTTAGAGATAGGATCTATACACATTTAGAACTGAATAGTCTCATTAGCAATAGACAATGTGGTTTTGTATGAGAGAGGTCATGCCTCACAAATTTTGTTGAGTTTTTTGAGGAGGTGACAAAAATGATTGACAAAGGAAGAATCATGGATGCTGTGCGTATGGATTTTAGTAAAGTATTTGACGAGGTCTCTCATGTGAACTGGCTAGATAGATATAGAACTGGCTTGGCCATAGAAGTCATGATATACAGATGCCGGCGTTGGATTGGGGTGGTAAGAACTCAGTAAGAATTTAGCAACACCAATTTATAATCCAACCGATTTATTTGATAGTAAAAACGCGAGCTTTCAACACTCTGTGTCTTCCTCAGGCAAATGCAGTGTTCTGCATTCAGAATTCAGAACACTGCATTTGCCTGAGGAAGACACAGACTGTTGAAAGCTCGCGTTTTTACTATCAAATAAATCGGTTGGATTATAAATTGGTGTTGCTAAATTCTTACTGAGTTCTTGGCCATAGAAGACAGAGGGTAGTAGTGGAGAGGTCTTTTTCTGATTGGAGGTCTGTGACTAGTGGTGTTCATGATGTGGAGATGCCAGCATTGGACTGGGGTAAACATAATAAGAAGTCTCATAACTCCAGGTTAACATCCAACAGATTTATTTGGTAGCAAAAGCCACTCGCTTTTGGTCCTCTGACTCTTTGTCAGGTAAGTGGAGAGTTCTGATCACAAACAGGGGATATAATGATATATACTCAGTTTACAGAACATTGATTAGAATGTGAGTTTTTACTGCTAATCAAGTCTTAAAGATGCAGATAGTGTGAGTGGAGATAGCATTAAGCGTAACTTAAAGCCATGTGTATTGTCTGCAGACAGAACAGTAAGTGAGATTTTGCCAGCTATGGCAAGTCATGGGAATTACAAATAGTGTGACATGAACCCAAGTCCTTGGTTAAGGCCATCCTCATGTGTGTGGAACTTAGCTATCAGTTTCTGCTCAGTGAGTTTGCGCTATCGTGTATTGTGAAGGCTGCCTTGGAGAATGCTTACCTGAAGATCAGAGGCTGAATGTCCGTGACTGCTGAAGTGTTCACCAACAGGAAGAGAACAATCTTGCCTAGTGATTGTCGAGCGGTATTCATTCATCTAGATTGTCGTGGCATCTGCATGGTCTCCATGCCTCTGTACGTCCTTTTCTGCAGCGTATCAGGTAGAGAATGTTGACTGAGTTGCAAGAGTATGTACCATGTACCTAGTAGATGGTATTCTTATGTGAGATGACGGCACCCATGTCGATGATCTGGCATGTCCTGCAGAGGCTTCTTGGCAAGATCGTGTAGTGTCGTGGTCACTGTTCTCCTGAAGGTTGGGTAGTTTGCTGAGGACAGTGGTTGTTTGAAGGTAAGAAATGGGGTGTGGGGATGGCGAGATGTTTGTCATTATCAATGACGTGTTGAAGACTCCAGAGAAGATGTCATAGTTTCTCTGCTCTGGGGAAGTACTGGATGACAAAGAGTATTCTGTCCACTGTGTCCCACGACCTAGATGAGAGTGTAGAAAGATGGGTTAGTAAATTTGCGGATGACACTAAAGTCGGAGGAGTTGTAGACAGTGAAGATGGATGTTACAGTTTAAAGCAATTAAGGAAAGGGGCCTAGAAATAGTAGATGCATTGCTGGTCATTTGCTGAAATTCTATAGACTCTGGAACAGTTCAGAGAAATTGGAGGGTAGCTAATGTAACCCAACTATTTAAAAAGGGAGGTAGTGTGAAAATAGGGAATTATAGACCAGTCAGCCTGATGTAGGTAGTGGGGAAAATGTTCAAGTCAATTAAAAAAAGATTTAATAGCAGAGCACGTGGAAAACAATGGTAGAATTGGTCAAAGTTAGCATGGATTTACAAAAGGGAAGTCACGCCTGACAGATCTACTGGAATTAATTGGTAGAGTTGATGAGGAGGAACCAGTGGATGTGATTTATTTGGACTTTCAGAAGGCTTTTGACAAGGACCCATATAATAGATTACCATGTAAAATTAAAGCGCATGGGATTGGGAGTAATGGGATTGAGATGGACTAGTCGGCAGACAGGAAACAAAGAGCAATAATAACCAAGTGTTTTATCAATGGCAGGCAAGTGGGATACTGGAGTGGGGAAGATTCATATACAAGGAAAGGAAAGATACAAAGAGAGGAATAATACAGGGAGAGGAATGTTATAGGAGAAGGGATGATACAGATAGAGGAATGATATTGTGAAAGGAATGATACAGGGAGAGGAATTTTACAAAGGGAGGAATGATGACGCTATAGTTAAAAAAGCCCACCAACAGTTCTACTTTCTCAAAACGCTAAAGAAATTTGGCATGTCCTCTGTGACTCTCACCAATTTTACAGATGCACCACAGAAAGCATTCTTTCTGGTTATATTACCGCTTGGTATGGCTCCTGCTCTGTTCAGGACCGCAAAATACTATAAAGGGTTGTGAATGAAGCCCAGTCCATCATGCAAACCAGCCTCCCAGCTGTTGATACCATCTACACTTCCCGTTGTTTTGGCAAAGCTGCTAGCATTATTAAGTACCTCATGCACCCTGGACATTCTCTCTTCCAACTTCTTCTGTTGGGAAAAAAATACAAAAGTCTGGGACATGTACGAATCAACTCAAGAACAGCTTCTTCCATGCTGCCATCAGACTTTTGAATGGACCTACTTCATATTAAGTTGATCTTTCTCTGCATTGTAGCTATGACTTTAACACCAT
This sequence comes from Sphyrna mokarran, assembly GCA_024679065.1. NCBI lineage: Eukaryota > Metazoa > Chordata > Chondrichthyes > Carcharhiniformes > Carcharhinidae > Sphyrna > Sphyrna mokarran. The sequence goes on along the minus strand of JAGIQG010000001.1, from coordinate 79,087,589 downwards.
ATTCTGCACTCTCCCCTTTCCTTCTCTATGTATGTTATTCTTTGTATAGAATGAAAGAAACCATACTTTTCACTGTACATGTGACAATAAATCAAATCAAAACTGGTGGAGGAATAATATAGGTAGAGGAATGATATGGGGAGAGGAATGACACAGGGAGAAGAATGATACTGGTGGATGAATGATATAGGGATGGTAAGAGGAAGGAATGATGCAGGTGAAGGAATAATGCAGGTGGAGGAATGATACAGGGCCAGTGAGGAGTGATCATGAGCAGATTTAATTCAGTGTTTGATGTGGGGCAGCTGGTAGCATCCTCTCCTGAGTGTCACAAAGACCTGAGATCAAGTCTCACACCACAAAATGTCAAAGCTGACACCCGTGTGCAGTCTTTAGGATTGATTGGCAGCACTTGATTGGTTGTAAAGTTCTTTGAGCTGTCCAGTGCTTGTGAAAAGTGCTGTCCAAATCCAACTCTTCCCCTTAATTTAGAGCATGCAAAGTAATAGAGCAGGAGGAATGATACAGTTTTGAAGGGATAGATTGTAAAGAAGGAATAGGGTTGATATAAGGAGAGCATTTTACAGAGACTAGACGAACAAATATACACTGTTAAAATATAATACGTTAGAATCCTACCACCCCACTGGCCATGGTATTCAAGGTGGATGAGAGGCAGACAATGGGATGGTCCATTGACCACAGGTGGATTTCCCAGTCTCAAGTGGAGTGAGACTGTAAAATCCTACCCGTATGTTTTATTCAAGCAATATATATATTTACCTTATATATTGTATAATATAATATAAATATTATATTTATTATATCTGTAATAAAATACAGATATTATCTTATCTGTAATTTTGGCCGGAAAAATGTAGAAGAGAGTTATAGGATAAAAGGTAAAACTATACGGAGCATAGAGACGCAGAGAGACTTGGGGGTGCAGGTTCACAAGTCTCTGAAGGTGTCCTGACAGGTGGAGAAGGTGATAAAGAAGGTGTATAGTATGTTAGCTTTCATAGAAAAGGGTATAGAATACAAGAGTAGGAGTTTGATGTTGCAGTTGTATAGAACTTTGGTTAGGCCTCACTTGGAATACTGCGCCCAGTTCTGGTCGCCGTACTATCGGAAGGATGTGGAGTCCTTGGAGAGAGTGCAGAGGATGTTTACCAGGATGCTGCCTGGTATGGAAGGACTGTCTTATGAGGAACGATTGAATAGACTGGGGTTGTTTTCCCTTGAAAGACGTCAGCTTAGAGGGGATCTAATAGAGGTGTATAAGATTATAGGGGTATAGATAGAGTAAATGGTGGTAAACTTTTTCCACCTTCAGAAATGGATAGGACGAGGGGTCATGGCCTTAGGGTGAGGGGGCTATGTATAAGACGAATATTAGAGGGCAGTTTTTCACACAAAGGGTAGTGGGGGTGTGGAATGCACTGCCGAGTAAGGTGGTGGGAGCAGGCACGCTGGGGCTGTTTAGGGGTCTCTTGGACAGCCACATGAGCGGTATGCAGATAGAGGGATATATTAGGACTGTTTAACTACGGCTTTTTTCCCCAGGTAATTCGGTCCATACTTTGAGCATGCATTCGGCAGGTGGTGCGGGTACAGCTCTTGGATGTTGATTCATGGGTTGCCTGGTACCTCATGTCGTAAATGAGTGCTTTATGTGGACCATCTGAAGGGCACCATGACAGCTCAGAGACTATCGATGTGGCTGTGCAGACACTTGGAATTGGGCCGTTGTCTGCGGGAGTTTGCGCGTTCTCCCCGTGGTTGCGTGGGTTTTCTCCGGGCACTCCGGTTTCCTCCCACAACCCAAAAATTCGCTCTTAGGCTGATTGGGAAACAAATTGTCCCTGTGGTGAAAATTTTCCATATTAGGAATAATATATATATTATTATATAGGAATATTAAAATAGGATAATGTATTTGCTACTATATAGTATGACGGCGGCGCGGGCTCGTTGGGCCGAAGGGCCTGTTTCCCGTGCTGTGTTGCTTAAAAAAAAATAAATCTTATTACAGATAAGAATGGTCATAGTTAAAATTGGAAGGATTATCGATTTACATACCAGATAGGATTAATTTTGCTTAAATTGTGGTTTATGTGTTGAGGATATGAGATTATCTGTTTATTCGGTGCTCCATAGTGCTGTGGCTACAAGCTAACTTTGTGTAACCTTTTATAGGCCATTTGTTGATTCATTTATAAAATACATGGAAGAGCAGCACTTGATTGTGACCAGCAATTTGGGAGTTAAGACTGAGTGCAATAGAAAATAGAGTAAATTTGATAACTGGGGTTTGGTAACTGGATTCAGGAAGGACTGGACCAAGCAACTGGAAGGAAACTATCTACGGAAACAAGGCTTCCTCTGAGATTTACTATGCATGATAACAAGCATTGAGTGCAGTGTCCAGAACCTTTACAAAAGATAATAGACCTGAAAAAGATTAACTAAGGTTATTGCCAAGGATTACAAGCTATGATGTCCAACAGTCCAGTATAACTTTGGCTTAGTCCTAAATAACCTTTTAAATTTTGCTGCTTTGACTGCAGGTAGTATAATTAACCATTGCAATACAAACACAGCAATGCACTGAGGAAATCCATGAAAGGAGAGAGTAAATGTATCAAAAGGATTTAGTCATTACCCCATTTGTTGTGCAGTGTGTACAAACCACATCCTTCTATCTCAGGGCCTAGAGTGCAACCCACTGAGCCATGGCTAATACCCAACTATGAGAAGTCATGCTCCAAAATTTGAAAAAGAACAGAACTAAAGCCCCAGAAAGGGAGTTTCAAGAAATAGGGGACAAATTAAAGAGCAGAACTTAATGTAATAATCTAGGAAAATAGCCTAAGCCAAAACATATAAAATGGCAAGCTTCTTGTGAAAATACTGGTTATTTTTCCACTGTTACTTGTTTAGGGAATGTGAATCCCCAAAGGCAAGCAATAGCCTCAAATGCTGAGTTTAGGGTGATTAGTCCATCACTTAGTCTGTAGCATGGACACTGCCCGGTGGTGTGCAATATTACTTATGTATGTTCACAACTGTTTAAGGGTTCTGTACCAAGAGTCCAGTGGTGGAGGTTGGCTGCACAGTAGCCTGTCCTGAACCTGTTTAGTAAGCACCACTCTCACCATGGTAGTTCAGAGCTTGCCAAAGGATAGATAGGGTTTGTCACAAGAAACTTGTTACTGACTTCCTGCGATTCCCATTCCTTGATCCGAAAGAAATCTTCTTCAGGAAAGTTGCTCCATATTTAGTGTTGAGATGGAAGGTGGGAAGTAGATGGACCCCCAATTTCCAGCTATCTAGAGCTTGCAAATTGAGGTATGCATGCTATCAATATGCCCTTGGTCACAGGCCCAGAAATGAACCAAAAACAATTTGTAGGCCAATGAAACCTATGCAGTCTTTTTGGAGAAGCTTTGACATTCAAAAACTTCAATAAAGGCAATTAAAAAAAAGATAATTCAATAGATAAGCAATGAAAAGTTTTTATGCAATCTATAGATGTTTTGTTTGAAACTTTATGTCAGATATTAAAATTTACAGTGCTGAGAAAAACATTGTGGATTTTTTTTTATCTCCAGAAAGCATTTTCAGTGTTTTGTGAACGAACAACATTTGGTGTTTTGTAAGGAAGCTGTGTCTGGCATATCAGGAATTGAAATACCTATGAGAGTGACACCTACTGATATCACAGGAAAACATTACGGCAAGATTGAATACTTGTAACTTTGAAATCTTTGCAGAAAATTGTAATGACTCAGAAAGCCAAATGGGAAGAAACATATTTATTACAGAATGCAAAGTAAAACCGCTCCCATGGTATGCACACACTAGTCTCACACTTAGTAAGTAATGAGTTCTAGCTGGGCAGGTCATCGTCTGTTATTAGTGGAACTCAACAAGCCCACAGGGAGTTCAATCAGTGATTTCCCATGGACCTCATGTGGGTTGTAACTGCCACCCCTCCCTCCCCAAGTCTGAGTGTTCCCCATTGCTCCCATGATACTAGGGCCTTCTGGTTTTCCTGAATAGCTTCAGGGGGCCATGATGAACTAGTATATTTATTGACAGCAATTGTTGTTTGACGTATGCAAAGGCATTCTTTTGTGGGATTTGCAATGACCACATACCTTATGGAGGATACCCCAGAAAAGCAAGATATCCATTTATGCAGATGCTAGTATCAAGTTATCACGATACATGTTCATTCCTTCCTATTTTATGTTGCTAAGATATTATAAGCAAAGGTAGAACTCTGGCAGGTGAACATGACAAAGTTATTCCTATGTCACACTGCAAAGACTCATCATTTTTTAGAAATGCTTTTTTATTCAAGCACAGTGCTGACAAAATTTGCACACTGAATGAGATCGTTTTTTTTAATTCTAGTTTGAAGTCCAAAACCTTTGCAATTTTGAGATCTCCAATCATCTGGTGTAGTAATGGTACTGAATTGGACTTCTGATGATGGCTGGTGCTGTAAGTGAAGATATATTTTAAGACATCAAAAGGCTTTTTTCTACTCATTCATGGTGATTAATGCTTTGTAATTAACTAGTTATTATAACTAATGAAATGGCTGCTTCTGTAACATTTGATTATACTCCTCTGTTCTTTACTAATTATTGCACATCCATCTGAATACTTTATAACAAGTGGCTAACGAATTTAATGGTTTTCTGAGCTTCAATTAAGTTTCTTTTTATTCCCGAATAATTACTGCTACTCAGTATATTGCGCAACACTGAATTCTGAAAACGTGGTCTGCAATTATTTTTTTGCAGACAAATATAAATAAAATATTAAAGGAATTACACCTTGTTTTGTCTTTTTAATGTCAATTTTGAGCATATTGCTTTTTTATTTTCTTAACCTAGATAATTTTGCTGAGTGTAACTTTCTCTCTAGGTTTGGGCAGCTTTATAATTGACCTGCTGCATTTGTCACTGCCACATGATCCTGGCAAAAGGAGGATGGTACTAATGGAAGGAGCCGCAGCTATTTTACATAGATTGCCTGTATTCAAACTCACAAAATGATGCTAACAAATGCTCCTCCAAATGTTATTAACATTTGCCTTTATTCTGGGTGTTTGAATCACGATATTAATGATTCTGCGGCCTGTAAAAAATAAATTTGAGCATTTCGATTCCTTTTAATAAAGACAACAGGTGAAAACTACTTCATTCTTATAAAATCCCCATGAAATCTTCAGCAGGAAAATTGTTATACTCTAGATGGTTTCTTTCCCTTCCGCATGCTAATTGATTGTCTTTTTGGCAACTGGTGCTACAGCTAACAACACAATTGAAACTGATCAAGATTTTTTATTTGTTCATGAGATGTGTTTTTAAGGCAAGCTCATCTCCAATTACCCTGCAGAAGGTAATAGTGAGCCGCCAGGTCAAATGCAGTAGTCCATCTGGTGTAGGTACACCTAGATCAGAAATACCAGGATTTTGACCTCGTGATCCTGAAGGGACAGGGATATATTTCCAATTCAGGATGGTGAAGGAAAATTCTCAGCTGGTGGTGTTTCCACGATACTGCCACTCTTTGTCCTTCCAAGTGGTTTGAGGAGTTTAATCCAGACAAATGCAAGGTGATATATTTTGAAAGATTAAATTGAGGTGTGAATTATAAAATAAATGACAGAACCCTTCAGAACATTAACATACAGGAGTGGGATGCTGTCAACAGGGTGTTCTGTCCTATGTACCTCCCTGTTGGCGAGAAACTTATGGCGGGGGTTTGTTATCAACAGGGCCGTTGGCACAAATAGCTGAAAAATTCTGGCCAATGACTCATTTTCACTCAGATTAAGGCAACACATTGCGGATGCTGGAATCTGAAATAAGAACAGAAAATGCTGGAAAATCTCAGCAGGACTGACAGTATCTGTGGGGAGAGTATAGAGCCAACGTTTTGAGACTGGATGACCCTGCATCAGAACGCTGATGTTTTTCACTCACTTTCATTCCTTGATTTTTCATGGAGGAGCCTTTTATGTAGCCTTAGAATTGGAATGGTAACAGTCCTGCAGCAAATAACAAACAATCAATATTTCTTGTTATTGCTGTCTCCAACATACTGAACTTACGTTCCATGTAATTGTGAAAAATGTTGGTTATTGGTATTGCTGACAGCAAAATTTCAAATTCAGTTTGGAGTAATCCTCTTCAGTAGCATTAAAAGGTGTCACGAATAAAATATAATATTGCTAGAAGTGGTAAGTATTTAAATTTTTTTGAATTTGAGCTTGTGGGGTTGACATTTTAACCACTCATTTCCGGTGAGTATGGTTCATGGGAGGGTTAAGTTCAGGCCAAGTTCATGTACTGGCCTGAGGACATACAGTCCCTACTTGCTAACATTTGTCTTCATCAACTTTGAGATTATTTGACCTTCCTGTTGCAGGTGAAGGAGGGCAGGATTTAAACAGTAAGGTCATAGCCCAATGATGTAATCAGTCTCAGGGGATGGCCTGCCAGTGGCAGACACACCAGATAAACAGCTCAGGATATAACTCAGTCGTCTGAAAAGATCAGGACAAGTGACATTGTTGAATTTTTGGAGAAGCAGAGAGAAATCTCTGAATCAGTGCTTTCTACACTGCCAACTTATTTTATGCCAGGGCCAATTCCTTCAATCCCCAGCAATCATCAGCTCCTTCCTCTTTTCCTGCTCCCACCCACAGCCCTTGACTTCATTATTGCTAACTTCAAGTGTGACATAGAATCAAAGAATCCCTACAGTACAGAAGGAAGCATTCGGCCCATCGTGCCTGCACTGACAACAATCCTACCCAGGTCCTATCCCTGCAACTCCATGTATTTACCCTTCTAATCCCCCTGACATTAAGGGGCAATTTATCATGGCCAATCAACCTAACTCATACATCTTTGGACTGTGGGAGGAAACCAGAACACCCAGAGGAAACCCACACAGACATGGGGAGAATGTGCAAGCTTCACACAAACAGTGACCTGAGGCTGAGCATTGAATCTGTCTTCCTGATGCTATGAGGCAGCAGTGCTAACCCCTGTGCTACCATGCCAACATGGACTTCAGTTATGCAAATATGGCCCTTCAGTTAAAATGAGGAGACCTTGGGCTGAATTGGTAACAGTTGAGGGTACCTCTTATTTCCAATTTTTATTCTGCCTATTGTCCAAAATCACCTAAAGTCAGGGCCATTGTATCAGTTAGGGATTGAACTATTCATGATTAATGCTTAAGCTATTATTATATTGAAAGGATTAGTAGACGGCTTAATAGTGCCACTGTTCTAGTGTGGAAAATCCTTTATAGGAGGTAGGTGGGAATGTGGGGCTGAGATAACAATCAGATCAGCCATGATCTTATTGGATGATGGAGCAGAGTCAAAGGGCCGAGTGGCCTACTCCTGCTTCTAATCTGTACATTGATATGTTAATGGACAAGTACATTAGAAAATGCAGATTCAAATTGCCACGGTAGCTTGAGAATGTGAATTCCCTTTACAAACTCTGGAGATAAAAATAATGCTAGTCCACAAAGTTGCTGAATTGTCACAAAAACACATCAGGTTCACTGGTGGAGCCCAAGTTCACTGGTGGAGTTCAAGGGGGGAGCCCTGAAATCCTTTCCTGTCTGGTCTATACATGACTTCCACACCAATGTAACTGAGTGCGTTCTGAAGTGGCTTAGTGAACCATTAAGTCAGACTGGTTTAATATGAATCATAGAAACCATACAAACTCTATAAGGCAGAAGGAGGCCATTCAGCCCAACGAGTCTGCACCTGCAAGTATCCCATCCCAGACCCTCTTTCCACAACCCCGCTAATCCCTCTCATCTACATGTCCCAGGACACTATGGGCAATTTAGTAAGCCAATCAACCTAACCCGCACCTCTCTGGACTGTGGTCAAAAAACGGAGCACTCGGAGAAAACCCACACAGGCATGGGGAAAATGTGCAAACTCCACATGGACAGTGATCCAAGCTCAGAATTGAACCTGGGTGACTAGAGCTGTGAGGCCGCAGTGCTAACCATTGTGCCACCATTCTACCCCACCACTATGCCACCTTGTCACCTTGAACTGAACTTCATATTCAATGAGATTGATTCATTTGACTGTACTATAGAGCTGCTTGCTTCATTACAGAGCATCATTGTTTCCAAATAATAATGAAGCCAGTTGCATCAATGTGATGCAAACAATATGTTTTGTTCTTGAATTTTTTAGCTGATTTGCACTAAAATCCACAGTACACTTGGATCATTCTGTTGCTTTTACAATAAAACATCAACAGTACCAACAGACTGATACAGAATCTTTGTAGGAGCTGAGGTGGCATTGCTTCCAAAACAAAATTCAAAAAAACCACTCTGACCCAGAGATATCAAGGCAACTCACTTAATTAATCTATATTAATCAAATCATGGAGGGAATTTTTTTGCAACAGTACACTTAGTTCATAAAATATCTTAAAGAACATTACAAACATTTCAAAATAGCCAGCATGTGCAGTGCAATAATATTCAGGTTTTCTACATACATCTTGTTACACTCTGAGATGCTCCAGTACAGTCAAAGAATCATTACAGACATTTCAAAGTGACCTTTAAAATGGTACCAAGGTGTTTAAGTTTTCTACATTGATTGGGAGCAGAATTTTCAGGCCACACCTGCCCCAAGACTGGAAAATCCTGCCCAAAGTCAACGGATCTTTGTATGGTCTGCCCCTGCCCACTATGATTCCTGTGGTGGGCAGGATGGGAAAATTCCACCCTATATTTCAGTTTGAAGTGCTTTCGACAATTGTGATGATGCAATATTCACGGCATACATTAATGTGAGTCATACAACTCAAAGGGGTTCCATTCAATTCCCCTTCCTATGCTTATTATGTTCACCAATGGCTGAAGGGTCTTCGAAGCAATGGAGTGAAATGCAATCTTCTGCGGTGAGAACACAATTGATTTTGCATAGCTAATAAGACCATAAAGCATAGGAGCAGAATTAGGCTACTTGGCCCATTAAGTGTATTCAGCTATTCAATCATGCTTGATATTTTTCTTATCTCCATTCTCCTGTCTTTTCCCTATAACTCCTGATCCCCATATTAATCCCTTAAAAACACATTCAGTTAAGTCAGGATTATAGTTGGTGCAGGCTTGGAGGGCCAAAGGGCCTGTTCTGTGCTGTAATTTTTCTTTGTTTCTTTGACATGGCCTCCACAGCCTTCTGTGGCAAAGAATTCCACAGATTCACCACTCTCTGGCTGAAGAAATTCCTCCTCATCTCTGATTTAAAGGATCGTCCCTTTAGTCTGAGCTTGTGCTTCTGATTCTAGTTTTTCCTACCAGTGGAAACATCTTCTTCTTGTCCACTCTATCCAGGCCTTGCTGTATCCTGTAATTTTCAATAAGATCCCTTCTCATCCTTCTGAACTCCAAAGAGTACACACCCAGAATCCTCAACCATTCCTACTGCAAGAAGCCCTTCATTCCAGGAATCATTCTTGTGAACCTCCTCTGGTTCCTTTCCACAGCCAGCACACCCTTCCTTAGATACGGGGTCCAAAACTCCAAATGGGATCTAACCAGACCCTTATACAGCCTCAGAAGTACATCTCTGCTCTTGTATTCTGTCCCTTTCAACATGAACTGTTAATTGAGCCTTCATGTTAACCTTAAGAGAACAAGGATTTCCAAGTCCCTTCGTGTTTCTGATTTCTTAAGCACTTCCCCGTTTAGAAAACGATGCTGCACTAAAAATAGTTACCCAGAATATTCAGCGTCTCAAGTGATAATTTCAGATTTTTTCTAGGCTCAAGTAGTCACTTTTGGTCTGGAGTCACAGATTCCTCACACTGGAACAAAACAACCCCTACACAGATATCTTTCATGTTATAATGACTGTGTTGGTTAGTATAGTGTCAATCCAAGCCCACAGTGACACCAGGGTCTAGTTTTGATGTATGGTTCCAGTCACCAACGAAAGACTGTCTGCTGGTATAGCTTGATCTTTGCCCATCAAACGTGCCTGCATGGTTTGCATCTAGACGTCTGGGATTACTTTTAGAGTGAATGAGAGTGAATGTGAGTGTATGAATGTGTCCTTATCTCAGTAGTGCTGGGGTGATTCCATGCACTGCTGTGCATAATATTTGCAAAAATTGCAGCCAGATGACCATAATCACAAAAGATAAGAATAAGGAAACAATCATTCCAAGTAAAGATAATTTTATTCAGAATGGAGACAAACTTATTGAGTTCTGATTTGAAGGTTTGAAAAATAGATTCTTTGGAAACAACTTTTTGTTGATAAAGAGGTATTAATATCTCACTTGTGAAGTTGTCCTATAAGCTTCTTCTCTTCTGACTTCTTTCTCTCAAAATGATTGTGATCTGCCTTTAAACTAAATTCATTCCACCATGATTTTCAGCATGGGTGCTGATGTCTTTTGCTTTGTCGCATTAGAGTTCTGAATGCAGAACTCTCAGTTTTACCTGATACCAGTTTCAATTTCAATCCCCTTTGCACGCTGCCAAAGTGATTCATCTCCATAAATGGTCAATCTTTAGCAAATATGTAGCTCGAACAATGCTCATACCTTGCTTTGGAACACTGCAAAGCACCTCACACAATTAATTACTTTTTCGAGGGCGGTAACCATAATGTAGACAAGACACAGATTGAGATTTGTTCAGCTGCCATTCAGTGATCAGAAATCAGCAAGCATGCTGGCAGCAAAGTGAAAACTTCTCAGAATTGATGTCTCCTCCATACCCTGACACTTTATCTAACAGCTCAGGAAAATATTCAGTTCCTTCTGAGGCCTGAGGGATATAGGAAGCTCTTGAACTTGAACCCTAGATTATACTGGCATTGCCCAAAACCACATTTCTGTAGTAATGCTTAAAAACATCTTTAAATGTAGTCTTCAGGAAGTAGTAAATACCTGAAATACAAGAAGCAACTTATCTGGATTCACCATTGCTGCAAATATTTATAGTGATTGCTAATAAGCAGCATCTCACCAGCTAAACATTATTGTAAGATCAGGCTCATATCTTTCCTCTATGTGTAAACATTATGAACAATTTCTAAACAGTTTTATTAGTTGCATCAGTGGAAGTCCAAATATTTATGCAACTGCTTAGATCTAACATGGCTTGGCAAAATATTTTATATATTTCTGCCTTAAAGAGATATTCTGTATAATGATGTCTTTTCTCCTTTTACTTTAGGTAATGTTCAGTCATGACAGTGTAGAGTCCTCTATTGCAGTACTCTATTTGGAGGTATAGTGAAAATAACATAGATATTTGTATCTATTGCCATTTGTATCTCCTTCCTTGAAACTCAAAAGATGGGGGAAGTTCTTCTGAACTATTTTATCTAAAAAATATTTTCTGACTCTACACATACTTACACTTTATTTACATTTCCTTCATTCATGATAAGACAGAATTCCATGACATCCGAAGTGATAGCTTCATTCTCTTGGACTAATTTTCTTTCTTCTTTCATTTACAGTTGTTAAAAATGTGGGGAGATTAATTGCATAGGTAATGTTGACAGTAGAATTGTAAATTCAGTATCCAGTAATGGAAATGAACCATGTAGACAATGAATGATCAATGGGTTCAGTTAGTTGACTTTAGCAGTTGTGAGAATGACTCACAAAGATAAAGGTGGCAAAGTGTGTGCATGTGTGTGTCTGTGCATGTGTGTATGTGTGCGTGTGTCTGTGTGTGTTTCCTCCCGGTTCTCCAGTTTCCTCCAATAGTCCAAAGATGTGCCGGGATAGGTTGATTGGTCATACTTATTTGTGCTTTAGTGTGCTCGGATGTGTAGATTGGGGGGACTGGTGGGATAAATATGTGGGGTTACCAGGAGAGTGTCTGGGTGGGGATGCTCTATCAGAGAGTCAGTGCAGGTTCGATGGGCCAAATGGTCTCCTTCTATACCGTAGGGATTCGAAAAATTCTAAAGGCTTCAGTTTGGAAAGTCTCAGAAAGGAGACAAATTGCTTGAGTTCCAACTTTCTTTTCTGATCCATTAACCCCTGTTGTAAAGCGTACATAGGTGGATATATTTACTGGCCAAAGATCGCATGGGAGCTGAATGATGTGCCTTACACTTAAGTAAGCAACATACTTGCTCATACAATAGTGAACAACATCTGAATGAAACAACAATTTGCACCCATGGAGCATCACTCCAATACTAATTGAAAGTTAGAAAGGAAGGAGTGAGGTTGTGAAGGCAATTTTTTTGTAGAACAGAACCTTACACAAAAGCTGACTCTGCTATGTTTAAAGTTTATTTACTAATGTCATAAGTAGGCTTACATTAAAGCTGCAATGAAGTTATTGTGAAACTTCCCTAGTTGCCATACTCGGGTGCTGTTTGGATACACTGAGGGGGAATTTAGCATTGTTAATACACCTCATCAGTACATCTTGCAGACTGTGGGAGGAAACCACACAGGTGGCACAATAGCACAGTGGTCAGCACTGCTGCTTCACAGCTCCAGGAACCTGGATTCGATTCCTGGCTTGGGTCACTGTCTGTGTGGAGTTTGCATATTCTCCCTGTGTTTGTGTGGGTTTCCTCCGGATGCTACAGTTTCCTCCCACAGTCCAAAGATGTGCGGGTTAAGTTGATTGGTCATGCTTAAAATTTGCCCCTTAGTGTCCTGAGATGTGTAGTTTAGAGGAATTAGTGGGTAAATATGTAAGGATATGAGGGTATGGCCTAGTTAGTATGGTAGTCAGTGCAGACTTGATGGGCCAAATGGCCTCTTTCTGCGCTGTAGGGACTCTATGAAACCAGAGCAAACCCATGTAGACACGGGGAGAACATACAGACAACGATCCAAACAGCAAATTGAACCTAGGTCCCTGGCACTGTGAAGCAGTGTTTTGCTGTTCTGTGCATATGATTTGATATATGATGCTCTAAGTTTAGTTACTCGTGGTGACACAAAGTTCACACAAAGCCTTTTCTGCCCCTCAGGTATGAGAATGAGCATTACCTTACCTCATGCTCATCTTAGCAACCACACAAAAGGACCATTTGTATGTTGCCAGGTAACTAGACCTTTTGATTGTTCTGTTGGTCAGGGAATGTGAAATGGTTTGGCTTGGCCCGAAAAGAGATAAATGAATGTCAAAATGGAAAAGTAGAATATGTAAATCCTTCATATCTGATCACAAACATGTCCAGCGGAAGAGGTTGAGCCAAAGATGCAACGTCACCAAATGAGGAGAGTTGAGTATGTATGGTTCCTGATGTCTTCTGGTGACTGCTTATGGAGGTATTTACCCCAATTAAGTTCCTGCCAATGTCAAGAACCAGGGGTCATAGTCTAAGGATGAAGGGTAAACCTTTTAGGATGGAGATGATGAGGAAATTTCTTCACCCAGAGAGTGGTCAGCCTGTGGAATTTGCCACCACAGAAAGTAATTGAGGCCAAAACATGGTATGTTTTCAATAAGAAATTAGATGTAGCTCTTGAGGCAAAGATAGGATCAGGCTATTGAATTGGGATGATTAGCCATGATCATAATAAATGTTGATACAGACCCAATGGTCAAATGGCTGACTCCTGCTCCTATTTTCTATGTCTCTACCATCTCTGTTACAGGCTTTAGACAAGTTGGATGAAGAAAAAGAGAGCAGAATGCAGAAACTAAGGTGGAAACTAACTCAAATACTGAATACAGTGTCACAACTGATTAGGAGGAATGAACTGGCTCCGCTTTCGATTCAAACCCTTCACTTGGCTACCACAAACGTTTGTTTCGAATTCTCCACCTGTGGATACCTTTTCAAGGCAAAACATATTTACCTTTTAAGAAGGAACCGATCAAGTCAAGTTTCCTTCCACATTCTGAAAGACATGCTGATTAGATGCATTGACTCAAATAGTGTGGCGACTAGGGCTATTTCACAATCACTTCATTACAGCGTTAATTTCGGCATTACTTGTGACTAATAAATAAAACAAACAAGTTTTCTTGAGTCAAAGAAAGAATAAATATTAGAAGCCAAAGTAATATAATAAAAGATAAAACACACACATCATAAATAAGAAATATAAGTGTTAAGATAACAGTGAAAAGAATATTCAAGGAAGTCCTTGGTTTGGCCATGAGATATAGTTTGTGGAACATTGTGGCTGGTATGTTTGGCAATTTTGGTAGAGCTCTGGATTTAGCTTTGTTGAGTTTTACAATTTGTTAAAGACATCCAATGATTGGTTCCAGAGAGAGAAAGAGAGAGATGGCCTGCTTGTCTCTGCAGGAGTGACTGTCCTTTTCTTCCTGTTGTTTGCTTCTTCGTGTAATGCATTTGTTATTCAGCAACAGACAGAGAGAAACACACATATTGTATTTCAAAGCTAGTTTTAAACTCATTTTCTGTGTATTCGAAAGGGAGCAAACTTATTCCTCCCTATCTGGTTGTAACACTGTATTGTGGAAGTATTGGAGTCAGTTTCCACTCTAGTTTGTATCCTCCATAAGGCAATTTATTTGACATACTTTGCATTCAAAGTCCATTTTTTTTCAACTCAGAAACTTTTCGAAAGATATAAATCAACAGAATTTTAGATGTCTGATGGGGATGTAGCTGGCTGGGATGGGAGATTGTTTCCATTGTCTTCACCAACACAGGGGATTAAAGTCCAGCTTTTTGCATTTTCCATGCCTTCCTTTCCAATGGCCTTGACACCTGCCCAGGTGTGAAATTCCATCCAACCTATCAGGACAGGTCTGTCAGTACAATTCACAAAGGAATTTTCCAGAAGGGGTCCATTTACAATATCAACCATCCTTTGATCAGTGTCTTTTCTTGCAAAACACATGTCTTCCTTAAACAGTTCAACATGTCCACAGTCATTGTAGGTTATGGGTCGCTCCAATATCATGTCAGCTGTCATGACGTCAGTCAAAAGAAATTAATCATTCAACATCCTTATTTTACTATTAATCCATCTTAATAGCTATTATCTGAATGATTGAGTTATGATTTTGTAAAAGGGCAATTGATACCTGAAGGACAATCACAAGAACTTAAGATAATTATTCATGAATAAAACCTTTTGTCCATTTTAATTCATTCATCCAGAGAAATGCTAAAATCCCTTGTTTTCAGCATCTAATTATCTCTTAAACATCTTGAGGTTTTTTGCCTCATATATCGTCCTGGGAGTCTCTTCATGAAGAAATACCTCCTGACATCAGTTCAAATTCACTTTGCAAAAGCATCCCTTTATATTACTCTCTTAGTAATAATAAAATGATTTTCCAGATTTACTTTTACTATCCTGTATATATTTTATACTTCCTACAAAGATCACTTTACAGACATCTCCGTTGCTGATCGAAAAGTTGAAGTATCTCTAGATTTCCTTTATAGCTTAGTCTGACCTCATGGGAGACATAGGATGGAGATATTATGAACTTCTCTCTGACAAGAAGAAACCTGCGCCTATTCTGTCAGATGAGCCGGAATGTACTCTAACCCTTTCATCTATGGAATTCAACAGCTTTTCAAACTTTTCACTCTCCCTTCCAAGAATAATCAAACATCTCACAGGTCCACATTTTCAGAAGACAAGAATCTACAACTGTCAACCATAATAGATGAAATTCTCACTGGGATGACACAATTGCATCTTCTAATGCTCAGAGATATTGCAGTGGAGATACTCTGTGGGATATAATCCATGATTTACACATCAGGTACTCTTTGTACACTGTTGAGTTCATCAATGATGCAATATTTCCACCAATACACAAATGCACTTGCACAAGTTTCACCATCACCCACTTCCTCAGTGAGGACAGTGAGCTGGGGTGCTCCCTCTCATTACATTCTGCTCCTGCTTCTCCAGTACGGACAATAAAGGCAATGCTGACATCTTACTGATCCCAGACACCCTTTAGAATAAGATGCTGCCTACACAATTGCTGATAGCTTCCCATTGGTGCTGAGATTCTGGGCCTTACTATTAGGTGATATTTCTTCACCCAAAGAGTGGTGAGCCCGTGGAATTCATTACCACAAGAAGTAGTAGATGCCAAAAACTTTGAATGTATTCAAAAGGCTATTAGATATAGCACTTGGGGCAAATGGGATCAAAGGATATGGGGAGAAAGCAGGATTATTGAGTTGGATGATCAATCATGATTGTGACGAATGGTGGAGCAGGCTTGAAGGGCCAAATGGCCTCTTCCTGCTCCTATCTTCTATGTTTCTATGTTCCTATTTAGGTAATTTTGTGATGCCTCCCACTGTTGACTGGATAACTGACTCGCTTGTCTAGATTTGCACATGGAAAATGACAACTTGTCATCACAGCATGACAGTATTTAGCTTGGCACAAAACTCTGCCATATTGAGAAGTACAATCTGCCCTCAGACTGCTCAGCTGATGGCTACAGACCTAGAGCCCTGGCTGGAGAAGGAAGAAGCTCACTGAACCTCTTAATGTACTTACCCCAGCTCCTCCTGATGACAATGCAGATGCTCTCCCACCTGCATCCAGAGTAACCTGGTTTGTCTGGGTGACATTCTTCTGGCCCTCTCCGGGAAGGGGGCTTTTCTCACAGAACCTTTGGTCATGGTGTAGAGCGTGGCATTGCTAAACCACAGGCAGCCCTGCCATGTGTGCCTCCTGCCTTGTCTGCCTGACATTGTGTTGCAAAGCAACAGCTACAATAAAAAAACTAAGCTTTGTGCTTCCAATCCCTTCCACTGAACCCTGCTAGAAAATACACAGGGGTGAACATAGATTGAGGATCATTTGTTGTTGAGCAAGGATGTGTTGTTGCAATTATACAGGGCCTTGGTGAGGCCACACCTAGAGTTTTGTGTGCAGATAGGGGTCTTCTTTTCTGAGGAAGGATGTTCTTGCTCTTGAGGGAGTGCAGCAAAGATTTACCAGGCTGATTCTGGAGATGGCGGGACTGATGTATGAGGAGTGATTGACTAGGTTAGGATTGCTTTCGCTGGAGTTTAGACGAATGGGGAGGTTGGGGAAATCTCATAGAGCCTTAAAAAATTCTAATAGGACTAGGATGCAAGGAGGATACTCCCGATGGTGGAGTTGTCCGGAACCAAGGGTCACAGTCTGAGGATTCAGGGTAGACCATTTAGGTCGGAGATGAGAAGATATTTCTTCACCCAAAGAGTGGGGAGCCTGTGGCATTCATTACCACAGAAAGTTGTTGATGCCAAAACATTGAATATATTCAGAAGATGTTTAAATATAGCACTTGGGGCAAATGGAATCAAAGGTTATGGGGAGAAAGCAGGATTATTGAGTTGGATAATTAGTCACAATCGTGATGAATGGCGGAGCAGGCTCGAAGAGCCAAATGGCCTCTTCCCCTGGTCCTATCTTCTATGTTTATATATAGGTAATACAGCGATGCCTCCCATTGTTGATTGGCTGGACAACTGGCTCACTTGTCCAGATCTGCACATGCAGAATGACAGCTTGTCATCAGAGGGTGACCATTGCCCACAAACTGATATCCCAGCATATATACTAGATACATTGATGACATCTTTTTCCTTTGGACTCATGGTGAACAATCATTGAAACAACTGTATGATGATATCAACAAGTTCCATCCCACCATCAGACTCACCATGGACTATTCTCCAGAATCAGTTGCATTCTTGGACACACGCATCTCCATCAAGGACGGTCACCTCAGCACCTCACTGTACCGCAAACCGACAGACAACCTCACAATGCTCCACTTCTCCAGCTTCCACCCTAGACACGTTAAAGAAGCCATTCCCTATGGACAAGCCCTCCGTATACACAGAATTTGCTCAGATGAGGGGGATCGTGACAGACACCTCCAGACGCTGAAGGATGCCCTCGTGAGAACAGGATATGGCGCTCGACTCATCGATCGACAGTTCCAACGTGCCACAACGATAAACCGCACTGATCTCCTCAGAAGACGAACACGGGACACGGTGGACAGAGTACCCTTTGTTGTCCAGTACTTCCCCGGAGCGGAGAAGCTATGACATCTTCTCCGGAGTCTTCAACATATCATTGATGACGATGAACATCTCGCTAGGGCCATCCCCACCCCCCCACTTCTTGCTTTCAGACAACCGCACAACCTCAAACAGATCATTGTTCGCAGCAAACTACCCAACCTTCAGGAGAACAGTGACCACAATACCACACAACCCTGCCACAGCAACCTCTGCAAGACATGCCAGATCATAGACATGGACGACATCATCAAACGTGAGGATACCATTCACCAGGTGCACGGTACATACTCTTGCAACTCGGCCAACGTTGTCTACCTAATACGTTGCAAGAAAGGATGTCCCGAAGCATGGTATATTGGGGAGACCATGCAGACACTACGACAGCGGATGAATGAGCATCGCTCAACAATCACCAGGCAAAACAGTTCCCTTCCTGTGGGCGAACACTTCAGCAGTCATGGGCATTCGGCCTCTGACCTGCGGGTAAATGTTCTTCAAGGGGGCTTCCGTGATACACGACAGCGCAGAGTCGCTGAACAGAGACTGATGGCCAAGCTCCGCACACATGAGGATGGTCTTAACAGGGATCTTGGTTTCATGACACACTATCTGTAACCCCCGTAACTTGCCTGGGTTAGCAAAAAACCTCACGTACTATGCTGTCTGGAGAAAATACACAATTCTCTAACAATGCTCAGGATCCCCTTCACACACATTGTTAGCCACTTTAACACTTGAATAGCAGGTTAGATGTAAGGATTCGCATTCTAATCAGCAATCTCTGACTGTCTGTGCTGATGTGTGCTATTGCAGACCAGAACACTGCACTTGCCTGAGGAAGACACAAGAGTGTTGAAAGCTCGCTTTTTTACTATCAAATAAATTGGTTGGATTAATAATTGGTGTTGCTAAATTCTTACTGAATCCCAGCATAAGTCAGTGCTTTCAGAACGATAAGGGTATAGGGAACTATGCCGAGGAACATACAAAAGACACAGATCAGCTGCATGTTTTCTTGCAAACAGAAAGGTTTATGAATTGGCTTATTTTGTTTAGCTTGTCTGGTTTTGTCGATTTATTTTCTCTTCCTCCTGCAGCAACATTTGCAGAGCTCAGCAACACTCATGTGTAGAGGGGCAATAACAGTGGTGATTACATATTTTCCACGTTACCCCAGCAATAAATCCCTGAACAGCATTGAGAATGGAGCTAATGAGAAAGGAGGAAATGTTGAAACTTTTCTTATCCCACTGGAGGTTCACTTTGAGGAAGTTTAGAAGTAAGCTGTTTCTGGGGAGGTTCTAGAAACTGTTGTGGAAAGAAAGAGAGGAAGACAAACTGCGAACAAAGAAACCAAACTATATATGATTAAATAGGAAGAGATGGGACAGTGCCCCACTCTGTCAATAAGTAATATCATGGAGTTGAGACATACGGATTTATACTAGTGGCCTGGTACTCCCTTCAGTTGCTACTGTAGGCAAGGGTCAGGATGTAAGGAAGGAAAATCAGTGATCAAGATATCGCCTGATTTATCTCAACGATCTCCTATCAGTTAGTTTGAGTTATGTTGATAAAGTAACAGAATAGACTTGCATCACTCAGTCACTATAATTTTGTTTTATTCATTTAT
The DNA here is from genome assembly GCA_024679065.1 of Sphyrna mokarran. Taxonomy (NCBI): domain Eukaryota; kingdom Metazoa; phylum Chordata; class Chondrichthyes; order Carcharhiniformes; family Carcharhinidae; genus Sphyrna; species Sphyrna mokarran. The sequence goes on along the minus strand of JAGIQG010000001.1, from coordinate 79,067,892 downwards.
GGAACATGGGTATTGCTGGCAACACAAGCATTTATTGCCCATCCGTACGTGCCCTTGAGAAGTTGGAGATGAGTACTTCCTTGAACTGCTGCAATCCCTGAGGTTTAAGTACAGCCACTGTTCTGTTAGGGAGGGAGTTCTAGGATTCTGTCCCAGCAGCAGTGAAGAAACGATGACATATTTCCAAATCATGACAGCGGGTGGCTTGGAGGGAAATGTCCAGTGATGGTGTTCCCAAGTATCTGTTGCTCTTGTCCTTCAAGATGGTAGCGGTCATGGATTTAGAAGGTGCTGCCTAAGGAACCTCATGCATTCGTGCAGATGAGAAGATAAGAAAATGAGAAAATTGTTTTTATTGAAATAAAAGTGGACACATATACTCTGATTTTTAAGAAAGATTTAAATATAACTCTAAGGTCTCACAGTTGCCTAGAAAAAAATTTCACTACTCAGTAGGGTATAAGAGAAGATGGATTAAAAGGCACCACATTGGTTTGCATTGAAATAGCTGAGCTAACAGAAATAATCTCAGCACAGCTGGGCTATAGGGAGGGGAAAAAAAATCACACATAATCACTATCAGGTAACCCCCCCTCACCCCCGAGGGAGTATGTTTACTGCTGTAAGATGAGGAAGGGGTTTCTTGGATTTCGATGCTGAAGAGTTTACTATCCAATAGCTATGTCAGAAAGACACAGTCAAGTGTGTGTTGGCTCTGTGCTAAACTAATCCCACTTGGTTCTCCACCAGACCCTGTACCTTTCCCTGATCCAGAACTTGCCTTAACAGAAGCAACAGTTTCTCGCCTCAACTATTCTCATTTAATGTTTCACCAACTCACAAAGAAATATTCCTATCCTTTCTTCACTCCCATATTTTGTCTTTTATATGAATATATGAAATATATAAATACATGAATGTATGAAATCAGTTTAAATTGAATTTAGATATATGAAGTTGAGCAACTTCAATAGAAACAGCAGGGAGATGGATAAAAACTTTTCTCCTCACACATAATCCCAGGTGGGAGAATGCTGCCCTAAGCGCCATGACAGAGATGGGAATATGGAGTGTTTCCATTGCAGACGACACCAAATATGGAAGGACAATGTGCAGGTCCCCTCTGACCCATTGTACTGGTGTTCTAGGGTCTGTGCTTGCTATTGGCTCCAGAGGTACTCCCGGTATTGCTCAGATGAGTCTTGATATCTGCATGCCACTGTAATTCCAAATGTGTTTTGCATCACATGTTTTCCTGCTGGTGACAACAGAGAATTGGTTGTGGGTGGTCAGGCCTTCATCTGCATCCCATTAGCAAACAAGATGCAAGCAGGATTCTTGCCCGCCTCCAGCAGGTTTCCTGATTTTCCATAGTGGATACAAGCACCGTCAATTCACGTTAACATAAAAACAGGCCGCCTGCTAAGTTGTTTCCCCCACAGCCATCCCCTGCCCACCATCCCCACCCATCACTGAATCTGCCAATGGAGGCTTGGGAGAATTCCACCATTGTCACAATGTTAGTATGATTGGCTCAACTAAACCTCTGGTCAATGGTGATCTCCAACGTATTAATGATCTGGTTTTCAATGATGAAGATCATTGTAGGTTGGCAGAGATTGTTGGGGCTTGTTTTAATGGAGATGGTTATTGCCTAGGTATTTTTACGGTATGAACATTACCTGTCCCTTGTCAATCCAAGCCTAGATATTGTCCCCGTCCTGCTGGGCAGCTTTGAATGAATTAGCAATTAAAAGTTATTTCATGAAAACATAAGATGTAAAACATCTAATCCCAGTAATCAGAATGTAGACCTGAAATTCCATCTCACTTCTTTGGGTCTCTTTCTGTAACTCCAGTGAGGAACTCCCAGGAAAGTGGTGTAAATGTTTGGAAAACTGTTTACATGTTCCTCTGTAAGTTGCATTGCCTTCTCTCTCTTGTGAGACTAGGAGAGCAGCCACAGCATTTCAAGATCCCTGAGTTCAAAGCGCTATCAACATTGTGTTACAAATGCAAAACTAATTTGAATTGCAGTACACTTCTGCCTTTATAGCTAAATAAAACACATATTGAGACAGAATTTACTTTCAAAATAATGGCAAAACAATATGATAGCAGTAATCATTCACCTTAATGTGTCTGCCTATTGCACAGCAATCTTAAGAGAAGGCAATGTGGGTTAAATACAAAAATTCAAACACTGTTGACCAAAATACACTATCCTGCCATCAGCTTCCCTCATTGACCAGTTCGTCATTCAAATGCAATGTGAAGGTCCTTTAGTTGTATTGTCAATACAAACTATGTTTGCCACAGAAAGCCAAATCAAAGTCTTAGCAGTCTAAATCTAGTCTAAGTCTTGACAGAGTAAGCATCTTTTTTAGCAGCATGATCATTCATAATTACTGCTAAACAGTGGATCTTACACTAGGAATTATATATTACAAATGTGGAATGTCACCCCAAAAACTTTTAATTGCTAGCAATGTAAAAACAATGTTGTCTTTACTTTTTCTTTGCATCTCTTTTTTCTCACTCTTTTGATCCTACTCCTTATTTTGTTTTCTGCACTTGATTTGACATTGAATTTATTATTTTTACTTTGAATTTGTGTTTCAAGCTTTGCACTGTTCATTTTGCAATTGGAGTTGTTAAGGGCATAAGTAGCTGCCGACCCTTTTCCTACAGGTACCAGATGTCCTGTAGAGGGTGCCAGGCAGCTTCTGGCTTCCACTTACAGCATCTTGCCACACAGAAGCTCAAGAAAACTAAGCCTGCAGCAGAGTGATTGGTGGCTGAGATTTCAATATCAGCTTAAATTAAAAGATTCATTGACAAAGTTGTTTTACAATTCTTTTTCATGATGTTTTTAACTACACAAATCTAAGACTTTTCAAGTACTAATCACGGAGAGTATTTTTAAGAGCGACATTATGAGGTTATTCATTAGCAGTGGAGTCAAAAGCAGATAATTGTCACAATTGAAGAGAGAAGTTAAAGGGCACTTTGGTTATGGACCAAATGGTCATTGTTGTTGAGTGGAAGAAGTAATTACATGAAATGAAAATGGTCACAGATGCAATTCAGTATCAAGGAGCTTTTGGCTTATCCATGTAAACAGAATGCTTACTGCAACTTTCAGCCTGTGCAGATCTCCCAAGTGATGTTGAACAAGATGGTAAGACCAATCTCAAATCCATCAGAGGGTGGGTGGATGGTGGTGGAGGGTAGGTGGATGGAGACCTGTTTCCAGCAGAAGGACTGAGTAATTTAGTGCCCATTGCCATTGTGCCTGTGTGTCGTAATTGCCACACAGCTTCCACACATCAGCTTATTGGATTCAGAAGGGCGCATGATTATCAGGCTTCTGTGCTGAGCCGGAAGAGGATGGGTGGGGAGGCTTGGAGCAAGGACAAACTCAGCAAGGGCCTTGCATGGACTGGCAGCAGTCCAAGTTATTTTTGTAGACCTAATAGGGGCTCTTCTGCCTGTCCTTGTACCACCACAGTATTATAAGAAAAAGCAAAATCTATTAAGGGGAGGCAGTGATGAAGTGGCATTGTTGCTGGACTCATAATTCAGAGACCCAAGATAATGCTCTGGAGACTCATGTTTAAATCCTACGGCAGCAGATGGTGAAAATTGAATAGAAATCTGGAGTTAGAATTTAATAACAACCGTGAAATCATTGTTGTCATACAAACCAACCTGGTTCACTAATGTCCTTTAAGGAAATAAATCTGTTGTCCTTACTTGGACCCTTAGACTCAATACTCGCAGTTCACCATGTTAGTTGATTGGTGTGATAAGCCAGTAAGGTAGGACGAGAGACAAAAAAAAATTGGGTTTGCATCCAGTTTCTCAACTCTTGCAATCTTGCCAACCCCATTTTCCCAGCAAAATCTGCCTTGCATCCATGAAAGACATGAGGCTGATTTCAATATTAATCACATATTTTATGTGTCATTAATGAGCCCCTGATGCTTCCATCCAGCCTCACTGTCAAGCTCCTCACTGGCAAGGATCACAGATGATCTCCATGAACAAGGAGCCCTCACCCCAATGGTCAAGGGGCTGAACCATGCAGTGCCCATGGAGCACTGTCAGCCTGGCACTCTGACAGTGCTAATGGGGCAGGGTTTCCGTGCTGATGGGGATGGGTGGATGTTGGGGAGTGTAGCAGGGAGGAACTCTGCAGGAGAGGTGAATGGATTGGTGGGGGCTGTGATCGTGGGGTGGGAGTGGCGATTAAAGGGTAGGTGTGGCAATCGGGGAGTGGGAGCGGAAATTTGGGGACTGAGGGTGGAAATCAGGCGGGACAACAATTGGGGTGGCAATCGGGGGACGGGACAGATAGATATCCCTTAATATTGTTCAATTTTACCCCAAGCAGTCTGCAGCTAGCTGCACTGCGAGATTAGGCTCTGTCCACTCTCTCGCTAGTGAGAATCTCCAATCTGCCTCTGTATTGCACAGAGTGCCATGAATTCATGAAATTCAGCTAACTGAAAAAAAAAGCGAGAAAACCTTCTGTTTTCTCACCTGGTCTACACTTAGAATTTTTTGAGAAAATTCTGCCCTTAGTCAATTTTTGGGAAAATAACAGTCTTCATGTCTTGATATATTGAGCAGAGTATAAAACCATGCAAAATTTTTGTGCAGAACCTTTGTTTTACAATGCAGTAATATTTAATAATAATAGGTCCTTGCCATTCTGGTATATGCAAACCAACCAGTTAACAATCTCCTTTGCTTTATTTCCCTTTGTGTAGATTTGATTCCCCATAACATCAACAACTAATCAGACAAAATGTCTTCATCTCACAATAACATCTGATGGGTGATTTAACATAATTATTTGTCGACCCCAATTATTCATTACAAGGATTACTAAGAACAGAATAGACCGATGGGTTTTTCAGACAGTCTGATTACTTGCACTGCTTGTGAATAATATTTCTATTGCATCTGAGGCACACTGTTTTTGATTACTTCTAAGTGGTCTGCATCCTGCTGAAGAAACCACATTTAAAAAAAACTCTGCAGGGGATATAAGGTTACTTAATGTTCTCAGTGCTTACTTAAAAGTAACTACACTAGGCTTAGGAATGATCAACCAATGGCCAAGAAAGTGACTAATAAATGTGGAAATCCAAAAGATTTCTTTAATCAGGAGCGATGAATTATGTGGTGCAGAGCAAACTCAGAACTCCTAAATCTCACAGGCTAATGTACTCTGTTGGTTTATTTTGACTGGATAATGATTACTAGCAAGTCAGTTTCAAGACTTGACAAGTCACGCAGAACGGTTTTGTATCAGCAAAGCCGTGGAACCAAAGATCTATTAACTACCTTAGGATTCTCCATCTTTATCTTGGACCCTAGCTTAAAAAAAGACTCAGAGGTGTTAATCTGCTATCAGCGTGGGTATTGTGAGACCTGGAGAAGATTTTCCACGTGGTAACCAGACTTGGTAGATAGTGATGGGTTAAAATTCATTTTATCCCGGGCTAAAGGACACAGGCAATTGAAGAGCAGATCTGGATTATATGAATTGGTGTCACAGTTCTCTGATAGGCAACACAAGATTCACAAAATATCTTTCAAAAGGCTTCTGGAATTTAAAAACAGATCTGTAGCTCATCCCTGCATCAAATTTACACTACCACACAAGAATTGAATAAAATATAACACAATATTTTGCCTTGGCAATGAAAGAAAACACTTTCACTCAAGGTGAATTTATTTGAAAAAATATTTTAAGTTTGATTAACAATGATAGTTACAGTCAACAAAGTGCATTTTTACAAACATTACATATGTTTTAACAGAAAACAATCCAATACTATTTTAAAGTGTCCCCTGAGGACCCAGTGAGGTTAATTTTAACTTTTCTTGTTGCGTGGGACATGGCAGCAGTTACATGGTCATTCATCTCATGCTATAGCCAATTCTCCTAGCCTGATCATTAAAATTGATCTTTGTGAAGTTTCCTTCAGCGTATTGCTAAGCCACACTGATCAAGATCAGGTTTGATCCCGCAGTGTCTATTAAGTTAGCAGATCTCAGCTATGAGGGTATATAATAAGTGGAGATATTGCAAGTAGCTTTGACATCCCTGGGTAAGAGGCGGGGTGGGGGGGATCAGTCAGCCGTCTCTTGGGTCCTATTGAACATGTACATATATGTCTTATATATGGACAGGGCCAATTGGGTGGCATACAGACTCTCATTGACATAATCAATAATGGCCATTACTGTTCCATACCAGTCTTTGCCTATAGAGCCATGACCCGGCAAAGAAATAAAACCTTCAGATAAAGATGGAGAAAAAAAATAAAGTTTAAGCTGAAAGGTGAACCTCAGCTCCAAAACTCAATGGAACAATCTGATTCCCTGCCCAATGTTTTATGAGATTAAGATATTTATTATTGTTTAGATTTGCTAATATGTTAGGGCCAGCAAAGCAACCTTGTCTGCAAATAAGTGTGTTTCACATCAAAAAGCTGCTGAGAGATGGTTGCTGTTGGATGCCAGTGATAAATAAACCATTAATCATGCTGCAACTTTGGGGGAAAGGACCATCTATCCCACAGGACATGAACTTTTCACAGGTCACGAACATAAAACACATCCACACTACCACAGAGCGCAACTTGGGCTGCTAATCATAAGCCTGATAAGAAGCCTATGGACAGAGTAAATTGAAACTCAACAAGAAATGCTGCCATTTCCCAGGAACGTGAAAGGGACTCCAGCACTCAAAATGTTAATTTTTTTTTGATAATATATGACAAACTGTGCCCAATGACTCAGTCTCCATTTGAGCTATTAAAGACTTGACGTGAACACTTTCAGCAACTCTTCCTGTCTGCAAAGAAGCTTATTTTATATAAGGAATCCTCCCTCCTTAGCCCACCACACTCCCCTACTTTTAGACTCCCATTCATCACTAAGGAGGGATAAGCATAGAAATTAATGGTAGATTGATAGTTAACTATATGGGGCAATGTTAGGTGCACTTCAAAAAGAACAGGAATAATAATTCTAATGAAAGATCACAGGTCTGAAATCTTAACTCATACCTGGTCACCACACTACCAGAAAGACCTGGAAGCTTTGGAGCAAGTGCAAGGGAGGTTCACCAGGATGTTGCCTGATCTTAAGGGTGTTGGCTCTCAGGAGAGGTTGTATAAACTAGGTTTGGTTTCACTGGAAAGATGAAGGCTGAGGAAGACCTGATAGATGTCTACAAAATTATGAGAGGCATAGGCAGGGTGGATAGTCAGAGACTTTTTCCCAGGGTGGAAGTGTCATTTACGAGGGGACACAGGTTCAAGGTGAGGGGGGAAGTTTAAGGGAGATGTGTGGGGGTCGTTTATCATACAGAGTGGTGGCTGCCTGGAATGTGCTGCCAAAGGAGATGGTGGAAGCCAGCACATTAACAATATTTAAGAGGCATCTGAATAGGATCATGAATAGGAAGAAATAGAGGGATACAACGTGAGTAAGGTGCAAAAGGACGTATTCCTGTGCTATTCTTCTCTTTGTTCTTTGTTCAGGCTGGCAGGCAAGCGTGGGGCATAAAATTAACTGAGATGGTGGAAGGTGCTGTGCCCATCACCTATCTGTTTTGCTGTTATATTACCAGCAGTGGGAATGGCTGATGGGTTGTGTGCCCATCTTTAGAGTTTCTTCTTGCTATTGCTCATATAGCAAGTCTGCAAGGTATATACTGCTTGTCGGCCTAAGGGCTTGATGGGGTTCACCTGATTCAGGGACCCAGTGTCGCTTTGCATCAGCAATGTCTTTCCCTTGAGGAAAACTCAAGCCTCTTTGCGACACTTCCATTGCTGGGGCTTGCCTGACTGACTCGGTCAGCCTATCCCTCTTGTCTTAATCTGGGGCCCCCAGCACTAGGCTTACTGCGATCCCAACCGGGACCACTGCTTCCAATGCGTTATTAGGATTTTGGAGTTTCAGGCCTCAGATTGATTGGTGGGATACAGAATGATAAAATCATGGAACACTACAGTGCGGAAAAAGGCCATTCGGCCCGTTGAGTCTGTATTGACTCTTCGACTGAGCATCATGCCCAGCTCTATTCCTATAACCCCAAGTATTTACCCATCTAATCCCCTTATTCTGTACGTCTTTGGACTGTGGAAGGAAACCGGAACACCTGTAGGAAACCCATGCAGACACAGGGAGAATATGCAAACTCCACACAGACAGTGACCCAAAGCTAGTATTGAACCCGAGTCCCTGGTGCTAGGAAACAGCAGTGCTAACCACTGTGCCACCCCACTCTGCAGAGTGAAAGCCATGACTTTAGGTAACTAATTACAAGAACCGCATTAAATATTCCAGTTAAGGAGCAGTAATATTTAGCTTAAAGTAGACAAAGTTTGAAATCCCAGCTACCCAGTAGGAGATGAAAGCTAAAGAATTCCACATTTCAACAAACAAAATAAACCTTGCCACAAAAGAATAACAATCTGCAACATCTATCTTATACTCTAACTTTCAGAATTAATATGAGATAAAAATGAATTAACAGGCAAACTATGGTCAAACACACTACACTGTATTTTAAGTGGCTGATGCGATCAAAACTGATCTCATGGAATTCTGCACAGGTGTCAGTGATTATTGTGAGACACTATGGGTGGGATTTTATGGCCTTGATTGACCTGAGACCGGGAAATCCCACCCGAGGTCAATGGTCCTTCCCATTGTTCACCCCCTGCCTGCTCCGATTCCCGTGGTGGGTGGGATGATAGAATTCTGTTGAATTTCTCATTAATACTTTATCTCCATCATGAGGGACTTCACTTCCTCACTTCTGAAGTTTAGAATGAATAATATGGGGACACAGATGGCACACCTTTCTCACTCCAAGAAACCATGTGGGCATAGGATTCCATGCCGACCCTCCCCGACACCCATAAAGTACTGTAGGGCAGACCAATGAGGGCTACCGGGGATCTTAGGCCCTCATTACTTCAAAACTCATCTGTGTCATCTTGAAGGGCTTAGTGGGAGAGGAAATTCACAATCTTGGAAATGTCTCAGCCCTGGCCTGGAAGGCTGATATTGCAGGAAGGAGGAGGTGTACCAGACTTCCTCTTCACATATTCAGCAATCGTCTGGGGATCCAGGACTGGATCTTGGCCTCGACCCTTAAAAGATTCTGCCAGCCATTCTGTCTGAAGGTGGACAACAGGTCCTTTGAAAATGTAGACTGGACAGCTGGATAAAACCCAAACGGCTGCCTACTGCTGTTTCTCCTGCTTCTGCCAGCCCACACTGCTTTGGCAGGCACTTGACATGTGCCCAATACAGCACAGGTGCTCTGGTTGAATAAGTAGTAAATGCTCGAGGAGGCTATATTCCAGAATTGATGCCAAAATAGTTTACAAAATTATGTGTATCTAAAGTGTTGTGAAACCACTGCCTCCAGGGAACCTCACTCAAGTCAGACATTAACTTTACACTTGTATTAAATTTTAAAGTTTATTTATTAGTTACAAGTAGGCTTACATTCGCACTGCAATGAAGTTATTGTGAAACTCCCCTAGTCATCACACTTTTAGTATCTGTTTGAGTACATTGAGAGAGAAGTTAGCATGACCAATTCACCTAACTATACATCTTTGGACTGTGAAAGGGACCCGGAGCACCCGGAGGAAATCCACGCAGGCAGAGGGAGAATGTGCAAACTCCACACAGACAGTAACCCAAGCCAGGGATCGAACCCAGGTCCCTGGAGCTGAGAAGCAGTAGTGCTAACCACTGTGCTACTGTGCCACCCATATTAACACTGAAACCATTGTTTTGAATTGGAGCTTGGACTTCTATGAGGGAGATCCTAGTAAATAGAGTAAATAAATGGCTATTGTGCTTGGTAAAGTAAGCTGCTAAGTAATTTGATATCTGTTTGAAGTTATAACAGAACCATTTTTTATGGACTGCCTAAAAGCAAATTATTGTGGATGCTGGAGTGTGAAGTTTTTGACAAAGGGTCATCCAGATTCAAAGTGTCAGCTCTTTTCGCTCCTTACAAATGCTGTCAGCCCTGCTGAGTTTTTCCAGCATTTTCTCTTACGTTTTCATCTGTCTTCCCCTGGATATGCTCAGTTCCTATGTCTTTGATTTTAATTGATTTATTATTATCATATGTATTAGTATACAGTGAAAAGTATTGTTTCTTGCACGCTATACAGACAAAACATGCCTTTAATAGAGTTCATAAAGGAGAAGGAAAAGACAGGGTGCAGAATATAATTTGCAGTTACAGGTAGTCTGAAGAGAAAGATCAACTTAATATATGATTGTACTATTCAAAATCTAATGACAGCAAAGAAGAAGCTGTTCTTGAGTTGACTGGTATGTGTGATGTATGAAACTAATGAAAAAGGAAAGGAATCCTACAACATGATTATACTTCCTTGGTTTGCTCAGGGACTTCTAGAGTTTCTGCGGGAGAGAAAGGGAACTAAAGGATGAAGTCCTCACACCCGGAGCTGACGCAAGCTCTAACCTGTACGTACTGAGGTGAAAATAATGCGAGGGAGTTTTTGAGCTTTTTGTTGTCTCATCCTCCTCTCTCCCTAATGGCAGGGCGCCCACTAGAAAGAGATCCACAATGCTAGGCCTGGCACCTGGCTCCTCTCGGGTCAGATGAGCTTTGGTTGGGGAGGTAGACAGCAAAACTATGGAGCAACTGAACATCAATGGGCCCTTTTTCTTCAGGATCCCATGAGGCCTTCAGTGCTGGAGGCCCGTTAGTTGTTGTGTTTTGAAACCAGCCAGATGCTTCATAGCTGCTGGGCAGTACCACTCCTGCAGGCTCTGAGGGTAGTCTACACCAAAGGAAGATTGGGCTCAAGGTAATGACCAGAAACAGATGCCTCAAGTTTCTGCACACTTCAAGGGTGAACCAACTGAATTGCACCCACTTAATCCATTTGCACCCCACTTAATTCTCTCCTAATTAAGTTTGCCTTTGCTGAACAAGGATGAGCAGAACAGCTTAGGATTTAAGTCTGACAACAGTCAATCCTTTGAGAATCACACTGAATTGGTGCAGTGAAGTCACACTGTGCCATATTGATACATAACCACAACATATCAAACTGCTCTCCTTGCGGTTTTTACCAATCTTAACCCGCTTCAGGTTAAAAATGGATTGTTTTTAATCAGCATACTCATATTCAAAATATCACAACCTGCTCATTAAAATACCTTTAAAATATTCTGTTGCCAACAGTCAACAACTCAGAAAAATATTCAGTGTGACTGGAACCAACCAATGTTCTAAGTTTGACACCCAAGGCTTCTTCCATCTTTGACACTTCCATTTCAACACTCAAGCTTCCCTGCCACGGTGCTGAAGGCTCTTTGCATTGTCACTGACAGTTTCTGTGTTAGAATGCTGAAGGCTCTCTATTTCTATCAATGTCTTCATTCTATTCAATGCCCTCTTCTCATTCCAGTAAACAACACTGCATTAACGTGGCCATCCGTCTCCAGTGGTCTGGTCTGATCATCTTGTCCTGTATTGTCACAATCCCCTGTGGGACTGCCTTTGATTATCAGTTTGTGAAGGCAGGAAGCGAGGTTGTAATCTTTCTGCCAGAGGTGTTTGTTTTATTGTCATCTGAGAAGCAGCGTAAAGACTTGATTGGTTTCAAAATGCTGGTTGGAATGTGTACAAATGCCATTTTCTTACCAACAGTTTCAAGTTGGTTACTTGGGGCAACTATTGCATCATGCCAGGAGCACAATGAAGCAACAAAGCACATCTATGAACCAATGATAAAGTGTTCCTACGGCAATCGTTAACATTTAAAATGATGTTTTAATTATTAGGTACTGTGATTATTAATTTGATAATTTTAAAGTTTAATTGTTTATTTATTAGTCACAAGTCAGGTTTACATTAACACTGCAATGAAATCACTGTGAAAATTCCCGAGTCACTACAATCTGGTGCCTGTTCGGGTACACTGAGGGAGAATTTAGCATGGCCAATGCACCTAACCAGCAAGTCTTTCATGTGGAAGGAAACCTGAGCACCAGATATCTAGCAGACACGGAAAGAACATAGAACATAGAACATAGAACATAGAACAATACAGCACAGAACAGGCCCTTCGGCCTTCGATGTTGTGCCGACCAAAATAAAAAGCAATGCCCCTCCTAACTAAACCATTCCCTTCTCATCCATATACTTATCAACTAGCCTCTTAAACGCCACCAAACTTGGCGCATCTACAACAGCTGCAGGCAGGGCATTCCACTCCCTAATCACTCTTTGAGTAAAGAACCTACCTCTTATATCCGTCCTATAACTCATACCCCTTAATTTAAAGTTGTGTCCCCTCGTGCTAGCTTTTTCCATCCTAGGAAAAAGGCTATCACTGTCACCCTATCCAAACCTCTAATTATCTTATATGTTTCAATAAGATCCCCCCTTAGCCGCCTCCTTTCTAACGAAAACAACCTCAAATCCTTCAACCTCTCTTCATAGGACCTGCCCTCCATACCAGTCAACATCCTAGTAAACCTCCTCTGTACCCTCTCCAATGCCTCCACATCTTTCTTATAATGTGGCGACCAGAACTGCACACAATACTCCAAGTGCGGCCGCACTAAAGTTTTGTACAGCTGCAACATGATGCTGCGGCTCCTAAATTCAATCCCCCTACCAATAAAAGCTAAGACTCCATAGCCTTCTTAACAACTTTATCCACTTGACTGCCTACTTTCAGGGATCTATTGACACATACACCAAGATCCTTCTGTTCCTCAACACTATTAAGAGCCCTACCATTAGCCCTATACTCTACACATTTATTGTTCCTGCCAAAGTGCATTACCTCACACTTTTCCACATTAACTCCATTTGCCACCTCTCGGCCCAGCTCTGCAACTTGTCCAAGTCACTCTGTAAACTAAAACACCCCTCTTCACTATCTACCACTCCACCCACTTTAGTATCATCTGCAAATTTACTGATCCATCCCTCAATACCCTCATCCAGATCATTTATAAAAATTACAAACAGCAGGGGCCCCAAACCAGACCCCTGAGGCACACCACTCGTCACCGAACTCCACGATGAAAATCTCCCATCAACCACCACCCTCTGTCTTCTATCTGCCAGCCAATTTCTAATCCAATTTGCTAAATCACCCTCTATTCCACACATCTGCATTTTCTGTAGAAGTCTGCCATGGGCCACCTTATCAAAAGCCTTACTAAAGTCCATATATACTACATCAACCGCCTTACCCCCATCCACCTCTCTGGTCACTTTCTCAAAAAACTCAATGAGGTTAGTAAGGCATGACCTACCCTTCACGAAACCATGCTGACTATCCCCAATCAATTCATTTCTCTCTAAATAACTATAATCCTATCCCTAATAATTCTCTCCAATACCTTGCCCACCACAGAAGTAAGACTCACTGGCCTATAATTCCCAGGAAGGTCTCTCTTCCCCTTCTTAAACAATGGGACCACATTCGCCATCCTCCAGTCCTCCGGAACCACACCCGAAACCAACGAGGACCTGAAGATCAGAGCCAGAGGCTCTGCAATCTCCTCTCTTGCCTCCCAGAGAATCCTAGGGTAAATCCCGTCCGGCCCAGGGGACTTATCCAACTTCAAACCCTCGAGAATTGCTAACACATCCTCCCTATCTACTACAATACTCCCCAATTTGCAACCCTGTACCTCAGTGCTCTCCACAGCTACATTTCCAGCACTCTGCGTGAATACCGAAGAGAAATATTTATTCAGTGCCTCGCCAATCTCTTCAAGCTCCACGCACAACTTCCCACTGCTATCTATGACTGGCCCTAATCTCGCCCTAACCAATCTTCTATTCTTAACATATCGAAAGAAAGCTTTAGGATTCTCCTTAATCCTATCAGCCAACATCTTCTCGTGTCCCCTCTTAGCTCTCCTCAATGCACTTTTTACCTCCTTCCTAGCTAATCTATAGCTATCCATTGCACTACCTGAGCCTTCAAGCCTCATCCTGACATAAGCCTCCTTTTTCTTCTTAACCAGCAAATCAACTCTTTTCGTACACCAAGGCTCTCGTACTCGTCCATTTCCTCCCTGCCTGACAGGGACATACTTATCAAGGACTCTCAGCAGCTGCTCCTTGAATAAGCACCACATTCCAGATGTACCCAGTCCCTGTAGTTCCTTAGTCCAATCTACGCACCCTAATTCTCTCCTGATGGCCTCATAATTACCCTTCCCCCAGCTATAACTACAGCCCCCAGCTTCATGCCTATCCCTGTCCATCACTAAGGTGAACGTACCGAATTGTGGTCACTATCACCAAAATGTTCACTAACTTCCAAGCCTAACACCTGGTCTGGCTCATTGCCCAGCACCAAATCCAATGTAGCCTCACCTCTAGTTGGCCTATCTACATACTGAGTCAAACAACCTTCCTGCACACTCTGTACGAAAACTGACCCCTCTAACGAGCTAGAGCTATAGCTATTCCAATCAATATTAGCAAAGTTAAAGTCCCCCATCACAATTACCCTACTACTTTCACTCCTATCAGAATTGACTTCGCAATCCTTTCCTCAACCTCTCTAGAACTATTAGGAGGTCTGTAAAAGACTCCCAACAGGGTGACCTCTCCTCTCCTGTTTCTAATTTCAGCCCATACTACCTCCACAGACAAGTCCTCATCAAACTTCTTTTCGATCACCGTGATACAGTCTTTGACCAGTAACGCCACTCCTCCCCCCCTTCTACCCCCTTCTCTACTCCGACTAAAGCATTTGTACCCCGGAACCTGCAAAGAAAGTGAAAACTCTGTACAAGTAGTGACCCAAGCTGGGAATCGAACCCAGATCCCTGGCACTATGAGGCACCAGTGTTAACCACCATACCATTTTGCATCTCCAATTTTCCCATTGATAATATATTTTGCAGAACTGATGATAGAAAGAACAGAGAAATCAATGTTGAGCCAACGTGAATTATCTAAATTGCTGATTTTTCATTTTTTACAGCCAGCACAATGGAACAAAAATGGTGATAATTTTATAAGAAAAGAATCCTTGGGTATATTGTTTAATTACATAACAAATGAATGTTCTAAATGCCATTCAGATTAACACCAGCTTTGCCTTTTCAAAGCTTGCTAATGGCCTCTCTTAAACAGACACAATTGAACATGCAGTTAGCAGAGGCAGCAAGTAACAGGACAAGCTCATAGGGGAATGAAGGGAAACAGAAAGGTTCACAGTCCTTACTCACCCTTACTAGAGTCTGCCAGGAGCACTGAGGAAATGTTGCCTGTGTTACTTCAAATTAGTGCAGATTAATCATGCACTTCAATCATTTTTCAGCGCTATCCAATTTTATCCTTTCCAGGGCTGGAAATTTCATAGATTCATAAAATACCTACAGTGCAGAAGAAGGCCATGTGGCCCATTGAGCCTGCACTGACAACAATCCCACCCAGACTCTATCCCTATAATCACACATATTAACCCTGCTAATCCCCCTGAAACTAAAGGGCAATTAAGCATGGCCAATCAACCTAACTGGCACATTTTTGGATTGTGGGAGGAAACAGGAACACCCTGAGGAAACCCACGCAGAAATGGGGAGAACATGCAAATACCACTTAGACAATGATCCAAGGCCAGAATCAAACCCGGTCCCTGATGCTGTGAGGCAACAGTGCTAACATTGATTACTCTGTCCTTTCTGTCGTCAGTACTGCAAAATACATCATCTATGGAAAAATTGCAGAGTGGCATGGTGATTAGCGCTGGTGCCTCACAGTGCCGGGGATCCGGGTTCGATTCCCGGCTTGGGTCACTACTTGTCTGGAGTTTTCACATTCTCTCCATGTCTGCATAGGTTTCCTCTGTGTGCTCTGGTTTCCTTCCACATGAACTGTGCCGTCCATTCCTGTTTTTGCAGATAGGCCTGATGTTGCATTTCGTGCTGACATAAATGTGTGACAGAATTGTCCTCACCCCTTGTCAGTAACAGAGCAAGTTTCCTGATATTCAATGTCAGCAACATCATTTGAATATGTTATCATCTCACTATCAGGCTTCTGTGCCTGAGTCAGCCCTCCCTCCGTCCCCCTCCCTCACACCTCCAGCTCCATTAAGAAAATCCATTCAAGTGGAAAAAGGCACTAAATCCAACTGGCATCCCAGAATACATGCCTGCCAACGCCCTCCCAGAGGGGTTCAGATGAGTGTAATATTCAGAGGAGGGGGTTACCTGAGGTACCCAGGAACAGTGCCGGAGATCAGTGCAAGAACAAAGAACAATGAACAAAACAGCACAGGAAACAGGCTCTTCGGCCCAACGAGCCTGCGCCGCCACCCCAATGTTCCCACTTCTACCCGTGATCCCTGTCTATGTTTATAGATCTATGGATTGAAACCAAATTTGAGACAATTTAGGGAGAATTTGTTCTGCCAATCAGCCTAAGAGCACATCTTTGGGATGTGGGAGAAAACCGGAGCACCCGGAGAAAGCCCATGCAAGCATGGGGAGAAAGCGCAAACTCCCACAGACACAGGCCCAAATCCATGTATCTGCATAGCACAGCGATAGTCACTGAGCTGTCGTGTTGCCCATCAAATGGTCCAGGTCAAGCGTACACTAATGATGTGAAGCACTAGGATACTCTTGAAAGAAATCCAAGTGCAGCCCTCTCGTGACCCATTGCGTATATGCCTCTTGTTAGACAACAAGGTAGACCAAAGTACCTGTAGGATAAAAACAAATACATCAATATCATCGACCATTACACACTTCCCAGCGACTCCCAAGGCTCATGATCCCTATTTTAAATCAGTTTTCTATATCCCTCCATTCCCATTCTGTTCATGTGCCCATCTAAGTATCTCTTAAATATGTATCTCTTAAATAACTCCAGAGTGCCTGCCTCCACCACTTTACTTGGCAGCGCATTCCATACCCCCACCACCCTTTGTGTGAAAAAACTCCCTCTAGCATCCAAATTATACCTTACCTAAGCCCCCTCACCCTAAGCCCATGACCCCTCATGCTATTTGAGTCCATCCTAGGAAAAAGCTTAACCCTGTTTACTCTATCTATCTCCCTCATAATCTTTATACTTCTGTTAGATCTCCTCTAAGTCTACGTCTTTCTAAGAAAAACAGCCCCAATTTGCCTAACTACATTTGTGTGCTTACCCACCCCACCAATGTTACGTTGTGTAGGACCTGGCCCTTTAAGCTTTTCACATTGACTTTGGGATAACAGAGAAAGTAATCATTGTTTCCAGCAGCTTCAACAGTGCTCTTCCCTCCCGTTATTGGCCTTTGCCAAATTTTGAGAAAAGTTTGCCCCATATCTAAATACATTTTCTAATACTTCACCAAAAATTCAGATATGCTTCCTGTCACTGACATTCAGCCAACTGGTTTATAGTTCCCCAAATTAACTTTATCTCTCTTTTTAAGATAGGGATTACATTTGATGTTTACCAGTCCTCTGGCACTGTTCCTTTTTCTACTGAATTTTAAATATATGGACAACGGTACCACAGCTATCTTTTCCTGAGTTTCTGTAAGTATCCTTGGGTGCAATCAGTTAAGACTTTGTTTATAAAATGACAAAAAACTTCTTCAACTTAATTGCACGCCCAGTGCCTGATCAAAGTGGAAGGGGATGGGGGTGGGGGTGTAGGGGAGGTGCAAGAGAATCATCTCTATTCAGTTAATAGTCCCAAAGAAAATAATTGGAGCTAAGTTTGTTTTATATATGTGAAATGTAACCTTACTCCCATCCAAATAATCTGTGAATAGATACCAATGTCTTTACTAATGAACATTTCACAGAGAACCAACCTCTCTATGTCCTGAAGTGAAAATCAGCTGTTGGAATAGTAACCATACATTATAAGCATCAATTAATTTAATATTTAATTTTTTTTTGGGGGGGGTATACATTGTTCTAACATGCTCTGCAAAAAGAGGAGTACTTTAAAGGATTCAGCTTACAATCTGCTCTGACCCAGAGTTGAATCCACCCCAGTTTATGGATGACAACCTATTGGTTTTGCACGAGTTTCACATGGTAATTGATATTCATTTAACCTGCAGTGTTTAATTTTACTCACCAAGGGGTGTCCTGATAATCTTTGTTATCTGACTGCTGGAGACTTCAATGTGCTGAGTGCACACAGTTGACCATAGGGGTCCCTGCAAACAGCTGCAACTAGCTGAGTGAAGTGGCAGACCACCAAGTGTCATCATAGCAGTTAACTTGGTTCATGGTCATAGCTGGGGGGCTGGAGGAAGAGAGCTTTTATCCTTGTCATGTTTGGAGAGGGGCGGCAGTAAACGTAGAAAAATTTGAAGCTTGTTTTGACAACATGACCTTGAGCCTTTTTATGTTGTATGGGTCAAGTGAAAAAAAAACACTTGTCTTTGTACTGCCATCGCGATGTAGCACATTTACATGATGTAAGCTGACTTTCATGTATAGCTTACAAAAGCCAGTGTTTAGAAGTAGGGATGTTACAGACACATTGGAACGACAGCAGAGAAATCAGACTTCTGCCTGGGAGACAGTTTTCATTCCGTGTTCTGGACATTTCATCCGGTGCTCCACAAGACACATTCATTATAACTGGTTTGCAAATATAATGACCATTCATTTAAAATACGCTGCTTTATTAAAGCAAGCTGCTTGGTAATTTTAGTGCTGTTCCAAATATAGCATTTTGAATAAGTAATCTGCAGAGCCAACTTAGAGAAAGGATGATCATTGTAGATTTAGATAAAGCTTCTTTTCATTCTGCAATATCAGGACAAGTGTTGTGGTTAATGCTCATGCATGGTGGGATTCTCTACTTGGCGAATTGCTATATTGCTGTGAGGCATTTGCTAAGTGGATTCCTCTGGGGTAAATCAGAGGCATCATTGCTGCCGAATCACTGGTGGACATGTCTTTCTTGGTTCTGGAGGGTGGTATAGATCCTGGCTACTTGTGACCACAGCGAAACGTGGTCTTGGGTCACCAGGAGAGAGAATACAAGGAACAAAATAAGATGAAAACACAAGGGCTGGGATTCTCCCAGCTGCACAAGTAGTGCAGTGGACCATCAGGCATCAGCAGCGACCATTTTGCAGGATTTACAATGGGCGCTACGGCCTCCATATGTCTCCCTGCCATGTCAGAAGTCAGCATGGAACTGATTATCATTATGAAACCAGCATTTCAACGTGATTGGCAGGTCTGGGATGGTATTATCTAGGCCCAATACAATTGCTCACTCACCCCATCCATTTCCAACCCCCCCACCTCCTCCCACAAGCCCTTCTGCAACCTCCACCAGGAACAATTCCGTCCAGCAATGTTTACAATGCTCCCCCTAACAGGAAACAGGCGTCTGACCCAGATGGAGGGAACAGAAGCCATTGAAGCCAGTCAGGGAGATCGGGGGGGTAAGTGAGGGTGCACCTTGGGCAGTGCCAGCCTGAAAAAACTATCTGCCCCCTCCCCAAAAGAAACATTGTCTACCTCCTGAACATATCTAAGGTATTGCCTCTAATTTTGGATGACCATTCAAATTATTAATCACTCTTGATGAAAAGACAATCTTCTCAAAATATATCTGAAATCTTCCTTCCACCATTTTTAATCTCTACCCCTTGTTTTAGTATTCTGTCCCAGATTCACATATCTATACTCTGTACAATTCTCTATCACCTTCTAATGACTGAAGTATTTTAATCTTTTGATACTAGGATCTGGTCCCATGGCTCTTCCCAGCAGACCTCTATTGTTTGAATGTTTCTCTTAAAATCAAAAGTGCACCCAATACAGGAGGTCACTATCTGAATTATATTGAAAGTCTTTAGAGAATAAATGACAGAATTATAAACATTAAAAGAATGTCATATTCTGGTCATCTATACTGAATTCTTAAGTTTAGCAGCTAGTGGGCTGGGATGTGAAGGATATATAATTTGTAGTAGATTTCTAGAAGGAAGCCATCATTTATAGTTAATTTCCCAGCTGGCAGTATAAGATCGTGACAATGTAAGGTTCAGGCCACATTGACATCAGCCTTGATGGAGTCTTCACAAGGACATTTGGGAACCAGTTTGGAGCCTAACAATAGGATGGGAGGGAACTCAAAAACTACACAGGGGTCATTTTTGCTTTTGGGCATTGTTGACAATGCCTTACCCAATTCTTCTCTTGGCAAGAGGTGATGCATTTTGGGAGGTTTTGTAATAGTAGGATATGTATATTGGGAGTATTGAGGAACAAGGTGACTTTGCTGTACAAATCCATAGATCCCTCAAGGTGGTAGCCCAAATAGATAGAATGGTGAAGAAGTCATATGGAACGCTTGTCTTCATTAACTGGGGCATTGAAAATAGGAGCGGGAGGTCTTGGTATACTTTAAAAAACATTGTTTAGGTCACATATGTAGTATTATGTGCAGTTCTGGAAGGAATGATTGCACTGGAGAGGGTGCAGAGGAAATGTACCAGGATGTTGCCCAGGATGGGGAGAGTTTCAGCTAGGAGGAGAAACTGGATAGGAAGGCTTGGTTTTCCCTGGAGCAGAGGAGGTTGAGGGGGATCTGATAGAGATGTACAAAATTATGAGAGCTATAGATAGAGTATATTGTAAGAATGTTTCTCCATAGCAGAAGTGTCTAACACCACAGGGTATAGGTTTAAAATGAGGAGTATGCAGTTTAGAGAAGATCTGAGGAAATACTTTTTCACCCAGAAGGTGGTGAAAATAGGGAATGTGTTGCCTGAGAAGGGGGTGGGGAGGCAGGATGCAACCTTTAAAAAGAATCTGGACAAGTACTTAAGTTGCCAAGACATGGTAGCCTGTGGTGCAAGTGTTGGTAAATGGATTATTATAAACTGGAATTAATGGTCAGCATAGACATTTTGGGCCCAAGGATCTTTTTCTGCGTATGACTCCATGAGTCAAACACAATTTCCCTTTCACAAACCACATTGACTTTGCCTGATTGTGTTATGATTTCCTAAGTATCCTCTTAAATGGTAGATTCCAGAATGTCCCTATGACAGAAATTAGTCAAGGCTTGTCCAGCTTATTTGCTTGGGGGACATATTTTCATTCATTTCTCACTCAAGGAGCTGATGTGCAGATTTCAGAAAGATACATAAATTTCAAAGAATCCGAAAGAAAGCAACAACATGATGAGCAAAACTAAAGCAATCTCTCCCTCTCTCTTTCACACACACACTTTGGGACAGATTTTCCTGTTCTTCTTGCATGGGGACTAGGAATCCCACTCGAGGTTATCAGACTTTTTAATGGTCCTTAAATTGTCTGCCCCACCCACAACAGTTCCAGCAGTGGGTGGGGTCAGAAAATGTACCTCTCTCTCCTAATTCTCACACCTCCCCTGTTAGTGGGCCTCCTTGCAGATCTCCTTCCCTGGCCTGCAGCATTTTTTCTCTCTCCCTCCTGATATCCTCTCTCTCCCCTGTACAGCCTCCGGGTGTTTGCTATTTGTCCAATCAGAGATTGTTTCTCTCCCTTTTTTCGCTTCTGCTAGACTCACTCTAGTGAACCTATCAGCAGCAGCAAATACAGGAGAGAAATGGCCTGTGATTGAAGAGCAGTCATTTGCAGAAATCTTCAAGCTTATTTACCCACCACACTGGAATTTTGAACAGTGATTCCAGGAGCCACAGAGTATGGCTTTGGGAATAATAATCTGGCCATGGGTTGATCGAGCCTGTGTTAGGCCACCTGGCCTGTAGTCTTCAGCTTTCCATCTCCCACCATTCTTGAATTGAGGGCACATTTCCAGACTTTGGGGAGGTTTGGAAAATTAAAACCAATGTATCTACCATTTCAATATCCACTTCTTTTAAGAACTTAGGACGAAGTCCGTGTGGACCTAGAGGCTTGTCACCTTTCAGTTCCAATAATTTTCTCTTTTCCTCGTTTTTGAAATTGTTTAAGTTCCTCTTGATTTACAATTGTGTCAGGAACATTATTTGTGTCTGCTAAAGTGAAGACAGTCACTCTCTGAACTGCAGTGATTCGTGAAGGCGGCTCATCATCATCTTATCAAGTGAAATTAGAGACAGAAAAATAGAAGCAAAATACAGCAGATGCTGGAATCTGAAACAAAACAGAAATTGCTGGAAAATCTTAACATGTCTGACAGCATCTGAGGAGAGAGAAAAGAGCTAATGTTTGGAGTCTGGATGACCCCAAAGGAATGCTCTCAGGCTTGCTGAGATTTTTCAACACTTTCCGTTTGTGTAAGAGACACACACTTTGGCGGTGATATATGCGTGCTAGGAATAAATAATAAGAAAATCCTGTCATAGGGATGAAATAGGTATTGGACTATTTAAATAGGTTAAAAAAGTGTGCAAAAAAATTGGATGCTATTGTATTATACATCATTGTGTGAAAATATGCAATGGGCGGCCCGGGGGCACAGTGTTTAGCACTACTGCCTCATATGCCAAAGTTCAGTTCAATTTTTGAATCATTGCCTGTGTGGAGTTTGCACATTCTCTCTCCGTATCTGCGTGGTTTCCTCTGGGTATTCCGGTTTCTTCCCATACTTTGAGGATATGTGGGTTAGGTTGATTGGACATGATAAATTGCCCTTACTATCACGGTAAATATGTGGTGTTACATGGATTAGGGCCTGAATGAGATTGTGGTCAGTGCTGACTCGATGGGCCAAATGGCCTCTTTCTGCATTGTGGAGGGATTCTATGGAATGTTGCTTGGTGGAATCAGTGCCTCCCAGTAAGGCAAACACCAGCCCTAATATCATATCCATTGACTTCAATGAAAAAGGAGATAGAGAGAGATGTATATGGTACATAGTGCAACATTAGGCCGATTGGCCTAATTCTGCTTTTATACCTTATGAACTTATGAAATTATGAGCTGTTCGTCCAGTTTTCTATTCAGGAGCTCCAGCCCAACCTAAGGCTCTATAATTATTGGCTCATCTACATTGTGTTCTTGAATAGTGACTATTATGGACACATTGGTCTCGCAATAATGGCTGTTTCATAGTGCGTGTAAACTGATACTTCATTTCTGCAACAGCTCCTAATTCTGAAGAGTATCAAGCTTGCAGCTGGTGCTGGTTAAAATGCAATGTGCAGGGGTGGTCTGGCAGCTCGAGCATGAGAGGATTGGACTCCTGCACTAAAGGTTTGAAATCTCAGAATTGACTGCCATCCAAACTCGACTATCCTCAGAAGGCTTCTTTTGCTGATTCCTGGCTTATTAGATTGACAGTGTTGGGAGTAGTGGATTGGCCCCTTTGTAAGGGAAAGAATCCCAATCATGGCCGATTGGGCTATTTCACTTTCAAAATATGAGTCCTGCTGATCAATAAAGCATTAAAATATCAGAGGCTGTGACAAAGACATCGAGTAAACTGTTTTTCCCTCTCTGCTGATAGTCTGAAATACTATTGCATCTAAACGGGGAAATGGAAATTGTCTAAACTTGTTTATCTGACTGGAGGGTAAACAGGACTGCCTTCAAATTGCTGCTTCAACTTGGCCATAAATCAGACTTGTATACGTTCAAAAGTTTGCTGGCTTTGTGCCTTCTGTAAAACACAGCCCCTATGTTAAATTGCAATGTTAGACTCACTGACTGTTCTGGGAATAAGGTGATTCAATTGAATATTCTGATGCTTTCTGGGACAAACCTACGCTGTGCAACATGGAGCAGACCAGTAAAGCCCCTGGTCTGATCCCCTGTCAATTATAAGTTGACAAATTTCTGTTGGATGATGCCCTGGGGAGAAATTGGATCACGTTTTGCCCGTTTAATTTGAGCATACAATGAGGGAAAGCTGAATAACCTCACGGAGCCAGAACGTCTGAAATTCATTCATTACCTGATGTTTATGAGGGGGTTAATGTATGCATTCAAATTCCTCTGAGAAATTGAGCTATTGTGCACGGAATTTGAGGTTGTGGGGATAATTGAGACATGGCTGATGGGCCTGAGGGTATCAGTGGGCAATATTGGGATCAGGGTATTAGAGTGTTAAATGATTGCAGAAGGGCTTGATGGGTGTGGGAGTACTGTTGCAGAAACTGTCTGATGCTCATCCATTGATTTCAATGTTCTGCAATATGACAGATAATTGCTCAGGGGATGAGTTGAGAATCACCTCCAAAATATCTGAAAATGCATTCTGAGCAGATGCATATCTAAAAGTGATTTGTGGCTTCAGCCAGACTCAAACTATACTGTCAATCCTTTGTCAATCAGGAGCCATTTTGAATGAGAAATGAATGAATGTTTTCAACAGTTTCCACATAATGGCTCATTCATTAAGAATGTTGGGAAAGATCTCACATCTAAAAATTTGATCAAGTTCTTAAAAATCAACTTAAACTTTGGAAGTCAAGAAAAACTGCAGGAAAGAAACAACTTCTCTGCTGGCAGTGAGAAAAATTCAGGACTGAGCAAATGAGAACTGATGGATGGGAAACTGGGCTCATTAACATCCATTTGTTGGGAGATAATGAAAATCCTTAGCTCCAAAACAGTGACATGGCCTGCACATGTGTGTCACACTGGACATCATGTTGGCGAGGGAATTAAGATGTGTGAAGTGAATGCTCACCAGAAACATGCAGAGCAGGCAGATCATAATGTTTGTTATCTGAGTGACTTGAGTGGTGACTGATACCCATGGTGCTTGTTTGTGGGATACTAACCTTGACAGCTCGAAGGAGTTCATTGAACTTCTTGCAGTGCTGAATTCAGGTTCTTTACTCCTGGGCATTGATCTCTGAGGCTATTTCTCCCTTTCTGTATGTCTCTGAAGGGTATCTTGACCCCCTGCTACAACAGGATACATCTCATACTTTCCATCTCTTCAACAACAGGCTCTAGTGCAGCATCCAAAGATTCTGGAGCTTGTGCTCTTCTACGTCGTGCCATTAAAATGATAAACCAGCTGAAACTCGGGGACAAGCATGCAGACTGAATGGAGGTGTTCGATAAAACTGCCACCCAATCTGCAGCTAGTCTCTCCAATGTAGAGCAGTAAAAATAGTATACTAAATCAAAGTACACGTAGGTCACTATTTCATCCGACAAGGGTGTTTGAAACGTGAGGGAAGATGAGTAAAAGGTTAGTTGTTATACCCCTTATACTTGCTTGGAAAGATGAAGTGCAAAATTGAAGCGTGGTGAGGCTGATGGAGGAGTGGAGCAAGCTCTCACGGAACCAGCTGTCACTTCAGAATGCTGTAAGGGAGAGAAAGGAAAGAGGTTTTTGGTGGCAGAAATGAGAGAGAATAATGGAATGATGGAAAGTGAGAGCAAGGGAAGCCCTACTGTGATTCTGGGAGGAAGGGAAAGGAATGAGAGCAGGTGTGGCAGTCATAGTTGAAAGCTTTGTCAACCACAGTGATGGGGGTGGGTAGTGGGATTAGAGGGGAAACTGTGGTTGGAAAAAAGGAAGACATATCAGAAGTGCTGATTAAGCTTAAATCATCAGAACAGATGTGACAGAGACAGTGACAGATTAGAATAGTGTCCTCACGGAAAGCTGGGTGTAAGGAAGTATAGACAAGATAGCTTTAGTAACCAGTTATGATGAATATTCACTAATTGTCTACCCCTGAAAACGGAATCAAATTGGTTCTGGAAAAGAAGGCAAGAGTAGGAGATGGACCACGTGAAGGTGAAAGAAGGGTGGAAATTAGAAACAAAATTGTTGATTGTTTCAGTTCTGTCAGAACAAGAGAAAACTTCAATACAATCATCAATGTGCTTGTTAATGAATTGGGGAGGAGACTGGAGTAGAACTGGAATATCGGATGTACCATATTTCCCACAAAAAAAAGCAGCCAAAGCAACATGTTTTATGAGGATGATAGTTGGTTGGGAAGTTGTGTAACATGAGATCAGCCAGACAAGACAGAGGAAGGTGATGGTGGGTAAGGACTGTTTGGGTTTCTGTTTAAAGAAGAAGTGGAGATCTCACAGTCTGCCCTGCTGGAGAAAAAGGAAGTAAGAGGTCTGACAACACCAATTTTAAATCCAACCGATTTATTTGATAGTAAACTTGCTAGCTTTCGTCCTTTGTAGCCTTCATCAGGCGAATGAGGTGTTCTGGTCTGCAATAGCACACATATCAGGAGGAAAAAGAATACAGAGAAACTGTATATCCATGGTAAAGAGGAGACTGCATGTGGCAGGATGCTAATGCCATGGGCAAGTTAAAGAGCCAGGGCTAAGACAGCCAATTGGGTAATTGAGTTCCTACCTGATAATGGTCCCACCATTCGGACGAGGACAAAGTTCTGAAGGTTCCACTCAACAATTTAGTCCTGATCATAAGGGAGTTGCTCTTTTTGTTCCCGCTACCACAAGACACCAGGAATTAAGCTCCTTCCAGACAGGAATCTCGATCTCTAATGGAACAGTTGTCATCAGTGAACTCGAGTAGATGCATCAATTGAAATTATATAAGGGATGTTAGACTGTGAATTGGGGACAGTGCGTTCCAAGCATTGGGATGGGAGATGTTATTATCTGATAATATGTCAAAGTCTTGCAGGATTGAGCAGAGGGGCCTTTCATTCCTGCTCCATCTTAATGATGAACAAATTTTAAAAGCCAGTTTCCTGGCACTAAGACATGAACCAGCTGTTGTCTGACTAAAGTGCCACAGTGCACTTTGTTGTATTTGCTGAATTTGTAACAGCAGTACAGCAAGATATGGGGTAAGTGCTCGAATAGACTAACTAGTGATGAAATAAATCAGTCTGAGTTAGGGAGTTAATTTACAAAATGACTTATTGCAGTCACCTTGTATTGGCAAATACAGCAAAAATTGTGCTAAAAAGTAATTTTGAGAGTTTCTGCTATAAGCGAGGAATCTCGTTTCTTAACAAGGAAATGACAAGAGCACCAAATGCAATTTCCCAATATCAGTTTTTATTAAGGAGCGATATAGTTGCTTTGGAGGCAGTTCATAGAAGGTTCACTTGGTTGATTCTGGAGAGAATCTCAAACAGGAGGACACAGTTTAAAAATAAGGGGTCCCATTTAAGACAGAGATGAGGAGGAATTTCTTCACTCAGAGGATCCTTACTTTTTGGAATTCCCTTAGCAGGCGCACAAGGATGTAGGGTCATTGAATATATTTACTGCTGGGTTGAATAGATTTTTGGTGTATGTGGAAGTCAAGGGTTATGCAAGCAGGGAAGGAAGCAGAGTTAAGCATACAATCAGATCAAATTGTATTGAATAGTGGAGCAGGCTCAACTGGCCAAACATTGCATCGGTACAGTTGATTTTTGCTCTTAAACCTTCTGTCCTCATGCTCTTATGCATGCAAGGCAGAGTCACACTAGCATCCTGCCATGCAGAGTGCTGAGCTGGCCGAACCACAAGTAACCAAATGTGCTCCAGTCATCTGTTTTAGAATTTTGGGTCTTCCACAGTGCCGTCAACAGTGGCACAAGAGAGCAGCTGAGAATTCTTCAAATACACATGTTTAGGCACAGGTCAGAGTAAAGCTCCAGCTTCTGACTGCGGATCAAACTTTCAAACATCAATTAACACATTGCATAATGCAAAATCAAATATACCAAGACAGTTCATAAGTAAATATATTTAAATTATCTGGTAATGTTTAGAAAATTGATTTTCAACAACGGAAATTTCACACTGAAAACACCAAAATAGTACAATAAGTGAATGAGGCGTTTGTATTTTTGGATTGCATTAATCAGCTTTCTCTATTAGCTACTTTTATTGAATTCATTCCTAACTAACTGAATACATCTGCTTAGTATTTTGGGTTTGAGATTGAACCATCAGCTGGTGAGAAACACAGACTGAAGTTCCATACCGCCCTCTCAAACATATCTGCACAATGTCTCAGCTTAAGGATTTTTCCGTCAGCCGCACTCCACAAACCTGGCTTCCTTATCCCGACAACATCACAGACCCACAAAAATGCCAGCCTGCCATTAAGATAAGTGAGTTAAATGTATCGATGTGAACACAGGGCCAGTGTGCTGGCTTTCCATTGCATTTTGTGTAAAAGTAGAGCACAACACAGTTCCCAAGTCTGGCTCCCCACTCCGAATATAAAAGCATGGAAGTCATGCATGATTTTCTTTACCTCAGAAGCACAAAGGTAAATATTTCTGCAAAGCAACTAGCAAATGGCAAAGCTAATTCAAGGATGATAAGAGTAAAATTTACAAACTAGTGCTCCCAGTGAAAAAGCTGATTGAATAATTGGGATAGAGGTCGCTGTCCTTTTCCTGACTTTTATGATATTCCATCCATTAATATTAATTCAAATTCAGGAAGTTCACATCTTAGTTTTGGCAATGTCAAACTCAATTGTCTGATCCACCCTCTTGAGGAGAATGGTTTTAGTATTGTAAATACTAACTCAAAATGTGCACCAGCTCTAACCTCTGATTAATGATTGCCAATTTATTGAAGCATGTGACAACTTCCATCCTGCATTAAGTTAATATAGCAAAATGGCAACAGGTTACTCTGTTCTATCCTCGATCTTCAACAAGTCCAAATTTTCAAATAATTACTTTATCAAGACAGAACTGAATTAAAATAAATTATGAGCAGACAGTAAATTCTTAAGAAACGTACAGGATTCTAGGAATTGTATCCTGCAGAATCAACACATCGGCTAGAAGAGGGGAGGGGAGAAGAGAGAAAAGAAAATTGATGAGATGAAAATATTAAAGTTTGTGAGAGTGAATTAAATCATGCAGATAATTTTAGCCAAAATGTCAGTATAAAATCAGATCACATTGACATTTTCACAAAACTGATGTTTTATTCATTGTCTGCTTTAAATAGAATACAGTGAGGCATGTTGTTTCACTTCTTCATTCTGGTTCTGCTAAGCAACACAGCAGAAGAATTATTTGTGGTGGTAAGGCCCCAAAGCTAAGATGTAATTTTGAGAAGTGGCTTTCTGCATTGCTGTGGAAATGCTGATGATATGTTGAAAAATTGAGAAATGTGTTTAAACATTTCAATCCTTGCTGATAACTCAGCCTCTGTGAAGATAACACTGTTGGACATTTTTCACACTGGCTCTCAGATGTGACCCGTTTGAAAGCAGTGCTTATCAGTTGAGTGTTATTTGCAACATGCTGGGCTCTGTTTGCCAGATGGGACCTGCAGTGTGTGACCCAGGTCCCTGCCTTCCATCATTACTGACACTTTAGTCTCCCAGCTCAAGAAACTCTTGTTGTTTTGGTGGGAATTACCTAGAGTGCATGTTTACACCTTTGACAGAATGTGCTGGTAAGACACCAGCTGAAAGCTACAAACTAACAGAACTATTACTGAAGATAAGATAGCTTGTTGACCTATGCGAAGCAAAGGATTGATCGCAAGGAATGAACAGGCTTCTGGGGATGTAAACTGGAGACGTCTGAGCCACCCTGTTAGTTTGCTGCTTATTTCAAAGTGAAAACTGGGACTTCTATAATCTTCTTAAAAAGTTAGCACAATTCAATACTAGGCCATATTAAGATATATTAAGATCAACGGTCAAAACATTGGTAAAAGCCATAGCTTTTAAGATGTATCTGAAAGAATTAAAGAGTAGAGAAGTGGAGAAATTTTGGGATGGAACTTAAACAAACTATTCCAAAGCTGTATTCCAAAGGTGAGACAATAATTGACTGTCCAAGCTGTCCAAGTAAAATTGAAAAGAACTGGCACCTCATTCACCACCTTAAACATTCAGTCCCTTCACCATTGGCACATTGTGGCAGCATTGTGTACCATCTATAAGATGCATTGCAATAACTAGCTGATGCCTCTTTGACAGAATATCCCAGACCCATGACATCAATATCCTAGGACCACAGCAGCAGATGCCTAGGAACACCATCAGCTCCAATTTGCCCCTCAAGTCATACACTTCCTAAACTTGGAACTACATTGCTGTACCTTCACATTTGTGGGAATTCCCTTCCTAACAGCATTTTGGGAATATCTTCACTATACAGTCTGCAGTGATTCAAGAAAGTGACTCATTACTACCTTCTCAGGGGCAATTAGGGATGGGCAATAAATGCTGGCCCTGATAGTGATGCCCATATCCTGTGAATGAATTAACAAAAAATTCACAGACATCAGTGGTGGACTCATGAAAATCAGGATGTATAACAGCCCAAAACTGGAGCAGCGGGGACTGTGGAGGAACACAGAGACTGGGCGGCACAGTGCCAGGGACTTGGCTTCAATTCCGGCCTCAGGTGACTGTCTGTGTGGAGTGTATAGGTTTTCCTGTGTCTGTGTGGGTTTCCTCTGAGTGCTCCAGTTTCCTCCAACACTGTGCAGGTTAGGCTGATTGGCCATGATAAATTGCCCCTTAGTATCAGAGGGATTAGCATTGTAAATACATGGGGTTATAGTGATAAGACCTGGGTAGGATTGTTGCTGGTGCAGGCTCAATGGGCTGAATGACCTCCTTCAGGACTGTAGGGATGCTATAATTCTATTCTATTATTGGAGAGCTCATGTCATTTATCAACTGAACTGTAACCATCAATACTCATAATAATCATATTCCAGCATTTTAAAATCTGTTGTCCTTTTGTTATATTATTACACATGCCCTCTAGGCTACCTTTACTGGTCAAAAGTAAAAGTTTAATTATTATCCATAAAGGCTACTTCTAAAAGAAAAATGTACATATATATACTTAAAAATAATAATAACTTTGGTTCAGTTACTTCAGTTTCCAATTATTAGGTTTGTTTTTCTTTTTATCCAGTTTGCATTGAAAAAGCTGGGCCAGAGATGGCCGTGGAAAGCCTATTTTGGTTGACAGTAATTAATGCTGAGTTTTTATTTTTAAATTATTGAGATTAAAATACCAGCAATTCTCCCACCAACAACATCAAGATGCCAGTTTCCTTCATTCCTCTAGGCAATGCTCACAGCTGTCTTACATATGAATACAATTGCTAAATGTTTCGCTGTGATTTCAGTATTCTTCTGTTAAACACTGAGATATTTGTTTTCATAATGTGAGGTATTTGAGCGGACATTTCCTGCATTGACAATAGTTATTCCTGGGAAAAAATGGGATTAATGTTTTGCCTCTAAATGACATTAATTGTCATTGTAGGAATGAAATGGATTTACTGTACTTCAACATGCCAATGACATCTGGTTAACGGGTCATTAATAATTCACCACGGATCATTCTTACAAGAACTGACAGACTTCAAGGCTGAGTTCGACACCTTTGATCCTTTCTATAATTTCAAACCAAAATGTCAAACATCCATCAGTCAGACAGCTGGAAACAAGGCAAGATCTAGCACGAGTCTCAACCAACAAACTTCACATTGGATCAATTGTTCAACACAGCAGTATGCCATTGGCAGAGGTATTTCATCACTAGGTCACTTTGGATCAGTATCCAGGAACAGGAAAGATGGCAATCCTTCAATGACTTTCAATCAATTAGAAAAAGTTTGCATCTGTATAAAGCTCCTCATCATGTCTCTTAGCATTTTTTCAAAGAAACGTTGAAACTAGAAGCAGGAATAGGCCATTTGGCCCTTCTAGACTGCTCTGGCATTCATTTTGATCAAAACTGATTTTCAAATTCAATATCCTAATCCCCCTTTGCTTTCAAAACCCCTGATCCCTCTAGCCCCAAGAGCTATTTCTAATTTCTTCTTGAGATCAGACAACGTTTTGACTTCTAATACATTCTGTGGTAGTGAATTCCACACATTCACCATCCTCTGGGTGAAGAAATTTCTCCTCACCTTAGTTTTAAAAGGTTTACCCCTAATCTTCAAACTATGACTCCTAGTTCTGGACTCCCCCACCACTGGGAACATTCTTTCTAAATCTACTCTGTCTAATCCTGTTAGAATTTTATAAGTTTCTATGAGATCCCTCCTCACTTTTCTAAACTCCAATGAATATAATTTTAACTGACATAGCCTGTCCTCATATGGCAGATCTGCCATCCCAAGAATCAGCTAGTAAACCTTCGATGTGCTCCCTCCAAAGCAAGGACATCCTTGCTCAGATTAGAACACCAGAACTGCACACAATGCTCCAGGTATGATGTCACTAAAGCCCTACATAATTGCAGCAAAACATCTCTATTCCTATACTCAAATTCCATCATTATGAAGATGAAGATTTACTATTTGCTTTCTTTACTGTTTGCTGTACCTGCGTGCTTATTTTCAGTGACTAATGCATGAGCACACCAAGGTCTCGTTGAGTATCTACCTCTCTCAATTTATACCCATTCAAATAATAATCTGTCTTCTTATTGTTGCTACCAAAGTGGAGAATTTCTACGTTATCCTGAACCTGCCACACGCATGTCCAAACACTGTCCAAATCTCTACATCCTCCTCCCACCCAACTTTGTATCATCTGCAAATTTGGAGATAATCAAACTCACAACACTCTCACTTTAAATTGTAATTGCTGTCATTATGTAAAGGCATTACTGGGCTACATCCAATCTGAACTATCGAGTGTCCACAAGGTATATGTATGATTTGTAATGTACAAAATGTTTTCAATAATTATGAATGTTTCATGAGTAACAAAATATCTAGATGTCAATTAGTTCAGTAACAACATTCTCACTTAAAAGAAGAGTGGACTTTGAGCCCATTCTCTCCATCCATGGGGAGGACAGCAAGATTGCGGTTTCTGATTTTTGCTGCCTCTCCCTGGTGATGTAATCATCTTCATGTCCGATACATTCAAATATATTTTAATACAATTAAACACCCCTTTGCTCTGCCAAATATTGACTCCTCGCTATAATTTCAAGCTTCGCTGACATGACATCTTGTGGGTGAGGTTTACCATAGGTCTATGCGCTCATGAACCTATGGAGTGATTCCCCCCTCTCTCCCTCACAGCGGGGGTGGGGTGGATGGTGGGTGTAAAAGTGAGAATAGTAAGAGAGACATGGCTGGCAGTGACATGGAAATGCCCCCAGCACAAGTTGGCACTGCCAAGTTGGCACAATGCCCATGCCAACCTGTGCCAGGGGCAATGCCGGGATGGAGCCTAGTGGGAACCTCATGGTGGGAGGGAACAATTAATTTATTTGTGGTGGTGGACAGGAGCACATATGGGATCTGGAGATACTGGTGATGGCTGTTAGGGTGAGAGGTTGGGAGGAGGAGGTCTGATGCCAGCAATGTGTGTGGCATTGATTATTTGGGGGGACAGGAGGAGGGAGTGCCAACTCTGATTGTGTTGGGGTAAGGGTAGGGAATGCTAACTCAAATTGCTGGTGGTCGAGGAGGAGGGGGAAATGCTTGCTCTGATTTGCAGGGATGAATGCTGGCTTTGATTTTGGGGACAGGGAAGCCCCTGCGACTTTTGTGGTAGGGTAGGAGGTGGTTACTTTTTCCTCTGATTGGGACGCCCTTTAAGTGTGACACCCCAATCTCAGCACAGCTGAGCTTTGACAGTGTGCTTAGGTCCTGCCCTTCTACATGTCAGCATGAAACCCATCCAGCTGGTTTGTTTTGGTGAAATGCCATAAGACCTGGAGAGAAGACCGCATGTTTCCAGAAACGTGCCAGTTCTCAGTCAGACCCTGACACTTTGCCAAATTATCAAAAGATTGCCCCCAAGGTCTATGAATTTAAGCCCAACAACAGGATTTAAGAACAAAATCTAAATGGAAATTTAGTGCAGTCGTATGCAAGTACTGCATGGCCCAGAAGTGCTGAATTTTAAAAGAGATATTATAGCCAGGGCTTGCCTGGAATTTGTTAGTGAAGCTAATCAAAGATTCCGTTTGGGCTCCATCTTCATTTTGTGATATAAAACAGTGTCTGCAGAAATGGTCGAAGCAGACAATATCTGGAAAATATCCAAACAAACTCAAGGTCCTTTTTGGCTGGTAGTCATAAAGATAGGTCTCTGTTCATTGGGGAGTTCTAGCCTTTTCGGCAGATAAATCAATCACAGAAAGTATTGCTTTTACTCTTCTTGTAGATATAATTGAACAGGCAGCTTTGCATCATAGACATGGATGAGTGAAAAAGACTGGATCTCTACCATAGAGAAAGTAAGTTTCTAGATTGACTGAGCTAATAGAAGCTATGTAAATTTAGGATAAATGTCATGCAACATATATGACGTAAGTGAAAAATAACTGAATGATTGGGGCAGCACAATAGCATAGTGGTTAGCACTGCTGTTTCCTAGCGCCATGGACCTAGGTTCAATTCTAGCCTCAGGTCACTATCTGTGTGGAGTTTGCACATTCTCCCTGTGTCTGCTTGGGTTTCCTCCATGTGTACCAGTTTCTCCCCACAGTCCAAAGATGTGCAAGTTTGGTTGATTGCTAAGTTGTCCCTTAGTGTCAGGGGGATCAGTGGGGTAAATGAGAGGGTTTTGGGGATAAGGTCTGGGTAGGATAGCTACTGGTGCTTGATGGACTAATATGAAGTGGAGAAGTGTAAGAATTAACCACAATTCTACTGAATTTACCAATGGTCAAATTAACTTTTCTGAAATCTTTCCATCATCACGCTTTGTCTGTGAATATTACTGCCTTTAATAAATCAGAGTGAAAAAATGTGTCAAAATCACATCCTTGGCAAAATAACTCCAAAGATGTCTTCTTGATATTTCTGAGGTTGTGAACGTTACTTTATTGATGACCATCCCTTTTTTTGTTGCTTCTCCACATATGTACTTTCTAGCTGCAGTCACCAATATCAATCAACAGCAGGAAACCTGATTGATATATTGCTTCCTGTCCCCAGGAACACGAATAGCTAACTAAGAATAAGGAGGAAATTAAAGGTGGAATTGCCCTAATCTGTATCTCTCTCTTAAACAAACCTTTGGAGTCAAGGATGACTTGCTTCCACATTAATAATGAGTGCTCAGTTAACTGAGGAGTCCAATGCATGGCCTACAATCTTTGGCACAGGTAGCCACATGGTGGTTGGAGTAGGAGGTGGGTGAGGTGCTCGAGTTGCCACAAGATCCTTTTCCTGTCAACCTTTGACTTAAGCTTGCTCTCGGCAATGCAACTCGAGGTCTTCAGTTTCTTCCCAGATGCTTTTAACTTTGGGTGGTCTTGGGCCAGGGATTTCCAAGTGTTGGTGGGAATGTTGCACATTTTCAAGGAGACAATGAGAGTGTCTTTGAAGTGTCATAACCGAGGAATGTGATGAAATGCTCTCCACTTGCCTTGATGTGTTCAGCTCCACATCATCCAGGACAAAGTAACCCACTTGACTGGTGCATCATCAATCACCTTAAACATTCACTCCATCCACCACTTATGCAACGTAACTGTAATGTGTGCCATCTACAAGATGCATTGGAGCAGTTTGCTAAGCCTTCTTCGAGAGTTCCTTCCAAGTCCCCAATCTCAACTGTCTAGAAGTTCAGGGGAATCAGGCATGTGGGATCACCAGCTCTTTAAAGCTGCCCTCTGATGCACACAGTATCCTGATTTGGAATGCTATCTGTCTTCCTTTCTTGTCACTGGATCAAAATGCTATACCTCCTGACCTAATAATACTGTGGGACTGCAAAGTTTCAACTAAGTGACTGAAAAAACTTTCAACAAGGGCAATTAGTAACTCATTATTTTTTTAAAAAAAAACATCATATTATTTCTAGAAGTACAAAGTATTGAAAATATAGCCAAGGCAGTAGTGGCTCAGCTCAGTTTTACTTGTGGATCACTGGACATTTTCCTTGGGTTGGGAAATAGGAAGTGAAATTATAGAGACATAGGAAGATTGACAAAAAGGCAAGTCAATCTTCCTAACAAACAATGTTGAGAACCCCAATTGCATGCATTAGCATGTCATGTATGTTCGTACAACCTTG
The DNA here is from genome assembly GCA_024679065.1 of Sphyrna mokarran. Lineage (NCBI taxonomy): Eukaryota > Metazoa > Chordata > Chondrichthyes > Carcharhiniformes > Carcharhinidae > Sphyrna > Sphyrna mokarran. Next base: position 79,031,951 of record JAGIQG010000001.1, on the reverse strand, counting down.
CTGGAATTAAATTATTCCATTATGTTCTCTGCCAGTGGGAAATTAGAATGTTTGATGTTACGAGTGCATGTGGATGGTGTGAAACTTTTTCTATGACTTTGAAGTTAGCAGACGCTGCTTTCGCCTTCTTGGGTGCCACTCATCACTAATTTTGGGTGCTGTTGTCCAAACTGCTACAAGGTTGGAAGAGGGGTGTTGGCTAAAAGGGTGGAGAGAATGCTGGGTCTGGGAGGCAGGTTAAAGGGGATAAGGGAGGAAGACTGTCAGATGACCTTTAAATATAGCCCTGAACCATCAATGCATGAGATAACAGCCTGTGCCCGCCAGGAGATTGGCCATGCTCCACACAATACTTAAGTAACAAACCCACCTTGAACTCAAATTTAAGCTTGTAAGATTCCACCCAATAATTCCTTTGGCTATGTCTTATCCACTTATTAAATCCATTTATCAACCTGCTTCTGAAAGCAATGAGTGGGGAGGGTCCACTGACAGTTTCTGCTGTTGCACATTTATTATTACCAAATAAACTGCTTTGTGGTAGATCATCAGTGATTTTGTAAATGTAACTCTTTCTTTCTGTCGTTGAGAGTAAATAACATTTGCATTAAAGGACATTATTCTTTATAGTAATGCTCAGTTATAGAAGAACATAAGAACATTGGAACAAGGGGCAGGAATCGGCCATCTGGCCCCTTTGAACCTGCTCTGCCATTCAATACGATCATGGCTGATCTTTTTGTGGACTCAGTTCCACTTACCCGCTTTTTACCATAACTCTTAATTTTTTTACTGTTCATTTTTGCCTTAGAAACATTCAACAAGGTGGCCTCAACTGCTTCACTGGGTAGGGAATTCCTCAGATTCACAACCCTTTGGGTGAAGAAGTTCCTCCTCATTACATTCTCATCATGGGTAATGCCAGTCCATTTAATTCCCGTGTAGCAGCAGCTGATTATTAGAACATTTGGTGTTCGGGGCCTGCTCCACATTTCTGTAAACTTGCTGTTTATTGCCATTTTACACTTGCAAAAAGTATTTTTTTATATAGTTGTTACATTATACAGTGTACTTTTGTCTTTGAAAAGAGAGATCTTTCTGTATTCTGAGGATTTGGGACGTGCATATAACCCCAAACTGTTACAGGCTCAATCATGTTGAGCTGATCACAAGTAACTTCAAAGTAATATCAGTTTTGCAGTTATGTCCTGCAGACTTATTTTACACTGAGGTTAGTTACAAGATAAATCCGGCCGGGTGTTGAATGCATTGATACTTCCTGCTGAAAGGTGAAATGTTGCATTTGCAGGAGTTGTTCACAGGACAGCAATGATTACGCTCTGCTGGGACACGGGCCTTCCCTTCTATTCATTTAACAATTTCCTGAAACGACTTCTCAAAGAAATTCTTCTCCCATTTGCTGCTAATTTTTCTTGCCTTCCTCTTTCCCTTTTAGTTTCCTTGAACAAGCACAGCTAACTGAGGACTGTTTCCAGCTCTTTGTCAGACTGCAACCCAGGGTGATTCACTTTTTACACAACTCAGTTCCAACAACTTTTTCTGATGAAACAGTGATCTATTTATACTTCTTTTAATTCAGTATATTGTGCTCACTGCTCACCAAGTTCCCTCCTCTATGCTAGGGAGGCCAAGTGCAGATTGGCTCATTGCTTTGTGGAGCAGATCCATTCAGACTGCAAGTTTGACCTTGAGCTTCTAGTCATGTGTCATTTTGATTCTTCAGTATGCATCCACTCTGACTTCTCTCTCCTCAGCCTCCTACACCATTCCAATGAAGCTCAATAGAAGCTCAGGGAACAGCAACTCAGGGGTACATCTCACAAAAAAATTCTAATATTGAATTTGCATAAAAACTGGAGGAAATCCCATTGTTTTTTCAGCGGGAGTTTTAAAATGAATCTCCCATATTGTGCACTGCAGAATGCCTCAGAGGAAATCCTGCAAAACATGCTGATGTTTCCCAACCTACTACGCTATTTGATCAGCATAGCCGGATGGCAGATTGCCTCCCACTCCCATCTTTTGATTGGGATTTTTACAGCCTTCTGGACTCAATCTCAGTGTAACAATCCTAACTGCTGCTCCCAGTTTATTCACAAGCTATTGAGAGTGATTCTGACATTTACACCTCTCTGAGGGAGGTTCACCTTTTCTTTCTTTGAATGTCCCACTATCACCTCAATCTACCTGCTCCATGTCAATTCATTCTTCCTGAATTTCCAGAGGGATCACAGAAACCCTCCAGTGCAGAAGGACGCCATTCGGTCTATCGAGTCTGCACCAACTTTCCAAAAGGGTATCTTACTCAAGCCCACCCTGCTGACGATACTCATCTCCCTCCTGACATATCTCACACCTCCAGCAATGCTCAAACCCTGAATATTGCTCAATTGCTTCTTAACATCAAGGGGTCTATCTGGCGTAAATGGGTAATAGGGATAGGGCCTAGGCAGAATTGTGATAGGTGTAGATTTGATAGGCCGAATGGCCTCCTTCTGCACTGTCGGGATCTATGATTTAATTGTGAATTGTTCAGTTTAGTTAAATTTTCAGGTTTTTCCAGTACAATTCCAACTGTCAGCCCAGCTCCTGTGCCAGTGATTAGCATGAAAGAAAGATGGGATTATTATGTGGGAAGTGTATTCACAATGAGGGTATCAAGCCTCTTTCTTCAACTTGAAGGTCAGTATTGGATACATTCTTGGAGTGGCTCAGGCAGCAGAATGGTGCAGATTGATAATTTAAACTTCCCAGGTAAATACAGCATGTGTTTGCAGGTCTGATCTTCCTTGGATCTCAGCAAACAATAGCAACAAACATTTCAACATTCACTGCTGTGATTGGAAGATTCAGATCAATGAGTGCTTGTATTAGCATTGTCATTGCTGATGGGTTTTAGAGTGACATTTCAATCAATGGTAGAAATAAATAATAATCTGGAAACATTGGGAAGAATATACCAGACCTACCTGCTGCAGGAAACATGGTGAAGGGGGAATAGTTGGATGCTCTTTTGTCGGACCTAGTCATTGCCTGGCAATTGTGTGATGTGAATGTTACTTGCCATTTGTCAGCCCAAGCCTGGATATTGTCCAGCTCTTGCTGAATTTGAATATGGACGGCTTCAGCATCTAAGGAGTTGTAAACGGTGGTGAATATTGTTCAATCATCAGCAAACATCCCCAACTCTGACCTTATGACAGAAGGATCCTTATTGATGAAGTAGCTGAAGGTGGTTGCGCCTACCGTGAGGAACTCCTGCAGTGATGTTTGACTTCCAACCACCACAACCATCTTCCTTCATGCCAGTATGACTCCAGCAAATGAAATCATAACTGATTTGAAATGATCATTCTCAACTCCACTTTCCTGCCTTATCCCCAGAACACTTGATTCCCTTACTGATTAAAAACCTATCTCAGCCTGCAATATACTTAATAATCAAACATCTGTGGTAAAGAATTCTATAGATTCACCACTCTCTGATTAAAGAAATTCCTCTTCATGGAGTGGATGCCTAAAACAATGTCTCACTCTGTTGTTGTAACCAACAATTCTATACTGGAGGCATCCTTACTGGTGTATGAGGGAACTCCTTTCTCACCTTTAACACTGGCACAGTTCTGCTCCTCCCCAGCTAGTTTGGCAAATTCCTCATATTGGACAGGCTGCTTTGGGTCTTGGCCCATTCCCTCCTGCAGACAAGCATAAGGATCAAGTGTCATCCCAATGGATGCATGAGTAATTCAGGAGCATGTATGTAATGCCAGCTTGAGCCCTCCGCAGTAAGTGGAGGATGCCCTGCATCTGATAGAATACGGATACCACTAAGTGGCTGGCCCACAGTCAATGCAAATATCCCATCTGCTGCCTAGTCTTACAACCCACTCTCCTCTCTGACATGCCTTGCACTTGCATACTTACACAGCCTAATTCTAGTATGAGTGTCACTTTGCAGTAACTAAACAGTGCATTTATCCTGGCAAAGCGCAGCAGATCATTCAGCCTTTTCCTGCACTGGTTTTCCTCTGGACCTCACAGGCTCAAACCTCCACTGTGACCTTTGCCCAAACTTGCCATGGTCAGCCAGAAGGGCTTCTGCTGTCATCGCAAGGAAACAACACCTTCTGCCTTTCTGTGACGATTTGCAAGGAGGCTTCACTGAACTGCGCGGATACGTGTTGCTTTCTCGTTGACATTCTGGCCCTTACAAAATCTTGAAATGACAGCCAGGCTACTGCTGTTCGCCTCAGTGAGTGATTGATGGTCTGGTTGTCTTTTAAATATGTGCCCGGACCCTCGGTCCCATGAGGGAATAGTGGGATGGTGACTTCCTGTCCTACCTTACTGAGAGGCTAGAGATACTACAGTAAGTAACTCACCTCCTGACTCCCAAAGCCTGCCCACTGTCTACAAGGCACAAGTCAGGAGTATGAAGGAATACTCCTCACTTGTGTGCTTGGGTGCAGCTCCAAAAATACTCAAGAAGCTTGACATAATCCAGGACAAAGCAGCATGCTTGATTGGCACCACATCTACAAACATGTACAAACATCCATTCTCTCCATCACTGATGCTCAGTAGCAACTGTGTGTACTAGTTACAAGATGTGCTGCAGCAATTCACCAAAGGTTCTTAGTCAGCACCTTCCAAATACATTACCACTTCCATCTGGAAAGAGAAGATAAATGGGAACACCACCAGCTGCAACTTCCCCTCCAAGCTACTCATAATCCTGACTCGGAAATATATTGCGTTCCTTCACAGTCACTGGGTCAAAATCCTGGCATTCTCTTCCTAACAGCATTGTGGGTCAATCCACAGAATTTAGATTGCAGTGATTTAAAAAGCTCAACATGTTCTTTTCAAAGGCTTCTAAGGATGGACAATAAATGCTATGATGTGGAAATGCCAGCGTTGGACTGGAGCAAGCACACTAAGAAATCTCACAACACCATGTTAAAGTCCAACAGGTTTATTTCAATCCACAAGCTTTCAGAGCACTGCTCCATAATCAGGTGATTGGGAGTTCTGTTCACAAACAGGGTATATAAAGACATAAACTCAATTTACAAAATAATGGTTGGAATGAGAGTTTTTATAGGTAATCAAGTCTTAAAGGTACAGACAATGTGAGTGGAGAGAGCATTAAGCACAGTTTTAAGAGATGAGTATTGTCTCCAGAGAGGACAGTTAGTGAGATTTTGCAAGTCCAGGCAAGTTGTGGGAGTTACAGATAGTGTGACATGAACCCAAAATCCCGGTTGGGGCCATCCTCATGTATGCGGAACTTGGCTATCAGTTTCTGCTCAGTGATTCTGCATTGTCGCGTGTATTGAAAGCCAACTTAGAAAACACTTACCTGAAGATCAGAGGCTGAATACCCATGACTATTGAAGTGTTTCCCAACAAGAAGAGAACAGTCTTGCCTGGTGATGTCGAGCAGTGTTCATTCATCCATTGTCGTAGTGTCTGCATAGTCTCCCCAATGTACCATGCCTCGGGACACCCTTTCCTGCAGCGTATCAGATAGACAACATTGGCTGAGTTGCAAGAGTATGTACCGTGTACCTGATGGATGGTGTTCTCACGTGAGATGATGGCATCTGTGTCGATGATCCGGCATGTCTTGCAGAGGTTGCTGTGGCAGGATTGTGTAGTGTTGTGGTCACTGTTCTCCTAAAGGCTGCATAGTTTGCTGCGGATAGTGGTTTATTTAAGGTTGTGTGGTTGTTTGAAGGCAAACATCCATTCCCTCCATCACTGATGCTCAGTAGCAGCCATGTATACTATCTACAAGATGCGGTGCAGCAATACACCAAAGATTCTTAGCTAGCACCTTCCAAACACATTACCACTTCCATTTGGAAGCAGAAGAGTGACAGATAAATGGGAACACCACCAGCTGCAATTCCCCCTCCAAGCCGCTCACAATCCTGACTTGGAAATATATCGCATTCCTTCGCAGTCACTAGGTCAAAACCCTGGAATTCCCTCCCTAACTGCATTGTGGATCAATCTACAGCATTTGGATTGCAGTGATTTAAAAAGGCAAGGCCTTGGCGAATTGTTCGTCTTCATCAATGACATGTTGAAGCACTGGAAAAGATATCATAACTTCTCCGCTCCGGGTACTCTGTCTGCCGTGTTTCATGCTTGTCTTCTGAGGAGATCAGTGCGGTTTTTCACTGTGGTGCTTCAGAATAGTCAAATGATGAGTTGAGCATCATATCCTGTTTTTATGAGGCTATTCAGTGTCTGGAGGTATCTATTGTGATCCTCCTCATCTGAGCAGATCCTGTGTATATGGAGGGCTTGTCCATAAGGATGGTTTCTTTAATGTGTTTAGGGTAGAAGCTGGAGAAGTGGAGCATCGTGAGGTTATCCATGGGCTTGCGATACAGTGAAGTGCTGAAGTCACCTTCCTTGATGGAATATGTATGTCCAAGAATGCAACAGATTCTGAAGAGTACTCCATGGTGAGTCTGATGGTAGGATGGAACCTGTAATATCATCATATAGTTGTTTCAGTGATTGCTTACCCTAAGTCCAAAGGAAGAACATGTCAGTGATGTATCTGGTGTATAGCATCAGTTGAAGGTCCTATGCAGTGAAGAGGTCTTGATTGAACCTGTGCATGAAGATGCTGGCATATTGAGATGTGAATTCGGTCTCCATGGCTATTCTGTGTGTCTGGATGATGAATTGGTTGTTAAAGATGAAGACAATGTAGTCCAGCATGAAGCAGATGAGTTGTAAAATTGCATCTGAAGATTGGCAGCTGTCAGTACTGAGTACTGAGGCAGTTGCAGCAATGCCATCATCATGAAGGATGTTTGTGTACAGTGCTGAGACATCCACTGTGACAATGAGTGCTCCTGATTCAACTGGCCTTCACAAAACATGACAATGCAGAATCATTGAGCAGAAACTGATAGTCAAGTTCTGCACATAAGGATGGCCTCAACAGGGATCTTGGATTCATGCTGCATTATCTGCAACTCCACGACCTGCCTGGGCTTGCAAAATCCTACTAACTATCCTGGCTGGAGACAATAAACATCTCTTTAACACTCTTTCCACTCACATTGTCTGTACCTTTAAGACTTGATTACCTGTAAAGACTTGCATTCCAATCATTATTTTGTAAATTGAGTTTGTGTCTTTATACGCCCTGTATGTGAACAGAGCTCCCACTCATCTGATGAAGGAGCAGCATTCTATATGCATATAGCCTGTGCTAGTAACATCAGCCAGTAATGTCCATGTGTCATGAATTAATAAAAACAAAGGCAAGAGTGAGTTCCTCACTGATACATGTTTAATGAGCTGATCAGCATAGGGTCATGTGAGGTCTCCAGCCCACACCCCTTGTGGAAAATACCCCACTTCCACACCCACCACCAACTTCGAGCCCAGAATAGAAGATCCCAGTCATCGTTTTTGTAAACAGACTTTTACCTATCTGGCTTTGGACACTTTTAGTTTTGCATTGTAATTACCTTTCAATGACCTAAGTATCCATTTATGTTTTGTTGATGCTTTATGCTACTGCTTTTGAATCAGTGCTTTTTTTCATTGCTATATAATCTGAAATAAAGACTATAATCTGCGTTTGTGCTTTTTAGTTGCCATTTTTGTACATTTTCTTTTCCACTGTGATTGTCAGTTTTTGTTAAGCTGATTTATTAGTCACAAGTAAGGCTTACATTAATACTGCAATGAAGTTACTGTGAAATTCCCTTGGTGGCCACAGTCTGGCGCCTGTTCAGGTCAATGCACCTAACCAGCACGTCTTTCAGAACATGGGAGAAAACCGGTTTTTCAGAACATGGGAGAAAACCATGCAGACATGGGAAGAACATGCAAACTCAACACATAGTGACCCAAGCTGCGAATCGAACCTGGGTCCCTGGCACTTTGAAGCAGCAGTGATAACTACTGTGCCACCCTGGCATGATTATTACAATCTGATTTCTTGTTAGATACATGCAAGTAGATTTAATTAGACTGCTCCTTGTTTAATTTTCTTCTTTCATGGGATGTAGCATCATTATTGGCTGGGCCAGCATTTCATAAAATCATACAATCTGCAGTGCAGAAGAAGGCCATTTGCCCCATCAAGGCTACACCAACACAATCCCATCCTGTCCCATCCCTGTAACCCACATATATTTATCCTCTCAACCCTCCTGATATTAAGGGACAATTTATCATGGTCAATCAACTTAACCTGCACATAACTGTGCATATTTGATACCCATCCCTAATTGCCTTTGAACTGAGTGGCTCTGCAAGCACATTGCAGAGGACAGTTGAAGTCAACAACATTGCTATGGGTCTGGAGTCACATATAGGCCAGATTAAATAAGATTTCCTTCCCTAAAGGACAGTTGTGGACTCCTAAGAGGCACTAACTGAGACAGCATCTGTTCTCTTTAGAGTGGGTTTAGAATAGAAAATGGTTAGGAAGATGTAACTTTAACTCTTTGATCCTGGCAAATGGCAGCAGGAGGCATTGTGATTTTAACCATCAGGCCTCATTTAAATGCTGCTCGCTAACTACTTCCAGCATGGGTTTTAGAGTGGTGAAAACTGACAACCCAAGAGTCATCTACCACATTGCAGGTAACTGATAGCGAGGGAAGTTTCGAAGAGCTATTGTGGAAACAAAATAGAGGTTGGGGCAATCTAGGTCAAGAGTATCAAGAGTATGCTTTTGGTACATTGGCCTTTATAAATTGGAGTATTGAATATAAAAGTTGGAGTGTTATGATAAGGTTGTATAAGGCATTGCTGAGGCCGAATTTAGAGTATTGAGCACAATTTTAATCGTCTAGTTACAGGAAGGATGTAAATAAGGTTGAAAGAGTGCAAAAAAGGTTCACGAGGATGTTGCCAGGACTTGAGAAGCTGAGTTACAGAAAGAGATTGAATAAGTTAGGACTTCACTCTTTGGAGCGTAGAAGAATGAAGAGAGATTTGATAGAAGTGTATAAGATTTTGATGGGTATAGATAGTGAATGTAAGCAAGCCTTTTCCACTGAGGCTAAGGAAGAAAAAAACCAGAGGGCATGGATTAAGGGTGAAAGAAGAAAAGTTTAAAGGGAATACTGGGAGGGGCTTTTTCATGCAGAGAGTGGCAGGAGTGCGGAAATGAGCTGCTGGATAAAGTAGTAAATGCAGGGTCACTTTTAACATTTAAGAAAAACTTGGACATGTACATGGATGAGAGGGGTGTGGAGGGATATGGTCCAAGTGCAGGTCAGTGGGACTAGGCAAAAAAATGGTTCAGCGCAGACAAGAAGGGCCAAAAGGCCTGTTTCTGAACTGTAAATTTTTCTATGGTTTCTAAGAGAGACCATGCAGCTTTCCTTAGGGGGTCAGGAGTAAATCGATGATATGTTTTACACCACGCCCGATGTTGACTTTTAATTAGGCAAGGATGGTAAACGAGCTGTTGATTTGCAATCATACTTTTTCTCAGCTGGAGCTAAAGGGTTAAAATTAACCTGGATATCATGGATGAAAGCAACACCCAAACAAATCAAAGGTAGACTCACCAAGGCACTGAAATATCATGTCAACATTGAAAATAGGAAGAATGAAACATTGCAGACAATTAGCAACTTCAGAATTAAGAGATGCACATAAAACCTAAATGAGTTAGGACAAGTTCACATTCACCCATGACAGTTCATTCCAACTTCATGGGCTGGGAAGAAGTAATTCCTAGTTTGTTCATTAGTGAACGTATTGGTAATTAGCTTCACCAAAAAAGGTCACATGTTCTCATAGCAAGTTATTGAAATTACCTTGGATTGATTTAAATGAGTTGAGTGTGCCTTTCTTGGTAGGTGGAGGAGGAGAAAGGAGATGGGTGGGGCGTGGCTCCAAGAGTTCACATTATCACATTGTAAGGGAAAGGATTGTGTTCTTTTTTAAGAATAAGTGACATCATTCTGTTGGGTGTTTGCAAATGAATCAAAGAAAGTTTGCCACTCCTTATACCAATCTGGTGTAAATATGTTTCAGCCTGGGCATTGGGCAAGTGGAGATTTGGGACAGGAGCCACTCACACAGGATCTTTGTTTCTTTTACTGCCTGTCACAATTGGTGTGGCATTTGAAAGATGAGTAAACATTATAGAGATGTTCAGAAATGAGCAGCTGTGTTATACTGTGCAAATGCAGCTACCTGCCTAAAATGTATAAACATACCTGACCCCAGAAATGGAAAAAGGGTCAGTGATGATAATATTGGTGAGTGGAAAGCCCACCCTGATGTGGATATGCTGCCTCCCCGCCCCCACTCCCTGTCCTGCATACAGAACAGTGCAGAGCAACACAGTGCCAAAATCCCTTTAATTGCTGGGCAGCATATGGGTAACAGTTACTGCTGTAGATGTAAATTTGCAAATGTCACTGGTTCCTTATAAAAAAAATCAAGACATTTAACATCCCACTTTGCTCAGTCTATATTATACTCTTTCTAGATACATTGCATGGCTCCCATGTTTGCTTTACAAAGAGGGGTTACTGTATTACTAAGTGGCATGAAATTGCACTTAGAAAGTTTGATCCCAAGGGACATAGGCCTTTTTATGCTGACATACTGTTTAGAGAAAGGTAACAGCTGACAAGTGCAGCATTTATTCGGCTTCAAAAGGTTTGCAGTGAACTAGCCCTTTAAAGTTGACCTGACCGGTCCCCAATCTCTTATTAATCCATGTTTAAAATGACAGATCGACCTGTTGCCAAGTCTCGCCCAACGAGATAACGTCAATTCAAATAAACACTGAAAAAACAAGCATTGGACTACACGTAAAGTATTTTCCCCAAATACTTGGTATTGCTGGCGGTGAAAGAAAACATGCAGCTCGTGTCAACCTATGTTTTGATGCCTTTTGCATTCTTGTTGCAGGGCCATTCCTGATTCTTGTACAATGTATTTTAATAATGTAATTGCTTATACAAACATGGACTCATCAGTTCATATACTTGTAGGTAATCAATTATACGGCATTTTAAAAGTTCAGTACCGTTAGGTGAGCAGCATAGCACAGGGTGAATGAATTGAGATGAGTCGCTTCCCCAAGCTGTTCAATAAGGAATCACACCCACAATTCGCCACATAGCGACTGACTTAGATATCAGAGGAAAGAAGGCCTGAGTAAAGTGAAGGGCTTTCCTACGGGTACAGTCAGAAAACTGAAGCTGTGAAGGCTGCGGAATGAGGGACCTTTAAATATTTATTTTTTACAAGCAAAATTAGCTAGAGATAGAAGTTGAAAGAAATACAAATGTTTTCCAATATTTTGCTTCCACCAAAGGTATTACTCACAAATTTAACAGCAAAATGCATCTTTTTTGTTCGCTTTTTATCTAGCTAGAATGTAGCGTTGGAGAAAGCAAATCAGAAGTGTTGACACTCCCTTAGTTCAGGCAAACTAAGCGACAGCAACAAGCATATATTAATTTACCAGCCAGCATTCGTGAAAATGCCCGCGGGAAGCAATAGGGGGAGCCGTCTCTTCATTCTGTTCATTGCGGAGCAAGGGGAGAGAGAGAGAGAGAGCGTCAATGGGAAACAATAGAGCACATTCACATTCAGACCACACGCTCAACTCCCCCACTGTAGGCATTCTGGATCCTTCTTCGCCTGCATTCAGTGGGATTCTAAAAACGTGAATTCACTCATAAAAAAGACTGCAATTTTTTCATTGCCTCCAATGTACGTGATTTCATTCTTGCAATTCTTAGTTGTCCAGCACCAAAGTTCATAAACAGAAAATGCTATCGTGATAATGCTGGTTATGTAGAGAAGTTCGCCTTATTTTTAGCAGTGACCTGGTCACACATGTACAAAACGTCACACTTTCACCTGATCGAACTTCAATATTTATTTGAGTTAATCTCCGCGTGTCCGCGCCCACCGTTAGAAAGCAGCAACTGTGGCAGTAAACATATGAGCAGAGAATGAAAGAGAGTGGAAGGATGGACGAATAAAAATAAAATGAAAGCGCTTCTTCAATCATAAAATAAACCATGTTACTGGAAAGGGGCATTTTTACTCTTGTATTTTTTGAATTGATTATGTTACCTGTAAAGGAAAGATTTGCAAAAAAAATTAATACATTTCACACCATGACTATCCCAACTTAGCTTACATCCAATGGCATCTTGAAGCACTGTTGTAGGAAATATAGCAGAGATCACTCATGAAGGCCTGCCTTCTCAACCTTGCCCCTTACCTGAGATGCGGTGACTCTCAAGTTAAAATCACTACCTTGTCAGCTCTCCTCCTCAAAGGGGAGAGCAGTTTATGGTCATCTGGGACTATGGCAACTTTATCTTTTACAGTAGTCAATTTGAACACAGCAAGCCCCCTCTGGCAGCAGTGTGTTTCTTTAATGAAGTGCTAAATATTGGTCGGAACACCAGGGATATTTCCCTTTCCCCTCTTTGAAATAGTGCCATAGGATCTTTTACATACATCTTAGAGAGTGCATGAGGCCTTGGCTTAGTCTAATTTTTTTTGGTTTAGTCTAATTTAAAAAGCAGCACCCCTGACAGGGTACCATTTTCTCAGTACTGCACTGGAGTATCAACCTTGTTATTCTGTGCTGAACCCTTGAGTGTGGGACTTAAATCCAGAATTTTATGACTCAGAGACAAATGTTGTACTACCAACTGAGTCACAGCTAACACTACAGGACTATCGGGAAAGAGACTAATTAAATAATTCAACCAAAGAATAAACACATTGTCTCCTTCTGCGAATTGAAATAAATCACATGTTGATTTGTCCTGCTGGTATTGGTTGATGCTGGAATATTGGCCCAGACTCTGGGAGAATAAATTCCTCTATTTTGAACAGTAGCGATGGATCTTTTACATCCACCAGAACTGGGACCAGGCATCTGAAATACACACATTTGTAAAATGTTGTCTGTAGCAGATTATACAAAAATCCTAGCAAGGAAATTATCCACATTTGCACAAGTGTGGAAAGCTCTTGTTGGATAAGGCAAGAGAGTCAAATGTCATTTTGTGTTGTGCGGGATGATGAAGGGTTTCCATTCGATTTACCTAGTAATATTATTAATGTCTGCAAATGATGGCTAAAGGTTTGTCAGACAATGTCCCTACTATACCTTACTCCACTCAATAAGTTTGACAATGTGACAGTTTGGTCCTTTATAGATGCTCTTACAGAGTTTTATTTTCAGGCTTGTAAACTGTTGGTTAAAATCTCCAAATACAATATATGGTATTTGGCTCACAATGAAGCAGTTATGCAGATCCAACGTACTGGGTGTACTGTAAGGTTAGGAGTTTTCACCACAGTGTGAGAGTGCATTCCAATGTGGTCACATGCAGATACCACAATACTCTCCCACCATCACCAGTCACTTTAAGTCTTCTCATACATAGACTCACTCTCTCAGCTTTGGGCCTCCATGTGATCATGTTTCAGTGGCACTCTTTCCAGTACTCTTTGAGGATGCCAGACCCACACATGCCCTGGCAGCTCCAACAGCTCCAATTGTCTCATTGTGACAAACTTAGCTATATGTTTCTATTCATTCAATCTTGGGTGTTGCTGGCTGGCCAGCATTTATTGCCCATCCGTAGTTGTCCTTAATAAAGTGATGGTGAGCTGCCTTCTTGAAATGCTGAAGTGCTGTGGGTTGACCCACAGTGCCGTTAGGGAGAGAATTCCAGGATTTTGATCCAGCAACTGTGAAGGAATGGCGATATATTTTCAAGTCAAGATTGTGTGAATAGCTTAGAAGCGAACTAGCACGTGGTGGTGTTCCCATGTACCTGCTGCCCTTATCCTTCTGGATGGAAATGATTGTGGGTTTGGAAGATACCACCTAAGTTTATTTGGTGAATTGCTGCAGTGTATCTTGTAGATAGTATATACTGCTGCTACTGAACATCGGTGGTGGAGAGAGTGAATGTTTCTGGATGTGGTGCCAATCAAGAGGGCTGCTTTGTCCTAGGTAGTGTCAAGCTTCTTGAGTTTGTTGGAGCTGCACCCATCCAGGCAGGTCATAAAATCATAAAAATCCTACAATATGGAAAGAGGCCATTCGACCCATCAAGCCTGCACTAACAACAATCTCACCTGGGCCCTAACCCGGTAACTCCACGCATTTATCTTGTTAATCTCCCGATACTAAGGGGCAATTTTAGCATAGCCCATCAACATAATCTGCACATCTTTGGCATGTGGGAGGAAACTGGAGGAAACCCATGCAAACACGGGGAAAATGTACAAACTCCACGCAGACAGTCACCCAAGGCAGGAATTGAACCCGAGTCCTCAGTGCTGCAGGGCAGCAGTGCTAACCACGATGCCACCGTGACACCAGTGGAGAGTATTCCATCACACTTCTTGACTTGTGCCTTGTAGGTAGTGGACAGGCTTTGGGGAGTCAGGGGGTGAGTTACTGCAGTATTCTAGCCACTGTGTTTATGTGGTGAATCAGTTGAGTTTCTGGTCAATAATAATCTGAAGTATGTTGACAGTGGGGAATTCAGTGATGGTTACACCACTGAATGTTAGGAGCAGCAGTTAGAATATCTCTTATTGTTGATGGTCATTGCTTGGCATTTGTGTGCCACGAATGTTGGTTGCCATTTATCAGCCCAAGCCTGTCCAGATCTTGTTGAATTTGAACATGAACTGCTTCAGTATCTCAGGAGTTGCGAATGATGATGAACACTTGCAATCATTGGCGAACATCCTCACTTCTGACCTTATGATGCGAGGGTGGAGGGGGTCAGTCATTGATGAAGCAACTGAAGATTGTTGGGTCTAGGACACTACTGTGAGGAACTCCTGCAGAGATGTCCTGGAGCTGAGATGATTAACCCTCCACAAACACAACCATCTTTCTATCTACCAGGTATGACTCCAATCAATGGAGAGTTTGCTCCCAATACCCGTTGATTCCAGTTTTGCTAAGGCTTCTTGATGCCACACTTGATTGAATGTTGTTGATAGCCTACAGCACCTCATGGATGCCCAGTCTTGAATTGCTAGATTAGTTCAAAGTCTGTCCCATTTAGCGCGATGCTAGTGCTACACAACTCAATGGAGATTATTCTCAATGCAAAGGCAGAAAGTCATCTCCACAAGTGATCATTTTTACCAATGCATCTGCAGTCGGCAGATTAGTAAGGTTGAGGACAAGTATGTTTTTCTGTCTTGGGAACCTTATTATCTTATTAGAGTTCCTGAAAAAACCTGAGCTGTTGTTGTTCTGCCAGATAAAGCAATTTGGTAATTTTGCATGTTAACATTAGTTTGTTTCTTGTTAGAATGTCATTGCAATTTGGAAACTCTAGGGATGACTAATCAAAATCAGTTAAGTGTCAATGTCTGAGATTGACACCTTTGTTAACATTTCCAAGACAAAGAATTGCAAGCAGTTTCTCATGTGACTGTGCCTCAATGTTGGCTTTGATATAAACATTCCAGTGTGCAAAAGCAACCCACACACATCTTTGCAAACTTTGCAAATCCATGATGGCCTGACTACTTGCACATAATGTAAAGATGGAAGTCCCTGTTGAGGAATTTCAAAATTGCACTAAAGGCTGAATGAGCAGTAATTGCAACAATAAATGGAAAAGGCAAGATACTTCCCTCTGGATGTTGAATAGGTGAGCATCAGTCACATTTTAGGAGTAATATTTTTAATTCTGGGTTGAATTTTATAAAAATCCATGAGAAATCTATTAAGATCCAGAGATCTTTGTGGATGGAATCTGTGCCCAATAAATTCCATTCAGAGAAATTCCAACTCAGTTGGAGAGGAAAATCCACGTGGTATCTATCAAAAGCAATGACCATAAATGAATCAGAAAAACTTCTGGAATGTAAATATTGCTCCAACGCGAGGATTTTGAAACTGATCCTGCCACTTTTCCTGCCTGGACAGGCTGTCCGAATTTCCATCACTTCCTGCCAATTTCCCACGCAGTAACTGCTGTAAATTTGCCCTGAATTGCCATGAGGCCTGTGATCTAAAACATTGGACCTCATTCCTGTTGGAAAAGGTGAGATTTGAATTAATACCAAAACTCAAAATGTTGTCATAGTTATTAGACAAACTCAACATCTAACTTGCACTGGGCAGGCTTCTCTAAACAGCAATCAGATACATAAATAGAGGTAGGATAAAGAATCGGTGTTAATGGGGGGGATCCCCAAATATTAAGGACACCAAATGTAAGATTTCCCTCACTCTAGTCTGCTCAGGAACCTGGTGATTCAGTCAATCAATTAGTGTACAACGAGGGTACAATCAGAGCCCAGAATCCTTTAACTTGTTTGGTACCTATCGCATCTCTCTGGAGGGTAAGCTGAGAATCAGGGTAATTTAGTGTTGACTTTCTTAAGATGAAACAAAAACCACTTCTTTTATTCATTCACGGGATATGAGTGTCACTGGCTAGGTAACCTTTTACTGTCCATCCAAATTGCTCTTAAGAAGGAGAAGGAGAGTTGCCTTCTTGAACCATGTGGTCTAGGTACACCCATAGTGCTGTTAAGGAGGGAGTTCCAGGATTTTGACCCAGCAACAGTGAAGGAACGGTGATGTATTTTCAAATCAGGATAGTGAGTAACTTGGAGGTGAACCTCCATGTATGGTGTTCCCATGCATCTGCTGCCCTTGTTCTTCTAGATGGTAGAGATGATGGGATTGGAAGGTGCTGTCAAAGGAGTCTTGGTGAGTTCCTGCAGTGCATTTTGTAGATGGTGCACACTGCTGCCACAGTGCATTGGTGGTGGAGGAAGGAAATGTTTAAAATGGCCGATGGTATGACAATTAAGCAGGCTGCTTTGTCCTGGATGATATTGAGCTTCCGAATCTAGAGTGTTGTTGGAGCTGCACTCATCCAGGCATTGATTTTCCTGAAACAAATAAAAAAAACTTCTATTCTTTTCAAAAAATCCCATGTGAGTTTCTTTACAATTTTTTTTCACTTATCATTGTACCACATCTCCAGTTTCATAAGGCAGCACAATCTCCACCTCGCTACCTCCCCCATCTCAGAATAACTTGTGACTCACTATGAAACATTCTAAGGGGAAATATGCTAACTATAAAATCATTTCTTAAAATCGATGATTGCTTCCACACTTCCACATTCCTGTAAGTTTCAAAATTTTTTTCTGATACCAAAGTATTACAGAAATCTGAAATTCAAATTTATTTATTTCAGCATCTGACTTTACTGTTGCCTTTTGTCCATGAAAAGTCGTAGTTACAGTGACTACTGAGCTTTAATTTCAAATTGCAATGGTCTGATGATTCTTCTTTTCCTAGTGCCTGTTTCATGAGCTGCTGTCAGTTCACATTGTAGCCCACCCTGGGGAGTGAAATGTTACGCCCTCTATAATGTGAAAGGCATAGAATGTCACAACAATATTTTCCAAAATACTGCAAACAGAAATGAAGTTGGCAGTCAGCAGTCTCAAGTCAGAAATAATAGCATATTAGATGTCTTTCATTCTCGTCCCAAGGGTATGGGCAAAATAACTTTGCTGCCTTTGAGATCCACCCTTGTAGTGGTGCACTTTGCAGTGCTCAGTTATCCCAGGGCATATTGAAACCCTGTCACATGTTCACTACAGTCTGAAGGAATGCTGCAGAAAGACAGGAATGGATCAGATTAGAAGTGACAAGTTACTGGATTGAACAGACAGTACAGACTGAAAACATCTAGAAACTTTCAGCAACGTCATATTGTAACCACTTAATTCACTTCTTGCCAACCGCAAATCACGTGATTTTCATTAAACTTGACCTGCCTTAGGACAACATAAATTATACAGTGCTTGAGCTTCCTGAAGAAATCTATGTAATATGATACGTGACAGTCCTCAGAGGATAGGCAATTGCTGTAAGATGCCACTTGATTTAGTGACCCCTGACAATGTGCTAATATTTCCCAGGAGAAATTGGCCAGCCTTCCTAAGTCATGACGAATGATGCTGTCATACACTGTCCCTTCCCGCTGGTTAATAGTCCCTCCCAAAGGGAGTTTGCATGAAGATGGATAGTATTTTCCCAATGGATCTGAAATACTGGCACACCATCAAATAAAACAAAACTCATTTCACAATTCATACCAGTGATTTTCCAAAAGGATTCAATCACATTATAATTATAGAAAGAGCAATCAGTCAGCCTATTGTGCCAGGTTTACCTTTCTTAGTCGAGAAAAATATCTGAAGTAACAATTCTGAGTTTTAGTTTTAGAAAAACGCAAACTAATGTTTGAGCATGGCGCAAGAAAGAAAACTAAACATTCTTGTCTCAAGTGTTTCTAATTAAAAGATTAAGGCCTGTGTTTTGTCATTATATTCTTGCATGTGGAGAAGCAAGGGGGGAACAAACCTCAGTGGTTTAACATAATCCTGGATCAACCCTCGACTCCTGATTCTTCCGGTTTCACCTTTTCTTTTTAACTGCTTCTCCATTTTTAAACATTTAAATTATTCTATTTCAAAAATTATTGTTCTGTAAATAAAACAAATTCAAAAGGCATCGGGTTAACATGTCTGCTTTATTGCCTCATTTTTCACTAATGTTGACAGGGCAGCTGCTTATTGCAACAGGACACACCAGGAGATACTAAACTGCCAGGAACAGGCTATGAAAACAGTAAGTAAATAGACAATAACAGATTAATAAGGCTCTGTCTGAGAAATACAAATACAACGTTTGCACCTGGGCTGCTTGCAGTTAAATTCATCATCTCTAGGCAAAGGATTTGTTTTCTATACATCTTCATCAGCAGTAGATGAACAGAGGTAGGCCAATTTAGTTTTAAACATAGTTTGATTTACCTCAGGCAATGCCCCCATGTCGTTCACGAGACTGATCTGCAATTAAAGTAAAAATCTTCTGTTTTTGTTTGATGGCATTGGCCCCAAGGTTACTGGCTTTGAGTCTTGCTAAAATTAGAGATTAAATGATCTCCCCACAGGGAATTGATTTAACTGGTCTATAATAGTTGCAATGTTTTCCTTGTCCCATTCGCAACAATTTAGTGCTGCAAAGTCCTGCGTCTGGGAAAAGGACCATGAACCTCCATGGTGACGAGTACCTTTCAGTTGGCCAGCAAACAAGAGATGCCATCTTCATGTGGTGAAGGTGACAGACTCAGTGAGATCCAAAGAATGTCACCACATATTCTTGCCATTGTACTTTCCAGCTTATTATTTCATAAATCTGCTGAGAGTGATTTCCAAAACTGTAGTGGTCTCCACCTCTCTAACAATCAAAGCTGTAGTTACATTTGGAACAAGATGCAGTCGGGACAGTTTGATTTATAGGATAAACCATCATTGCTGTAACACATCAACACAAGATAATATAATGGATCATCAGGTGGGTGACTGAATTAACGAAGCTAATTGAATATAATTAAGATCAATCATCTTTCCTAGCATTTGATCAGGAGCACCAGTTAAGATTTCTCAATCTATCTCCTTGGCACAATAGGCCCTAAGACTAATGCAATTTATAATCTATTTTTAAATTGTACATAGATGATGCACAATATGTAGTTCTGAAATGCTATTTTGCTGCCATGAAGACAGTTGGATAATTCTAGGTTAATTCATGGTGCTCAATTGTCATCAAAAGAGTATTCAGTGTGTACCATGACCTAAATTTTTTTATGAATAGAAATGGCATGTCTATTGAGGGCAGGGTGGCAGTCTGCCATTGAATAGTGTGGAGAATACTTCTTTTTATGGCAGTCCCAGATCAATTGTCTTACAAGTTGCTGGGAGCTCTACTTCCAACAGATACGCTCAGTAGACACAGGCATGTCTGGGTGAAACATTAGTGGGATAAATATTGCCAGTCAGAACAGGTAAAACCTGTTTCACCTAGGGTTTCACCTAGAGGTTTAGAAGCACCTAATATTTTAAAACTTGTTTTCAAGAGTTCTTCTACTTAGACATGATTACATCTAGACTGTCTAAAAGAAAGGGCCAGCAGTGAATTCAGTAACTGCTGTTACTGTTATGGATCATTCTACACTCAACTAGATTGTCAAAAACTCAAGCTCTGCCAGATTCTGCTGCACAGGCAGAACCGGGACATCACCCTGATGTAGCTGAAACACTGAAATAGTTAACCAGCCAAAATTATACCAAGAGAAAATTGTGAAATCTCTCCTAGAATCTCAAAGATAATTGAACCAAAAGGTTAACTTCATCCTGCAACTTTTCATTGCTCCCTACTACATGATCCAGATTTGCATTTGACCACATTCTACCTACCTACCCTCTACTGTCTCATTCTTTCCTCCTATTTCCTAGAATCATAGAATCCCTACAGTGCAGAAGGAGACCATTTGGCTCATCAAGGCTGCATCAACAACAATCCCACCTATGTCCTGTCCTATCCCTGTAACCCCACATATTTACCCTGACCTTAAGGGCAATTTATTATGACCAATGAACCTAATACACGCATATTTGGACTGTTTGGACAGCACGATGGCAAAATGGTTAGCACCGCTGCCTCAAGGTGCCAGGGACCCAGATTTAATTCCAGGCCTCGGATAACAGTCTGTGTGGAACTTGTATGTTCTCCCTATGTTTGCGTAGGTTTCCTCCAGGTATTCCAGTTTCCTCCCACAGGCCAAAGATGAGCAGGTTAAGTGGATTGGCCATAGTAAATGCACAGTGTTACAGAGATGGATAAGATGCTCTTTCAGAGAGTCAGTGCATACTTTATGGGCCAAATGACCTCCTTTCTGCACTGTAGGGATTCTATGTGATCATAAATCTATTCTAAGGCAATTTACAGAATACAATCTTTAATACCAACTGGTTAGTTAAATATGATTATATATGATTTAGCAGGTTTATTGTCGAGATATGCATTCACAAGACTTTTTATCCATGTTATAGTCTAAGATAGCTAATGGTCTGGTTTTGCTTCAATTTCTCTATAATGTGTTCACAAACAAAAATAATCTCATTTAGTCTCTGATATATTGCTTTCTTTACTTCATAGCACATACGGAGTCAAAATTCTATTGGCATTCTTCCATAGAATCCATAGAGTTCCCATAGTGCAGAGGGAAGCCATTCAGCCCATCGAGTCTTCACCAACTCTCCAAAACAATTTCACCTAGGCCTAACCCAACACATTTACCATGGCTAATCCACCTAACCTACACATCTTTGGACACTAAGGAGCAATTTATCATTGCCAATCCACCTAACCTGCAGATTTTTGGAGTGTGGGAAGAAACCAGAGCACTCAGAGGAAACCCAAGCAGACACAGACAGAACATGGAAGTTCCACAGAAATGGTCACCCAAGGCTGGAATTGAATCTGGGTCCCTGGCACTCTTGGGAAGCTGTGCTAACCATTGTGCCACATGCCACATCTACAATGCATGATGAACACTCAGCAAACAAACCATATGGGCCATCGCCATACTCAATATTGTCCTTTAGGGGAAGGAAATCTGCTGTTCTTACCTGGTCTGGTCTACATGTGACTCCAGAGCCACAGCAATGTGGTTGATTCTTAAACGCCCTCGGGCAACTCGGGATGGGCAATAAATAGTAGCCAGCAAGCGATGCCCATGTCCCGCAGATGAATAAAATAGAATGGCGCATCTTTGCTCCTGGCTGAAGAGGCCAGTTATTGAGAGGCAGGTTCTACCACTAGTGCTGCATGTGAAGCCACTGAGTGTCATTGTGGTTTGTTGTTTTCAGAGTTGGGTGTCTATTGCAAAACTACTGTAGCCACATGACTATGCATGCCAGCCCATGGGAAGCATTGCCATCTTCCTCTGTTGTTAACTAGTGACACAAAGGCATGATAATCAATGTCAATGGCCCTCATGTCATGCTTGCAAACATCCTAAGAAACGGAGCTTTGGGTGTTCCACTAGCTGTTTGGCTCCAGCTACCTCACCATGCAGAAAATCCTTGGGTATGCGACTGGCTTCCATCCTGAAGTTGTGCCCATGTCATGAAGCCACCTCTGTTTGATGAGCCCTTGTAAACTTTGGAGTTTTGTCTTTGAAAGGACAGGTGCATTTGTGATTGTGTCCTCCCAGGATATACCCATAATGTGCTGCAAATACTGAAGATGATAATTATTGAGCTTCTTTCCCTGATAACCGTAAATTGTCTACGTTTCACATCCATACAGGAAGGTGGGAGAACAGACCCCATAAACCATCAGTTTGCTCCTAAGGACAAACTTGATATTATTCCACTCACGTTTTGTGAGTTGGCCAAAGATGGTATCTACTTCCCCGATGCGCATATCAATTCTGTGAAAACAGGACATGTTTATCTGACCCAGTTACTCGAGATAGCAAAACTTGTAACTACTTCCAGTGAGGCCAGGAGCTGAGATGCAACACTCTGTTCCATGACCATGGTTTTCTTGATTCTTGTAGTCAGGGCGAAGAATTGGTTGTAAGATTGGAAGAAACAGTCCGTGAATCTTTACAGCTGAATTCCCTTGTGGGCAATGAGCACTGTATAATTCATGAAAAGTACTTTTCTAATCAGAATACATTGTGATTTTGTCTTCACTTCCAATAGATTTTAGAGTTTGCTATCTGAAGTAGTATTCAAGTAGACTCCTTCCATAAACAAGGTTTGCAGGAACTGTGCTGTAAAATCTTCAGAGAGCCAAAACAACACAGATGTGAAAGCACATGCTTGAGAATTCAATAATGAAAACATTCTCTCACGGAAAAAGCCCCATTTTTATTTGAAACAATGGATAGGATC
Organism: Sphyrna mokarran; assembly: GCA_024679065.1. Classification (NCBI taxonomy): domain Eukaryota; kingdom Metazoa; phylum Chordata; class Chondrichthyes; order Carcharhiniformes; family Carcharhinidae; genus Sphyrna; species Sphyrna mokarran. The sequence goes on along the minus strand of JAGIQG010000001.1, from coordinate 79,009,118 downwards.
TTACTGCCTCGCTTGTCCTGAAACTTTAAAGTCCCACCTGAGGTCAATGGACCTTCCCGTTTTCCATTCCTCACTCACTCCTATTCCCGTAGTGGGCAGGGTGGTAAATTTCCAGCCAATCACTCCAGAAATTAGATGTCCGAGGGAAGAGCCAAGACATTCCATTTAAACACCAGCATTATGTGAGTTTTATTTGTACCAATATTTAATTGGTGACTCTTTTATTTTTAGAGACATATATTTACATTTCATTGATCCAAAGACAGCTTTTTTCATCCAAAAATTCAAAAGGCATGCATTTCCATGTCCAGGTTTTTGAATTGGCACAATTAAAACTTGTGCTATCACAATACAATGTAAATAAATCATTTTTGAAAATTACTTTTGGGAAATGGGCAATACTGACAAGGCAAATATATTAGCCATTCCTTTAGTGTGTGACCGAAATCACATATAGACAAATTTTGATTTGATTTGATTTATTATCACATATATCGGGGTACAGTGAGAAGTGTGTTGTGTGCTAACAGACAAAACCTAGTGTTCCTAGAGTACATTGGGAGAAGGAAAGGAGAGGGTGCAGAATGTAGTATTACAGTTACAGGTAGGGTGAAGAGAAAGATCAGCTCAGATAGGGATAGGAGGATATCAGGGCATTAGCAAATCAGTTGGGGTTTTGCAACATTCTGATAACTCTCAGACATGTTTCTTTCTATCGCAAGCTCACAAATGACTAGACATATTGGAATAGAAGGTTATTTGCCCTGATTTTCAGGTGCAGAGGTTGTTGGCCCCTCATGCCTGCTTCATCATTTCATATGATCAGAGCTGATCTGATTGTGGTCTCGACTCTACATTCCCATCTACCCCCATCTAACTCAGCTTTAAACTGATTCAATGTCGCTGTCTAAACTGCTGTCTTGGGAAAGTGTATTTCAAAGATCAACAGCATCTGAGAGAAATAACTTCTCCTCATTTCTATTTTAAGATGGATTAATCTAGACAAATGCATTGGAACAATGCATTTTGGAAGATTCAATACAGATGGGAAATATACAGTAAACGGCAGAACCCTTAAGAGTATTGATAGACAGAGGGATTTGGTTATACAGATACAGAGGTCACTGAAAGTGGCAATGCAGGTGCAGAAAGTAGTCAAGAAGACATACGATATGTTGCTTGCCTTCACTGGCCGGGGCATTGAGTTTAAAAGTTGGCAAGTCATGTTACAACTTTATAGAACCTTAGTTAGGCCGCACTTGGAATGTAGTGTTCAATTCTGGTTGTCTCACTACTGGAACGATGTGGAGGCAAATGGGGAGACTCTCAGATCGGGACAACTGCACATGTGCAGAGTTCCAGAACCGTCAAATTCCGGCATGAATAGATCCCGTCCCCCTCCTCCCGTGTTTTTAATGAGATTCCCAATTGTGACATCTGCATTGCACTGAGTGGGGAGATTCGACTCAGAAGCTGCACTCATAAAACAGCCAAGATCTAGAACAGTTTTCCCACCAATTCAGCACTTTTGGGAAAATTGCCACCTTTACTTACTCTTTTCTTTTCTAATTACCTGTAGAAACTCGTACCATCTGTTTTTATGTGTCTAGTTTGTTAGCTTTTTCTCATGCTTCTTTCTCCTTCTTTATTAATCTTTCATTCATTATTTGATGTTCTTTATTCTGTTCAATCTTTGACTTGCCATTCACTGTTACAGAATTGTACATTTTTTCTTTCAATTTGACATTATTTTTAAGTCATTTAGTTAGCCACTGATGATGCATCCTTCTACCAGTAGAACAATAAAATATTTTGAAATACTTCCTTAAATGACTCACTCAGTGCTGGATTTAGACGTGGTGAGGCCCTAACTATATAAAACTTGGAGGCCCCTTGTTAAAAAGTTACACCAAAAGGTCTCACAAAGGTGTGTACTAAAACAGGATCTTGGGTCATCACAAAATAATTGAAAACATAATAATGCCTTTTAATTATTTAATAGCAAGGTACTTAAAGTGAACAATACAAATTATTTTCAAATAATTGCTGCAGTTGATGTTGAAAAAGAGTTTGCAGACAAAGCAGTAAACATAGTCAGTTGTTGGAGAGTACGCTAGCCATTCCTGATTGTATATTTCACCATTAACTTTTCTGGATTGAAAAAGACCTTTTGAATAAAGGTTTGAGTTTTCAAATGGGCTGTTCCGGTGTTGACACTCTGAAGGACACTTAAAGATCCAGCAAGAGAATTCATCCTCGGTTAAGACACCCCATTGACCTACATCATTGAGTTTTGTGAATTTTGTTGTTTCAACTGTGGGTGTTGACTCTGCAACACTCACATTTGTTTCACTTCCAGTATTTTCCTCAGCTGAGATTCCAGACTCTGTTGTTTCAGTAGCAGAGGCACAAGGCTGTGGTTGTTTTGGACTTTGCTGATCACCTTGGATTTGTGGATCCTTATCTTTTTCTGGAATAAAGTAACTGTCAACTTTTGGTAATTTTTTGAGCTGCTCTTCAAGCTGTTGCTTCCTTTTTCTTTCCTGGTATCCACTCTTAAATGTTCTCTTCATTGTAAACTTTCTGAAATTTTGTGAAGCCCCTGCAGATTGTGAGGCCCTAAGCTGTAGCTTGTTTAGCATATGCCTAAATCTGGCACTACTATCTCTGCATCTCAATTGATCTCAATTAACAGAATTTTCAAGTTCACTTGAGCCCTCATAATTGCCGTTGTTTAAGTTTAAAACACTAGTCATCACTCCATTACTCTCTCAAACTGAATATGAAATTTGATCATGTTATGGTCACTGCTACCAAGTGGAACCTTCACATTGAGATCATTAATTAACCTTTTCTGATTGCACATTACTAATCCAGTGTAATTTATTCTTTGGTTAGCTTGAGAATGTCAGCTTTAAGAAACTGTGCCAAAAATACTCTATGAACTCATCATCCAGGTTAGATTTGCCAATTTGATTCGTCTGATCTATAGGTGGATTAAAGCTGATTCTACATCTTCAGCTTTTGAACAAAGGTCATCCCTCTCTATTGTACCAATTGGCGATGAACTTCTGTCAATTAATTTGATATTCACAGTCACCAGCTCAGTTACAGACTCTGCACCTACTTTGGAGGCAAGTTACACAGTTAGGAATAGCATATGGCAAGTCACTGGACAGGAGTGAGCTGCAGCCAGGTTAGGGGGAAGGCTGACTCGTTTACCAGCTCACTGGAGGGCAAGATAACTCTGTAATAGAAACATTTCAAAAATGTGTCTTAATTTCAGTCAGTGTACCTGGCCACTTAAATGATGCTACTTCAGGGTGCAACTTATTACTTCACATTTATTTTTTCACTCTTAAACCACACAAGTACTACCTGGATCTGCATTGTCAATGTATGAGATTGTGCTGTCACAGCTGTCAGGATCATGCCAAATTGATTCTACATGTGCCCTTACCCTTGGAGAATAGAGTACAGTTTACAGAGATAACAGCCAGCTGCGACATGGCCTTCCCTTAGGCAACTTAGGAGCCCTTCAGCAGCACTACGCAATTTCATGCCCGTTGAATTCAGCTTCACAAATTGCTATGATGAGATTTTCAGCTTAAGGTTTCTGCTTTACTGGTTCAGTGCCACAACAGTGTAATATCTCTGCAGCAAAAAATAACAATCATTGAATCAGTACAGTGCAAAAGGAGGTCATTCAGTCCATCGAGCCTGTACAAACAACAATCCCACCCAGGCCCTCTCTCTGTAACCCCATGTATTTACCGTGCTAATCCACCCTGACACCGTGGCCAATTAACCTAACCCACATGTCTTTGGACTGTGGGAGGGAACTGGAGCATCTGGAGGAAACCCACAGAGACATGGGGAGAATATGCAGACTCAGCTCAGTGATAAGTTGACAGCAAGGGCAGGGGGTTGGGTCTCAGCCCAGCCCCCTTGAATGTTGGGTCCCTCAATTAGGTACTGAGTGCCTTTGAATGAGGCCCTCTCCCCACTCCTGTCCCCAGGAGTCTGCAAGTAAACATGTCAGTGTTTGCTTGTTGTACTCCAGTATGGTGAGCCCCCACTGTCGCTGGGTTAATATTAGCAGTGCAGGATCAGCCCCTTAAGTGGATATTGATCGGTTCAATGACTTTGTTACCTCAAGATTAACTGTTCCAATGCACTCTGAGCTAGTCTCCTACATTCTATTCCCCATAAACCTGAAGCTATCCAGAACTTTGCTGATTGTGTTCATACTTATTCCAAGACTCCTTTCCCCCATATCTTTGAGTGCAAATTGGCTCCTGGTCAAGCAATGCCTTGATTTTGAAATTGTCATGCTTTGAATCCTTCCTTAGTCTCATCCCTTCCTAACTGTGTAATCTTTTGAGATTTCAGCACTCATTAGTTCTGGCCTTTTGCACATCCATGATTGTAATCATTTTAGCATTAGTGACTGTGTCTTCAGTTACCTGGGTCCTAAGCTCAGGAATTCCTCCCAAATCTTTTCTGTCTTTACATCTTTGTGGTAGCATGTGCCTTTAAAGGGCTGCACTCAGAAGGTCATGTGACCCATTCAATCAGTCAGGCCAGATCAGGCAAATCCTGGTGGGAAAGCATGGGTTTGTCTTGCCAGTTAGAAGTCTGAAGTTGTGGGGTGCAGTGGTCGTCATACAATTCTCTGGATAGTTACTTACCTTCATAAACTGTTCATTTGTTAATCTACTTGGTGGTTACCCATTTTCCCTTTGATACATTTACATCTGCAATCATGTACCAACGGACTCAAGGATAATTTCTTTCCTGCTGCCATCAGACTTTTGACTGGACCTATCTTATGTTAAGTTGATCTTTCTCAATGCCCTAGCTATGACTGTAACACTACATATTGCAACCTTTCCTTCTTCCCTAAATACCCGATAAACAGTGGCTGGAATTCTCCCGTCCCGCCCTCTACTGGAACTTTAGTGGGAGGATTCGGAGAATGTGAAACACCATTAACAGTCGAATGGGAATTTCCAGCTTCTGGACCAGTGTGGCTGGACAATCTCCCCCAGTATGCCGCACAAGAAACAATACATTTCACTGCATACCAACATATGTGACAATAATAAATCAAATCAAATCACTTCCTACAAAGTATTACTTTGGCCGTTTGCCCTCTTATTGTTGGATATGGCTCAGTATCCAATTTTGTTGAACAATGTGCCTTTGAAGTATCTTGGGATATTTTATTACTTTAAAAGTATTATGTAAAGATGTTGTTGACCTTCAGTAGTCATTTTATATGGATAGTTGAGCACATAGCTAATTACCATAAAATAAGAGGGAGATTACATTAGTGCTTATTATCATGCTTTTGACATTAATTTTAATACTTAAATTGAACCCTTGCCCATTCTGAGAGCACACTTCAGTCCAATAAAAAAAATGTTGGCCAGAAGATCACATGCTACATTAATTGGGCAGTATTATGGAATTAAAAACAAAAAATGCTGGAAAGGTTCAACAGGTCAGGCAGCACCTGTAGAGACAGAAACAAAGTTAATGTTTCATGTTGGTAACCTGTCATCAAAACTGTTGTGGAAAGTGATTCTCAACTCACTGTCCAAATTCACAGTCATACATTCCACACTGAGCATTGATTCTAGCGGCTGAAAACATAGATTTATGTCTGTTCTGATATTTTACTATTGCTTCAGCTGTTTCTCAGGCCAATACAACAAACAATATTCCCTTCAGGAATATAACTCAAAAATCAATTATTGTTATGCAGAGTTCTGACTTTAAGTTAAAATTCAAGATGTCTTTCAATTAATCCAAATTTTTTTGCATCATTAACTGCAAATATCTAGAATCTGGTATTTACGAATGCATTCTTTGGAGACAAGTTTTCCAGTGGAGAAAACTGTGTGTTCTTTCTGAAACATTGTGTATTGTGGCCTTGATTAGCCATTAGTTCAACATTTCCTTCCACACTGACCCTTGGGATGAAATAACTCCAAAAAGATGAAAGATTCCCTGTTTTATCTGTCATCAGATGCTTTGTTCTTGCTCTCAAAATTCTTGTTGCCTGCTGAATAAGTAAACCCATAAGGTTTAGAGTTTGAACTGATATTAAAGTTACTTTTTATTAAGCTGATTTAGTTTGGGGATTTTAAACTGTTAACCTTTTTGAAAAGAAGCTGATTTTTAGGGCTGTTTACGTTTACATTTATTTATTATTTTCATAAGTAGGCTTATATTAACACTGCAATGAAATTACTGTGAAAATCCTCTAGTTGTCACACTCTGGCGCTTATTCCGGTACTTTAAGGGAGAATTTGGCATGACCAATCAGCACGCCATTCAGACTGTGAGAAGAAACCAGAGCACCCAGAAGAAACTCACGTAGACATGGGAAGAACGTGCGTACTCCACACAGACAGTGTCTCAAGCTGGGAATTGAATGCAGGTCCCTTGGACTGTAAAGGACCGTTGCGAATCACTGTGCCACCGTGCTACCCTGTAGTAGTCAATACTTTCATTTGTGTCATTAAATAATTACACATTTTTTACTGACTTCAATTAACCTTCAATTTGACTTCTATTAGCATTAGTGTTTCAGGGAAACATCCAAGTATTGTATACAGTACTCAGTGCCATGTTGTTACATTTTGAAGGCAATAGTTCAAAAGATTAACAAACCAATCCAAATATTTCAACCGCTACCTAGTTCAACACAAAAATCTGTATCAGAACAGCTCCCATTGAAGAGTTTTTCTGCTGTTTTATTCATTCAATTTTTCTAATTCTAATTTATAACAATCTAAAGTAAACATTTTTGAAGATGTTCTTTCCTTTGATATTAAGGAGAACTTTATTTTGGTGTTCGATCAATGTCAGTATAATGAATTTCAGGTTAATGCTTCCGGTGTCCAATATCTCCTGGAAACAATGCTGCCAACTTTTTAGTCTGCAAAGCACTGGCCTGAAAAAGACATGAGATAACTTGAATGAGCAAATGGGAATCCTAAAGTTGATCGCAAGATTGAAATTGGTCAGCCAATGAGCACAGATTAAGCTACTAATACTCTTCCAAGTTTGTTTTTATTCTTTCGTGTGATATATGTATCACTGGCTGGTCAGCATTTATTGTCCATTCCTAGTTGCTCTCAGAGGTCAATTGAAAGACAACGACATTGCTGTTCGCTTTGATTTATTATTGTCACATGCATTAATATACAGTGAAAAGTATTGTTCCTTGCGTGCTACACAAAGCTTAGCAGACATAGAGAAGGAAAGGAGAGGTTGCAGAATGTAGTGTTACAGTCATAACTAGGGTGTAGATAAAGATGAAATTTATATGAGGTAGGTCTATTCAAAAGTCCAACGGCAACAGTGAAGAAGCTGTTCTTGAGCTGTGGCTTTGGAGTAAATGTAGGCCAGACCGGGTAAGGATGGCAGATTTCCTCCCCTAAAGGACATTAGTGAACCAGATGAATTTTTATAATAATCAACAAAGATTTCATGGTCATCAGTAGCTACTTAATTTCAGATTTTTATTGAATTCACCATCTTCTATGGCGGGGATTCAAATCTAGGTCCCTCGAACATTAGCTGAGTTTCTGATTAATAGTATAGCAATAATACCACTAGGCCATTGCCTCCCCAAGTTGTTCTTGGTCTTGGACAGTATAACTGGTGATCACAAAGAAGGTCTCTGGAGCTCGGTCAGTCAAATGTAAGAAAATATTTTAGTAGTTACAATTCTGTGTAGCCAGTGTGGGAGGAGAGACGTGCCACCAGGTTCCTGCAAAGTACTGTGGGCCACTGATGGCCTGGACTCAACGACTCCCCTGATCCCACTAACTGGCATCTTACAGCTTTATTCAAAAGAAGCTTGATGGCCGGAATTCTCCAATCTCACTACCACTGCCAAAACTCCATTCACTTCAGTGGGATCGGAGAATCACATCTGCAGACAATTTTGGAGAATTCTGGCTGATATCACTTTTCTCTCCAGCTTCTCATCGTTGCCTTTAGTCATTCATCCTGATTGTGCCATCTACTTGGACCAGTCAAATCTCTAGTGAACAATATAATTGCTATCAAATTTCACTCAGAGCCTTGCAAATGAACTCTTTTCAAATTCTATGGCCCTTGTTTCAATTCCCCTCACCCGGGAAATTGAGTGAGACAAAAATTGGGAGCAGGCACTTATCCCCCATTGATTATTAAGGGAATTGGGTCTTGATTTGTAATTATAGTTAAAAATCTGAGCCAAGGAGCAGCAACAGCCAAATCTGTTGGAATTGTGAGCTAGAAGAGATCCGGGCAGCAATGGTTTAAATTTGATTTTAAGTCTCAGTGTGAGCCAAGAGGAAATGCTCCTATTGGCCTCATAAAGAAGCTGCTCCCTATATTCATAAACTCCTCAAGAAGCACTTGCCCTCCCTCCAACTGACCCTGTCGCTTAGCAGTTCATGGATTTGGTTGTGTTCAGGTCAGACCTTGGGAAAAGTTATGGATTTGAGATCTGACAGTTAAGTTTGGGCTGCTGGACCTCCATGTCTCTCAATTTCCAGAGCCCACCATCTGCTTCTATGCTTGCCCCTAAAATTTGGGGTTTAAAAAAAATTGTTAGTCGTTTTAATGTGATAAGCAGGTCCTTAAAATAACCTTAAGAGTCAACTAAATTACTTCCAGTCACTAATGGCAGACAATCATATCGTGTGGGCCAGTTAACGTGTCTTTTAAATGGTCAGTTGTTTCCACATTGCAACGTTTGTTGTGCTGGTCTTGGCTTCATTTTAAATTGCTCGTCTTTCTTGTTGAGTTTTTAAACAAGCCCTGGGGGCTCTCGGGTGGTGACTGCAGGTGGTGCTCTTCCTGTTTCTCTCCCACACACAGACGTATGCACAGCCACACCATTTACAACATAACAAATTCTCAAACTCCCCATCGCTGACCCCCACTGACAACAGGCAGCTTGAGGAATCCAAACTCTCCGTAAAGGCTGGGAATGAAAGTAATTACCAGAGGCAAATTAAATAAATAGGTGATTCAGTTTTACAGAAGTAGCAATCCCATATAAATACAGCACTGTATATGATAGTTAAAGCAGTGTTGTTTTTATTGAAGCAAAACAGGTCACTCTGCTGATCCAGTGGTCAGTGTTCACGGTTTCCAGGCAGACAGTTTCATTAGTAATGGTCAACAGTTCACAGAGATATTGTAAACACACTCAGTCATTTGCAGGAAGTTGTGAGGAAATGATAACAGGAATTTTACTTTAGTTAAACATGTAACAAATCTTCAGCAACCATGGTATAATTCCTCCCAGGGACAAAAGGTGATGGCAGTTCAGTTCACTGATGCTGTGTTACAGTGTAAGTACCTCTAATTCTCTTGAAGCATGCCACATGCCATCAAGACTCCTTCTGAGTGGTCTGTGTCAAGTCACATTCTAGCTAACTGCACAGTCAGTTTATATTGAGATGACATGTAACAAAGTCAAGTTAAGTTTAACATGCTTCCCCCTCCCTAACTCTCATTGGCTCAGATATTTTTATTACCAAATACCTGCATTGCAAACGTGATTGGCAGCCAATAAACCCAGAACTTGACAAAAAAACTGCACAATTTAAAGATTAAATGCAAACGTATTACAGATACAACCAGACTGTTCACATAACAATTAGCTTGATAACTGTTAAATGTTACATTTACACATGGCAGGAACATTACAATTCACAGAAACACATTTTAATGTATTCGGTTAAAACTACAATTCTGTTGCTTCTCTGAGCTGAATGGAACAAGCATGGCCATGGTTCCTGCAGGGGCAGTCATTACCTAATGGAAAACAAGTGGAGTATTGTCAGGGGATCCTACAAGAACAGTTAGCTCTTGTATTGACTAAAGGGGGAGGGGAGTTAGTACAAACTTCTACATGCCTCAAATGCCCCAAAAACCAAAGTTAGCAAAGATAATTGTGTCAAAATGAATCTTTTGTGGCTTCCTATTTATTTATATAACATTTGTCAAGATAAAAGATTCACAAATATATAGACTTCACTCAGTCTAGACTGTAGTATTTTTGCATCTCTTATTTTGCTAATTACAGCGTAAGCAGGAAACTTTGGTGAAGAACAAAGTAGCTGCACAATTTATAAGAAGGCTTTGTTGCACTTACTAACTATTGGTTGTTTCAGATATTTTCACAGTTTCTTCTGCCTGTTTCTTCTTTTCTCCAACATAACCCCTATAGATCTAGACTGCACTTCTTATCCACTATGTTCTCCTGCATATTTTAACTTGCATTTGTACAATTAAAAAATCTGCAAGCAATTTACTATGTGATACAACATCTGTTCTTAAGTATGTGTGATGTAGCAACACTCTTGTTCTGCAATACCCTAGACAATTGGAGGTGGAGTCCAGCTCCACTTGCCAACGTCTGTGGTAGTGAAAATCCACGAAAAGAGCTAACCCGGGTTGGAGATTTGCCTACGCAATCGACTTTAGGCTCGCAGAAACTGATGCTCAGCATCACCTAACCATTATTTTTTTCATTCAGTTCATCTTCTACTTTGGCAAGTAATAAACAGGCTGACAGCACCAAAAAAGGATAAGCCATCTTGACTCTTGTAAACTGCTTGCCAGTGTACAGAAGAGAGTGATATTAAAATCCATCTGATTCTTTAAGAAATGCACCGGAATTTCAAATAGCCCCTAAGGATTGGACAAGAGCCAAAGTAAAAATAACTCTGGGAACTGTAGTAGGGAAAATATAGTATCCCAAAAGAAAGAGTGATAAGAAACCTAAAGAAATATAGATGAACAAAAATAAAAGGGTTGGTGTGGCATTATAAGAAAGTGTGATAAACGTACTTGACTTTTTAGAATAACTGATGGATTCTGTGGTTAAAGGGAACTCATTGGATATTATAGTCCAAACCTGTTGGGGAGCTGCATCATTAAGCCCCAATCCCATCCCAAATTTCTGGATGTTAATCTAAGCAATGGATTCTGGCGTGCCAAACACACATAATTCACCTGACCCTGCAGATTTCTCCTCAAGTAGATTTGTCAGATAACATAGGAGAATGTAGAAATACTATTAAGCATTTGCCAGTTTCAAATTACACCTAAAATGTTCTACTAAGGACTGCTGGACCACAGCCTTGAGCACTGCAAGTTCATGAAGCAAAGTGTAAGCAGGAGGCTACTACCAGAAGACATTGAACCCGATTTTGCACTCAATGGAGTAGGGAGGGAACTTTCCTTTCATTGTGCTTACAGCAGCCTTGAGACTTTCCTTTAGCTTTTACTAAAGTCACTGGAGACTGTTTCCAGTGATGTGGGACTGGGGCATATTGAATATGATAAGCAATTGTGTGCCTTTTCAACCAGTCAGATTGAAAACTCCTCACTGAGACACATGTGGGGGAATTTTAACTTTCCTGACCTGGAGCAGGGCGGGTGGGGCTGGAGTGGGGGGAGCAAGGAAATTTGAGAAGCAATCTTAGAGTAGGGGACAAGGGTCTAGTCCCAGGTCATGGTGGGTCTGATCCAGGCCTCAACACCTGATACCTGAGAGAGTTCAAAGGACAGGGTAAGGCAGGGAAAGAGATTAGTGTCCCAGCTGGAATGTTTGATAGTATCAGGGACTGTGAGGGGGATTTTGAACCTGCAGTCTTCCACAATGGAATGGTATGAAACACACCTTGTGACCACAGAAAACTGATTTTAATACATTAACAAGCACTTTCTCTGGGACTTCCCCTTCTTTGGATATTCAATGGGCGCAATGTTGCCATTTTCAACAGCTTTATATCCCCCGGGCGCCTTCACTTCCAAGGGGGATTTCAGAGGTAAGACTCAGGCAGCCAGCACCCCCTGCGGTGTGCACTCCTCAGGGAGCACCGGACAGGATTCAGGGAACACGGATAAGTTTAACTCAGAGGTGGGGTGAGCTCACTTGCAGGCCTTATGCCTTCCCTTCATGTCAGGGCGGCACTTGCTTCAAAGGGGCTGTGAAAGTTGGAATGCAGCAGTGCTGCCCGTGCCCACTGTCCTGGGTTCCTGTCCACGTTGCAGCTGAGAGAGGGCCCTCCCTTAGTGGGGGCTGGTGAGTGGGTGGAAGGGACATAGAGCTGCTATTTTCACATTTCACGGGGATAAGCAGCGAGGTGAGCATGGTTGTTCCCCAAGCTTGGTGGCATGAACAGTCAGGGGAGAGGCTTGTCTGTGAATTACATTATCAAAAATTCAAATCAAAGTGGTGACCTATCTACACTAGTGCCTATATTCAGCCATGCCCACTAAGTGCCTACAGGTTCTTAATCATCCTTACCCTCATGTTACATCTAGGTGTATCCCCAGGATCCACAGCTGAGGTTGAGGCAACTTCTGACTTCCACATCCTTTTGCTTGAGATGACATTGACAGCAGTCCTGGGGGGCTGGGACTTTGAGGATCAGTTTTTGGGCAGCACAGATGTTTAATTGCTTCCCTCCTTGGTGTTGGAACAGAGAGAGGTTGTCAGATGGGCTGGAAACACCCATTGTCTCCTATCTGGAGGGCCCTGCGCTGTACATCAGCTGATCCTCTTCCCTTCAGGTTGCCAGGGGGCCCTGTGCTCCTTCTTGGGATGGAGGAGCAGCTGGAGTGAGATCCAGAAGGCTCTGATACAGACAGTCATGGGGCACAGAGTCTGCACCAAGGTCTCTAATGGAAAATAACATTGGTGTCCTCAGCTGCAGACACCAACCTTCAACCTGGAGTTGGAGAAATCTCTCTCTGGGTGAGGATCAGGGTGCTCCCCTTGTCTTCTGGAGTCACAATGTCCATAGCAGGGTCTTTATTTTATTTTGAGATTGGGGCAAACTTTTCTGTAGTCCCACGCAAGCAAGAATGGAGAATTTGGCCCTTAACCAAACCTCCATTCATTCCAATGGGAACAGAGAATCCTGCTGGCGTGAATAGTCGGAAAATTCTAGCCATTGTTTTTCCCTTGTGGAAGAGTCTAGGAGCAAAGAGCAGAGTAAGGGTCATCTATTTAAGACAGAGATGAGGAGAAATTTGTTTTCTCCAAGAGTGGTGAATCTGTAGAATTCTTCACCACGAGAGCTGTAGAGGCTGTGTCGTAAAATATGTTCTAGGCTGAGAGAGACAGATTTTTAATCAGTAAGGGAATCAAGTGGATAAGGTGGGAAAGTGGATTTGAGGATTACCACATTAGATCAGTCATGATCACAATAACTACAAAAAGCTCTCTGAACCATTTTGGAATCCAAAATAGAAGAATGCAAAATATATTTTACACTATTGTTATAAATTGTATTAATGCTCTGGTATTATATCAACCATGGCAGATGGCGGAATTTGAACTCAATAAAATATATCTGGAATTAAGGAATCACTGATGACCATGAAATCATTGTTGATTGTTGGAAACCCAACTGGTTCACTGGTTCCTTTAGGGAAGAAATCTGCCAACCTTACATGGTCTAGTGTACACATGACTCCAGAGCCACAGCAATATGGTTGACTCTCAACTGTCCTCTGAAGTGGCCCAGCAAGCCACTTAGTTTCAAAGTAACTATAGATGGGCAATAAATGTTGGGCAGCCAAAAACACCCATGTCCCATGATTGAATAATAAAAAAAAGTGCGAGGAAGAGACATGAGAAGGGAAACATTATTGCTTAACAATTATGGCGGACGATGCACATGTGTATTTGATGGTTGCTCACGCACCACATCTTCCAAATTAAAAAAACACTGAATAGGGAAATATCCTAGAAAACAAAAGCATAACATTTTAGTCACGGCAATGATCTGAAAAGTGGAGTTTGCCATTGCAGCTTAATTGATGCCCATAATTTGGAAATGGTGAGGCCCTAAATGCAACTCAGAACATGAATCCTATGATAATATACATTGAATTGGAAGAACACTGCCTGTTGGAACACAAACTCCAGATGGATTTGAAATGTTTCAGCGCTCCCCAAAGCAAACAACATTTCCAGTCCTTTCACATCTGCCCCACTCTTTCCCTCTACCACAATTCTTCACAATCAGAGGCCTTCAGAGGCCTGAGAGCAGTAGCACTCAGGCTTTGGCAATTATATCAATAAAAATGACCAAAGAGACATCAGAGGAAGACAGGGTAGGAAATGGAATTGTTAGCTGTGATTATCAATGAACACGATGGAAAGAGAAAACTGCCAGGATCTTACCCCTACCAATATCTAGGGCCAGGATCCCTGGAATTGATCCTCTCAGAACTACGTCATTTAAGGAGAGAGTGGACAAATTTTGTTTGTTTTCACTAGAATGTCAGAGCTGAGGGATGACCTGACAGAAGCTTACAAAGTTATAAGAAGCATGGATAGAATGGATAGTTGGAGTCTTTTTCCCCGGGTAAAAATATTAATTACGAGGAGATAGAGGTTTAAGGTAAAAGGGGGAAAGTTTAAAGGAGATGTGAAAGGCAAGTTTTTTACACAGAGGGTATTAAGTGCCTGGAATGCATTGTCAGAGGAAGTGGTAGAAGCAGATACAATAGCAATGTTTAAGAGGCATCTTGAAAGATACATGAATAGGGAGGGACTAGTACAGCATGCACAGGGGCAAAAGGTCTTTAGTTTAGAAAGGTGTCATGTGATGGCACAGGCTTGGTGGGCCAAAGGGCCTGTTCCTGCACTGTACTGTTCTTTGTTTCTTAAACAGGCCTTTTCTGGTTTATACTCAGTGGAGTGGCATGGTCCCTAGATTCTGATGGAAGTATATGTCCTAGTTCATCCACAACACCTTTAGTACAGCCTCATATTGTGTGCTTTCATTTTCATCCCTCTGTTGCTCATTTTCCATGAAATTCATGGTTCAATGAAAGAAGATTGGGTAAATAAGATTTTCCTGCTTGAAGCCCTCCAGAAAGAGCCTGCCCTCAGTGCCACAGCACAGAAACTCTCTTTGCAACATGCTTAGTGTGAAGTGCTGTTCCTTCAGTCCTTGGCAGCAGCCCTTGGAGCCTGTCATAGCAGGAGGACACAGATAGTCTCTGCATTTCACTATCCGTGAATGCTTTCACCATGCTGAGAGTTGGAAAAGTGTTTATGTTGGAGGATTTACTCCCACAATTAGTATCAGTGTTTAATCTGTTCAAATGTGGGGACGTGTAATAAAATCAACTATTATATACATTAGGCAAGAGTACATGAAAACAGAACCTACATTTTTGTATAAGAAGGCTTTTTATGTGTTTAATTTTCAGGAACAAGCTTTCACCACTTCAGTCTTACTGAATGTGTAAAATTTGGCCAGCTGGGGGCAGTGACCAATGTCAGGATTTCAATATTTAAATGGGGCAACAGATGCTGGCTATTTGCCCCCAAGTTATGACTCATAAATATGGCATTCATTGCATTGGGCAGACAGTACAATCTCTGCACTTGAGGTCCAACTGGAGGTGTGGAACCCTGCTCAGCTCCCTAATCTGAACTGGAAATAAAACTAAAGAAAGTAAATCGCACATCATCTAAAAAGCCTCATGTCACATTTGGACCCATGAACAAAGAATTTCTCCAAAGTGGCTTAATTTGGATGCAACAGAAATTCAAGATAGAAGGAAACAGGGTGATTGTGATATTATTATAGGTGCTTAATATTATTATTGTTGCTGGAGCTCTAGAAATAAACTGAAATTCTCTTATGACAATGAAGACTACATATGGCCAGATGGCTACACATACAACTTACATTCCACCAAGTGGGATGAAAAAGAAAAGATACTCAAACTCCATTGGCTTTACACTATCTTGAGATGAGACAATGACTGTAGCAGAATTTCTCTGGAACACACAGAGTAATGGTGAAGTTGTCATAGCCCCAGATGAATGATGGTGGTTTCACCTGAGGGTCACCACACTTCAGGCAAGATTGAGAAGGCAGGCCTTCATGAATTACCTCAGCCAGTCCCAGAATTGAATCCATGCTGTTGTTGTTGTTCTGCATTCCTAACCAGCGGCCCAGCCGACTGAGCTAACCTACCCCAAATATAGAGAATATGAAATATATGGGGCTTTATGGAAACAAGCTGAGGCTACTTGCTCCCCCTTTCTCTCTCTTTTAAAAGTATTGTGCCTGGGTTTACAAAGTAACCAGCCTGAGAAGAGAAATCTGCAGCAAGCCAAGATGCAAAACAACAACAGCATGGATTCAATTCTAGGACCAGCTGAGGAAATCTGTCCCACACAACTATACTCAGGCCAACAACTGAAAAAAAAGCAGCAATGTGGAATCACTGCATTGAGACCAATCAAAGGACAGCTAACCATTTACTCATTTGTTTTATCTTCTCATGAACTGTAAACATTCCTTAAATCTGTCCTCTTATTCTGTCATCTGGACTGGTATATGTACATGTGGGTCCAAGTAAGTGTGTGTAGTGTAGGAATGGTGGTTGTGATTTACCTGGATTTTTTAAATTCATAAACTGCATCAAGTTTATCTTGTTCTTTGTTTAACCTCAGGATACCTGCCTAACTACTTTATTCCAATCTGCAAGTGTAAATAGCGGAACTCCAGCAGCATTGGCAAAATACATCCTTTCTAAGTTTCCATGGCAGATTTCCATCTCGTAAGATGATTTTGCTGGTCAACTATATGTTAAACATTGCCTGACATGGCTTGGGAACCCCACGCTGGATTGGCAGTCTCTGCTGCATTTGCTACAGAGGAAGGTAGTGGGTTGAGAAGGTGCACAATTCACAGACTGTTTTCTCGCAACCCTTTTCTCAACCATCTGAGCTTTTCGTTTCTGCTCATCTCTTCCAATGCCTTAACGAACGGTGAGCCTCCAGAGGTCATGGCCATCAGCGAGTGATTCCCAATTGTCAATTTCAATGTCAGCAACCCTCATTTCTCATTTGCATGGGATCCTGTTGTGGAGGAAACTCAGGAGGTTTTGACCCAATAACGCAGGTCTTTGTTTAGTTGGACATCATCCATCTAATGGACATGGCCAAGCTAGCGCAGGAGATCATTGACTTATCAATCAGTGTACACTGACAGGATTAGCACCCTCCAGGACTTCTGAGTTAGTGACCTTGTCCTGCTGAGGACACACCTATGACCACAAAGCTGGAAACTCTTCAGCTTTTTCTTCTGCCTAGCAAATGCTGTCCAGAATTCACAGAGGAGTATGCTGAGGATGCAATCTTGGTAGGCTCACAGTTTACTCAGCCATGTCAAGAGGGGAATCAGACTGAACAGCTCCAGTGGACAGTCAATATTCTCCAGCTGAAAGACACCACTTCTGTCCATGTGGCCAAATGCTTTGATCAGATTAATGAAGGTAATATGTATCTCAGTTCTTTTGCAGTTACTGAACTATCATTATGTCATTTGTAGATCCTTGGGTTCTGAAACAACACTGAGATTCAGGGTAAATGTATTTGTCAGACTTTGCAGTCTGACAAGAGCAATGGGGAGATGCCTCAATGGTTCTTGTACAGGGTCACAGTCTTTGTATCATGCACACCTGGGGCACTGCCCCTTCCCTTCAGAATAGATAGAGAATCATAGAATCCTTATAGTGCAGAAGAAGGCCATAGGGGCCATTAAGTCTGCAGCAACAACAATTCCACCTAGGTCTTATCTCCAAACTCTACATATCACCCTGTTAATCCCTCAAACCTACGCATCCTGGATCACTAAGGGGCAATTTAGCATGGCCAATGCGCCTCACACATCTTTGGACTGTGTGAAAGAAAACAGAGTACCTGGAGGAGATCCACACAGACATGGGAAACGTGCAAACTCAAGCACTGTGACCCAAGCCGGGAATTGAACACAAGTTGTTGGAGCTGTGAGGTAGCAGTACTAACACTGTGCCACTGAGCTACCCTGAAGGATTGTGCAGATGTTACAGGAATGCCAGCTTCCCATGTTTGATAAATTCAGTCAGTATAACTTCAGCATATAGAACTTTGGCTATGACAAGTAAGTCAATAACTTTGCTAAGTTCCTCAATATCTAGCTGTGCCATGATGGACAGGCTTTTGATGGTGTTGTGTTTCCTTAGTGACTGTGTTCTCCCTAGAGAACAACTCAAGACAGTGTTCCATCCATCTCTCCAATAGTTTATTGTAGTTAGTGATGATCTCACTTGTATTTGTTGGAACTGTTTTCTATCCTTTTAATCCCTTCATACATACCCCTCAGCATTTTCAGTGTCAAAGGACATCTGGATATTCTGGCAAGTTGTAGCCAGTAGTCATTGATGCATCACCTAGCAATCTGTTGGACTTTATTCTGAGCAGCTCTTAGTCCAGTCATAATGTTCTCACTTGGATTTCTGTTGTAATTAATGAGAGGGATCACTGGGCTTCAGTGACAGATTTCATCTCAGTGATTTTGAACTAGTCAGCACTTCTCAATTTTTGCTTTTCATATGTTGAGCATAGTATCTTGCAGTCTGATCCATTTCAATTTGACACTCTCAAAGGGAATGCTGGAGAGCACTTTTTCAAGTCGAGGAACTGTTGTTTTCTTACCTGGGTTGTCATATGGTCTAGAAGATAGCATCTCTGTTTTGAATTGCAAGTTTCAAGTGTTGCATCCAACTCTGGTGCATACCAGGGAGTGATCTGTATCATGCTCAGAGCTGTGACTGTGGCTTTTGTTGAGAATGTTGTCCAGAGAACCACGTCTATTGATGTCTAGATGCAGCTAGTACCAGTGGCCTGACAATGAGTGTCTTCAGAATATCTTGTAGCATGGTTTATTCTGAAAGAAAATATTAATTACACAGAGCTCATTTCAGCAGCAAAGTTTCCATAGTCTCCGTTCATTCTCATTTACCTATCTGAAAAGGAGGAATGTGCAAAGTAACAGGGATAAAGTAGGAGAATGAGACTGGGTAGAATATTTTTTCAATGAACCAGTGCAGATAAAATGGGCTCAATGGTCTTCTTCTGCACTATAAAGGTTTTGTGATTTGGTGACCTTTCTCAGGTTATGATGTTCAAGGCTGGAGGACCATACCTCCTGGTCTGTGCCCACTCTTGCATTGGAATTCTTCAGCAGGTAAAGAATGTTCTGACTTGGGGATTTTACTGATAGCAATGAAAAACTCTTTAGAGCTGATCTTTTGCCTCTGTAATAGAGCACAACGTTAGAGTATGCGGTAAATTCGTAAGGTTAACTGTATGAGTGAAGAGCTGGGTGAAGAGAACATGTTTTGTGAGAATGTTCTATCATTAAATGTAGCATGTTCCTTATAGCAAAGTTTACACCTTGTGCACACATTTCCTCTATTCCCCAGCCAGATGAATGTGCATATTTATCTTTCAGTGATCCACTCACGGTGAGTCGAGGGACTTGTATGAATGCTAATTCGATATTCAGTCTATCAGGTTTATGTTGTTCATGACTATCCAGTTATTTACCAACTGCATGTCATCTGATAATCCTGTGTGTGTTCCTAACATTCCAGCTTGCTAATCAAAGAGATGGCATCTTTTTTCTTTCCGTTTGGTTTGTTTGCTTGCCTGGTGCCATGGTTTCAATCCATATGTTGAGCCGAGATTCTAAGTTCCAAGCACCTACTGAAGAAGGTGGATTGTTTTGGATCAACACCTTAGTACTTGGCGGTCTGCCTGACTTGAAGTGGATGATGGGTGACCAGTGAGACATGATGGGGGGCTTCCCCCCATCAGAGACACCCATTCTTAACATCAATCAAGCATTGTTTTATCACTTGTCTCCGGTGTTAATATTCTGCAGCGATACTGAAGTATTCTGTCCAGGGTGCAAGCCTGGGAAGAATTTATGGAGACCTTGGCTATTCAAATGTCTGATTGCTCTCTTAATCTCTCCAGGTGAATCATTTGACACAAGCTTAGTTGCAGGAGCTGCTGGAAAGATGACATATATAGACATCAGCCTTTGGGCTGTCCTCAAGATTATTTTGTCAGTTTTCAGCTCTCTGAAAGTATCCACAAGGCAATGGAACTAACCACCCATAGCTGGAAGTTAGAGTCCTGAATGCTCAGGAGTGTTCTCATGCTGTGGCCCCCTGCCAGCTGCATGTCTGGGAGCTAAACACCTCCAAGTTTCTCTGAAATATTATCCTGGAATCCAGCTTCTGTGTATTACCAGGAGGAACTGATACAGAGTCTGTGTACTCACAGGGAGAGAATTACACGATTAGCTCTATTTTTCATAGGGCTGCCAGGAAGAGGTGTGGACTGAAATTAAGAAGCAAACTAGAACAAAATACAAACACTCTTCACTCACACACTAACTGTATCACATTGACCTCTTCGACACGCATAGGATATTTTTAATATTCATGCCATTACACAAAGATAAGTTTTACTATTCAACCTTTAAAAAGAGTGTGGAGGATAAGCTAGATAACTATAGGCTGGCCAGCCTGACTTCAGTTGTGGGCAAATTATTGGAAACAATTCTGAGACTCAGGTTTAACTGTCAGTGAGAAAGGTACAAAATGATTGGGGATAGTCAGCATAGTTTCTTCGGGGAAGATTATGTCTTACTAAATTAATGGAATTTTTTGAGGAAGTAATAAAGAAAATTGATGATGATAGTGCTGTGGTTGTTGTCTACATGGATTTCAGTAAGGACGTTTGACAAAGTCGCACATGGCAGACTGGTCAGAAAAGTGAGATCCTATGGGATGCAGGGGTAGGAGACACATTGGAACTAAAATTAGCTGAATGGCAGGAAACAAAAAGTAATGGTTGATGGATGTTTTTGCAAACGGAAAACAATTTTCAGTGATGTTCCACAGGGCTTAGTGTAGGAGCTCATGTTATATATATTAATGATTTGGAATTAAATGTGGGTCACATGTTTGAGTAATTTGCATATGACACAAAAATTGGTTGTGTCGTTAATAGTGAAGAGAATAGCTGATGACTCCAGAATAATATTAATGGTTTGGTTGAGTGGGCAAAGTGGCAAATGGAATTCAATCTAGAAAAATGTGAGATAATGCATTTGCGGAAGGCAAACAAAGCAAGGGAATATTCAATAAATAAGGATGGTATTGAGGTGAATTGAGAAGTGAGAGACCTAGAGTGCATGTCCACAGGTCCTTGAAGGTGGCGGGACAGGTGGACAAGGTGATCAAGAACGCATAAGGAATGTTTTTCTTCATTGAGTGAGGTAAAGCTGAGGGCAAAATATGCAGAAGGTTATACTGATAGAATTAGATGAAGTGAATGCTCCCCTGGTGCAATAACACTGGCACAATAACACTAGGCCAGTTGGAACAAATGGCCTGTTTCTAAGTGTAATTTCTATGTAGTATATAGTAAACAACTTAATTATCTTGCACAAGTCATGATGTAATGCTGCTGTTACATTTCTGTATTATGCTATTGCACCTACAGATACAAGGCAGTCTGAGTCAAGTCCCCTAAAGACATGAGATACTAAAACCACCTTGGGAAGTGAATGACACCACTAAACTCAGGAAGCCATATGTGGTGGATCCAAACTTGTCTAACCATTGTCTTAATAGGTAGTTTAGTCCAATATATATGGAAGGTGCATGATCCAGTATTATGGTTCTTATAATTTATAAAATTATATCCCTACATAATGAACATTCCTCTGATAGAATCTGGAGATCTTTTGATTGACCTTTAAAAATCAGTACTTGTAATATTGGCCTGTAATTTATTCTCTCAACTTCTTTTACTTTGTACATAACTACATATAATTTAATAGCTAATTAAATTCCTTAAAGCTAGACATTAGTTGTCTTTGCTATTCCTTTACAGTACAGGCAGAGGAAGAGTTTTTGCATTTATTTTTACAATTAAAGGTACATCTAATGGAAATTCTTTCTAGAAACAATCCTGCAAGGTAATGATAAACATGTTATGAAATGCATGAGCTGTTGTGCACCAGCAGCTTTCTGAGTTCCTTGATATAGCTATTAATAGATTAGTGCACTACAAGACACACATCCCATGGGAGCAGGCATGAAAACATATTACTGTACCAATAAAATTACCAAGCAATAATTACTTTGACAAGTCTTTTAATACCTGAGTAAAGTAACTCTGTCTGAAAATATGGATAAAGCAATTTTATTTTTGCTCATTACAAGTTATAAACCTGTTAAAAATGAGCTTGGCAACAAGCACAAATGCAGTGTGAAAGAATACTATTCTTATTCCATCATGTGTACAGGAAATGTTATGAAACAGTTTGGGTGAACTACCTCCACTTTGGACTCCCCTGAAACCATTGAAGGCAAACAATGAAGCCATTGACTATTTGATTCAAAACCACCAAATATGTTTTTACATATGTGGTATCGTTGAACTGGAAGCATGAAGTTGGCCCAGGCAGCCATGGGAACATTCAATTCAAAATCTGATAGATTGCCAACGACATGTAACACAATGTGCGCTAGCTTATAATTCGCTCTCCATGACAATTTATGGGCAAGATTTAATGGTTCAGCCTTGCAAAATCATCATATTTCAATTTATTATGCTTGTCATTTGGAACAAATTATTTCTTCTTATGTTTCTCTGACATAACAAAAAAAATCTCAGTCGACTGAATTGCCTGTGCCAAATGATCTCACAACTTAATGCGTGTGTTGTGGTAACAAATCAATTCAGCGTCTGCTTTAAGTGATGTTTCATCACTGGCTGTTTCACTAAGGAGTACATTTTTCTATCATTTATTTTTCACTCCTTTCCAGCTAAGTAACTTCAGAACCTGTTGCTTGCACCATTGTTGACTGCTTTCTGAACTAAGAGTGGAAATTGAGGGAGAACACGTTAAGCCATTAGTGCTGGCAGGATTTCTACTGGAAAATGTGAAACTTAGCATTTTATCGTTCCAAATGCAATAATTATACAGGTCAATAGATTTCTCACAGTTGTCAGTGTTTCCAAAAACGTTCTCAAAATCCATCCATTCAGTTCAAAATTGTAGTTCATTTTTAACATAGAGCTGGTTACAACATGTCAAAATCTCCAATCTATCCACATCCTCGGTGAACCAGTTTAGCTGCTTTATAACCAGAAGAGCAAAAGAACTTCGTCTTATTTATATGACAATTTATAAATTGGTATCTTAAGGATATTCTGCTGATGTAGTGCAGAAACCTTCTGTTCAGCTTTAAATGTCAGCTTCAACAAACCAGCTTGGAGCATTCTGTTTGCCAAGGGTGAGAGGAGTTATAAATTCTTTTCAGCCAAAAAGAAGTTGGGGAAAAAAATAACACTTACCCACACCCACAGATTTCAACCACACCAAAAGTACTGTAATATGAGAGAAAAAATGGAACTGCCAGAGTATATCACTGCACTGGCAATCAATCCTCATCACAAGTACAATAGAAACACCATCATGTTGAAAGGGAACAGATACAATAATGGTTACTGGCTCTTCATTTTAAGTATCTGCTGTAAACTACAAATTAAAGATGTGCTGGCACTATTAGTAGCTCTTCTTAAAACTAAATCTTTACAAAGAATTGTCATTAACATTCTTTTATCTAATTGTGCTCATTTTTATTGCACATTTATTTTAAATCTGTGAGAGCTGGTGATATATGTAAGGCATTGACTGCAATGTGAGACCAGTAGAAGCTGACAGTTTGGGGGGGCTGAATTAATATCAGAGGCACAAGTCATCAATCTAAAGCAAGCATTTCATCCTCCAATATTTCCTCCTCCTATAGAACCAACTCATACTGCGTTATGCTTTCATGAGCATTGGATTGCCACAGATACCTCAGGCCAGTATATCATTTCTTGCTCTGTTGTTGATGGTGAGTGAGTGGGCTGCAAGATTGAAAACAGGACTTTCAATAAATATGACCCCTGAATAAGACTGAATGTATTTAATACATAATAATACATAATATTTCATAATAAGTTATAGAAAATGCACAATCATTCATATATTAGCAGAACTGTTATCAAAAATAAAGTAAATATTTACTCATGATTGCACACAGAGGGAGTAGTGCACAGCTCTCACAGTCACTGTTGTGTGAATCAATATGCAATTAATTTTACTTGTCCTTACTTTACATGCATATCACTTCAGTCATATCAGTCATATCAGTAGGGAAAAGGCTATGCACATGGAAACCAATGGTATGTAGCAATTCTGAATATAGGCAACAGTGAACAAAATGCCTAATGGGCCGAACGCAGAGCCCTAATGGACTGCATGTGTCCACCACTGCTCTATAGAATGAATGGTCAGTCATAGAAAGCAATAGAGCAGACTCAGTCCTTATCTAATATTCACGTGTAGTCACTTTCCATATGGAGTTATTTGACATTGATCAGTAGTGGAGGTTGGCTGTTTTCCCCTTCTCTAGCCCAGGGATATTGAGACACAAACTAACACTCTGGCTGAGCTTAGTTAACACTGAGCAAGAATCGGATCTATCATCTGCTCAATCTCTATCACTTAGTTTTACATTCTAGAGACTGGCTCTACTGGTCCCTCTGATGTCAACAGAGATTTGAATGGCTCACCATATCGAGCTGGGAAATCCTTACCTGTCATGGCTTTGTCAATTAAGCTATTGAAGGAGCTTAAGCATCAGTTTTATTTTGATCACACCTGTTAGTTCACCTCCCTCACAATGGCCGCAACACCTCTCAAATGTTGATTTCATCAAATGTTGAATATGTTTTAAATGAACAGGAAATGGATGGGACGGAGAAGTTACTAATCCTTTTCACCTAAAGTAGAAATGATAGCAACATAATTTCATCATTTACCAAAAACCAGAAAAAAAACTAAAAAAATCAATAATGACATAGTAACAAATGGTTAAGAAGCACTTCATCGAAATACTGTTACATACTGACTAATATCTGAGCAAAGCTATAAAACAATACAAAATAGTTCATAAAAGTTTGAAACATTGTCTAACATCTGTTACTAATTTGAAATATAGAAAGGTCTACTTATTCCCTTCAGGCACCAAATGAAATAAAAACCAATACCACTTCACTTCGAATCCTTTGGTTAAACATTATTTGAGTTTAAACCACATGATCTGATTGGAGACTTCTTTTATTCTAATGTTGCCTTGCCATGGCACCCACTGCAGACAAAACAAAAACTTGCAAAAATGGAATAAGATTTTTCTATGAGTTCTACTTTTTATTGATCATATGTATAATTAAGATTGGAATATTCCATTTCCAATTCTCTTTCTGCACCTGGTGATGTACTAAGGCAAACTTTCATCCACTTCCATAATTAGCAATGCCTAAAAAAGGTTGCTAATCCATCACCAGAAGCTTATCGCTTGAGGAGTGCCACTCCACATCAAGTGGGGCTGACCAGAAGTTTCAATCACACTTACTACCAACATGTTGGAAGGATTTGCAGGTTGACACAAACAACCTGTCTGGACATGTTATGAGTGATCAAGTCCTAGGGTGGGATTTATGAACCCAGAACTTCTGGCTCAGAGGGAAACGGGAGGTTTTCTCATCTGTTTTTCCAGTGGGGTAACTGGTAGCACCCTGTGTAATACAGACGCCATAATGTAATTCTCACTAGTGGGGGGTGGACCTGAGAGATTGGTCACACCCAACCATCACAGACATCACCCCCCTACAGATATTGTTCTTCACCCTCCTCCCAATATGCACTGTCCAGCCTCCAATTGCCATCCCATGATCGACCATCCAACCACACCCCCCAGTCAGCTCCTACCACCTCCTCCTGATCAGCCTCCAATTCCTGATTGTCACTCCCAAATCAGGCCCATCAATGCAGAGGTACTCCCTTTCTACCCATTCCTATGAACCTCTCTCCTCATCAAGCTCTACCCCAACAGACTTTTGCTGTATTATTCCGGCCCCACCACCTCCTGCCGCACCTCTGTCAGGCCCCACCACCTTGGCAGTGCCAGAGACCTAGGCTGGCAGTTCCAGGCTGCCATTGCTAAAGGGGCATTGCCTCCCTGCCCCTGACCACCCAGGGGCTTCAATGGCCTCCTGCCCCACCAGTGAGGCAATCACATCAGATCCCCATTGGTGGGGACCATCTAAGGTCCTTGCCAGTCAGGACTTTGACCAGCGGGGTCAGCAAGGAAAGTGCACCCAGACAATTGTGTCTTGGTCCTATTAAAGACATGCTAAGCTTGTCACTCATATTTAAATCACCCTTGCACTCTCCGGGGGCCTGGTTGATCTTGCTGGTAAGAAAGGTGAGAAATAGGACGTGAACTTGATTTTTTGTCTCTCGCTCATATTTCCCACCCCACTACGCTACTCGACCAATGCAGCGGGGCAGAAAAATCCCACCCATAACCGAAATGTCTTTTGTATTGAGGACAAAAGCTTTCAAGCTGCAGGGAACAAATTTGCCAGAGGTCAGAGGAGATGGTGAAATGACCTTGCTAACTGAAGGACTTGTATTTTCCCTTCCTTCTCAATCCAGGCAATGTGAACTCTGGTGATATTCTTTGCAAATGGAAGCCCTCATATACTCAGAGGTGAGTACACTTGAAATTTGCACATATTTGCTCTTCTGATTGTCCTTATTTATATGTTTACAGGAGTGTCAAAATGATTAGTTCTTCGAATCTGGGTTATTGATATAAGATTCTCACGATGAGAGAGGTTAAGCAAAATGTATTTACTTAGAGAATTGTTGGAGCTTGGAACGTTGTATTGTAGCAGGGAACTGAGGCAGGCACCAGTGCATCGTAGAAGAGTAGGTAAACATTTGAAGCAGTGAAAGATACAAGGCCTGGGATTAGTTAAAGATTGCTTTTGAAAAGACTTGCTGGTGTAACTGTGCTATTCAACTCCACTTCCTGTTCTGTGTTTGCAAAAGTTGAAAATGGGCAATGAAGAGGTGGGGTTCTGATATTGGGGCTTGTCTGTAAAGGGCCAAGCAATCCTGCTGCTTCGATCAGAATGTAAGGCATGTAAGAATACTATTTAGGTCCTAGCTTGGGTATAGGATTGAGATTAAAATTTAGACACAAAAATAACAGAGTTGATGTTGTGTACATTCTGTCCTGCCCAGGCCCAAATAGCCTAGCCACTAGTATCATTGAATCATACACACTCTACATTGCAGAAGGAGGCCATTTAGCCCATTAAATCTGCACTGACTCTCCAACAGAGCATCCTATCTAGGCCTATTCCCGTGACACCACATATTTATTCTGCTAATCCCCGTAAACTACACATCTTGGGACACTCACATGGCCAATTCACCTAACCTGTACATCTTTGGACTGTGGGAGAAAACTGGAGTACCCGTAGGAAACTCATGCAAACAAGGGGAGAACATGCAGATTCCATTCAGTCACCTGAGGCCAGAATTAAACCTAGGTCCCTGGCACTGTGAGGCAGCAGTGTTAACTACTAAAGGAACATAAACAGAGTGTCTTCAGCACTTGCAGTTTCTGTTTCAGATCATCAGCATCTAGAGCACTTGTTTTCTATTTTTAAAGAGCAAGATACGTTTTTTATTGGTTGATGGAGTGCTCCATTTGGGCCCATTTAGCCCACTGCAGGTTCTCCTTCTTTCCCCAAGCCTGATTTGCCAGCTGGCTCGCGTGAGATCCAGCACATTTACTGTCCTCTCTGATAGGCGAGCAGCAGCAGGACATTGATTTGATTCAGAGAGAAATGCAGGTCTCTGACTGCTATAGACTGGCAAGCAGAGATGGCTGACCTTTATGGGCATTGGTCCAGTTCCTAGGCAAATGTGCTGAAAAGACAATTCCTATTCTGGAACTTGCTTTGATTCCATGTTGGTTGCAAATGGTTTAAGTCAATTCTCTTTACTGCTGCGGTCCAAAGCTTATTTCTTCATGTATAATTCTCATTTAGTACTGCTCAAGTATCAAGTTCAGTAGGTTTTTCAGCGTAGATTGAGTAATCTAGTTACTCCAGTTATCTTTCACATCTGGTAACAATCACCACATAGCAAGAAGGGAACAAAAACATTCACTTCCTGTCACCATCTTATTTTTTAAAAAACTTTCTCCCTTGTAATGTTAAGCCATATGGAAAATCTCAGCAGCTGTACCAGTGAATGAACGCAAGAAAATAGCTGGCAGTTATAATGGAATATCCAATCCTGCATAGCGAAACATCGAGAGGCAAGGCTCACTGATGGAAACATGCTAAAATATGCACAGTATAAAGTATGAAAATGGTCAGGAAATTGATATGCCCTCTTGGGATTTGTCTGATGATCTTGCCTATTAATTGCACAAGCTTTGTTCGTGTGGTTTCTGACATTATTTGAACTATAGTTTGCTGCTTCAAACACCAAAGGGAATATTCCATTCCATAACCAAACTCATAAATGTGCTGAAAACATTCAATGCTTGATGGCAGTATTGAACCAGTTTTGATTTAACTGGTGCTGATTAAAGGTAATCTCTGTTTTGTGCAGTCTTGTATTTAGGGTAGTTCAGAGAGCAATTTGTTATAAAGCATTCCCATCAAAGAACTGAAATGAAGTATAAACAATATCAGCAAAGCTTGACACAGCCCAAGCTATGATATATCCTATTTACCTATCACCACATTAGATCTGAGACCAGCAATGCCTCAATTTTAGAATGTTCACCGTTCGGGGATTTTCATAGTAACTTCATTGCAGTGTTAATATAAGCCTACTTGTGACTGTAATAAAAATTTTTTAAAAACCCCCAATTATTCATGGCCAAGCCTCTCGCTATCTTTGACATCTCTTATTATCCTACAACCCTCTGAGATCTCTGCCATTCCTCCAATTCTGGCCACTTGCTCATCTCAATTTTCTTCATTTCACTATTGTGTTTTCAGCTACCTGGGTTGTAAGCCATGAAATTTCTTCCTAAAATCTCTCTGCATCATCATCTGTCTCACCACCTGTAAAACTCAAAATCTACCTCTGGTCAAGCTTTTGATCACCTGTCCTAAAATTGCCTCATAATGTTTGGTGTCAAATGAAGTTTGATTGCGCTCCTGTGAAGCACCTTGGGATATTTTACCATGTTAAGGGTTTCGATATCAGTACAAATGATGTGTTAGATCCTTGAATCATAGTCATGTTACTCAATCATTTTTAATCAATTGGATTTGACTGACTTTCAGCAAATCATTGTTCTTGCATGCACAGGAAAATAGGATCATGCAATTCAAAAACAGGAAAATTAATGATCTTACAATATATTTATTTACTTCTTTATTCTTTACAGAAGAATGTGTACAAAAAGAATGAACTATAATAACTAGCTCTGTGGATTAAATACAAAATTGGATCTTGGGGTTTCGGGTTTAAGGTCTTTTTGAATTAAGATTGAGATACCACAAATATTTGGAAAAACTTGATTGCAATTCTTGCCACAAACTGTGTACATTTGAAGAAAGTTGTTTGCTCAAAATGGGAATGTACAGATGCATTGCTCTTCAGTGAATGTTTAACTATACTGAAACTATATATTAGGCTCTTTGCACTCTCCATTCATAGCCACCTGTACAGTTGTTGAACTACGAGTTTATGATCATATTCTCATATCCTATCACTATGTGGTATATCATGCTTTTGTGCACAAACGGATATTTTGACCAATTTGTTTTGGAGATGCTGCCCAACCATAAAATAAATATTGCAGATTGTCCCCCTATTATAGAAGCTGATCTGTTTCAATTTCCATTGATTTAAACAGACAAACATGGAGCAGTTTATATACGAACAGTATTGTGGATCCTGTGTATGGTTAAATTCATTTATGCAAACACTTTATTTTAAGATACTTCTACCTATGCAATTACATTTAAATGTCAAGCTTTTAAAGCTAACTTGACCACATTTTAAACTCAGCAGGCATGCCTGGATGAGCTAGAAAAATCAACTGAAATTACAATGCACGTAGAAATAGGCCTTTGTCATAAGCCAAAACAAAGCTTTTCATTGCCAGAACTATAAATTGTTTGTACAGCTTGTACTAAACAATTTCAATACAAGATAACAGAAAACTTATAATTCTGTACTCAATTCTACGTGTTTTGTGTTCTTTGACCAGCCCAATACTGGCTTTTGCTGGTATCTCTCTCTCTCTCTCTCTCCCAGTTTTTTCATTTTCTGTAATGTATTAACTTTTAATTCTGTTCAATAAAAGAAATTCAATGTATCAGTGCTGTCTTCATCTATTCTGAGGAACCGAATGGACCCTACAGGCACTAAGCTAAATGAATTAAAAATCTAGTTCCTTATCTCACTGTTACAGTTGTTACCTTTTAGTTATTAAGATATATTTTAAAAGTAAGATGGTAAAGCAGCTGTTACAAAAAATAAAAATATCCATTTTTGTACAAAAGATTGATTTAACTATACTTTGTGAAATATACTCGAAGTCCAGCTCTGCTGCAATGAAAATGACCTTCATAAGCTATGGGGAGCAGAAGGACAATTGCACTTTGCTCAGTTCTGTATAGTTACTCATGTTACAATCTATTCTTCATTTAGAAGTGATAGTCAGAAAGGAAGGTAATATAAATGTAATGATGCCATTGGCATGGCTCCACTATTTATGGGAGTTTTTTAAATATTTGCCTGCGGGATAGGGAAATTGCTAGCTGGGTCAGGATTTATTGTCTATCCCTAATTGCCTTTGAGGAAGTGATGGTGAGCTATCTTGAACAATGGTTGGTGTTAGGGAGGGAGTCCCAGAATTTTGACCCAGTGACAATGAAGCAATGGTGATATATTTCCAAATCAGGATGGTGAGTGGCTGGGAAGGAACCTTGCAGGTGGTGATGTTGCCATGTATCTGCTCCTCTTGTCCTTCTAAATGGTAGTGGTTATGCATTTGGATGGTGCAATCTAAGGAGTCTTGGTGAGTTGGTACACACTGCTGCCACTGTTTGTCAGTGATGAAGGGACTGTATGTTTGTGGAAGTGGTAGCAATCAAGCAGACTGCTTTGTCCTGGATGGTGTCAAGCTTCTTGAATGTTGCTGGAACTGCACTCATTCATTTTATCACACTCTTGATTTGTGCCTTGTAGATGATGGATAAACTCTGGGGAGTCAGAACGTAAGTTATTTGTCGCAGGATTTCTAGCCTATAACCTGTTCTCATAGCCACAGCATTTGTATGGCTAGTCCAGTTCAGTTTCTGGTCAATGGTAATCACCAAGATGTTGACAGAGAGGAATTCAACAACAGTAATGCCATTGATTTTTCATTTGATTTAAGTATTATTAGCATACAGTGAAAAGTATTGTTTCTTGCATGCTATAGAGACAAAGCATACCATTCACAGGGAAGGAAAGAAAAGTATGTGGAATGTAGTGTTATAAACATAGCTTAAGATGTAGAGTAAGGTCAACTTAATGCAGGATGGTTCATTCAAAAGCTTGATGGCAGCAGGGAAGAAGCTGCTGTTGAGTCAGTTGGTACATGATCTCAAACTTTTGTATGTTTCTCCTGATGGAAGAAGATGGAAGAGAGAATGTCCGGGATGTGTGGGGTCCTTAATTATTCTGGGTGCCGAGGCAGTGGGAAGTGTAGACAGAGTCAATGGATGTGGGGCTGATTTGCTTGATAAATTGGGCTACATTTACAACCTTCTGTAGTTTCTTGTTATCTTGGACAGAGCAGGAGACATATCAAGCTGTGATACAATCAGAAAGAATGCTTTCTATTTTGCATTTGCAAAAATTGGTGAGGGACATAGCTGACATGCCAAATTTCCTTAATTTTCTGAGAAAGTAGAGATGTTAGAGGGCTTTCTTATCTATAGTGCTGGCATGGTTGTTAGTGATCTGGACACCGAAAAACTTGATGTTCTCAACTATTTCTATTTCATCCTCATTGACGTAGACAGGGGCATGTTCTCCACGACGCTTCCTGAAGTCAATGACGATCTCCTTTGGTTTGTTGACATTGAGGAAAAGTTTATTGTTGCTGCACTAGTTCATCAGATTCTCTATCTCATTCATGTTCTCTGTTTTGTCATTTTTTGAGAGCCAACCCATTATGGGAAATTTGAAAATCAAGTTGGAGGGGAACTTGGCTACACAGTCACAGGAATGATGATTTCTTGTGGAGATAGTTGTTGCCTGGCATTTGTGTGGCACTTATATTACTTGCCACTTGTCAGCCCAAGCGTGGATATTGTCCAGGTCTTGCTGCATTTGGATGTGGGCTGCTCTAGTATTAAGAAGCTGCAAATGGGGCTGAACATAACACAATCACCAGCAAACATCCCCAACTCTGACATTATGATGGAAGGAAAGTCATTGATGAAGCAACTGAAGTTGGTTGAACCTCATACATTACTCTGACGAACTCTTGCAATGATGTCCTGCAGCTGAGATGATTGACCTCCAATCACCACAACCATCTTCGTTTTTATTGGGTTTGATCCCAAAAAAAAGAGAGGTTTCCCATCGACTCCAGTTTTGCTTGGAGTCTTTGGTCCATAGACAGTTAGATGCTGTCTTTATTCAAGGGATGTTTCTCTCACTTCATTTCTAGAATTCAATTCTTCTGTCCACATTTGAACCGTGAGGTCAGTAATGAGGTCAGGAGCTGAGTCACTCAGCTCCTGACCTCATTACCGACCTGCATGAGTGCATTTTCCCTTGAGGGCAAAATGCATTCATGCATTAACGCTTCAAATAATTTAAAGTTTGTCATTTTAACACGACAAAAGTTGTTTGGTGCTCTTCAATGTCATCTCTTTTCTGGCACCTCGTCTTGTGATGCTGTGGGCCTGTATGCCTTGAGGTTTCTACTTATCTACACTCTCAAAATTTGCCTATGTGCAGTTGGGCACTAACTCCCTGCCTATGTGTGACCACCTGGCCACTTGAGACCTAGCCATTTCACCCCAGAGTAGCTGCTGTCTCCATTGTCATGTTGCTTGTTGGCCACAGGACACTACAGGCAGCAACTCTCTCGGGAAAGCGCACTTTTAAAATATATTTAACCCTTTTGTTCCTGGAGCTATAAATAGTACAGTCATTAAACAGTTCAGAACCCTTCCATTAAAAACACGATGGATGAAACTTTCCAAAAAAAACGACAAAGCATCAGGTTCTGACTGAAAACTGCATGTTTCTCTCCAGAAACACAGCTGAGTTTTCTCATCAGATCTCCTGCTGCTCTGTCAAAAAGAAGCAGGGGGTATGAATTCTACCATCACTCTGGCAGGACAGAGCCTGATAGATTCCAAAAATAATCACCTTCTGGGAAAACGCCTTGGCTGGGATTTCTGGATCCAGCCATAAAGGGACTGGAAATTCCCATTTGAGGTCAACAGACCTTCCATGGGTCCATTAAATTGTCCGTACTGTCTGCAATGATTCTCGTGGCAAGATGGATCGGAAAACTTACCTGTGTATGTCATACATTTGAAACAACAAATCGTAATTAATACAATAATAGTTAAATCCACTTGAATGATTATTATGAATATGGATATAATTCAATAGCATGGCCATTGATGTACATAATGGACAGGATTTTACGTTCCGCTCATTCTTAAACCATAAAATCCTGCCCTTGGCCAATGGACCTTCCCATTGTCTGCCTCTCACCTGTTCCAATTCCCTTGGTGGGCAAGGTGGTAAAATTCCAGCCTATATGTTATGAGTCATTTCCATGCTAGTTGTGTCAAGATTCCATATTGTACTGTTCCTGGTTCTTTCTTGATAATAACGGCTATACATCGCCAATCGTGAAGAGGACCTTCCACATATCAGCTTAGTTTATGTGATAACAAAACATGGCATCATATTTCACAGTTTCAAAATGGTTCATGTGATCCCATTTAGTTACTTTCTTGCCTACTTTTGCTTCCTGCAGGAACTGAAATAAATACGCAGGAAGATTTAATTGATCAATTATTGGAAAGGTCCCTTCTGTTTGGGATTGCATGTGTTTTCCTTTTTAACTATAGCTTCATGCCATTATAATATCCTCACCTGTCTTTCAAAGGGTCTATCTAATTTCTTTGTCACAGTATTTTTGACTTGACTTTTTGATTTTTTTTATGTTTTTAGCCACATATTTATTCATGTTCTATCCATTTGCTTCAACCATCCAGAATTCCACGGTCTGTGCTGAAATGGGATGGCACTAGTCAATGTTAAATAATTAGGTACTCACATTAATCATCCAGTCATGACCTGGTATGGTGACATATCTATGCTTCTAAGTACGTGAATCGAATTGCTGTTAGACACATAGGTAAAATATTTACTCATTGATGGGGTGGTCTGTATACAATTTTTGCAGCATGCTTTTTATGATACGACTGCTGTGATCCCAGAGGACTGAGGATGGTGTGCTATATGCAACCTGTACATAATTCCCTCAAGTACCT
Source organism: Sphyrna mokarran (assembly GCA_024679065.1). Lineage (NCBI taxonomy): Eukaryota > Metazoa > Chordata > Chondrichthyes > Carcharhiniformes > Carcharhinidae > Sphyrna > Sphyrna mokarran. Next base: position 78,974,749 of record JAGIQG010000001.1, on the reverse strand, counting down.
GTAATTTGGAAAATACTGCACCAGCAAACACTACACCTTATTATTACCAACTTGTACTGGTAGTGCCCTCAATCAGTAGGATATTCCTCCCTGCTTCATTAATGGTTTTAACACAATAAGAGTTTGATGGTAGTAAACATGATATTTGACCCGCAAAGGAATCCTTTAATCTATTTAGTTAACTGGTAGATAACTACAAGGGCATGTATAAAATTATTCTGGGACAGTGGTAGGGGTTCAATAAACTCTATATGGAGATGAGTCCAAGGGCTACCTGAGGCTATCTGACCGTTGCTTTGGATATGCATGGAACTATCTCGCCAGTGGGCAGAAACTTCCCAAGTGTGGCAAAGCATTTGATGTTTTTTTCTGCCAGAGGACATGGACACATAGTCAATTGATGAAAGGTTTCTTGTCAGTAGTATGACATAAATGTTTGTGGGAATGAGGAAGAGATTACATTACATTGATGGCATTTGCACTGTCAGACCATACATTCAATGGCGGGGGGTTGAACGTTTCACAAAAGAACAGTATGGATGGCCATAAATATGGCATACTGAGACGAATGTGGGGAACATTAGAACTTGATGCATTCAGGTAAGGCCAATGTGAATCCTGCGTAAGGAGAGGCCCTTACTGGGTATGATGGTCCATCAACACAGACATCATATTCTTCTTTATAGGTGTGCAAAGTACTACAGGGAGAGGACTTGTGAGGATGATCTTCATAGGCCATCACTGTTGATAAAAGAGTCATCTGTTTTGGAGTTATGTCAATATCATAATTAAGTAATTCTAAAGTTTACTTGCTCAGTCTTTGTGAAGACTGCAAATTCAAAAAGGAGTGTGTGGAGAATGGATGGTGATCTTCAATCACCAATAATGTAGGTAAAGTGCTGATTGACCTAAAAAAATTGCCAGAAGGTGGCGCTTGCATGCCAAACATGACCCCTGTAAAATCCCTATAAAATAAATTGCTTGAATTTGGTTTGGATGCTCTTGGCAGAGGAAAGCTCTGAGATTCAGTTCTGAAAAACACATTTCAAGATGAGACGGTTGTATTGGGTCAAATCATGTAACCTGAAAGACTACATTCTTTATGCTCTTCACTTTCATGGTTTGCTCCAGGATCTAGGACACACATATCCAGTTATCCTTTCCCTTCAGATGTTCATAAAGAGGAGTGGCCAATTGTTCTCCTGAAATAGAATTATGTTGGCTTTTGATCAATCTTAAGAACAAATGAAGAGCAGTTCTAGATAGATGAAGAAGTAATCGCTGAATAATTTTGACCTTATGGGTACTTGGACTAAGACCTTGTAGAGGTTAATGGAGAATCTCAGGAAGCTGACTTCTTTCTGCAATAATTGAGTCAGGGTTTGATCCTTACACCTGCCTCTCTCAACAAAGTCAATAGTTCATTAGAAGTAATTAGATGACAAGTCATCCACATACAGTAGCAGGCATTCTGGCTGAGGGAAGCTTTAAAAATTTCATTCTTGTGTAAAAATTAGTTGGAGAGTTGCAAAGACCTTGAGCTCTTTTTTGCTCTCCTCATTGCCTTCTTAAGATCCATCCTGCACTTTCTGTACTCCACTAATACCTCTGCTGATTGAAGCAATCAACAGAGGTATTAGTGGAGTCCAAAAAGTGCAGGGTGAATCTTATATCTGTTATACCTGCTAAAAACCTCTCTTTTCCTTCTCATCGTATCATGAATATCTCCGGTCAACCATGGTTTTCTGGACTTGTTACTCCTTCCTATCACCGTGGAGACAACTCTCTTTATAGTTAAAATCTTTTAACATTGATCGACTCCTACCCAACACCACTTCGGACTCAGCTTGTGGGTTGTTGACAATGTTAACAATAGAGTTGGTGTCAGTAAGCATGGTTTATTGTCAGCCTCCTGATAAAACAACTGGCATGACTGTTTAACCATGATCATTGAATCAGAAGTCCACTTCCAATCAGGACGGGGCGGGGGGGGGGGGGGGGGGGGGCTCACACTTTCACACAGGCCTTTGTCTGGCTGAGTGACAGTTGTACACAATGTGAAAACCTTTGCTTCCTCCCTGAGTCAGGGCTTGAGGAGTCTTAACTGCTACTACTTTGTCAAGATTCCCATTCAATTTGTTCATATTACATCCAATTGATCTAACTTGGTCTCGTTAGAACATGGAGATTTTGAAGTGTACGGGGATAATCCTGAACGTCCACTATTAGGTGGACCATTCTTTTCTGGGTTTGTAACACTTCTGCAGTCCCAAGCTTTTTGGCCAAGTCATCCGCATTTGTAACAGGGTCCTGGGATTTACCAAAAGCAGCAGTGGATGCCAAAGGTACCAACTCCCCAGTACCACCCCAGATCTGACCCTCAACCTTACCCAATGTTGACTGCCTAAACCTCTCACCCCGACTGTCAGATCCCATTTCCTCTCTGTCCAAGTGTTGCAAAAAGAGGGGTTTACCTCCTTACATCGAATTCTGAAGACCTTAATGGAAAGCCCTGGAAACGCGCTGCACAGTTCTGAATCAGAAAGTTGGGTAAGTAAGGAAAGGAAAGATTTTAAGGTAAAAATGTAGAATAGTATTGCAATCCAACTCTGCTTGCTACTGCATGGAAATTCAGGTCACTTGTCTACCTTAATGTGTTTTCAGTCTCTAATTGCTGCCAAACAAAATTAACAATCATCTCAAAGGCTTTCTGTTCAACAGGCTGTTTGCAGAACCTGAATACCTAAGAAATCATTATAATTATTCTCTGTGGAATATATCTCAACTGAAAAACAAAATTGAAGAGCTGAATCCATGAGCAATTTGATATGTCATCAGGACAGTATGTTTAGAAGAAAATGTTGAGTTTGGACTTATGAATCCCAAATCTCTCCACCACTGGGGGCTTCCTCTCATCAGAATTTTTTACAGACTAAATGGTTGATGTAATTTTATTGCTATAATTACTTAACAATTCCAATATTAATTGTTCACAAAACTACCAAGATTGTAGAAGGCCAACGAGATGGACTTTGGGTCTGCCTTATCTAACATATCCAATGTTAATAAGAGTTAAAGAGAAAATTATGTTAATCAGAAAACCATAAGAAGTTATTAAGAGGAGGGTTTGGAGAAGTTATAGCTGGGGGAATGGTAATTATGAGGCCATTAGGAGGGAATTAGGGTGCATAGGTTGGACTAGGAAACTACAGGGACTGGGAACATCTGAAATGTGGAGTTTATTCAAAGAGCAGCTACTGCGAGTCCTTGATAAGTATGTCCCTGTCAGGCAAGGAGGAAATGGTCGAGTAAGGGAACCATGGTGTACTAAAAAAGTTAATTCGCTGGTTAAAAGGAAAAAGGAGGCTTATGTCAGGATGAGGCATGAAGGCTCAGTTAGTGCACTGGATAGCTATAGATTAGCCAGGAGGGAGCTAAAGAGTGAGTTGAGAAGAGCTAAAAGGGGACACGAGAAGACTTTGGCTGATAGGATCAAGGAGAATCCTAAAGTTTTCTTTAGATATGTTAAGAATAGATAATTGGTTAGGGCAAGATTAGGGCCAGTCAGAGACAGCAGTGGGAAGTTGTATGTGGAGCCTGAAAAGATTGGAGAGGCACTGAACAAATATTTCTCTTCGGTATTCGCGCAGGTAGATGTAAATGTAGTTGTGGAGAACACTGGGATACAGGATTGTAAACTGGAAAGTATTGAAGTAGGTAAGGAGGATGTGCTAGATATTTTCGAGGGTTTGAAGTTAGATAAGTCCCCTGGGCTGGACAGGATTTAACCTAGGATTCTCTGAGAGGCGAGAGAGGCGATTGCAGAGCCTCTGGCTCTGATCTTCAGGTCGTCGTTGGTTACGGGTACAGTGCCAAAAGACTGGAGGAAAGCGAATGTGGTCCCATTGTTCAAGAAGGGGAATAGAGACTTTCCTGGGAATTATAGACCGGTGAGTCTTACTTCTGTTGTGGGCAAAGTATTGGAAAGAATTATTAAGGATGGGATATATAGTTATTTAGAGAGAAACGAATTAATTGGGGATAGTCAGCATGGTTTTGTGAAGGGTAGGTCGTGCCTTACTAACCTTATTGAGTTTTTTGAAAAAGTGACCAAAGAGGTGGATGGGGGTAAGGCAGTTGATGTGGTGTATATGGACTTTAGTAAGGCATTCGATAAGGTGCCCCATAGAAGGCTCCCGCAGAAAATGCAGATGTATGGGATTGAGGGTGATTTAGCTAATTGGATTAGGAATTGGCTAGCTGATAGAAGAAAGAGGGTGGTGGTTGATGGAAATTATTCATCGTGGAGTTCGGTTACAAGTGGTGTACCTCAGGGATCTGTTTTGGAGCCCCTGCTGTTTGTAATTTTTATAAATGATCTGGATGAGGGTATTGAAGGATGGATTAGTAAATTTGCAGATGACACCAAAGTCGGAGGAGTGGTAGATAGTGAAGAGGGGTGTTATAGTTTGCAGAGAGACTTGGACAAGTTGCAGAGCGGGCCGAGAGGTGGCAAGTGGAGTTTAATGTGGAAAAGTGTGAGGTAATTCACTTTGGCAGGATTAACAAATGTGTAGAGTATAGGGCTAATGGTAGGACTCTAAATAGTGTTGAGAACAGAGGGATCTTGGTGTATATGTGCATAGATCCCTGAAAGTTGGCAATCAAGTCGATAAGGTTGATAAGAAGGCATACGGAGTCTTAGCTTTTATTGGTAGGGGGATTGAATTTTGGAGCCGCAACGTCATGTTGCAACTGTACAAAACTCTAGTGCAGCCGCACTTGGAGTATTGTGTACAGTTCTGGTCCCCGCTTTATAAGAAAGATGTGGAGGCATTGTAGAGGGTACAGAGGAGGTTTACCAGGATGTTGCCTGGTATGGAGGGCAGGTCTTATGAAGAGAGGCTGAGGGATTTGAGGTTGTTTTATTAGAAAGAAGGTGGCTAAGAGGAGACCTTATTGAAACATATAAGATGATTAGAGGTTTAAATAGGGTGGACAGTGAAAGCCTTTTTCCGAGGATGAAGAAAGCTAGCACGAGGGGACATAGCTTTAAATTAAGGTGTGGTAGTTATAGGACGGATGTCAGAGGTAGGTTCTTTACCCAGAGGGTGGTAAGGGTATGGAATGCCCTGCCTATACAGTTGTAGATGCGCCAAGTTTGGTGGCGTTTAAGAGGTTAGTTGATAAGTTTATGGATGAAAAGGGAATGGTTTAGGTTAGAGGGTCATTGCTTTTTCTTAATTGGTCGGCGCAACATCGAAGGCCGAAGGGCCTGTTCTGCGCTGTAATGTTCTATGCCCTTGAATAGAGTCAGTCAAAGAAAGAGTCTATGTGGTAATTTTAACAATGGCAATTTTTCTTCGTATCTCCAGGCGAAGAACTTATACAATGAAGCCAAGATATGACAGCTTGGACACACACAGAAATAAAACTAAAATACTGTGGTAACTGGGACTCACAAAAAGGCAGAAATGCTGGAAATATTCAACAGCTCTGGCAGCATCTGTGGGAGAGAAATGGAGACAACATTTCAGATCAATGATTTTTCTTTGTAACTGGGCGAAGTTAGTGACATAATACATTTTAAGCAAGTGGAAGTTTTTTAAAGTTTATTTATTAGTGTCACAAGTAGGTTACGTTAACATTGCAATGAAGTTACTGTTTAAATATCCGCTAGTTGCCAGACTCTGGTGCCTGTTCAGATGCAATGAGGGAGAATTTAGCATGGCTAATCCACCTAACCAGCATGTCTTTCAGACTGTGTGTGTGTGTGTGTGTGTGTGTGTGTGTGTGTGTGTGTGTGTGTGTGTGTGGGGGGGGGGGGGGGGGGGGGGGGGGGGGGTGGAAACGGGAGGAGAGGCTGGATCACCTGGAGGAAAACTATGCTGATGAAGAGAGAACATGTAAACTCCACACAGTGGCGCTGTGAGGCAGCAGTGCTAACCACCGTACCCCTGTGCGGGGGAATGTATTAAAATAGCAAATAGGTAAATGTATGAGGGTGAAAAACAAGGCAGATTAAATGACAAAAGAATTGATGGTATAGGACCAAAGACAGTGATAATGAGGCAAATAAAGAAAGCATCTAGAGGAAGTATGAATGGTAGAATGAAGAATGGCTCAAAAAAAAGAAATACAAGTTAGAAAAACAAAACAGAGAAAGCGGAAGCAGCAAAGCAAAAGGGAATAAAATGAGGGCAATGTGACGTTAATGTATCTTTAAGAGTTTTTTTCAAAATTACGTTTTCTGCGGTTGTAAGCGGGTTTTTTTGGTTTCAGTTGTTTTCTCATTATTTCATCAGTTTGTGTGGGGGAGTCTTTTTATTGCTACTTCAATGGGAATTTGTTTATTTTTATTGGGATGTTTATGACTCTGCATTGTTAGAAGAGAACCTGGTTGGCAGTTCAGGTGATAGGAGATTTTATACTTTCAGTTTGAGCTGCTGTTTGGTTTGGTTTTAGAAGGGACACCAAGCTGAAAAAAGGTATTTTTCTCTCTCTCTCTGTCTTGGAAATTCTGCGGGTTAGCGGCTGTTGGTGGCTTGAGCAGAGTCTATCTGAGGTCCTGGGAGTGTGTTCTGACTTCTGTTTTGGGTGTGACAAGAGGATTACTAGAACTTACAAGACTGAGAATTTTCAATTCTCCAACAAAAGGACTCTGTTTCAGCATCATGTGAGAGTTAGATTTTGCTGTGTTGAATTTAATTAAAGGATTTTGTTAATGGGGTTGGTTTGATTGGAACATCTTAGATATATTTATGAAGAATTATAAAGTATTGTGGTTGTTCTGTTTTTGCTTGTAGTTCATAAAGGTTATTATTAATTTTCTTTCCATACATGTTAACTATATTCTTAAATAAACTTTGTTTGATAAAAGCTCCCTTGTGGGTCATTTGAATTATACTTGGAGTGAAACATGTCATGCTAGCAAAATTCAAGGTGCAAAACTTATAGTCCAGGCATGCTTCTTAAAACATTTTGGAGTTTTTGACCTTGAACCATAAGAGCAGCAATTATGATCTGAAAGTGTTGAACACAGTGCTGTGTGTGGAAGATAAGGTGCCATTCCTGAAGTTTATGTTCAGTTTTATTGGAATACTGCTGGAGTCCGACGGCAGAAAGGTCAGAGTGGGAGCAAAGTGGAGAATTAGAATGACAGGCGCCCAAGCTCAACAACAAGTTTGCAGATTGAATGGAAGTGTTTCACAAAGCAGTCGCTCAATCTGCATTTGATCTCCCCAGTGTAAGCTGAGGCAACATTGTGAGCAGCGAATGAAGCATTTTAAACTGAAAGAAGTACATGCAAATTTTTGCTCTACCTGCAAGGAATGTTTAGACCCATGGAAGGTCAGAAGGGATTGTGTGAAAAGATACTATTAGAAAGCAGAGATGGTATTGGGGATGATTGAGGAGTGGACTAGGGTGCATTGGAAGGGAAGTGCCCTTTGGAATGCTGAAAGGGGAAGGATAGGAAAAGTTAGATTTTGTAGTGGCATCACTACATGGATGGTGGAGGAAATGGTGAAGAAAAATCTGTTGAATATGATTCCAATGACAAAGAATTGTAACTAGGATAGATTAGAGAGGTTTTCCTTGGAGAAAAGGAGGCAGAGAAAAGACTTGAATAGAGGTATTCAAGATTCTAAGGGATATAGACAGGCTAAATAACAAGAATTTGTTCCTATGAAAGAAGACATCAAGAACTAGAGGGCACACATTCAGGATAATTGGCAAAATAAGTAAAAAAGATGTGAGAGAAAGATATTTACACCCAGAGGTAACTGAAGTCTATAACAAACTTCTTGAGAGAGTGGTGAAGGCAGTTTTGATCAAAAAGAAATTGGATTGCTATCAGAAAAGAATGTGCAAAGTTACAGGAATAAGATGGGTGAGTGTGACTAAGTAGAATGATCTTTCAGAGTCAATGCTGCTCACTCAATGGGCCAAATGGCCTCCTTCTGACTAAAAAGATTCTGTTATATGAATGTTGGTGCCGTGGAAGGTGAAAACAAGGAGAACCATATCTGGGCGGGAAGAAAAGGGATGTGAGAGCAGAAGTGTTGGAAATGGAAAGTACTCAGTTGGGGGCTTTATCAACTGTGGGTGGGGGAATCCTCAGATGAAGAAAAGAGAAGATATATCAGAAATGCAAGTGTGAAAGGTAGCATTGCTAGAAATGATGCAATGGAGAGGGAAAAAGATTGAGAATGGGATGGAACCCTTACAAGATGCAGGTGTGAGAAAGTGTAATCAAGATAGCTGTGGCAGTCAATGGGTTTATATTAAATTGTCATTTTTGGACTGAAGATGGCATAGATTGAACATTTCCCTGTGTGTGCTTGGAATATCTCCAGGTCTCTGAGTAATTTGCTGCGGGTGAGGTGTTGTATTGCATCAAGAGAAGTGCAGAAAAGAGTTGGTGCTGTGACACAATCTTATTTGCCCCTGTCTTTACAGAAAAGGGTTTGTGCTGGTTCTGTTGGTGAAGAGCACAGCTCTCATGTCATTGTGGATTAGGCAAAGGATATTTCTGAGGGTAGCCAAATTTGAGGAAGTTACTCCATAAACCTCCACAATTGACAGTCAAAAGCTTTTATAAGATGAAAAAAGGTCACACACAGCAGTTGGTACTGTTCCATACTTTTCTTGAATTTGCTGTGTAGAAAAGATTAACAACGAAATTCTACCACAGAATCGGAATGGGTGCAGGACGGACAATGGAAATGTCCTTTGACCTTGGGAATGATTTTCCGGTCTTGGATCGAGTGAATCTGTAAAATCATGCAATATATCTGTTTTGCCTATAAGATGAAAATTAATGCTGCAATTCTGGAAAGAACTCCATAGAAAGAGATGTTTGAGGAGGATTTCTGCAATGATCTTGCCTGTGGCAGATAGTAGGGAAACACCAATATAAACACTGCAATTGGACTTGTCTCCCCTTATCAATATAATCACAATGATAGCATTCTTGAAATTCCCTGACGATGAGGAATAGGAAGTTTTGTAGCCATGTTGGGAATGCATCTTTGTAATGTTTCAGAATATCTGCAGAGATTCTGCACTTTCCAGTGGCTTGGCTGTTTTTAAACTTCAACTGTTTTTTTTCAATTTTGCTGCAGATCAGGATAATGCTGAGATTGAATCAGAGGGAATACTGAGGGATGGAGCCAAGGACTCTGAGTTGAAGATAGAGCCTCGGTTGAGGAGTTCTTCGGTTAAGTGAGCACGGACTACCTCTTTGTACTTGGTTAGTTTGGACAACTTGCATGAGATACCTCAAAGCATTGGAGAAAGCAGAGCCTTGGCAAAATCCTCTAAATGTGGTAGCAAGAAAGCTCCAACCGCAATGTTCTCTCTCAAGCCAATAAGCCCAGTATCAAGGTGCTGATCATGCAAAACTAGCTCCATTGAGTGACACATGTCACTTGGATACTTGATACCGGATTCCTGAAGCAATCACTCTGTTCACAACTTGGTCACAACAGAACTGTGGAAATACTTTATGCATGTCCTCAATGTATCAGTGAAGAGGTCAAACATACCTGCTGACTCATGGGAAACACTGGCTTCTGACCAATTGAAATGGAGGAAGGTTAATTAAAGAAGACACCAGACACACCACAGACAAAATTGGGAATGTGCAGAGGTGAAGTTGAATCATTGGAGAAAATATACAATCCTCCAACCAATCTATTTACCCAATCCTTGAAATACTATATGCCCAATGTGTGAGAATCTGAGAGTCTGCAGATTGTACACAGACTTACCAGTCATCTTGGAATCCACTGAACCAGAGTAGAAGCAAATCAGCCTCGATCCCAAGGGATTGACTAACAAGTAGCTTGAATAGCATATGATGGTCTACTACCAGGAAGGCAGACTGAGAGCTCGAGAAAGAGAAGACTCAGAGATGGACCAGGTGAAAGTAAGGGAAGGGGGGAAACTGGAAGCAAAGTCGATGAAATGTTCCAGTTCATGGCAAGTGCAGGAAATAGCGCGGATGCAGTTATCATTATCGCAAGAAAAGAACGGTGAGGGGGGACCCAAGTAGGACTAGAACAAAAATGTTTCACAAATACCACAAAAAGGTAGAGGTAGAATCCATGCAGGTTTCCATGGCAGCACCTTTTATTTGGGTAAAGTGAGTGGAGTTAAAGGAAAAGTTGTTCAATGTGAGAACAAGTTTAGCCAGGCAGAGGGCAGTGATGGTGATGGAGGGGTTCTGTGGAGGAAGAGACTAACAGCTTCCTGCTGGGGTTTAGCAGTGTAGAGGTATTGGGCATCTGTGGTGAACAGAGATGATTAGGGCCAAATAAGTAGGAGACAAGGTGAAAGTGATGAAAGAAGAGCCAGATTCAAAATTCATTGAGGCAAGATATAAGGGATGAAGCTGAGGCCTTTGCTAGGGACAAATTTTCCAGAGTGGGAAGGATGAAGGTCAGAAAGTGTTGCGAATGCACAACAAGGTGTGAAATTGGAAGAAGGGACAGTATTATTTGATAATGATGGGGGATAAGGATCTTGACTCGCCATGAATTATAGATGTTTATAATCCTTCACATGTTTTCGTTGAAGTGCGCATGAGACAAGGATGAAATGAAACTGTAGAACAAGACAGCTTTGAGAAAGAGGGAATTGATGCTGCTGAAAAGAGAGAGGTTGAGAGCAAGGATAGGGTTTTTCATGGCATGGAGCTTGGATTTCTGGATACAGTTTGAAGAACACTAAATACCATGGAGGTGCCATCATGGGTGGATACAAAACATCTAGGATGGAATTACAGTTGGAATCCAAAGAAAATACTCAGACTGGAGATGGCTTCTGAAGAAGATATCAGCTTCTTTCCAAATAATAATACGTAGGAATTTATATCACTTCACAATTACATTGGCCAGGAATTTTCCTCAGAATAATTGCTTCTGCCAGTGAAGCACAGTGAAGCACACAGTGAAGTTTTACACTGATGTTATACACCAATCAGCTTAACATCTGTCATTGGGAAAATGTAAGAGTCCATATTGATCTGGAGAAAAATGTGGGTGGTTTGATTAATAAGTTTTCGGATGACATAAAGATTGGTGGAATTGCTGATAGTGTCGGGGATTGTTGAAAATTACAATAGGATATAGATAGATTGAAGACTTGGGCACAGAAATGGCAGATGGACTTTAATCCGGACAATTGTGAGGTGATGCATTTTGGAGGGTCAAATTTAAGTGTAAACTATATCGTAAATGGTAGAACCCTTTGGAACATTAACATGTAGAGGGATCTAGGCGTGCAGGTCCACAATTTCCTAAAAATGGCAACACAAGGTGATTAAGAAAGCATATAGCATACTTGCTTCATCTGCTGAGGCATTGAGTACTACAGCTGTGAAATCACGTTGCAGTTAATCAAAACATGCAGTTCGGCCGCATTTGGAGTTTTGGTGCAGTTCTGGTCACTATATTATCAGAAGGAAGTGGAAGTTTTAGTGAGTACAAAGAAGGTTCACCAGCATGTTGCTTGATCTCAAGGGTATTGGTTCTGAGGAGAGGTTGAATAAACTAGGATAGTTTTCATGGAAAGACGGAAGCTAAGGCAAAATCTAATAATTGTCTACAAAATAATGAGAGCCATAGATAGGGTGGATAGTCAGAGGCTTTTTCCTAGGGTGAAAGTGTCAATTTCAAGGGGGCACAAATTCAAGGTGAGAAGCGGAAAGTTTAAGGGAGATCAGCAGGGGATGTTTTTCATATAGAGAATGGTGGGTGCCTCGAATGTGCTGTCAGAGGATGTGGTAGAAGCAGGCACATTAGCAACATTTAAGAGGTACCTGGATGGGTACATGAATGGGGGGATATGAATCGAGTAAGGACAGAAGGTTTTTTTCAGTTTAGTTAAGGTATCATGGATTTGGACTGCCAAAGGGCCTATTCATGTGTTGTACTTTTCTTTGTTCTTTCGTTATATTATATAGAGGATATAATAGCAGAGCATTTTAAAATGATTTCTTTGATGCCTGACAAATTTACTAGAATTTTTTGAGATGGTAACAAACAGGATTAATAAAAGTGAATACTTGGATCTCCAAAAAGTGTTCAATAAGATTCTGCACAAAGGCTATTTAGATAAGATTCCCTGATGTTGGGGGTAGTATATCTGATGGACAAAAGATCGCCTTCTATAACAGAAGGGCCTTGGGTTGAGTCCATAGACTCTTAAATTGGCCTCGCAGGTAGAGAATGTGGTTCAGAAGCTGTATGATGTACTGGCCTTCATCAATCGAGGGATTGAGTTTAGGAATCGGGAGACAATATTGCAGCTTTATAAGACCTTTCTTGGAATACTGTGCTCAGTTCTGGTCACCTCATTACAGGAAGGATGTGGAAGCTATTGAAAGGGTGCAGAGGAGATTTACAGAGATTTACACTGCCTGGATTGGGTGGCATGCCTTATGAGAATAGGTTGAGGGAGCTCGCTCTTTTCTCCTTAGAGAGGTGAAGGATGAGAAGTGACTTGATAGAGGTGTATAAAATGTTGAGAAGTATGGGGTTGGGTGGATTCTCAGAGGCTTTTTCCAAGGATTGGAATGGTTGCTACGAGAGGACAAAGGCTTAAGATGCTGGGGAGTAGGTACAGACGAGATATCAGGGTTAAGTTTTTCACTCAGAGGGTAGTGGGTGAATGGAATCGGCTGCCTTCGGTTGTGGTGGAGGCAAATTCGATAGGATCTTTCAAGAGACAAGATGAATACATGGAACTTAATAGAATTGAGGGTTTTGGGAAGCCAAGTAGGTATGGATATCATCAACGCAACTTGTGGGCCAAGAGGCCTGTTTGTGCTGTAGTTTTTCTATGTTCTATGTTTTTCTATGTTCTATAACTTAGCCAGAGAGTTGGAATAAGAAGAGCATTTTCAGGGAGGCAACCTGTAACTAGTAGAGTACCGCAGATATCAGTGCTGGGGTCATAATTATTTACAATATATATATTAATGACGTGGATGAGGGAAGTAAATGCACCATTACCAAGTTTGCAGAACACGTAAAAATAGATGGAAAGGCAAGTGATGAGAAAATGTAAAGACTATTTTGAGGAAAATAGACAAGTTAAGTGAATGGGCAAAAACTTGGCAGATGGAAAATGATATAGAGGAATGTGAAGTTCTGCACTTTGATAGGAAGAATAAAGGAACTAAAATTGAAGAAAGACTGCACAAAGCTGCAGCACAGAGGGACGTGAGGTAATATAAAGTTAGCATGCAAGTCCAGCAGGCAATTGGGAAGGCAAATGGAAGATTGGTCTTCATTTCATAGAGAATGGAATGTAAAGTAGAGGTCTTGCTAAAGCTATACAATGCACTAGTTAGACCATACCTAGAATACCGTGAACAGTCTGGTCCCCTTATCAAAGGAAAAATTTACTGACACTGGAGGAAGCCCAGAGAGAGTTCATTGGGTTAATCCCAGATGTGAAGAGATTTTCTTATGAGGAAAGGTTAAATGTGCTCCAGTTTCCTCCCACAGTCCAAAAGACATGCTGCTTAGGTGCATTGGCCATGCAAAATTGTCCCTCAGTGTACCTGAACAGGCGCTGGAGTATGGCGACTAGGCGATTTTCACAGCAACTTCATTGCAGTGTTAATGTAAGCCTACTTGTGACCAATAAATAAACTTTAACTTTTTAACTTTAAATAGGTTAGGCCTATTCTCCTTGGAGTTTAGAAGAATGAAAGATGACCTTATTGATATATCCAGGATTCTCAGAGGGCTTGAGAGGTCGATGCTGAGAGTTTGTTTTCCCTTGTAGGAGAATCTAGAGACACGGGGCATAATCTCAGAGATCACCTATTTAAGACAGAGGGATGAGGAGGAATTTCTTTTTTCAGATAGTAGTGAATTTGGAATTTTTTACTGCAGAAAGCTATAGAGGCTGGGTCATTCAATATATTCAAGGGTGAGAAAGACATTTTTAATCAGCAAGTGTTCAAAGTTTATGAAGATAAGGTAGAAGAGTGAAACTGAGGATTGTCACATCAGACCAGTTATGATTCCATTGAATAGTGGCACAGACTCAATACGTCGAATGGCCTACTTTTGCCCTTACATCTTATGGTCTTAATGGAGGAGTCGAACACTGAGACAGTTTCTGATCCTAAGTTCTTATTTTCTTCCTGTATTCATAAAGGATAAATGTTTAATGGAGTATAACATTTGGCTAATTTGTTAAGATCCCATCCAGAATAATTGGTCATTACACTAAAATTGCAATACAGATCAACCATAATCTATCTGAATAGCAAGGCAGACTCAAAGGGCTGATTGGTCTTTGCTGTTCTTATGACTGTAATTATTAAACTGATTTCAAAATTTGCAGCGGACTTGAATAAAAGAACAGTATGTAAACAGACAATGGAAACAAAAGTTTAATGAGCTGCATTTCCACAATACAATGCACAGTCTGTCAAATGCCAGTATATCGACCGCCCAACAGCCCACAAATGACTGCCCAACAGCCCGCGAGTCGTGGAAGAAGGTATATGCAGGGACATTTTAGATAAGTGTAGGAAAAATAGGGTAGTAGTAGTGGGAGATTTCAATTTTCCTGGAGTAGATTGGAGAGGGCCCAGAGCTGTAGGAGTGGACGGGGAGGAATTTGTACAGTGTGTTTTGGAAGGGTCCTTGGAGCAGTATGTGGATAGCCCGACTAGAGAGGGGGCTATACTGGATTTGGTTCTGGGGAATGAGCCAGGCCAGGTGGTTGACGTCGAGGTAGGAGAGCAGGTGTCAAATAGTGATCACAACTCTGTCTGCTTTAGGATATTAATGGAAAAGGACGAGACCGGCCCAAAAGGGAAGGTATTTAACTGGGGGAGGGCTAGATACAGCCAGATTAGGCAAGATCTTAAAGATACCGACTGGGATAAGCTTTTCGAGGGCAGGTCGACGAGGTACATGTGGGAGTCTTTCAAGGGAAAACTAAACTCTCTGCAGGAAAGATACGTGCCGGCAAGGAGGAAGGATGGGAAAGGTAGGATTAGAGAACCGTGGCTTACCAGGGAGATTGAGGACTTGATCAGGAAGAAGCGAGAGGCTTACATTAGATCTAGGCAACTGGGGACTGAGACAGCGCTGGAAGCTTATAGAGAGTGTAGACGGGATCTTAAAAGGGGTATTAGAAAGGCAAAAAGGGGCCACGAGGTGGCTCTGGCAGGTAGGATTAAGGAAAATCCAAAGGCATTTTACACCTATGTAAGGAGCAAAAGGATGGTTAGAGGCAAGATTGGACCTCTTAGGGACAGAGGAGGGGATCTATGCTTAGAGCCTGAGGGAATGGGGGAGATCCTGAATGAATACTTTGCGTCGGTATTCACGCAGGAGACTGGACAGATGTCTGTGCCTGATGTTGACAAAGTTGAGGATCGGTTGAGGGAAATAAGGATTACGAGGAAAGAGGTGTTGGGGCTGTTAGGCAGCTTAAAGACATATAAAGCTCCGGGGCCTGATGGCATTTACCCCAGGCTGCTAAGGGAGTTGAGGGAAGACTTGGCTGGGCCTCTGACGCAAATCTTTGTCTCTTCCTTGGACACAGGTGAGGTCCCAGAGGACTGGAGGATAGCAAACGTAGTACCGTTGTTTAAAAAAGGTCAGAGGGATCACCCAGGGAACTATAGGCCGGTGAGCTTGACTTCAGTTATAGGTAAGCTAATGGAGAGGATCCTTAGGGACAGGATGTATGAGCATCTGGAGCGCTGCGATCTGATCAGGGATACGCAGCATGGCTTCGTCAAGGGGAAGTCTTGTCTTACGAATCTAGTGGAATTTTTTGAAGAAGTGACAAAAACAGTTGATGAAGGACAGGCTGTTGATGTCGTCTACATGGATTTCAGTAAGGCGTTTGACAAGGTTCCTCATGGTAGACTGATAGAGAAGGTGAAGGCGCATGGGATACAGGGTCGGGTATGTAGATGGGTCGAGAACTGGCTCGGGAGGAGGAGACAGAGGGTAGTAGTGGAAGGCTCTTTTTCCGGCTGGAAGCCTGTCACTAGTGGAGTGCCACAAGGCTCAGTACTAGGTCCTCTTCTATTTGTGGTCTACATAAACGACTTGGAAGTAGGGGTAGGTGGTGAGATCAGCAAATTTGCTGATGACACCAAGATGCTTGGATTGGCGGGTACAGAGGAGCAGTGTCAGGCAATACAACAGGACATAGACAGGTTGGTAGACTGGGCAGATAGATGGCAAATGGAATTTAATCCGGATAAATGCGAGGTGATGCATTTTGGCCGGAAAAATGTAGAAGAGAGTTATAGGATAAAAGGTAAAACTATACGGAGCATAGAGACGCAGAGAGACTAGGGGGTGCAGGTTCACAAGTCTCTGAAGGTGTCCTCACAGGTGGAGAAGGTGATAAAGAAGGCGTATAGTATGTTAGCTTTCATAGAAAAGGGTATAGAATACAAGAGTAGGAGTTTGATGTTGCAGTTGTATAGAACTTTGGTTAGGCCTCACTTGGAATACTGCGTCCAGTTCTGGTCGCCGTACTATCGGAAGGATGTGGAGTCCTTGGAGAGAGTGCAGAGGAGGTTTACCAGGATGCTGCCTGGTATGGAAGGACTGTCTTATGAGGAACGATTACATAGACTGGGGTTGTTTTCCCTTGAAAGACGTCGGCTTAGAGGGGATCTCATAGAGGTGTATAAGATTATAAGGGTATAGATAGAGTAAATGGAGGTAAACTTTTTCCACCTTCAGAAATGGATAGGACGAGGGGTCATGGCCATAGGGTGAGGGGGGCTATGTATAAGACGAATATTAGAGGGCAGTTTTTCACACAAAGGGTAGTGGGGGTGTGGAATGCACTGCCGAGTAAGGTGGTGGGAGCAGGCACGCTGGGGCTGTTTAAGGGTCTCTTGGACAGCCACATGAGCGGTATGCAGATAGAGGGATATATTAGGACTGTTTAACTACGGCTTTTTTTCCACAGGTAATTCGGTCCATACTTGACCAACAATGAGCATGCATTCGGCAGGTGGTGCGAGGACAGCTCTTGGATGTTGATTCATGGGTTGCCTGGTACTTCATGTTGTAAATGAGTGCTTTATCTGGACCATCTGAAGGGCACCATGACAGCTCAGTGACTATCGCTGTAGCTGTGCAGACACTTGGAATTGGGCCGGTGTCTGCGGGAGTTTGCGCGTTCTCCCCGTGGTTGCGTGGGTTTTCTCCGGGCGCTCCGGTTTCCTCCCACAACCCAAAAATTCGCTCTTAGGCTGATTGGGAAACAAATTGTCCCTATAGTGAGAGTCTTCCATATTAGGAATAACCTAAATCTATAATAGGATAATGGAATTGCTACTATATAGTTATGACGGCGGCGCGGGCTCGTTGGGCCGAAGGGCCTGTTTCCCGTGCTGTGTTGCTCTTAAAAAAAAAATGGTGAAGAGAATCATGATCCTGTGGAACTCCCTTCCTAGTGTGAGGTGGAAGCTGAGTCACTGAATTTTTAAGGCTGAGTTAGATAGACCCTCGCGTACCATGGGAATCAGAGGGTTTAGGGGGTACATAGCATGTAGAGTTGAAACCACAATGAGATCAATCATGATCTTACTGAATGGTGGAGCAGGCTTGAGGGGCTGAATGGCCTATGCCTGTTCCTAATTTACATACTCATATATATGTAAGGTTTCTTGTCTATATGAGTGCAACTGGTGAGCTCATACTGTTAGGCATTCCAGGCTAATGGATTTCTTTACTCTCAACACATCCAGAGCAGTGTTGCTAATCCTATTGACTGAGTCCTCAGACTAAGTAAGTAATATAAAATATTTTGCACTCTGATTCATGTGGCAACCATATGCTAGGGACCGCTCTGTGCTATTGTTACCATTCATTAACTGTTAATCACAGTTCATTATCAATGAAGTAATCCAACACTTCATGATCATTATCACTTCTCTTTTTACACCTAATTGTATTATATTAGAAAGAGAATCTAATCAAAGCAGGAAAGTATTGGATTCATATATAGGATTTGACTAGAAGAAGTAAATTTTTTAAAATTCATTTGAGGGATATGAGTGTTGCTGAGTGGCCAGCATTTATTGCCGATCCCTAATTGTCCTTGGAGGGCAGTTGAGAGTCAAACTGCTGTGGCTCTGGAGTCATATGTAGGTGAGGATAGGTAAGGATGGCAGATATCCTTCTCTAAAGGATATTAGTAAACCAGATGGGTTTTTCCGATAATCAATAATGGTTTCATAGTCATCAGTAGATTCTTACTTCCAGATTATTTTCATTGAATTCAAATTCCACCATCTGCCATGGCAGGATTTGTACCTGGGTCTCCAGAATATTAACTGACTTAATAGTGTAGTGATACCACTAGGCTGTTGCCTCCCCATAATGGCACTCTCTGGACTCAGTTTTATTATTGTTCTTATGTTTTGAATTGGAATGGAGTGATCACTGGTAGTTGATGCTGAGTATTATATCGAGGAATGATTAAAAGACTGAATGAAGGACAAATACATTCTTCACAAGAGATATGGATCAAGGATAAAATACATGGCATTGACTGAATGTACATCTAATTGAACTCAGTAAGAATTTAGCAACACCAATTATTAATCCAACCGATTTATTTGATAGTAAAAAAGCGAGCTTTCAACACTCTGTGTCTTCGTCAGGCAAATGCAGTGTTCTGGTCTGCAATAGCACACATCAGCCCAGACAGTCAGAGATTGCTGATTAGAATGCGAATCCTTACATCTAACCTGCTATTCAAGTGTTAAAGTGGCTAACAATGTGTGTGAAGGGGATCCTGAGCATTGTTAGAGAATTGTGTATTTTCTCCAGACAGCACAGTAAGTGAGGTTTTTTGCTAACCCAGGCAAGTTACGGGGTTTACAGATAGTGTGTCATGAAGCCAAGATCCCTGTTAAGACCGTCCTCATGTGTGCGGAGCTTGGCTATCAGTCTCTGTTCAGCGACTCTGCGCTGTCGTGTATCACGAAAGCCCCCTTGAAGAACATTTACCCGCAGGTCAACAACTAAACAATGAGAAACACTACAGACAGTTACCAGCAGATCCGACCAAAGAACACACTCGTCAACTCAACACTCTGATCGAAACCCTTGATCCGGACCTTCAGAACCCCCTCCGGGCTCTCATTCCACGTACTCCCCGCATTGGAGATCTCTACTGCCTCCCAAAGATACACAAGGCAAACATACCCGGCCGTCCCATCGTATCTGGCAATGGGACCCTGTGTGAGAACCTCTCCGGCCATATCGAGGGCATCCTGAAACCCATCGTACAAAGAACCCCCAGCTTTTGTCTTGACACTACGGACTTCCTACAGAAACTCAGCACACATGGAGCAGTAGAACCAGGGACACTCCTTGTCACAATGTGTGTCTCGGCGCTCTACACCAACATCCCCCACGACGATGGTATTGCTGCAACTGCCTCAGTACTCAATGCCAACAACTGCCAGTTTCCAGATGCAATTTTACAACTCATCCGCTTCATCTTGGACCACAATGTCTTCACCTTCAACAATCAGCTTTTCATCCAGACACACGGAACAGCCATGGGGACCAAATTCGCACCTCAGTATGCCAACATCTTCATGCACAGGTTCGAACAAGACTTCTTCACCACACGAGATCTCCAACCAAGGTTATATACCAGATACATTGATGACACCTTTTTCCTTTGGACTCATGGTGAACAATCATTGAAACAACTGTATGATGATATCAACAAGTTCCATCCCACCATCAGACTCACCATGGACTATTCTCCAGAATCAGTTGCATTCTTGGACACGCATCTCCATCAAGGACGGTCACCTCAGCACCTCACTGTACCGCAAACCGACAGACAACCTCACAATGCTCCACTTCTCCAGCTTCCACCCTAGACACGTTAAAGAAGCCATTCCCTATGGACAAGCCCTCCGTATACACAGAATTTGCTCAGATGAGGAGGATCGTGACAGACACCTCCAGACACTGA
Organism: Sphyrna mokarran; assembly: GCA_024679065.1. Lineage (NCBI taxonomy): Eukaryota > Metazoa > Chordata > Chondrichthyes > Carcharhiniformes > Carcharhinidae > Sphyrna > Sphyrna mokarran. The sequence goes on along the minus strand of JAGIQG010000001.1, from coordinate 78,954,736 downwards.
AGGATGCCCTCGTGAGAACAGGATATGGCGCTCGACTCATCGATCGACAGTTCCAACGTGCCACAACGATAAACCGCACTGATCTCCTCAGAAGACGAACACGGGACACGGTGGACAGAGTACCCTTTGTTGTCCAGTACTTCCCCGGAGCGGAGAAGCTACGACATCTTCTCCGGAGTCTTCAACATATCATTGATGACGATGAACATCTCGCTAGGGCCATCCCCACCCCCCCACTTCTTGCTTTCAGACAACCGCACAACCTCAAACAGATCATTGTTCGCAGCAAACTACCCAACCTTCAGGAGAACAGTGACCACAATACCACACAACCCTGCCACAGCAACCTCTGCAAGACATGCCGGATCATAGACATGGACGACATCATCAAACGTGAGGATACCATTCACCAGGTGCACGGTACATACTCTTGCAACTCGGCCAACGTTGTCTACCTAATACGTTGCAAGAAAGGATGTCCCGAAGCATGGTATATTGGGGAGACCATGCAAACACTACGACAGCGGATGAATGAGCATCGCTCAACAATCACCAGGCAAAACAGTTCCCTTCCTGTGGGCGAACACTTCAGCAGTCATGGGCATTCGGCCTCCGACCTGCGGGTAAATGTTCTTCAAGGGGGCTTTCGTGATACACGACAGCGCAGAGTCGCTGAACAGAGACTGATAGCCAAGCTCCGCACACATGAGGACGGTCTTAACAGGGATCTTGGCTTCATGACACACTATCTGTAACCCCCGTAACTTGCCTGGGTTAGCAAAAAACCTCACTTACTGTGCTGTCTGGAGAAAATACACAATTCTCTAACAATGCTCAGGATCCCCTTCACACACATTGTTAGCCACTTTAACACTTGAATAGCAGGTTAGATGTAAGGATTCGCATTCTAATCAGCAATCTCTGACTGTCTGTGCTGATGTGTGCTATTGCAGACCAGAACACTGCACTTGCCTGATGAAGACACAGAGTGTTGAAAGCTCGCTTTTTTACTATCAAATAAATCGGTTGGATTAATAATTGGTGTTGCTAAATTCTTACTGAGTTCTTACCACCCCAATCCAACGCCGGCATCTTTACATCATCTAATTGAAGGCAGCACGTTGGCATTGTGGTTAGTACTGCTGCCTCAAAGTGCCAGGGACGTGGGTTCAATTCCCAGGTTGGGTCATTGTCTGCATGGAGTTTGCACATTTTCATCGTGTCTGTGTGGGTTTCCTTCGGGTGCTCCAGTTTCCTTTCACAGTCTAAAGATGTGTGGATTGGCTATGCTAAATTGCCCCTTAGTGTCGGGAGTCTAGTTGGAGTAAATGTATGGGGTTATGGGGATAGGGAGAATTGTAGTCAATGTAGATTCGATAGGCCATATGGTCTACTTCTGCATCATAGAATTCTATGAGTCTGTGAAGCTGTCATCATTGTAGACCAATTCATCTACATCTGTTGTGCATTAAGTAACAGTTAATCTCTCTGGCAGTGGCAGCAATGAATGTAACTAATTTGACTGCCCTTTTTCAAAGGTAAATTTGAGTGCAAGTTGGAGCCGATTAAGGGGTGTAAGGAAATCTTTACATGCAGTTATGGGTTTGAATATAGCAAAAATATCACCTATATATCAGAAATATGCAAGGAGTAAGAGGTTTGGACTCATTCCATCAAAAACATATTTCTTATGAAAACCAACAAAAATACTGTATATTATATTCGAACCCCATAGCCACATGTAAAAATTTCCTTATTTCCCGTAGTGGGCTCCAACTGGCAGTCAAATTTATCTTTGAAATAGGGCAATCAAATTAGTTCCCTTCCCTTGACACGGTAGTTGGGAAATATACTGAAGGGTTACCTCTCATAATCTACCACAAGCCCACTTTCATTGATGAATGTACATGTTAAAAGATTGGCCTTATTGCCAATCTAGTAAATAGTCCCAAGCATTTGCTCACCATGCAAGTGTGATGCGAATTAGGATGCATCAGTCATTCAAAATCATAGAAGAAGGAGGACATTTGGTTCATCATGTCTGCACCAGCTTTCCAAACAAGCATTGTGACTTAGTCATCCTGAGAAAGGACAGGAAGTTCATGCTCTACCAAGCCACTGCCATTTCCAGGGACAGCTTGTCATTCCCAATAATCTGCTGGCAGAGAGCTGTGAAAACCTGCCTGCCGCTTTGAGCATTGAAATCTACAGTCATAACAACAACAGGCTAAACTTGCATGGCATCAAGCATGGATCTTACAACTGCCATTTAAACTTCCAATGCAGCATTGAGACATTGGGTAGCCACTGCTTGTGCTATAGTGGAAACTGTGAAAGTGGGCTGCATTTTACATGTCCTTCCAGTTGTGCTTTTGTGGGGGAGGGCTGGTGGCGGCGAGGTGTGGGGGCCACGTAAAAGAGAGTGCTCATATGTAGAATTGCAGCAGTAGTATTCAGCAGCACCTTCCAGTTCAGTGTAGCTTCTCTTCAGAATGATCAGACTGACTTTAGGAGTTGAAGGCTAGTTGCAACCTTGGACACTGTTAGGCCTTCCCTGTTGAGCAGCCAGCATCTCCGGTTGCGCTGGACTAGACATTGAAATCAGTCAAATAACGAGGTGGCTTCAATAGGAACAGAATTGGGTATGGGCTTTTCCTGGATCATGCCCAAAAACAGGTGTGGATAAATTTTTAGTTCAATGGGTGTTAAGTTTATCAGTATGGTATGGTGGCACAATGGTTAGTATTGCTGCCTCATTGTGCCAGAAACCCAGGTTCAATTTCAGTCTCGGGTGGAGTTTGCATGTTCTCCCCTTGTTTGCACAAATTTCCTCCGAGTGCTCCAATTTCCTCCCACACTCCAAAGAAGTGCTGGTTAGGTTGATTGGTCATGGTAAATTGTCCCTTAGTGTCAGGGAGACTAGTAGGGTAAATATATGATGTTAGGGGGATAGGCTCTGGGTGAATTGTGGTCGGTGCAGACTCAATGGGCCAAATGGCATCCTTCTGCACTGTAGGGATTCTATGAACTCAGGCATTTTGCACTTCACCCAAGAACAACTTTTATTTATAATATATCTTTAACACAATAAAACATCCCAAAGCATATCATTGGATGTCATTAAATAAAGTATAACAATGAGCTGCACAAGGGGATATTAGACTGATCACCAAAAATTTAAACAGAGTAGATTTTAGGGCAGTGTCTTAAAAGAGGACATTGAGATACAGAAAGATGGACTGGTATAGTGAGGAATTCTAGAGTTTATGGCCTAGGCTATTGCAGTCATGGCTACTAGTGGAAGAGTGATTAAAATCGAATATGCTCTGAAGTCCTAAATTAGAAGAGCACAGATACTGCAGAGGGTTGGCAGAGATTACAGAAATAAGGAGGTGAGATCATGAAGGGATTTGAAAACAAAAGTGAAAATTTTAAAGTCAAAACATTGCTTAAATGGGAGTCAATGCAGGTCAGTAACAATGGTGATAGAGGAATGAGGCTTCATTGAATTAAAACACAGACAACAACGGTTTGGGTGACCCCAAGTTTACAGAGGATAGATTATGGGGGATCAGCCAGGAATTCATTAGAACCTTCAAGTCTAGAGGCAGTAAAAGTACATGATCAGAGATGGGCAATGTTATGGAGGTGGAAATAGCTGATCTTATGATGACATAAATATAATGTTCTTAGTCAACATCATATATATAAATGACTTGGAAGAGGGAGTAAGTGGAGTGATCAGCAAGTTTGCAGACGATACAAAGATGGCTGGACTTGCAGATAGTGAGGAGAATTGTCAGGTGATGCAGCAGGACATAGATAGGCTGGTAGCTTGAGCAGATAGATGGCAGATAGAATTCAATCCTGATAAATGTGAGGTGATGCATTTCGGGAGAAAGAATGCAGGGGGAGGTATATGATAAAGGGTAGACCTATTAAAAGTATACAAACACAGAGGGACCTGGGGGTACAGGTGAACAAGTCTCTGAAGGTGGCAGAGCAAGTGGAGAAGGTTGTGAAGAAAGCATATAGTATGCTTTATAGGAAGGGGTATAGAGTACAAGAGCTGGCCTTTAATGTTGCAGTTGTATAAAATGCTGGTTAGACCTCATTTGGAATACTGTGTCCAGTTCTGGTCACCTTACTACCGGAAGGACGTGGAGACTCCGGAGAGAGTGCAGAGGAGGTTTACCAGGATGCTGCCTGGTATGGAAGGTCTGAATTACGAGGAGAGATTAGGCAAATTGGGACTGTTTTCCTTAGAAAGACGTAGACTTAGAGGAGATCTGATAGAGGTGTACAAGATTTTGAAGGGGATAGATAGAGTAAACAGGGCTAAGCTTTTTCCTAGGATGGACTCAAATAGCACGAGGGGTCATGGGCTTAGGGTGAGGTGGGTAAGGTATAATTTGGATGCTAGAGGGAGTTTTTTCACACAGAGGGTGGTGGGGGTATGGAATGCGCTGCCAAGTAAAGTGGTGGAGGCAGGTACTCTGGAGTTATTTACGAAATACTTAGATGGGCACATGAACAGAATGGGAATGGAGGGGTATAGAAAACTGATTTAACATAGGGATCATGAGCTTTGGGAGTCCTGGGAAGTGAGTAAATAGATGATGATATTGATGTACTTGTTTTTATCCTACAGGTGCTTTGGTCCACCTTGTTGTCTAACGAGGGACATACACGCGATGGGTCGTGAGAGGGCTGCTCTTGGATTTTTTTCGAGAGTATCCTAGTGCTTCACGTCGTTAGTGTACGCTTGACCTGGACCATTTGATGGGCAACACGACAGCTCAGTGACTATCGCTGTGCTGTGCAGATACATGGATTTGGGCCTGGGTCTGTGGGAGTTTGCGCATTCTCCCCGTGCTTGCGTGGGTTTTCTCCGGGTGCTCCGGTTTCCTCCCACATCCCAAGGATGTGCTCTTAGGCTAATTGGCAAAACAAATTCTCCCTAAATTGTCTCAAATTTGGTTTTTAATCCATAGATCTATAAACATAGACAGGGATCGCGGGTAGAGGTGGGAACATCGGGGTGGCAGTGTGGGCTCGTTGGGCCAAAGGGCCTGTTTCCCGTGCTGTTTTTGTTCTTTGTTCTTTGTTCTTCTTTGATCAGTCAGGTGCTCATGGAATACACGTATAGCCTATTTTTCTTCTTATATTCAACATCTCATATTTTATATATTAATCTTCATCTGCCATTTTGTTGCCTGTTTATAAATCTGATCAAATCCTCCTATTGGAGAGATTTTTGATAGAGAAGGAAGTCAAGGGTTAGGGAAGCAGGATAGAGGGGGCAGATGGCAAATGGAGGTGAGACATAACCATGATCTTATATAAATGGTATAATGGGTCCAAATGGCTGAATGGCTTACTCCTACACTGAGGTCTATGTTCCTATGTATACTTCTTATGGATGATTCACACTGCTACCTATACTAAGCACCAGTGGAGGAGGGAATGAATGTTTAATATGGTGAATGAGCTACTAATTGAGTCTTAATCCTGACAAGGCCTCTTAAAAAATCTCCATCACTGGTTACTTTTCAGACAACGCCTTACCCATTTCTAAGATTTTATTTGAATCCTTACAGGCTATTAGTTAAGGTCAAAGTTTTCATGTGGAATTTTGTCAGATATCTTTCCATACTTCATCTGCAATATTGCTTTTTCAAAGAAGTCAAGGAGATTCGTCAGGCATGATTTTTAACATTCAAATCCTTGTTAGCCAAGTTATTAAGAGTATGGATAATCCTTATGTTTACTCCTAATAACCAATTTTATTATTTTTACACATGATTCAAGACTAATGAACTTTAAATGGTAATTTAACAAATGACAAATAACAAGCATATTGAAGTAATTTTTCCATAGAATTTTGATATTCCCTGTAACAGAATAGGAGGAATCATCTATTATTACCACTCTGGACTTTCTCCAGAGTAATGTGTGCTGATTTCCATTTGAATTATTACAAGTTTTGAATATCAAATAAATGATTCAAATAAATTGCTACACAGCTAATGGTTTATTTGACAGTATATTTTTATTTTCTTATGTTTGGTGCAATTTAGGTTGGTGGAACTCATGTCTAATCCCTGTGAGTTGATCTCATTGATGGCTATGTTATGACATTATGTTATTCTAACTGATCGAAATCCCATGAAACGCACTGAAGCAGAACCTCACAGAATAAGCTTGGCTGTACGTTCGAGCAAAAAGTGACCTCAACGCAGTAACAAAATAAACAGAATCATGGTTTAGTCAGAAATTTGGCAAAGAGTACTGTCATTTTGCATGTATAAGATTGCTGTTATTTGGGTGTAAATAAGCTGTTGGGGGAAATGATGATCATCATCCAGGCATCTGAATTATTTTTTCCCTCTTGAATTTCTAGACCAGGGGACTATTTTCCAACTTTTCTCAGACACTTTTGGGAAATTCAAGTCCGCGCAGCTCATAGACTCTGATCGTTAAGTCATAGCTGTTTTACAAAATCATGGGTTGTATGTACTTGGAAATTTAAGTAAATGAGGTTCCCTGTAGCTGTTTTACAGATAGATCTTTGATAGATTTCTTGGTTCTTCCTTTATATTTTTCTTCCTAGTTAAGAAGAGACGGTAAAACGTCAATGCAATAATAGCTCATCAACAGATTCTATAGATTAGAATTTCCTCTTCTAATTAAAAATGGAGAAATGTGCAGGTAGCATTTCGATGAATTTGCATGACTGTGCTACTTCAAAACATGTGATTCTTCAACATACTTTTAGTGGACAGTTTGCACTGCTCTTGTTCACCTTAGGCAGTCCACAGGTTTGAGGTTGACATGCTTCTAGACGGGTGGATTCTGAGATATTTGATGTCCAAAACATGATCTGCAAATTGTCACTGTGGGGCAGAAAGTGTCTGAAAGGTGTCAAGTAAATGGAGGTTTAATGCCTCAACTTTGCCTCTGTGTGCTGTTGGAGAAATCTCTCAATTTGTTCTGTGCCTTACTGAATAAATCTTCTGCATTTTGGCCAGTCCTAAGTCAGGGATTCCCACGGGTCAGTGGGGATGTTTGATTTCTTCAGGGAAGCTTTGAGAACCTTCTGAAAGCACTTCCACTGTCCTCCAAGGAGTTCCCTGCTACAATAAAGTTCCAAGTTACTTTGGGAATCTGCTGTTAGGCATACAAACAGTATCCCTCCTCCCTCAAAAAGAGTGGTTTTGAGTAATGAGCACTCAGACTTAATGAGCAAGTTATCTTGGACCACTTTTCTTGCCAGTGAACATGGAAGGTTTTGTGAAGGCACTGTTGGCAATACTTTTCCAGTGCTTTGAGGTGCCTGCTGTATGTGGTTCAATTCTCAAAAATATACAGGAGTGTGGGGAGTCACTGCCATCCAGTAAACCATGATCTTAATCTCTGGTTTGAGATCTTCAAGTACTCTTTTGCTCAGTTAGTTGAAGACTGAAGGTGTGCTTTGGAAATGATGCTAAATTTCATTGTCTATATCTGCCTTCGTCATGAGTAGACTTTTATGGAAAATGGTCTACATTTCCAAGATCCTTGTTATTGATCTAAATCATGTGAAGTGGGAATATTGTTTAGTGGGAAGTCTTTAGAAAAAGACCTTAGTTTTTTGGGTCCAGAGAAGAATTTGATAATGATTGCTGGCTATCAATGAGCACAAGCATAGTGATATCACTTACAGTGGAACCTTGAAGAACAGACTGCAAACATGGTAGTAATATTTCCACATCTACTTTGGAATCAAGACACTAAGATGCAAACGTAATGAATTTCAGCTTACTTGGGGAGTGATTAAATCCCATAATAGATCAGTGGGGGTCATAAGGAGGTGTTCACTAATAGTACAAAACTGCTCTGGTTGGTAGGGAGCTACTGTAATACAATTGCCACTTTAAGAAAAGCTTATATAGCAGAGGAGGGATAGTCGCCAGAGCCATCAGTAAGCTATGCACTCTTCTGGACTGGCAAGCAAAAGAATGAGAGACAAATGTTGACTTTGCTCTCCAAACAATTGTGATTCTCTTTCTAGGGACATAAACAATTGCCTCGTGACTCTATTCCGACCTCTTGTGACAATCCTAGACAACATGTATCATTTTCTCCATTGTGGGAACTCCTCTTGATGAAGGCAGACATAGAACATAGAACATTACAGCGCAGAACAGGCCCTTCGGCCCTCGATGTTGCACCGACCAGTTAGGAACAAGCAGTGACCCTCTAACCTAAACCATTCCCTTTTCATCCATAAACTTATCTACTAACCTCTTAAACGCCACCAAACTTGGCGCATCTACAACTGACGCAGGCAAGGCATTCCATACCCTTACCACCCTCTGGGTAAAGAACCTACCTCTGACATCTGTCCTAAAACCACCACCCCTTAATTTAAAGCTATGTCCCCTCGTGCTAGCTTTCTCCATCCTAGGAAAAAGGCTATCACTGTCCACCCTATCTAAACCTCTAATCATCTTATATGTTTCAATAAGGTCTCCTCTTAGCCGCCTTCTTTCTAACGAAAACAACCTCAAATCCCTCAGCCTCTCTTCATAAGACCTGCCCTCCATACCAGGCAACATCCTGGTAAACCTCCTCTGTACCCTCTCCAATGCCTCCACATCTTTCTTATAATGTGGGGACCAGAACTGCACACAATACTCCAAGTGCGGCCGCACTAGAGTTTTGTACAGTTGCAACATGACGTTGCGGCTCCGAAATTCAATCCCCCTACCAATAAAAGCTAAGACTCCGTATGCCTTCTTAACAACCTTATCGACTTGATTGCCAACTTTCAGGGATCTATGCACACATATACCAAGATCCCTCTGTTCATCAACACTATTAAGAGTCCTACTATTAGCCCTATACTCTACACATTTGTTATTCCTAAATGGATGATAAAATTCAGCATTGCCTCTAATGTTTCTGCTCAGCCTTCAGTTGATTGAGAAAAAGAGTTTTTGAGAATCTGGAAATCAAACTCTAGATTAACATCATGGTTTACTGTGTAGCAGTGATCCTCACACTCCCTAATGTTCCAGCAATGACAAGTCCTGACTTAGTAAAGATGTTTTTTAAGGACAAACTCTGCAGACCAGGACAGAGTTCTTGCATGTCCACCGTCACATTGAGCTTTTCTTTCCCCATGAAAGCCCACTATTTCATATTCTAATAAATCAGAAGGGATCACGAGAAGGTGAACACTAATGGTGGACTTCAATGCAAATATAAGACCTGACACATAGATTATAAACATAGACAGGGATCACGGGTAGAAGTGGGAACATCGAGGTGGCGGTGTGGGCTCGTTGGGCTGAAGGGCCTGTTTCCCATGCTGTTTTGTTCTTTGACTATCAAGCTTGGGATAGTGTCCGAGAGAATCAAGGTGTAGTAGTGTGGCCCCTTTAAAGGGTGATCCTTCACAGACTATGTGATCAGGCCAGAACTGAACCTATGAACCTGCACCAATGAGAAACATGCTCAGGACTGGAAGGCTTCAGCTGGAGTTAGGGCACTGTAGGACTAGACCTGTATCGTTGTACTGGTAAAACTTTAGTTGAACATAGTTATTCAATGTCAGTAAATTTTTTGGTTTGTTACTTGCCACACCAAGTTGCCTTGACTTACCAAGCTGGCGACGAGGATAAACGGTGCAAAGTTAGAGGAGGAGGAGAATAATCTCTTGGAGTTCAAAGGAGAAAAGGTACCACCTCAATTTTAAAGATGCTACTATTTGGGAAAATAAGAGCCATTTCATCCTGAAGTCAGGAGTTGAGGGGTAGGACATTGAGAAACTGCATATTTGTAGCAAATTAAATAATAACCGAGGTGAAGCAGGAAATGATACTGCTCAGTCTGCAGCCCACAGACTTACAAGCTGGTGAGGAGGTTGTTGTCACCTGAAACTCCAGACACAAAACCCTTGCACTGGTTAGTCAGTTTACTTAAGCCTCAGAAATGGTGATCTCGAAACTATTAATTGTTGTGAAATCCCATTTGGTTCAAAAATATTCTTTAGAGAAGGAACCTACCTTTCTTCCCTGGTCCATACTAAATGTGACTCTAGACCAGCAGCAATATGGTCGACTTTTAACTGTCCTCTTCAATAGGCTAGCACACTACACAGTTTAAGGGCAATTAGGCTTGCCAGTAACACCCATATACCATGAAAGAATTTAAAAAAGTAGTCACGAACATTGAAAGGAAAATACAGCAGCAAGATATAAACACCACTAACATTCCACAACTGAATAAATTTAATTCACTTTGATTGAATCTTGCAGTGCAGAGAGAAATAAAAACATGGGAATGGGATTTTCTGGCGAATGACTAAAAGAAAAATCAAAATGTTATGATTTATGGTTCCAAACACGAGAAAGCCTAAAAGCCAAATAACACGGTCAACTCCTTCAAATGCTCCAGTTAGTGAAGCGAGTATCTTATACTGGTGCATGGTTCATTGTTTACTTTCCCTGCAGGTCTCTGGCTAAACTGAATCACATCCTCTCTACTAAACTTGAGCACAACAGTGCCATCATTCCCATGTCACTAAATCTGTGCAATTCCCTAGGTAAGTACCAACTGCTAGGTGTGTTTTCTAAGTCCTTCACATTGCCAAGTTATCCATCGCAATATACCCACTAAGCCTTTGGTGTAAAACATATAAAACCTTCACTTCTTTCATAAAGCAAAATGTATCTTTTGAAAGAATATGAATCCTCAGGACAGCATTACTATTAGGTGTGTATTAGATGTCAAAGGAAGGGGGCCTGGTTAAGATACTCTGTCAGAGTTGATGCAGATTCAGTGGGCCAAATGGCCTCCTTCCGCACTGTAGGGATCCTATGATTTTTGGAATGAAATAATCTATTTGTACTTTCTGCTGCCAGTACTTATACATATTCAACAAGGGGAGGATTGTCACACATGAGTTTCCTCAAATCTTAGACTGAGAATTTAGGAGCACCTCTGACGATGTAAATGCCTCATATACGCTGAAAAAATAAATTCACAAAAAGCAAAGGGATAAATCATGACTGAGGAAATGGAAAACATTACTTTCTTCGACTCTATCCACACATTGTTCTGCACTTTCATTTCATGATTTAACTAGTTGTAAATTCAAAATGAATGAAAAATGTTATTTGATTATTTCAAACTTAATGAATTAATCTTTGTGGTCCTAACACGAGGGGGAAGCAAAGCTTAACAGCACAGAGAGTATATTGACATGAAAGAGAAAAGGATAGGACAGATTATTTTTATTATTAAACTTTATAGCAAAAGTTTTGGAAAGACCTCTTTTCTGCACCAATATTTCACTTGTATGAAACATTAATAGCCGTGTAATATTAGCAGTAGATGAGTTCCATTTATAATAAGTTTAAACACATTTATTTTCAATGGAAATGTCACCATTAGTATTTTACATAGCAATCTCTTACACGAGGTAAACCTGCAAAATTGAATTTAAAATCACATTACAATGAACATCTTTGTGAGAAACGGGTACCAATTCACTACACAGTGTTTGAATAAATGAAGTGGAAGAAGTGAAGAGATGTCAGAGATTAACTTGAATTTAATCAGTGTCAGTGCAGATTTGCCACCAGACTGGGTAGCACTGAGAATAAGAACAGTGTCCGCACAGATCTCAGACTTAGGCTTTAATGCAAGCCCAACTAACAAAATAACATTCTGATGGAAGGTCACAGACCAAGAATTACCTCTGTTTCTTCTTCTCTCCAGATGTGCCAAACTGCTGAGTATTTGCAGCGTTTTCTGTTTCCATTTCAGATTTTCAGCATCTGCACTATTTTACTTCTGTGGCAAAATAAAACTTTCTTCTTCCAGTTGAAATTACCTAGATCACTTTCAGTCACAAATAGCAACAAGTCAACTAAAATTGCATATAACTTGAGTGAAAAAGGAAGTTTTACTCAGAAAATGCATGCTGTCTAATGGAGGAAATGGCAATGCAGTAGTTTGTGATTAAGGTGTACTACCTGTTTACACCTCAACTGATAGTGCTTAATGCTGACACTGAAATTTCTGAATTCTTAGCCATGCATAATAAACTGCAATGAAGGCCAGAGTAAGAAGGTTGGACTTCCGATTTGCCACCTCTTATTTGAAATAGTGAAACAACAGGAGATGGACACTTCTTGCATTGAAGTCTTTTAATGTGGACATCAGAAAAGGAGGTTTCTATAAATCCCAAATGCTGTGCATCCTTTTCTCTAATGCAAATAAATGTGTTGCAAGAATCCAAACTGCCAGTTTTCTAATGGAAATTGACTGCCTTTTGAAGTAATATTCAAATTCCTGGCTATACCTGGAATCAACATGCAAAGGGTGTTGGGTGCCTGGAATGCACTGATTTGATTTATTATTGTCACATGTATTTATTATTGTCACATGTATTAGCATACAGTGAAAAGTATTGTTCTTGCACGCTATACGACAAATTACACCATACATAGGGAAAGAAAGGAGAAGATGCAGAAGATAGTGTTACAATCATAGCTAGGATGTAGAGAAAGATTGATTTAATAAAAGGGCATTGTTAGAGAGTTTAAAAGAGTTAAAATAGAGTTTTAAAAATGTGGAACGAGAGTAATAGAATTAGAGGGTAAATTGGGCGTAGCTCTCAAGAAGTCACCATGCTCCAACACATCTTGAAGCACTGACTGAGGGGCTAGTGGAAGCAAACATGTTAGAAATGTTTAAGGTGTATCTCAATAGTTACATGAACAGGAAGCAAGGAGAGGGACAGAAACTGTGTTTTGACACAGGCTTGGTGGGCCGAAGGGCCTGTTCCTATGGTATATTGGTTCTTTGTTCTTTAAATGCTGGAAATGGCACTGACACTAAGCCTTTTTATGCAAATATCTCTATCCTCAGGTTTCAGCTCAAAGCTTGGAGGAACTCATACTCTATCACACATTCTGTAGTAGAGCAAGACATCAGGAATTTGGACATCAATTTCTAAGATAGAAAAAAATTCTATTTGCAAGCACAATTATCCCTTGCACTTGTTAACGAGCACAATCACAGAACATGGTGGGAAAAACGGAAGCAACATGTTGACTGTGTGCTATGGAATACCAATTAGCACAGATAAGTGAGATTTGTGTAAATATCCTTTGTTTCTTGACTTCAGTATTTTTGAAATTTCAAAAAATTACAATATGTATGCTGTTTGTATGTTCATATATCCTAAGACATGAGGAAAACAGAAACCAAGCCAAAGAAGGAGAGATTAAGTGGGTAAAAAAGAAATAGTAATAGATGGATCTTAAGGAAGGTTTTTAAGCAGGGGATTAAGGAGGAAAGGAAAGGAAGGCTTAACTATTATATATATTTATAGAAATATATAATATCCTATATTGATTGCACTTATTATAAACTGTGAAAATAATCTCCATATCTATTGATTCAAGTGATGCACATAAAGATCACCAAGAAAATGCTTATAGAACACTCAGTCAATTTTCAATTCAGCATACTGAAATTTTCTTCTAATTCACCTATTATAGAACTTGAGAGGCTGCAGAGGCTATTATACCTGTGCCAATCCTAACTTTTCACATGGAAATCCCATTTCTCTGTCCTTTCCCCCGTCATGATCCTCTTCAAATATGTGCACAATTCCCTATTAAATTATGTTAGACTTAAGAAAAGTATTCCATGTTCTTAGAGGCTGTGTGAAAGACTTCTTTCACTTGTCTATTCATATTCTTCTCATGATGAACCTTTTAATGCTAACCAGAATATATATTCTTATATGGCTTTCCCTTCAAACCGTTAACATAATTTTAAAACACCCCAATTTTTAAGTGGTTCTTCATGACTGATTCCAACCACTTGTATCTACCTAGACCATTTCTTCTGATAGTGGAATCCAAAACAAGAGGGAATGATGTTAAAATAAGAGGCAGGTTACACAATAGTGAAATGACGACATACTTTTTCCACAGAAAGCGAAATTGAAACCTGGAACTCTTCCCCAAGATTGTTGAGGCAGTATCAGTTCAAATATTAAATATGGAGATGAAAGATTTTTTATGTTGGAATATTAATGGATATGGAACTCATTGAATGGCAAAATAAGATCATGGTTTGAAGGAGAACTTTTGTACTTAAGCCCCACCTTTGGTAGCTATGCTTCCGATTATCAAGCTGTCTCCGGATTCCGCTTCCAGAATTATCTTCATTTCCTTTCCTCTTTATTCTTCTGCGTAAAAACCTTCTTTAATATCCATCTATTACTATTTCTTTTTTTGCTCATCTAATCTCTTTGAATTATAGAATCCTAAAGTGCAGAAGAAGGCCATTTGGCCCATCAAGTCAGCACCAAGCACAATCCCATTCTGGCCCTATTCCCGTTAGCCCACATATTTACCTAGCTAATCCCCCTGACACTGGGATCAATTTAGCATGGCCAATCAACCTCACCTACACATGGGATTGTGGGAGGAAACCCATGCAGACACAAGGAGAATGTGCAAACTCCACACAGACGGTGACCTGAGGCCGGAATTGTACTCAAGGCAGCAGTGCTAACCACTATGCCACCACACCACCCTTTGGCTTGGCCTCTATTTTTCTTATGCCTCAGTAATATGTCTTGGGATATACGAATACATAAAACAACATGCATTTTCACTACAAGTTTCTGAAGTTTCAAAAATACTGAAAACAGGCAGCATAATGGCACAGTGGTTAGCACTGTTGCCCACAGTGTGAGGGACCCGAGTTCAGTTCTGGCTTTGGATGACTGTGTGGAGTTTGCATGTTCTCTCCATGTCTGCATGAGTTTCCTTTGTGTGCTCCAGTTTCTTCCTATGTCCAAGGATGTGTGTTAGGTATATTGGCTATGCCAAATTTCTCCTCAATGTCAGGGAAATTCGCAGAGTAAATATGTGGGGTTACAGGGATAAGGCCCGGGTGGGATTGCTGTTGGTGCAGGCTTGATGGGCCGAATGATTTCCTTCTGTATTGTAGGGATTTTATGATTCTAAGAAACCATGGATATTTACACAGATCTTACTTATCTGTGATGACTGATTACCCATAGTACATAGATCTTGGTCAAGCTTATTTTGAGTCTTACTGCTTAATATATATTTTTATATTTGTTTGGAGATAAACTTAGTACTGTAGAAAACAGCTGCTAATGATTGCTTACATGAATTACAGTATTCAAACTCAATACTTAAAAGAATTACACAGCATCCTTTCTGAGTGCTTTTGCAAGGGAAGAACTTGAGAGTTAGGGAAAATTAATAGCATGTTTCTAGAATTCTCTACAGTATAGGAATATTATTGATCTATTTTCAATTTTCTTGAAGCTGGATTGTACTCTTCAGAGAAAGAAGCCACAGTAACATGCTGCATAATTGAATAATTGCAGATTAGAACAGACTGTTTTTGTTGCTGTAGACTGCAACTATAACCGATGTAATTGCTATGTACTATCTATAAAACGAGTGTTTCGGAAGTTTAATTCACTGCAGTTGACCACTTTGGACCACGGTGCTTGTACTGGGCAAGATATTAAAAGTTCGACATCGTTCCCCTTTTAGTGAAAATGGATTGTACAAAGGAAGCCTATTCCAGATCCATTAACACATTTCTCACAATAATTTACAAGAAACTCAATTGAAATGACCCGAAAGAAATCAGAGCCCAATCTTAGAAGCAGTAATATTTACTCTTGAAAACATGTTAAAAGTAGAATGGAACTGGTTCCTATCAATTCTACAAAAATGAATTCCACTGTCATCTTAATACAGTTTCACTGGATTGTTTAAAAATGTACTTGAGCAGAGTGTAGGTGAACCAAAGTCGTTGCTAGATTTTTCAGTATATTGTCAGGATCGTACTAACGATTTTGTGCAGAGGGTTTGAGTGAGTGGGTGGTCGGTGCTGATGGAGTCGCTCGATCTCCTTTCTCCCCCTCTTCCAGCTGATTCTGAGCGCTCTCAACTCAACAACAGCAGCCTGCAGCTCACTTCATTTCTCACATGAGTGCCCTTCTTTAGCCTCTTTTCTCTTTCGCACTTTATATCGGCTTCATTACACGACCGATTCATTTGTAATGTAAATTCCGAAACTTAGGAAAGTTTTCCTTCGCCCTTGTCTGAAAGAATACTAAGAGGTATTCAATACGTATTAACACAAATCAGTGGTAACAGTAAAGCAAATCTCCTTAGCAACATAATCTTGATTGCAAAAGGAGAGCCGAGTGTCACGGCGAGAGCATTTAGGATCGAACAGCCCACATGGAATGGGCATTTATCTGCGCGAATGCAGGACAATACCTAGCAGGCAGACAGACTATGAAAAATTCAAAATTAACTCACAGAATTGTTACTCTTTTTCACACGTTAGACAATCGGCTATATTAAATCGATCGTGCAACTTTTCTTCTCAGCAACTTTGTACTACACCCCGGCTAACTGGAAGCTAAGCTACTAATGAATGTGCAACAAGAGGCCTCTCCTTCCTAGCGTTTGATTTCCAGCAGAATCCGCCCGAGGGACGTTTATGTGGAGGGCGAAACCTTCCACACTGCAACAAAACAGTGCCCACTTTACGTTTTATAGTTGAATGTGTATGCCAAATCTGATTACATCGATAAACGTTTTGTTATTGCTGTTTTCTACGCACTTCTACAACGGCAGAGATGGCCCCTTTGTAATTCCTCCGTATTTTACTGAATTAGGCAGGAATTGGGGGCAAAAAAACGGTGTTGAATAAAATTCTGCGTTTTCACAATCTAGTGCACTCCAAATGCAAAATGCAAAAAAAGGGAGCGTATTAGTGTCCTCAGGAAATATTTCTATGTTTTACTTGTGGGAGTGGGAATAGCCGAAATGTCCCCAATAAATTTACTGTTCCACAGTTTTAGGTCATTTTGCCTTTTTGCGATTATCTGGTTTCATACATCCATTGACTACTATGCACTGGAGAACGTAGTTTTTAAATTAGCGGTTTGCAGTCAGGCTAATGAACCCCAATACCCAAAGTGGGTTGAATATCATGGGGTAGTGCGAAACCCGGGATCAAAGTAATTCACGATAAAACATTGCGGAATAAACTTAAATTTCGCAATCCCACTTTTAACGTGCAACAGACAAAACAAAAATAAATGAAAATCTAGTCAAATGAACTGCTACTTTGTCCTTGGAATCTGCTTTTACAACACACACTAGTCAGGCATTTCAGTTTCTGACCAATAGACATTCAGACTTCAAATATTAATCCTGTTCTCTCTCCACAGATGCTGTCAGACCTGCTGAGATTTTCTCAGACTTCAAACGTCAGAATGCAACAGAAAGTCGGTAGAATGTCGGCACTTGCAGCCTCTGTGTATATCCTGAATGTTCAAAGCACCCAAAAATTTTAATTGAATGTTAAACATTTCAGAAAAAGCAGGAGAAACGAGTGTCAAAGGGGAGAGGTTAGAATAACGTTAAGCAATCGAGTATTGAGGTCCAGGCAGTTGAAAGATATTTGAGGTCATAAATGATTGTTCTCCAAGATTGCAATTGAGGAACTCGGAATAAGCAGGGGCTGCATTTCTGTTCGAGTAATGAAGCTGATATGCTATAAGTCTTTTATGTGGAGGATGAAATTGGCAATAGCATGATGTTGGAATTGACCATCAATTGGAATTTCTGGATTGTCAGGAGAACAAATTTATAAGAAGTCTTGATTCGGTTCAATTGGACAATCCCACAACAAATAAAACGAAAAATCCTAATTCAAAACGTCATATCTGGTAAAGCAATCTGGTTGGGTGGATAAATCGAATTCGTGCAAAAAATAACAGAGTGAAATAACCCAACACTCTAAAGAACAAAAAAAATCATTTCACTCAGCTGAAGTTAACAAATTGCTATCAGAGCCATCAAAACTAATTTGGAAAAAAATGATATATCACTGCTGACGGGGGATTGGACCTACATTTCTGTGTCTGCGATTCCAGGATAGCATGTTACCTCCCAGACGTCTGGGTCAAGGATATCATTGAACTGTTGCAGATCATCCTGGCATGCTGGTGAAGAGCCAGAGTGGTTCAGATTCACTACTGATGCCAATGGCACAGGACAAATAGGTCCTGCAATTAGATTTGAAGCAGCGATAAATTTATCAGGACCTCAAAGATGGCAAATCTCTGGCTTCTCTCAATTATTGAGTAGGGTCCAATTTAAAAATAGATTTCTGGAGACTAACAATATCAATGGATATGGGGATTGTGCAGGGAAGTGGCATTGAGGTAAATGATCAGCAATGACCTAACTGACTGGGGGAAGTAGGCTTGGCAAGTAAATGGCCTAGTCTGTTCCTATTGTCAGTACCATGCACAGGTACAGAATTAAGATTCTGTAGCTGAAATAAAAATTGAAAATAAACTCAACAGGTCTGGGAGTATCAGTGGTGAGAGAAACGATCAATATTGAGTCTGTGTGGCTCTTCTCAGAGCTGAAGTCACACAGACTTGAAAAGTGCTGCCAGACCTGCTGAGTTTATCCAGCATTTTATTTTCAAATTTCTAGCACATGTAGTATTTACTTTTATTGCTGTAGATTAATAATGACTGGGGAGATAGTGCACAATGGTGGATTGAGAATACTGGATTGGTGAAAGCAGTTCTGTGCAAAGTGCAAGACTTGTACCTCAACAGGGCCAGGACCAATATCACCGTGGATACACTTGCAAAAGCTGTTGGGAAGGATTTCTACTACTTGATGGATAATGGAAACCCATATTCAGAAAGGGGAAAAATAAAGCTTGAAATGGAAGGCAGAGGAAACAAAGAAAAGGGATCGATAGGAGATTCTGTGGGGAAAAGAGAGACTCCAGGATGGTAGTCTGCCTCCCTGGAGCAGGGGTCCAGGATGTATCAGAGAGGGTAGAGGGAATTTTGAAGGGAAGAGGGTCTAAGGCAAATGTAATAGTTCACATAGGACAAAAAGATGTAGGAAGAAAGCGCAGGGGGGACTTACGTAGACAGTTTAGACAGTTGTCCCTATGGTGAAAATTTTCCAAATTAGGATTAATATATATATTATTATATAGGAATATTAAAATAGGATAATGTATTTGGTATTACGGTGGCGCGGGCTCGTTGGGCCGAAGGGCCTGTTTCCCGTGCTGTGTTGCTTAATAAAAAAAAAAATAGAAAAAGTTTGACAGTGTTCAATGATATAAACTGATTCATGAAGTCTAATGAAAACAGCAGATGAACTGAAACACAGGTAGACCCTTAGAAGTATATCATTGTTATTACTGAAACATAGATTGGAGGAGGGCAGGAATGATAGCTCAATGTTCCTGGCTACACATTTGTCAAATGAGAAGAAATTGGATAAACAGAAAAGATATGCAAGTAACCAACTGTAATTCTGAAGAGAAATAATATCCTAAAAGGGTCAAAGCAATCATTGAGGAGGTCACAGAGACTACAGAGAGATTATAGGTTAACTAACATAAATGGGCAAAAGCATGGCAAATGGAATTCAATGTGATGAAGTGTAGGAGAAATAAAAACATACTATTTGTTGCATGGTGAGAGACAAGAAAATGTTTGCATTCAGAGGGAATTGTACATTCTTGTCCATGAATCACAAAGTTAGTATGCAGATATAGCAAACAAATAGGAAGGCAAATTTTATGCTAGCTTTTGTTACAAAAGGTTTGCAGTATAAGAGTAAAGAAGTTTTATAATAATTATATATTACATACAAGTGAGACCACATTTGCATGGTATGTGTATATTTTTTACTTAAGTATATACATACTTGCCTTAGAAGAAGTGCAACAAAGGCGGACAATACTGTTCCTGGGACGATGAAATTTATTTTACATGGATGAGCTAGTGCTGGGATGAGATTTGTTCTATGAGGGTAGATGAGGCTTTTGTCTTTCTGATAGAATGACACATGATTCAACTGAAACATCTAAAATTCTGAAGAGACTTCAAAATGTTTCCCTGACTAAGAAATTTATAAAATGAAGCTACATTCTTGAAATAATGGGATAGTTCATAGAATCCCTACAGTGCAGGTAGAGGTAGTTTGGTCCATTCAGTCGCCATTTTATTCAACCCCTCTGCCCTATCCCTGTAACCCTTCACATTTACCATGGCTAATTCACATTTGGCTAATCCACCAAACCTATGCATCTGTGGGAGGAGCACATGGAGAAAACTCTCTTATTTGAAGGGAAAACATGCAAACATCTCAGGATGCAATAAAACCTAGGTCTCTGAAGCAGTGGTGCTAACCGCTGTGCTACCATGCTATGCACCTCCCAGAAACAATTGTTTATGATTGAAAAAGGGAGGAACTTCCTCAGAGTTGCGAATCTTTGAAACTCTTACCATTCTTTTTTCAGTAGTATTTATGGGGATAGTGCAGGAGGGTGGATTTGAGATATCTTAGTCATGAGTTTGTTGAATAGTCAAGTGGACTTTAAGGAGGAATAAATGTCCTACCTACACTGCTCTGATTTATGTCATTCTGAAAAGGGAAGGAGTAGTAGGTAGAGAATGCCAGATGGGTTGAGAGGTGGACAGGATGTTACAAAATGCAAGCTCCCTTCCGAATATTGAGATGTCTTTATTCCCAGCCCCGGAGGATAGCCCATTTCTACTTCCTGCTCAAGATTTACAGACTGGGTATAGCAGCAGTCCTTTCAGGCCTCTCTTGCCTGATTTATTATGCAATTTCTTCCCACTTACATGCAGGTCTCTTCCAATGCCCTTTGCTATGGCTGTAAATGAAATGTCTCCTTTTCATTGAGAAAGTTCAAACTCAAACTTCCACCAGTTGGGTTAAGGCTTGACGCTTCTTTAAACGGAGACCCAACCAGTCCCCATTCAACAGTATCTTAATCTGAAATAAAAACAGAAAATGTTGGAAAAACTCAGAAGTCTGGCAGTTTGTGGAGAGAGAAATATAGTTAACTGCACGTTTGTACGACTTCTTCTGAGATCTAATCTGCCTGGCCTAACTGCTCACATTGAACAATTTTTTCTTTGACTCCACTTCTCTAAAATAAAAAAGGATTTGCTACACATGCCTTTGTTCCAGTTTTATTCAGGTCCCTCTCTTACAGCTTATTCTAGCATATGACTGCATTAGTATAGTTTCCAGCTATTGCCCCAAACTGGAAAAGTTAATTAGCTTTGCTTCAATTTCCATCCTTCCTTTGCTTTCACACAGCCCAATTTCAATTCTTCCCTTCCTGGATATTTCTGTTTCCATTTCTGGGGATGGGTTTTCCACCAATGTCCACCATAATGTCACAGGTGGAGGATGTGGTCAAGAAGGCGTATGGTGTGTTAGCCTTCATTAATTGAGGGATTGAGCTAACGAGTCGGGATGTAATGCTGCAACTTTATAAGACCCTTGTCAGACTCCACTTGGAGTACTGTGTGCAGTTCTGGTTGCCTCACTACAAAAAGGACGTGGAAGCTATTCAGAGAGTGCAGAGGAGATTGACAAGGATGTTGCCTGGATTGGGAGGGAGTTAGGTCTCTTCTCCCTGGAGAGACAAAGATTGAGAGGCGGCTTGATAGAGGTTTATAAACTGTTGAGAGGTATACATAGGGTGGATTCTCGGAAGCTATTTCCCAGGGCTGAAATGGTCGCTACGAGAGGACACAGTTTAAGGTGCTGGGGCGCAGGTAAAGAGATGTCAGGGGTAAGTTTTTCCATTCAGGGTGTGAGTGAGTGGAATTGGCTGCTGTTGGTGGTGGTAGAGGTGAACCCATTGGGATCTTTTGAGAGACTTCTGGATGAGTACATGGGATTTAATGGGATTGAGAGTTATAGATAAGTCTGGTAGATGTGGTTATGATCAACGCAACTTGTGGGCTGAAGGGCCTTTTGTGCTGTAATGTTCTATATCAAATTCGCATCATTCCCACAGCCACCTTGACTACACTTTTCCCCACCTGTTTCCTGTAAGAATCTATTCCATACTCCCATTTGTTCCATCTCTGTTGCATGTTCTGACAGTATCAATTTTTCCAATATTTCTTCCTTTTTCTTCAACTGAGGATTTGACTCCATTATGTTTATGACAAGAGTGTGTCTACTCCATTACACACATATTTTTAGCCCTTTTCCTGCATCTGGTTCCCATCTTCACAACCATAGTGCACATTCAAGAAATCATTTTCTGTCATGCCTTCCACCTCCAGCATGATGCCATCATCAAACACATCATTACCTTCATTTTCAGTATGTCAGATTGATAGATTTTTGGCATATGGAATACGGCAGGAAAATGGAGTTGGGGGTCAAAGGTCAGCCAAGATCCTCTTGAATGGAAAAATAGGTTCAAGAGGTCATAAGACAAACCGTCCGCCTGACTGTGCTGCCTTCTCCCAATTCATTAATAATGATAGTGAAGAACAATGGTCCCAATACGATTCATGCAATCCCTGAAGAATTTGAAATATAGCCTATTGCCTACAAAAATGTAGTCAATTTCTTATAAAATAAAATTGACCCATCAGTCCATAGAGTTATCTCTTAAATAAATTTTCATTTTAAAAAAAAGGTAAGTATATGCAGTCAACCAAATTACTTCATCTATTGGCCTCAGAGCTCCTTTAGTAACCACTTCAGTATCCAAATAGTGACAGGGAGAGAATTTGGGAATACCAATTTCACTTGTAAAAAAATTAGCACTAGGATACTGGAACTTGTGTTCCAATCTTGCATTCTTGCTTTGGGCACAAAATTCACTTGCTGACGTTTTAAAATGAGAACTTTATTTGGTGTTCTCCAAACATGGCTTATAAAGAAACAGGAAACTGTACAGCATAGGAACAGGCTCTTCAGCCCATCAAGCCTGCTCCAACACATGACAAGCCTTCTAAAGACCAATCATATACTTCTGTAAAAACAGTAATCCCCATTGCAGCATTTAACTCCTTGAAACATAACTTGTCTTTTTTCTTCCCCTCTTCTCTTACAATGATAATGAGATTCAGTTGAGTTCAAACAATTTCAATTCACTTCGTTAGAAAATGTGAATATTGCATTTTTGATATAAATGTGCTAGTTTACCACACCATTTGGTTGACTACATAATTAATTCAGTAATAAATGAACAGTGAATATCTTGTAAAGGATTTCTATTATCTGCCATCAAGTGAAAACATTCTCCTTCAGCAACTAATTCTTCTGTGAACTTTCATATGAAATCAGAGTTAATTCTTTATAAACAACTTATGATTTCCTACAATGCACTGGTGGAAATCCTTCTCATAATTGCTAGATTGTTTAGAAAGTATCAATATGTATCTTTCACATCTGTTAATTTTGCATTCACATCTAAACAAAATGAATTTCACTGAAAATTTTAAAATTATAACTTTCCACAAATTTCTAAAATCTGGATTAAATTGTTGCAGAGAAAAAGCTTGAATTCACAAAAGGTGTAATGATACAAGGCTGATATTTTAATTTTTGCAAATACGTATAACAAATTTCAAAAATTCCAGTCTTGGGTCAGGTTCTCTGATAAACTATAACAAAATAGTTACACATGAAAGATTCCAAATTTACAGTACAGTAAGAGCTTTCAAAGTTTGCTGCTGTTACATAAAACCTACACTGTAAAGGTTAAACAGGTTTGATCTACAACTAGAAAGCCATTGTTTCCTATACTTTGAAATCTTCATCTTAGCTAAGTACAAGATTTTGGCCAATTCCAAAGATAACTGCCTCAATTAGCCAAATAGCATTTGGCATTTATATATATAAAAAAAACAACTAGACCAAGCTTTCAACACCATCAGGAATAGCTGTATAGGACTAGTTTGAAAGGAAAAACATTTATTATCACTGCTTATGTATCTTTTTCCATGTGCAGTTTCTCATTAACATTTGGTCCTTTTCAACCAAGACAATGCGTTAGTCCAGGTTTCAGATCACTTCATACCTGCCAAGTGGTGTCTGTAGCAAGATTTAGATCAGTAATGATTTTGTTCTTCTCCAAAGTGTAACATTCATCATGTGAGGTAGTTACCCACAAAAAAAAATAAAATTGCTGAAATTCATTTAAACTCAGAAGTATGACAGGCAATGTTGGTCTTCCAACTAATGAACAATGTGTTCCACTACTTTGCTGAAATCATGATAAATCTACATTCATATTTAAGATAAAATAGCATTAATATTTCAGTGTTAAATATTTCTGACCAGTGTTTTTTATTTCTGAAATAACTCGTTCTCATTTATTCATTTGTAGTCAATTGCTTTCCGTGTACATTGCTCTTAGGAGAGTCACTTCCAGCCACATAATCTAAGTGAATTTGAAGTAAATGAAGAGCACAAAGAGACATAAATGTATTAAAAACAGAGCAAATATAACATCTGAATATGCATACGATCTGGCTACATAATTAGCCAGTAATACAAGATGAACAGCTGTCAACTGACCATATTTCAACAGAAACATTATTGCTTATAAAATGATTACACGATTAATTCATTGACTAGGTAGTACAGTTTTTGAGAGGCAATAAATGGACGACATGTTTCATACAGAGAGAACGAATCAGATAAATTACCAAACTGCTATTTATCAAACAAACTTCCATTAACTTTGGTCTTTCAGATTATTGTAACATTTACACAAAAAAAATTTCTCTATCACAACAGAATGAGGCGTTTTGTTATCCAGAATGTAAAAGAAGGTTCAGTGAATTCCCCATCTTTTCTCCCATCCTGTACCTCAAATTAGGTATCAGCTTAGTTATACATGCACACACTGACTTGGACAGTAATACATCATTACGTACAGCAAAATTCGCAAATCAATTATGAAGCTTTTTTGTAATTCAGAAATTATAGATGTGTTGGACAATTACACACTTTTGATCAAATTTGATCAATTTTCATATATTTCACAAACTGATCATTGAAGGATATTGGGAACAAATACAAGAAATAGCTAATTGTGTATAATTTTTCAACATCAGCCAAAGGTGCTAACAACGTATGAGAACTTAATTTTGTATAATTCCAAATATTCCAGATATTGTATTTAACAGTAAAAATTGACCCTTTAAGTATCAGGGACCAATCTCTGAAATAACCGACTTTCTAGAACTCTGAGCAAGACTATAATTAAAAAAGCTAAAAATATAAAAACCTTAACCTGCACCATAAGTCCTGGTAGTATTCAGTGAAATACTAAATGGAAAGCAGCACCTCTTTGAATACATTGACAGGTTCCACTATCTGAGGTGCAGAATATATATACTCATATATCTATATATATATATAGATATATATAGATATATATTCATATATATCTATATATGACCTAACCAAAAAAAATTATACAATATACATAAATCTGCACAATGAACTATTTGTTAACATCTGTACAAGGCAACAAAAATCTACACATCTATATGAAAATCTAAATTGTGCAGAAATAAAGTAAACAAATAAAGTAACAGAAGTCGTAAAAGCCATAATTTATGGCAGCTACATGATCAAAATATCCATTTTTTGATTGTGATACTGATGCAATTTTCACAGGCCTGGCTCCAAACAACCAGATAATGCATGCAAAAGCCTTCATTTGATTTTGCTACAGTATTACTTTAAAGTATTTTATTCTATTTGCTTTGAGTTCAATATTCAGGACATAGGCAGAGCCAATGGACATGATTTCTTCACATGAACGTTGTGACTTCTGTAGCTATGGTAGAATGTGTTTCTGAATACGTGCACAGTAGATCTCAAGTTCAATTTTAAAAGAACAAGGAGAAAAGTGTTATATCAAAATGAAATAAGAACAATACTGCATGGAGAAACTACTTGACTCTTCAGGTATTGGGTGAAGAATGGAACATGCAGAAAAGTTGATCCTTTTAAAAAATCCAACTAGTAATTTTAATTCATTATCAAAAATCTCCTAGGAAAATGTGGGGTGATTCACAGGCATTTTACCAAATTGATTATTTTAATGACCATTGAACAATTTTAGATAATTTTAGTGAGTTTTGTAAAAGTTGTTGAATGTGCAAAAGGAAATCTGTATCAAGAAGCATTAAAAGGAGAGAGTCAGATGACTATTAGAAGCATTTTGGAAGAATGGTGAGATCCAAAGAAGAAAAACAAGATCAATGCATCAAGTGGACAACTAATAAAAGGAAGTTTGGAATGTAAGTTATGAAAAATACAAAAACAACTAACTTAAGCAAAAACATATGGACAGAAAAACTGGATAATAACCATAAGAATCTGTGAGACTGACAATCTTCACTAGGAGTACCAAGCAAGGCACCATTGGAAGGACAACACACTTCAAGTCTCTGAAAAATCTGTTGCTAGTCTGGTCGAAATATTGGTGTCTTCGGTAAAAACTCTATTAAGATGACCTGAGAAAGAAGCAATTAAAAACATGTTACAAAAGTAGTACAATCGTAGAAACCCTGAAGTGCAGAAGGAGGCCATTTGGCCTATCAAGTCTGCATCAACAACAATCCTACCAGGCACTATCCTCATATCCCCACTATCCTCATTACCCACTAATCCCTCTAATTTATGCATCCTGGGACACCAAGGGACAATTTAACATGGCCAATGCACCTAACACGCACACCTTTAGACTGTAGGAGAAAACTGGAGTACCCAGAGGAAATCTATGCAGGCGTGGAGAGAACATGCAAATGCCACACAGATAGTGACCCAAGCCAGGAATCGAACCCACATCCTGGAGCTGTAAGGCAGCAGTGCTAACCACTATGCCACTGTGCCGTCCCTATTCTTTTAGTAGTTTATTCCCAACCATGTTTTAACAAGATTGAAGGAGTGAGCCAGCAAACATCCCAACCATTTAGTATACCTTTCTTTGACTTGAAGGTCATTAGTCAACAATGTCCTCAGCACGTGACTAACAATAATCAAGATTACAAATCTTCAACAGTATCATTAGGACTATGCAAACATCTAGCTAATATAAGCACAAAGAAGTTGATTATAAAAGCAGCAACTTTTTAAACATAATTCTTATTTAATTTGATTTTGAATAAAGCCAACAAACGATCTTTTGTATATTTTTCAGGAAAGTTCTGAAGAGATTTGGCACTATTAGCTTGATATTTTTCAAAATTTTCACTATTAAAACCTAACCAAATATGAGCCTAAAGAGAAAATGCAGGTGTGGCAGCACATGTGAGAAGAGAAAAGAGATGACATTGAGTCCAGGTGACCCTTTGTCAAAGCTCGAAGCTGGACCCAGCAATGGCCAAGAACCCAGTGAGTTATCAAGCTGGCTAGCAACTGGAAGGCCATCGGTGCAGGGCCACTGCACATGTGCCAACCTCAGCACTGACAGATCTACATATACGCAGTTACCCCCTCAGCACATTGATTTCAGACTCTCCAGTGGGAATAGGTCCACCCCCTAGTTTTTAATGATATTCATACTGGTGGCCTTTGATGTGCATAGAATAGGAGATTCTCTGAACCCTCACAAAAAAAATGTGAATTACTCCAGTTTTTACACTAAGTCAACACGTTCCGGCTCTCTTTCTTTGTGAGAACAGGATGTATCGGAGAAATCTTTCAGTGCAACCATTGTTATAGTTGTACTAGATGTGCTAATGGCATTTACTACCAAATAAAGCTGTTGGACTTTAACCTGGTGTTATGAGATTTCTTACATAGTTGCACTAGAACAGCTTAGTTAGGAGTACAGCAAGTCTAAAACTTGATTAATCTGCAAGGCAGCTCTCCTAATTTTGGCCCTAGATGTCAGTAAGGAGAGCTTTGCAGGGTTGATGGAGCTAAGTTCGTTGTTGGCAATTCTGGTGCTAAGATCAGCTTGATGGTCTATTCAGTTTTATTCCTTTGAGGTGTTTAAGCAATCTGATACAATGAGTGTTTTGCTAGGCCATTTCAGAGGGCTGTTGGTCTAGAGTCACATATAGTCATTTTTGATATGGATGGCAGATTTCCCTTCTCTGAATGACATCTACAACAATAGACAATGATTTCATGATCATTATATTTTAATTTGAGATATTTATTGAATTGAAATTATATCTGCTATGATGAGATTCAAAGCTGGGTCCCTAGAGCATAACCCTGGGTGTCAGGATTGCTAGACCAGTGATTACACTATTACACCACTTCTTCCCCATAAAATAAGAGCGAGAAAGAATTAATTGTGAGAAAGAAAAAAATTTTCAGCTCTTTTCAATATATTTCATTTAATTTCATTCTGCAGTGAAGGTTAAAAAGGCATCTGGTAGCATATTCGAGAATATGAAGATCTCATTTCCTAATGTACTTGGGGATAATTATTTTCATAGGCTATGGATTCAGTAAGTGCAAGGTATAAATTTCAGACAGCCAAAAAGGGAGAGGTTCAGAAGAGATTTTTTAAAAATGCAGAAAGCTGTTTGGAATAGCAGGAATGCAACCCATAAGTGAAATGAATAAGAGAACTGAATAGATACTTCAATATTTAATAAAAATAGAAAAAGAACATGAAAAGTAGGGAAATGAAAATTTCAAGGCGCATAGTAACCATAATCTAAGTGACTTGCTCCTGTGCTATACAAGGTTATGATTCTTGAACCTCACCTTCAGTCGCTCTTTCTAATTTCCAATTCTTACTTGTATTGAACTTCCGACTCCTTTGTGAAATGTCTAATGATACGTTATGTTAAAGACACTACGTAAATGCAATATCTTGCTGCTCTAGTTAGAGCAGTTTGTGCATGTCCAGAAAAACAGAGATATATGATACCAATGATTATGGTCATTTATTTTTGATGTTGTGTATGTGCTTAGGTAGAGAAAAACATGAGGCAGCACCCCACTTGTTTGAAGACACTGCTGACCAGGTTTGTGAGGGATGGGGGTTGTTGCTGTTGTGAGTGATTATAGAGGTCTCAACTCTGGACTTCAAAATGATTTTCTTCAACTAAAACTAAAAATCAGAGTTACATTTTTTCTAAAGTGCAGAAAGAAAGTTTTGGGCTTTGTTGTTTCTGCTATCTTCCATTTAGTATTTATAATTAATTATTCTCACTTTTTGCTAAAAATAATTTTAAATTAATATGTAAAATTAACTTCAATTTTATGAAATTTAAAAATAGTTCAGGACTTTGTATACATAGGATTACTAGTTACTTTTTAGCTGCAACTATAAAGAAACAGTTCACACCAGCAAAGAAAGAATCTTAATTCAAACACTTTCTTGTTTGGAGACTAGGGACATGACGTTGCTATCTATGAAGAGAAAAACCTTTAACAACTCACTCAGGTCCTCCCTTCTTTGCATTACAAAAAACTCTTCACGTGCCTTTCACATTCTCATAAATCAACATGTTTGATATAGTTGCTGATGTTACAAATAATCTATAGCAACCAATTCAGCGAATGGGTGCTGTTCCACACAAAAAAGCATTTTGAAAGGCCTTTGTTATCTTGTAGACTTTGGTTTCAAATAGGGTTTTCAATAAGGTTAACAGAAGAAAGGTGATGAGAAAAGCAGATATTTAAATAAGACATTAAGTAGAAGTTAACTAACATTTGTGAAATTCTACATGGAAACAAAGTTTTAAATTATGTTTTTTAACAGCAAAACAAGAGTGAAATTGCTATTTAAATATAATGGCTTTCAAAATCTAAGTTTCTTTAGAACAAAAAGAGACACTTAATTTTAGAATGAAAATTCACAAAAATCATTGTGCAACTTTTAAAATAATTCAATTAAAATGAAATAGAAGTTAGAATGCAACAAAATGTATCAAATTGAGCAAAACACAGAAACAAGAGGTCTGATCTTGCAGTAGGTACAATGCAATTTATATATAAACTCATCACTTTGACTATACGTTAAAATTTAAAAAAATCTTCAACAGCACCACATTTGGACAAAGGATAACATCATTTAAGTATTAGCCTGAAATATTCAATATTAGTAAGTTATCCTTAATTTGTTCTCCATTCCTGTCACTCCCTCAAGTCTTCCCATATTACACCAAGATCATTACCAGGCATACAAGAGTGACAGCAAGTGATGTGCTCCTTCCTGGGATATATGGGGACTTGGCAAATGGGGTATAGCAAGAAAAGTTGCTAAGCTTACCCGAATGCAATTAATACTTAATAGCTGGAGAAACTGTGGGAGTTAAATTCTCTTCCAATACTTCGTCACAATTTGAGCTGTTACCCTGTTTTTTGACTAGTCAATGCCAATTTTACAAATAATCAGAGCAATTCAGAAAGTAAAATCTGTGATAGACGCACTACCAGATTACCTAAACAGTTTTCCTTTAGTGTTTTTAAAACAAAGAGGGAAACTGCATGGATATAAATTTTGTCTGAGTCACAAATTTGATGAAAAAGAGTTACTCAATAAATAGTTGCTTGTCTAATCACTAATTGCAACAATGGTTTTACTTAACTATCTTGGGACCCATTACTTCTCCACTGGATTATTGCATTGTGTATGTGCTTGGAAGAGAGATTACCATTTTACTTTGCATGGTTAACTAAATCATGTTTAAAGATTCCTCTTTTTGGATAGACATATCACTTCCCTTAATATATCTCAGTTAATTCATTCTATCAATTAATTTATTATTTTCAGAGCACAGTGCAGCCTTGTTTTCAGGCCATTCATAACTTTATAAATCTGCCTTGCACGTGAATATGTGCATCTGTGGACCGTAATAAATTTTTCCACTCAAGCGACTAAGTAGGCTGACACCTTTCTGATTAATAACTGCTGAAAGAATAAGATCAGAAGCAAAATAAATGATCATTTAATAGAGAAAGTAACAAAACAGCCCTTTAACTTACATATTCCATCATGTTATTGGTTTCACATTTCCTTTTGCTCAGTCTCCAGTGCAAGCACAGCTGGAAAAGAAATGGAGAAAAGGAAGAAAAATGACTTCCATTTTATTCCTACATCCAGACAAACCCATTTATCCATCTTTCATATTTTTCTACCAACAAAAGCATCTGTTTCCATACTGTGCAATTCAGTCCCCAATGGTCTGAACCCCATGCTAAAGTTGCTCCCTGCGGCACTCACCTTGTGGTATAACCTATTGTTTTCCCATTCTAATAACTTCTCGATCGATCTTCGTGTCTGGAAGACAAATGAGGTAGAATTTTACTCTTGACTGGCTTCTGAAAAACTTTGCAGTGCAGCTGCTTGTGTGAATGGAAGAGGCAGAGAGGTGTGGGGACAGTGACTGAATACAGGGTGGTCCTATGCCACAGGCTGTGTTCTGCCAAAGCACCTTTGGTGTTAAACAGTAACTAAAAATGGTGCTCATTTCTAGTCTGCCCCTTCTCCCTTGCTTACACATCAACAACATTTTAAAAGAATTTTAGTTATGACAGAAGAAAAAAATTACTACTGTTACAAAGTAATTAAGTTTATTACATTGATTACTAAAAGACTTTTCAAAATAATGCTTGCAATAAATATTACACTGATGCATACAAGCACATATACAAGAAATTTATGGTCAAAAGCTACGTAACTGCAATATTAAGGAGGGTTTGCATATATACGTTAAAGTCTTAAATCATGAAACAAACCGAAGGTTCTGCTCAATATTAAGTTAACATTGTACCTTTTTTTAAGGATTTTATTGCAGTGTGTCAACTTGAACAAAACAATGAAAATTAAAAAAGGTTTGCTTTATTATAATTTGTATCTATGATTAAGTTTCTTGTTCCAGTTATTAACATAAATCCCAAAGAATAATCAGTAGTTAGACTTGATACAGGTACATAATATTGAAAAATAAGTTTAGCAGAATATACTGTGCTAAAATTATTTTACTGCATTTGGAAAAACAGAAAACATCAGGTACTGAAATGTATTTTACTATTTACTTATAGCCTTACTTTTCAAAACACAATTCTTTATTTCATGTTCCTTCAGTTGATTTAATTGGGCAAAGTGAAAAGAATGGTTTACTACCCAACTTCTTCAGGGATGCCTATGACTGGAAGCCAGTTCATGTTTTGTTTGAATCAAAGATAGAACACGTAGCAGTGACGATATTGAATCTAAGAGCAAAAGGAACAAAAGAATCCCTACTGATCACTCCTTTCATATCACTAACATATCTATATATCAACAGGAATTGGACTAAGATAGCAGAGAAAAATTGTTCTTTTTAAAAAGAAAGGGGGAAGGGTAAATAAGTGATGAAGCCAGGTGTCAAAATAAAATTCTATAGCTGCAGGTGCAGAAAAGCCATTAAACATTGCCCTGCAGTTCAACTGCACCACTGATGCAGCTGCTGCTCACAAACCCAAGTACATCACTGTTTAAAAGGATGTCAGAAAACAAAGTAAAAACAGGTATGAGATATACATTTTTCTTCCATGTTCTAACTTACAAGTCAAGTTTCAGAATGTTAATTAAGAAACGTTGCAATTTCTCAAAGTATATTACTGGGTAACAGATATTCTCATAAAAATTTGCAAGGAACAATTTTCCCTTAAAGGCTGATTTTAGTCAACCATGACATGCTCAGCACAGCTTTATTGGTGTGTTAACCATTCTTGTTCATTTAGTGAGGCAAGAGTGAAATCTGTGCCATCTACGTTAGAAAACTAAATAGACTTGTGCATTTAAAAATACTTCATTTGTAAGATGTTATTTTCTGTGAAGCAATGAGATGAAATTTTAACCAACACAAAAAAACTGCTATTTAAGTATAAGACACTTGTTTTAAAGAATGTTACCAGTTTGATTTCACAGCTGGAATCTGAAAAATACAGTATATTGACAACTAACATTTCCACTATGTGCAGTGGAATATTTTGTAAATAGACAAAATGCTTAATAGCAGAAAGTTTTCTACAAACAATCCACAATGCATCCTTATTATTATCAAATAATATTTTTGCAAATAACTGAATATAACCAGGTGCCCAAATAACACTTTTCAAAAATAAAATTATTGTGGAAAATCAAAATCTTAGACTGTTCCACTTTAATATGAATTTGAAAAAGAAAAAAATGAAATGAAATAAAACACCCTTTTTGTGATTATAGTGCAGATACATGCACGTTGGGATTTTTTTACTTAATAAGTCAAAAGCATTTTAAGAAGTAGGGCGCAGATTTTAAAGAAACAAAAAATATCCTTGGGGAGGTTTAACTCCCTACTTAATAGTTACATCAGTCCTCCAGATGCAGACTTTCTCCTCATTAATAATGTGTTGAGCTACTGATGTTTATTACTGGTTACTGTCAGCTACACAAACATCATATAGAAATAACTGGGTAGAAGTTATATTTTTAGAGGAAAAAGATTTGCTGGATATATTTCAAATCTAAATTTTGCTATTGTAGCCCAATATCTCTTTGTGAACAGCACAATAACAGCAAAATGTAAAACATTGCCATTTATAGTTACACTTTTTAATGTTAGTAGTTGCTAGTCAATCTGAAATGAAAAGAAAATAAGTTTGTGGAGTGTAATTAACATTCAGTTCAGTCATTTTGGCCCTTGTCTAGCCCCAAACCTTTGTTAAGATTTGCTATTCTGAAGGCTTGAGGGAAATCGATTTGATTCTAATGGTACCATGAAAAGAACATGATCTAACTGCTTTCAGCCCTCCGTAAATCTGTACTTGGTCTTTATCACAATGCTACCCCAATTTAAAAAGCACTGAATGTCTCGTCAATGACTTTGTGAAACAGACAAGGAGCGGACATAAAAATTCCAATAGTTGTTTAAGCAGCAAAGTTCATTTGCATCACAGCGAATTTGAAAAGGCCTGACCTCTCAAACCGCCTCTCAGGTCTATGAAGTTGTAGCCTTGACAAGCTTGCATTGACAGAGCTCATTGACTCTGAAAGGCTACTTTATCAATGGAAAAAGACGGACTACGTTCTTCTACTTCAAACTGGCATCTGCCTGCCCACCCGCTGCTGATCCGAAGGTGACACTAATACAAAACTACAGACTTTACTCCCCAATATCCCTTCAGCATCGACATTAAGTACAGGATATACTTCATTTCTGTTTTTTTTTCAATGCTGGCTGGCTGCATTCTACGGTATTTGTACTACTTAACAAAAGCAAGTACCAATGGAACTACTGGGTGCAATCACATTATAGGCTGGAACAAAAACTCTGGAACACAAGCTGGAAAACTGCTCAGCCTCGATACCAGAAGCTGCAAAATTTCAATGTCAGGCTCTAAATAAAGGAAGTTTTACAAATTTTCTAAGGTTTTGTTTCCAGCAAAATTACCAACACACACTATCAAACTAGAGCGTTAACACTGGGAAATTAATGACCAGACTATAATCTGCCAAAAATTTGATCCATCTCTTTACCATCAGCAAATCTGAAATTAGTAATACATTTCTGCATTTTCATATAGTACCTAAAATATTCCTGAACTAAATGCACGTCACTGAATCTCAATTTTCCTTGCAATTTTCTACTCTCTTTTCTGTTTAAAAAGCATCCGTTTATCAATGGAAGATCATTTTGCAAACATTAGTAATTCTCTGATACTTTTCCCAGATTGTCAACAGAGCTTAATCTTATTCAACCAGACAACACATCTCAATTTTAAAAAGATTTCATTAGAATATTGAACAGGTACATACGCTGATTGTAGTGGCCTTATTTGTCTGGCTGCAATCTGATAACTCAGCAGAGATGATGAACAGGGACTTTATCCAGAAGCAGCAACTCTGCATTGGAAATATTCAATGATATCAAGAACATTCTTTTAACCCCATTTACATAACTCCAGCAATCTTTGAAATAAAACATTAACCCAAATCTTCTCCCAAAAGAGAAATACTGTAATAATTACACAAAAATGCTATTAATTGGCAACTAGGCAGCTGCAATGGTAATATCAGGAAGGTGAGAGAAGAACCTGAAATAGGAGGGGAAGTGTCTAGTTGTCGTGGGCCACGTGTTCCAATAACATGGATAGGGCTAAGAAAGTAGGGAGTAGGAGCAGCAATGGGCTAAATTAAACAAAGTAGAATCAACAAAGCTAATACTCTTTGCATTATTACCCGAGTTATGACCAAAATGGCATAAATTAAATAAGATCAGAATTTAACGCATGGCTCAATGAGTGATTTCAATCTGTGGCACACTGTCATCAGCACCAGGGAAAGAGAGCTGTACTGTTGGGCTGCCTTCACCTAAACTGTTCGTCCATTGTCATTGATGAGGACCTCGACACCATTAGTCATTTTTAGGCTGGTTGTGATGTATTTGTAGGTGACTGATCAGGCCAATTCAGTCACGGAATGTCCTGGCACGTATCCAATAGACTTGTGTAGACACTGTAGTTGTTGCGCTGGTGGCTCTGGACTTGTGCAGGTTGCGCTTAAGTTTTGCCTCAACAATTCACCTTGCTTCATGAGTTTGACAACCTTTGTGGATGAAGCAGCGTCAGCGAAGGTGGTTTTATGTCAGTGTTTTCCAGATGGTCGTGTCTATGTCAAGCGACTTCAGGGAAGCCTTGAATGTGTATTTGAAACGTTTCTTCTGCCCTCCATGCGAGTGTCTTCCAGCAGAGAGTTCCCCTAAAAGGAGCTGCTTGGGTATGCGCTTGTCTGAGAAACATAGAACATGGAACATTACAGTGCAGTACAGGCTCTTCGGCCCATGACGTTGTGCTGGCCAGTGGAGCGAATCTAATGACTCTCTAACCTAAACTATTCCATGATATCCACTGACCATTTAAACGCTCTTAAAGTTAACAAGTCCACAACTGCTGCAGGCAGGGCATTCCACAGTCTTACTACCTTCTGAGTAAAGAACCTACCTCTGACATCTGTCCTCTAATTATCACCCCTCGTGTTAGCCATCACCATCCGAGGAAAAAGGCTCTCACTGTCCACCCTATCTAATCCTCTGATCATCTTGTATGCCTCAATTAGGTCACCTCTTAACCTTCTTCTCTCTAACAAAAACAACCTCAAGTCCTTCAGCCTTTCCTCATGAGACTTTCTCACTGTACCAGGCAACATCCTGGTAAATCTCCTCTGCACCCTTTCCAATGCTTCCACATCTTTCTTATAAGCTGCGACTAGGATTGTACGCAATACTCCAAGTGTGGCCACATCAGAATTTTGTACAGTTACAACATGATCTCACGGCTCCGAAATTCAATTCCTCTACCGATAAAAGCTAACATACCGTATGCCTTCTTAACAGCCTTATCAACCTGCGTGCCAATTTTCAGGGATCTATGCACATGTACACAAAGATCTCTCTGCTCGTCGACACTACCAAGAGTCCTTCCATTAGTCCTATATTCTATAATCCTGTTATTCTTCCTAAGTGAATCACCTCACACTTTTCCACATTAAACTCCATTTGCCATCTCTCAGCCCAGCTCTGCAGCTTATCTACGTCCTTCTGCAAACTATAACAGCCATCCTCATTATTTACAACTCCTTCAACTTTAGTGTCATCCGCAAATTTACTAACCCATCCTTCTATACTCTCATCTGGGGTATTTATAAAAATGACAAACAGCAGTGGCCCCAAAACAGATCCTTGTGGTACACCACTAGTAATTGAACTCCAGGTTGAATATTGACCATCAACCATCACCCTCTGTCTTCCTTTAGCTAGCCAATTCCTGATCCAAACTGCTAAATCACCATCAATCCCGTGCATCCAGATAACACAGCCTGCTCAGCAGGTCTGTGCTCTCGTCAGCAGTGTGTGGACTGTTGGTAGACTTGCTCTAGAGAGAACTTCAGTGTCTGGTACTTTGTCTTTCCAACAGATGCATAATATTCTGCGAAGGCAAGTCGCGGAAATGATTGACTTGTCTTGCATGCTTTCAATACACAGTCCATGTTTCACAGGTGTACAGAAAGGTAGTGAGTACAGTGGCGCTATAGACGTTCAGTTTTGTTGCTGGGCTGATTCCTCGATGTTCCCATACTGTAAAGCGCAGTCTACCGAAAACAGAACTTGCCTTTGCTATTCTGCAGTTAACTTCTGCATCAATAGTCACTGCTGGGGAGAGGGTGCTGTCAAGATAAGAGAACTGGTCCACTGCCTGTAGCTTCCGCCTTTGATTGTGATTATGGGTTCAGTGTACAGTGCATGAGGACCAGGCTGGTGCATGACTTCGGTCTTTTTAACGTTGATGGTGAGTCCAAAGTTGTGAGTCACAAGCTGTGGAAAATTTGTCCATACTGACTTGCATCTCTGGCTCTGAGCCAGCACAGTAAGAAGTCTGACAACACCAGTTTTAAATCCAACCGATTTATTTGATAGTAAACTCGTAAGCTTTCAGCTCTATGGCCTTCGTCAGGCGAATGAGGTGTTCTGGTCTCCAATAGCACACATATCAGCACAGACAGTTTATAGATTACTGATTAGAATGCGAATCTTTTCACCTAACCTGCTATTCAAGTCTTAAAGTGGCGAACAATGTGAGTGGAAGGAGCACTGAGCACAGGTTAAAGAGATGTGTATTGTCTCCAGACAGCACAGTAAGTGAGGTTTTTTGTTAACCCAGGCAAGTCATGGGGGTTACAGATAGTGTGACATGAAGCCAAGATCCCTGTTAAGACTGTTCTCATGTGTGCGGAACTTGGCTGTCGTGTGCTGTGAAGGCCCCCTTGAAGAACGTTTATCCAAAGGTTGGAGGCCGAATGCCCATGACCGCTGAAGCGTTCGCCAACAGGAAGGGAACAGTTTTGCTTGGTGATTGTCGAGCGATGTTCATTCATCCACTGTTGTAGTGTCTACATTCTGAGCCAGCATACAGGGTGCAGTCATCAGCAAAGAGGAAACTTCTCAGAACAGTCTCTTTCACTTTGGTAATAGCTTGAATCTCCTCAGGTTGAAGAGCTTCCCATCCATACTGTACTTGAGGTTGATTCCAGCAACATTTCCTGGAAGGCATCATTCAGCATGGCAATAAACCATGCTGAACAGTGTGGGTGTGAGCACACAGCCTTGTCTGATGCCAATGGTGACTGGGAAAGCCTCAGAGAATTCTCCACCATCCAGTACTCTGGCCATCACCCAACTGGCACACCATCTGAATAAATTTGGGAGGACAGCCGAACATTGACATGATCCTCCACAGGCCTTGTCAGCTTACAGTGTCAAAGGCTTTTGCGAGGTCAGAGGGTGTGTAGAGCTCGCGATTCTGCTCCTGACACTTCTTCGGAAGCTGGCACGCAGCAAAAATCATATCAGTAACCCCAAGACCTTTGTGGAAGCCAGACTGTGACTCTGGAAGCAGGCCCAGCTCCAGATGAGTGACCAGATAATTTAGCAGGACTTTCCTGTTTTCCTGTGATGGAGAGCAGTGAGATTCCTAGGTGGTTGTCACATACTTGCCGATTGCCCTTCCTCTTGTAGAGGTGTACAATGGAAGCATCTTTAAGTTCTTGAGGAATGGATCCTTGCTTCCAAAAGGACTGGAACAAATTGGCGAGCTTCTTGGTAAGTGCAGGACCAGCAGCTTTATAGATCTCTGCTGCTATGAATCTGCCCCTGGGGCATTGCCACTGGATAGCTGGCTGCCAGCTTTTGTGACTGCTGCTACTACCGGTGGATTATCCATGGTGCTGTTGATAGCAACCTGTGGAATCCTGTTTACTGCCTCATTGTTAATAGATGATGGTCGGTTGAGGATGGCTTCAAAGTAGTCAGCCCATCTCTGCAGGATCCGAGCCTTCTCTGTAATGAAAGTTGTATCATCTGTACTCAGGAAGGGGGAACTCCCAAGAGATTGAGGTCCATAGAGTGTTGAGGGCTTCATAGAACCGTTTCAAGTCATTTCTGTCAGTGTATCCTGTATTTCATCTGTCATGGTGATTCTATACTCTACGCAGTTTATTCTGGACTGTCCTGTGAGCACTGGTAGAAGCATTTTTCTTGGCGGCTGAAGATGGATCGTTCTGACAGGCCTGATGAAGACGATGCTTTTCAACAAGTAGAGCCTGTATTGCCTCATCATTCTCATTGAACCAGTCATGCTGCTTGCGGTACAGGGCCTAAGCATCTTCAGCGCAGATGGATAGCATTCTTGAAGCGTTCCCAGTCATCGTCAGCGCTGCCCGCAGGGTGTCAGTCAGCAAGCTTGATTTCTAAGTCTTCAACCAGTGCTGAAGCTACGCTGGGGCTGCATTGATTCTTTTCATAACCTTGCTTCCTTGTGGTCGCTTCTTGGGTCTGATGCGGCGTCCCATTTTGGAGACAGTGGGCCTGTGATTTGTCCAGCAGTCAGCATCACACAAGTCCTTGGTTATTCTGACATCCTGCCTGTCATTTCTCCCGACAATGACATTGTCAACAAGATGCCAATGCTTACAGTGGAGGTGCATCCAGGAGGTCTTGTTACAGGTAGGCAAACGGAAGGTTGTGTGCTACACAGGTCTTCAATAAGAGTAGGTCATTAACTGTTACACTTGCCTACTCAATGCCTCCCAATGACATCCTGCCAGATTGCAGAGAGTCTCACCCTACTCTTGCACTGAAATTGCCAAGATCAGCTTGTCGATACTGCTCACTGCTGATAGTAGGGCATCTAGTTCTTCGTAGGACTTGTCTTCCACCTCGTCCAGGTTCTTCATTGTAGGGGCATACGCGCTGATCAGGGTGTCCTGACTTCTGCTCTGTTGCGGAAGCTGTAATGTCATAAGCCTGTCATTTACACCCTTGGATAGATCATCAAGCTTTCGAACAAGGTGATTCCTGATGGCGAATCCAACTCCAGCATCACGACACTCATCATTGCCATGACCACTCCAGGAAAAAGTGTATCCACCTCCAGTTTCGGCAACATGTTCCCCCACCAAAGGTACTAACCCTCCCTGATGCCCCATACGGGCCACATTCTGGCTAGTGTCCTAGCAAACTGTATAAATAGGGGTGTATGGTGGGCTTTAAACTAAATGGTGAGCGGGAGCTTTCACAAGAGGAGAGATTTGGAAAATTAAAGAGAAATGACAAGGCAATAATGCAGGTTAGTGATATGGGTAATAACAACCAGATTGTGACAGGAAGAGACCAAACTTACAATGAGTGCACCAACAAATAAGGTCAAGAGTAGAGAAAATTGGTAAAAGGCAGAATTAAAGGCTCTTGAACTGAATACTTGTAGCTTTTGTAAGATGATGGATGAATTGATGGCACAAATAGAAATATATCTCGAATCCTAGATCATACCACTACTCTTATTGATTTTTTAACTTATCCTGTAAGGCAAGGAGATGAGCTCCGAAGGGCTCTCGCTTCTCGCTGAAAGGGCCAGGCGCGACCTGCTCCGTGGACAGTGGCAGATGGGGAGTTTGACTGGGGCGGTACACCTATCACACCATAACACAGGTGTTCTAAGGCGAGCTCAGGGAGAACAGAAAGCTCCCATAGAGCAGAAAGGCAAAAGCTCCCTTGATTTTGATTTTCAATAAATGAGTATGATTTAACAGGCATTACAGAGATATGGTTGCAAAGTGACCACACTTCAGATCTAAACGTTCACTGAAGTTTGACATTTTGCAAGGACAAGAAGAAAGGAGAAGGACTGTTAATCAAGGATGAGATCAGTACAACAGTGAGAATTGATCTTGGTTCAATGGATCAAAACACACCATCAGTTTGAGTGGAGGCATGAAATAGCCAAGTATTGGGAAGCTACGCTGTAACTAAGAACTAATGTGGGTTTGTAAAAAAGATATAGCAATGACCATGGAAGATTTTAATCTTCATATATATTGGACTACTTTGCAAACACAGCGTGGAGCAAATGTTCATAATGTATATTTGGAAAAGTTTCTTATAACAAATAGTTCCAGTACCAACCAGGGAACAGGCTAGTTTAGATCCGGTAATGTGTAATAAGATAGTATTTATAAATAATTTCATAGAAATGATCCCTCTAGGTTGGAGTGATCATAATATTACAGAATTTCACATTCTAGTCAACTGTGTGAAATTTGAGTCTGAAACTGCTGTCTTAAATTTAAAGAAAGGCAATTACAAGAGTATAAAGATACAGTTGGCTCCAATAGACCTAGAAAATAGGTTTAAAGGGAAGGTGGTTGAGAAACAGTGTAAACATTTAAAGAGATCTTTCACGCTGTCAATAAAAATAAATTCCATTGACAAGACATGAGAAGGATGCACCATCTGTGGCCTACAAGGAAAAATCAATACAGAATAAGAGGCCATGATTTTGGGGATGATACATTAGCATGGAGAGCACCCTGGAAAACTAACAGGGAACAGAGTGTTGGGATAAGTGGATAATTTTCAGGTTGGCAAGCTAACGAGGAGTGCCACAGTTGGGGCCTTAATGATATACCATCTACATTAATGACTTGGTAAAAAAAAATGTGGCGTAGTGGCATCATGGTATTTTCACTGGACTAATAATCCAGAGATACATGGTAATGCTCTGGAAAGCAGAATTCAAATCTCGCTATGGTAGTTGATGAAATTTGAATTTGATTTTTTTAAAATCTGAAATTCCAAATCTAATGATGAACATGAATCCATTGTCAATTGTTAAAAAACCCATCTGGTTCACTAACCTCCTATAGGGAAGGCAATCTGCCTGTGTAGAAACATAAAAAAATTGGTGCAGGAGCAATCCATATTTTTCCTTTTGAGTCTGTTCCACCATTCACGATGATCATGGCTGATCATCCAACTCAGTAGTCTGTTCCCACTTTCCCCCTGAGCGATAGTAACTTTTTCTTGAAAACTTAATATCTTTGGCCTTAACTACTTTTGATGGTAGCGAATTCCACAGGCTTACAGTCTCTGGGTGAAGAAATTTCTCCTCATCTCAGTTCAAAATCTGAACTGTATCCTCAGAGTGTGGTCCCTAATTCTTGATTTCTCCACCATTGGGAACATCCATCCTGCATCTATCCTGTTTCTAGTCCTGTTGGAATTGTATAGATTTCACGGGATCAACCTCCTCCAGCCCCGCACGTTTTCTGAACTCTGATGAACATAACCGTAACTGACTCAATCTCCTTGTACATCAGTATCACCATCCTGGGAATCAGTCTAATAAACCTTCTCTGCATTCCCTCCAGAACAAGAGCATCCTTCCCCAAAAACTGTATACAATATTCCAGATGTAGAGTCACAAAGGCCCCATTTAATTGCAGCAAGGTATCCTTGCTCCTGTACTTGAGTCTTTTCACTACAAAGGCCAACATACCATTTGCCTTCTTTACCACTTTTGCTGCACCTGCATGCTTACCTCCAGCGCCTCGTTCACAACGACACCCAGGTCTCAATACACATCAACCCCTCTCAATTAAAGCCATTCAGATAATAATTTGCCTTCTGGTTTTTTGCTATCAAGGGCATAATCTCATATTTATTCACATTGTACTGCATCTGCCATGCATTTGCTCATTCAGCTTGTCCAAATCATACTGAAGCATCTCTGTATTGCCCACCCAGCTTTGTGTAATCTGCAAATTTGGAGATATTACATTTAATCACCTCATATAAATAATTAATATATAGTGAAACCTAGAATTCCAGCACTGATCCCTGCACTGATCTCACTAGTCACTGCCTGCCGTTTGGAAAAAGACCAGTATATTCCTACTCCTTACCTGGTCTGGCTTACATGTGACTCAAGACTTCAAAGTGGTTGACTCTTAAAATGACTGAAATGGCTTTAAAAAGCCATCTGTTATTCAGACATTGTATGGATAATTTTATTTGACCAAATGTGACTGAGATGCATTCTACCTCAAATTTGCACAGGCAATTTTATAACTTTGAATGTTTGTGAGGAACTATAGTGTTTGACTGTGCATATTCAG
The DNA here is from genome assembly GCA_024679065.1 of Sphyrna mokarran. Lineage (NCBI taxonomy): Eukaryota > Metazoa > Chordata > Chondrichthyes > Carcharhiniformes > Carcharhinidae > Sphyrna > Sphyrna mokarran. The sequence goes on along the minus strand of JAGIQG010000001.1, from coordinate 78,911,860 downwards.
CACGTACCGTGCAAAATGTAATGAAAATTTAAATGGGTTGGAAAGTTATCCACAAATGAGCACTCAAATTCAAACACTCATGCTTGTAATTCCTCACTGACAGTGCGAAGTTGGAAATGACTAGTTAGGTGACCCAAAAAGGAAAAACATATTCAGTCTCATAACTGATATCAGTATCCTCAATAAGTATTCTTTTCCCCTTCTATATTTTCATGATTGATTTCACAATTGAATCTTCTGTGCTTCAATACTCCATCAGCTAATTTTAGAACTGTTATTAGTTTGTAAATCATACATTTATTTGCATATTTTATGAAGTCAGTTGATAATTTTGATTATATTATGCATAGGGAAGGAAATCACATTTTTAACATGATTGTGATTGAAGTAGAATGTATCCAGGTTTTCTGGATAGCAACTATTTTCAAAGCTTATATTGCATTTACATTTGTGACATCTCACACTTTAAGTGATTTTGTTATTAACTAAAAGGCAATCAATTAAATCTTTAAGAAAATAATTGTTGTTTAGTGATATATGCCAGTGCAACAATTGGTGGTAATAATTTAATTTTAATTTGAGCTCAAAAAAGAAAGCCTTAGTGATACAGAACAACAATGTCCAATTCTTAGTTTGTATAAATAGATTGTTTAGTTTTCAGTCTTTACAACCTTAGAAAGAATTTGAGTCTGCACCTGAAAGCACTAAAAACAAAGCAGATAACGTAGTTAAGCTGCTCTGCGTATCCATTGAGAAATTCAGTGAACTAAAAGGCATCTCAGTCTCCAATAATGCATCTTCTTTACAACTTGACAGGTGACAAAAAGCACTTGCACGTGCAGCCTAATTAATCATTATACTTGACGTCTCAGTCATTTACAGTGAGAAGCAGGTGAAAACTACAAAACAAAATAGGAAACACTTGATTTTTCAAGTCAACGGAGGGAAATGTCACTAAATCACAGCCAAAATAAATGGCGTACTGAATTTAAAAGAAAATCTCCAGACTCCAAAATGACAAAGCTGAGAGGTTAGTTATACAATGGATAATTAAATCACACTATTCCTCAAAAATAATGAAACGATGAAAGGCAAATTTAATACTACCATGATTTAGACAGCCTGAATAATATTATTTTGTAAAGTATCCCATTTTATTATTTTGTAAAGCTCTTAACGTGGGTGGCCTCAACTATTACTGTCACATTTTCCAATTTTCTTTAATAAAAAACTACAATAACACAAACCCCCAATATTTGCTGTCATGTCAATCACAGGATACTTAGCAGCCATCCCTGAACTAGGAATTAAAAATAAAAATGTACAAGCTTCAACCAAAAAGCCCATATTCCATTGAGCTGCATATTTAAAACTATGCAATATTTCTCTCACTTCATGATTATAATCTACAATTTTTATTAGTTTTAATTAGTTGATGTTTGATGAAAATGTCTAATTTGTATATACAAGTATAACGCCATTATATGCTATTAGTGCTAACATAAGTTTTTGTATTATTTTGTCAAATCTTAAGGAAGGTTTTCAGAATAAATGTTCACGTTTCTGTTAATGTTAGTTTTTTCTTTTCACAAGATGTGGCAGGGTCAACATTGTTGCCCATCTTCAAAAGATAGGGTGAATTGCCTTCCTGTACCACTATAATCCATGTGATGTAGCAACATTCACATTGTTGTTTGGATGCGAGTTCCAGGATTTTGATCCAGTGATGTAGTTTTAAGATGGTATGGGGCCTGGAGAAGGATTTGCAGTGGTTGTGCTACAACGCATCTGCTGCCCTCGTCCATAAAAAGAAGTTTGGAAGGCGCTGTCAAAGGGACACTGGGGAGTTTGTGCAGTGCATCTTGCATATAGTACACATTGCTATCATTGAGCATCAGTGGTGGGGGAGTTAATGTTTAGATTGCTGGACGGGGTGCTGATCAAGTGAGTTGCTTTGTCCTCGATGTTGTTGAATCTCTTGAGGATTGTTAAAGCTGGTAAATGGAGAGTATTCCATCACTCTCCTGACTTTGAGGGGGTGGGGATGCAGTTTATGTTAGAGTTGAAAAGGAACTTCTTCACTCAAAGGGTGGTGAATCTTTGGAATTCTCTGCCTGTTGAAGTGGTGGAGGCTACCTTGCTGAATATATTTAAATCACAGGTAGATAGGTTTCTAATAAGCAAGGGAATTAAGGATTATGGGATAAAGCACGGAAGTGGAACTGATCCACTTCAGATCAGCCATAATCTTATTGAATGGCAGGATGGGCTCGAGAGGATGGATGGCCTACTCCTGCTCCTACTGGGTGGACAGGCTCTGAGGAGTCAAAAGGCGAGTTACTCACTACAGAATTTCCCATCTCTGACCTGTTCTCGTAGCCACAATATTTATGTGGTTTTCCAGTTCAGTTGCTGATCAATGTTAAGTCCAGGATGTTGGTATTGGCGTAATCAACAATGACAATGCCAATGAATGTCCTGGGGAGATGATCATTTTCTTTCTTGTTAAAGATGTTTATTACCTAGCACTTATATGACACTCGTGCTATTTATCAGCCAAGCTTGAATATTGTCCAAGTCCTGAGCAATTGCAAATGGTATAGAACATTGTACAATCAGCAGTGAAAGCAAACATCTTTATCTTCATCATAGTTTATCCTTCTAAGCAATGTAAAAGCTATTTAAAGAAATCTGAGTGAAGGCCAAATTGATACTGTAGCATGCTATCTACAGATTCTAAAGGCACATATTCATACCTGGAATCCTCCAAAGAATGAAGTTTTTAGCCTTAGTTACACATGAAGGGAGGAATATTTCACTGCAAGAATGAGAAGGTAACGATGATAAAGATGATAATAGTGGGCAAGTCACAAACTTCCTGGAATCTAGATAAAAAGCAGCAATTGTTGTCACCTGCTGAATCACGGAACGGTATGGTGATGAAAATGTGAAGAAAACCAATCTACTTCCTCAAAAAATGTTATATTATTCGTTAAATTGTTATTCAAAAGTATTAACTATTGATAATATGAATTAAGAAAATTTTAAATAGGAACACATTGGCATTATTTCAACCCAAATAAGTATGTTTTACATTTTACAAAATAAAGAAGTTGATTAATATCTTGCCATGATTGTGCAATATTGTCTACATCATAAATTCACTATCCTGGTTATACTCTCAGAATAAAACATTATAAACATTGATATCAAAACAGTCCTTTAGATTCACGTCAAATCAAATTGTTAAGTGCAAGATGCTTAACACTACATCTAACTGCTTTGTGTGCACCTGGGAAAGTAATTGATGCAAGCAACGATTGCCATTTTTGTAGAAATATTCCACTAACAAAAGCAACAGCCATCTCTCCCACCTTCCCTCACAAGATGATATATAATAGATGATATATAATGGATGATTTGGATTGCTGTCAGTATTGCCATAAAACTCATAAATAAATGTAAAATCTACCAAAGCAGTTGAACGCCCTTCTGAAGTCCACGAACGTGTGATTTTTATTTCAAACTCCCAGTATTCATAATATTTCGCTTTAATGAACGTTCCTCTACTTTTTTTTGTTCAGCATAATGTTTCAGAGAATCATACAGTGCCAAAGGGGCCCTTTGGACCATCGAGTCTGCACCAACATGGGAGAAATATCTAAGAGCAAATGAACAAAGAAAAATACAAGAATAAGCTCTTTGGTGGTTTCAGTCTGTGCTGGCCATGACACCCTAACTAAACTAAATAAAACCTTCTGTCCTTACTCGTCCTCATTCCTCTAGTCCTCTCTATTCATGTGCCCATCCAGGTGCCTCTTAAATTCTGTTGATGTGCTATTTCCATCACCTCCTCTAGCAACATGTTCCGGGCACCCACCACTCTCTGCGTGAAAAACTTACCCTACTTAAGTAGGGTAATTAGCCAGGAGGGAGCTAAAGAGTGAATTGAGGAGAGCTAAGAGGGGGCACGAGAAGACTTTGGCTGATAGGATTAAGGAGAATCCTAAAGCTTTCTTTAGATATGTTAAGAATAGAAGATTGGTTAGGACAAGATTAGGGCCAGTCATAGAAAGCAGTGGGAAGTTGTGCGTGGAGCCTGAAGAGATTGGAGAGGTACTGAATAAATATTTCTCTTTGGTATTTACGCAGGGTGATGTAAATGTAGTTATGGAGAACACTGAGGTACAGGGTAGCAAACTGGAAAGTATTGAAGTAGATAGGGAGGATGTGCTAGATATTCTTGAGGGGTTGAAGTTGGATAAGTCCCCTGGGCCGGATGGGATTTACCCTAGGATTCTCTGGGAGGCGAGAGAGGTGATTGCAGAGCCTCTGGCTCTGATCTTCAGGTCGTCGTTGGTTACGGGTATAGTGCCGGAAGACTGGAGGATAGCGAATGTGGTCCCATTGTTCAAGAAGGGGAAGAGAGACCTTCCAGGGAATTATAGGCCAGTGAGTCTTACTTCTGTAGTGGGCAAAGTATTGGAGAGAATTATTAGGGATAGGATTTATAGTTATTAGAGAGAAATGAATTGATTGGGGATAGTCAGCATGGTTTTGTGAAGGGTAGGTCGTGCCTTACTAACCTTATTGAGTTTTTTGAAAAAGTGACTAAAGAGGTGTATGGGGGTAAGGCGGTTGATGTGGTATATATGGACTTTAGTAAGGCGTTTGATAAGGTGGCCCATGGAAGACTTCTGCAGAAAATGCAGATGTATGGGATAGAGGGTGATTTAGCTAATTGGGTTAGGAATGGCTAGCAGATAGAAGACAGAGGGTGGTGGTTGATGGGAGATATTCATCGTGGAGTTCGGTGAAAAGTGGTGTACCTCAGGGGTCTGTTTTGGGGCCCCTGCTGTTTGTAATTTTTATAAATGATCTGGATGAGGGTATTGAAGGATGGATTAGTAAATTTGCGGATGACACCAAAGTCGGAGGAGTGGTAGATAGTGAAGAGGGTGTTCTAGTTTGCAGAGAGACTTGGACAAGTTGCAGAGCTGGGCCGAGAGGTGGCAAATGGAGTTTAATGTGAAAAAGTGTGAGGTAATTCACTTTGGCAGGAATAACAAATGTGTAGAGTATAGGGCTAATGGTAGGACTCTTAATAGTGTTGAAGAACAGAGGGATCTTGGTGTATATGTGCATAGATCCTGAAAGTTGGCAATCAAGTCGATAAGGTTGTTAAGAAGGCATACGGAGTCTTAGCTTTTATTGGTAGGGGGCTTGAATTTCGGAGCCGCAACGTCATGTTGCAACTGTACAAAACTCTAGTGCGGCCGCAATTGGAGTATTGTGTGCAGTTCTGGTCCCCGCATTATAAGAAAGATGTGGAGGCATTGGAGAGGGTACAGAGGAGGTTTACCAGGATGTTGCCTGGTATGGAGGGCAGGTCTTACGAAGAGAGGATGAGGGATTTGAGGTTATTTTCGTTAGAAAGGAGGCGGCTAAGAGGGGACCTAATCGAAACATATAAGATGATTAGAGGTTTAGATAGGGTGGACAGTGATAGCCTTTTTCTAGGATGGAGAAAGCTAGCACGAGGGGACACAGCTTTAAATTAAGGGGTGATAGTTATAGGACGGATATCAGAGGCAGGTTCTTTACCCAAAGGGTTGTTCGGGAGTGGAATGCCCTGCCTGCAGCGGTTGTAGATGCGCCAAGTTTGGTGGCGTTTAAGAGGTTAGTTGATAAGTATATTGAAGAGAAGGGAATGGTTTAGTTTGGAGGGGCATTGCTTTTTATATTGGTCGGCGCAACATCGAAGGCCGAAGGGCCTGTTCTGTGCTGTAATGCTATATGTTCTACTTATCTCCCTTCAACCTTTCCCTTCTCACTTTGAACCTATGCCCCTATGTAATTGACATTTCCAATCTGGGAAAAAATCACTGACCATCCACTCTATCTATGCCTCCCATAATTTTGAATATCTCTAACAGGTCTCGCCTGAGCCTCTGCCTTTCCAGTGAAAACAAGACTAGTTTATTTAACCTTTCTTCATAGTCAACACCCTCAATACTAGGCAATATCCTGGTGAACCTTCTTTGCACTCTCCAAAGCTTCCATGTCCATTTGGTAATGTGGTGACCAGGACTGCATGCAATACTCCAAATGTAGCCCAATCAAGGTTTTATATAGCTTCAGTATGATTTCCCAACTCATGTACTCAAGGCCCCAGCCAATGAAGGCAAGCACGCCATATGCCTTCTTAATCACCTTGGCCACCTGCATTGCCTCATTTTAGGGAACTGTGGACCTGCACACCCTGATTCCTTTATATGTTAGTGTTCCTAAGAGTTCTGCCATTTACAGTATAATTCACATCTAAATTTGATCCATCAAAATTTATCACCTGCATTTGTCTGGATTAAACTCCATCTGCCATTTCTATGCCCAAGTCTTCAATCTACTTATATCCTGTTGTATCCTCTGACAATTCCTGGCACTATCAGCAATTCGCCCAATCTCTGTTTCATCCGCAAATTTACTATTCAGACATCCATATTTTCTTCCAGATCATTTATATATACCAGAAACAACAGAGGTCCTAGCATTGATCCTTGTGGAACACTAGTACAGATCTCCATTCTGAAAAACATCCTTCCACCTGTAGTCTGTCTTCTATGACTGTTATAACCAGCCCATCCTGAATTCCATGTGATTTTAATTTTTGTGCTAATCTGCCATGTGGGACTGGTCATATGCCTTACTAAAGTCCATATAAACTACATCCATAGCCCTTCTCTCAATCACCTTTGCTGCCTCGTCAAAAATCTCAAGTTCAAAATTCAATGACCTTGCCCATAAAACCATACTGCCCACCACTAACTAGTCCATTTTCTTCCAAATGTGCATACGTCCTGTTTCTCAGTTTCTTCTCTAAAAACTTCCCTAAAAAACTTCTAAAAAGACGTCAGGCTCATGGGCCTATAATTTCTTGGATTATCCCTGCTTCCTTTCTTTAACAAGAAAACAACATTGGCTATTCTCCAGCCCTCTGAAACATAGCCTCCCACCTAATCCCATTCATCAGCACTTGGCCCATATCCTTGAATATTATGACGTGTCAATTGCTCATCCAGGTATTTTTTTAAAAGGCATGAGGTAATTCACTTCTACAACCTTACCAGGTAGCACATTCCAGACCGTCACCACCCTCTGGGTAAAAAGATTTTTCCTCAGATTCCTTCTAAACCTTCTGTTCCTCATCTTGGACCTATGTCCTCTGTGACTGAGTCTTCAACTAAGGGGTTCAGCTGTTCCTTATCCACTTTGTCCTCTTATAATCTTGTACACCTTGATCAGGTTACCTCTCAGTTTTCCCTGCTTCAAAGAAAACCCAAGCCTATCCAATCTCTCTTCATAACTTAAATGTTCCATCCTAAGCAGAATCCTGGTGAATCTCCTTTGCACCCTCTCCAGTGCAATCACATCCTTTCTATAATGGCAACCAGAACTGTACACAATATTCTAGTGCAGCAGCCTCACCAAAGTTGCATACAACTCTAACATGATTTCCCTGTTTTTGCAATCTATTTCTCAATTGATAAAGGCAAGCATCCTATATGCCATTTTCATCATCCTACTAACATGCCCTTCCGCCTTCAGAAGTCTAAGGACAAATGCGCCAATATTCCTTCCAAGAATTTCAAGTGTCATGTTGTTCTTTGAATGCTTTCTTGTCAAATTACTCTTTCCAAAGTTATCACCTCAAACTTTTCTGGCTAAAAATTCCACCTGCCACTTATCTGCCCATTTGAACATCCTGTCGACGTCTTCTTGTAGCCTAAGACACTCTGCCAAGTTAACCACCTGGTCAATCTCTGTCATTTGCAAACTTACTAATCCTACTCCCAACATAATCATCTGTATCGTTTATAAAAAGAACGAATAATAGGGGAATCAGCACAGATTTCCATGGTAAGCCACTGGACACTAGCTTCCAGTCATAAAAGCAGTCTTCTGTCATCACTCTCTGTTTCTACAACTGAGCCAATTCTGAATCCACTTTATCAAATTACTCTGCATCCCACGTGCATTTCTTTACAAATCTCCCATATAGGACCTTGTCAACGGCTTTGCTGAAATCGATATAATCTACATCAATTACCCTCATCAACGTACCGGGTCCTCTCCTCAAAAATTTAATTGAATTTGTTAGGCATGACCTCCCTCTGATGAAATTATGACTATTCCTGATCAAGCTTTATCTCCAAATGGAGATTCCTCCCATAATTTCATCATAAAACTGGAAAATGACTTTAAATAATTTAACTACATTTTGCCCAGTACAAAACCAGCATAATTTTAAAAATCTTAGCTGTACATTAAGAAACAGCAAATTGTATAGCATTTTCTGTTTTGAGAAGAATAAAAACATGTAATTTTAGAGCTGAAAGAAGTATACTGAGAATAGATGACAAAGCAATAGATAAAAGGTTGGGTACATATCTAACACAGTACTATATGCCATGGCTTAACTAGGTATTGATTAAATCACATTGGGACCTGAATTGAGCACAGTATCCTCATCACAAATATCATGTAGGTGTGGGACAATAAGAATGTGGAATGAGCACTTAATTGGGAAAAACCTAGTTATTTAAAAAATACTGAATATGCATTTAAAAAGAGATTGCCTAAGCAAAGCATAAAGAGATCCTATTGGGAATCCTGCTAACCCACTCTGTAGACAGTGTAACATGTCTCATTCCCAGCAATTATAAGAATTGGCTTCAAGTTCTTTCAATGCTTTCAAATCACAAAGAGGGTTTTATAAGCCTTTAAGGTATTGAAGAAATTTAAGCTGCTTCCCTCTACGAAGTTGTGTCATAACATTGAACAGACAGGGCCGGGGAACTTCGCGGTTGGGGACCTGATTGGTCAGGCAAGGCTGAATAGTGAGCAGCAGCAACAGGAAGCCAATTTTACCACCTCTGAAGATGATATCTCTTGAAACAATAGTACCACATATCAAAGAACAAAGAACAAAACAGCACGGGAAACAGGCCCTTTGACCCAACGAGCCCGCGCCACCACCCCGATGTTCCCACCTCTACTCGTGATCCCTGTCTATGTTTATAGATCTAGGGATTAAAAAACCAAATTTCAGACAATTTAGGGAAAATTTGTTTTGCCAATTAGCCTAAGAGCACATCTTTGGGATGTGGGAGGAAACCGGAGCATCCGGAGAAAACCCACACAAGCATGGGGAGAATGCGCAAACTCCCACAGACACAGGCCCAAATCCATGTATCTGCACAGCACAGTGATAGTCACTGAGCTGTCGCATTGCCCATCAAATGGTCCAGGTCAAGCGTACACTAACGACACGAAGCACTAGGATACTCTTGAAAAGAATCCAAGAGCAGCCCTCTCACGACCCATCGCATGAATGCCCCTCATTAGACAACAAGGTGGACCAAATATCAAAGATATATTTGGGAGATCATGGAGGCAACCATACACTGGTGCTGCCCACCTTGGAGATAAAGTTAACAGGATTCAATTAGAAAGGTCATACAATTCAATTTTGCTGGAAAAAATAGATTGACAGACGTGACAGAAAGAAAAAGAAGCTTACAAAGACGACATGACACAGAGAACTTAGATATTCTGACCTAATTACAGAGCATTATATATCAGTTTGAAGTATTTTGATAATAATAATAATGGATTCAAAATATTTAGTGGTATTGACTGGCATTGAAAGTAATTTACAGTAGTACAGTTTCTTGGCTTACTGCATGTTGCATAATGCCAATTACTATGCTAATACAATTAAACCAGTTTTAGCCACAATTTATTGCATTATGTTGGGATTGTTTTTAATCTTCTATATGGCAGAATATTAACTGAATCAAATGTATAAATAATACAATGTCATTCTCATGCTGCTTAGTTCATTTAAAAGTTAATTGATAGCCAAATAAAATCGGTCATTAATACAGTCAACAGATCCTGACAAGAAATGTTATATTTCACACAGAACTTCAAAAAACATGTACAGACTGGTGAATTCTCTTGTCAAGGGCATAGTTATCTGGTTGAAAGATTGTCAACCATGAGTAATCAATCAGCTTAAAAACAAGAAATGTTCCCTTTATCGTCATCCAGAGTTTCATTAAAGATATGTGTGTTTGTATTCAAGAATTAGCATACAGGAACAACAAATATTTGTGCAGTGTCTTTAATATAATAAAACATCCTCAGGCATTTCATAGGAGCATTATAAAGCAAAATAGAATACCAAACACATAAGGAGGTATTGGTCAGCTGATCAAAAACTTGGTCAAAGAGGTTTTAAGGAGTGTCTTAAAGGAGGAAAGCAAGTAGTGTGGCAGAGAAGAATTCTAGAGGTTAGGTTCTCAACAGTTAGAATCACAGAAACACTACAATACAAAAAGAGGCCATTTGGCCCATCGAATCTGTACCGACCACAACCCCACCCAGGCCCTACCCTTATATCCCACCCACTAATCCCTCTAACCTACACATCTCAGGAAATAAAGAGACAGTTTTAGTACAGGCAATCAACCTAACCCACACATCTTTGGACTGTGGAAGGAAACCAGAGCACTTGGAGGAAACCCATGCAGACATGAGGAGAACATGCAAACTCCACAGAGACAGTGACCCAAGCTGGGAATCGAACACAGGTCCCTGGAGCTGTGAAGATGCAATGCTAACCATTGTGCTACCGTGCTGCTCCAAAGTTGAAGGCCACCGTTATTGGACCAATTAAAATTGGAGATATTCAAGAGGGCAATATTTGACAGTGCAGACAGCATGGGAGGGTTTGGGGAGATTACTGAAATGGGGAGAGGCAAAGCCATTCAGGGATTTGAAAGGAAGGACAAAATTTTAAAATAAAGACATTGCTTAACCAGATGCCAATTTAAGTCAATCATCACAGGGAGTCGGTGAGAGTTAAGACAAAGGCAGGAGTATTTTAGACAAACTCAAGTTTACGGAGGGTAGAATATGTAAAACCTGCTGAGGATGTATAGGACCAGTGATGTCTAAAGGGGAATAAAAGCATGAATAAGGGTTTCCGCATCAGCTGAGCTGAGAAAAGGGCAATATTGGATGATATTACCAAGGGGAAATGGAAGTATTAAGAATGGCATAAATAGCTCATTGCTGGGTCAAATATGACACCAGTTTATTCTCTAAAAGAAGCAAAATATTGCAGATGCTGGTGGAATCTGAAACAAGAACAGAGGACACTAAAAAAACTCAGCAGTTCTGCCAGTATCTATCAGGAGAGAAACAAAATTAACACTTCAAGTCTACAAAATTCAGCTGTAAGTCTTTTTCAATGGATTGATATAGAAAGAATATGATTAGAGTGTGGAAGAGGTGTGAGGGTGGATCATGATTCAAGCAATTGATCAGAGACAGAGACAATCTTAACCGTGAATGCATAATGGTATTGGCAAGACCACATGAAATGGCAAGATCAAGGGTATGGCTGTAAACATGAATCAAGAAGTTTACAAGGATTGAGAGGTTTATGGACAGATAGCTTCTGAATTATTGAATTGAGATAGGGGTTCTAATCACCAAGGATGAAAAATTGTTCAGTACAATTGTGGTGATGGGGGAGCAGGTGGTGTGGATACACTGGGAGCTGTAGTCACGGACCTGCATGCAGGCGGCTCAGGTCTAATGGTCGTTTTTCGCTGACCGAAGCAGCAATGAAATTTGGCATCCATCTGAGCGACTGTGCAGTCCTCTTCAGGAACACACTGCTCACCTCCGTAAAATGAGGAAGGGGTTAGAAAAGATGCCCGAAACATTGCCTCTTCACTATATCCTGGTCAGTTTACCGCCGCTGACAGGGATCAATCTTACGGTTGAACAAACAAAATAAAACAGAAGGTGACACCACTCACCATTGGCACTTGGAACATATGCACGCTTTTGGACAACCGTACAGCAGGCAGACCAGAGAGAAGAACAGCCTTAGTTGCCAGAGAGCTTGCAAGATATAACATTGACATTGCAACCCTGAACAAAACACATCTTGCCAACGAAGGTCAGTTGACTGAAACTGGAGGTGTATCGACTTTTTTCTGGAGCGGTCGTGGCAGTAATGAGTGCTGTGATGCTGGAGTTGGATTCACCATTAGGAGTTACCTTGTTCCAAAACTTTTTTGTCTACCCAAGGGTGAGAGTGACCGGCTTATGACATTACAGCTTCCACTATAGAACATAAGCCACCCTGATCAGCATCTATGTCTCCACAATGAACAATCCGGCGAGTTGAAAGACAAGTTCTACGAAGAACGACACGCTCTACTAACAACAGTATCGACAAGCTGATCTAGCTTGGCAATTTCAATGCAACAGTAGGGTGTGACTCTGCAATCTGGCAGGGAGTCATTGGGAGGCATGGAGTGGGCAAGTTAACAGTAATGGCCTACTCTTACTGAAGACCGGTGCAGCACACAACCTCCTCATCACCGACACAACCTTCCGTCTGCCTACCTGTAACAAGATCCCCTGGATGCTTCCCTGCTTCTAAGCATTGGCATCTTATCGACTACGTTATTGTCAGCAGAAAAGACAGGCAAGATGTCAGAGTAACCAAGGCCTTGTGTGGTGTTGACTGCTGGACAGATCACACACTCATCGTCTCCAAAATGAGACTCTGCATCAAACCCAGGAGATGATCACGAGGAAGCAAGGTTGTGAAAATCAATGCGGCCAAGCTATAGAACCCCAGCACAGCTTCAACACTGGCTGAAGACTTAGAAATCAAGCTTGCTGACAATACCTTGCAGGCAGTGCTGACAATGACTGAGAACGCTTCAGGGATGATATTTACTCATCTGTGCTACAGATGCTCGGGCCCTTTACCCGCAAGCAGCATGACTGGTTTGATGAGAATAATGAGATACAGGCTCTACTTATTGAAAAGCACCGTCTTCATTGGGTCTGTCAGAACAACGTATCTTCAGCTGCCAAATGCTTTTACCAATGCTTGCAGGACAGTCCAGAATAATCTGCGTAAAATACAAGATGCCTGACTGAGCGCTAAGACAGATGAAATACAGAGATATGCTCACAGAAATGACTTGAAACAGTTCTATGAAGCCCTCAACACTCTCTACGGATCTCAATCTCTCGGGAGATCCCCCTTCCTGAGTACAGATGATACAACTCTCATTACAGAGAAGGCTCAGATCCTGCAGAGATGGGCTGAACACTTTGAAGCCATCCTCAACTGACCGTCATCTATTAATGATGAGGCAATAGACAGGATTCCACAGGTTGATATCAACAGCACCATGGATGATCCACCAATAGGAGCCAAAGTCACGAAAGCTGTCAGCCAGTTATCCAGTGGCAAAGCTCCAGGGACAGATACCATACCAGCAGAGATCTATAAAGCTGCTGGTTCTGCACTTACCGAGAAGCTCACCAAGTTGTTCCAGTCCTTTTGGAAGCAAGGATCCATTCCTCAGGAACTTAAAGATGCTTCCATTGTACACCTTTACAAAAGGAAGGGCAATCAGCAAGTATGCAACAACCACCGAGAAATCTCACTGCTCTCCAAGACAGGAAAATCCTGCTAAATCATCTGGTCACTAACCTGGAGCTGGGCCTGCTTCCAGAGTCACAGTCTGGCTTCCGCAAAGGTCTTGGGACTACTGACATGATTTTTGCTGTGCGCCAATTTCAGAAGTTACAGGAGCAGAATTGAGAACTCTACACACCCTTTGTTGAGCCTGCGAAAGCCTTTGACACTTTAAGCCGACAAGGCCTGTGCAGGAGTCACGTCAATGCTCGGCTGCCCTCCCAAATTTATTCAGATGGTGCGCCAGTTGCGTGATGGCCAGAGTACTAGGTGGCGGAGAATCCGCTGAGGCATTCCCAATCACCAATGGCATCAAACAGGGCTGTGCGCTCACACACATTCTGTTCAACATGATGTTTACTGCGATGCTAAATGATGCCTTCCAGGACAGTGTTGCTGGAATCAACCTCAAGTACTGAGTGGATGGGAAGCTCTTCAATCTGAGGAGACTTAAAGCTATTACCAAAGTGAAAGAGACCATTCTGAGAGATTTCCTCTTTGCCGATGACTGCCCCCTGTACGCTGCCTCACAGCCAGAGATGCAAGTCAGTATGGACAAATTTTCCACGGCTTGTGACAACTTTGGATTCACCATCAACATTAAAAAGACCGAAGTCATGCACCAGCCTGGTCCTCATGCACCGTACACATAACCCATAATCACAATCAAAGGCAGAAGCTACAGGCAGTGGACCAGTTCTCTTATTTTGACAGCACCCTCTCCCAAGCACTGACTATTGATATAGGAGTTAACTGCAGAATAGCAAAGGCAAGTTGTGCTTTCGGCAGACTGCGTTCCACTGCATAGGAACGTCGAGGAATCAGCCCAGCAACAAAACTGAAGGTCTACAGTGCCATGGTACTCACTACCCTCCTGTATGCCTGTGAAACGTGGACTGTGTATCAAAGGCATGCAAGACAGCTCAGTCATTTCCACATGACTTGTCTTCACAGAATATTACGCATCCCTTGGCAAGACAAAGTGCCAGACAATGAAGTTCTCTCTAGAGCAAGTCTACCATCAATCTACATACTGCTGATGAGAGCGTAGACCCGGTGGGCAAGTCATATCATCCGTTTGTCAGGTGCATGCATACCCAAGCAGCTCCTTTCTGGGGAACTCTTTGCTGAAGGACGCTCGCATGTAGAGCAGAAGAAACGTTTCAAAGACACACTCAAGACCTCCCTGAAGTCACCTGACATTGACACGACCACCTGGGAAATGCTGGCACAAAACCACCCGACCTGGTGCTACCTCATCCACAAAGGCTGTCAACCTCACGAAGCAAGGTGTATTGCTGAAGCACAATTTAAGTGCACGTTGAGCAAGTCCAGAGTCACCATCGCAACAACTACAGTGTCTACACAAGTCTGTCCAATATGTGCCAGGACATTCTGTGCCCGAATTGGCCTGATCAATCATCTTCAGACACACCGCAACCAAGCTCAAAATGACTAATGCTGTCAAGGTCCTCATTGTTGACGATGGACGAACAACATCTGGAGACCCCACTATCATATGGCTCAATAATCAATGTAGTTTCTTCAATTTTACTTTCAACTGAATAACTAAATGTTTAAGCAGAGGCTGATAGTGAGCAGTGAACTGTTAATTCTGGATTTTTATTTAGTTTTTTTTGAGTTCTAGTCTCAAGAAAATAAACTGATTTTTAAAGTTGAATGGCTTATAAGGTGAAAAGGGGAAACAAATTGCAGTGGATCTATGGATTAAGATGAAACTTTCTGCAAAACTAGCTATCACGTGGCAGATACTCAATTCTAGAAATCTGTTGTTATTCTGCTATTCTGGCTGAACAAAAATAGAATGTGGTGTGCTAAACATCTATTTTTGAAAAATAATTTGTTGTAAGTGGCTGCAAGAGAGAATCCACTTGCTTGGACTCAATGTCCAGTTATGATGATGGTGTTTCTGAAAGTGGCAGCAAGAATTTTAGGAAGAGTAACAGAGGTTTTTCCTGATTTAAGATACAGAAATTATTTTTTTTTCCAAATTTGCAACTTTCAAAAGAGTGCATCATGCTGGCTGGTGTTTTATGTGAAAAAGGGTGGCAGTTCTTTACTGAGACTGCAGAAATATAAAAACATTTGAGATGGGTAATATTGTGCAATGTTTCATGTCCAATTTAAAACAGTCTTAAATTCTCTCGTGATTTAGTAACTTTATATGATATTGTATTCAATGAGTATAGAGTTATTGCTGAAGTCAACCTACTTGGAAAGAACCTTTGTAATGTTTCTCCTTTCCTAGAAATTACACTGTAAACTTTGCATCTAATAATTGGTTGGCAAATTGGAATCCCTTGATTATTAAGAATGAAGTGAGTGCTTCCAAGTTGTTAGTGTAACTTAAACTTCCCTTGTGTTCACATTTTGCTGCCACTCTGTACACGGGTTCACTAATCCTAGTTACCTATTTTAGGTTTTCCCAGGTTTCATGCTATTCTTCCCCTCACCTGGTTATGCCAACTTTCAGCTCCTCCTTTGCTGTCAAGATTGTTTTTGTCTATTTTCGTCCTTCAGTTTGCTTTCTCTCCTAGTTTCGTCTCAGTCTTTAATGATTAAGCCCATGGCTTCCTTTGACATCCTCCAATGAGCTTGTCATGTTAACCATATCTGTCATTTAGAGCAACTGCCCTGTTTTGTATTTCGTTTTGTTGACCATGTTGCCCATTGGGTTTATCATGAGCTTGCTGATTTCTTTCACCACTTCATCAAACCTTATTGATAGTTTAAATCTGGTAGAACTTTGTGGAGGTGATGAAAACGGTCGACAAAGGGCGAGCCGTTGATGTCGTCTATATGGATTTCAATAAGGCGTTTGACAAAGTCCCTCATGGGAGGTTAGTTGAGAAGGTCAAGGCTCATGGGATACAAGGACAGGTAGCTAGATGGATAAGTAATTGGCTTAGTAATAGGAGACAGAGTAATAGTGGAAGGGTGTTTTTCTAGCTGGAGGTCGGTCACTAGTGGTGTGCCGCAGGGATTGGTATTGGAACCTCTTCTATTTGTAATATATATAAATGACTTGGAAGAGGGAGTAAGTGGAGTGATCAGCAAGTTTGCAGGCGATACAAAGATGACTGGACTTGCGGATAGTGAGGAGCACTGTCAGGCGATGCAGCAGGACATAGGCTGGTAGCTTGGGCAGATAGATGGCAGATGGAATTCAATCCTGATAAATGTGAGGTGATGCATTTTGGGAGAAAGAATGTAGGGGGGAGGTATATGATAAAGGATAGACCTATTAAGAGTATAGAAACGCAGAGGGACCTGGGGGTGCAGGTGAACAAGTCTCTGAAGGTGGCAGAGCAGGTGGAGAAGGTTGTGAAGAAAGCATGTGGTATGCTAGCCTTTATAGGAAGGGGTATAGAGTACAAGAGCTGGCCTTTAATGTTGCAGTTGTATAAAATGCTGGTTAGACCTCATTTGGAATACTGCGTCCAGTTCTGGTCGCCTTACTACCAGAAGGACGTGGAGACTCTGGAGAGAGTGCAGAGGAGGTTTACCAGGATGCTGCCTGGTATGGAAGGTCTGAGTTACGAGGAGAGATTAGGCAAATTGGGACTGTTTTTCTTAGAAAGACGTAGACTTAGAGGAGATCTAATAGAGATGTACAAGATTATGAGGGGTATAGATAGAGTAAACAGAGTTAAGCTTTTTCCTAGGATGGACTCAAATAGCATGAGGGGTTACGGGCTTAGGGCGAGGGGGGGTAAGGTATAATTTGGATGCTAGAGGGGGTATGGAATGCGCTGCCAAGTGGCGGAGGCAGGCACTCTGGAGTTATTTAAGAAATAATTAGATGGGCACATGAACAGAATGGGAATGGAGGGGTATAGAAAACTGATTTAAAATAGGGATCATGAGCCTTGGGAGTCCCTGGGAAGTGTGTAAATAGATGATGATATTGATGTACTTGTTTTTATCCTACAGGTGCTTTGGTCCACCTTGTTGTCTAACAAGGGGCATACACACGATGGGTCGTGAGAGGGCTGCTCTTGGATTTTTTTCAAGAGTATCCCTAGTGCTTCACGTTGTTACTGTACGCTTGACCTGGACCATTTGATGGGCAACAGAACAGCTCAGTGACTATCGCTGTGCTGTGCGGATACATGGATTTGGGCCTGTGTCTGTGGGAGTTTGCACATTCTCCCCATGCTTGTGTGGGTTTTCTCCAGATGCTCCGGTTTCCTCCCACATCCCAAAGATGTGCTCTTAGGCTAATTGGCAAAACAAATTCTCCCTAAGAATGGTCAAGAGCATGGCTGTAAACATGAATTGAGAAGTTTACAAGGATTGAGAGGTTTATGGAGAGAAAGCTTCTGATTTGATGAATTGAAATAGGGGGTTTTAATCACCAAGGTTGAGAAATTATTCAGTATAGAAGCTAAGGAGGAAAGTAGCAACGATATTTTGGTAAGAATATATATTTTTTAATTGAACTCAAGGGATAAAGAATGATGATTTTGAACGTAAAGTGTTGAGAAGTGGAACAAGCTATGATGCTCAAAGGAGCAGAAAGTGGCAGAGGCATAAAGGATCAGGTCTAGGTGACATTTGATGATAAGTATCAAATGCCACCAAAATGTCTTGACAGAACAAGCAGCAGAAGATATATCTTGGTAGATATGGGGGAGGTTCATTCAGGGAGAAGGTGTCATCACCCCCTCACCCCATTCATGTTTCTATTAAGGCCATGATATCAATGCAATGACCTAATTCATAAGTCAGTAGACATTCTGCAGGGAGCTGTGTAGAGGGGTAGCGAGAGCAGATTCAGCAATGGGAAGGAAACTGGTAAGATTACCCCCAGTCTGGGGCAGGTACACCAATAAGAGAGTAGAACAAGCAACTGGGGTTGCTGTTCATACTGAGCCAGCAGTGAATGCCTCAATCAGCCCTCCGGAAAATTCTGAAAGAAGCACAGAGAGAAGCTGTAACTTAACTATAGGGCCAAACTTGGGAATATAGAGCACTTGAGATTGGAGAAATGAAAGAAAGGCATGATCACAGAAGAGCAGGCTCTTCTGAGGGGTTAAATGAAAAGCAAAAAAAAAGCAAAAGTAGAAAATTAAGCAATGGGCTTGGGTCTGCAGCAACAGTCAGATGAACTCAGGGCAAGTTTAAGTTGCAGGAACATAGAACCCGATTTTATCATTTTGATTTTAAGTGCTGAATATGGACACAATTCAGATCTTCGAAGATTGCTCCCCTTTGCCCCCATACAGGCTTAGCCTAAAAAAACGACTCTGAATCACGCTATGGGTGAGGCTTACGTGCTCAAAACACTGCAGCTTTGACTGGAGCTTTGAACTGTGCACGCGCAGTCAAAATAAATGGAAGAACGCACTCCTGTCATATTGCTCCCAGGTCGCAAAAAGCTGATAAAGCATTCCAGGAGCAAAAAGCAGGAGCGATGGCCCCCACAGATATTGTCCCACCCACACAACATAATTGTCCCCCTTATCCACCTACCCCCAATTACCCAGACCGATCAGGACCTCCTTGCCCCTTTCTCCCCCACCAAAGACTCCCTCAGTCTTTGAGGCATATTATCTAGCATCACACTAGTATTGAAATTCATACAGCATATTATACTCATTTGTGTGATAGGCAGAATGTCTTTTGACTTTACAGGGCCAAAATGACAGCCTTAGGCATGTTCATGAACACAATACAGTGCGAATGATCTGATCAAGGTAGCCAAGATGTTTGGATCAAGTTTTCCAGACACACAGCGAAGAATTCCTTTAGTATCACAACAAAGTTGACATACCACATTACTCATTTGTGTAATAGGTCAAATGTCTTTTTAGTTTGATGATAGCAACTGGTTAATAGCAGATATCCAATCTACTCAGCTTTTCCTCATAAGGCAACCCCCTCATCCAGGAGTCAGTCTAGTAATCCTTTTCTGAACTTTTTCCAATCCATGTCTATCCCTCCTTAAGTAGAGACTGGATATTGTACTCTAGTTATGAAATAACTAATACCTCGCTCCGTTGTAGCGAGATTTCCAGACTTTTATACTCCATTCTCCAAGAAGAACATTCTACTTGCCATCAGAATTACTTGCTGTACCTGCGTGCTATACGTCTATGATTCATGAACAAGGGCACCCAGATTCCTCTGTCCTGCAGCATGTTGCAGTGTTTCAGCATTTAGATAACAGTCCAGTTTTCTAGCTTTCTTGCCAAATGGGACAAAATCACATTTTCCCACATAACATCTTTGTCAAGCATTCACCCACTTAACCAATTTATGCCCTTTTAAAGACTCTTTGTATCCTCTTTTTAACATTCTCTGCTACCCATCTTTGTATCATCAACAAATTCAGATATAATACAAACCCAGCATAGATGTCTCTGGCAATTCACCAATTAACAGTTTGCCAACCTGAAAATGAACCATTTATACTGACTCTATCCATGTTAATATATCACCCTTAATATCATAGCCATTATTATTTGTCTTGTATGATAACCTAATGCCATTTGGGAATCCTTGAAGAGCCCTTGCACAAGTGGTCCCTATTCTTCTAAGCCTTATAATGGAAGAAAAGCCATTGATGAAGTAGCTGAAAACTGTTCAGCTTAGAATATTGCCCTCAGGAATTTCCACAGCAAACTGCTGGGGTTGCAATTACAGACATCCAAGAACACAATCATCTCCCTTTGTGCCAATTATGACCCTAGCCACTGGGGAGAATTCAAATTCCTATAATCCCACCGTTCTGTCTCACAGAACCATAGAATCCCTATAGTGCGGAAGGAGGCCATTCAGTTCGAGTCTGCACCGACCACAATCCAATCAGGCCCTAAGCCTATAACCACATGCATTTATCCTGCTCATCCCCATGGCACTAAAGAGCAATTTAGCATGGCTAATCAACTTAACCCACATACCTTTGGACTGTGGGAGGAAACACATGCAAACACAGAGAGAATGTGCAAACTCCACACAGAGAGTTACCCGAAGCCAGAATTGAACCAAGATCTCTGGTGCTGTGAGGCAGCAGTGCTAACCAGTGTGTCACTGTAGACACCTCGCCTCCTTACCCTTCTAAACATCTAAATGTTTCAGTATATCTTCTGAACTGGAAGGCAGTTCCAGAATACATCAATCCACAAGACGGTATACTCTTCACAACTGAAGCATGATACTGTTAACTATGAGGGCTATGTAGCGGTGACATTCATTAATGCTATTTGCAAAATAGTTTCCGAAGTAAATCTATAAACCTTTAACAGCAGGCAAGCAGGGATATGCCAAAGGTGCTTCACAACGCAGTTAGTAAAATTGTTCAAATTAAAACAAATTACTGCAGATGTTGGAATCTGAAACCAAAAGAGAAAATGCCCAGTGACAAAAGGTTATTTGCACTCAAAACATCAGCACTTTTCTCTTCTTATAGATGCTGCCAGACCTAAGATTTCTTAGCAATTTCTCTTTTGGTAATACAATTGTTCAATTGGTTTCATTTGTAATGTTACATCCGCTTACAAATGATTCACCACATTTCATAAACAAAGCAATCTGCAGAATTTAGGAAAAAAGAATCAATACAATTTTTGGAACTTACGCCAGTTTTCACATGGTCCTTACATAAAAGCTTTATTTCTTGATCTCACTTCAGTATGTTACTGGAACCGAATTTGAGATTCCAATCTCGTAACACACAAGCTATTTAAATTACTGAAACCTTGCTGGGCATTTTGCCAAAAAACTCTTCCTGGCAACTCACACCCATAAGATCAAGTCGAAAGATCGGTTTTGGGAACAAGTTTATTTTAACTCAAACAGAAGAGATTTTTTAATCCCCAGCAGCAGATGAGTTGTTCTATCAAAAATTTCAAACTTAATCACAACTCATACATCTCCAGACTTAACAGAGGTGGGAAAACAAAAGCAGGCAACCAATCTGCTCCAAGGAAGCAACTTGGCTATTTAAAACCATTTAACCAGATTTAACCCAAGTTGTTGGGGTTTCTGGGAAATGCAGCAGTGGTGGCTTGACTACAGGAACAGGAGGCAAGGGCAGCTTTAAGGAGTATGCATTCTTGAGGGTGAGGAAAAGGGGTATTTCCCCTTCAGCCCTTCAGTTTTTTTTATATACCTGAGATCATAACACACCCTCTCCCTCATACAAAGAGCTGCTCCCATTCTACTGGAGCTGAGAATTCGAACATTCCTCCTTCGAATCAGGGATTGGATGCTCCCATTGTAGCAACTGTAATCTTCCTATCTATAATTTCAACTTGTTCCAGCATGCACACAATGGAGTGAAAATTCCATGGCATGTCAGGAAACTCAAACCTCCAAGTTTCCCATCTGGAACACTGCACCACCCACCTACAAAGCCCATCTGCCAAGATTGCACCAGGAAGTTTCAAAAGATTTCATCTCCAAATCTCCACACTAGCTTGGTCAAATATGCCAACTAAGCATTTCAAAGAAATTTGAGAACCAACATTTTTTAAAAATAATTTTTTCCCTTACAATTTATCACAACTTCTGAATACTGGCTATACTTATATATTTAATTTACATCAGTATTGAAAAAAATCTGAAATATTTAATATTTAAAATGCTTTATAATTTGAATTTACTGCACAATTGCAGTTGCTGAGGTGTAGGACAGCAATGTTGTGTTGAAGTGTGGTTAAACTCTTGCTCAAAAGTAAAAATCAAAGCATTCATATTATTATCAACATAAATCGCTGTTTAACAACAAATTTTGTGGAAAGCCAATTGTTTTGAAAACTGATCAGATCTTAATTCAATGACTGGAAACTGTTATATACAATAAAATACAACTCAATTCGAAGTGTTGATATTGCTCTCATTCTTCAGCCGCTATGCTGGTCCAAGAACATCCTTGGCAAGGTACTGCCATGGTTAGCTGGTGCCTTCTGCAGACGGCTGACCGGAAAATCCTCCCATTCATGTTGTTTGCCATTGGCATATCAGAATGATTTATTGATTGATCATCACCATGTTTGGCCATTTTACAAACAGACCTTCCATGGCCATCAAGTTCATGCTTGGGACTTGAACCCAGAACTTCTGGGTCAGTGACAGGGACACTACCCATTGCAACACAACATTTCCTAAATGTTAATATACAAGTGCTTTGTTACACTCTTCAAGATCAAATATAATTTGCAAAACTAATCCTGATTTGGAACAGGATGACAGAAAAGTCTTTATGGTTACCAAAATGCAGTTACAAATTATTTTGTCTTCCAAATGCACTTAGCAAATTTGAATCAGTCCAGACAAATCATGTAAAAGATTCTTTTCAGTTTCCATAAGAGTTGTGTGTATAATTAATTTGGATAGCCTCAATGCAGTCCCTAGTGAGCATGGGACACGCAACGACACTTAAATTGGCAATAAATACAAATTGACAATTTCATACAGGGTAATCAACTATGAAAAATGTCACACTGGCAGAAATGGAAGTGTTCTTCAAATTGGGATTGAGTACAGAGAGCTTTTCTCTGCATGTTATCATGCTATAACTGGCATGGGTATACTTGATGTTGAATCAAGAGAATCATTCAATAGTTAATATATTTCACTGTGAGTGCAGCATAAAATTCAACATTGACCAAGTGAGTTGAAGACCTATTAAAGACTTCAAAAAAACTTACTCTTTTACTGAGACAGATTACTGGCCACATGCTGCAACCTAAGGTACAGCAACAGCACAAGCAGCCACAAAGCAGCCATCGCACATTGACAGGAAGATTCTTCTTCAAACAGCTGTTAACTCGGCTAATGCTGGCCTTGAATTCCTCTGGTGCAACCTGTTAAAGCAAAACAGTTGAAAACATAATGGACGTATTCAGAAGTCTTCCAAGTACTACAAATGGTAGCAATTATTGCATTATACATGCTCATTTTTAACCCTTGGGCACCTGACAAGTTCAGGGAAATGATCATCTTCCTGAGTTAGACAGTTTTGCAAGCTTTCAGCTTGCATTCTGCAATGCTGAAACATTTAAGACTAATGGCTACTCAGATGGCAGAAGTGTCTCAATCTTAATCCTAAATTCTTAAACCTAAAGTAAAACACTGATTAAAGAAGTAAGCATTTTTTGCCTCACTCCAATAACATTTACTGCTGCCAGCAATTTGGTTTATTCTAACCATCTATTATGTTACTGCAAAAACCTGCATTTGTATAGCATCTTCAGTGCAGACAAAAAGCAACTCAAGTCACTTCAAAGAGTGTAATCAGATAAAAATAGATGTCAAGCTATGGAAGAGATATTAGGAGTCAGTGAACAAAAACTAGACTATGGAGATGCTTTTAAAGAATATTTTCACAAAGGAAGAGGGGGGAGTGGTGTAGTGGTGGAGGGGAGAAATTTAAGAACAGTATTCTGAAGCATCTGGCGTAGATGTGCAGTTGAAGACATAACCACCAATATTGGAGAGGATACATAAAATGGCAGAATTTAAGGAATATAAAATTCTTAATAATATTGTAAGACATCAGCAACTGATGAAAATCTAAAATAAAAACAGAAAATGCTGGATAAACTCAGCACGTCTTACAGTGTCTATGGAGAGAAAGAGTTAACAATTCTAGTCTAAGTGGTCCTTTGCCATCACCCAAGTCGTTTACTCAAAATATTAATTTGGTTTCTCTCCACAGACTGCTCTGTTTGCCCAGCATTTTATGTTTTTATATTATATACATATATTAACATTGTTAACATAGTAAAACATTCCAAGACACTTCACATGTATTTTCTAACGACGTCTGCTACCAAGCTACATCATGGGTTCATAATCAAAGGTTTGGCCAAACAGATAGGTTTTACGAAGCATCTTAACAAAGGAAAGCAAGATAGAAAGGTTAAAAGGTTGAGGTAGAGAATTCCAGAGCTCAGGACCAAGGCACAGCCACCAATGGCAGAGCAATTAAAATCAGGAATGCTCAAGAGGCCAGAGTTGGAGTGCAGATTATCACAGAGTGTTGTAGGGCTGGAGAAGATTAGAGAGATAAGGAGAAGAAAGATGGAAAAAGATGGGAATTTTTAAAAACTGCAGCATTGTTAAAACAGAAACCAATCTAGATCGGAGGTACAGGGTTGATGGACACGAGGGGCTCACTGGCAGTGTTAGAATAGTCAAATCTGGAGTTAACAAAGGCATAGGCGAGGATTTCAGAGGCATATGAGCTGAGACAGACTGGAGTTAAGCAACGTGAATAAAGGTAGAAATAAGTAGCCTTCATGATGATACAGATACATGGTCATAAGCTCATCTCAGGGGCTAGGTTTGGAGTTCAAATTTGATATAAAAAGTTGCAAACAATTTTGTTTAGCTCCACATAGTTGCCAGGAAAAGGGATGGAGCCAGTGCCTAGATAGGTGTTCGTAGCACGGAGTGAAGACAATGACTTTAAATCTTCAGAATTTTAGCTGGAGCAAGTTTTTGCTAATCTTTACAATGACTGTGGAGACCAGTAAAAAAAAAAATTCAAACCTAGCAAAAGAGATAACACATTTTAAGATTTTACTGTAATAAAAACATTTGGAGAAACGTTGAATAAATACTACTTGTGTAGGCAAGTTATACATTAAACTACTAAACAGTACTTTCTGTAGACTTTTAAAACAATAAAAAAAATCCTACTACATAATTACACTTTCTTTCATGGAAATATTCAATTCTCCTGTAGCCAATCCAAATAAATTCACTTTGGATTCCCAATTAAACCCATTCTTTTCCTTTACCAGCCTGGTAAGTTCCAATTCCAGAATTGTTTTTCACAAGGAAGGGTTTATGCTCTGCCAACCTCATTCTAAATCCTCACAAATTTGGTTAAAGACAAGTCTTCAGGTCCTGAGGTCCTTCATTCAAAGGTCTTAAAAAATGGCTACTGAAGTACCACATGCATTGATTGTAAATTTTCAAAATTCACTAGATTCTTGAAAGGTTCCATTAGACTGGTAAATTGGAAATGACAGAAATATACATAGGACAGTAAATTGTGATCAGCACAAAAAGAATCTGAAACAAGAGAAATGTAGATTTAATGAGTGAGTAAAAATTTGCAAGTGGACTATAAATAATGTAGAAAATGTGAACTTGTCCACTTTGGTAGGAAGCATATTACTCAAATGGAGATTGCGGAACTATGGCACAGAGGGATTTTGGATGAGTCACAAAAAGTTACTATGCAGGTAAAGCAAGAAGAATGGAATATATAAGTAGGAAAGTTTTGCTACATTTCTACAAGGTATTACTGAGAACATATCTAGAACTCAGCAGTATGTACAGTTTTGGTCTCTCTATTTAAGATACAGTTACATTAAAAGCAATTTAGAAAAGGTTCACTTGGCTGATGCTTATCTGGTGAGGAATGATTGAAATCATTTCCAATGGAGTTTAAATGATGATGTGATCGTATTGCAACATACAAAATTTTGTCAGAGTATTTTAAATAGCTGGAAGGCTATTTCACCTTATGGGAGAGGCTGGAACTAAGGGACACAGCTTTTTAAAAACTAGGTTTAGATGAAGAAAACTCACTGTATTTCAGTTCCACGCAGCGTAACCATGTCTGAAAGCTTCAGGAATATCTTCAAAAGCCTTAATCAACACAAATCCTGATATCTTGGTTGTAATGCTGCTGAGCTGTCCTCAAGACCCTAACCCTCCTAACTTGGAAGTAATTGGACAATTTAAAGTGCAACAATCTTAACACCTTCCTCAGCCTTTGGGGATGACCAGTCTAACCACTGTAAACAGATACTGGTGCAATTATCTCCAAATGTGAATATTTCAGATCTTATTTTTAGCAAATAACCCAGGCCTCCCTTTAATCTTTAACAAGCATGTCACCCAGACCTGTTGTTAGGTAGGCTTCAGAATAAGTCATAAGGCCCCTTAATTTTACCCTTAGTCACAGTCCCAAAATACAGCATACATATAAACATCATTTATTGGATGTCAGACAAGCAGCCTGACAATTTTGAGACAGTAGACAAGTTGACAAGGCAGAGAGTATGGTAAACCTGGATATAGCTAGACTACAAGCAAAGAATAAAAACAGCAAATACTCTACCAGTCTGGCAACACTTGAAGACAGAGAAAGCTGCTGAGTATTTCCAGCATTTCTTTTTGCAGCTGAGATTCCAAGCATTTTCAGCATATTGCTTTTGCATTAATGTATTGTCAAGTGATATTGCCAAGAGGCAGCACATAGATGAGCAACAGGAAGAAGCACATGATGCAAGCTTTTGAGACACCAGAGTTAATAGTATTGGAGCAGGAAGTAAAGTTATCAGTAACTGAATAGTTAGGAATGGAATTAGTTGGAATTAGCTGGAAAACAGTGTACAGACAGGAGCAGGACAGTGAGTTCAACTCCATTAAAGGCAACAGATTTGGTTGAGAATGGCAAGGAAAGATATATTAACTCGATTGTAGCCATGTAGGATATCATTTGTGACTTCGATAAGTTTTGGTACTGAAGCTAGATGGAAAATTGATTAGAGATTCAAACGTGGAACTTTGAGAAAGATGGCACAAATTTGGGAAGTTGTTCAAAACATCTCTCTGAAATTTCTTTATTTCCTGTTATACTTTCTCCTGTCTCAGCCTCCAAGAACTGGAGCACCTTTTCTGCTCTCTACGTATTCGCAGAGGTTCTTACAATCTATATTTAAATTTCTATTTTCTCCATTTAAAACTTTTTTAGTTATTCTTTATTGGTATCTGAAACTCTCCCAATCCATACGCTTAATACTCTTCTTGGTAATATGTCTTTTCTTTCCATTAGCCATGGAGGGATCACTTTGTCCCTGGAATTTTTATTTCTTAATAGAATATTGATTAATTGAGAATAATGTAGACATTATTCTAAATATTATAATAATATATTACATATATTATTATATTTAGACATATCTGCTTTATGTCTAAAGACTGAATTAACTGCTTAATTCAGTCTCACCTATACAATGTATAGCTAATGGATACAACAATATTTTTAAAGTTACAGTTGCAAAGGAAAATGATAAAATGAAAAAGAAAACTTAAAATCTTAAATATTTTTCAGATATTGGCTAATTATTTATTAACAACATAACTGTGAAATTACTGTATGTGTTTAATTTTTTTTCCAAGATTCATACACCTACATGTTGAGTATTAGAATATATTAAAAAGCAGTTGTCTCCAGGGAAAAAAAAAGAGAAAATTGAGCATCCAAGGATACCACATCAATGTTTACATTGAAGAAGTGAATGTTTCAAATTGTGGTAGCTACAGAATAATTACATATATATAAAATAAAGCTATCCATAAAAATAGCAATGTTCATATATATCTTTATGCTAGCCTGGAAATAATGATTCTTGTACTCGTGTCTAATGCTGTTTGGTTAAATGATGTTAGTCACATTTTGGCATTCTGCAAAATTGGGAAGCCAGAAAAAAGAGAAAGGGGTAGCTTTATTAATTAACGATGGCAACTTGTTGACTTGTTGAGGAACTTGATGAGGACTTGTCTGTTGAGGTAGTATGGGCTGAGATTAGAAACAGGAGAGGAGAGGTCATCCTATTGGGAGTCTTTTATAGACCTCCTAAAAGTTCCAGAGAGGTAGAAGAAAGGATTGCAAAGTCGATCCTGGACAGGAGTGAAAGTAATAGGGTAATTGTTATGGGGGACTTTAACTTTACTAATATTGATTGGAATAGCTATAGCTCTAGCTCGTTAGAGGGTCAGTTTTTATACAAAGTGTGCAGGAAGGTTTTTTGACTCAGTATGTAGATAGGCCAACTAGAGGTGAGGCTACATTGGATTTTGTGCTGGGCAATGAGCCAGACCAGGTGTTAGACTTGGAAGTTGGTGAACATTTTGGTGATAGTGACCACAATTCGGTTACGTTCACCTTAGTGATGGATAGGGATAGGCATGAAGCTGGGGGCAGTAGTTATAGCTGGGGAATGGTAATTATGAGGCCATAAGGAGGGAATTAGGGTGCATAGGTTGGACTAGGAAACTACAGGGACTGGGAACATCTGAAATGTGGAGCTTATTCAAGGAGCAGCTACTGCGAGTCCTTGATAAGTACGTCCCTGTCAGGCAAAGACGAAATGGTCGAGTAAGGGAACCATGGTGTACTAAAAAAGTTAATGCGCTGGTTAAAAGGAAAAAGGAGGCTTATGTCAGGATGAGGCTTGAAGGCTCAGTTAGTGCACTGGATAGCTTTAGATTAGCCAGGAGGGAGCTAAAGCTGAATTATAGGCCAGTAAGTCTTATTCTGTTGTGGGCAAAGTATTGGAGAGAATTATTAGGGATAGGATTTATAGTTATTTAGAGAGAAATGAATTGATTGGGGATAGTCAGCATGGTTTTGTGAAGGGTAGGTCGTGCCTTACTAACCTATTGAGTTTTTTGAAAAAGTGACCAAAGAGGTGGATGGGGGTAAGGCGGTTGATGTGGTATATATGGACTTTAGTAAGGCGTTAGATAAGGTGGCCCATGGAAGACTTCTGCAGAAAATGCAGATGTATGGGATAGAGGGTGATTTAGCTAATTGGATTAGGAATTGGCTAGCAGATAGAAGACAGAGGGTGGTAGTTGATGGGAGATATTCATCGTGGAGTTCGGTTACAAGTGGTGTACCTCAGGGTCTGTTTTGGGGCCCCTGCTGTTTGTAATTTTTATAAATGATCTGGATGAGGGTATTGAAGGATGGATTAGTAAATTTGCAGATGACACTAACGTCGGTGGAGTGGTAGATAGTGAAGAGGGGTGTTATAGTTTGCAGAGGGACTTGGAAAAGTTGCAGAGCTGGGCCGAGAGGTGGCAAATGGAGTTTAATGTGGAAAAGTGTGAGGTAATGCACTATGGCAGGAATAATAAATGTGTAGAGTATAGGGCTAATGGTAGGATTCTTAATAGTGTTGATGAACAGAGGGATCGTGGTGTATTTGTGCATAGATCCCTGAAAGTAGGCAGTCAAGTCGATAAGGTTGTTAAGAAGGCATATGGAGTCTTAGATTTTATTGGTAGGGGGATTGAATTTCGGAGCCGCAACGTCATGTTGCAACTGTACAAACTCTAGTGCGGCCGCACTTGGAGTATTGTGTGCAGTTCTGGTCCCCACATTATAAGAAAGATGTGGAGGCATTGGAGAGGGTACAGAGGAGGTATACCAGGATGTTGCCTGGTATGGAGGGCAGGTCCTATGAAGAGAGGTTGAAGGATTTGAGGTTGTTTGCGTTAGAAAGGAGGCGGCTAAGAGGGGATCTTATTGAAGCATATAAGATGATTAGAGGTTTAGATAGGGTTGACAGTGATAGCCTTTTTCCTAGGATGGAGAAAGCTAGCACGAGGGGACACAGCTTTAAAATAAGGGGTGATAGTTATAGGACGGATATCAGAGGTAGGTTCTTTACCCAAAGGGTGGTTCGGGAGTGGAATGCCCTGCCTGCAGCAGTTGTAGATGCGCCAAGTTTGGTGGCGTTTAGGAGGTTAGTTGATAAGTTTATGGAAGAGAAGGGAATGGTTTAGTTTGGAGGGTCATTGCTTTTTTATAATGGTCGGCGCAACATCGAAGGCCGAAGGGCCTGTTCTGCGCTGTAATGTTCTATGTTCTAAAGAGTGAGTTGAGAAGAGCTAAAAGGGGACACGAGAAGACTTTGGCTGATAGGATCAAGGAGAATCCTAAAGCTTTCTTTAGATATGTTAAGAATAGATGATTGGTTAGGGCAAGATTAGGGCCAGTCAGAGACAGCAGTGGGAAGTTGTGCGTGGAGCCTGAAGAGATTGGAGAGGCACTGAATAAATATTTCTCTTCGGTATTCACGCAGGGAGATGTAAATGTAGTTGTGGAGGACACTGGGATACAGGGTTGCAAACTGGAAAGTATTGAAGTAGATAAGGAGGATGTGCTAGATATTCTCAAGGGTTTGAAGTTGGATAAGTCCCCTGGGCCGGACGGGATTTACCCTAGGATTCTCTGGGAGGCAAGAGAGGAGATTGCAGCGCCTCTGGCTCTGATCTTCAGGTCCTCGTTGGTTACGGGTGTGGTTCCGGAGGACTGGAGGATAGCGAATGTGGTCCCATTGTTTAAGAAGGGGAAGAGAGACCTTCCAGGGAATTATAGGCCAGTGAGTCGTACTTCTGTTGTGGGCAAAGTATTGGAGAGAATTATTAGGGATAGGATTTATAGTTATTTAGAGAGAAATGAATTGATTGGGGATAGTCAGCATGGTTTTGTGAAGGGTAGGTCGTGCCTTACTAACCTTATTGAGTTTTTTGAAAAAGTGACCAAAGAGGTGGATGGTGGTAAGGCAGTTGATGTGGTATATATGGACTTTAGTAAGGCGTTCGATAAGGTGGCCCATGGAAGGCTTCTGCAGAAAATGCAAATGTATGGGATTGAGGGTGATTTAGCTAATTGGATTAGGAATTGGCTAGCAGATAGAAGACAGAGGGTGGGGGTTGATGGGAGATATTCATCGTGGAGTTCGGTTACAAGTGGTGTACCTCAGGGGTCTGTTTTGGGGCCCCTGCTGTTTGTAATTTTTATAAATGATCTGGATGAGGGTATTGAAGATGGATTAGTAAATTTGCAGATGACACTAAAGTCGGTGGAGTGGTAGATAGTGAAGAGGGGTGTTATAGTGTGCAGAGAGACTTGGACAAGTTGCAGAGCTGGGCCGAGAGGTGGCAAATGGAGTTTAATGTGGAAAAGTGTGAGGGAATTCACTTTGGCAGGAATAACAAATGTGTAGAGTATAGGGCTAATGGTAGGACTCTTAATAGTGTTGAAGAACAGAGGGATCTTGGTGTATATGTGCATAGATCCTGAAAGTTGGCAATCAAGTCGATAAGGTTGTTAAGAAGGCATACGGAGTCTTAGCTTTTATTGGTAGGGGGATTGAATTTCGGAGCCGCAACGTCATGTTGCAACTGTACAAAACTCTAGTGCGGCCGCACTTGGAGTATTGTGTACAGTTCTGGTCCCAACATTATAAGAAAGATGTGGAGGCATTGGAGAGGGTACAGAGGAGGTTTACCAGGATGTTGCCTGGTATGGAAGGCAGATCTTATGAGGAGAGGCTGAGGGATTTGAGGTTGTTTTCGTTAGAAAGAAGGCGGCTAAGAGGAGACATTATTGAAACATATAAGATGATTAGAGGTTTAGATAGGGTGGACAGTGATAGCCTTTTTCCTAGGATGGAGAAAGCTAGCACGAGGGGACATAGCTTTAAATTAAGGGGTGGTAGTTATAGGATGGATGTCAGAGGTAGGTTCTTTACCAGAGGGTGGTAAGGGTATGGAATGCCCTGCCTGCTGCAGTTGTAGATGCGCCAAGTTTGGTGGCGTTTAAGAGGTTAGTAGATAAGTTTATGGACGAAAAGGGAATGGTTTAGGTTAGAGGGTCATTGCTTTTTCTTAATTGGTCGGCGCAACATCGAAGGCCAAAGGGCCTGTTTGCGCTGTAACGTTCTATGTACAACACTATCACCAGGGATGACTGTTACTCAAAACAGCATGACGTTGAATCAGTTTAAGTAGAGATAAGAAATAGGAAAATAAGAGATCACTTCTGGAAAGTGTTTACAAGACCCCTGACAGTAGGCACACTATAAAACAGAATAAAAATGAAGGAACAAATGGAACATTTAAGAAAGGTAATCATGAGGTAATCTCCATGTAGATTGGGCAAATGTAACCACGAAAATGAGTTTATAAAATGTAGTCAGGACAACAACCCAGAGCAGTGTGTGCTGAAGCCAACCAGACAGCACATTAGTCTGAATCTGGTAACTTGCAATAAAAAAGGATTAATAAAGTAAAGGACCTCTAGGCAACAGTAATCACAACATGATATAATTTCACTTCAAGACCCTTTGATGTTCATTTTGAAGGTGAAAAGCGTGGATCAAAGACTAGTGCTTTAAACCTAAATATAAATAAGTATACAGGGTTGAATTGGTTAAAATTCAGGGAAGCTAGATTAAATGTCAGACAGTAGAGATGTTGTGGCTGACTTTTAAGGATATTTAATAGCTCTCAGCAAAATAAATATTAAATGAGGGAAAAAAAAGGCAAAATGGAAGGTAAATCTTAAAACAATCACCATCACCAGGAGAAAGATGCTTGAAAAACTTGAAACTGATTGTCCCCAGGACTTGATAGTCTACATCAAAAGGGTCTCAAGGTGTCAGTTTAAGTCTCCCCAAATCCTTACATTTTGGATGGTACCAGTCGTGTAGAAAATAGCAAATGTAACCCTTCTATTCCTAAGAAGGGAGACAGAAAGCAGGAAACTAGGGGCCAGTTAGCCAAACATCAGTTACAGCGAATTTACTAGAATCCATTTAGAAGATTATAGCAGGATACTTCGAAAATTACAGTGGGATTGGCAAAGTCAACATGGTTTTGTGAAAGGAAAATCATGTTTCACTAATTGATTTAATTGATTTGAATTCTTCGAGAAGATGAGAAGGAAACAAGCAACATGGATAGAGGGAACATGTAGATGAATGTACTTGGATATCTAAACGGTACTTGATAAGGTGTTGTACCAAAACTTGCTACTGTAACTTGGCCTAGATTTTAGATTTTATCTTACTAAAATTTAGGTTGCCTGCTTAACTGGGTCATTTTTGGAGGCTGTATTTTGCAATAAGCTCACAAGGTTAAACTGCCATTTTGGGCCAAAATCTTTTCTAACAGAACGCATTTTGTGATTTGAATATCTGCTGACAAACAACGTAACATTTTAGTGTACTAACCACTAGTATGGTAGTCTTCTCTCAGAATGACACCTAATGTTTAAACAAACCATACACTGCTTTAACTGATCTGAAGAAAACCTTTATCTTCCAATATTATGATAGGAAATACTGTTCTGAATAGTGTTAGGAACAGTTTAAATATATTGACAAAAGAATGTAACTTTGTTCGTGACTACTGTATCTTCAGAAAATGTATTATTTGTTGGCATGGAATGAAACTCTGAGGGTCCAAAAGAAACAAGAAATGGACCTTTGTCTTCAGTCAATGGGATGACATAAGGTGGCGAGCATCCTAAGCCAACGGAGATGAATTCGGACTATTTTCAAACAAACAAGGCAGAATAATGAGAAGTAGACACAAAAGTTGGAAAATCTTTGTTAGCAGTATTACAGTGGCTTCTGAGGTAAGACTCTTCTGGACATAATTCAACATCATTTCAAAGACATTGTTGGCAATGCTCAAAGAATCCGAGGAACTTGAGAGATGAGGAATTTCTATGCTGGCTTCACCACTGTGTGTTAAGTATTATGTAAAATCTTGCTTAATAAATTCTGCTCAATTTATTCAGACTAGCTATTTCTACCTCATTAGATTAAGCACAATGAAGGACCCTAGTGTTAGAAATTAAGAAATCAGACTTACAATTTCATACATTAAAACACTCAAATATACATGGTTCTTGACTGGTCTCATGCTAGGCACTTTTCCAGTATTGAAATAAGAAACACATTTAAGTCATGTTCAAGGCCATGTAGGCAAATGAATAGATCCAATTAAGTTAACCCTTACAACAATATTGATCAATTGGGTGTGAACAATAACTTAAGAAGTGGGTATAACCATCCAAGTAATGGAACCCTTGTGATTTCTCAAGCAGGCAAAGCAGTTGAATTCCTACTGATGCGAGATTGGGTAGTAGAACTCTAGGCCCTGCTATTGACAACTTACTTTCCTATCCATTTTGGTACCATCAGCAAGTTTAGCCACGCACAATCGATCCCTTCATCCAAGTCATTGATATAGATTGTAAACAGTTGAGGCACCAACACTGATTCCTACGGTACCCTACTAGTTACATCTTGCCAACCTGAAAATGCTGATTTATTCCTTATCTTATGAAGAGAGATTGAACAAGTTGGGCCTATATCCATTGAAATTTAGAACAATGAGGACTGATCATACTGAAACATATTAGATCCTGAGGAAACTTGACAAGTGGACACCAGATGGATTTTTCTTCCTGTAGGGAGACTAGAACAAGGGGACACCATTTAAAAGATGTCCCCTTTTAAAATGGAGATAAGGAGAAACATTCTCTCTCAGAAGGTGGTTAGTTTGTGATTTTCTCTTCTCCAGGAAGCAGTGAAGGCTTGGTCATTGAATCTATTCAAGGACAAGACAGATTTTTTAATAGTTAGGCAAATCAAGGATTATGGGGGCAGACAGGAAAGGGGAGTTGAAACCACAACCAGATCAGCCATGATCTTTCATTAAATGAAAGAGGAAGTTCAAAGTTTGAATGGCCTACTCCCACTCCAAAGCCCTATATCTATGGCACATGTTTTAACGGGCTTTTGTTTTTCAAAAAAATTAGCACTAGTCACATTTAATATTCTTTAAATAATTTTAGCTTTAAAAGTTGTTCAGTTGCAAGTTCTACTCCCATCACCAGGAAACTTTATTCAAGAAGAGAAATTAATGATTTACCTTTCCTGTTAACGATGAAGGGAATTCTGATTCAAATTTGTTGCTCAAACCAAACCTGAAATTACAGAAGAAAAGCACATAGAATCTACTCAACTCTGAGGCACTAGTTCAAGAAATAAGTTGTAAATAAATTTGTGAAAAAATAGATTAACAGCAAAATATTTCACATGCAAAATATCCAGAACAATGAAATAAAGAACATCAGAATTTTTTTTGGGATGGAAATCTTGTTCTCAAAATATTAGTCAATAAAAGACAACATTTTATTATAATTAGCGTCGAGAGTTCCTTGTGTAGCACAACAAAGACTCAATGAACTTAGAATTATGCCTTCCTTTTACTTTTGTCTTGCAGACCCTAAGGGGCACTATGCAAATATTGTCAAAATATCGGCATAATTACTTAAAAGCTACTCCACCAGCAAGGGAATCAAGATCATCCAAACTTAAAATAGATTGTTGAATGAAAGGCAAATGTGCATTCATAGAATCAAAGAGTAGCTACTGTATAAAAGGCAGCCAATTGACCCAATGGGTCCATGTCAGTTCTCAGCAACAACAATTTAGTTAGTCCCAATTTCTTCCACCAGAGCTTTGCAATTTTTCCTCCCTCAAATACTTAAATTTACTTTGAAAAATCAACTGCATCTGCCTTTGCCACGCTTTCAAGCGAGCAATCCAGATCAAAACTGCCCGTCGTATAAAAAAAACCTTCATCTCATGTCACCTTTGACTTTTTTACCAATCACTTTAAATCTGTGTTCTCTGGTTTTCAACATTTCTGCTGAAAGAAGTTTCTATCTACTCTGTTTAGAAAGGCTTTTTGATAACAACCCCAGTTTCTCCAATCTATCCACTTCCCAGAACCATTCTTGTAAATCTTTACTGCACCTTCTTTCTAAAGTGTGATAACCAGAATTGAACATACTGAGGCTAAAAAAGATTTGTCATAATTTCCTTATTTTTCATTCTGCGCTGTTATAGAAGTCAGGATTCCAGATGCAATCTTAATTGCTTGCCTGCCATCGTTGATGATTTACACACATGTACTCCTGATCTTTCTGTTCGTGCAGCCCCTTTAGGTTGGTATCTTTTAGTTCATATTTTCATCTTCTGAAAGGTATTACTTTGCATTTGCATTAAATTGCCTCTGCCAATTACCTACACATTCTACTCTTCATTATACTTCCAAGTTTAAGGTCATTGTGAAGTTTGAAATTATACCCTGTCCACTTCAGTAAAATTATTAATATAGATCAATAAAAGCAATGGTTCTAGTACTGATCCCTCGTGAATCTAATTTAATGCCTTCCTCCAATTTGACAAACTGTTCACCATATTCTATTTCCTGTCAGTCAGTCCATTCATACCCATATTGTGATATCCTGTAGTTTCATGGGCTTCAGAATTACCAACAAGCTTGTACATGGACGTTATCAATCCTCTTTTGGAAGTCCATATAAACTCAATTGCATTATCTGCATCAACTCTTTCTGTTAACTCCCCAAAAAATGTTAAACATCATTGCTTGAACAAATCAGTGCTTTAGTTAATCCATACTTGTCAAAGTAACTGTTAATTTTCCCTCAGACTACTTGTTCCTAAAACTTTGCCCCCATGGAGAATTCTTCCAAATAAGCAATGTTTAGAACAATATTAGCCACGTTAGAATTTAAATAATAGTGAGTACTGTACATTTGGAAGAAATGGACATGGTGCTACAACTTCCAAAGTTAGGTATTGACAGTTTGGGCATTTTCCACTTTTGTGGAAAACAGTATGAGATTTGTTACTTACCCGGAAATATTAACGCCTGCTCTAGACATTGCATGCAGATTTTCTAACATGCTTCCTCAACCCACAGCAGTAAATCAATGAAGGCTTGAAGTTTGACATGAAAACTCAATCCAATGGGACAGTCCTTCCCCTTCCCATTACAACAAATATTAAGTTGCTGCCTCCTGGCAACTATATGTCTGGAAATATGACTAAAGCTGTATAGGCTCCAATCAATGAATTTTAAGGCCTGTATTTTGCAATCAGCAGTGAAGTTACTTGCCTCTTACCCATAGACTTTGAAATTTTGCGCTCTGTCTTGCAGCAACAAGTGTCAAATGCATACAGCACCTTGTACAGGGATCATGGACCAGACTGAAGAATCCTTACTGAGACATGCAGTGTCTAAACCAAGAAGTGTAGGTTAGAATAATTAACTCAATGCCAAATCATATATGGAAAGCAAAATTAAGAGATGAAAAAGAAGGTGACATCAAGAGAGACAGACAGAAAACAGAAAAAGCTTTAAAAATTACTTAAGTCTCCAACAATAATTAAAATCTGATATCCTAAGACATCATATTTTGGGAAGTAAATTTTCAGTGCCAAAGAGCTTGGTTGATAGCAATTAAAGACTCATCTCGCCATTAAAAACTTATTTGAATGAACAAGTCCCAATTTTTTTCTAGTATGTTTAGACATACTAGAAAATTTTTTTCTAGTATGTTTAATACAAGTGTTGGACAAGGACACAGAATCTTGTTCTTCTATGATGAGATTTTCAGTAAGATACTGTTAGTGTGAAATATCTTGAGGACATCTCAAACAGCAACTTCATGATTTGTGCATTTAACTGTGTTTATACAGATTCCAGAAGATACTTTTAAATTTATTTCTTAATAAAAGCTGAGTATTGATTGTGTCACTATTATTTTTGCTGAAAAATATGGGCCTTTATTGCCAAGATTTACTTTCTGCTAACACACAAATACGTTAACTAAAAATGCACTTTGAAAGCTATGCCTGCACCATAGGCAGATGATGTTAAGAGAACTACACATTCTCTTTAGCGCCAAGACATAGTATGCAAATAGATGTTATGTTTATTGAAGCAGAGACCATCAATGCCACTTACTGCAAGAATATTTGGGAAACTGTTCTGCCAAACAGATGGCAAGCAATCTCAGATAGAAACTTGAACATAATGTCAGGTCCTGATCTAATTCTCTCCAGTCACATGATACATTTGTCATTTCTGTACTAAGAAATGCTATGCTTTGGTATTACTTGTTCACTTTTGTCATAGGTTTTGAAATGCTAGCTATACTTTGACCATTAGTGACCCAGTCTGGACATTGAAATCTTTTTACAAATATTGGTTCTGGGTATTCTTCAAAGTTGGAAATTGACATATTTACACTAATTCATTAATTCAATACAAGGAGAATCTTATCATAGATTGATATTTGTAAGTGGTATTATAATTCTGTAGAAAGAGTCATGTTGGATATGAAACATGAATTGTCTCTCTCTTCAAGATACTGCCAGGTGTGTTGAGATTTTCCGACATTTTGTTTTTATTTCAGATTTCCACACTATTTTGCTTTTATTATAATTCTGTATGTTGTCAGAAGCCTCCAAATTGAATTGAAATGTAACAGGGACAGACACGCATCAGACCATTGTGCAGTTACATAGGAAACAAAGGCACAAAAATGGAAGCTGTATGCCTCTCAATTGAGGAAAAATGAAAGGGAGTAGTTATGACGAGTTGGTTTTTCTCACTTCTTGATGATTAACTGCCAAGGACTTTGTGCTCTCAATCAAAGACATTAAACCATGAAAAAAACAAACATTTTTAAAAAATAAAAGATTGGAAAGAGAAGAATTCATAAAAATAAAACTTTAGAATACTGAAAATGATTCTTTCCCGTAAAGTTGCTGTTAGTGTTTAAAAATTTTCTTAGATTTGACTTTAAAACATACAGTATAGAAGGCTGAAAAATTAATATATTTAAGGATATTTGCTTTAAAATCTGTTGTGGCTTTTTTTTTGAAGAAACAGCATATTAGTTTCAGGCCACTTTATAATAAAAGTAAGATAGGGAAAGGCAAATGTAGGTTGGGTTTTACATATGGTTGTTTAAGTACATTGTTGAAAGATTAAGTGGTAAAAATAGAACAGTGGCCAAACACGACACATTAAAAATTAGTCTGCAACTCTGTATTGAATATACTGGTATTCAGAGAAAAATCAAAGTGCAAGGCTCTAAATCACTTCTCAAAATGTTTTTCTCTCCTTATGTCTCCTACAGTCCAAAGATGTGCAGGTTAGGGGGATGAGAGAGGTAAATATCCTGGGTTATGGGCAAGGACCAGGGTGGGATCCTGTCAGTCAGTGCTAGTTTGATTCTGCACTGTAGGGATTCTATGATTCAGTTTTCACTTTTCCAGAGCTTGTAGATTAAATTTGGAGTACATTTTGCTAAAATAAAAGATATATGTTCTGTGACGAACTTGTAAAATTCAGGATTGTTTAAAGATGAGGTTTTAAGATACCAAAAAAGGAATCTTTTCCATCATTGCCTAGTCCTAAAAACATAGAGGCCCTGTCTGTCATCGGAATTGGAGCAGGCAAGGGCCAGACAATGGAAACGTGCATTGACCAGAGCAGGATTTCACAATTTCGGGACAAGCAAAGCTGTAACGTTCTGCCTAATAGGTTTATTTTACATGAAGATTCATGAGAGCTGAACAAAATCCTCAAACAGATTTTGCTCAAGCCACCATTGATGTTGCGGTAGCTTAACCAAGGAGTCATTCTTCATTTATAAATCGGGACAGTTAAGTATTTCCCATCCCCTTCCCTTCTTAATCAACACGCTTCAAAGTTGAGCCTTAAGCTATTCTCAAACATCAACCATACTTCCAGAAGGTGTCACTATATAGCAGCTAGAGGGAGGAGCCAAGGATGATTTTTTTACTCACTGGTCCAATAACTTATTATCAGTCTATTCTAACTTGAGGGTTTCATAAGCAGACTGAAGCCATACGCAGCTAACATTTATGGTCATTTTGAAATAGAGGTCATTAATAGCATAATAAACAGGAACCAAGCTGATTTTCCCCCTTTGCAGCTCTGCAAATTGAGACCAATTGTTGTGCTTCTCTGTGATCCTCTCTGAAATTAGCCACTTCAATACTCCTGGAGTTGAACCGGATCATTTTCCGTGAACACAATTCTAACATTGTTAAATTGGTTTAAAATGTACAGAGCTGACAGCTTATTAATTCAGTGGTTCACTGTCGCACTTTACCTCTTTAATGCAAAGTAATTATGTTCATGTCTCCAACTAATGTGCTACTGAGACTGAGTAACCATGCATATGCTTCATCATATTTTCTATAATGTAAGTCAAAGGTGTTAATGCAAAGAAATGTGACTGTATGGCTATTTCTGACTGCTCCATTCATTTGCTAATGTCTTTTTTTTGTAAAAGACAGAAATCCATAATATTTTCTTATTTTCAAAAAATTTAATGGGAATATTTTGAACAGCTGATAATACCATTTGCTTCCACATTGTTTGCATTTGTTCAAATCTACTCAAATATTACTGGGCTTCACTGTACAATATCCATACTTTCACTTTTCTTGATGTGTACTAATTTTTAGGATAAACCAGTGGACACAGATTCAAGTTTATTAATTATTTTTCAAAATTAAAATTATTGGCTTTCAAATAGAAATGCTATACCATCAGAAACTGCATCCCCGCCTCCACCTCCTCCCATCAGGACTTCAGCTCTTTTAGACCCTACCTGCTTTGCACTGCCAGCATGCCTGGTGGACAGTGCCAGATGCCCAGTGCATACAGTCTGACCTGCTCCCTGGTCTCACCGGTGGGACCACCACCTCTGGTCCCAGTTGATTGGGATCATCCGTGATTCTCACTAGCGAGAACCTTAACCAGCAAGGGGAGAAGTACATGTGAACACAAACGATAATATCCAGGACTCACTAATTCATTTAAAAAATGTCATTCATATTTAAATCAATTTCGTATGAACCTGATTTTTCACCTGTTGCCCTATCTTACTTGCTCGCCACACTGATCAACTGGTGTGGCGAGCCAGTAAGATCATGCTCTACAAATGAGATTAAATGCTAACTCAGCATTTTCAGTTGCTGCATTAATAAGCCAAGTGCTCATGATCAGAGACATCTTCTAACATCTAAAAAGGATGTTGGAACAGAGATGACCAGCTGGCGGGGGTATTCACAGATATCTTTAACCTCTCTTTACTAAGATCTGAGATCTCTACTTGTTTCAAGAAGATAACCGTCTAGGATCCAGTCACAGAGGGAGAAGCCAAGGTCCAGGCCATGGAGTTTTGTAGAAATAATGGCAAAGGCTGAGCTGTAATCAATAAAAGGGAGTCTAATATAAATGTCTCTGTTATCCAGGTGTTCCAGGGCTGAATGTAGGGCCAGGGAGATGGTCTCTATCCAAGTGGCTAGACTCAAGCTCTAGTTGGCCTGGTGCTGTCTTTTGGTATCTCTGATGGATCTCTGTAGATCATAAAGGTCAGGATCGCCTGACTTGAATGCCTCAGACCTGGACTTCAGCAAGCAGTGGGTATCCCTGACTTGATTCTCAGACTTCACGGGCCAGCAGTCAATGTTGAGAACTCCCAGAGCCACACTCTTTGAACTGTGTATTACTGGGTCATTACCTCTGGTGGATTAGTGTGACTCGACATACTCAGAAATGGTGATGGAAGTATCTATATCAATGGCTGCAAGGTACGATTCTACAATTGTGACTATGCCTAGTTGTATGACCAGTCTGTGGAGCAGCTTTCCCAATTATAGCATCTGTCTCAAGACGAGGATGATTTTGCAGGATCACCTGGACTTACTGTACATTTGTCATGTTTGGTACCCCATCTGATTTTATTCTTATTGTAGTTTTGTGTAGCAGTTTGATACAACTGAATGGCATACTGAGCCAATTCAAAGGACAGTTACGAATCAAGTACATTGCTGAGACTCTGGAGTCACACGTGGGCTAGAATAAGGACAGCCATTTCCTTTCCTGAAAGAGAATAATGAAGCAGGTAGTAACAATCCTGAAGTTTCATAGTCACTATTACAGATAATAGCTTTTTATTTCAGATTTATCTTAGTAATTGAATTTAAAAATTTGAACTCATGACTTCACATCACCATTCCAGGTTTCTGCATTACTAATTGAGTAATATAACTGCTATGCTACCATATTGACACAGCTTCATAAAAATGTTCAACAATTATCATGTCTCAAACTATAAAATACGTGCTTATTTCCAGGTAGGCACTAGGATTCTGTTAATAACCTCTTGCAATACAACATACACCTATGCTTTTACTGACAAGTGGTCTTCTGCTTCAAATAGCATCTTTTGGGTGTAATTTCTCCAGGAGGATCTCCAACTCCTCAGCATTCATCTGGTGAAGATACAATACAAAGTTCCATGCATGCCAAATAAAACAGTTAAGTGATCCCGCAAACAACAGATCAAATCAAAGATCTACAGCCCTATCATATACAGTTGTGAATGGTGGTTGATAATTAAGCAGCTAACCAGAGAAGGTGGCTCTATAAATATCTCAAGGTCAATGAATGGGGAAACGTAGCACATCAGTAAAAAGGACAAGGCATTTGTGCATATCTTCAACCATTAGTACCAAATGGATGATCCAACTTGACCTCTTCCTAAGATCCTCAGTGTCTTCAGCCAATTGAAATCACTTCACGTGATATCAAAAAGCAACTGAAGGCCTTGGATACAGCACAATTATGAGTTGCAACAACTTCCCGGGAATATACTGAAGATGCGCTCCAGAACCGAGTACAGCTACAACGCTAGCAACTACCTAGTAATGTGGAAATTGCCTGGATAATGTTCTGTACACAAAAAGCAGGACAAATTCCATACAGCCAAATATTGTCTTATTAGTCAATTCCTGATCAAGTCTAGAAAGGGGGTTATCAACAGTACTATTAGCAGCATTTGCACAAAAATAACCCATGTTCAGCTTGGGTCTGCCAGGGCCACTAAGCTGATTACATTGCCACATTGATCCAAACATAGAAAGACAGGCTAAATTCAAGTGAGGAGGTGACAACAACTTCTTTTGACATCAAAGTAACTTTTGACCAAGTGTATCATCAAGGTGTTCTAGCAAAACTAAAATCAATGGGAATCAGGCAGAAAACTCTGCACTGGTTGTTGTGGTTGTCAATCATCCCAGTCCCAAGTTGTCACATGTCCTAGGTTCATCTTTAGGGGCTAGATGACATTCTCACCATTAAAAGGTCATAAAAGGAGATGTTCACTGATGATTGCAGTGTTTAATACCACTCAACAATTCCACAGATACTTAAGCAGCTTGTGGTCATACGTAGCAATACCTGAACAGCATTCAGGCTTGGGTTGACAAGCAGCAAGTAACATCCATGCCACACAAGTGCAGGCAATGACTACTTTCAAAAATAGAAAATATAACCATCTTCTCTCAATATTAATCTGCTTTACCATTGCTGAATCCCCTACTATCAATATCCTCAGAGTTAACATTGACCAAAAATGTACAGGACCAGTCATATTAATACCATGCCTAACAGAGAAGGTCAGAGGCGAGGAATTCTGGAGCAGGTAATTCATCTCCTGATTCCCTACACCTTGCCCACCATTTATGAAGCATGGGTCAAGTGAGATTGAATACTCTTCACTTATCTGGATGAATTCAGTTCCAATTGCAGTTTCACATCATTTAAGACAAAACAGCTAGTTTGATCAGCACCCGATCTGCCAACTTAGGTATTCATTCCCTCGATCACCACATACAGTGGCAGCAGAGTGTTCTATATACAACAGCGGGGCAACCTGCATCTTGTCAAGGTTCTGAGTGCATTCTGTTGACCATTACCCACTTGCAGTGTTGCCAGATTCTGCCACATTCCATCCATGTAGTTCTTTTGATATGAAGGGCACTTGAAGTGAAGCATGTTCTGATTGCACATAACAATAGACACAGTTTTCACAATCAAAACATACTAAGGCAAGCATAGCTATTTATTTTGTTTTTGCCATTTGAAATTAATGGCAGTTTGACTAATACAATGAAAAATGAAGCATTTTCAATAAGTCATTATGAAATGTTCTGATTAATAAAATTAAATGCATTTTATTTAATGGAATCATAGTTAATGCACAGCTCAATTTTAATCTTGAGGCCTTATGAAATTCCACCATCTGCAATCTCTTCTGAGTCACACATCATCCTAACTCAAAACTATATCGCCATTCCTTTACTGTCACTGGGTTAAAAACCTGGAACTTAATTCCTAACAGCACCATGGGTGTAGCTACACCAAATCAACTAGTGGTTCAAAAAGGCCGCTTATCATCATCTACTCAAGAGATATCAGGGATGGGCAATGAATCTTGGTCTTGCCAGTAACACTCATATCGTATGAAAAATGTCATTCATGTTAAGAACATTGCTCTGCAACAATGTGAATTCACAGTTACCATTTGTAAATTATCACCCAATATATTAAATCATGACTTTGCTGATTAGTCATGTGTTTTAGCATTAATGCCAACAGGTTCAAAGTAAGTAATTACAGCAAAACAAATAGAAATTGCTTTCATAAACTCTGCAGCATACAAAACAATATCTTGAGG
Source organism: Sphyrna mokarran (assembly GCA_024679065.1). Lineage (NCBI taxonomy): Eukaryota > Metazoa > Chordata > Chondrichthyes > Carcharhiniformes > Carcharhinidae > Sphyrna > Sphyrna mokarran. The sequence goes on along the minus strand of JAGIQG010000001.1, from coordinate 78,867,254 downwards.
ATCAAAACAATAGTGCAATTGTGTAGAGACTCAGTGCTCTTTATTTTTATCACTACTCCTGCCCGCCACAAGTGAAAATTGGACATACTTGTGATTTGACTTATTGAAAATAAATATTATTGCCTGTTCCAAATACTATTGCTTGCAATATAATTAAACATACAAGAATGTTTAACAAATAACGTTCTTAGAAAAACAGCAAGAAACGTACAGCTCTCGAATATTCGCTTGTAAAATAACATTTCAGAATACTTTTCCAAATGATGCAGTAGGACATGAAGAAACCACTTTACAACATAAGTGTTTGATGTGTTTGCAATATTAAGAAACAAGATTCAAAACAACCTGATTATGGTCAGATTTTATGATATCAGCATTAAAATGTAGAGGGCTACTGTACGAAAAGTCGTCAACATTTTGGCAGCGTTAGTTCACTTTTGTGGCTATCAGCAGTCATTACTGTTTTCTGGTTGATGGCAATCAGGTGAGACAGTTAACTTCCAGTAATGTTTCAGACATGAAAAACAGTGTTTCTATTTTTCTTTAAAACAAAAATGCCACGAAACCACAATCTGGACCACTTCAATAAAGCGCATGTTTACAATCAATTGGATTGATTGCAAGAATAAAGTGGCTAAAACATGTTTCCACTCTTGTTCATTATTCTCTGTAATAGGCAACAATTTTCCAATAAAACAGAGACAACTAGACTCTATTAATCTTAAAGTAATTTCATAAATTTAAATTTTTGATGACACATCCAGGTCATTGGATTCCAGGTCATTAGAACCAGCACACGAGGTTAGACTTAATATTACAAAATATGAAAAAGATGTGAAAGAGTAAGCACACAAAATAATTTTACCCCAAGGCTCTAGTAATGGTAATATGCTTAAGTTTGCCTCCTGTGGCTGTCACTCCTATTCACCACCCAATATACATTCACTTTCTATTCTAATATCAATTATAGCTTCTCACCTGGTAAACTTACATGGATTGCATATAATAATTAAACACACTCATATCAACTAAAACGAACTCAACTTTTATCGTAATAGTTACCACTAGAGAAGCAAGAGCACAAAGATGATAAAACAACCCACAGCAAAACAGCAGTTATCTTGTATTTGATAGACAAACAGAAAGCCAGATTGATTTGCATTTATATTGTCCTTTTCACAACCATCAGATATCTCAGTACTTTCCAGCCAATTAAGTACTTTCGAAGCATAGTCACTGTTTCAATACAGGAAACAGAAAGAATGAATTTCAACTCACATTTCTATGACATCTTTCATGTTTTCCAAGCATCCCGAGTGTTTCCAGAGACAATGAATTACTTAAAGCTTAACTCACTCTGCCATGCCGCCAAATGCGACAGCCATGTTGTAGACAGTAAGACAATCACAAACAGTAAATGAGGCAAATAACCAGTTAGTATGTTTTGGTTGAGAGATAATTATTTGTTATTACATCAGCAGAATTCCACTGTTATTCCTCTTTCCATAGCGCATGGAATCTTTTACGTTCATCTAAGCAGGCAAACAGAATGTTGGTTTAACAACTCATTCAAAAGATGACACTGCTGACAACACAGCAGTCCCTTAATAAGGCACTGAAGTTCCTAGTTAGAGTACATGCTTGATATTAGTCAGCAGGATGACACCAAAGAAAAACAAAAGCTTAATCAGCTAATGATTTGCAAAAGAATAGCCAGACAACATTGTTACAACCTGGCTCATTAGATGGATAAAACCAAAGGGCTGAATGAACAATGTTAAATCAAGAATGCAATGGTGAAGAGAGAATTTTAATAGACTTCGTGATACAAAAATTGCACATTTAAGTTTGCCATCAAATTAACTAAAATATCTGATTACTGTATTAGGGGAGAAGGTGATGTAGTGATCATGTCACTGGACTAGTAATCCAGAAGCCCAGGTTAATCTTCAGGACCATAAGTTAGAATCCCATCATGACAGGTAGTGGAATTTAAATTCAGTTTTTTAAAAAAATCTGGAATTGAAAGCCAGTCTCAGGAATAATGAACAGGAAATTATCATCTACAATCTCAAAATCCACCTGGTTCACTTATGCCTTTTAGGGATGAAAATCTGCTGTCCTTACCCAGTTTTGCCTATATGTAACTCCAGACACAGAAATGTCTGCCCTTGGAACTTATCTAGTAAGTCACTTAGTTCAAAATCATATAAAGATTCATTGTAACAGCTGTTGACTTTGCAAGCTACACTCTCATGCCATGAAATAATAAATCTAAATTAAATTAAATTTTCAGCTGTTGATTGATAGCACACCTGCTTCTGAATCACCAAAGCAAAAATTAAGCCTGACACTCCAGTGCCCTACTGAGGGAATGCCGTACTGTCTTTTTGAAGAGATGCTAAACCCTCTAAGGTAAATGTAAAAAATCCCATGGCACAGTTCTGAAGAGTAAAAGGATTATTCCAAGTATCCTGGACAATATTCATCCCTCAATCAACATCACAAAACTGATTAGCCAGTCACTGGAACATTATTAGAGTTGCTATACTCAATACTTTCAAGCAAACCATTGGCCGAAATGAAACAAAAGCACTTTTCATTTTCTATTTCATTACAGAGTAGAGATTAGATACCATCCTATTATAAATAATGTGCATGTCCATTGGACTTGACATGTTCAAATTAAGTACATGCCCAAGAGTCAAAATGAACACTTAAATATTCAATTTAATTAAGATGAACTGAAACCATTTAAATTTGACATGTGATCAATGAAAAGATCAATTCAGGGTAGGTTTGATATTCTGTATCAGTTGATTTTAGATACTTAACATTTCTATTTTCACAAGATACACTAATTTCAAGTTAGTCTACATTTCAAGTTGCTCCATATTTTGAAACACTGTAACATGCATTGAAAATTTGAGAATTTATAGAATCACAAATGAATTCTGTAAAAAAACTGTTCCCGCTCTATCAGGGCTGCTGTTTTCATGCATTTAGGTGACACTGGTACTCACAATAGCAGGAGTCCACTTAAAATTAGTTTTGCAAATTTGCATCCTATCTTATTCTTGCAATGCGATTATTTACAAGATTAACTTTTGTTTAAATTGCACGTTTCATCATCAGAACGCTTTCTAAAACTGCATAACTTGTAACTCTGAATCTTGTAATGCCTTTCTCTTGCAAATGATGAAATCACTATAAATCAAAAACAAGGAGTAGTTAGCTACTTTATATGGATATATAAATTGTGGATGAGCAGAGAAATTCAGGGATCCAAGAAAGACAATCAATAAAAGCTAGTGGATAGGCCTAGAAAACAGTTAAAACAGGTAATGGAATGTTGACCTTAATCTGTACAGGGCAGGAATACAACCAAGTAGAGTTACATTTAAAGTTAAAGTTTAAAGTTTATTTATTAGTGTCACAAGTAGGCTTACATTAACACTGCAAAGAAATGTTAAAATCCCCCAACTGCCACACTCCAATGCCTGTTCAGGTACATTGTGGGAGAATTTAACATGGATAATGCACCTAACCAGCATATCTTTCGGACTGCGGGAGGAAACCAGAGCATCCAGAGGAAACCCATGCAGACACTAGGAGGACATGCAGACTCCACATAGACAGTGACCCAAGACAAGAATCGAACCCGAGTCCCTGGTGCTGTAAGGCAACACTATGTAGCAGTTATACAGAACATTGATTAAACAGCATCAGGATATTGCATTCAATTTTGGTTATAATGCTAAGGAAGGATCTATTGACTTTAGAAGTGTAGGTTCTACACAGTTATACCAGGGCCAAAATAGCTAAAATTTGAGGACAGATTGCATAGACTAGATTAGTACTCTCTTGCTTATAGATTAAGATACAATGGCACAAAATTAGTTGGGCATGAGAATTGCAAAGAGATTGCAATGTAGCTTCAAGAGGACTTAGACAGGCTTATTGAGCAAGCAAGAATATGGTAAATGAACCGTAATGTGGATAAGTATGAGGTTATCCATTTTGGTAGGAGGTACCAAGATGCAGAGCATTTCTTAAATGGCGAGAGATTGGGAAGTGCTGATGTCCAAAGGGACCTGGAGTCCCTTGTTCATAAGTCACTGAAAGCTAACATACAGGTGCACCTAGGAATGACATATGGCCTTTATCACAAAAGGATTTGAGTACAGAGCAAAGAAATCTTGTTTCAAATGCATAGAACTTTGGTTAGATTGTACCTGGAGTATTATGTACAGTTTTGATCTTATTGCCCAAGGAAGGATATACTTGCTATAATGGTTCACCCAGGCTATTCCCTGAGCTGGCAGGTCTGTCCTATGAGGGGAGATTGAGGAAATTGGGTGTGTATTCTCTAGAGTTCAGATGAATAAGAAGTGATTTCATTTCAAAACTGAGATTGCTAGATGTTTGGGTATTAACAGTTATGAAGAAGAATAGATAAGCTATGATCTGATTGAACAATGAACGTAGCACAAAGAGTTGATTGCCTCATCAAATAAGCACAGGATCTTGCGTGAACACATCAATACACATCTTAAAAACATGAACGCACATTGGATAAATAAATTTTACATCCAAATTTTGTAATGATCATGTTGCTGATAATTTTAATATTTTGCTATGATAATTTCATTAGAGTTTTACAGATCTTATTGAGGCAACTCTGAAGTAGGTGTGAAAGAATGTAAACTACCTTAATGTCAGTTGTACTGTGTTACTGATTACAGCTATTGATTGCAATTCATCTGTTGGGCTTGCTAATGTCATCAAAAAAGATTACCGGCATAATACAAAGAACAAAACAGCACGGGAAACAGGCCCTTCAGCCCAAAAAGCCTGCACTGTCACCCCGATGTTCCCACTTCTACCCATGATCCCTGTCTATGTTTATAGATCTAATGGATTAAAAACCAAATTTGAGACAATTTAGGGAGAATTTGTTTTGCCAATTAGCCTAAGAGCACGTCTTTGGGATATGGGAGGAAACCGGAGCACCCAGAGAAAACCCACACAAGCACAAGGAGAATGCGCAAAGTCCCACAGACACAGGCCCAAATTCTTGTATCTGCACAGCACAGCGACAGTTACTGAGCTGTCGTGTTGCCCATCAAATGGTCCAGGTCAAGTGTACACTAACGACGTGAAGCATTAGGATACGCTCGAAAAAAATCCAAGAGCAGCCCTCTCACGACCCATCGCGTGTACGCCCCTTGTTAGAGGAGGAGGAGGACCAAAGCACCTATAGAATACAGACAAGTACATCAATATCATCATCTATTTACACACTTCCCAGGGACTCCCAAGGCTCATGATCCTTAGTTTAAATCAGTTTTCTATACCCCTCCATTCCCATTCTGTTCATGTGCCCATCTAAGTATCTCTTAAATAACTCCAGAGTGCCTGCCTTCACACTTTACTTGGCAGTGCATTCCATACCCCCACCACCCTGTGTGAAAAAACTTCCTCTAGCATCCAAATTATACCTTAACCCCCCTCACCCTAAGCCCGTGACCCCTCATGCTATTTGAGTCCATCCTAGGAAAAAGCTTAACCCTGTTTACTCTATCTATATCCCTCATAATCTTGTACACTTCTATTAGATCTCCTCTAAGTCTACGTCTTTCTAAGGAAAACAGTCCCAATTTGCCTAACCTCTCCTTGTAACTCAGACCTTCCATACCAGGCAGCATCCTGGTAAACCTCCTCTGCACTCTCTCCAGGATCTCCACGTCCTTCCAGTAGTAAGGCAACAGAACTGGACGCAGTATTCCAAATGAGGTCTAACCAGCGTTTTATACAACTGCAACATTAAAGGCCAGCTCTTATACTCTATACCCCTTCCTATAAAGGCTAGCATACCATATGCTTTCTTCACAACCTTCTCCACTTGCTCTGCCACCTTCAGAGACTTGTTCACCTGCACCCCCAGGTCCCTCTGCGTTTCTATACTCTTAATAGGTCTACCCTTTATCATATACCTCCCTCCTACATTCTTTCTCCCAAAATGCATCACCTCGCATTTATCAGGATTGAATTCCATCTGCCATCTATCTGCCCAAGCTACCAGCCTATATTCTGCTGCATCACCTGACAATGCTCCTCACTATCTGCAAGTCCAGCCAAACTTGCTGATCATTCCACTTATTCTCTCTTCCAAGTCATGTTCATATTAATAAAAAAGGCAAAAATAGACAAAAAGGGTTACTCTAAATTTTGTACAGGATTCATCTACAGGATTTGTCGTATCTCTTTCTAAAATTCTCCACTCATATTTCACCCCACAAAGAGAGTGTAGCATTTTGCAGCATTTTAAAATGGGAAGGAGAGTTAAAAGAGTGGATACATTTAGGAATTGAATTCCAAAACTTAAGGCTTTGGTAGCTGAAGACACTTATGGAGCTAAATAAAGGATATCTGCATGTCATAACCAAGGCTGGCTAAGCAGAGTCTATTCATTTGCTCGGACAAAAGGCCCCACAACTTTTCTTTCAATTGTTAACAGTTGAGATGTTTAATAATCTCAGGGATGCCGATAAGGAATACACATCCTTTGTCAAAGACACGGGGAAATGGGAGTCATATGTCATGGGCTTCTGGCTTGTGAAACCAGTAATTATCTTGTGGAAGTGCAAAGTCAGTCTGCTATTTACCATCCTGCAAGCAACCCCACAGAAAGAGAGCTCTGCTCATCTACATTGTTTCTGATGGGTCACTCGTACCATTGCCATGTGAAGTCCAATGATGGAAAGGTGAATTATACAGCACTGATTCACAGCCCATTGATCTTTATGAAGGGATCCTTAATTGAAGTTGATTCTGGTCTCTGGGCTCACATGAAACAATATTTATTTTCTGTGGTGTCTACACTGTAAATCCTTGTTTCTTTTCGATCCCTCTTTTCCTGTACGAATGCAAAGGAAGCAATGTTGCAAACTGCCTCCCGTGTTTTGAATGTGTACAAATAAACAATCCCTTTGAGTTCATTTGTTCTGGGGTTATTAATAGAAAATAAGATTACACCAAAACCATGGGGCTGGGAAATACACCATGACTTACAAATGGGAAAGCAAATCAAAACACCTTTCAGCTTAGTTACAGATGGAGAGAGAAGAAATCTGTGCTGTTTAAATTGCACCACCATTGGTCTCCCTGTCCATTCATAATGATATATACAGGCCTGGTGGAATGTGTTGTGGACATGTTAGAGATGGCTTTTAAGACAGAAAAGAGTGAAGTGATAAATTTTGACAGCATGATCCAGAATAAGCAATGTGAACTATTGGGTACAATTCTAAAAGGGTGAGGACATGAACTGGGAGCTAAGTGGCAGGCCATCCTGGAGTTGGCAGGATAGGTTGGATCATTCAGAGCCCTAGATTTTATAAAGAAAGGCATAGCACACAAAAAGTATTCACACAGGAAAAAAACAGTGTTGTCAAGGGGAATACTGAGGTACAGGCTATTAGACTAGATGGGATTGAGTTCATAAGGATGAGGTGCTATCTGTTTTCACACTTTCCAGAATTGCTAAGTCCTTTGGACTGGATGGGATTTATGCTAGGATTCTCTAGGAAGCTAGGGAGGAAATTGCAGAGATTTTGGCTTTGTCAACAATGTCAACATAAATAGTGCCAGAGACTGAAGGATAGCAAATGTTGTCCTCTTGTTCAAGAAGGGGAATAGAAACAATTATAGACGAGTGAACCTTACTTTTCTTGTGGACAAAGTTTTGGAAAGGATTATAAGAGATAGGATTTATAACCATCTAGAAAGGAATAATGATTAGGGATCGTCAACAAGGTTTTGTGAAGGGTAAGTTGTGCCTCACAAACCTTATTGAGTTCTTTGAGAAGATGACTAAAGAGGTGGATGAAAGTAAAGCAGTTGATGTGGTGTATATAGATTTCAGTAAAATGTTTAAAAAGGTTTCCCATGTAGACTATTGTAGAAAATACAGAGGCTTGGGATTGAGGGTGATTTAGTGGTTTGGATCAGAAATTGGCTAGCTGTAAAAAAGTTGAAGGGTAGTGGTTGATGGGAAATGTTCATCCTGGAGTTCAGTTACTAGTGGTATACCACAAGAATCTGTTTTGGGGTCACTACTGTTTGTCATCTTTAAAGCTGACATGGATGAGGGCATAAAGGATGGATTAGTAAATTTGCAGATGACACTAAAATTGATGGATTTGTGGACACTGTGGAGGGATGTTGCAGGTTACAGAGGAACATAGATAAACTGCAGGGCTGGGCTGAGAGGTGGCAAATGGAGTTTAATGTGAAAAAATGATGATTCACTTGGGAAGAAGTAACAGGAATATAGAATACTGGGCTAGTGGTAAGATACTTGGTAGTATGGATGAGCAGAGTGATCTCAGCGTCCATGTACATAGATCCCTGAGTTGACACCCAGGTTGATGGGGTTGTTAAGAAAGCGTACAGTGTGTTAGCTTTTATTCATAGAGGCATTGAGTTTCAGAACCATGACGTCATGTTGCAACTGTACAAAACTCTGGTGCAGCCGCACTTGGAGTATTGTGTACAGTTCTGGTTGCCGCATTATAGGAAGGATGTGGAAGCATCGGAAAGGGTGCAGAGGAGATTTAACAGGATGTTGCCTGATATAATGGGGAAGTCTTATGAGGAAAGGCTGAGGGACTTAAGGCTGTTTTCATTGATGAGTAGCTGGTTAAAAGGTGACAATAATAGAGGCATACAAGATGATCAGAGGATTAGACAGGGTGGGCAATGAGGGCCTTTTTCCTTGGATGGCGATGGGTAGAACAAGGGGACATAGCGTTAAATTGATGGGTGATAGATACAGAACAGATGTCAGAGGTAGGTTCTTTACTCAGAGTAGTAAGGGCATGGAATCCGTGCCTGCAACAGTAATGGACTCACCAACATTAAGGGCACTTAAATGGTCATTGGATAAATGCATGAATGATATTGGAATAGTGTAGGTTAGACAGGCGTTAGATTGGTTTTCACAGGTCAGTGCAACATCAAAGGCCTGTACTGCACTGTAATATTCTATGTTCTATTAAAATACAGCAGTTAAAGTGAACTCTAGTGAAACACTGTTTAAGCCTCAACTAGAGTATTGCATTCAATACAGGGCACCATACTTTAGGAAGGATGTGATGGCTTTAAAAGGGTGCAGAAAAGATTTGAGAATAATTTTAGGGATAAGGGATTTCAGTTACGTTGGCAGATTGGAGAAGCTGATGCTATTCTCATTAGAGAAGGGTGAGGGGAGATTTGACACAGATGTTCAAAATGACAATGGATCTGGCAAAATAGATAGCAAAAAACTATTCCATTAGCAGCAAAGTTGAGGATCATACGACATTGATTTAATGTGACTGGCATAAAAAGCAAAGTCAACATGAGGAAAAGTATTTTCATTCAGCCAATGACTAAGATCTGGAATGAATTTCTAAGGGGGATTTGAAGGCAGATTCAATTTTAGCCTCAAAGGAGATTTGGATAAGCTCTGGAAGAGAATAAATATACTGGGCCACATTTAAACTCCTGTACTGTAACCGTTCTAAGATTTTAGACACCATGCAGAATTTCATCCAAGCACAAGCTGTGAATGAAACTCAAAACATTTCTAATATGCTATTTGACCACAGTATGCATCTTTGCCCAACCTGACTCTATAAAGAAGGTAAAATTCATTAACAAATCTATCTGCTTTTTTTTTACACATTATAGTAATATCCATAAACTAATACCACAGTTATTTCGGATACACTAACACTAAAAGCGCATACATGACAAGACTGGACGAAATCGCAAAGGACAGAACACCACAACCCAGTGAAACCTGATCAAGAATCTGCATCTGTGCTCAGCTGTTCCACACTACTGCAATAGATAAGATGCATTATACTGAGCATCATTTCCAGATTGCTACCTACCCCCCTCCCCTCTCCTTTTTGTACAATGATGCTAACCTACGCATCCCAGCGCTGGCAGAGCTCTATAAGAGCTTCTTTACTGGGAGTTACTTCTGGTTGAGTCAGACTGTTGACTGCAGCTTGGGCAGCGTTTACTCTCACCGTCAACCTGTGGTGCCGAAGGCCGGGAGGACATGCCGCTGGTGTCGAGCGGAGCGGCGGCACTCGCTCTCGCTGGCCCGCGGGGTGCTGTGTTTGAACGCGGTGTCGCCCAGTGCAGCCCGCCAGCTCGGCTCACGGCTCACAGTTCCCCCCCCCCCCCCGCCGCGCCCCCCACTCCCGCCGCCTCGCGCGGCTCCCATTCCCGGTTCCCTCCCCATCCCGGTTTTCTTACACTGTGACATGTCCGGATCCCCGCACCACCACCGGGTCCGGCGCGTATTTTAGCAGCTGCTCCTCCAGCGCTCGCTCCTCGTCCTCCTCTTCTTCGTAGATCGCATCAAAATCCGCCATCATCATCCCGGAGGCCGCCAGCTCCATAGAGACACCGCCAGCTGCCCGGCGGCCGCCGCCAAACCTCGCGAGAGCGTCTACCCCGCCCCCCCCTCCCCGGGTCAAAGGGCAGGGAGACAGGAAGTGACGTGTACACTATAGCGTCAACCGCCTCTGAGATGTGCAGCCGGGCAGGAGTTGTGTGTCTGATCCAGAATAAATCATTACCTCGGTACAGGAGTGGAGACGGCAATAGTGATACAGCCAAGTTCTCACATTATAATGGAAACTTCCTAATTTCGTTGCTTCTATGCTCACCCTTTATTACTCTTTTTTTTTCCTTCACTAACATTTGGAGTTTTGATGTGAATTTATCAATACATTACGTCCTAGGTTTTCATTCATTCGTGTAATATGAGTGTTGCCAACATTGATTTCCCACCCTTATTTCTTCCTGAGAACATGGTGGTGAGCTGTCCTCTTGAACCGCTGCAATCCATATGCAGTAGGCACACGTAACAGTGATGTTAGGAAGGGGAGTTCCAGGAGTTTCGAGAAAATAACACTAAAGTAAAACTAACGTGAAGATGTGCAGTGTTAATTGGAGGGGAACCTGCAGGTGGTGGTGGTGTTCCCAGTTGCCTGTTCCCCTTGTCCTAGACAGAAGCGATTACAGGATTGGAAGATATTGAAGAAGTCTTGACAAACTGCTTTGGAGTCGATGGGATGTTAATCAAGTGGGCTGTTTTGTTTTACATAGTGTTTACCTTAAGTTGTTGGAGCTATACTCACACCAGCAAGTGGAGAATGTCTATCACTTCCTAACATGCAAAAATTCTGAGAGTAAATAGGTGAGTTATTCCCCACAAAATTCCAGCCTCTGACATGCTGTTATAACCACAGTGTTTAAATGATTGGTTCAGTTAAGTCTCTGATCAAAGATAATTCTCAGGATATTAATGGTGGAAGATTTAGTAGTTATCATCCATTAAATATCAAGGGAGGAAATTAGACTCTCCTGTTGAAAGTGTTCATTATCTTACACTTGTGTTGGATAGTAAGTGAGTAAATGCTGCATGATAAAACAATCAACAATGTCTTTCAGTACCTTTTTGATGATTGAGAATAGTGAGATTATACTGTGCCTTTTGAAATATGTACATCATATCTTGTAAGGGGTATGTTTAGAATTCAGATCTGTTTTGCAAGGTGACAAATTATCAAGCAAAACTTTTAAATTGGTCGCTGGAGCATGGGATAAGTAGTCATTTTAGACTTGGAGTGTTTGTTTTAAGGAGAGTTAATGCATTTATGTTCACCTGGGTCTACCTGGAATTTCAATGTAGAGTTTGATAAGGTTGAATGACATGGACAGAATCATGTGCTAATGGGAGGAACTAAGTTTGCAGCCAAGAAATACTGGCGGTGATTCTCCCAAGTTATTTATTTAATTAATTGACTTCAAATTTTCCCACTGTTCTAATGGGATTTGAACTCATGTCTCTCAATTGCTAGTTCAGGAACATAATCTTTACGCTACTGTATCTGACAGATTCTTAAATTTTTCTCTGACAAATGCAAATGTACTTTGACTTTTTTTGAGTGATTACTGAGAATGTTAATTCCACAACTAGATGCATTAGATTCATCCCTGCTCTGCACTTCTCTCCATCGAACATCGTTATTGTTTGCATGACATTAATGGCGACAACTTTCATCCATGTTAGACACAATTTTAGAAGGTAAGCAGAAACTGAAAAATATAGTTTGCACAATAAACACATGAAAGATATTCACATCTCATTTTGCCTATTGTACTAACAAGTGCACAAATCAGTTAAAGTGATAGACAATCTGAATGAATAATGAGATCACATGCCCATTTCTCTTTTACTCACTTTTATTTCCTAATCAAAATGCAGTTAACCACATCTGGTTTCCCAATTAGTCATTAATGTCTAGCACCTAATGTAATGGACAACACCATGTTTCAGTTATTACTGAACTTTCTGGAAAATTTTAAAATGTAAATTAATTATCAGGTCTTGGATGTTGATCTTGCCACATGTGTGATTTTTAATTTTTAGTTTCTCAGTTGCTGGTGACCAGAGAGGGATGAGTTATGTCAGTTGCCATCTAATTTTCTGCAATATGGTGGATGGAAATACACAGCTTCAATTAAATGGCTATATTTAATTTGAGTGGTAATAGTCTGGTGATGTTACACTTCCATTACAAATAGCACACATTTACTCAGAGGCAACTTAAACGCATGAGTGAGAAAGGAATCAAAGGATAAATTGATAAGGGGACATGAAGTAAGATAGGAGGTGACGTGTATGAAGCAAATACACCAGCATAAACCATTTGGTATGAATGACTGTTTCTTTGCTGTAAATTTATATAATTCTATGCAACAATTGACTTCAATGGAAGAAAAATTGAAAGTGGTGTAAAACAGAGACTGCCAATACATTAAAATCCATTTTACACATTTTGGATAAATTGAAATTATCCGCAAATTGTCTAGGGCAAGGTTCCCTCTAAGTGACCACACAGCAATTCAGAATTTCCCACACTTGCTGAGCTTATGTCAGTTCTTTTAAGTTAAGTTAAACTTTAATAAAATATTTAAAGGGTTGCACATTAAACAAACCACCATCATGCTACAAAAAAAATTAAGAGCTTGTTGGTTTTGGGTATTTGAAATGAGAAGACTAATATGCTGCTTTATGTAAATGATAGGAAGAAGGATATTGGAGCTTTAGTGGAAATAACACAAACATAAAAAAATCAATTTACAACAGAAAGAAAAAAGACCAAGATTCAAATTCAATCCCTCTCCGTGGTGAGTTTGGTGGTCAAAGGGATATTGAATCAAGCAAGAGGATGGCTGGTGCAATTAATACCCACTTCAGGCCCTCAACTTGTTGGCATTGTATTCAGAGAGTGTCACCATAAGGGAAGAAGACTCTTTCAGGGTTTCTTGGGGATCACTCATTCACTCCTCATGTCATCAATGTTTTCTATGCTCACTGTTCACTGCCTAATTCTGCTCCTTTATCCTGTAACCTTTCACTGCCCCTTACTGATCTATCCAAACTCCCACTTGACCACATTGTACACACCACTCTCTACTTCCTAATTCTTTCTTCCTATTTAGGCAGCACAATGACACAGTGATTAGCACTGCTGCCTTACTGGGCCAGGGACCTGACCTTGAGTGATGGTATGGAGTTTGCACATTCTCCCCATGTCTGCATGGATTTTTTTTGGTGCTCTGGTTTCCTCCCATAATATAAAAATGTGTAGATTAGCCATGGAAAGTGAGAGTTGCTGCAGACTTGATGGACCAAATGACTTCCTTCAGTAGAGATTCTATGGTTCTATTCAATCCTCTAAGAATTATGTCTCCTCCCTATTTAGTCCAAAATCTCAATCTTTTCGCTCTGGCCATTACGGCTCAATTCACACTTAGCGCAGTGAATCATACCATTTTTTAAATGTAGTCTCTCCCTGGCTTTGTAAAGGAACTGGCATATTAAAAGCTTACCCAGAAAACTTTTGTCTCACAACATCTGCAAGCAGAGAATTCAACAAAGGAACATCTTTTTAAGAGCTGCAGCTCACCATGAAAGACTGATTTTGCTGGAGACATATTTATTGTCATAGTGAAGATATGTGGACAATATTGGTCTGTCATTTTTTCATGGAATGAGGGTATCACTGGCCAGACCAGTATGTGTTGCTCATCCCTTATTGCCCTTGAGAATGTTGTAATGAGCCATTTTCTTGAACTGCTACAGAGTTAACATTTCAATTCCATTGATCCTTACATAGACAGGCCAATGGATTCAATCCATGTTTTGCTCTCCACAGATGCTGTCAGGCTGCCAACTTTATCCAGTATTTTATGTTGGATTTCCAGCACCCACAGTATTTTCCTTTTTTTCCTCCGGTTGGTTGTTTAATTGTCAACCACCATTCGCAACTGGATGTGACACGACTGCAGATCTTTATAAAGAGACACATGCACTCGAAACATCAGCTCTTTCCTCTTCTTACAGATGCTGCCAGACCTGCTGACATTTTCCAGCATTTTCTCTTTTGGCTGCAGTTCTTTGATTTGATCTGTTATTAGTAAGCCACTCAGTTGTATCAAACTGCTGCACAAAATTACAATAAGAATAAATCAGATGGGATTCCAGACACAATAAATCCACAACGAGCTCAGGTGATCTTGCAAAATCATCCTTCTCTGGGGACAGGTGTTACAATTGGGAAAGCTGTTTTACAGACTAGTCATGCAACAGTCAGACATAGTCGCAAATGTAGAAGCATATCTTGCAACCACTGACTTAGATTCTTCCATCATCAGTCCTGAGTATGTTGAGTCAAATGCGCAGCACTGATCCACCAAAGGTAGAGACTCTGTAGTATACAGTCCAAAGAGAGTGGCTCTAGGAGTTCTCAATATTGATTGCTGACCCATGAAATCTGAGGGATCAAGTCAAATATGAGCAAGAGTTGTGAATGAAGCCCAGTCCATCATTCAAACAAGCCTCCTATCCACTGACACTGTCTACACTTCCCGCTGCCTCAGAAAAGCAGCTAATATAATCAAGGACACCATGCACCCCAGACATCTCTTCCATCAGGAAAATGCTTTATAAGTTTGAGATCACTTACCAATCGACTCAAAAACAGCTTCTTCCCTGTTGTCATTAGACTTCTGAATGGACCTACCTCACATTAAGTTGATCTTTCTCTACACCCTAGCTATGACTGTAATACTCAATCTCTATATATGATATTTTTTCTGTATAATGCACAAGAAACAATACTTTTCATTGTATACTAATACACATGACAATAATAAATTTTTAAAAATCGAAGAGACCTTCTGCTGATTATCATTGCTGTCCCCCTCAGTTCATCCTCCATATTGAACACCAGTTAGAAGGAACACGAGGATAGTTTGAGCACACACAAAATGCAATCTGGTTGAGGTAATTCAACTTTCATCACCAAAAGTGGCTCAGTAGCTTCAACATATACTGAACTGGCCAAGTCCTGACGATATAACTCCCAAACTGAATCTGCAGAAGGGGATGAGAGGACCAGCAAGATGACAAAACCCTATCTGCCTCATTCAGATTAGAATAGGATAATGGAATTGTTACTATATAGTTATGACGGCAGCGCGGGCTCATTGGGCCGAAGGGCCTGTTTCCCGTGCTGTGTTGCTCTAAAAAAAATTCACAGTGATGTACCTGTGATAGGTATACCCATCCATGACACTATTGGTAGGAATACCATTACACAATCCTTGTGGAGACAAAGTCCCATCTTCATACTGAGTACATACCTCATTATGTTGTGTGAGACTACCACTGTGCTAAACGGAATAGATTCACATCAAAACCAACAGCACAAAACAGACATCCATGCTGCACTACAGACCATTATCAGAAGAAGGAGCAGCAGAATTGTATTCCACAATCTGTAACATAATGACACAGCAGGTCCATTACTGTACCATCACCCTCAAGCCAAGGGATCAATCCTGATTTAGTGGAGAGTGTGGAAAAAATATGCCACAAACCAAGATAATGAGATTCTAACCTGGTGAAACTACAACACAGGACTACGTGCATGCGTAACAGAGGAAAGCAACATGTTGCAGACAGAATTAAAAAATTTCACAACCAACAGCTACAGCACTGGCATGAACCCAACAACATGGAAAATTGCATGGGCATAACCTGTTCACATAAAACCCAACAAATCCAATTCAACAGCAAAGTGATGGACAATGTTGTTGACAGTGCTATCAAACAGCACATACTGATAACCTGTTCATCATTGCTCAGATTGACGCTGCCAGGACAATGTTACATGAATGAAAGGTGAGAGTAATTGTCCAGAGGTGAGGTGAGAGTAATTGTCCTTGACATCATGACAACATTTGATCAAGTGTATTATCTGAATGGGGTGAAGAGGTGATTCACCAGAAATGGAATATTTAAGTTATGAAGAGAGGTTAGATGGACTTGGGTTGTTTTCATTGGAGCAGAAAAGACTAAAAGGCAACCTGATTGAGGTGTATAAGATTATGAGGGGTGTGGACAGGGAATAGTTGTTCCCATTAGTTGAGGGTCAGCCACAAGGAGACACAATTCCAAGGTGAGAGGCAGAAAGTTTCAGGGAGGGTGTGAGGAAAAATCTTTTTACCCAGAGGGTGGCGATGGTATGGAATGTGCTGTCTGGGAAGGTATTAGAGATGGATTGCCTCACATCCTTTAAAAAGTACCTAGATGAGCACTTGGCACATCATAAGATTCAAGGTTATGGGCCGACCACTGCTAAATGGGATTAGGTGGGTAGATCAGGTGTTTCTCATGTGTCGGGTCAAAGAATCTCATCTGTACTGTATAATTCTCTGAATCAAAGAATCAAAACAATATTGAATTTATTGGGAACTGAGTGGAAAACTTTCTGTAGGCTGGAATCATGCCTAGTACAAAGGAAGATGTTTGTGGATGTTGGAGGTTAATCATTTCAATCCGAGA
The DNA here is from genome assembly GCA_024679065.1 of Sphyrna mokarran. NCBI lineage: Eukaryota > Metazoa > Chordata > Chondrichthyes > Carcharhiniformes > Carcharhinidae > Sphyrna > Sphyrna mokarran. The sequence goes on along the minus strand of JAGIQG010000001.1, from coordinate 78,850,270 downwards.
CATTGTTGCAAAAAGTTCCTCAGGATACGGAGAAGGGCAACAAAGTTCACTAAATTAATTCCTGGGATGGAGAGATTGTCTTTTGAGGGAAGATTAATTAGACAGCTCCTCGATTCTTTGGAGTTTGGAAGAATGAGAAATTATTTCTTTAAAACATAAAAGACCTCTCAGGACTTGACAGGGTAGATGCAGGAAAGGTGTTACCCCTGGCTGGGCTGTCCAGAAGCAGGGACAATAGTCTCAGAATAAGGAAAGGCCATTTAGGGTGGGGATGATGAGAAATTTCTTCAGAAGGTAGTGAATCTTTGAAATTCTCTGCCCCAGAGTGCTGTGGAATCTCAATCACTCAGCATGTTCAAGACTGAGAATGATAGATTTCTACATATAAATTGCAGCAAAGAAATAACCTCAGAATTGTTCAGCAAGTGCTGCTCAATTACAGAATCACACTCAATGTTCTGGGCTTTGCAAGCATGGGCTGGTTGAGTATAAATAATGCCCTTGTGAAACAGCCAAAGAGACATGCTGTTTGATATGTTCTGCCAGGCTTTGGGATGTATGGCCTATGTACATAGCATCACAATGTCATTGAAATTCATATACTACATCATTTATTTGTGTGGAAGGAAGAACATCATTTTGGCTTGAAGAGAACGTCCTATTAGTGTAAAATACTATTTGTGTTACCATTGCATGGTCACAGTGTGAAATGGCTAGCTTTACCTGTTAGTCAAATTTATGAGATGCTTTACCTTTCCAAGGTTTTCAAAATTCCAAAATAATTTGAGGTAGACTGGGCATATTTCAGTCCAAAACTGGTGGCTTTAGGTCTATTTGATTATTCTTTTAATCACTTTTGGACATGTGTACATGCCTTTGGTGATTAATATAAATGGAGACCTAATCCCTTTCTTTCTTAGGAGCTCATACTCCTTCCTCATTAAGAAAACACTCTGATTCGTCTTTCTTAGATCCAAAGTGAATGAATCTTCTTCAGTTCTCTGCCCAAAAGCAGATGCACTGCAACCTCCACCACAGGTAAGGCAAGAAAGCCAGTCTCACATATCCCCAACTGGAAAGGGATCAAATCCCATACTGTTGCATCAATCTGATCCACAATGGCCATCCAGCCAACTGACTCCTCAAAGGGGTCTGAGTTGCTGTGGCAACATGCACTTTTACATGTTTGCTGTAATCAAGTAGAGACGGTAGAGGCACAATTTTCTTTCCATCACAAGGCTGACCAGAAGTCTCATCTGCTCCTATTGCCTGCCATTGGTGTAAGTTGGAAAGATTTACAATTTGCATTATGAACGTACCTTCCTTGACCATCAAGTCCTGGAGCGGGAGCTTCTGGTTCAGAGGCAGGGTTGTTACCTACTGTGCCACTAGACGTATTATGTCCAAATTCTTCACATTAAACTCTATCTACCATAGTTTTACATATTCATTTAGTCTATTTTTTTTAAATCTTGTACCTATCTACAAAATCTGTGCCTCCCTATGGGGCAGAAATGAAGATGTTCTTAACTCAAAACTGTCATAACCCTTGCTGGGACTTATGGTAGGGTAGTGGAAGCAAACCCTTGCAATCCCGAGAAAAAGATTTAAAGGTACAAGGAGAAATGTACAGTTTATTCTCTTAATATATGAGGAACTAACAGCTTTTCTCTTCATGAGTAATTTCAGGATGTGAACAGTTTATAACATTGCTTATTTATATGACTGTTGCCTTTATTAAGCTTTTAGCTGTGATTCAAAGAAGGTTAAAAGTTCTTGTGACAAGGGTCATGCTGGCCTTGCTATGCCAGCAAATTGTGTGGTCCTGGGGTTATAACTTCTATAGTTGTTAATGCATACCAACCATCCACCTACACCATATATTTGCAGTCTCTTCTCCACACTAAACATCTGGAGAGAGTCAATTCTTTAGGATGTCTACAATTACACAGCAAGATCCTGCTTACAGTGGTGTGAAACTTGCATGATGCACTTTCATTTCACAATATCTCAAGTACCCTCTGTGACTCTGGCCTGAACAAAACTCCCACTCAAGTGCACAGCATTTCAAATCCTGGACACACCAATTCACCTCATGTCAATCTCAGGAGTTTGAAACAATGGGAGTAAACATGCAATAAAGGAGCAAGCCTTTGCCCTTATTAGAATTTTTCTCTTCAAACAGCTGTCCACAGATTGGGTGAATATGGAACAAATATAAAGACCTGATTTTTTTTCAATTCATTGTCCTTTTCTAAAGCCTTTCAATGACGAAATTAAAGATAGGTTTCAGTGTCTGGGAAAATAAAACATTTTTTTTGGATATTTCTCAGTTTTATTCTTGTAAACCTACCAATGTTTTTCCACACTGAACAAACTCATATGTTTCCCTTAGTGCAACAACATAGGTTTACAGCCACATTAATATAACTATGATTTCTACTACTACAACAGCAATAACAACAACTTTTATTTATATAGCACCTTTGATATAAAGCTCCAAGGAACTTGACAGAGATATTACAAAAGAAAACATGAATCAAAACCACTTAGGTATTAGGGCAGATGACAAAAAGTGTGTTCTCCTTAGGTTTTAAGGATTGTCTTAAGAAAGGAAAGTGAAATGAAAAACTGGACAGAGAATTCCAGTGTTTGGCTTGGGGCAACTGAAGGCACAGCCAACAAAGGTAATTTGATTACAGTTAGAGATGCTCAAGAGCCCAAAATTCAATGAATGTGTACATTGGTGGGTTATAGGGTAGAGGTTACAAAGATAAAAAGAAGTATTCTTTAGTCTGTTTTCTTCCTCTGACACTGAATGCTTTCCTTAACTTGTTTTCTTGATGAAAGGCCTTATAAAATTACAATTAATTGGAAAAATATACAATCAGGACTATTGCTTTTCTTTTCTATTCTTTGTTCTTTATCCTGTCCTCTGGACAGCTCTCTAAAGAGGAAGTTTTTAGAGAATCAGTATAGACCAGTAAGCACAGGCCTGATGGATGAACCACATTTGGGCCAGCATTTTGCATGCCCCACCCACAGATTTTCACATGGGGGAAGCATGAAATGGAAGGGTTAGTATTCCCTCCAGTTTCTTGCCTGCCCTGATCACACAACAATTTTACATTGCAACGAGCAAGACCATGGACAGGAAGCATATCCATGCACCATTTGAGACCCTTAAGAGCCTTTACCCACTCAATCTTAAATTGTAGGCTGGTGAAAAGATTGAACTTGCATGGAGGAAGGCCAAAAATCAACAGTTGTATCTCAGGCAGAAAGCAGTGAGAAAATGTCTTCCTTCTGAAGTCAGGTTCGACTCTTAAAAATCTGATGGACTCCATCCCCAGCCTCTTTCTCAAAACCTGGTTCACCCCTTCACATAATTGCCTCCCATACCCTTCAGTATCCTCCCTGGAACTTACGTGAGCATCTGGTGCATGGACTTTGTCTGTTCTATTCTCTGAAACACTGTGTCTCTAACACAGAACTTCCAGTCATGTAATGCTCATTCAAATGTGAATTGGTGGGAACGTGTTGCTCACCAACTCTTTGGATGGCATAAGACGAAATCCTGCCATTCGAAGAATTCAGTTGGTTTGGACACAGGCAGCAGATCTTTGGATGACTTCAAGTTTTCAGAAGATTTTAAAAATTCATACACAGGAAGTGAGCATTGCTGGCTGGGCCAACATTTATTGCCCATTCTTGGTCTCCCTTGAGAAAGTGGTGGTGAGTAGTCTTCTTGAACTGTTGCAGTCCCCAAGGAGTAGGTCCAGCCACATTGCTGTTAGGGAGCGAATATAAGACACCAACAACAGTGTTTTAGAGTATCCCAGTCTGAAGGTAACAAGGGCATGGATTATCAACAGCAGATAAGTTGAGTTAGGGATGGAATTAAAGAGGTAGAAATAGGCACTGTTGGCGAAATCACAGGTATATAGCTGAAACTCATTTTGGGGTTCAATAGAACACCGAGGTTACAAACTGTCTGTTTCAGATTCAGACAATTTAAGGTAGAGGAAAGGAATCAGTGGCATGGGAGCAGAATGTATGGCAGGGGCCAAAGACAAAGGCTTCGATCTTTCCATTATTTAATAGGAGGAAATTTCAGCTCATCCACTATTGGCTGTCAAATAAGCCATCTGGTGATTTAGAAGCAGTTGAGGGACTGAACGTATAAGTGTGGTTGCAATGTCTGCATCATAAGTACTTGTCACAAGATACGATGAAGTTGTGTCAATTCAAACACCCGTCTACCTGATTTTATATGAGGAATGTCAGCAATTATATGAAGCACATAAGGAGATAATCTTAATAATATATTGAACAGAAAGCTGAAATAGTGGTCAAAAATTCTCAAAAATGCAGGATTACAATAGTGAAGCAAATATTATTTTGTACAAGAAATACAGTGGATCTACCTTTTAAACCAAGAAATAGTTACTAGGAGTTTAACATTTAGGAAATTTCATTGGTGGCTCTGGATTCAAATTAGTATTTGATTTTAAGATGTTTTTTACTTTTCCTACTTTTTCTTCTGTTTCCTCCTCCTCCTATCAATTCACTTAAAACCATTGGCTGGAAATTGCCTCTGTATCACCACCAGTTTAAGGGCAGATTAATTAGAGTTAACAAACCAAATTACTTTTTCATAACGACCAAAGAAACTCTATGATATCTCTCTCCAGAAATGCAGTTCCCTTTAAAATTTGCTAGCAACTCATTCTGTCACCTTGAAATCGTATAGTGACTAACGCCCGCAGCCAGCTACTTGAGCAATGAGAGCACAATGATAGCTTAAGCTACTTCTATTTCACCTCTTTCTGTTAACTAACTACATACTTTTACTTCTGTCATGAATGCAGATGGTTATATTTTGAAATGTACCTTTAGCTCAAAGGAAAACTGAAAATTCTGCACAAACACCTCAGCTAAAAGACATATCCCTGTGATCTGGTGGCCATGGGGAAAGAAACTCAAATAAGAATCCATTGAAGTGAGGTTGCAGTTTAAACACCTTTTCACAGTATCTCACAGAAAAAGAGCAGCTACTGTTTGAGATGCAGAAAACCAAGAGAGTACTTCTGCAAGAGCAGAGGGAATCTATTTTTGTCTTAACAACAAACCAGCCTTCTCTTAAAAGTTTGGTTTCCATCTAAAAGAAAGAGAAGGGAACAGATGGTGCTGTTAAATTTGTAAGGAATGGAGAATCACTAAGATTGGTTTGCAGCCAGTAACTATAGCTGGAAAAACTCAGGATGAGTGAAACGATTGTCAAAAGATATTGAAAGTTTGAACCTGCCAGTAGGCGGTGAACTTCTGTTGGTGAGCTGGAAATGACAGCGGATCTGTTCCTGTAGTGCTACAATTGGTCTGAAATGTGGCATTGCATAAAAGTATATTTCAGTTGTATTAATTAGTGGATGTGAAACGTCTTTTTCTTTTATTTGATTAATATTTGACCTATGTTAACAATGATTTATCTGTTACAGTAATAGCTTTAAAAAGTGAAATCTTGTTCAGCAGTTTATTTCCATTTAACATTTGGGAAATTAATCTCTTTTGATATAATATCAGTCTCTCTGGAGATCATAACAAATCTTAATCTACTATCATCTGAAATGTCACCTTAGCCTAAGATTCACCCCGAAATTTTTGTTGATCATAAAATGAACTCTTAAAAAAAACACTATGAGATGTATTAAGACTCAGAGAATCTCAGCTTTCACTTTTGCTGTCTCACGTGTTTCTGCAGAGTTAGTCTATTCTTTTATTTCTTACATAGGCTTACGTTCCAAAGGCATCAGTCACCCTTCAATGCCTCAGCCAAGTGATCATCATTCATTTTTGAATCTTGATCATTTGTATTGGCAAACCTTTGGACTCTATGGGCATCATTAGCTGAGCCTGATGTCATTCTCATCAACCTCCATTAAGGTACATTTGCATCTTAAATTATTGACTTACCTCAGGTATGCTGAAACCCGTTTTAGTTTCCTTAATCTTGCAACATAGACGAGTAAAGATTGAGACCATGACAGAATGCATGACTCACTGGGCAAATCATTAAATTATCAAGTTGTATTAAATAATTTGGCGGCAATGCAGAGTTCATGTGGATCCTTGCTAATACATAAATACCCTTGAGTTATGCCAATGTAACTGAAAATCTGCAGGATGGTGTATCCCAGTTTATCTGTCTAGTTGTTGCCACATGAAACATTCTCTGCTGGCTATACCAAAATTCAGAGAATCAGACTGTGGGAATGGGGAGGGGTGGGGCTGGGTTGGGGGGAATGGTTTGGTTGTGGATAGAATCAGATCCCCTTTGACAAATCTTTATGTGACCACTGTGGTCCCTTTTGTATAGGAAGAATCTTTAGCCCTCATCATGATCCAAATGTTGCTGGATCTGCCTTTAATAAAACTAAATGGAAGCACCAAGGCAGGGACCTGGCCTAGTGGGATGCTCTTTTTTCACACTCCCATTGAAATTATGGGAGTTACAGCTGCAGGTTTGTGGTCCCACTGTGTTATTTTTTCTGTGACTTTTGTTTTCTCTTGTATCTACAAAGAATATACACAAAAAAATCCTTGTTATCTCTAAGCCTGTCCTGATATAACAGGATCAGAAAGAGCCATTCAATCTGTTGAAATATCCTAATTTTCTCATTTTATGGGATAACTGAGTACTAAGACAAACAGCATGTTATTCTGTTAATTGTATGCCCAAGAAACACAAGCATAGATTTTCAATTAACCATCAAGTTATAAAGTTGTTGCAGCAGATTGGTTGACCATTATAGAAAAGCAGAGACTTGGGCAGAAGTTCAGAGAAAGGTCAACTCCCACCATGGTACTTGGGAATTTGAATCCAGTTTTTAAAAAATGGAAGTGGCTACATTAATGGGGACAAAGTAGAAAGAGTTGAGAGTTTCAAATTTTTAGATGTCCAGATCACCAACAAGCTGTCCTAGTCCTCCCATGCCAACAATATAGTTAAGAAAGCCCACCAACGCCTCTATTTTCTCAGAAGACTAAGGAAATTTGGCATGTCAGCTATGACTCTCACTAACATTTACAGATACATGATAGAAAGCATTCTTTCTGATTGCCTCACAGCTTGGTATGGCTCCTGCTCTGTTGAAGACCACAAGGAACTACAAAATGTCATGAATGTAGTTCAATCCATCACGCAAACCAGCCTACCATCCACTGACTCTGTCTATACTTCCTGTTGCCTCGACAAAGCAATCAGCATAATTAAGGACCTCATGCACCGGGATATTCTCTCTTCCACCTTCTTCTTTTGGGAAAAGGATACAAAAGTTTGAGGTCATGTACAACCGACTCAAGAATAGCTTCTTCGCTGCTGCTGTCAGACTTTTGATTGGACTTACTTTGCATTAAGCTGATCTTTCTCTACATCCTAGCCAAGACTGTAACACTGCATTCTACACCCTCTCGTTTTCTTCTCTATGAATGGTATGTTTTGTCTGTATAATGCGCAAGAAACAATACTTTTCACTGTTTGTTAATACATGTAACAGTCATAAATCAAATCAAACAAAAGTAAAAAAAAGGCACCAATAAAAGTGACCAAAACTGTCAAATTGTTGTGAACACCCAATTGATTCACTAATGTCCTTTAGAGATGGAACTCTGTCATCCTTAAATAAAAGCGAAATACTACAGATGCTGGAATCTGAAACAAAAATAGAAAATGCTGGAAAATCTCAGCAGGTCAGACAGCATCTGTGGAGAGAGAATAGAGCCAACCTTTCCAGTCTGACAAAAGATCTTCCAGACGCGTGTTAACACTATTAATGTTCAGAATATCAAAACATTCCAACAGATTACTTACCTTTTAAAACGATAATGATAAAGCTTGTGTTACATTGATTCTATTCCTTTAATGCTTCCTTGTCGATTCTAATATTGAATTTATAATTTATGTTACAACTTAGGTGTCGGTTGAAACTGCTTGGCCGGGACACAAGTGTAACATAAATGCACCCTTATTGTTATGTAGAATGCAAAAATTGAAACGCCCCATTTCAGAATGTGAAACGCTTGAATAAAAGAGTTGAAAGTTTTCTACAATGTGCAAAAGGAATCGATCTGTCTTAGATTGCTCCAGAATAGTGGGAGTCCCTGTCTCTTACTTTATGTAACAGCAAAGCACAGACTCCACCAGGTGCACGGGAGGGATGTGATCTCATCCCTCATTGTCTTGTCTTCTAACGCGAAACCGATTTTAAAGTCAGACTTCACGGTTACTTTACCAGCGATTGCACTACAGCTGTGAATCTATCATCAGCGTGCAGCTGATTTACTCGTGGAAGTGAGGCAGGGTGAATTCGGAGTAACATCTCCGACCTTCCAATGTCAAATATAAAGGCGACCGTGAATAAGAGGGCGTCTATGAAATCGATCAGCTGCTTTTTCTAAGAAAAAAGAAAACAAATAACACATAACTTTTGGGATTTGGTCATGAGTATAGCGAATAGGCCGCAGGAAACCAACAAGATTCAATGTAAATCTGGTGCGAGCTGAATATGATTTGCATTATTGTTGGGCAATGATGTTCCTTCTCTGTGGAATACAATTGTGGACGATTTCGAACTTTAAACATCGTATTCAGATATAATACATAGGAAATATTATTGGATGCAAACTGTATAAGTAAGAATGATTAGAAAGAAATTAGATTCGCTTGTTAAATTACATCAACCTTTTGCGCTTAGTACGTTTGACATTCTGGTTGATATTGTTTTGGACAAGCTATTAACATTTATGGGTTGGCGTTTGAATTGGTGTGGGTTTTTTTTCCTGTTTGTTGGTCTCGGCTAGGCCAAATTTATTCCAAACTCACGGATTCCGAAGAGATTCGGTTCATTAAAATTGAGACTCAACCAAATTTTAGGACAGCGGTAGTAGGCCCCAGGGAAATAAGGAGGTTGCGAATTTCATACCTCCAGTTATTCATATTCTTGTTAAACAATTACAGTTTATAAACACGGTGCATGGGGTGGGGGGGGGGGGGGGGGGGGGGGGGGGAAGAGGAGGAAAGAGATCTCACTTCTTTCCAAAAATGAGCTGTCTGAAATGAACACATTTACAACCGTTCCTTGTGTCACGCGCTCTCCACTTCGTTTGTTTCCTGACTCCTTTTGAAATGTTTCAATGGATGGTCCGCCCAACGTTGACACTTCGGGACAGATCCCATAACGCCTGACTTCATATTTTCGATCTTAATTATACATCAAACAAGCCTAAACGCCCATGTTCTGCCCGTACTGGTATGTTTTTGTGCAAATCTGAAACTTTTATTACCCAAACACAATTTTTTTCATGCAAATTACTTGAAAAGAGCATAATAAATAAAATAAAAGTGAGAATATCCGGAGCTGCTTTCCTGAGTGGTTAAATGAAGAATAATTGCTTGTGAAAAGTCACCCCAGTGGCATTTTGTTGTCTCTTCGATCATTGTCCTTTTCCACTATTATTGAAGACTTTTTTTTTGAAGTTTAAAGGACAGCGGACCGAGCGGTTCTTTTCAATTTCTGTTATTCAAGGACTGTTGCCTGGTAACAAATACTCAACAAATCACAAGTGTGTTTTTACGTTAATCAGGAATATTCCAATGCATCAGTGGGAACTTTTTTTTTAAATAGCCCGATACAAATTAATGACGCCCATCCCTCTGTTTCGGTCTTAGCAATGTTAGTCAAACAAGATAGATCTATTAATATGGGACAATTTAATTAAACTGCACATGTGAATGCAAATAAGTTCAAGCATTTCAAAAGTGAGTTTGAACGAACGATATAACATTTTTGAAAATGCGGCTGTGTTTTTTTTTAATCATGTTCCCATTAAATGAAGCTTTAGTTCAAGTTCCCTTTCGAAGCTGTGACTTTGAGTGGCGATTGTAAAGTCGACAGGCTAGCCCTGGAATCAGATACAACAATCTTAACTGAGTACTACAATTTGTACTTTTATGGTGAGAATAGACCATGGTCCCACACTCTAGAATGGGGAGGCATCCAACTGCCAATTCTCCCAAGAGCATTTCCTTTTTTGTTTTGTTTTACTTTTTGCTAAAATTTCTGTCGAAAAATACGTTTGGAAAGTTAATGTCAGTTGCATGCAAACTCAGTTTAAGTCGAGGAAAGAGGGGAAACTCATAATTCCGGTTTGCGTATTTCAGTCGAGGGAAGACAGGTTAAACATATGCGATTTTTTGGAAACAAAGTTTGCATTAAAATTTTAATTCAACTAACATATTTGATCTCGAATATAAGTAACACACATTTTCTTTTGCAATAACATTTGTCATTTATTCAGCTTTCCGCTAAGAATTTTTCAAGAAGGTTTGAATTGTTTTCCCGGTTATGTGGAATTAATAAGAAAATCAAAGGAAAGGACTCCAAAAAATAGGCAGCAGACTCGGCCAAAGCAGCGCACCATTGTCCTCTGATGTTCTTTAGAAACTGCAATCACAAAAGAGCAATTTTGTTACATTCGCATTTTTTACACCGACTTAAGCAGCACAGACAAAGCACTTTGTCACCCGAGTAGAATAAACGGATTCAAAGGATTTCCCCTAAATAGACTAATTTTATACTTGAATTATGAAAGTAATGTTCAGGTAACAGTCGGCGCTCTGCACCCAGCCGCTTAATACCTCTTAAATCCTTACACGTGTCTCGGCTAGTCGGAGCAATTTGACCTCATTATAGGCTCATAACCACTCTCATTCCCAGGATTACTTCATGAACAATGAAATTTTATTGGTTATAATTATCGAAAATAATATTGTAACGAGGGCTATGCGATGTGGGCGCGCGCCTTGCATCATTCCGCCTGGCTTAGACATTCTTTCATTTTATTTCACTGGAATCATTGGCTTTTTTCTAGCTCCCTGCTTCTGTAATATCGTTCACTCGCTTTATTAGTACAATTACAAAGCTGCTGGCTGATGTGATTGAGGCTGCCTGACCTCCATTCAGCTAACTCGCTGAAAAACGTCTCTGCTTCAAGCTTTATGAGAGAGGCGCCTGGCTCTTTCTGAGCGACCACTCAATTTCACATGCTTCCTTTCTGACTGTCCATTCCCTCCGAGGAAATCAGGTGACCTGAGGGGAAAACAAATAAGAACACATATAACATTCTTTACACAATTCATAGGGAGGTACGGTTTTGCGTTCGAATACCCGAAACGGGAGCGATGTGGGATACAGTTGTTGTATGTTTAAAGAGACAGGGCTAGGCCGACCTACCTCTGGTTCTAAACACAACCCAGATCTACCCCTTATACTTTTATGAAGCATCTTATGGTCTTGCCTTGATGTTGAGTGTAGTGAATGAAATTGACAAGGGAACAAACCAACCCTGCTGCTGACTTTATTTGCGGAAATGCTGAACAATAATTTGGGGCGTTCAAACTGACGCCATGAGAAAGCACATGGATCTTGTCTAAGGAAGGTGGGAGGTTTGGAAGATACATTGGCTAGATTTGGTTTTCGTGTCAGGGTTGAAGTGGGCAAATAACAGCAAGAGGTGCCTCTGTTATCTTATTGGCATTGAACATTTAATGCAATAACGTAAGACAGGAGGGTACCACCTTAACAAGAGTAGTCGAAGGAAAAACAGTTTCCTTGGACGGGGGTTCCGATGTTTCTTCACTTTGTTGGAAGTTATTCTTGGAGATGGTGTGCACTTTACATTGCGATGAGTGAGGATAGTGTGAATAGCCATGTACTTGAAACTCTGTAGTTGGACTTCTTTCGGGGCTGAGAGTGCGAAACCGATTTAAAATAAATTACAATGTTCTCATTATAGAACAGTCTGGCTCTTGTTGTTAGACAGCACGAAATTAGCACAATTGACTGAAATTTTATTAACGCTGTCCAAGAACCTTATTTGGACGATTACGATTTTCAGATTATTCGCCTGCATGTTAGTCAGTCACGGAATTTCTCGTTGGAGGTCCTTTCATGAAAGCCGTGTAAAGCCCCAAGTTGACCCGCTCGGACCCTGGCGCAGACCAAAATCGCTAATTATTGTCACAAGATCCAGGATTAACGCATTGCTAGGATAGTTAACTGCCTGCTAACATGCACTAATCTGGAATCCAATAAGCACTTATTAATTGAATGATAATCGCAAACAAATAGCGCAATCATCATCCACTTTGTTAATTCATAAAAAGTGAGCAACCCACAATAAATAATCTCCGTCCATAGTGCATGTTCTTTTTGTTCAAAAACGTATCACAATTATTAAAAGTATCGCAGTTATTGGCTTTAATGGTAATAGAATAATTAAAGATACCTGTATTAATCTAAATGTTAAAATCACTGGGTAGATGGAAAACTGACAGTTTCCATTGAGTATGTGCTGTCAATCCAGAAAGCTAAAGCTCTGCAGCGTGCTGATATGTATGTTAAGCAGTAGTCTGTATGTATTAGTCTGCGAGGCTGGACTGTGCCGTTTAATGGGCTTCTTTCTGTCAATAGAAAGGCAACAAGGTAACTCTAAAACAAATGCTGCGGATTTGTTATTGTTTATTAATGATGAAATACCTTGGATATTCTCCTATCAGCTGGATGGTTCGGTATGGATTAAAGTCTAATGCCGTGTAACAATCAGCCATCCAAGAGATACTTGCTCAAAATAACCATTTATTATTGATTGTCGAGTTTCAGTACTTTTCATGTCATTTACTGAGTAGGAATTAATACTTAAAAGGGAATTTCGTCGTCACGGGTACGTTTCCAGTAAGAAGCACACTGTTGTTATGTCTACCTAAGATACATCTGAAAAGCTTAATTATGAATCTGCATCATATTTCCTAAGATCAATTATGAAACTATTGATCATTCATTTGGTTCTAGTGGGCACATTGCTTGTAGTAATGCTGTCAGGGATTAATACATGAATCGTTTGCAATGATCTTGGCGTACATTTAAAATCATTGCCCTCGATTTTATTCGGAGTTGTTCCAACCTGTAAATGCTTCACCTGCAACCCCATCCATTGTAAAGAAGGCAGAGAGGTTATAAAGCGCAATTGCGCTAAAGTCGGCATTCAGTCACCGGACCCACGACCCTTCAGCCATTGTCATAGGATTTAAAATTGTTTTGAACCGACTCACTGGGGAAAGGAATAGTTTTTTCCCGTCACACTTGCTAAATCTTTGTGAGAAAGTGTTTATCCATGTATGTTTGAATACAATATAGTGCAGAAAGCGATATACTGGATGTAAATAATTCAGGCACTGAAAGGATGTCAAATATTCACTTCTTGATGGTATCATTGATGAACTGAGTTCAATGCCAGATATGTTGATTTAATTGCAGTCAATAATTTGTCTTGTTTTTGGAGCACATTTGCCAAGCAGCAGAATTATCATAGTTAATGGGGAACAAAATTTAAACTGATATAATATTGGAAAACTCATGACATGGGGAGAATTCATTTATTAGCTTTTCAAAAACAAAATTAGGATTACAGAAAGAATCCAGAGATTGAAACTATTCAATAAGATACAATGGAATTGTTTTTACGTTGGACTCTAGCCATCTGCATACCTTAAAAAAAACGTCGCCAAAGATTCAGAAAGTGTCACTGGAATAAAATATCCCCTTTTCCACTCAGTCAGTCAATTGAAAATAATTTTAAATCTCATGACAATGGTGCTGTTATCGGCAGCTGGTTAACTTGCGCCTGTGCGCGTCTTAAATCAGCCCTTTACGCACGGAGTAAAACTACAAAACACTCACTTAAAAAGTTTTTTGTTTCTTGTTTTGTCAGACTTTGATAGTGTGTCTCAAGGGGTTGCCTGACAAATGGGGAAATGTTGATCTCCGGCTCTCTTCATAATCACGTGTTAATAGTTCATTGGCAACATTTTAAAAAAAGCCTTGGATAAGGACGCACACGTGGGTGACGTTCAGACCAACCATCGCTGGAGACCCTTTTGTTTAGCCTCCAGACATAAAGTACCTTCTGACTCCCTGCCTGCCGCAGTGTACACTGAACCCAGCAACCAGCAAAGCCAGTCTGAGCCAAGAAGAACACAAAATGTCTCGATCGTTTTATGTTGATTCCTTGATCATCAAAGATTCTTCAGTGCGACCCACTCCTGTCCTGAACGATCACGGCCAAGACTTCCTGATCCCCATCAGTGTCCATTCTCCCACTATGATGTCGGTTTCTGGTCCTGTCTGCCCGTCCAGAAAGACGGGCACTTTCTGCGTCTGTCCCCTCTGTGTCACGTCCCATCTCCACTCGTCCCGCAGTGGAATCCCCCTGCTGAAAAGCCAGTTCCCAAACGGAGACCCCTCGTATTGTCAACGAATCAACCAGCAGTCAAGTCCTGGGCTCGGGCATCCACCTGTTTGCACGCCCACTTACAGCGTAACAGACCCCAGGAGATACCACTGTCTTACCGTGGGTATGTACATCTGTTTGAAACTGTCAGCGCGCCAGATACCTGTGCACAGGTTGTGATCTTAGCCAGATAGTTGCGTTAAGAGAGGAATCACGGTTTACTGCCAAAAGCTCTGCTGTTTATTGGAACTGTTAATGATTAGAATAATCTGATCCTACAGAAGACTTTGTTATTGTTCTGAGGCGCGATTGCTGTTGTAACCATGGGCAACAGGTTTAAAACGATTACCAGGAAGGTAAACGGTTAGTGAAGGATTTATATTACGAACGTATCAATCAGAAAGATACAAAAAATACGCAATTGTTGGGTCCAGCTTTATAAAAATGGAGCAAAACAGAACACAGACGGTCAGCTATTTATAAAAAAAGTAATTTCGTAACTGTACATTACTTATTTTCAGGGATTGGAGATATGGGTTACATTCTTCTATTGGCGCGTTAGTACTTTTTTTTGCAAACTGCCTTTCCATATTTTCCTAATGTTGTATTATGGACACAGGTCCTGAAAATAACAGTCACTTACAGAACGGGAAACGTATGAGAACGGCTTTCACCAGTACACAACTCTTGGAGCTCGAGAGGGAGTTCGCCTCCAACATGTACCTGTCGAGGCTCCGCAGAATTGAAATTGCAACCTATCTGAACCTCTCCGAGAAGCAAGTCAAGATCTGGTTCCAGAACCGGCGCGTCAAACACAAAAAGGAGGGCAAGGGGACCCCACGGAATGCGCATAGCGCCTGCAAGTGTAGCAGCCAAGGGCACTGCCTGCGCTCCGAGGATGAAGAGTCCCTCTCCCCAATATCATCTGGCAAAGAGGACAAAGATATGTCACCCGCATAGTTACCATGGACAGAGCTGCAGTATTTAAACGTTTACAGACATTTTCAATCCTGTTTTCCTTCAACGCACTTAATATTTGCTTAAGATTTTAAAAGAAATTCCTCTGATGCAGTGTTGTGATTGCAATCGGTTGCCTTTGCCTGCTCATTCTCCTGCTATGAATGGATTCATTGTAGAATGTTCCTATGATGGAACACGCTGCAGTTCCATGCTCATCCCGGGTTTGCTTAAAGTATGGGGCTAACATCATCTTGTATGAATCATTTCAAGATTTTTCTTTCTCTCCAAACGCAATGGTGCTGCAATATTCATGCACAGATTAAAAAAAAGTTCTGGAGTGTTCTCTATAAATAATATACTTTCAGTCTCTGTTGACTTCTGTAAAAATAATAGACACCTGTGTAAATGCACCAGACCCTTAAAAACAATTGTAGGTTGAATGGGAAAGAATGTAAATAGCTAGTTGCTTTGATACCTTGTTGTAAAATGTCACAGTTGAAGTTCACTCGTTGTGAATAGTTTTATATGACATTTATATTTATATTTATTTAAAATAAAACGTTGGAATGTTTGAAGAAAGCTGTTCATTTTGTTAGTTAGACTCAATTTGGTCGAGATGTAGATTCATGGAAAGAAGTGAAACACACAAGTAACATTCGCATAATTTATCTCTTCCTAGGTTCATTCATCCTGCATTTTTCTCATCACGGAAACTAATGGTTTCCAGACAAGCCATCTCATAGATTGGGACAAACTCTTCCATTTACCAAAGGTTTGCTGTAAACAGAAAGCAAATCCGGGGAAGTGCTGGATAAAATAAAACAATCAATATTCTGTGATGAACTTTCACAGAGGAAGGATGAGTATCTATATGTCTGGACGTGGCGGGGGTGGGGGGGGGAGTCACATGAACCCATCAATTGGAAAATAAAATGGACCTTGTTTTAAAAGTTAAGAGACCAGTAATTCTAAAGAACAGATTATATATCCGCATTTCAATATGTGAGTGAGAACGAGACAGAGAACCACACAATTCCATTAGTGATAATCGGTAAAAACCCATCCCGCCACAAAGAACGTACTCCAGATGCTGTCAAATGGTACATGCTGTATGTAACCCAAATCCACTGGTGAAGGTGGCCGAGACAGCGATATTATCTACTTCAACCGTTGCGTAAAACAAATGGATTTGTTCAATTGATTCATTCCCAGCCCCTCAAAAATTTTGGAGTTATTACTGGCCTTAATAAGTGATGAATCGACTATCTCTAGCCCGCCTGAATTTCGAAATGGTCGCTGACTTCCATCATCACTTGTAACTTCACACCTGAGACAATATACATTTCGACTATTTTATTCCTTCTGGGCCTTTAAATAGGTGGTACACGCGTCCCGAGCTTCAGATGAGCTGCCCCAAGGCAGAATTAGAGTAATATTCCCAACGAAAACCAGCTAAGATACTGGGGGAGGGTGCTAATGATCCGAACAATGTCTGTTTGTTTTTATAAGTAGAATGATAACATCTGCTAGAGGTTAGCTACAAATTCAACCAATGTATTTTGTTCTATTTACTAAGATAGTATCATCATTTGATACAAGATGTTTTGAATATACTTCATACATTTAAAAGGGAACCAATGATTTTTGGAAAGTCGAGCTTATTTGGAAACAGGTCTATCAAGAAACAAGTAACATAATTTCAATAAAATGTGGCTGTTTTCAATTATTTTGCAGTGAAAAGCGATATTTACAAGTAGGTCAGAAAGTACACATTTTGTGTTGATTTCAAAAAGATCACAAACGCGGGAACAGGATGCTACCGCTTTAAAGCGAACCCGAACTTTACAGAAGATTCGCAATGTAGGTAGGAAAACGGGTTCTATACGAGACGGTGGTATTTAAATATATTAAAGGTCAGCTGATGGCTCCTGTTAAGCATCTTTTAAATGCATATCGAAATGGCTTCTGTAACTTGCACTTGGACTTTTTGTTGTTGTTCGGGCCAGGCACGGCTGTCAGCCTCCCGTTTCGATTGTAAATTTCAGCTAAGAATAGGCTATCACTTTCTTGAATTTTGCCAGCGCCCAAACAACAGGCAGTCCTTCGGGCACTCGGTAGAATTGTCAAGGCAATAAGAGAAGATAAATTGGAACTTTATTCAGTCGGTAGTAGAGAGAAAATAGCCACAGATTAATGAACTATTGACAATTTCCATCTGTTGAAAGGCTGAAGTTGGCAATGCCCGGGACTGAGCGTGGGGAGCCCGGCTGGGCTAACTGCGGCGAAGGGCGCATTGTGTGTCTTTTCTATGGAAGCGACAATGATGGATAGGAAAGCATTGAGGAACCCAGAGGAGTGATTCAGCAACTCGTAAACCAGTGTCACTGTTAGACATGGCCCGAGGTGCTTTTATGATGCCTTATTAGCCCTATCTATACAATATCGGTCAAAGATATATGACTTTCACGTCCTTTTAATTGACTTTAAACCAAATACAGTTGGGTGCACAATTAGCATGTGTCCTTTCAGTGAAATGGGTGATGTTCATTGGCAAAAAAACTAAAAGTAATCATTTTGAACCACTCAATCCATAAATGTACTAAATGTTCAGGCACAATGGGAACAATCAGAGTTACTGTTATATTGGAAATAATAGACACCTAAAATTGGCACTCTTCATTGTCAATCTGTATTCCTTCCAGCACACCTATTTTTTTCTTCGAAATGAGGCAATGATTTCTAACAAAACTTATTTCAGCACCACAGTTCATTTCTAAACACCACTTCATATTTCAGATAGATTTGGGAAAAGTCATTTGGGATTTCTTTTTCAACAAAAAGCGATGACTGATTTTTTTTTGGAATTTTAGTGTCTTGCAATGTAGTCGAGCAACTTGGATTTCCTTAACTTGTAAGTCGCGCGGCGAGCCTGCCAATTGGATATTGAAGTCACAGGGATCACCGCTTTGATCTTGTAGAGTTATTAAGTGTCTTTTTTTACGCAGTTTAAGGCTAAAGAGAGCCTACATTATGCAGTCATCACACGTTTGGTGTGAAGAACATCAGTAACATTGACAACTTTATCCAAACGGCGCCGTTTATTTTCGGTTTCAATGCATTAAAAAAAGGTTCATATATTTTTCTCTCTCTCTCTTGGAACCTCTGCAGGAGCAGAAAAAAAGACTATGTTCGCCAAGGGAACGCTTTGACAGGTATTCTGCTGCCAAAGACTTGCATCGCATTGAGTGGGACCCCCGACGGATGCAAACCCAGAGCCTTTGAACGGGGAGCTGAAGGACTCCAATGTCGGCTTAGTGAACGATTTAGTCACTGTTTCATTAAGCACTATTTGAACCTTGCAACATGTGGTAATTTCTCGGGGCAAGTTAACCGCCGTGTTAAAGGCGGATTATGTGGTAGGGACACAAGAAAATTAGCGAACGGTTAATTTAACTCGTTTCTGGCAGAATTTTCGATACATTCCTAATTGACTGGGGAAGCAGGTGAAGTGAAGCCCAGGCGCATTCAGCCTCGCATTTAGGGTGGGAATAAATGAGCTCCATTTAACTGGCTGTTGACAATCTATCATTGCAGAAAGACACAGAATAACTATTAGTTTAATTTTTCATTAATTAAATTAGACCCTGTCTCGCAGGTGGGGAGATCAAAGTCGCCCCACCAACAAGTAGAACCCAAAAAGAAACAGACCCTCCCCCCTTTACTGGGTTATGGGCCACGGTTTGGAGATTTCAGACCAGCTGCTGAGACTATACAGGTCTTTGTAGCCAACAAATGTAAACCGCAGAGAATGAGGAAAACTGTCAATACAAGGCACAGAGCAGAAATTCAGCGCTGATTAGCGTCAATCAAGCAGCGCCCAGCAGCCAAGGCGGCAAATAATTAATAGCAATTATTTCTACCTTTTCTCTCCTTCTGTGGCTTATAATATCGATAATAGCAAGATTTTCTTTTTAAAGAAAAGTTTGTGTGATACACCTGACAAACCGTGCTGGCTTTATTGACTGCTCTTTGCATTGTTATTGTTACAGTTTTTTCTTCTCTTTTTGTGTCTTCTCTTGAGGCTGTGTTAGGGGAGGGGAAAAAAAACAAAATTGATACTAATCCCGCAAAGCAGGCCATTGACTCCTTTCAATTTCACTTCTCCGAGCCACTAAAAGGTGGAAATGACAATAATGTAATTATTTAAGTGCAGCTTGAGCAGGCAGCGCTTCTCATAATCTGGCCAAGCCCAGAGTCTAGATCTCAGCACAAAGCGCAAAACGCACCGCGTCTATCCATTGCACCGCCCGCTTTTGACGTTGTTTTGTTAAACAATATTCGGATTTTAAAAGTTTCTCAAACTTATAGTGCTGGATTGAAAAGGCAGCTTGTAATAAATCAGGCCCTTTGGTTAATAAAGCTCCGGGACACACAATAGAGCCCGAACTTAGTACCTGTGTCTGGTAGGCGAGGTGCAAGATGCAAATGACAGAATATTCGCAAGGAAAAATACTCGAATCCTCCAAATGGCTCTTTTGTGAGTTTCTTTAGAAATCAAGCAATTCTGCATGACAAAGAACAATTAATAAGCCGTCTTTTCACGAGCTAGCAGCTGGTACCCCGCCGGGAAAGTAGGGGAAAATCAGAGATGAATGCGCGCAAAAGTTTTATTTTGCGCATCAACATCTACTGTTTGGAACTGCGGCCACCTGAACAATGTTGATGAAAAAAGGACACTTGTGAAGGATCAGGAGCTTTTAATAAGCATAAAACATCTCGAATCACTTATGCCAGAGCTTTAGAAAGGCCTTTGGTTGGAGGTGGTGATGTTGGAGATGGTTGGACACGTGGCGGATCAGTTGTCTTTTTGGAGACTGAATTACGCGGCAAGCGCCCGGCTAGCACAGTGTGGTTCTGCACTTATTGTCATTCCCTTCAAACTAACCTCTTCCTTTCAAAAAAAGTGTCAAGCAGGTTGAAGAATGTCATCTTTGTTCCATTAGCGTGTGCCTCATATTGGTAATATAGCTAATTTTTTTTTAAAAAAGTTACTTTTTTGTCTCTGCGTATTTGTATTTGAAAGAAGCTGGACCTGGCTTATTAAGGAGCCCAGACCAATAGAGTGCTTAATATGATTTATACTTCTTTTGTAAGAATCGAAACTTTCCCCTGTCTAACTTTAATGTCTGGGGCATGCACCCAGAATCCTAAGTAATCTCAGTTCGTGTGATAACAAATGGCAGATAGAGAGATGATGTTTCGTATTCACATGCTATTGCGGTAAATTGCCCCTGAGACCGGTACAAACATTAATAAACGCTAATATTAATAAATGTGATAAAACCTCCCGTTTTATCAGATTTTAAGTGCTTTGGTACTAGAAATTGATCTGTAGGAGAGCATCCCTTTTTCATTGTTAATCAGGGTTAAATGCAGAATAGAGGATTGCAGAAATAGTTGAGTAGAATTTGGGCCCGTTAGTGCGGATACAGGGAGACGGGAAGAGTACGGTTGAATGAAGTGCAAGTGATTTCAGTGTCTTATTCGCTGGAACATAGGGTCAGGACAAAAGGATCACAGTTATTGTGGTATTCTGTTTCGAACCACTCAGTAATGCTGCGTGCGGTTATATATGGCCATATTTACAGAGATGCGCGTGGGTCTGTCATTGGGACCCTTCGATTTGTAAATCGAATAAACGCGCCATTTACGGAAAATATTAATACTTGACAGCAAAACATGTGTATATAAAGATTATGTTTCAAAACAATTTTTAAACTTTAAAACTTTAATACATGACAGCAAAGTTTGTATATATAGCCACTTAGCGGCACCATAGTCCTATAAATATGCGGGGGGGGGGGAGGAGAACGGTGGAGGGCTTTATTAGTTTTGCTGATTAATCTCCTTATCAGATTTGCCTTTAAGGCGATATAAAATGCATTCCATTGAAATGACGAGTTGATGCCAGATTGCATAATTCAGTCATATTTACTACACCCTTTCATAGGCTTTGAACGGCCTTCTCTGTGTGTCCACATTCTTTGCAATAGCCGCTGTCGGGACAGCTCTGGGAACAAGGCGATAACAGTCCTAACAGCCAGCGCTCTATCCGCTACTACTGGGCTGCCATTTTCAATGGGTTCGGGAACGGATAATATATTCCCAATATCAATGGTACCAGGTCTTTGTACACGTATTTTAACAGATGAAATCAATTTATTGCAGACAGCCAAACTGTATCCAGGAGATTTTTAAATTCGTGATGCATTGGAAGGTTGAGCTCAGACTCAATGATTGGTGAATGATATATTCCACTGTTATGAGCTGAGGTTTTCGATTTGTAGCAGTGTATCCTCCGGGACACCTGCATTTTTTTGTGAATCACAGCCGTTCTTTTGAAAGCGTTGTTTTAAATATAAATTCGCACTGGAGTAATCTTAGAATGTGTTTGAACAAGGGAGCAGGGATTGAGACAGCGTGTAAGGGTTTGTGCTATTGCGAAAACCCAGTGGAATCTTTGTGTTTATAATGTTGAGTACCAAACATGCTCGTTCGTGAATGTGTCTAATGTGGTATGAATGAATTTGAATGAGTTGGTTAGGAGTGCGGGTCGTTAAAATTCGTTAAAAATTTGTTAAAATTACAAAGTATGACTTCGTCTTTTTACGCACTCGCGATTGTATTTTAGATGCACATGATGCTCAGATAAAGATTAGCACAAGTCCGTTGACGCAGAGAGCGAAGATGCAGCCAGGGAAAGATTTCTCTAGGTATTAATTGGAGTACAAGAAACTTCAGGAAGCAGCTACCCCCCCGCCCCGCTCCATCGCATCGCATCGCGGTCCAAGGTGAGCAGAAGTTCTCAGAACTCAGAGGGAAACGGCGGAGAAAGAAAATGGGGGTGACAGCAGCCAAAGTGTTCAGCATTTCAATGGAATTTCCTCCTTTAGGTCATCTTTGAATGAAGGCCAGACTCGGCACTGTTTTCGATAAGTACGAAAGTTCAATTTACATAATAAATCCATATAATGATCTGATTTGGACTCCGTTATGACAAGAGATGTGTGATTTTGCAGGAGCTGCTTTCAAATCACTTACGTTTACCAGTGCAGTGGGAAGTCATGTGGAAGTTTCTCTCTTCAAATTCCTAACGCGAGCTGAGGATTGGCGATCAGAACTAATTACAACACAAATATTGAATTGGTATTGGACTCAGTTACCTCCAGCGTATCGAGTGACTTCAGGAGCTGGCACTGTAACAATCTATAACGGATTGCACTCGATACAGTTGCTATTTTTGTATCTGGTGGAAACGGGAAAGCGGCAAACTGAATTTTATTTTCTGACTACCTGTTTCTAAGCAGCAATGTTTTTAATTTTTTGAAATAGGCTGTGCCGTGTTTCCCCAAACCTTCTGCTTGTGAAGTCATTGTTTAAGTGATGTAGCAACTCGCCTTTAGGGTTAAATCATCAGTATTTATTCACATATTCAAATCCGGGGATGACTTTTGCAATCCTCCAGGGGATAGAAAAAAATACAATTTTACAACTAGGAATAACTTAAGGCAAAAGAAAAACAAACTCACATGAATATTGCACTCCAGAATGTCAGAGTCCCTGCGTTCCTTCCTGTTGGTGTTAAAGTCCAGGTGAGTTTAGCTAACTGAAAACAGCAGTTGCCGAATTCATTCAAGATTGGTGATGACACAGCAAGGCGGGGTTGGTAGACTGAGCTTTGATCTGACCTACAGGTGATGGCAGGAATCTTCCAGAGAACCAAACTTTTGGCAGGTTTAAAGTTGAGGCAGTTTGTTGTCAGTCTGAGTTCTGCTTTGGTATTGACAGGCTGGGTGTTAACAGGAGACTGCCGTTGGAGTCCAGGAGTGTAATGTTAAAATATTCCAAGGCCAAAGGAGCTTAGGTCAGGTGGTGTTATCCACTGATGAATCAGTTTCAGATTAACAATCAAGGACCCCACACAACCCCAACACATTCTCTTTTACCTTCTTCCATCAGGAAAAATATACAGAAGTATGAAAACAAGTACCAACAGGCTCAAAAACAGCTGCCATCAGACTTTTGAATGATCCTATCATACATTAAGCTGATTTTCTTCTTCATCCAATGTGTAACTACAACAGTATATTCTGCACCCTATCCTTTCCTTCTCCCCGTGTACTTTATGAACAAATGTTTTGCAAGTCTGGTGCATAAGAAATAATACTTTTCACTGTATCCCAGTACATGTGATGATAATAAATCAAATCAAATTCAGATCAATTTCTACATTGAAAACCTTATTCAAATCATGCCTTAATCTTCTGCATACTGGAGAATGCAGCTCTAGTTTATGTAACATCACCTCATCACTTAACTCTTGGTGATTGGATTACCTGAACTCCAAAAGTGAAATTATATTTTTTGTGATCTTTGTTCATGGACTCTAAGTTTCTTTGGGCCTTCACTATTTTTTGATTTTCACATTCAAAATGTATCCTGATCATCCTTCTTAGGTTCAGAGTGGGTTACCTCACATGCAACTGTACAGAAATCTACTTGCAAGCATTTGTCTATTCATTTAAGATCACACTGTAGTTTTTCTTCCATCTAGACTGCACACAATGTTGCCTATCTTAGCAAACTTGGATATGTAGCTCTCTATTTCCTTATTTAAGTTATTAATAATTACTATTTACTGTATTTCAGTGAATAGATGAGTCCTGCATACAGATCTCTGTGGGATGCCAATAGTCACATGCTGTCAATGAGGGTATCTACCTATTATCTCTACACTTCATCTCCTTTTGCTTCACCAATCTCATAACCAGATCAATAATTTGCGTCTAATTCATGAGTGCAGCTGTCTTTAATGAGACACTTTATCAAATGTCTTTCGAAAGTTCATATTAAGAACATCCATAAATATTCCCATATCCATTGAATTTTTTGAAGAGCAGATTAAAGTAATCAGGTTCATTCGGCAATCTTTACAGATCCATGCTATCTCTCTTGGATCATTGAAAGTTTTCAAGGTATTCACTCATTGTAACCTTAATTACTGATTCAAGTAATTTCCCATGACAGGTATCAGTCTAATTGGTTTATAATCTATATGTTCTTCTCTTTCATTTTCCTTAAATATTGAAGTAATAGGAACATATTCCAAACTGAAGGAATGGTTCTAAATTGAAAAAAAGATTACAATTGTTACATCTGCAATGTTCTCACCTACTTCCTTTAAAGCTCTGGGATGAAAAACATTTCGGCCTTCAGATTTGTCACTTTTTGGTGCTAATATTTTCTTCATTACTATTAACCGATTTGTATTAAACTTGGCAAATCACTAACCCTGATTTAATCTTAGTTTCCTTGGATATCAGCATGCTGTAATTACTGACAAAAGTCACCATTTAACACGTCTGCCACTTCATTATATTCATTTATGTTTCATTTATAACCGTGGTTTTTCTTTTATTTATATTTAGTTTATATAGTCATTGTCAGATTTTAAGGGGCCCAGTTAGTGATTTTAATGAATGTAAACTATGTGCCGGAACCAGCAGCCAATTTCTTGATAAATGTAAGCTAGGAGCCCCATAATGAAACATCACACACATGCAGACATGATTTGAGAAAGGGATTAGGATTTGTTTTGAAGGGAAGGGTTGTGGGGGGCAAAAGGGCCACAATTTGTGGAGAGACAGAAATTTGGATGGAACCAGTGCTGCACTTGGACCCTGCTGCCAATTCTCTCCCTGTCATTTGCAAATAACATTGTTGAGAGGCACTATGTGCCAACGCCCTTGACACTGCAATATTGAACAGCACTAAAAGCAAAAAAAATGTTGGATCTTCTGCTGTGCTTTTGATCTACTCCTCAAAGCTTTTCCTAGAAATTTGGCAGAGATGCTGAGAATGAAAATATGATGATTTTTTAAAGCCTGCTTTACACAATTTCCCACTACAGGTCACCTATCATTTATCCAAAACCCTTGGGCTGATTGCATTTCAGAACATTTTGCTTTTCAGATACCACACACAAACTTACATTACAATAGCCTAAGTATAGGTTATATATAGTCTAAAGTAAATAAAATAGTTGGAAAATTAAGATGTATCACTGAACAATAAGTACAGGATATCTATAATTTTCTCGTCAACATGTCTACCACCAAAATTGCAAGGTAAACAATGCAGACAAACAACAAAACATCCCGAGCTAAAGGTTAATGTGGTTAACATAAAGTGCTTTTTGTCTGTTTGATTTTTGGATTTATGGATAAACGATATTTGACCTATACTGCTAAACACTATTGCCCCACAATACACTTACCACCACTATATATATTTTACATTGTTGGTTGCCACCATGTTGTAATTGTGTTATGGGGATGAGAAAAATATCAGCCATGATTGAACGGCAAAGCAGATTTGATGGGCCGAGTGGCCTAATTCTGCTCCTATGTTTTATAGTCTTTAGTTTTATGATATTGCTTAAACAGATTTAAGATGATTTGTGGCAGTTGGGTTAATCTTTTTGTATTCAAACTTTTCTAGTCGAATGATATGAAGAAGCTAATATGTCTGGCAGCGCCACTGGGAGCAGTGGTCACTGTTGGGATTACACCCAGTACTCAGTGGGGGTGGAGGGGAGCGCAGAGTAGGTTATAGTGACCTCTCACCGGGGTCCGGGACCAGGCAGGCAGGCCCTGGTGAGGGGGAGAGGAGGGCGAGGTGGTGGTGTGGACTCGGCAAGAAAGAGAAAAATGACTGAGGGTGGGTGGGGATACAAAACACTGCTGGCATGAGAAAGGATGAAGTGATAGAAGGTGATATTTAGAGGTATTTAGAGGAATTAAGAGTCTTATGTAGAGACCAATTGATTTCTTTTCAAAAGAAAATCAAATTGCAGCAAAGGAGACAGCCAAATTAAAAAAAAAACATGAACTGGATTTTAAGTCTTTAGAGGTCTTTAGAGCAACACAGCACGGGAAACAGGCCCTTCGGCCCAACGAGCCCGCGCCGCCGTCATAACTATATAGTAACAATTCCATTATCCTATTCTAATTTTAGGTTATTCCTAATATGGAAGAATCTCAATGTAGGGACAATTTGTTTCCCAATCAGCCTAAGAGCGAATTTTTGGGATGTGGGAGGAAACCGGAACGCCCGGAGAAAACCCACGCAACCACGGGGAGAACGCGCAAACTCCCGCAGACACCGGCCCAAGTGTCTGCACAGCTACAGCGATAGTCACTGAGCTGTCATGGTGCCCTTCAGATGGTCCAGATAAAGCACTCATTTACGACATGAAGCACCAGGCAACCCATGAATCAACATCCAAGAGCTGTCCTCGCACCACCTGCCGAATGCATGCTCCTTGTTGGTCAAGTTGGACCGAATTACCTGTGGAAAAAAAGCCATAGTTAAACAGTCCTACTATATCCCTCTATCTGCATACCGCTCATGTGGCTGTCCAAGAGACCCTTAAACAGCCCTAGCGTGCCTGCTCCCACCACCTTACTCGGCAGTGCATTCCACACCCCCACTACCCTTTGTGTGAAAAACTGCCCTCTAATATTCGTCTTATACATAGCCCCCCTCACCCTAAGGCCATGACCCCTCGTCCTATCCATTTCTGAAGGTGGAAAAAGTTTACCACCATTTACTCTATCTATACCCCTTATAATCTTATACACCTCTATTAGATCCCCTCTAAGCCGACGTCTTTCAAGGGAAAACAACCCCAGTCTATTTAATCGTTCCTCATAAGACAGTCCTTCCATACCAGGCAGCATCCTGGTAAACCTCCTCTGCACTCTCTCCAAGGACTCCACATCCTTCCGATAGTACGGCGACCAGAACTGGACGCAGTATTCCAAGTGAGGCCTAACCAACGTTCTATACAATTGCAACATCAAACTCCTACTCTTGTATTCTATACCCTTTTCTATGAAAGCTAACATACTATACGCCTTCTTTATCACCTTCTCCACCTGTGAAGACACCTTCAGAGACTTGTGAACCTGCACCCCCAAGTCTCTCTGCGTCTCTATACTCCGAATAGTTTTACCTTTTATCCTATAACTCTCTTCTACATTTTTCCGGCCAAAATGCATCACCTCGCATTTATCCGGATTAAATTCCATTTGCCATCTATCTGCCCAGTCTACCAACCAATCTATGTCCTGTTGTATTGCCTGGCACTGCTCCTCTGTACCCGCCAATCCAAGCATCTTGGTGTCATCAGCAAATTTGCTGATCTCACCACCTACCCCAACTTCCAAGTTGTTTATGTAGACCACAAATAGAAGAGGACCTAGTACTGAGCCTTGTGGCACTCCACTAGTGACAGGCTTCCAGTCGGAAAAAGAGCCTTCCACTACTACCCTCTGTCTCTAGTGGCTAGAGATTTACTGTGGTTGGCATAAAGGAAAACTAATGGTTTAAAATAGAGTTGAGTTTGAATCCACAATTCTTTTACTCAGATAAGAGTGCTACCACTAAACCAAGATTGATACATGGGGAAAGATATTATAGCTGCCTGGAGGAATCTTTGGAGGCAGAAGGACAAGAAGTTTCTCAAAGTTGCATATCCAGTCATCTACCTGACAGCAGTCTTGCAGGAGGCTGGGATCAGACTAGAACTGGATACCTGTCTGACAACAGACAGTAACCAATTAATGGTAGTCAGTTGCTCACTTGGTTCTTCCTGATGGTAGTTGGAGCCCTGCAGATAGTGGGAATTTGTCTCTTAGTGGCAAGCTAGAGTTCCAGCAAGAGCTCTTTGATCTCCAGCACCCCCCACCTCCCTCCTCATCCTAGAGGCAGTTTGATAATAGATCACCTCCAAGAAAATTGTGCAAGAGGGTTGGACCCAGACAACACCAGGACTCTCATAAGCCCTCATATCCATTTAAAACTTAAGATGCATAGAAATTTCTTCTCACAGATGGTGGTGAATCTATGGAATTCTCTACCCCAAAAACGGTGGATCATTAGAAATATTCAAAGTGCAAGTGGATAAATATTTGATAGATCAAGACATAATGGGTTATGGGGAATGGCACAGAAAAGGAATTGAGGCCAACATAGATCAGCCGTCAAGGTGTTGAATGGCAGGACAAGCTTGAAGGGCCTAATAGTCTACTCCTGACTCTATTTCTTATGTGTTCTTGTGTTTTCTTTCAGATCATTTCCTTTCTGTCCTTGTCAAACATGGCAATAGGTTCTGGACCATTCCTCAATCTGAATGTAAATAATAAACATATGAAACCATTCAATAAAATTTGTAGCATTAAAGGAGGACATTTGACCCATTACATCTGGCTGGCTCTTTTTTAGAACAGTTCCAAATCTGATTTCACAGCCTGCTCTCACTCTGAAGTTTTTTTTTCCCTCCTTGAAGTGCACACTTAATTTTTCCCTTCAGTCATCATTTCTTAATGTTCTCCTTACTGGTCTCTGAACTCCACTCCATACAAAGTTCAACTTGATAGAATTCCATTCTGCTTTACTTTACACTGAGTCCTTCTCGTCTATTATTTCATTTCTTGCCAATCTTTATAGGGGTTTCGATGATTTTCAAATAGCAGTCATTGAATCATACAGAATAGTAGCAGTCATTCAGTCCATGCCTGTTGTGCGTACAATTTGTCAGACCCCTCCTATTCTTTCCCTGTAACCCTGAAAATGTTTATCTTTCAAGTATGTCTCCAGTTCCCTTTTGGAAGTTGTTCGTTACTGGTGCTTTCACCAACCTCACAGACATGCTCTGCATGAATGATAAAATGCAAGACTTTGCTCTCAGGCAGGGTTCCTTTTTAAGTGGAACCCAGATTGAAGGTCTGGCATGTGGGGAGAGTCAGAGCAAACACAGCTGATTGATGATTAATTTTATAGATATTAAAACCATAATTTCAGGGTTATAAAATGTTACAACAGAGCTGGAATATCTGCCTACTTACAAATGGTAATAACAAATGTTATAGAAATAGCTCTCATTGTGGATCACCATGCTGACATGGTGGAGAGGCTTATGCACTCTGATAATTGCTTGAGTGATGCCTTTGAGAGCTCCTTGCTCTTGATAGGGCCAGGGATAGTGGAGATGCCAGAAAAATGTGATGCATAAAATCCATAATGGCAGATAAGGCAAAGGAAGATTATGCATCTCATTGGCTGTGAAAGTGGAAGACGACTGTGGTAGCAAGGTAATCTTGGTCACCATGTTCAACATTTCATAGAAAGCTGATCACCAGCTCATCAAGATTGTGCAGACAATGATGGCGTCTCAGGGTCCCCATGTGAAACAAAGCCACATGCAGGCTTTTACCAGGTTCATATGTTGACGGAGCGATGAAGAATTGGTGACGGGGAGACCTGCATAGAATGGACATGGACAGTGTGTTTCCACTAGGAGAAAAAGTTAGAACTAAAGGGCACAAAGGAATAATCCTTTTAAACTGAGATGAGGAGGAATTTCTTCATTCAGAAAGTGGTGAATCTGTGAAACACTTTGCCACAAAAGGTATGGAGGCCAGGTCATTAATGTCTTTAAGGCAGAGGTAGATAGGTTCTTGATTAGTAAGGGGATCAGGAGTTATGGGGAAAAGGCAGGAGAATGGGAATGAGAAAGATATCAGCCATGATTGAATGGCGGAGCAGACTCACTGGGCTGAGTGGCCTAATTTTGTCCTGTGTCTTATGGTGTTAGGACCATGTACTGGGAAATCTCTTATTAAGCGTTAGCACACAGATGACAGATATGTAAAGACTTCCAGACAGCTCTGTGGCAGTGAGGTAGTTTTTCAGCAGCAGCAATGGCTGATGTTAATCCCAAATGGGGAAAGGGCTAGAAAAGATGCCCTAAAAATAGCCGATCACACTTTCTTTAGACTGGGGAAACCACAACCTGAGAGATCATCGTCTTTGTGGTCAAAGAAAGATAAGGACATGTAATGGGAAGAGAAAGCCTGAGAGATACTATGGTTTTGCTGACCATCATGATGTGAGCAAGTTTTTTGAAGTCACCAGGTCCATCTATAGACCAAACTCAGGTGGATATAAGCTCTTCACTCACAGGGTGGTACTTCCCTTCTTAAGAATGACAATGCCATTTGTCATATTGGAAAGAATATCTTTAACATCTCCTCAAAAGTGAATCCACAGTGGTAACTGAAATTCCTGCAATACCTAGTAACAGAATCCATGAGTGAGCCATAATGGTATTGAAGCTGGGATCTTGTAAGTTGCTGGGCTTCTGCTCATGTTGAAATTCCACACACTCATCCTATGGGTTTGAGAGGAAAAATAATTTGGTATCATGAGTGTACATGTGAAAACTGACCAAAAAGCAATGTGAATTGTGAAAATGGAGGAAAGAATTTGAGTTCATTGTCAAAAACAATAGAATGTATTTGCAGTGGGTTTAGATGATCCTAGCGTTCCATTGATCTGATACAATTTACAACAACAACTTGCATTTATCCAGCACCTTTAACATAATTAACACCCCAAGACAATTTTCAGGAGCATAATGAAAAGAATTAGCACTGAGACACATAAGGAAGCCAGACGATGAAAAGCCAAGAAGAGGTAGATATGAAAGAGCACCATAGAGGAGGAAAGAAAGGTATAGTAGTGAAGAGATATAAGAAGGCAATTTCAGAGATTGGGGCTAAAGCAGCAGAAGGCATGGCTGCCCAGTGTGAAGTGAATAGACTAGGATGCTTGTGAGGCTACAGCTGGAGTGCAGAGTTGGGGCAGGATGGTTGGGTCATACAGATGGAGATTATAGATATAGGGACGGGCACAGCTCTGGATGGATTTGAAAACAAAGATAAAAATTTTAAAATTGAGGCATTGTTTGATAGGAAATCATTGTAGATTAGTGAACATACAGGGAATGGATGAATGGAAGTTGGTGTGAGTTCGGATACAGGCAGCAAGTTTAGGGAGGGATAGATCATGGAAAGCCGAACAGCAGTACTTTAGAATAACCAATTCTTGAGGTAACAAAGATAGATGAGGAAATGCTGCTTTCAGCAACTTAACTATGTCATGAGACATAATTATAGACTGCCTGAGTTATAGATCTGGAGGAATATGTTTCAGCAGTTATGGGTTAATAAACATCTACGGTGCCTGATCAGCTTGGCATCATTGTATTGGTTCTTTTTATCCCCCATCTAATGGAAGGGACAACTCATTGTTTTTGTTTCCAGTAGATGAGGATTTTGCAAGATGGACCTAAATACAGATTACTTGCAGCTCATGAATGTCTGAGAAACACAGCAATATATTTCTTGTGTATCATTCCAGATCATGGCCTTCAACTCCAGAGCCTTTTCCAAACTTATTATTTTATATAGTTGATGGAAAATTTGATGGAGTCATTACCATTTGTGTTCCTTAGCTACTCTTGGGCTATCTGAAATCAACTTAAAACTCTACAGGAAAATCTAACCCAATATTTACCTTGTAGGCAGATCAAATCCATAAGTTGGAATAAGGTTTTCAGTCAGCTGCTAAGTCCAGCAGATTGGTGTTTAAGGATTGGATAGATATTTGGAAGTCTGCATGCTTCGTCCAACACTCCTGACAAAGCCTCTTGATGTATTAGATGCCTTTGTGAATGAGATTTCACCCTTCATAATCCTGTCTTGCTTTCAGATAACCACTTAATAAAGGGGATATCAGAAAAGGTACAAACATCAATCACCATATAAGGGCAACAGACAGCCTCCCTGGGAAAATGCAAAAATACATCAAATTGCTGGACATTGGCATATTTACTATCATCCTGTCCCTTAATTGTGGTTTATCAATATTGCTATTTGTTTTCACAATGACTAATCTTCACTTTTTGAGCTGAAATTTGCTTTGTGTCGCAATTAATGTTTTATTGTTTCAGTGTAAGATGGTTGTGAAGTTTTGGGTCTGGATTGCACATATGAAGCATTCAAGGGCTGTAATGACATTTGGCTCAGTGATGTTGGTGCCCTTGCAGGATCTGCCTCTGCTTGTTCCTCCTAGTCCCCTTGGGGGCTCAGGCTCCACACCTGAAGATGCACTGTCCCCCTCATGAAAAGTAACAACATCGATACTTGTGTCCTACAGCTCACTAATTTTAGGCATGGCTGATTTGGCACAATAGTCTGCACACAAGCAGATTGAATCATCTAATTTGTGATCTCAGTGTTTTCAGCTAAAGCAAGATTACATTAAATACTTATAATTTTCATAAGAAACACATTTTGCCTGAGGAACTAAGTAGGAGGATTGGTCCCAAGTTTCCTGAGAGTTTCCTGTCAGTCTTAGTGAAGAGAGTAGTGACAGGGACAGAGTAATTGTTCCCTAAAGACAACAAGAAAAGTTCAAGGCCACAGTGAAATTGGTTTGCTTAGAAATGGTTAGATAATTGTATCAGCTCCATAACAACATTTCAAACATTGGAAATTGGAGCAGGTACAGCCCATCAATCCTATTTTACTGTTCTGCATATTGATATTAGCATCTTATTCAATAAGATGAAAGTTGATCTTCTTCTTCAATTCCACTTTCCTGTCCTATAGCCATTACTTTAGATTCCCTCAGTGACCAAGTATTTATTGATCTCAGACTTGAATATACTCAAGCACTAAGCATCCATTGTCAACTGTGATCAAGAATCTCAAAGATTTGCAATCCTCCGAGAAAAAAAGACTTTTCACCTCGATTCTAAATTGCTGGCGCAGTATCCAGAAATCATGGGCAGGATTCTCTGTCCTCTCTGGCAGAAGCGGCAGGATGTGAAGTGCCAGAGTTCCAGTCCATGACTCCTACTTCTGGAGAGTAGAGTGAATGGGTATAGCGTCTCAGCATGTACTATGTCAATTCTTCTCAAAATTTTATGCATTTTAAAAAGATCACTCGTGATCTGGTTTTTGATGCAGAATGAAGTTGAATGACCCAGTAAGAGCAAAGGCAAATGTACTTATTCAGTCCTCTCAGTATTCTGTCTCACTCACATGCCTATCATTCTCATCCTTCACAGTTCTTAACAATTTCCTCCAGAAGGTCATGATCTGTGCAGCACATATCTATCTATTGGAGCAGAATAATACATCTGTGCAATGTTTAGCCAGACATCATCTATTTTTCTTGTAGTCTCCTTTGGGTAAATACATCGCGCTTCTCATGGACATATTCTTTGGCTGTGCTTCATTAACAGCAGGATGTCCTGGAGCTGAATGTCCCTGACCATATCTACAACATGGGGGAAGGTGGGGCTGGCAGCTCAGCTCAGCTGGATGATTGGATATTACTTATAATTCTTCATCCATTTCAGTAAACATGCAGGATGCTTTTCACCTTCGAGCTCTAATCTCAAGAATACAGTAAAAATAGAGCTGAAGGAGCAGTGCTCTGAAAACTCAATATTCTAAATAAACCTATTGGATGTTAACAAAGGACAAAGAACAATACAGCACAGGAAACAGGCACTTCAGCCCTTTAAGCCTGCACCACTCATTTGTCCAACTAGACCATTTGTTTGTATCCCTCCATTCCCAGTCTGCTCATGTGATTATCCAGGTAAGTCTTAAACGATCCCAGTGTGTTTGTCTCCACCATCCTATTTGGCAGTGCATTCCTGGCCCCCACCACTCTCTGTGTAAAAAGCGTCTCTGTGATATCTGAGTTAAACCTCGCCCCCTCTCATCTTGAACCTGTGACCCCTCATGATCATCACCTCTGACCTGGAAAAAGCTTCCCACTGTTCACCTTATCTATACCCTTCATAATTTTATACACTTCTATTAGGTGTCCCCTCATTCTCCACCTTTCCAGGGAGAACAACCCCAGTTTACCCAATCTCTCCTCATAGCTAAGATGTGGTTTTGTGAAACTTCTTACTGAGACCATTCCAGTCCAGCTCCGGGAGCTCCACTTCCAGACACAGGCCACAAATATTCATTTTCCAACTACTATCCTAACTCACACTATTTCTCTCTTCTCAACACTATGATGCTCCTCCAGCACAAGACATCCCAGAGGAGGATAGTCCTGTTACAGATGCACCACCACTCATTTCATCCCTTCTAGGCAAAAACAGATGCTCCACATTGATTACGTAATGACACAGTGAGACAAAGAGTGAAACACCCAGCACCACTGGGCAGCAGCAGGTACAGGTGCAGAGCCAAGGAGACAGTTCATTGATGGATCAGTCCTTCAAGCTTTGTTGTGAAGGATAGAGATGATGATATCATGGGCACAGACTTGAGAAAAAAATTATTAGCCTCACATGAGCAGTTATATAAAATTTCAGACGTTTTAGCACCAAGACTGTGTGTGTGTGTGTGTGTGTGTGTGTGTGTGTGTGTGTGTGTGTGTGTGTGTGTGTGTGTGTGTGTGTGTGTGTGTTCACATTCAGCCTCTGCGGTGTTATTGCACATGGAAGTTTGCTGTGAAGGGTTTGGCCATCAACAGGCATCTATACTCAAATGCTTTAGAGTTTTGATGGAAATTTAAATGATTGTCTTGTAGGCTATGGACTTCAGCATGGACAAAAAGGTGTGCATTAGGGCACAAATAGAGAGGGG
This sequence comes from Sphyrna mokarran, assembly GCA_024679065.1. Lineage (NCBI taxonomy): Eukaryota > Metazoa > Chordata > Chondrichthyes > Carcharhiniformes > Carcharhinidae > Sphyrna > Sphyrna mokarran. The sequence goes on along the minus strand of JAGIQG010000001.1, from coordinate 78,815,375 downwards.
CTTTTAAAAACTCACTAATCTTTGTAATCTGTTTCCTGTAAATTAGTAGACATAATGAATGCAGCCCCACAGGAGTGTCAATGGCATGTTAGGAATGGAATGTGCTGATCTTTCCCAGTATGTTAGCATATCTATTAAGAGTATAGAAACACAGAGGGACCTGGGGGTGCAGGTGAACAAGTCTTTGAAGGTGGCAGAGCAGGTGCAGAAGGTTGTGAAGAAAGCATATGGTATGCTAGCTTTTATAGGAAGGAGTATAGAGTACAAGAGCTGGCCTTTAATGTTGCAGTTGTATAAAATGTTTGTTAGACCTCATTTGGAATACTTGTCCAGTTCTGGTCACCTTACTACCAGAAGGATGTGGAGACTCTGGAGAGAGTGCAGAGGAGGTTTACCAGGATGCTGCCTGGTATGGAAGGTCTGAGTTACGAGGAGAGGTTAAGCAAATTGGGGCTATTTTCCTTAGAAAGACATAGACTTAGAGGAGATCTAATAGAGGTGTACAAGATTATGAGGGGTATAGATAGAGTAAACAGGGTTAAGCTTTTTCCTAGCATGGACTCAAATAGCACAAGGGGTCATGGGTGAGGGAGGTAAAGTATAATTTGGATGCTAGAGGGAGTTTTTTCACACAGAGGATGGTGGGGGTATGGAACATGCTGCCAAGTAAAGTGATGGAGGCAGGCACTCTGGAGTTGTTTAAGAGATACTTAGATGGGCACATGAATAGAATGGGAATGGAGAGGTATAGAAAACTGATTTAAAATAGGGATCATGAGCCTTGGGAGTCCCTGGGAAGTGTGTAAATAGATGATGATACTGATGTACTTGTTTTCATCCTACAGATGCTTTGGTCCACCTTGTTGTCTAACAAGAGACATACACGCGATGAGTCATGAGAGGGCTGCTCTTCGGTTTTTCAAGAATATCCTAGTGCTTCACGTCGTGTGTTAGTGTGACCTGGACCATTTGATGGGCAACATGACAGCTCAGTGACTATCGCTGTGCTGTGCAGATACATGGATTTGGGCCTGTGTCTGTGGGAGTTTGCACATTCTCCCCGTGCTTGCGTGTGTTTTCTCTGGGTGCTCCGGTTTCCTCCCACATGCCAAAGATGTGCTTTTAGGCTAGGTGGCAAAATAAATTCTCCCTAAGTTGTCTCAAATTTGGTTTCAATCCATAGATCTATAAACATAGACAGGGATCATGGGTAGAGGTGGGAACATCGGGGTGGCAGTGCGGGCTCGTTGGGCCAAAGGGCCTGTTTCCCATGCTGTTTCATTCTTTGTTCTTTATGTGAGCCCTCAGCCTTAGCCATGGTGCCAGCATACCAGTTAGAGCAGGCTGCCCCAGCACGAAGAGAGGTACAGTTGATTGATGTCAGAGTTTCACAGGCCAAAGTACAAGGAAGATACAGGTAACAAGTATCTCCAGCGTTGCAACATAAGGAACTGCAATTATTCATCAGTAACGTTGAGGCTACTAAAGAACCCCTTAAGCAACATACATGCAGTCAACTGTGTCCCAGGTTTACTTAGACACTGCTGCAAATTCTTGAGAGAATGGAACTTCTGCCTGATGACAGAATTAAATATCTCTGGCCACATTCCATGCAAGAATCAGTTATGCTGACCTGGTTTCATCAACAAGTGAAATTTGAAAATCTGAATTATGCTAATAAGCAACAATTTGACATGGTCAATACTAAGTCATATCTGTACTTTATCTCTGCTAGGGTCTTCTGAACAGGGGATGATGAATCCTCAGAAGAGTTGATACTTTGTAAAGATGCATCATTACAAGAAATATGTTTACAGGATGGCACAGTGGTTAGCACTGCTGCTTCACAGCGTCAAGGACCCAGGTTCGATTCCCAGCTGAGTCACTGTCTGTGTGGAGTCTGCATGTTCTCCCCGTGTCTGTGTGGGTTTCTTCTGGGTGCTTCAGTTTCCTCTCACAGTCTGAAAGATGTGCTGGTTAGATGCAGTGGTCATGCTAAATTCTCCCTCAGCTTACACGAACAGCCACTGGAGTGTGGTGACTCGGGAGATTTTCACAGTAACCTCATGGCACCATTAACGTAAGCCTATTTATGACAAATAAATAAAACTTATACTTTGTAGTGGTGTTATTACTAGACTATTAATCCAGAAATTCACCTGATGTTCTGGGGAGCTGTGTTTGAATACCACCATGATGATACAATTTGAATTCAATAAAAAAATCTGGAGCTGATAATCTATTGATGACTATGACATCATTGTCAATTGTCAGGAAAACTAATGTTGCTCAAGGAAGGAAATCTGCTGTCCTTATCTGGTTTGGCCTACATGTGATTCCAGAGCCACAGCAAAGTGATTGACTCGCAATTGCCCTCTGAAATGACCCAGCAAGCCACCCAGTTCAAGGGTAACTAGGAATGGGGAACAAATGCTGGAGAGCCAGCAATGCCCAGGTTTCAAGAAATAATAAAAAATACCTGCAATTTATAGGTCTTTGTTACACAAGTAGTGTGTAAAATTGTATTCATGTTTTTCCTAAGTCAAGTCGCAAGTCATTTTTTAAAGGAAAAATCATTGACATGTCCTCTTAGTCTGCATGTAAGTTAAATTTCAGTCATATTATTTGAATGTATTTGAAAATACACATGTTATGCATTCTCCACAGTCATATTGTTGGTGGTATAAAGTGTGGTCAAAATCTATCCTCTCTTTCATAAAAAACAAAGTTTGATACATTAATTATTATTTGATGATCTGGACAAAATCTTTCCTCCCACCCACAGAATAAAGATGATGAGAAAAATAATGATTTCTCTGACATATACATGCATTACAAAAACTGAATGTTTTATTGACTTTAAAACAAAAAAGACTTTTTTAAATTGTAATTGGGACATTTAAAACTATTGAATACTACAATGTGTGACAAATTGACATTTTCGACAAGTGATGTAGCAATACTCCAATTGATAATAAAATCTAAAATTATGGTGTATGTGAAGGTTCACTAACATGAGACAAATTGTAAACGGCAACATGATATGTTATAAATAATGTCATTGATCTCTGGTGCTGCTGGTAATGACCTAATTTATGAATATTATATTTTTCTTTATGTAAGTTTATTTATTATTCACAAGTAGGCTTATATTAACATGCAATAAAATTGCTGTGAAAATCCCCTAGTGGCTACAGTCCAGCATCTGTTCAGTTAAACTGAGAGAGAATTTGGTATGGCCAATGCACCTAACCAGTACATCTTTTAGACTGTGAGAGGAAACTGGAGCACTCGAATGAAACCCACACAAATACAGGGAGAATGTGCAGGCTCTGCACAGTCAGTTAGCCAAGCTGGGAACTGGATCCCTGGTGCTGTGAGGCAGTTTTGCTAACCACTGTGTCGCCCTCATTTTATTATCCTCTGCAAATCTAATTGAAATTAGAATGCAAACTAATCTATTCATAACATAGAAGCTGAAGAAACATTTACTTTGTTCTGCTCATTGAATGAGCAATAATAATCATTGGTGACAGGCCCATTCCTGTTATGAGGTGAACTTTGACCATGTTCCAAACAGTTTTATGATATTAGCGAAAGGATAATTGATTGTAAAGTTAATATAACCTAAACATTACAAGTAATTTTCAAAATCATTCATGTAAAAGATTTCAATTACAATTTTAAAACTAATGTCTGAAGTTACTCAGCATATATGCTGAACATGTTTGTGAACCTACCATTCACTTAATGAAGAGCAGCATACTGAAAGCTCGTGATTCCAAATAAACCTGTTGGACTTTAAGCTGGTGTTGTGAGACTTTGTACTGTGCCCGGCATTTTCACATCAAAGTTATTTAGAACAATGAATTTGAAAAAAAAATTTAAATGTAAATTGCATTTAGTTCATGAGACAATAAGTTTAAAACATTCTTTTCAGGATGCCAACACAATTTGATGTAACTGCAGGACCATTGAATACCTTTATTACACATGCTATATATAACATGTATATGACAGCAATTTATTTTGTGGCCAAATTGTCATAACTTTTATAAACAAATAAATACAATTTTTGGTGGCTTGTGAGAACAATACACATGTTACATGTGAAATAATTACTAAAGTGACTTCAGCGTTTCAGCATTCAAGACAATGGTAAGTATAATACAGATATAATTGTTGAGACATCTCTTTTGTGTGTTGATGACATACTTCCCTCTTCCCTGTTCCTCATCCTCTCTCCTGTCCTTTTCTCTCTCCTCTGTCTTTGTCCCCTGTTACACCCCACCACCCCCCATCTCATTTCCTAACTCTCCATTCCAACGCCTGTCCATCTCTCTCCTCCTGTTCCCCTTGTCCAACTGGAGCTGGAGTGCAGAGCCTGTGGGCACATGATGAAGCTGGGTGGGCAATCCAGGGTGAGTTCCAGGTGCATGGAACTTCTCATGGAATTCTTGCTGCACCAATGTCCTGGCTGTTCTTTTGAGAGAAGCTGGGCCTGCGCTCAATGGGAGCCTGGGTGATGAGTCACTCAAGAATAGTGTGGACGATCAGAGTGCATTAGATTGAGTTACTTGATCAGGGAGCATGTGATCATAGAAGGACCTGACTAGCAGGCCTGAGCCCTAGGCTAATACTCATATACTGTAATACATGGGTTCAAATCCGTCCATGACAGCTGGTGGAATTTAAATTTATTGAATAAAATCTGGAATTAAAAGGTAGTGTCGGTAATAATGATCACGAAACTATTGTCAAATGTTGTAAAAATCCATCTGGTCTTCTTCACTAATGTCCTTTAGAGAAATAAATCTGCTGTTCTTACCTGGTCTGGTCTACATGTGACTCATTACATTCCCAGCTCATAATACTGGACAAGTCAAATTCCAGAATGGACCCTGATTTAATAACTTCTTATTTTTAGAAACTGTGAAGGACAATTTTTGCAAACATGCACAAGGAATGCCAGTGTACCTCTAACACAGAGAAGAAAACGTTAATTAAACAAGAAAACTGAACTATGTTACATTGGACAAAAAGGAAAGATTACAGTACAAACACTAGTAATTTAGTCAAATGACACTAGTCCCTCAACCTAACTGTATTTTTACAGATACATTCAAAGTTCTAAAGATAACACAACTTACAATATTTATCTACATTCTACTATTCAGCATAAGTATGAACTATTAGGTGAGCTGTGATCAGAAACATCACACTCCAAAGTAAATGACAGATGTGACCAGAGCAGATTCTATGGATTCCTCAGCAAGTATCCCCACCCCACTCCCTGCAGCCCCCAGACACTGTCACACCACAAGCCAACTGGTCTCAGTGAAACTCCATTTTTCTCACGAGTGCTTCCAATGCCCACATTCAAAGATTGTGCTTTGGAACTTTCTCCCAAATGACACCCTCATTAGGTCATCTTCAATAAGGAACCACCTCCAGAGTTTCAAACATGGCTTCTAATGTTCATTTTCCCTGGCTCTCCATGTACACTCAAAATTCACTTTCCATGCACAGATATTCAATCAAGCAGAACACTACTGCTCTAAAGACTCTCAGTAAGCAGTCACCAATCTTTTGCTATCTCCTTGGATCTTCTAGCTTTTCTTAAGCACATTTTACTTTAAATATGGTATCAGCAACCCTCCCTCTTCAATTTGGAACCTTTTTCATTGTTCCTTACTTTGCAATTTACCCATCGGGGCGTGTTTCAGATTTCTGTCCTTATCCCTAAACTTGGATTGTCTTCTGGGAGCTCTTTTTGTTCCAATCCCTATGTCATGCCCTATTGGGCATTTTCTCTAGAATGCCCCTCCTCTTTCTGATCACCTTGAACCTTTTGTGCTGTTTTATTTTCTTCCTTGTTTTACTTCTGAGCACGTGCACAATGTGTCAATTCCAACCTAAATGTAAATTAAACAATGAATTTGCATGTACGCAGAGCCAGCTCCTGCCCTAAAGATGAGAAAACTGCATGTGTGGCTATTCTCTAGCTGGCACCTGCACAGAAACCCTATGGCCCACCTGAAATTGGAGTTACCAGCCTCCGACTACAATTTAAGCTAAGTTTCTTTTCTTTCCTTGGGGGTGTTTGTCACATTCCAGACCTACATTAATGTGATTGACTCTTAACTGCCCTCTGAAATGGCCGAACAAGCCATTCAATTGTGTCAAATCACGACAGAAATGCCAAAATAGAATGAAGCTGGATGGACCATCCAGCATTGACCAACGCACCAGAAACAACAATACTCCCTGTCCTGTTGACTCTGTGATATCCTCCTTACTAATATCTGGGTGCTTGTATCAAAATTTGGAGAGCTATCTCACCTACTAGTCAAGCAACAGACTATGTAGTCTCCTCTTCAATATTAACTCTGAACTCTGTACAGACTCATGATATCAGGTCAAACATGGGTAGAGAAATCTCCTGCTGATTACCAACTATCGTCAATGCCTTCAGTCGATGAATCAGTAGTTCTCCATATTGAACACCACTTGAAGGAAATACTGAAATCGACAAGGGTGCAGAATGTACTCTGGGGATGGAACTTCGATGTTTATTACCAAGATTGACTTGGTAGCACTGTTGACTAAGCTGGTTGAGTCCTAAAGGACATAATTGGGTTTGAAGCAAGTGGTGAGGAAGCTAACAAGAGGAAAAATAAAATTTTATCACCAATCTCCTTAGGAGTGAGCAAACTATACAGTCATTATGAAGATGAAATTCCATTTCTACATTGAGGATACCTTTCATCATATTGTGTGGTGTTATCACTATGTTAAATGGAGCACATTTTAAACAGATTTAGCATCTGAGAGCTGGACATCATGCAGTGCTATGGCCCATCAACAGCAGCAGAATTGTACGTAATCACAATCTGTAACCTTATTGCCCAGCATATTCCTCATTCTACCATTACCATTATCAGGGGTCAACCTTAAGTCAATGAAGAGTGCAGGAGGGAATGGCAGGAGCACCCCAGGCATACTTAAAAATCAGTTGTCAGCCTGTTGAAGCTACCACACGGCACTTGCATGGCAAACAGCATAAGTAGCATGCAATAGAGCTAGGCAATCCCATGTTCAGTGGATTGGGTCTAAGCGATAAAGTTTCTGTGTTTTTATGAGTCTAGTCACATCTAGTCATGAATGGTGGTGGATATGGTCAAAAGAACTGAATTCAACACTTTAGGTAAGACTGTTCTTGACATCAAGGCAGCATTTGATTGAGTGTGGCATCAAGGAGCCTCAGAAAAACTAGAGTCAATGGGAATCAGGGAGAAAATTTTCCATTGGCTGGTTTCATACCTAGCATAAAGGAAATAATTCAGTTGTTGGAGATCAATCATTTCAGTCCTGAGCAGCATGTTGGCACAGTGGTTAGCACTGAACCATGAACCCAGATTCAATTCCTACCTTGAATCACTGTCTGTGTGGAATCTGCACATTCTCCCTGTATCTACATGGGTTTCATCCAGGTGCTCTGTTTTCCTCCCATTGTTCAAAAGATGCACTAGTTAGATGCATTGGCCATGCTAAATTCTCCCTCAGTGTACCCAAACAGGCAACTAGGGGAATTTCACAGTAACTTCATTGCAATGTTAACGTGAGCCTTACTTGTGACTTATACATAAATTTTACTTTATCTGTTTGAGAAAGGATCAGAAGTGGAGACTGAGTCATTTGATTTATCCAAGGCTGAGTTAGATAATTTTTTGATAGACAAGGAGTCAAGGCTTCTGAGAGCAGGCCACAACCAGATCTGATTGAATCATCTAGCAGGTTTGGAGGGTCAAATGGTCTACTTCTGCTCCGAAGTCCTAACTTCCTATAACAAGATTCACAGTGTCTCTAGTCTGTATGGTGGATAGAATGACATTGAAAATTACGGTCATTTTCACGCTGAAAATCAAGTTCAAAGTGCACTTTTTGTCCATGTCCTGCAGGCATTTTTTGTCCATGTCCTTGGCAACAGTTGGATGAATGAGAATGAAATTGTGGATCGATTATGTATGGAACAGGTGTTCCTATGCAAAAAAGGCAGCTTATATATGGGGGATAAATGTTCAGATCCCATATAAATTTTAAGATTAAGGGACACCTGTCTAATATCCAGAGGTCAACATTTGGATTGGAGCCTCAAACAAGCTTTTCAAAATATTGGAGAGGGGTGGGTGGGCACAGTAAGAAGTTTCACAACATCAAGTTGAAGTGCAACAGGTTTATCTGGAATCATGAAGATTCGGAGAGTGCTGATGAAGGAGCAGTGCTCCAAAAGCTCATGGTTCCAGATAAACCTGTTGGACTTTAATCTGTTATTGTGAAGCTTTTCAACGATCACATTCATTATGGGAATATGAATATATATTTATGGGGATAAATCATTCACAAATAGTGTAAAAATTCATGCATGCTGTTCCGCCTAATGTTTTTGTAGTTTGTCACTAAATCGCAGAATGCTATTAATGCACTGTAATATCATTCCAAAAATGTAGAATATTCTACATTCTAGAATAATGTAGTGGGGAGAAAGATGATTTGTTGTGGAGGGATAATTCTGAAACTGAAAATGTCACATCATATCGAGAGTGGGATCCTTACAATGATGCCAAAGTCAAAATGAATTTGATAAAACTCTGTGTCAGATGCTAAGGTCAATGAATTTTAAAATGCTTTCTTTGTGGTTAATGATATTTTTATACAATTAATTTATTCAATAAACATTAATTTAACAGTAATTTAACATTAATTATCAGTGATTTTTTTTCATATTTCAAAATAGCAACCACAGACACTGGCAATTCAATTGCTGTTTCTGGAATAATTTTTGGAGGATTCAAAGGTTAATTTATAAGCCATTTATGTCCAGTTATGCAAATGGCATGTTGGGCTTTATTACCAGAGGACCAGAATACAAGAACGAGGATGTATTACTAAAATTCTATAGAGCTTTGATGAAACCACAACTGTGCATGGTTTAGTGCCCATAGTTAAGGAAGGACAAACATACATTACAGGCAGTACACTGAAGGTTCCTGCAATTGTTCTATGATGAGGGACTAAGTAAATTGACCTGTACTTTCTAAAGATGTCAAAAATGAATTTCATCGAAGCATCAAAATTCTAAAAGAATTTAGTGGGTAGCGTGGAATGATAACTTCCTTTGCCAAAGGATCTACAACATGGAGACACTGTCTCAGGATAAGTGGCAGATCATTCAGGACTGAAATGAGGGGAAATTTCTTCACTCCTGAAATGGTGGATCTTTGGAATTTTTGACCCCAGAAATTGTGGATGTTCCATCATTGATTACATGCGTATCAAGGGATATGGAGAGCAAGTGGGAACATTGAGTTAAGATACAGGATCAATCATGATCATACTGAATGTCAGAACAGGCTCAAGGGGCCATATGAACTACTCCAACTATTCCCACTAATGGAAGAGTTAAGTAAGGTGAATGACAAAATAATCAAAGACAACACAAGGATTTTTTTAGTGCACAGAGTGGCTGGAATCTGGAGTGCCCTGCCTGAGAGTGTGCTGGAGACAGATTCAATTGGTTTCCAGAGAGCTGGATAACTTGCTAAAGAGAAAACAAAATTCAGGGCTGTGAAGTAAAGGTGAGAGAAAGGAATGAGTTCAACTTTTCTTTCAGAGAACCAGCACAGACCCAAAAAATCAAACGGCCTCCTTCGGTACTATCACCGTTCTATGTTTGTATGATTCTATTTCTCATGTCCTTGTTCTCTGTAAATCTGAGGTCATCAAATGTCTGTTGTGGTTCTCCTTACTCATTCATTCCATTTACTCATCACTGCTGTCCTCATTAACATACAATAGCTCTCAACTTGGTAACAGTTTTAAAATTCTTATCCTTGTTTTCAAATCCCTCTATTGTCTCACTCTTCCTTATTCCTGAAATCACATTCAGTTTCACAAACCTCCAACATTTCTGCACCAACTCAATTCTGGCCTCTTGAGCATCCATGACTTTCTTTACTCCAACACTGGTAGCTGTGTTCAACTGTCCTTACCATAAATTCTGGAATTCCATCTCATTTAACTGATCCACCTGCTCCCTTTCTTTCCTCCTTTAAGACACTCCTTAAATCCTAACTCATTGACTGTGTGTTTGACTATCTGCCATCACATCATCCTATGAGGACCAGTGTTAATTTCTACTTTATAACACTCCTGTGATGCAGATTGAAATGTTTCATTATATTAGAGGTGCTGAATAAGTTCAAGTTGCTGTTTCGTTATTGTCACCAAATGGGAAATGTAGATAACTATCAGCATTGTCAAACAATCTCTCCGTCACCTGCCCTATGCATTTTTGTACAGATAATTGGGTGATTCTCAATATGCCCATTGCACTGCCCTGAAAAGAAACAGAGCAAAAGAGTGTTGAGGGCACTTTTCAGCCACTGGTAATGGGTGACCACTAGGTGAAGCAACATGCAAGTTTTCCTTCAGGAGATTGCAGATGTCTGCGGCTATGACATTACATAACAATCTCAGTGTCTGGGAGTGCTCTCTTCTCAGAGATCATAGAAGCTGAATCTCTGTCTGTGCGCTTTGCCTCCTGTGACATTGACCCCCACAGTCCTGAAATGTTGCTTTCTTAGTTCCCACTGGATAACAATTTTCTGATGGTACTTCTTGTGAGAGACTTATTTGTACAATTTGGAGATTTTCACACACATGGATAAGGTCTATGGTGTCATTTCTGCTTGAGATTGGAATAGGGAGAGAAGAATGAGCAGTAACAACGGGATGCAATGGATGGAGTTATACCAACCATAAACTGTACCGGTTCACAGACTCCCAAGAAACTTCCCTTTTAGCTGTTTGGTGGAGTGCGTGGACCACATCTATGTTAATTGACTTGGGCTGCACTTCCCTTTTTGTGACCTGGAAAACCTTTTATTGATGTTTTGTTTGCACTTCAGTCCCAACTTCCTGATTTACTGGCACCTGGTGCAAAGAAGGTTACAGGGAAGGCGAGGACCTCATTGTGAATCTTCTCCTTGGCCAGATTTGTCATAAATTGGTCCAGGCAGCAGGTGACCAAGAGGGTCGTCCAACCGACCATCAGCCCCTCCACTGTGGCTACATTCATGGCCAGATATCCCTGGAAAAGGAGCATGTGGTGTCCATGGGCACCTTCCATGGCCTTCCATGCCTGTTGAGTCCCACAGGCTGGGGTATATTGTTGATCCTCTTGATTACATTTTGGTATGATGTTTTAAGTTTCCTTTACACTTTTTTTTTGCTTTAGGCGATTCCCTCCTCCTCCCTCCTTCCCCCCTCTCCCCTTTTTAAGGGACCGCCCCTTTTACCTAGTCCCTCAGTTTATTTGGTTTAGTTTATTTGGTTTATCAAAAAAATTGAAGGGAGTTACAGGTGGACAACAGAGAGGTCAATGTCACAGGAAGCAGAACGTACAGACAGAGATTCAACTTTCATAATCTCTCAGACACAATGTACTCCCACACACTGAGATTGTGGTGCAGTGTGGTCCCAGACAACTTAAATGAACCCCATGATATGCCCCCAATCTTTGTTTAATAGCCAAACCTCGGAAACAGCAGCTGTAAATGTAAATAGCTTTAAAACAGCCTCATTTAAAATATTCTAATTAGTACACCCCCCACTGGAAAACTCAAGTCTGTTAAAATTGGAAGTGGAGATCATGAGACCAGTTCCTGAAGGATACTCATGTAGTCAAGAAAGCATACGACATTCTTGCCTTCATCAGCTGGGGCATTGAGATTAAAAATTGACAAGTCATGTTGCAGCTTTATAGAACCTTAGTTAGGCCACAATTGGAATATAGAATTGGAATTCTGATCGCTACAGTACCAGAAGAATATGGAGGCTTTGGAGACGGTGCAGAAAAGATTTACCAGGATGTTGCCTGGTATGGAAGGCATTAGCTATGAGGAGAGATTTAAAAAACTTGATTTATTCCTCTGGAACGACAGAGATTGAGAGGTGACTTGATAGAAGTCTACAAGATTATAAGGGGCATGAACAGAGTGGATAGTAAGGAGCTTTTTCCCAGGGCAAAAGTGTTAATTTTTAGGGGGCATAGGTTTAAGGTGCAAGGGGCAAGGTTTAAAGAAGATGTACGAAGCAAATTTTTTTTTACATAGAGGGTGGTGGGTGCCTGGAATTCACTGCTGGAGGAGATAGTGGAAGCAGGTACAATAGTGACTTCTAAGGGGTGTCTTGACAAATACATATATAGGATGGGAATTAGAGGGATACAGTCCCCTGAAGGGTAGGGGGTTTTAGTTCACATGGGCAGCATGGTCCGGGCAGGCTTTGAGGGCTGAAGGGCCTGTTTCTGTTCTGTAATTTTCTTTGTTCTTTGCTCTTAAAGTCCTAATCCACCTGTCTTTTTCTTCATCCTGAAGGACTCAATTTTCCCCATAGCGTTTACTTTAATTTTGGCAGTGGTTTAATAATTAATTTTAATTAAGAACAGAAGCAGCCGGGGTTAGATTGGGGCAGTTTACCATTTATCATTGTTCCAGGAAAGAAAGGCTGGTAATCTGCAGGGACAGCTTATCAATAATGTTCTTTTGCTGGTAAATATATTAATTATACGTCCAGGATTTAAGTCTTGCTGGACATGACACCGCTGATACCTCATTCGTGGTCCTATTTGTCACGGATGCAAGGTGCTTACAGGAAACGCGTCCTGTGCAGCGACCTTGGTTTGCTCCGCGTTACCACATGCCTACTCTTGGTCTATTTGGCTTTTTCTGCAAAGCTATCAGTTACCTGATAACAGGGCCAGAAACAGCAAACAGTGAGCTGTATGTTTTCCACTAAGTCCACACATTCAGTCCTTACTGAGCCCATTTGAAATGGTCACTTAATGCTTTTATTCACACTGCCTCTGACAGTGAGCTCAATGCTTTCCCCATTGCACTCCAAACTCACATCCCAAAAGGCCGCTACCGACACCTTTACAGCTCCTACTGAACAGAAGCTTACAATTGCGAGAACAAGTTGCTAAAATGCCAAAAATCCAATATGAGAATGTTCGGGTAATGGGAGCGGCTTAAGTGCCAGTAAATTACGGTAACAATTTTACAAGCAGAAGGTGTATCTTTATTTTTGGGGACTTGGTAATTCAGGAGTTAAGGAGCGGCTAGTCACTTGCTGGTCACCATTTAATTCTTAATGACAGCAATCACTCTCATCATTAATATTGTCATTATGGTTTAGCAGCACCACGTCGTAAAAGAGCTATCAAAGAGGAATGCTGATATTTCTAATTTCTTGAATCCCGTATGGTAAATAGAATTCGAGAGGATCTGGGATAGTGAGGGTTTGGCCAAATCAGAGGATTGCTCCCTAATTGGGATTGGAATATTATTTCTAGATTCATTGATTGCTTCCGCAAGGAGGTAAATGAAATCTCTCACCGTGATTCACGAAGCTCAGTCCCAGCACCATGCTCTAGTTAGATGCTCGGTGTAACATTCAGACATCTCATTCTGCAACTCGCCTTTACTTCCCGCCTTTTGCTTTGCTTGCCTTTTCAATCCAAATCTTCGATTTAAACCTCATGCGAAACAGTCGTGAATGAGCAGCTGAGGCGAAATTTTTTTTTCATGATTTTTTCAAAATGGAGCCAATGACTTTAATTTTAATATCTGGTTCGGTGCATTGACTCGAGCAGGCGGTGGAGTGCGGCGACTCGGGGTATTTCACAGTACCTTCATTCCAGTGTTAATATAAGCCTTACTTGTGACTAATAAATAAACGTTAACTTTTCTTTTGCTCTAAAATGGTTAAGATTCACCAGTAATATAGAAAGAATGCTAAAGGACAACATAGTCAAGCAGCAGTCAGTCCTATATACTAACTAACTCAGCGTCATTGATTGATCGCCTTTTCAAAAAATCGATTTTTTCTCCAGCTAGAACTTTTCAAGTTGCTGTATTCACACGACCTGGTGCTCAGGGGAATTACATTCGACTGAAAACTACATTGGATTGGAGCAGTTAATCAGCAACTTAACATCATATTTCACAAGAGAAACACACCACGCCAAAATTTTCTTCTAGAAATAAGTTGCCTAGGTATGTACAGTATTAGTGTTTCTTGCACGCAACATTGCATTGTCCGACCCCACCGTTAGCAGCTGCGTTTGCCTTGGATTGACCTTAATGTTAGCGGCGATCTGGGCGATCCTCTGAATATTTCTGTCCTTAATCATTTTTGTTACTAAAGACAAAACATCCATCCGTGTTCAACTGCAAAAAGGGCTAGAGCAAATCAAACACGTGCTTCAGTTCCTTCACATAGTACATACGGTAAGAACAAAAATGTGCCATTCAGTGGTTCAATTGCTGATAATGCAAGTACCCGAGCTCTGTGTCTCTGTCACTATGCTGCAGTCATTCCAGCTCTCTGTGGCTCTTTCGCTATGTTGGAGCCACCCGAGCTCTCTGTATCTGTCACTACGTTGCAGTCACCCGAACTCTCTGTGGCTGTCTTCACCAAGCCAAACTCCGGACAATTGACAGGCAATGTGATTTAATTTGTCTCAAGTTTGCCAATGACGCTAATTTTGGATGCAATTTCCAGATAACTAAGCGTGACCAAAACAACTCACTCTTCTCATATCAATGTAATTGTGGGGAGAAAAATATCATGCTAATAAGTTTTAAAATCAATCATTTAAGAATTTTATTTTTGTTCCTATCTGCGTAGCGTTATGTTGAGCATATTTTATTACAATAATACAATTAATTGCAGTAGCATTGAAATTCAGGTGAATCGGTAATGGAGTAATAACATGATTGTTAGACATAATATATACATATGAAATATATGTACAGCAAACGGCCTGATGATCTACAATATACACCATTGGGCATAGGAATTATTTTGCAATGAACGTTTCTTAGTTTTAGAATTTGCTTACCTTATAGCGACCTTACCTTAAATCTTCATTCATAATTAATTATCCAAAAGACTTTTGGATAAGGTGGTTATTCTTAAAGCCATCTTTAGCTGGCAGAACAGAAAAGCAATGCTGGGCTGGGGGAAAGGCTGGGAGAATGGGACAAGCAGAATTACCTTTGCAGAGAACAGCAGGCCGATCGATCTGTGGTGTAAATATCCTATAAAGCCAGCACCATATCCAAACTCCAAAACAGTATCTATACATTGGAGCTATGGCTGCTATTTGGAGTTATCCTAACAGTAAGAGGAAATTCTGTTCTTTTTTCATAACATTGAACGGTATAGAATTCCCGGCGTATTAAGAGCTACCTCGATACTTTATAACTTCAGAATTATACTGCCATATCACTGAGTATTAGACCATAAGATCATATGAGTTTGGAGCAGAAGTAGCCCATTCGGCCCATAGAGTTTGTTCCTCCATTCAATGAGATCATGACTGATCTGATATGATAATCCTTAACTCCACATTCCAGCCATATTCCTATAACACTTGATTCCCTTACTGATTAAAAATCTGTCCATTTCAGTCTCTGCAGCTGTCAGCGATAATTAATTACGTAGATTCATTAGCCTTTAAGAGAAGAAATTCCTCCTCATCCCTGTCTTAAATGGGCGACCCCTTACTCTGAGCATTGATATGAACGTAACAATGTTAACCAAAAAACATTGGTAAAAGATTGACTAGTTATCTGTCCAAACCTCTGGGATACTTTCATCAAACTAACAATGTTTTTGTGTGGATTTGCCTATACATTGAGGAGGCAATCTTAACATTAGCAACCTTTTACATACTCACTATCGAAACTCTTAGCTTGTCAATGCTCAGTACTTCATGCTCATTAAGTATACTGAACTGTGAAAATTTAATCGTGTGCATTGATGGACAATATCAAATCCAGGGATGATTCAACATTTACTCTACAAATTAATGTTGTTCTGTCTCATGTTGAATTTCAGGATCTATTCCGATTTAAACTTTTGACATGATTATCAGCTGACACTGAATAGAAAATCTTAAACATGGCTGAATTGACACGTACCTGCAAACACTCTATTTTTTTTCATATTTGATTTGTAAAGAAGTGCCAAAGGCCTGGAATGTTTACAAACTCAAAATCCTACTCAATTCTAAGCTGGGTTTCCAAATTCAAATATTGCCAACACAAAGATGATTAAATTCTGTGTCTAATATCACCTACCTCTGTCTCTGCCAAAATGTGGAGATGCCGGCATCAGATTGGGGTAAGCACAGTAAGAAGTCTCACAACACCAGGTTAAAGTCCAACAGGTTATTTGGTAGCAGAAGCCACAAGCTTTTGGAGCACTGCCCCTTCATCATGTGAGGGAAAACCATGGGTTGCTTAAATCTCATCCATGCTTTGTCACCTCCAGGGCTGAACAGTTCCAATGGTCTCTTGGCTAATTTCTCACTCAACAACATTCATAAACTTCAGCTCATCCCAATTTCTGCTGCCTGTATTCTATGACTTACCAAATCAAGCTAAACCTATTTGCCCCTATCCTCACCATCTCTTAATGCATTCCAATTTCAAGTACCTTCAATTTACAATTTTCATATGTATTTAAATTTCTTCAAAACTTCAATTATCTCCCTATTTCTTAAACTTTACCAGCCCTTTAACCACATCCTCTCCCCACCCTTAGCCTCAAAATCTCCATTCCTCTGATTCTGATGTCATGTACATCTCTGCTCCTTTTATTCCAACATCAACAGACATACCTTTAACTGTCCAGGCCCCACACTTCAGCATGTTATCACGATACTCCACTACCTGTTCACTTCTCTGCTTCTGAGAGCCCCTTAAATCCCACCTCTTCAAACAAATCTGTGGCCACTCTGACCAATACGCCTTTCTCCGATCTGTGTTTCTTCCCTCTCCCCCTCCTATGCCTCTATGAAGTACATGGTGACATTCATTCAATGTTAAAAGTGTTATATGTCAATTCAAGATATGATATGAATCATTTGTTTCAGATTCTTGTTATTATTTACTTATATGATTATGGTTGGGTGCTTTTTTTCAAAATTAATTGAAATATACATCTTGGGGCAGTACAGTGGCACAATGGTTAGCAATGGTCCCTCACAGGTCTAGTGGCCCTGGTTCAATTCTGGCTTGGGTCACTGTCTGTGAAGTGTTTGCACATTCTCCCTGTGTCTGCATAGATTTCCTCCCACAGACCAAAGATATGCTGGTTTGGTGAACTGGCTATGCTAAATTCTCCTTCATTGTACCTGAACAGGCACTAGAGTGTGGCAACTAGGGGATTTTCAAAGTAACTTGACTGCAATGGGAATGTAAGACTTACTTATGACTAATAAATATATTACCAAGAACTAACCAACTTGTTCTATATACACATTTAATTGTTTTGTTCAAAGCTTGTTTTAATATCAATATGATTGTGGTTTTATGCCATACATTACAGTCACACAAGTATGTGACTAAAATTATATTGAGCATAAGATCTCCTTTAATATCAATCCCACTACAAATTGGACAAGTAAAACAGAATGCAGTTAGCACTGCTTTCTTTTCATGCTATGGCATAACATTAATTGAGGAGAAGAACAAATGTAATAAGGACAAATATATTCTGAAACAGATGTTTGGAAGTATGTTTGAACTTGTTTTATATTGCAATTTAGCTACCAGTTCCCAAAGAGCACTGTTTTGAAGTTTATTTATTAGTGTCACAAGTAGACTTACATTAACACTATAGTGAAGTTACTGTGAAATCCTCAAGTGGCCACAATTCAGCGTCTATTCGTAAAGGAGAATGTTAGCATGGTCAATACACCTAATGACATGTACTTTCTTAGCATAATGGCCAAATTAATGTAAATAAGCTGGTTTGAAAGAACATGAGTAGTATACATTTACAGTGGAATCCTTTCAGCTGTTGCTAAGCTAACTGGCATTGGTTAAATTTCTACTGCAGCAGCAATACACATTTTGATGGTAATATCACAATATATTTTATCACAATGCTATTATTCACGAACATTATATTTCTTGAACTTTGATGAAAGGTCATCCAAGATGCGCTTGGCTCTATTCTCTCTTCACAGATGCTGTCAGAGCTTTAATTTAATTTGATTTATTATTGTCACATGTATGAGTGTACAATAAAAAGTATTGTTTCTTGCATGCCATACAGATAACTCATACATTCATAGAGAAGGGAACAAGAAAATGCAGAATGTAATGTTACAGTCATAGCGAAGGTGTAGAGAAAGATCGTCTTAATGCACGGTAAGTGCATTCAAAAGTCTGATGGCAGCAGGGAAATAGCTGTTCTTGGGTCAGTTGGTATATGACCAAAGACTTCTGTACCTTTTTCCTGTCGGAAGAAAGTGGAAAAGTATGCCTGAGGTGCATGGGATTTTTCAGCATTTCTATTTTTGTTTCAGATTCCAGCATCCACAGCATTTTGCCTTTATAGTTTCTTCATTTTGGCACCGGGACTTGCATTCTATTTGTTTCCCATGAAGATTACCATTCCTGAAAAGATAGATGCAACAGAATAAAAGTAACATTATTAATCCCATAGCATACATCATTAACAAAACACACACTCAGAAGCAATCTTAAGTGTGCCATATAATGTTTAAGGAATGACTAGAACTTACTTTTACATCAGTGTACAAAAACTATACCACCTGAACCTCTTGATAAGGTTACACTTTAAAACAATCTCTTATTATTATTACACTCAGAATATACAAACTCAATATTTACTGGCATATCATCTCTTAACAACTCAAGCAATTCCCATGTAAGTCACCACATTGGGGAGGTAGAAAATGGGTGTATGAGTTACATAACTGTATCCCAATGCATCAGTGATTTAAGGAGCAGAAGGTAAATCTGAAAAATAATAGCACAGCTGATTTAACATAGAAAACTACAGCACAAACAGGCCCTTCAGCCCACAAATTTTGCTGATCATATCCTTACCTACTAGGCCTACCTATGACCCTCAATCCCATTAAATCCCATGTACTCATCCAGAAGTCTCTTAAAAGACCCTAATGACTTCGCCTTCATCACCACCAATGGCAGCCGATTCCACTCACCCACCACCCTCTGAGTGATGTGCCTAAATTTTATTTAGCAGTATGTGCCTACCGATTCATAAGACTTTTTTCTTATGTAAAGGAAGTTGATGAATATGGATGATCTCTTGGTTCAAAAAATATCAAAAAACCTGAATTTTATAGGAAACTTAATCAGGTGACTGCATGTCCTATACGAAACACATGATAAGCTAAGTGAATCATTTCCGTTGAAGAATTTCACTTCCTGTCAACTCTCCATATAGTTTGGGAAACAACATTTTCTTCATCAGATAGACACACGCACATTTGCAGCAGGAGTTGATGCTCAGAGATCAGAAATGAAAGCATTGGATATTTTTTGTCTCCCCAAATAAGGGCTCTGAGGCCTGTTCATTATTAATGGATGGCTTCTCAAATGGGCAAACATTCTCATCTTTAATGTTTCAAACATTGTTATCTGCCATACAATCGCATTTAAAATGTTTTATGCCGATTTTTAGTTAACAGCAATATACATGTTTACACCTATACCTATACCTACTGTGTAGTACATATGTCCATTATGTCATACTTCGGACAACACATTTTAGTAAGCATTCTTTTGAAATAAAATTATGACTCAAGTTCTGCAAAGTGCAGGGGAAAATCTACCAAGCAATAAAAAGACACATCAGTTACAATAATATAATTTAAATTATCTACATAATTGCATCTTTACATTAATAAACTTGATTAACTTAATAAATTTGATCAAACACTCTCAAAGCCTAGGTTTATATTCTATGTTCTTTCCAATGTTAGTAAGAAGTCTTACAACACCTGGTTAAAGTCCAACAGGTTTATTTGGCAGCATTAGCTTTTGGAGCCTCAAGCTCCTTCATCAGGTGAGTGAGAACCTGTATTCACAAACAGGGCATATAAAGGCACAAACTCAAAGTACAAGATAATGGTTGGAATGCAAATCTATGGATAATCAAGTCTTAAAGACAATGTGAGTGGAGAGAAGGCTAAACACAGATTCAAAAGATGTGTATTGTCTCCAACCAGGACAATTAATGAGATTTTGCAAGCCCAGGTAAGTTTTGGGTCTTACAGATAGATGGGGGTGACATGAACGAAAGATCCTGGTTGAGGCTATCCTCAGGTGTGTGGAACTCGGCCATCAGTTTCTGCTCAGTGCTTCTGCATTGTCATCTGTGAAGTCTGTTTTGGAGAACGCCTACCCGAAGATCAGAGGTTGGACGCCTGTGACTACTGAAGTCTTCCCCAACTGGAAGGAAACACTCCTGCATGGTGATTGTCAAGCAGTGTTCATTTTTTCATTGTCATAGCATCTGCATGGTCTCACAGTGTTTTTGTCCTCGAGTTATTGTTATCAATATCAATTTCTTTTTTCCATATGATTTCAAACAAAAGGTTGGCATTATATTATGGAGCCTTTAAAAAGAAAGGTTTCACAGGAAAACCATTCTCCTTTGATTAGTTTGATTCACACTGACCAATAATAGAGCATAAAATCTTAGAACTCTGCAGTGCAGAAAGAAGGCCTTCGAGTCTGCACCAAACACAATCCCACCCAGGCCCTACCTCAATATCACTATATATTTACCCACTAATCCCTTTAATCTATGCATCCCTAGACATTAAGGGGCAATTTCTTAGCATGGCCAATCAACCTAACCCACACAACTTTAGGCTGTGGGAGAAAAACAGGGTATCCAGAGAAAGCCCACACAGACACGAGGAGAATGTGCAAACTCCACACAGACAGTGACCCGAGCCAGGAATCGAACGCAGGACCCTAGAGCTGTCAAACAGCAGTGCTGACCACTATGCACCGTGGATGCGCTTCCATGGAAAGAAATTGGCTATGGTACACTACATCAATACTTGAAATGATAAATGCTTTTGGAAAGCTTTTAATTTCAAGACATTTTATAATAAATAAAACTAAATTAACCTTCACTCGTCTGCTGTGAAGCTATTCGCCTTTGTGTTATATATTCCATGATGTGATGCCACGTTTTGGAGTTCCGACATAGCCACAGCCACCCATTCTTGTAGCGACATTAGAACAATCTACAGGCTTAATAAGGGCTGTTGAGACAAGGTGCAGTTGCAGGCAGAGGTGAGTGTCCATACAAAAACAGAAGGATTGAACATCGCCTTGCTTAATAATCTTTGTTCAAGATCAGCCTCCCATTCTCTGGTCTCCAAGCCAACCTGTATTTTGGTACCTGATACCAGGTGAAAAGGTCATTTATTTCAACTGTGTGCATAGGCCACATAATAAACAAAGAAAAAAATCAATATCCTCACCGCGGAGGCAGAATATCTGAGTCTCAGTTTTATTTCAACAAGATCCTTGTTCTTTATCTAATGGTGAATGACAGCAGGAATAATTAAGAATTGATTAAGGCTGCTACTTCACAATCTTATGGAGTGGGGTGGGGGCAACCTTCTGTGTTGAACAGACATCGCCAACAAAAAAATACGAATTCCTGTTGTAAATCAACAACTAACACAAGACCTATGTTGCAAAACTGTTTCTAGTCGTTTGTTGGTCTTCTTGTCAGTAGCTACTCAGTCCAGGGAATGTAAATCTACCAGCAGCAGGTGAAATTACTTACCGGCCGAGCAGCATGCCCGCTTGAGATCATTGCAAAACCTGGAAAAATATTAACTCGTTGCAATAAATTGTCTTACATACATTTTATCCATTTATTTTAAACAACACTTGAAAGTATTCTTTTATTTGAATGATTCTTCATATTTTATCGAATTCCTGGAGCTCTTTTAACTTCTGTTTCAAACCTGCGCTAAACGGGTATTTTCTGATATTAAAAAAAGGACTCTGAAGGATGTTCGGAGGCAAGGAAGTACAAAAGTAGATTTAATCCGAATTTTTTATAATGGCAGCGGTATAGAGAGATTGGAAGAAGCAATTGACTCATTACAATAATGAGGAATCGTGTATTGAATATTGAGTGATTTACGGCCGAGCCAACTCAGGATAAATGTTCTGCACATGAGACTAAAACATTCGATAGTCTATTTTCGTTGTAAAAAGTACCTCGCATTCCATGTACGGATACTATGTGACTACATTTTATTTGAGTTAGAAGAACTTTTGTAACTGATTTTAACATATTTCAAATCTATTTGATATTCACACACACACGTCCACAAATGCCTCAATCAGTCACTTTGTCAAAGTATATTTGCATTTGTATTGCTTCTTATTTGTTTTTAGTAATCAAGTAATCAATAAGTTGGTCCATAGTTCATAGAAATAATGTAATTACTTTTCCAAATTTCTTTTTGAGCAATTAAGTCTGGTGGAACTTGCAGTCTGTTATCACAACTTACTCTTTTATGTTTGGCCTGTTATGATATAATCAAAGGAATAAATGTGAACTTTTAAAGACTACATTTTTCGCACTATACTGCAGTAGTGTTTTACTGTGGCTCACAGCTTGATGTATTAGAAGATTTGTTATGAAGGAAAACGCCTCTTTGCTGTCTACCAATCAGTGACTCCAAAATAATCACATGATAAAGTAACAGGTGAGGAGCTACAGATCAGGTGTCAGTGTTCACCCCATGTGAAACTGGGCATTTCACGGTTTGTAGAAGCGTTGACACAAGACCTCCGTTGATGCCAGATCTAATTATGGACGGAGAGGTGGACTACCTTGAGAGTGCTTGCCTGTATCAGAGCCCAGAGTATGTTCAGAGTCCACCTGCCTGCATCTACGCCAGGACTCCGCAGCCCTCTCTCCTGAGATCCTGCTTCGGGGATTTGAACCAGCACAACATGACGGATTTCACTCACTACGATGGTACGACAGACCCCAAGTCCGGCTACATTTGCCAGCCCAACTACTTCAACGCAGGGCACGGCGATAACCTCCAGTCCCAGGGCCGCTACCCGTTCCCCTGGATGAAGAACACGAAATCACATACTTACACTTGGAGAAATCAGTGGGAAGGTACGGTCACAAGCTAATCGATTAATAAGTTTAGCCTTTGCTTGAGTTTAATGATGAATACGAACTGGAACGAACATACTTTTAATGGCCCTTATCCTGCACCTTTTCAGATATAACATAATATTACCGTGTAACTACGTTAAAAAAAAACATCGTATGTGTGTACTTGTGGACAAGTAATCCAATACATATAAATACTAGAACACATATTATGTACATGTGAATACCTGCCCAGGTTACATTTTTACCTTAAGACACAAAGTAAAATAGAATTCACATCTGAAAACAATTGCAAATGACGAGCCATTTCACTTTCTGTTGCTCTTATTGTTAATACCAAAATTAATTCATAATGAGAAACGACTGAAGGAAAAATACACCGACGTACACGCTTTCCACCAACCGAGCCAATTCACTACAAATGTATTTGATTTGCTTCCCTTTTTGAGTCTGATGGTTGCTGTACAGGTGGGACTAAAAGAAACATGACGGGGGGCGGGGAGGTGGGAATAATTGATTGGGCTGGAATAATGTCACAGTGCTATCTTCTTTAATTGTTCACCCTCACCTCCCGCTCACGTCCCGTTTAGAGTGGGTAGTATCCACAATATTGCATTGAGTCTGTGGAACTGAGGCGTGAGGAGACGGCCCGGAAGCCGCTCTCTTCCATAATTTCTCATCCGTATTTTTGCTGATTCTCTTAGTGCTAAATTTTACTAATCGGCGCCTTTCTATCAAGAATTTTCAGGCGTTCGGATGTGTGTAATTGTAGAAATGTACATTAAGGACATGACACACAAGGATAAAACAAATTATCAGGCCTGGCTAGCATTTTTATGAGCTAGCCTCTCAAATGGTCCTGCTGCCGCATATTATTTTAAAAGTGCTAAGTAATAGCTGAGAACTGTAAGGCTTAGCCGTCTGTTCTCGCGAATAATATTTAGTGAATACTGAAGCGTATTAACACCTTTACCGCAACAATATCAAAAAGTGCAGTAAGGATGAGAAAAAATAGGTTTCGACCTATTGTGTAAGTGTGGAATGTCGGTGTACAGATTGCAAAGAAAGTAATAACAAGTTAGTAGAAAAAAAAGGGTCATTTTGGTTGAAAATGGTAGTACTAGATAGATATAGACCCATACTGAATTAAACAGTACATAGATCGTATCTGTATTTGTCCACGTTCATTTACCTGGCAGACAATTGGAAACAAAATTGTTGGCAATAACATTTCTCCAGATTCAATAGTGAATACCAGAACATTATTTCTACAAGTTAATTTTCAAACTTAAATCTTAGATCATCAGTCTTTTTCTCTTACAAATCAATATATCACCAAATTCTCTAGTTTCCTTCAAACATTAAGATATTTAAGATTGGGAGTTGTTCCATTATTATTCTGTGCCCCTTATTATTCTGAGCTTTGACAAAGGGTCATCTGGACTCGAAACGTCAGCTATTTTCTCCCTTTACAGATGCTGCCAGACCTGCTGAAATTTTCCAGCATTTTGTCTTTTGGTTTCAGATTCGAGCATCCACAGCAATTTGCTTTTATCCAATATTATCATACTGCCTGGCAGAGTAGTTTTGTAGCAAACACGGGGGTAAATTATCGGCTGCCTGTCCCCAAGAAAGAGCATTACAGTGCCAAGTAAAAAATACAGATCTTAGAGTACATATACATCTGCATTCCCAGACAAGGGATAATTTGCGTTCGGAATAACCCCTGCAGTTTTCAACACACCGCCACGATAAAAGACATCTGCACACTCATGTCGAACAGCCAAAAAGCTTCTGTGCAAATGTGTAACCTTAATCACAGGCCCTTACAAATACATTTATGGAAGGCGAGATTCATATGTATTGAAATGAGCTTTGTAGTTCAAAATGAGAGGACATGATTTTACCACAACACCGATATCTAACTGAGGAGAGAATGTAGCTCATAATAAAGAAAGATATTTGTATTAGAATAGCTGTATTGTTTACTTGGTACTGTAATGATCTTTCTTGGGGAAATACAGCTGATAATTCTTCCCTGTGTTTGTTACAAAATTATTTTTCAATCGTCGTCAATATTCAGATACAGAAGAAGTTAATAGTCCATAAGCCAGTATTTGATCAGATTACGTTTTAGACTCAGTTAAAATCCTGTGTTAATTTAATTATGCACAAGGTGTTTTTTTTAAAGCAAGTTTTTATGACGAAGGGTAATCAGGGCATGTTCACTCCACCACTGGACGCTGTTAGTTTTTCTTCTCTAAAATTGGATTCTCAATTGTAGTTTTGATATTAGGCTAATTAACGAGGGTGCTGCCATTGGTATTTATGGATGCCCGCTGTCTGTCTGTCTGTCACAAAAAAGTATAATTGCTTTCGGAAGTTCATGGGGACCTGGGAGCTTCAGAGAATTGTAAATAATATGTGTGCATAAAAAGCCCCCAAATTCAACACATTCCTCCACAAAATAGACCACAAACCAAAGTAGTCTTATTGTTATCTTCGCAAAGTACTAACATTGTAGAGAAGAAAGGCCTTTAGAAAGGAATAGGCCGCCTCGGATACTTACGATATGCATTTTTTAAAGGTAGATGTGATATTTCATCTTTGTCCTTATCCTATAATTTTGTAGTGCTGTGACATTTGTTCCCAACTGTACATAGGCCACTTCCCCATACTGAATGTCAACCCATCATCCCGTCCTAAAATACGTTGCTTAAAAAATTATTGTTGCTGTAACCGTCACGAACAATATGAAATTTTTCAAAATACATCTTCTTCGATTTTAAAATGGCCCTCAGATCCTGACCTAGAGGGCTGAAATTACAAATTTCCCTATCAGCACATTTCCTTAGTTTGGGTGTCGTTTGCGATTAATGATCGAGTAAAAATTACGGATCTGGTTTTTTGCTAGGAAGCAACTTCACGATGGACGCCGATGAAAACAAACGGACCCGGACGGCCTACACCAGAGGGCAGTTGCTGGAACTGGAGAAGGAGTTCCATTTTAACAAGTACATCTCCAGACCCCGGCGCATTGAACTAGCAGCAATGCTGAGCCTTACCGAGAGGCATATCAAAATCTGGTTCCAAAACAGAAGGATGAAATGGAAGAAAGAGGAAGCGAAGAAACAAACCAAAACAAATTGCAGCAAACCCGAAGCGGCTCTAGGCGAGAAATCTTCGGGAGAAGCTACAGTGGAGAGTCAATCTGGGGCTTCCTTTAAAAACACAGACTGTGATTTTTCTGTGACTGGAATCAACAACGATATTGAACTTCTACTCATCTCATAGAATGCAAACTTAACATGTTCCCTTAGAAGTATATCAATCATTGATTTTTTAAAAAATTCTTTCTCAAGATGTGAGCGTCGCTGGCTAGGCCAACATTTGTTGTCCATACCTAATTGCTCTTGAGAATATGGTTATGCAGGTAAATGTTGTAGCACATTTTATAATCTATGGAACAAACTCGCAATCATTTTCATTTAAATATTTAATATATTGTAAAAAACAAAATAATTGTTTAACTCTCGAACGCGATTTATTTAAACAACTAAAAGTAGAGGTTATTTCCGCTCATTCATTCAACAGGACAGTCCTATAACCCAGAAGCAATACTAATAGATGTATACAATCAGGAATAAATTGTTAATTATTTCCGGATTTTGCATTTTATTTTCTGATGATACTCAAAGAACTAAGAGAACACAAATGGAGTTTTCACTTGACTTAATTTGATTTATTATTGTCCTATATATTGAGATAGAATAAAAAATATTGTTTCTTGCGCACTATATAGTCAAGGTAGACCGTCATAAAATACATAGAAGAGAAGGAGAGGAGAGGGTGCAGAATGTAATGTTACAGTCATAGCTAGGGTGTAGAGAAGAATCAACTTAATATGTGGTAGGTCCGTTCAAAAGTCTGACAGCAGCAGGGAAAAATTGTGCTTGAGTCGGTTGGTACGTGAACTCAGACTTTTGTATCTTCTTCCCAACGGAAGAAGATGGAAGAGAGAATGTCTGGCATCCTTCATTATCCTGCCTGCCTTAATACAGGAATGAAGAGAATTGGATTAGAGTACACACCTTCGTGCGCTTAAGCAGACAACAAGCAGGTAGAAATCACAAGAAATTTTGTCTAATTGAACTGAAATCTGCAACGCAATGAAATGTTGGGGAACACAAGGCGCGGGCCTACTGTGAAACACGTAAATTTATTAATAATTAATCATTTGCGAGCATTCCAGACTAGGCATTCGCTATATAACGCCATTTTATTCATTCACATTCCTTATAACTTTTGGTTATAAACTATAATTTTGCCACTGATTATAAAAGTAGCACATATTTTCATTTGATTTCAAACAGCTTCATGGCGCGAGAGCACACAATGTGAAACGCTTATTCGACGAACAGACGTAATGTTTTAATATAATTAACATTAATTTATTGAATGAAAATGACGGTATGACTTTTAAGAAGGGAAAGAACCCGAAGGAGAACAATACAATGTCATTTCGGATTTTACTATGTGCGGTTTGGAAACGGTAGGAATTAGATCCAATTCAATTTCTACATCACCGTTCAAGGCACCATTTCTTATCAGTGCATTAAATGATTAAAACATTGAATCTAACAAATCATGTCGCCAATCAAGCATATAAGTAATTCGCAAAACACAACTTACGTTAGTAAGTAAATGCATTTCGTTAAAAAAAAGAACATTTGAGTCTCATTGCATCAGCGATATCAATTCGTAATTTTGTGTATCAAGAATTGAAAATATCAAATATAATAATGTAATGCGACATGCAGGATAAAAAGTTATCAATTTTCGACAATTATACAAGCAATAAACTGAGATCTGTACTGAATATCCACAGTTAAACAAGATTGATGTTGGTATGAATGATAGGCACATGATATTCCCTGCACGACGCTTGTTGCTGACTTTAACATGAAATGCGAATTAAGCAATATTAAAATGTTTCTTTAAAATATTCATAATATTTGTCTAGTTTTGAATGGACGCATAAATATGATTCTTGGAGAGTTGGATGGTCCGTCAGTGACTGGAAGACTATGATGAATTAATTACAATCAGAGTTTATTCCATAATGACTGCCTGTGAATTACAAGTTTCGTTAGTGTAAGAAACTGAGACTTGGAAGTACATCCGGTTTCCATACTTGAAGGAACTCCATGAGAGAAAAAGTTTTGATAGAAGTTCTAATCTCGCAATAAATAACACGCTGATTTTCTGATTTATCCTTTGTCACTTCAATGATTTCATGTTACTGGGTTAACAGCGAAGTGTCTGCGGGAAAGGTAAAGATTTTACCAGACGATGTGAATCACACAATCGCTGTATCTAGGCGAACACTTGATACTATCACTATTTTTTTTTCTTCCTTTCTCTTCGAGAGAAGCGAATTGCTACCACGGAAATAATTAATTATAAAAATAAATATCCTGTCATACTCCTGAAGCCAATCCAACTAGAAACAATCCTGGAAGTTTGAAGAATAGCCCTCTTGAGACACAGACGTGGCGGTTAAGGCTTTATTCAATCCCACTTAATACTTTAACGATCGCCCACGTAAAGTGATGATCACAAAGGCTGATAATCTTCCCACTGGATCCCTAAGCACTGGTTACAATCGAAACTAACCTTTAGGATTTCAGATACCTCGGTTGTAATCTGTTGCTCTTGCAGTTATTAATTGCACTGATGTATATGCCTGTGAGAAAATCGATCAATAACCTTTTCACCCTACCTGAAAGTGTGGATTTGGAAATCTAGAGATTTTTTCTTGACCTTTTCCCCTGCTGAGTTGGGTTTAAAACATTCGACTGAGTAAATGTTAGGGTTGATTTTAACGTCAAGGGATTTCAGGAGCCTTTAGTTTCTCCCCTTTAGTTTGATGTTTGCACACTCCCATTACTGAAACATTTGGAAATCTTGACACCAGTACAATCTGTACAGGAGTATACTCCCACACACTTTCAGTAGAAATTGTGTCCAAGCATTGTCTCCAAAAGGAGATCACAATGGATTTAGCTACATCCCAGTTTGACCTCAGAACAGGCCACCGATAGATCGCTGGCCCTTCAGTATTCACTGAATCAATTTGCTGAAATAGGGAGAATGCGAAAACACTTAAACTTGATTCATATTTTTTCCAGGCATGGAGCAACAAAAGGGATCAGTTAAACTGCCGTTTCAATGTATCTGTAAAATGGCTGGAGATCACGGTTTTAACACAATTCTCAATCCATTCTCTCATTTTAAAAACTAAATACTTAAACTCACTTCCAAATCTATTAAACCTTGCAGTGATATTCTGTGAGCAAATGCACCTGGACAAGTTTAAACATACAATATATACCTGACCCATAGGATATATGGAGCCCCTTTTTCATTCCAGGGTTCAAGTATTTGGATTTCATTTTAGCTACTCCAACCCCCACACCAAGTCCCAACATTTCCACTTAAATATTCTTCTCTGGAACTGTTTAGCCTTACAAATCTAATTGGTTACGTTTACACATGTACATATAAGCCTGGTTGACGTGCCTTTCACCACAAGGTTCTAATCAATCCAGTGTTACCATAACATCTTTACATACACAATTCCAGAAATCATCAACCAATTGCTATCTTGACTGAACATTTCAGCCCAGCTTTTTTCTTGACACTCAATGTAACTATGCTTAAAATCGGAATCATAGGATGCCTACAGAATGAGAGCATTTAGCCTATTATGTCCATTCTGGCTCCCTGAAAGAGGAATTCAACTTTTTTTAATTCATTTGTGGAACATAGGTGTTGCAGGCTGGCCAGCATTTATTGCCCATCCCTAGTTGGCCTTTTAGGGCAGTTGAGAGTCAACCATATCACTATGAATCTGGAGTCACGTGTAGGCCAGACCAGATAAGGATGACAGATTTCCTTTCTGAAAGGACATCAATGAACCAGATAGCTTTATCTGACAATCAGAAATCTAGTCCCACACTCTTGCCTTTTGTCAATACTCTGCAATTTATTTTGCTTCAGATAATAATCCAATTTCCGCTTGAATGCTAACAATCTCAGGCAGGGCATTCCAAATCCTAACCCTGCACTGTGCAAACAAAACCTTTCCTCACATCACCATTGCTTATTTTGCTTATTATTGGCTCCCTCTGAGTCTTCGGACATTACTGTGAATGGAAGCAGTTCCTTGCTGCCCATTCTGTCCAGTCCCTACATGACTTTTAACACTTCTATCAAATCTACTTTTAATTTTCTCTTCTCCAAAGAGAAAAAGCTCCTCCAATCTATCCATGCAGCTGAAGCTCCTCATCTCTGGAAATAGCCCTTTAAATCTTCCTATAACCTCGTAATGTCTTCACCTCTTTCAGAAGTGTATGTTGTACGGAATTGGACATAATACCCTAATTCAGACCAAAATAGTTTTTTTTTCAACTTTCATCATAATTTCCTTACTTTCACAATCTGTGTCTCTATTTATAAAGTCCTAAATCTCATCTACTTAATTCACTAGAAAGTAAAGTTAATTTATTAATCACAAATAAGGCTAAGATCAACGTTGCAGTGAAGTTACTGAGAAATTCTCCTAGTTGCCACACTCAGGCGCCTGTTCGGAATGTGAGACGAAACCGGAGCACCTAAAGGGAACCCATGCAGACACAAGGAGTACATGCAAACTCCACACAGACAGTGATCCAAGCTGCGAGTCAAACCCAAGTCCCTAGTGCTGTGAATCTGCAGTGCTAACCACTGTATTACCCATCTTTTTCAACCTGCCTTGCTTCCTCAATGATTTGTGCAGATACAGACCCATCCCACTTTGTTCCCCCTTTTAAAATTGCATTCTTTATTTTGTACCATCTCTCGTCATTAAGAGTATTTGAGGATTTTTACTGAAAACAGCCAATTATCACTTACCAGTGGATCAACTCGTTTGTATGACTTAGAATGAACCACACTGTCTGATGTATTTGTTCCATGTATATTTTGAGGAAGTTTTGGCTTTACCTTATCATCAACAAACTATGTAATAGGCAAATAACAGTCTAATAGATATATTCATGGAATCATATTTTACAGATATTATCCCAAAGACCACCATTACCATCCCTGGATCGTTAAGTGTGTCCTTTCCCACTGACAGGAGAGAGCCGCAAAGATGATTGCACAGTAATGGGAGAGTTGACCTGGGAGTCCTCAATATTGCATCTGAATCTCATGAAGTTGTATGATTTCAGGACAAACATAGGCAAGGAAACTGCCTGCTGATTATCATATCCTCATTATCCTCCAGCGGATAAATCAGTACTCCTCCATGTTGAACACAACTTGAAGGAAGCACTGAAGCTGTCTATTGTGCAGAATATTCTCTGGGAGAGCTCAGTGTCCATCACCAAGAGTGGCTCAGTAGTACCACCACAGACTGAGCTGGTTGTCCTAAAGGTCATAATTGCGAGACTGGGCCAGTCTCACGCAATATTCACGCAGGAGAAAGACAGTGTTGTCGGGGAGAATACTGCGATACCAGGTTGTAGACTGGGTAGGATTGAGGTTCATAAGGAGGAGGTGTTAGCGAATCTTGAGGGTATGAAAATTGATAAGTCCCCTGGGCCAGATGGCATTTACCCTAGGATTCTCTGGGAGGCTAGAGAGGAAATTGCAGAGCCTTTGGCTTTGATCTTCATGTCATCGTTAGCTACAGGTATAGTGCCGGAAGACTGGAGGATGGCAAATGTTGTCCCTTTGTTCAAAAAGGGGAGTAGGGACCATCCTGGAAATTATAGACCGGTAAGCCTGACTTCTGTTGTGGGCAAAGTCTTGGAAAGAATTATAAGGGATAGGATTTATAAGCATCTAGAGAGAAATAAATTGATTAGGGATAGTCAGCACAGTTTTGTGAAGGGTAGGTCGTGCCTGACAAACATTATTGAGTTTTTTGATGAGGTGACCAAAGAGGTAGATAAGGGTAATGCAGTTGATGTAGTGTATATGGATTTTAGCAAAGCGTTTGATAAGGTTCCCCATGGTAGGCTACTGCAGAAAGTGCAGCTGCATGGGATTGAAGGTGATTTAGCAGTTTGGATTAGGAATTGGCTAGCTGATAGAAGACAGAGGGTGGTGGTTGATGGGCAATATTCAACCTGGAGTGCAGTTACAAGTGGTGTACCTCAAGGATCTGTTTTAGGGCCACTGCTGTTTGTCATTTTTATAAATGACCTAGATGAGGGTGTAGAGGGTTGGATTAGTAAATTTGCTGACGATACCAACGTGGGGGGAGTTGTAGACAGCGAGGATGGATGTTACAGTTTGCAGAGGGACATAGATAGGTTGCAGAGCTGGGCCATGAGGTGGCAAATGGAATTCAACACGGATAAGTGTGAGGTGATTCACTTTGGTAGGAATAACAGGCATATGAAATATAGGGCTAATGGAAGGACCCTTAATAGTGTTGTCGAGCAGAGGGATCGTGGGGTACAAGTACATAGCTCTTTGAAAGTTGGCACCCAGGTTGATAAAGTTGTTAAGAAGGCGTACGGTGTGTTAGCTTTTATTGGTAGAGGAATTGAATTTAGGAGCCGTGAGGTTATGTTACAACTGTACAAAACTCTGGTGCGGCCGCACTTGGAGTATTGCGTACATTTCTGGTCGCCGCATTATAAGAAAGATGTGGAAGCGTTGGAAAGGGTGCAGAGGAGGTTTACCAGGATGTTGCCTGGTATGGTGGGAAGGCCTTATGAGGAAAGGCTGAGGGACCTGAGGTAATTTTCATTAGAGAGAAGAAGGTTACGCGGTGACCTGATTGAGGCGTATAAGATGATCAAGGGATTGGATAGGGTGGATAGTAAGAGCCTTTTTCCTCGGATGGTGATGACCAACACGAGGGGACATAACTTTAAATTAAGAGGTGGTAGTTATAGGACGGATGTCAGAGGCAGGTTCTTTACACAGAGGGTGGTGAGAGCGTGGAATGCCCTGCTTGCAGCAGTTGTGGACTCGCCTACTTTGGGGACATTCAAATGTTCGGTGGATAGGCATATGGATGATATTGGATTAGCTTAGGTTAGAGGGTCCACTGGCCGGCGCAACATCGAGGGCCGAAGGGCCTGTACTGTGCTGTAATGTTCTATGTTCTATGTTCTATGTTAGGTAGTGAGGAATCCAACAGAAGAAAAAAAATCATACTTGATCTCTTCCCCACCAAGCTGTCTGTGAGAGATGCAACTGTCCATGATTGTATGAGTAGCAGTGATCGCCATACAGTGCTTGTGGAGACAAAGTTCCATCTTTACATTGAGGATAGCCACTATTGTACAGTGTGACACTAACACTATGCTAAATAGGATAGAGTTTGAACAGATCTAGCAACTCAAGAATAGCACCCACAAGATCCTGTGGGCCTTCAGCAGTAGTAAAATTATACTCAACTAAATGAGTAACCCGTGGCACAGAATACTCTCCACCCTACCATTCCATTAAGCCGGAAAAGGGGGGGGTGGGTATGCGGATTAATCTGGGTTCAATTAAGAGTGCGGATCAAGAGTAACACCAGACTACCTAAAATGATGTATCAACCTGGTGAAGCTACAACTCAGGACTACCAAACATAGAAGAAGCAAGCAATTGAGAGAGCTAAATGACCCCATAACCAACAGATCAGTTCTAAGTTCTGTAGTCCTGCCACATCCATTTACGAATGGTGATGGACAATTAAACAATTCATGGAGGAGGAGGCTCTACAAATATCCGTATCCTCAATGATGGAGAAGTCTAGCACATCAGTGCAAAAGATAACGGTGAAACATTTGCAGTAATTTTCAATTAGAATTGCTTCTCTGGTATCATAGATGCCTGACTTCAGCCAATTTGATTTGCTCCATGTGAAATGGTTGATGGCATTGAATACTATAAAGGCTGTGGGCCCTGATGATATTCAAGCAATAGTATTGAAGACTTGTGCTGCAGAACTTGCAGTCCTGTTCCAGTACAGATACAACATTGACATCTACCCAGTGATATAGCAAAACCAATCCAAACCAATCAATGGCCACCCTAATAGTACAACTAGTCATTCCTACTGGCAGGGTGGCAGTGTGGGGAGGATTGTGATAATCAGCAGGAGGTTTCCTTATCCATGTTTGTCTTGAAGTCATGAGACTTCAAGATGTCCAGATGCAATGTTGAGGACTCTCGATCATCAGTGAAATCAAGTGGTACTTACTTAAAAATAACCTGCTTACTGATGCTCAGCTAAGGTTCTTTCAGGATCACTTAACCCCTATCCTTCTTACAGCCTTTGTCCAAACATGGACAAAAGAGCTGAATTCTAGAAGTGAGATATGAGCGCTGCCCTTGACATAAAGGTAATATTTGGCTGGGTGCCACATCAATGAGCCCTACAAAAGCTGACATCAGTGGGAATCAGGAGAAACCCCTCTTCTGGTTGGAGTCACACCGAGCACAAAGGAAGTTGGTTGGTTGTAGCTCCAGGCCATCAGTACAAAAGTTCGTCAGGATAGTATCCTAGGACCAACCTTTTTCAGCTGTTTCATCATCTCCCTTCCATCATTAGGTCAGAAGTGGGATGTATACTGATGATTGCACAATGTTCAGCACCATTTGTGACTTCTCAAATACTGAATTCCTAAGCTTGGGCTGACAAGTAAGTAACATTTGTTTCACACAAGTGACAGGCAATGACTAACTCCAACAAGTGAAATTCTAACCATTGCCCCTTAATACTCAACAGCAGTACCTTCACCGTATCCTCCACTGTCAACATCTGGGGGGAGGTGGTGGCAGGGGTGGTTAGGGTTGACTTTAACCTGAACTAGACCAGCCATATTAATACTATGGCTACAAAAGCAGATGTGAGGCTATTAATCCTATGGCAAGCAACTCAACTCCTGGCTCTCCGATGATTGTCCACCATCTACAAAGCATAAGTCAGGAGTGTGATGGGATACTCTTCTCTTGCCTGGGTGAATGCAGCTCTTAGCAGCCCTTAAGAAGCTCAACATCATCCAGAACAAATTAGCCCGCTTGATTTGCACTCCATCCACGAACAGTGATGCACAGCACCAGCAGTGTGTACCATCAAGGCTCCTTAGCAGGCACCTTCCAAACTCATAACCATTACCGTCTGAAATGGCAAGGGTAACACCATCACCTGCATGTTTCCCTCCCAGCCACATACTATCCTGACTTGGACCAATATTGCCTTTCCTTCACTGTTGCAGGGTTAAAATCCTAGAACTTCCTTTCTAAGAGCACCGTGAGTGTTCCTACAGTATCTGGACTTCAGTGGTACAGGAAGGCAGCTTATCACCACCTTCTTAAGGGTAATTAGAGATGGACAATAAATGCTGGACTAGCCAATAAAGCTACATACCATGAATATGCTTTTTAAAATTGGAAACACTTATCAATGATTCTAATGGATGGATAATCATGGGAAATCCATACCTGAATTTTTAATATTTTATTCTGATGTTGGGACCTCCCTTACTGGAGTGAAATTTCAGACGTAGTTTAGCTAATGACATCATTGTGTTGGAAGGTTGTCACATCCATTCAAGGTTCCATATTGAGGCTTTTACATGAATCAATTATACCTGTAAATGTACTTAGTGTAATTTGACCTGGTAGCAACAAGTTATACTGGCATACTCTGTGCCATGTGCACCAACTAACCCTCTGTCCCTAAGAACTTAAACAAATATACCGAGTTCCAGTTACCAATATCTGATAAAAGCAAAATACTGCAGATGCTGGAGTGTGAATCAAAAACAGAAAATACTGAGAAATTTCAGCAGGTCTGACAGCATCTGTGGGAAGAGATCAGAGCATTTGACTATAGGTGACATTTTTAATGCTGGAGAGCCTTGTGGCTTTATTATTATTATAATTAATCAAATATTAATATATAAATATTAATAAATATTATTTGTCTTAATAGTAGCTTTGCATTTTTGGATCCTGGTTCTAAATTTAATCTAGGTTGTTGCAGTAGAAGCTTCATTTGCTTGCTAGCTATTTGACTTAATTAGATTTTCTTACATAATTTAAGTGAAAATCAGATTACTTTCTTGAGGTGCTGCCATTCTCCATTCCAGAATTTGAATTTGCCTTGAGTTGGTGACATTAAATCAAAGTTAAACTATATTCCTATGGCACATAAAAGGTAGAAGTCCTGAGACAAAAGAACTAGAATAGAGGTGGCTGGGATGATGCAATACTAGGATTATATTTTCTTTCACTAAAACATGTCAATGTGAGATCTCACTTTGTCAGGAAGGGTGGAATTAGTTAAACAGGATATTTCTAAAAACTTTATTAAAGAATTATTGACAACTTAGTTAAGAGATAATATTTTACATGCAAGTCAGAGATATGATTATGAAACAAGATAAACCCTTGTATTTTCTCATTTAGGGTTTACCATGTACAAAATACAATATGCATTTGTATCTCAGTGCTGACTTGTCCAGTGACTGAAAGCTGTTGCCAAATAAAAGTTGCAGAACAAGGCTGACTTTTGCCCCCATATCTTGTGTAAACAGAAAAGCCAACACTGTGCAGCTAAAGATAGATGTTAAATATTCGGTTTCACATAGCAACGCACAATACAGACCAAAGCACCTGGAAGGGGATGAATGATTTGATTTGATCACCATATTAAGGAGGACCAAGGTTTCAAAGTACATTTGCACTAATAGTTTTGAGAATTCATGAGACTGTTGAACAGGAACAGTTCGAGGAGAGTGCTCTTTGAATGTATGCATCAATGGCACTTTCCCCAGTCAATACAAAGACAAGCACTCAATACGTCATTTCCTAGGAATATAAATGCAGGGTATGAAACAAAAAAAGTGCATGAATGTAATTAATAAGGACATTATTGATCTAGAAAACTGAACATTACTTGCAAATCCAATGGAGGAATATTTGTCACTCGAGTGTGAAAATATTGAAAATTGGATCTATAAAATATTTCAGGGGAATGTCTTTGTATGAGGAGTTCTTATATGAATTACTAGTGTAATTTGCATGGCATTGCTCATTGCGGTCTAGAAAGTCATATTATCACCAGGTTGCGGTGCTGGAATATGGAAGTGGAGGAGGTGTATGTAATTCCACTCAAAGGATTTGGAAAGACTCTTGCAAGGGATTGCCTTGATATATGAACCCATGCATTCTTGGATTGGTTTCTTAAAAAATGTCAAAGGTCACTTTCTGCCTTTACATTATTAATGGGTTGTCTTCCTCATAAAATGCAATTCAGAAATTTGACATTACATTTTCAAAATCTTAAATTTAAATAATTGCAAATTCAGGCACAGGTTATGCCTGGATTTTCTAGTGACTGAGCGTAGCTGGCAAGGCAATTAAACTAAAAGGTTGAATCCTTAATCCTACAATGGCCCAAATGTTAATGATCCTCCAGCACACTCCCACCATAATTCTGGTGGAGGTCTGACGATTGACATGAAACCAAGCTGGGTGCACAGATCCTGACCTGTGAACAGATCTGGCAATTCCTACCTACCCTTATTAAGTGTCTGCCCACTCCTAACTGGACCACTCACATGAAGAAGGATGAGGACTGCATTAGAGAGGAGGCTCTCTGCTCTGGGTATTTGTACTTTTGAAGAATTGATCCATTCTCTGCCTGGAGGCTGATAACATCGCTTCTTGGCTTTTGGCTAAGATCAAGTGTAGCAGTTGCTACCTTGCACTTGACAGAAGTCAATGAGGTTACAATGAGGTGTGAAGTAATTTTTAGAAGTGCCATCTAGGCCTTTTGGCTAAGATGCAGCTCAGATCAAGCACTGGAGGGGATGCAATGCCTGCTTTTACCAGCTTGGGTCTGGTTGATCAAGCCCAAGACAGGAAATGGGGAGCCTGTCTTGTCAGCTTTGATCTATAATGTCTCTCTTGTAGGGACTTAATTGTACTCTAATTGAATTTTGATTGAATATAACTAAAAAAAGACTGTGACTGTAGAAAAGAAAAATTGTTCTTCCTCACCCTTCTTGGCCTGTCTGCAGCCTCTGGTACAGTTAACCATCCCATCATCAAACATCTCTCCTTTGTTGTCAAACTTGGTATGTCTGCCTTTATCTTGTTCCATTCTTATCTATCCAGCCACACTTAATCTGTTTCCATTAATAGCTTGAAAATTTCAATTAAATCACCCTTGACTTTTTAAATCCCAGCGATTACAACACAATCTCTTCCTCATGATTTAACCCTGAGAGTTCAGATATCATTCTGGTACATTTACACTCCACTCCCTCTAGGGTCAATATGTCCTTCATAAGGTGTAATGGCAAGATCTGCTTGCTCTCTGTATGGTCTAAGAAGGGCTTTGTAAAGTTGAAGAAAGACTTGTACTCACTTCTATTCAAGTGCTCTAAACATAAAGGCCAGCACTTCATTAATCTTTTGGAACTAATTTTAATGAGCTATGTATATATCAAGTCTCTTTGGATCACTATTCTTCTGAACTTTATCCATTTTTCTGTTCATTTGAAGTCCAAAGCGGGTGATCTCACATTTATTTATACTAAAATCCATTGCCCATGGTTTTGCACATTAATCTAAACTATTACTATCTCTTTGAAATATTATTCCATTCCAATGCTGCCTATAGTGTTACACTGTTTGGATATGTAGCTTGCTGACTGTAAGTCATTAATAAACATAGGGAATGGTTGTGGCACCAAAATAGATCATTGCAGACTCTGCCAGTCACATCCTAACATTTGCAGCACTTCTCTATTTCCCCAACTCTTTATCTCCTGCCGATCGGCCAGCTATCTAACTAATTTCAATCCATCACAAGGTCAGAAATGGGGATATTCACTGATGATTGTACAATATTCAACACCATTCACAACTCCTGAGATACTGAAGCTGGACATTTCTATGTGCAGCAAGACCTGGACAATATCCAGACTTGAGCTCACAAGTGGCAAGTAACATTCATACCACACAGATGCCAGGCAATTACCACCCCCAATAAGAGAGAATCTATCCATTTACCCTGGACATTCAATTGCATTACCATCACTGAACCCCCTACTATCAGTTGGGTTACCATTGACCAAAAACTGAACTGTGCCAGCCATATAAATACTGTAGTCACAAGAGCAGGTCAGAGGCTAGGAATACTGCAATGAGTAACTCACTTCCTGAGTCACCAAAGTCTGTCCATCATCTGCAAAGCATAAGTCTGATGGAATCACATAAGTGTGATGGAATACTCATCACTTGCCTAGATCAATGCAACTCCAACAATATTCAAGAAGCTTGACACCATCAAGGACAAATAAACCCATTTGTTGGAACCCATTCACAAATGTCCATTGCCTCCATCACCAATGCACAATAGCAGCAGCGTTTGCTGCCTACAAACTGGCACACATCAAAATTCCAGGATAGAATTTCCCACAAGGAATTTTGCTACTGTTTGTTAGAGCAAAGATGTGAGACACATGAGATAATATCAGAGACTAAAACCAAGTTTACAGAATATTGGAAAAGATAGCACTAGAGTAGGAAGTAGGAAGTTAATAGACGGTTAAGAGTACAAGAGACAGTAATAGGGTGGAATTTTAGGAGTTTTTTTTCTTAAGTGTCCAACTAGTTTGAAAATGGGAGAGTTCCAAGTCCATTTTTTGGGTGAGCTTTCACTCCCAATCATATCTCTGAAAAGATGGGCTAGTCAGTTTCTATCAGAGAGGCTGTAGTTTATCTCACCAGGCAGTCTGTAGAGGGATGTATTGCACATATGCAGACTTCTGACATTGCACATGTGCATTAATTGTAGAAGAGAGTGACAGATAGAGAGTGAGCTGTCAGGCCCCTGCTACTGGAGGTTGCCTCAACTTACTCCTCCCTCCAACCCCACTCCACTAGCCCCCCCACCCCCCCCATGATCATAGCAGCCCATGATCTGAGGTGCAGACCCTGCTGCTCCCGTGCCTCTCAAACTGGTTGCAGCCCCATCACCTGAATTGATTGCGATCCTGCCGCCCAGACTGATCGCGGCCCCTTCTCTCTGTGACCAATCGCATGCGGAGTGGCAATGGGTTTCCCTCACTTCATTGGCCTGTCTACATTAGCTTCACTCATTGGCCCTCTCCCTTGGCACTGTCGACAGTAGTCATGATGTAGAGATGCCGGCGTTGGATTGGGGTAAACACAGTAAGAAGTCTGACAACACCAGGTTTAAGACCAACCGGTTTATTTGATAGTAAACTCACAAGTTTTGGAGGCTGTCCTCTTTGTCAGGTGAATGAGGTGTTCTGGTCTCAAACAGCACATATAACAGCACAGACTGTTTACAGATGACTGATTAGAATGCGAATCTTTACACCTAACCTGCTATTCAAGTCTTAAAGTGGTCAACAATGTGAGCGGAAGGAACACTTAGCACAGGTTAAAGAGATGTGTATTGTCTCCAGACAGCACAGTAAGTGAGGCTTTTTTGCTAACC
The DNA here is from genome assembly GCA_024679065.1 of Sphyrna mokarran. Classification (NCBI taxonomy): domain Eukaryota; kingdom Metazoa; phylum Chordata; class Chondrichthyes; order Carcharhiniformes; family Carcharhinidae; genus Sphyrna; species Sphyrna mokarran. Next base: position 78,774,748 of record JAGIQG010000001.1, on the reverse strand, counting down.
CAGGCAAGTCATGGGGATTACTGGCAGTGGCACTGCCACTGGTCATTGCCCAGATGCCCACTGGTCATTGCCCAGGTGCCAGGTGGCACTGCCAGTCTGATACTCTTCTGCCTTGCACTCCCCGGGGTGGGGGTGGGGCCTCAATGGTCTCCGGTTCCACTGACGAGGCCAACATGGCTGTTCCCTGTTCATGAAGAGCAGACCTTTTCTTCGCCAGAGAGAACCCCTCTTGGCGAGGCCATAAATGCAAGCGAGCCAAGCTGATTGAGCGCAAGACTCGCTAAACACATTGAAATGAACATGTACATAAACTTACATAAACTAAACGGCCATTTCCAGCGAGAGGCTGACCACGCTGGAAATCTGTGACAAGTACGAATACCAGCACCATTCCCACTACCTGCTTTATGCCCGATTCTACAAATTTTCCCTGCCATGTGAAGTGGCCGTAAATTTCTGTTCATTGAATCTAGGTCAGGGTTATTATGCATGTATGTGAATACAAGGGGCGTGGTAAATAAGATTGGTGAATTACAGGTCAAGATTGCCATATGAAAATATGATGCTGTGATGATAACTGAGACTTGGCTCAAAGAACAAAGAACAAAGAACAAAACAGCATGGGAAACAGGCCCAACGAGCCCGCGCCGCCACCCCGATGTTCCCATCTCTACCCGTGATCCCTGTCTATGTTTATAGATCTATGGATTAAAAACCAAACTTGAAACAATTTAGGGAGAATTTATTTTGCCAATTAACCTAAGAGCACATCTTTGGGATGTGGAAGGAAACCGGAGCAGCCAGAGAAAACCCACGCAAGCACGTGGGGAATGCGCAAACTCCCACAGACACAGGCCCAAATCCATGTATCTGCACAGCACAGCGATAGTCACTGAGCTGTCGTGTTGCCCATCAAATGGTCCAGGTCAAGCGCACACTAACGACGTGAAGCACTAGGATACTCTTGAAAAATCCAAGAGCAGCCCTCTCACGACCTATCGTGTGTATGCCCCTTGTTAGACAACAAGGTGGACCAAAGCACTTGTAGGATAAAAACAAGTACATCAATATCATCATCTATTTACACACTTCCCAGGGACTCCCAAGGCTCATAATCCCTATTTTAAATCAGTTTTCTATACCCCTCCATTCCCATTCTGTTCATGTGCTCATCTAAGTATCTCTTAAATAACTCCAGAGTGCCTGCCTCCACCACTTTACTTGGCAGTGCATTTCTTACCCCTACCACCCTCTGTGTGAAAAAACTCCCTCTAGCATCCAAATTATACCTTACCCCCCTCACCCTAAGCCTGGGACCCCTTGTGCTATTTGAGTCCATCCTAGGAAAAAGCTTAATCCTGCTTACTCTATCTATACCCTTCATAATCTTGTACACTTCTATTAGATCCCCTCTAAGTCTATGTCTTTCTAAGGAAAACAGCCCCAATTTGCCTAAGTTCTTCTTGTAACTCAAACCTTCCATACCAGGCAGCATCCTGGTAAACCTCCTCTGCACTCTCTCCAGAGTCTCCACATCGTTCCGGTAGTAAGGCGACCAGAACTGGACGCAGCATTCCAAATGAGGCCTAACTAACGTTTTATACAACTGCAACATTAAAGGAGGGCAGGACTTGGAGTTAAATTTTCGGGTGTTAATTATTCCTGAATACAAAATGGTCAGGAAAGATTTGAAAGGAAGAAAAGGAGGCGGTATCATGATATTAAGGAAAGCACTGTAGTGCTGGAGAGGATACCTATCCCTCAATGTTTGCTTTATCAATTAAGCATAAACCACAGAAACAGGGACATTGGTTTGAAATTGTATAGAACTTTGGTAAGGCATTCTTTAAAAAGTACCTGGACGATCACTTGGCACAGCATAACATTCAAGACTATGGGCCAAGTGCTGGGAAGTGGGATTAGGTGGGAAGTCAGGTATTTCTCACATGTCGGTGCAGACACAATGGGATCCCACTGAGGTCAACAGACCTTCATGAGATCCGCCCTTGCCTGCAATGATTTCTGTGGCACGTGGAGCGGTAAACTTCCAGTCGAAGAGCCAATAAGCGGAAGGATCTTTTCTGCTCTGTGTGACTCTGTGAAATAACAGATGTTCAGAGGTTCATTTTCCAATTGTCATTCAATGCAGTGAGGTACTAAAGGATTGGAGATTTGTGAATGTCATACCATTATTTAAAAAAGTTGAAAGGGATGGGCCAGAAAAGTATAATCTGGTCAGTCTGGCTTCAGTTGTGGGCAAATTATTGGAAAGAATTCTGAGAGACAGGATAAACTGTCAATTAGAAAGGAACAAATTGATCAATGTTAGCCAGCATGGTTTTATTAGGAAAAGATCATGTCTTACTAACTTAAGAAAGTATCAAGGAGGATTAATGAGGATAGTGCAATGGATGTTGTCTCCATGGATTTCAGGAAGGACATTTGACAAAGTACCATTGAAATTTCATAGGATGTAAGGGCAGGGGGCAGATTATATCCAAAATGGCTCAGTACCGGAAAACAAAGTGTAATGATCAATGTTTTGTGAATGGAAAACAGTTTCCAGTGGTTTTTCAAAATGTATTCATGGGACACAGGTACCACTGGCCAGCATTTATTGCCCATCCCTGTATGCCCTTGAGAAGGTGGTGATGAGCTGCCTTCTTGAATTGCTGCAGTCCTCATGTTGTGGGGTAACCACAATGCTGATAGAGAGGGAATTCCAGGGTTTTGATCCAATAACTGCAAAGGAATGGTGATATATTTCAAAGTCAGAAGGGTGAATGGAGAGGACCTTGCAGGTGGTAATGTTTCCATATATCTGATGCCCTTATCCTTCTACACGGAAGTGATTGTGGGTTTGGAAGGTGCTACCTAAGGATATTAGGCGAATTGTTGCAGTGCATTTTGCAGATAGTACATACTGCCACCACTGAGCGTTGATGGTGGAAGAAGTGGACGTTTGAGGATGTGGTGCCAATCAAGTGAGTTGCTTTCTGCTGGACGGTGTCAAGTTTCTTGAGTGTGGCTGGAGCTGCATCCATCCAAGTAAATGAGGAGTATTCTATCATACTTGTGCCTTGCCTATAATGGACAGACTTTGGGGAGTCAGGAGGTGAGTTACTTGCCGCAGTATTCCTAGCCTCTGAACCGCACTTGCTACTGTGTTTATGTGGTGAGTCCAGTTTAGTTTCTGTCAGTCGTAACCCTAAGGATGTTGACAGTGGGTGAGTCAGTGATGGTAACACCATTGAACGAAGAAAGGCAGTGGTTATTGGTGATGGTCATTGCCTGGCATTTGTGTAACATAGATGTTCCTTGCCACTTGTCAGCCCAAGCCTGGACATTGTCCAGATCTTGCTGCATTTGAACACGGACTGCTTCAGTATCTGAGGAGTAGTGAATGGTGCTGAACATTGTGCAATGGCGAACATCCCCACTTCTGATCTTGTGACAGAGGGAAGACACTACTTGAGGTACTCTTGCAGAGATGTCCTGGAGCTGGGATGACTGACTCTCCACAACCACAACCATCTTCCTATGTACCAGGTATGACTTCAACCAGCAAAGAGTTTTCCTCATGACTCCAGTTTCGATCGGACTCCTTGATGCCATACTCGGTTGAATGCAATTTTGATGTCAAATGTCATTCTTACCTTACCTCTGGAATTCAGCTCTTCCATCCACGTTTAAATCAAGGCTGTAGTGAGGTCAGGAGCTGAGTGACCCTGGCGAAACTCAAACTGGGCATCACTGAGCAGGTTATTGCTGAACAGGTACTGCTTGATTGCACTGTTGATGACCCCTTCCATCACTTTACTGATGATCAAGAGTAAATTGATGGGATGGTAATTGGCTGGGTTGGATTTTGGGTACAGGACATACCCAGGCAATTTTCCACATTGTCAGGGAGATGCCAGTGTTGTAATTGTACTGGAAATGTTTGGATAGGAGAGTGGCAAGCTTTGAAGCATAAATCTTCAGTACTATTGCTAGCATTTTATCAGGGCCTATTGCCTTTGCAGGATCCAGTGCCTCTAACCATTTCTTGATATCACATGGAGTGAATCGTATTGTCTGGAGACTGGTATCTGGGATGTGGGAATCACTGGAGGAAACCAAAATGGATCATCCACTTGATACTTCCGGCTGAAGATTGATTTGAATGCTTCAGTCTTATTTTTTGCACCAATGTGCTGGGCTCTCCAAGATTGCGGATGGGGATATTTGTAGAGCCTTCTCCTCCAGTGAGTTGTTTAATTGTTCACCACCATTCGCAATAGCGGGACTGTAGAGCTTGGATCTGATCCGTGGGTTATGGAATTGCTTAGCTCTGTCTATCACTTATCGTCTGTGCTGTTTGGCATGCAAGTATTCCTGTGTTGTAGCTTCACCAGGTTGACATCTCATTCCTAGGTATGCCCTCTGGTGCTTTTCATTCTGGTGCTTTTCCTGGCATGCCCTCCTGTACTCTCCCTTGGAGCAGAGATGACCCCCTGGCTTGATGGTATTGTTTGAGTGGGGGGATATGCTGGGCCTTGAGGTTGCAAATTGTGTTGCAATACAGTTCTGCTGCTGTTGAAGGCCTACAGCACCTCGTGAAGCTGGTTGGATCTATATAATGTTGGGCATATATAAATGATTTGGAGGAAAATTTAACTGGTTGATTAATAAGTTTGCAGATGATACAAAGGTTGCTGGATTTCCAGATAGCGATGAGGACCGTCAAAAGATACAGCAGCATATAGATTGGTTGGAGATTTGGGCGGAGTGATGGCAGATGGAGATTAATCTGGACAAATGTGAGGTAATGCATTTTGGAAGGTCTAATTCAGATAGGAAATACACAGTAAATGGCAGAACCCTCAGGCAGAGGATCTGAGTGTAAAGGTACACAGGTCACTGACAGTGGCAACACAGCTGGAGAAGGTAGTCAAGAAGGCAAATGGCATGCTTGCCTTCATTTGCTGGGACATTGAGTTTAAAAATTGGCAAGTCATGTTGCAGGTTTATAGAACCTTAGTTATGCCACATTTGGAATCTAGTGTTCAATTCTGGTTGCCACATTATCAGAAAGACGTGGAGGCTTTGGAGAGGGTACAGAAAAGATTTACCAGGATGTTGCCTGGTATGGAGGGCAGTAGCTATGAGGAGAGGTGGAAAAAACTTAGTTTGCTCTCACTGAAACGATGGAGATTGAGAAGCAACCTGATATACATCTACAAGAGGATGAGAGGCATGGACAGAATGGATAGTCAGAAGCTTTTCCCAGGGTGGAAGAATCAATTATTAGGGGGCATAGATTTAAAGTGCGAGCAACAAGGATCAAAGGAGATGTATAAGGCAAGTTATTTACATAGAGGGAAGTGAGTGCCTGGAACTCGCTGCCGGGAGACATAGTGGAAATGGATATGATAGTGACTTTTAAAGGATGGCTGGACAAATACATGAATAGAATGAGAATGGAGGGAAATGGTCCCAGAAGGAAGGGCAGTTTTAGTTCAGTCAGGCAGTATGGTTGGTGCAGGCTTGGAGGGCTGAAGGACTTGATCCTGTGCTGTAATTTTCTTTGTTCTTTGTTTGATGAATGCCCAGCATTGAGTTGCTAAGTCTGCTTGAAGTCTGTCCCATTTAGCACGGTGCTAGTGTCACACAACATGATGGAGGTTATTCTCAATGTGAAGGCAAGATTTTGTCTCCACAAGGACTGTGTGGTGGTCACCCTCATCGATATTGTTGTGAATATCTGCATCTGCAGCTGGGAGATTGATAAGCATAAGGACAAGTATGGTTTTCCCTCTTGTTGGTGCCTTTACCACCTGTGAGTGTAGCAGTTATATCCTTTAGGACTAACCAGCTCAATCAATAGTGCTGCTGCTGAGCCACTCTTGGTGGTGGACATTAAACTTCCCCAGAAATACCCAGAGAACATTTTATTCCCTTGCTCTCAGTGCTTCCTCCAAGTGTTCTTTAACATGGAGGAGTACTGATTCATCAACTAAATTTGATTTGATTTGATTTATTATTGTCACATGTATTAGTATACAGTGAAAAGTATTGTTTCTTGAATGCTACACAGACAAAGCATATCGTACATAGAGAAGGAAATGAGAAAGTGCAGAATGCTGTGTTGCTGTCATAACTAGTGTTTAGAGAAAGATCAACTTAATGCAAGGTTAATCCATTCAAAAGTCTGACAGCAGCAGGAAAGAAGCTGTTTTTGAGTCGGTTGGTACATGACCTCAGACTTCTGTATCTTTCTCTTGAAGAAAGAAGGTGGAAGAGTGAATGTCTGGGTGCATGGGACCCTTAATTATATTGGCTGCTTCGCCAAGGCAGCAGAAAGTATAGACAGAGTCAATTGTTGGGAGGATGGTTTGCGTGATGGATTGGGCTACGTTCATGGCCTTTTGTAGTTTCTTGTGGTTCTGAGTAGAGCAGGAGCAATACCATCCATGTCAATGATCCAACACGTCTTGCAGAGGTTGCTATGGCAGGGTTGTGTGGTGTTCTGGTCACTGTTCTCCTGAAGGCTGGATAGTTTGCTGTGGACAATTAAAGTTGTGCGGTTGTTTGAAGGCAAGAAGTGGGTGTCGTGGGGGTGTGGAGATGGCCTTAGCGAGATGTTTGTCTTCATTAATGACATGTTGAAGACTTCAGAGGAGACCTTCAAACAACCATACAACCTCAAACAGACCATTGTCTGCAGCAAACTTCCCAGCCTTCAGGAGAACAGTGACTATGACACTACACAACCCTACCATAGCAACCTCTGCAAGACGCGCTGGAAAGGGTATCCCGAGGCATAGTACATTGGGGAGACTATGCAGATGCTATGACAACTGACGAATGAACACCATTCGACAATCACCAGGCAAGCCTGTTCTCTTCCAGTTGGGGAACACTTCAGCAGTTACAGGCATTTGGCCTCAGATCTTTGGGTAAGTGTTCTCCAAGGTGGCCTTCACGACACACGACAGTGCAAAGTTGATGAGCAGAGACTGATACTGAGTTCCGCACATATGAGGACGGCCTGAACCAGGATCTTGGGTTCATGTCACACTGTCTGTAATTCCTATGACTTGCCTGGGCTTGCAAAATCTCACTAACTGTCCTGTCTGGAGACAATACACATCTTTATAACTTGTGCTTAACACTCTCTTCACTCACATTGTCTGCACCTTTAAGAATTGATTATCTGTAAAGAGTCATATTCTAACCAGTATTTTGTAAATTGAGTTTGTGTCTTTTTATGCCCTGTTTGTGATTAGAACTCCCCCTCACCTGACAAAGGGGCAGCGTTCTGAAAGCTAGTGGCTTCTGCTACCAAATAAACCTGTTGGACTTTAGTCTGGTGTTGTGAGACTTCCTCCTGTAATTTGATAGCCAGAACTCTACATAAAACTCCAGCTATGGCCTATCTGGCATTTTTCACAGCTTCAAGATTACAGCCCTGTTTTTCTTGTAATTCCTCACCCAATGAAGAAAAGCATTCTATGCGCCTTCTTCATCACCTCGTCCACCCGACGTGCCACCTTCAAGGACCTGTGGACATGCATTCTCAGGACTCTCATTTCTTCATTTCCTCTCAATATCTTCCTTTTTATTGAGTATTCCCTTGCTTTGTTTGCCCTCCGCAAAGATATTTCCAGATTGAATTCCATTTGCCACTTCTCTGCCCATTCAACCAAACCATTAATATTATTCTGGATCACCAGCTAGCCTCCTCATTATAAATACACTATCAGACACTCTGCCAGCCTGTAAGTCACTCGTCCAGCCGCATAGACTACAGACACTCGGCCATCCGCAGACACTCCACCAGTCTGCAGACACTCCGCCAGTCTGCAGACACTCCTCCGGACACACAGTCTGCAGACTCATGAGTCCCTCTGCCGGACTCATGCGCCCTCTGCTGGCCATCAGCTCGCCACATTAAGCAGCGGCTGCCGTGGGGTGGGCAGTCTGATCAAACTCTACCCCACTCTCAGGGCGGGGGAACTCCTTCATCGCTAATCTACAACCACTGGACCTGAGACAATTTCATTCGAGATTTCCTAAAAACAACCGGTTCAATTTGTTTTTTTCTATTTAACAACAGCGGTCTCCGTGGACTAAAGAGAGACAAAGTCCAAATGAACACAAGAGTGTGTTGCTGTGCAGTCTACGCTTTAATGATATACATGCCCATGTTCTGTCTGTTTTATAATGAACTGTTTTTTTCCAATTCCCTGGATATAAAGTCGCAATTTATATTTGCTTTTTGTAATTTAAGAAGGGAAACAAAACAAACACATTGCACACTATAAAGCAATATGCCTCTGCGGCTGATAAAATGCCTCAAACTCCAAATCGCCTCTTCCTTAACAAGTTAGATGAGTTTTGTTTCTTTTACACTCTCCACACTACAATAGAACCCATAATACTTGCTCCACTTGGGCTTCTTATCAGCTGTCTGGTGCCTCATCTCATTATTTTGTTGGATTTGACTTTGCAAAGCACTAGAGTAAACATAATTTCTAAATGGATTCACCCATTGTATGTCTCCAGTAAGTTCATCAATTCGCGTAAAAATCACTGTGAAAGAATAAGAGGCCGTTGCTACATTTATGCGATTAGCCTAAAGTTCCCAGATTGTTGTGATGATTGTTGCTCCAAGTATTTAGCGACATGGTCAGTCCCGACCTAGAAAATCTTTCAATGGGAAATAACTATTCTAAATACTGGGACGTCAGAATGTTCTGGTTCTGAGAAGCAGACTGATCCTCTTTAGTCACCCAGAAATGTGACAAGCTCAGCAATGCCATTGTCTTGTTGCTTTCCATTCAGGCTCTCGACTTTACAGTTGCTGTCCTGATCAACAGGACACAGCTTTTGTGAACACGCTTTCCTATCTCTCCTTACTGAATGGCTCTGTCCCTGTTTTTAGGTAAATAACACAGCGGGAGATACAATACGAAATCTCTTTTAAACTCAGAGGATCAGTGTAATTATTGGACAAGGTGTGGAAAGGAAGCCAGCGTTGTCTACTGGTTCCCATTTGAAATGAATCAACCCTGTATTTTTCACCTTGGGTAACATTCCCTCCTCGATTCTGTAAATATTCTGGGAGCCGTCCATAGTCACAATGGTATTAAACATCCGGTTTTCAAACAGGATTTATATCAGTCTCGCTTTTCTTATCGCTTTTTAAAAAACTCTCTTTGATTACCACTAATCTGTATATGTCTATCACATCCATTCTGGTGCCTTCTATCTGCTTCCATTCCGATTTATCTGTTTTTCGATATAAAACGTATGCCATATCATATTACATGTTGCACCAATTGTGGAGGGGCTGCAAGCTTCTTCCGACCATTACAAACATTTGAATTCATAGAATCAGCATTGAGACCCAGCCTCATGGAGGGTGCGAGACCTCAACTTGTATCCCAGGATAGCAATAGATCTTCGGGATGTAGACGAAAACACCGCGCTACTGGTGTGAGTTTGAATCTGAAATACTGCAGGCTGCTCCCAGTTCAGAGAGACACAAAGACCGACAGACAGAAATCTCCACATTCATGCACCAAGTCCCATTCCATTGACTGGAAGTTCAGATCCAGTTTTGAATTTAATTCATAGCAAGTTCAGTGCTAAGTTTATAACTGGCAGCAAATTACTTCAGCACTTTCGAAACACAGGTTTTATATCAGACTGGAGTTACATATTCCCCAGCCAAACCCAACCGATGGCGGCACAGTTTTTCAGTAAGGAACTGGAGTGGGGGTTGGTTATGAGGAAGCCTAGTGTTACCTGACTTTGTACCCAAGGGAAACACTTCAGGGTTCGATTCGATCCATCAGTCCCAATGCACAACCCAAAATTAATCCACAGCCCACAACACTTCCAACAAGAATAAAAACGCGAATGGTTAATTAGAGAAAGGTATGAATGATACCCTCGTTCATACTGAAGAATGACCTGGATCATAATAGAATGATGTGGCGATGCCAGCGTTGGACTGGGGTGGGCACAGTAACACCAGGTTAAAGTCCAACAGGTTTATTTAGAATCACGAGCTTTCGGAAGGACTTACTTGATGAAGGAGCAGCAAAAAGCTCCTGATACCAAAAAAACTGTTGGACTTTAACCTGGTGTTGTGAGACTTCTTATAGTAGAATAGAATGTCTTTCCCCATCCCCCTTTCCCTCAGAAAATACTACAACACCCAGTTCTGTATGCCATACTTAATGAAGGATGTGAAGATATTGGAGAGAGTACAAAGGAGATTCTCAAGAATAATTCCAGGGATAAAGAACTATAACCATGAGGGTGTATTGGAGAAGTTAGGATTGTTTTGGAGAAAAGGAGGCTCAGAAGAGACTTGATCAAGGTAGTCAAGATCCTGAGGGATACGGACAGGGGAAAGAGTGAGAAACTGTTCCCACTGAAGAAAGCGCCAAGAACAAGAGGGCACGGGTTATAATAATGGGCAAAATAAATAAATATGGTATGAGGATTTTTTTTCAACCCGAAGGTGGTTGGAGTCGGTAAGGAATATCCTGAGAGAGTGATGAAGGCAGCTTCGATGGAAGTATTCAGAAGGGAAATGGGTTGCTTTCTGAAAAGAAAGAATATGCAGGTTATGGGCATAAGGCAGGGGAGTGGGATTAGGTGGAATGCTTTTTCAGAGAACCAGTGCAGACTAAATGGGTGGAATGGCCTCTTCCTGCACTATAAAGATTCTGTGTTTCGCTGTACTTGTGGATTAATTCGAAAAGACATTTAAAAATAACAATTTTTCAAATGGGGTTAATAGGTCGACCAGCACTGTCACTATCAGAGTGAAGAACACCCATGATGGAAACACAGTCCACAGATCAAACCAATTCGATGCCTTTCTGCAGAAAGAAATGGTTGAAGGATAGATACAATGAGAAGACCAATATGTGCATTTGGTCCTGCGGAAATATTCCTAAATCTCCCTGCATCTGGGTTAAATTAATAATTTATTCTTAAATTATTATGAACCAGGCTGATCAAGTTGGGGAATCCGGCATTAGCAGAGTTATTGGGACCACTGGGATTTAACGCAAGTCGCTGGAATCTGAACCAAAAACCGAAAATGCTGGAAAATCTCAGCAGGTCTGTCAGCATCTGTGGAGAGAGAATCGAGCTGACATTTCCAGTTTCCATACGTTAGCTCTGTTCTCTTTCCATGAAATGAACCCAACCTTTATTATTAGGAACAGAATTCCCACTCAGTATCAGATTACAGAAACCCCGGAGCTAAGCAAACCATCCCATATCCCAAACAAAACCTGATCGAGTCTGCTCATCAAAACAAACTCGCACATTAGAAATCGTTGATTACTCATCGCAAATGTTAAACATTGAGTGGACATCAGTTTGTCCAACTTGTTTTTAAAGCGGGTGTCACAAGGCGCGGGAAACGAGCTACATTCATGATGTGACTGTACTTGCTGACACACAGACTCCGTCTAAACAGTTTGCAACAAAACAGAACACCCACTCTCCCCCTCAGCTTCAGGCACGATTCATACGGAGTAAATGATTTGCCTGGAATAGATGAACAAGATTCATTGCAAGTACTGTGGGTACAATCTGTCAACTGAGGCTGCCCTCGAGTAGCGCTCACTTTGTACAAACGCCAGCTTTGTGTGGGAAGGTAATGTTTTACTGAATATTCAACAAAACAATTTTGGGCTTGATAAGAGGCTGTTATCACTGTGATGGGTCATTCCAGCTCTGTGTCACATATGGTCGGGGTGAGGGGTGGGTGGGGGGGAACTGGCATTGATGTGACTGGGGACCCTCAGCAAGCCATCCAGGGACACATATGGTGTGCATTTTAACGCTTTCTATCAGACCTCTAGCCTGATAAGAAACAAATAAACAAACAGCCCTGTCAATTTGGGAGACATATTTGACCCTCCTTTTCCCCATTAGGACCACACAGAGTTGTTGGCCAGTTTATTTAATTGCTTTCCCCGGTAGATTTATTCTCTCCACAGTTCCAGCTGCTCCGATTTACTGAACAACCCGCGTTAAGCAAAAGGATGGAGGAGTGAAGGGCTGCTTCAGATAAAGGCATTCGCAAATAATCTCCCACCTGGTGAATGGTGTATCTTGGCACCAGTGATATTTACATCGATTTTGCCCCAATAAAATCGAGGCAGCCAAATGAAGAGTGTTCCTCTCTGTTTAAAGTAAATGAAACAGATTAGACAGCGATGGGGAATTGTGTTTCGCCAAACGCAAAGATCTGCAAATGATTTCTCTCACCAGGGAATTGTTTTCTTGCTGAATGTTTGTTAAGGAGTCGCAGAGCAGCTTGGAATGAGGCCGGGAATTCAGTGAGATGACCACTGGCCACTGTCCAGGGAGGGACACAACCCGCTCTCTGGCTGCGGATAACCCGAATCTGCAGCGAGCTGAAATGCCCACAATCAAACAGGCCGATCACTGATTTCCTCTCCATAGGCTGCCGTTAGGCGCAGATTTATTTGTTTGTTTAAAAGCTCGCACATTGAAACATCCATTTTGAGCAAGGGCTCGATCCAGATGGAAAACTCCAAACTCCCCCAGGTAGCAGCCTGGGTGCGGAATGAGGCCACTTCTTGTAAAGGGGAGTGGGAGTCAAATCCACCGGGTCACGGACTTTCAGAATTGTGTGCAATAAACAGCGGCTGTACCCAGAATAAAACTTTTAACAGGACAGAGTTAGCATTAAGTTTGATTGGAGTGTCACCTTCAAGTATTTATGATGTGGGCCACTTGTGTAAAGTATCACTGCTGATCTAAGCATATCTGCACGGCGGAGTAGACAGTAAAGCAAGCATTTATTTCCCTTTATCTTCGAAGAAACATTCTGCGCGTTTGATTTCCTAACATGTCTGAGCATCACGACCAAAACCTCCCATTGCCAAACTCTAGCTCATTCTGGAGTTGAATAACAAGGGCAGAGGCAGGCTCACCCCATTCTCCTTTGTCCCTGCTCCTTGATTTCAGAGATAGAGCAGTAGAACCGGGGCGGGGGGGAGAGGGGCGTTTACACTAGGAGACTCAGTTCAACCAGGCCAAACATGTCAAGCTTTGCCTTCACCCATCCTGCCCCCCCCCCCCCCCCCCCCGAGGGGAGGGGATGGGGCGGCTCTAGTGCTGAATTAAGGTGACATGTTTAGTTGTGTGAAGTTGAAACCCTGGAACCTCCCGTCAGACAGGCCAGCAGTACCCACAGTACTAATGCTATTGACCACCCAGCCAGGCTCCTTGTGGGGACTTGGTTACTGGAGGTGACATTCCCTCAGCCTGCTCCAGACAACTCCCCAGGTCAATGCACGGAGGGATGTGGAGCAGGGTGGAGTCCCAGGTGGCGGCTTAGTGCTGGTAAAAGGCATTTTAGTTGTTCAGCAACAGATGTCACACATTCGCCTTGCATCCAGTTTGTTCTGCACTTGACACATCTGTTGTATGCATCAAGGGTGGCACAGTGGTTAGCACTGCTACCTCACAGCAAGAACTTCTTACTGTGTTTAGCCCAGTTCAACGCCGGCATCTCCACATCACCTCACAGCGCCAGGGACTCGGGTTCAATTCCAGCCTCGGGTGTCTGCCTGTGTGGAGTCTGCACGTTCCCCCCACGTCTGAGTGGGACTCCTCCCACACTCCAGGAATGTGCGGGTTAGGTAGATTGGCCATGCTAAATTGCCCCTTAATGTCGGGAGACTAGCAGGGTAAATACTTGGGGTTACATGAGCCTGGGTGGGAGTGGTATCAGCGCAGACTCGATGGGCTGAATGGCCTCCTTCTGTACTTTAGGGATTCTATGATCAGCCGCCAGTCAATTCTCTGCATGTTTGTAAAGGTCAGCAATGGTTTTTCGGGTATAATAAATTCACTCAAACGAAATGCCGCTCAATTTATGCAAAGATGCACACACGAGCACTATACCAGGCTGTATTTATAACTGCACTCTAATCACAATGGGATATCATTCATTCATTGTCTGCAGGGTTACAGATTTGAATATTAAATAAACGTCTTTAATTTCCTCATGTGACAACAGTTGATCAAACCGCGCGCATATACCAACATAGAGAGTGGGCAGCCGGAGAGAAAGACACCCATTGAATCACACACAAGGCAAAAAAGAAAGCGAGGAGATTGAGATGAAAGTACTGATGGAAAAAAGAACCTTCCCCCTTTGGAAACCCACTCTATTAATCAACACATAACGGTCTTTATAACATGCCCCTGTTTACAGCTAAAACATTCCACAGTTGTGCTCGGATACTGCTGACTGCTTCTTTCGGGGTAATACGGTATCTGAGAGGCTCCCCAGATTGGCCTCGCTGTTGCCTCCAATGATTTCCTGATGCACATGTGGAAGTAATAGTTAGGCCTGTACACTCACAGCGCTGAAGATATATTACTGCAGCTAGCGGCTGGAGGCAAGATGAGAAACAGCACAGAGCAGCAAAAAAAAAAGAACGACCCAACCCTGCTCCTTCCTGCAGAGATCCAGAGCAAGCACCTACTTTACGCATTCGTTTACAAAATCCTGCTCTCTGACTTATTTAAATAGCCTCTCTCCTCTCCCCCCCCCCGCCGCTTCTCCCCCCAACTCTCTGGGCTGTGTTTTTGTTTTGTTGTTTCAGTGATGATCTCTTCCTCACTGTAGAGGAACTGACTGAATCTGCTGCACAAACAAACATTTCTAAACGACTATATTTCCCAGTTGGGATTTTCAATGTAAAGATTCGAGGCAATTGCCGGGATCAGCTCAGATCCCAGTAACTTCCACCCCCCCCCCCCCCCCCCCCCTACACACACTACACAAAATCAGAATTACTGAAGTACAGAACAAGGGCGCCTCCTTCTCTCACTGGCCGGAGTTGGTTCATGCCATTACTGAAAATTCACCACATAGTGAATAATTAGATCCAGTGTTGAGGAATACCTTCTGTTTTTCACTAACCCTAAAACAAACTTTTCTTCCCTCCTCACATTGTTGTGGTTGACAAGGTTCAGGAAAGCAAAAACTCGCTGTGCAGCTCTTTCCCCACCCAAAAAAAAGACCCCCCCTCCCTCCCAATCTTCCCAACCTCTCAGCTGCAAGCTGTTTTCATTTTGAGTGAAACTAGCCAACTAACGCTAGTCTTTCTGTAATTTGTACTCAGCAATTCTGGCCAGTGGGTTAGCTTGAGAAGGGAACTCATTCATAAAGAGCAACAATCCGCTAGCGCTTTCTCACAAAGGCTGAGGAGGGGGATGCAAAAGACAGAGAAAAAATATATTTCCCTCCATATAAAACTTTCTTCAAAAAGCACATATGGCAACTCTCTGAGCAAGACAGCCCTGGATGTGACTGGTGCCCTGCGTGGATAAGAGTTTCGGAGGACAAACCTCCACAGTCTGAAAGCTACAGGACTCCCAGTGTCGACTGAAATGTGCCGACTTTTATTCTGAAACGACCACAGGGACTTCATTTCCTGACAGTTATTTACTTAAAGCAGATGATTAGTTTTTTTGGAAGGATGGAACTGCAACATTGAATCAATTACAAGCTGCCGTTCTTTGCTCCCATTAAGAATCTGAGGCTGGCTCCGGTGTTAAATGTACATGCTGCCCCTGGTTGGAGTAGGAGTTTGTGGATTTTCCACTTTGAGCAAGGTAAGGGAAAAGGGGGCGGGTGGGGGGAGGTGGAGGTGGGAGTGTAGATGCATTGAGGGGGAGGTAGTTTGTTTTATCATCTCCTTGTGTAACAGATTTAGCAAAGCGTTGTAGAGGAGGCAGGGGCAATCCAGAGATTGGGAGCAGAGAGTTATCTTCGCCCAGTCTGGATGCGCGCAAACATCCAGACACTTGTAGAATTGTTCCGACTTTATTGTTTGTGAGCTGCTGGTATTCAATATCGCCCGACTGTCCTCAAAAGACTCTTGACTTTGACAAGACACAGTGAATGAAATTTATGCGTTTCTTTGGACTTGGATGTATGTGTTGAGTTTGGGGATGAGCTGTTTATCTGGGATGGTAGCATGTTTGTGTTGTATTGCTCTACCCTGAGCGCTTCCCTGGACCCTGTTGTGTCACGTTAGCCCGCCTGCTGCATTTTCACTTGGACAGCCCTTTAAGCTGATGGCTCCAATGCGTAAACTCTGTAATGACAAACACATTGGCGCTCTCTGTGGAAGCCATCGGGTGCCTGCGTCAGGGATTTAAGGAATTTCGAAGAGGCTTTTTTCTCTCTCTCTCTCTCTGGGAATACTCCGCTGTCCTGGGATCGAGGGTGGCGGAGGGAGAGATTTTGGGATTGTTCAGGAGTCCTGCTATGCGGATGAGTCACGTAAACAGGAAGGAAAGGAGAAGTGTGCCAGCAAAGTTGGAGAGTCTGTGAAGGACGAGAGCTTTTCTGTGAAACTATTGCTGGGACGAGTCGGGGACGTGAAGGAGGAACGGAGGTAGGAATGAAAGAAAGATTGATTTCAGCTCAATGTATGATGACTGATCATTTCCCATTCCTCGTCACCTCTTGGCTGTGTTTGCGCTCACAGCCCACTCTGTATGTTTCTTTACCCCAATCATTGGGAATGTCAATATAACTTTCCCCCCAATTCTCTTGTTCTCTCCAATTGCCTCTACCCTCCCATCTTTCTCTCTCTTTCTTTCCCTTACATGTTCGCTATCCCTTTTCTCTCCCCCCCCCCAACCCTGTATGAATACATCTGTAATCTATTATAAATCTCTCTTGTACTTTTGGATTTTTATTGAAAGAACCATCTGATTTTCTAATTCCTCCAGCCCCCGCTTGTCCAAGTCGCATTGCTCCCCATTTCCCTGGATACCACCTTCGCGGTGCAATCTCTCTGCCCCAGCACCCCCACCTTTTCCCTGTGCGTCTTGGTCCCCTTCCCTGTATTTTCCCTTTTCGCACAGGAGATTGAAAAGCAGCAGACGGGCGAGCAAACAAGCATTTGGCTCGAAGCTGTCACAGCTCATTATCCAAGTGCCAAATCGCTGCGGGAGCCTCGCAGCAGCCGGGGATGGAGCTCGGTGGCACTGAAAGGGTTAAGGGGGAGCCTGGACGATTAAAGAAAGCGCACAGAGAGCGGGCTATCCGTGCTGTGCTGGTCGCTGGCACTTTAAGGAGCAGCATTATTTAGATATGTAAAGTCTGAGACAATGGCACTCCTGTAAGCCTATCTTGATAAAACAATTCCTGTCCCAGGGAAATCCTTTCTGTTTGTCTCAGTTTAATCCCTTTAGGCGACTGTTATAAACCAGTACAACCTGGCGGTTTTGGAAAATTGTGATCGTGCAGTTTCGTTCCGTGAGAATAATTAAATCTTTCAATGACTCTTCGCTGGGTTGAACAAGATTTCTCAGTCGGAACTCCCACCCGACGAGCGATGCATGTCTCTTTCCCAGATATTCGGGCTGAGAGAGGAGGATTTTTTCTCAATATAGTCAAATTGCCAACTCAAAGCAGCCCAGGAGGGTGTCATTTCACAGACCCCTTCCTTCACTTGTAACATGAGAGGGGCGCTCTTTGCCCAATCGCCCCCTCCAAGTCTATTAGGGACTGAGTGGAACATTTGGCGATGGGTTTGGTTCTGCCCTTGTCAACCTGGAGTTTCCCCCCTCTTTGATGGACTCCAGAAGTTGAACATTCGAGGCGGTTCGCAGAAATCTGATAAACAAACACAGGGGTTGTGTTTGATTTCTGCAACATAAGCAGTGCGGGTTTGTAGACAGAAATCACACAGTCTTCAAATGTGCTTGACGATGCACTCTGTGTAGTTAGTGTGAAGCCCCCCCCCCCCCGCCACCCCCTCGCACAGATAGCATGAAGCTCTCTATCGTACAGGGCAACTCATCTTTCTGTGACCAATCGCTGGCAGACAGGATGCGGGGTAGGGATCAATCTTTTGTACAAATCACTAGCTGTTGGGTTCCAAATCAAAAACCCCAACCTGTACAGGCTCGAATAGCCTAAAGGTAAGAACTGAATGGCATTGACCCTCGCGCCCTGCAAGAATAATGCAGAAAATGCAGAAGAATAATTACCTATTTATTTGTAGCCTGGGTAAAATTAAATACTTATCCAGTTTTATCTTTGTATTTTTCAAAGGGCACGTTGTTTGCAATGAAGAATTATGAATAAATAACTTAAATGCTGAATATATCACTTTCTGTTCATGTCACATCTTGCAACCATTAAACCAGGTTTAAAAGTGTCACAGTATTAAGACAAATGACGGCCTCCCACAAGTTAACACGCATGGTGGGGCAACTGGTTGTATTTATTTTATCTAATATTGCTCGAAGCATTTGGAGAACACAAAGTGTGTGCATACATTTCTACTAAAACAACGCCATCAACACGATCTCTCACACAGCATTTCACTATCGTAAATAGAGTATAAATGTACATATATGTAAATAAAGCCCCATGCAAGCATCTAGCACTCCCTCTCTGGATAAGAGTAGAATTGCAGCAGGAATTGAAGACAAAAAGTAACTCATTTACGCCACCCTCGCTCCCTGCTGACTACGAATAAATGGCAATAACTAGATTTCAGGAAGTGACATTTCCAGGGGGTAATCGAATTGACAAGGATTGTTTCCACTCATTGTTGTCTGTGTGATATCGCAATGAGATTGTTACTGCTGTCGGTGTCGGGGGAGCGATACACTTGTGGGCTTCTATTTACAAAAATGGACACTAATCATAGACTATCTGACTATAGAAGGATTCGGTGCCCGCAATGCGTTGGCGAGTTAGAACAGACCAGCCAGCGTGGCAGAACAAAACCAACACTGACCGCAATGTTATGAAAATAAATGACATAACATTGACAGGCTAGTTACTCTCGCTAGTGCAACAATAGCCAGCTTCCAAGGAAGCTACGCACGTACACTCCTTTACCCCACACAATTTTTGGGAAACACGAGTCATTTAGAATTTAAATATGGGCATTTTAAAAGTTGGCATGCTTCCCTAGCCTTTGCTTGCACGGTGTTGGGGAAATTCTATGTTCTCAAATATATTGGAAAGCCAGTTTTCCATTGGAAGCAGTTCTTTGGTAATCCCACAGCGCAAGGATCTCCGAAAATGGTCAGTGTTTGTAAACAATCCTGCTTATTGCATGCTGACCACTTTTAGTTAGCCTTCAGGGACAGAATATATCTTTAAAATAGCCCAAATATCCTCCCTCTCTGAGTTTGTGTTTTTCAAATTCCTACTTAATCAAAACTAAACGGCAAGATGAACATTCTGGGAAATTCCACACACTTGCTCTTGATTGAAATTTAATTTAGAAATCTGACAGTTTTGTCTTTAGTAAGATTTACAATTTCTCAAATGATTTTTAAAAATATGATTTCTGCTTGTACGGTCTGGTTGCTGTGACACCCACATACAAATGAATCAGTTATATATTTGGAAAGCCCCCTTTGCATGCAGTCAAACTTGCCAAGAAAGGTTTTTTTTTCATTTAACTCTCCGTGCAGTAGTTCCTGTTATAAATCATCTGTCACAAAGAATGAGGATTTTCTGTTTAGTTTGCCTGTAGAAATCAAAACCACGCTAATTTATTTAGGTAAATAATCCAAGAATATTAAGCAAATTAATTAGAATTGTCTTGACTTATTGCAACAGGGTACCTTTTTAGTGTGCTGCTCTTCACATCGATGTGGAAATGTTTGATTTGTATTTTTACTGGGTCGGAATTACACAGATTTACTCAGATATTTGTTTTCCCTTTCTGAGGCTAAATTGCAAATACAGTAGCGTAGCCACGTTTTGAAAAAGTTCAAAATTACAGTGTTGGAAATAAATGCAGCATAATATACAGTTAGAGTAGGATGTTGTGTCTTTGCAAAGGAGTTTTCTGACTCTCCTGCCTTTCCAAATGATAGGGTGCCTGATCAGACAACACCCTGCTGCATGTAGGCTGCTGTTCCATGGAGACACAGCTCCACCTCGTGGACAGTCTGCCGCACTTTTACACTTTGTTCACCGTCCGCTTTCCCGCTTCTCCGGAGAAGTTCTCAATCGGCCGCTTATCGCTTTCGAGCGGAACGCAGTTTGACCCAAAAATCATATGAAGAAATAGTTAGGATCTGGGATGCATTGCTCCGATACTATGTTAGGAGGACTGTGGCGTTCAAAAGCGAACTGGATCGTTATCTGAAGAGAGAAAGCAATTGCTGGGAAAGGATTAGCTGAGTGGGACTAGCGGAGTTTGCTCCAGTAGGCTCTGCACAACACAATGGGCCGAATGGTCTGTTGCTGCGCTAGGACTATTTTCTAAATGTATGAGTTCGTCGCAAAGACATCTAAACGACAATGCTATAATTAATATCACATCAATATCGTATGAATTTAAGAATAAATTAAATATAATTCTTGGGGCTAAAGGGATCAAGGGATATGGGAGAAAAGAGGGACGGGAATATGATCAAATGAATAGCTAGAGGAGCTGAATGGACTACTCCTGCATCTAGTTTCTATGTTTCAATGAATATCATTAACACCAATTAATTAACCAGCTGTGAGGAGAGGCTGGTTATCCTGCTGTTGTTTTCTTTAGAACAGAGAAGGCTGATTGGGGACCTGCTTGAGATATATAAAATTACGAGGGATATAGACAGGGTAAACAGGAAGGAACTTTTCCCCTTCTTGGAAGGGTCAATAGCCAGGAAACATAGCTTTAAAGTAAGGAGCAGGAGATTTAGAGGGAATTTGAGGAAAAATCCTTCCTGGTAGAGGGTGGTGGGAATCTAGAACTCATCACTGGAAAGGATGGCTGAGACAGGAATTCTCATAGTATTTAAGAGGCATTTTGATGAGCATTTGAAAGACAATAGTATACAAGGCTACTGACCAAATGCTGCAAAATGGGATTAGAATAGATAGGTGCTTGATGGCTGGTGCTGACAAGATGGGCTGAAGGACCTCTTTCTGTGCTGTCAAATCCTACGACTATGACACTAAATAAATCAAGCCAAAAATACGTGAGTTACTACTAAATGTTCAATAATTTGACTGAACATGTCGCTGCTAAAAAATGTTAAGAAATTGATAATCCAGCTCCAGTCCCACTCAATTGTCAGTCCTAGTTGGCCAAACTATTTACTAACATATTTACCACATATGTGGTAAAGAAGATATGATTTGGCTAAGCACATATTTCAATTTTTCTTTCTGTGTAATGTAACAGCAGATGCAATCAATCCAGCCCAAACCAAATGAATCCATCTCGCATTGAAACTTCTCCCCCAACAATGCAAATCCACAATTGAATTAATCTCACCCCACAGCCCCCCACCATACAAATGCACAATCCTGAATTCAGATTGTTTTAAAATCAGCAGAACATATCAAAACACTT
The DNA here is from genome assembly GCA_024679065.1 of Sphyrna mokarran. Taxonomy (NCBI): domain Eukaryota; kingdom Metazoa; phylum Chordata; class Chondrichthyes; order Carcharhiniformes; family Carcharhinidae; genus Sphyrna; species Sphyrna mokarran. Next base: position 78,753,347 of record JAGIQG010000001.1, on the reverse strand, counting down.
GATTTGAGTAATTACCCATATTCATCTGCTAGCTTCTGCAATCTAGCTATGATTTTGATCGCAGTTTGATTCTGTGACTGCTCTCTAATATTACAGCGAGAGAGGATATAATGTTGTGCATAATGCATTCTTAGGATCTGGGAGAATCTTGTCTGCAAGTACTATCTCTGGAGGTCAGTATGCTATCAATTTGTTAAGTTTGTAGCAGCGGGGATTTTCTTCCTATTCAGCGGTTATCTGCCAAATAGTTACAGATGAAGCACTGCAAAGCAGGACCTATACAAAAATATACAGAATGGTAGTTTGGGATATATGAGGAATGGGTTGGAGAGCAGATTTTTCGTTGCAATCCCAACAAGCAATCAAGAGGATGAAATGAAATTCATACTCACTTGACACCAGGGAGGGGAGCACATTTACCAGAATATAAAATACAAATGCATCTTAAAGGATTATGATTTCACCAAAAAATTCTAATTTCTCCTTCTGTGCCTTGGTGTCAAATTTTGTTTCAGCATCCTTTACAATATTAAACTAAAATTGTTGTTAGTTCATAGTTTATTATTTGAATGATTTAAAGTTGGCACAATCTTATCATTTCTAATATATTTGAACTCCAACCTTTATGCCCCAAATTTTCTCCTATCCTACATACTATGGTATTATTAAGGTATTATTGTAGGAATTGGAGCAATAGACCTTAGATAAATCAGTACGGCAAATATGTTGGCCATCAGAATCTTCCCACTGGAGAATAATTCTTGCGTGCTGTATGTGTAACGAAAATTTAAAAAGTTGCTTTATTAAACAAATGTCACAATCCTGGATCAGTCCCCCAATTTTTTGGTATAATCCAGTTAGGGACCAGTAACATTTTGTTTAAAGAAAGCAAAGTTTGAAATTTAAGGTATCTGCTAAGAAAGTAATGCTGCAAGATTCTACAGGTTTTGAACAAAGATGAACTTTACTACACAAGGTCAGGAAGATAAACATTTTACAATATCTAACCTATACTCTTAAGATGAGTTGAAATTAACAGGCTAATTGTTCAAACATGCTGCATTGCAAAATAAATGGCAGATGTTATCAGGGCAGAATCCATGGATTTCTCATCAACCCATCCAAATGTCAGTAAACACTGACTCAACCAATCTTGTTGAAATTCTGTCTATCTCCTGAAAGACTCTAGTCTTCATCTTTGAAGATCTTGCTTCTGAATTCTTTCCAAAAATTACTCTAACTCAAATTGCTTCAACAGCAACTTGCATCACAAGGCTTCAGTCTGATTTTCTGAGATTCTATTCCCCTGGATTCCAGAATATGCATTCAAGCACCAACTCACAAGCACAACTTTAGCTCTTTGGCCACACTGAACAGAACATGACTGCTCCAAAGTGGTAGCTTCACCCCAAGCATGCGGTCACCAACCTTCTGATGCCTTCTTCAATCTCCAAGGTTTCTCCAGAATCCTCTTTGATTGCCAATTGCAGTTTTTTTCTGAGAGAGTCCCTTTCAATGTTTCTCTTTCTTCTTAACTCTTTCTATACTGTCTCACTTCCCTGATCTGGAACAACTTCTGATTATGACTCTTTGCTCATGATTACATGATTGAGGTTTTTGCTCCATTTCTTTTTCTTCTCTCTTTGCATGGATACCTTCTGCAGCTCACTCTCGCTCCTTACATATACAGAAACTCTTGAGGCATTCCGCGAGTTGTAAGTCCCAGGCTATATTAATACCTGTGAATGTGATTGAAAGCTGATAGGACTTTGCCAATTTTCAGATCTATTTAATTTTTTTTTTCATTATTTCATAGGATATGGATGTTGCTGTCTAGGCTAGTATTTATTTGCCACACCTAATTGCCATTGAGAAGGTGGTGGTAAGCTACCTTGAACCATTGCTGGCCATGTGGTGAAGGTACACTCACAGTGCTATTAGGGAGGAAATTCCAAGTTTTTGACTCAGTGATAATGAAAGAACTGTGAAATAGTTCCAAGTCAGTATTGTGTGTGGCCTTGAGGGGAGCTTTCATTTGATGGTATTCCCATGCACCTTTCTTCCAGTTGGTAGATATTGCAGGTTTGGAAGTGTGGTTTAAGAAGCCTTGGTGAATTGCTGCAGTGCATCTTGTAGATGGTACACATTGCTTCCACTGTGTCATTGGTGGAGGGAATGAATGTTGAAGATGATGGATGGGGCAATCAAGTGGTCACTTTGTCCTGAATGAGCTTCTTGTGTGTTGTTGGAGCAGTTCTCATCCAGGCAAATGGAGAGTGTTCCATCACACTCCTAACTTGTGCTTTGGGGAATCAGGTTCACAGCACTACAACATTACAGAAGGAGGCCCTTTGGCCCATCGTGCCTATACTGTTTATCTGAATGTGCAATTCATCTAATCCACTCCCCTACCTTCTCTCGTAACTCTGCACACTTTTCCTTTTCAGTTGACACTCTAGTTCCCTTTAGAATGCTTTAATTGAACCTGTCTCCACCACACTCTCAGCCAGCTCATTTCAAACCCTAACCACGTGCTGCATGAAAAAGTTTTTTCTCACTTCAGTTTTGCTTCTTTTGCCAATTACTTTAAATCTCTGCCCTCTCTTTCTCAGTTCTTTCACGAGTGGGAATAGTTTCTCCCTAAGTACTCTATCCAGATTCCTCATGATTTTGAATATCTCTATTAAATCTCCTCTCAGCCTTCTTTTCTCCAAGGCAAATAACCTTACCTTCCTCAGTCTATCTTCATAATTGAAACCAACCCTGGAACCGTTCTTGTAAGCCTTTTCTCCACCCTGTCTAATGCCTTTGCTTCCTTTCTGGGCAACACCCAGAACTGAACACAACACTGTAGCTGAAGCCAGTCTTGTGAAGTTTAACATAATGTTCTTGCTGTTGTACATCATGGCACTATTAATTAAATATAGGATACTGTATACTCTAATAACCATTCACTCCACCAGTTCTACCACTTTCAATGATTTATACACATATAAATCATTGTCATTTTGCTCCTGCATCCCCTTTAAACTGGCACTCTTTCTTCTATGCTATCTCTCCATGTTATTCTTACAAAAATGCATTTCTCTGCATTGAGCCTCATCTGCCATTTGTCCATCCACTCCACCATCTTTTCTGTGTTCATTTGAAGTTCTACACAGTCTTCTTAGTTCATAATATTTCCCAAGTTTTGTGTCATCTGCAAACTTTGAAATTCTACCACATTAATGATTTAGGTCATTAATATATGTCAGAGAAAGCAAGTGTACTAAAACTGACCCCTGGGAAACTTCATTACAAACCTACGCAGAAAACATTCATTAGCCACTGCTCTCTGTTTTCTGTCATTTAGCTAATTCTGTATCCATATCACTATTTTCTTTTTTTTATTATATGAGTTATAACTTTGCGCACAAGTCCATTGCCTTTTGGAAGTCTATGTACACCAAATCGTCAGCATTACCCTCATCAACCACCACTGATACCTCTTCAAAAAATTCCAGCAAGTCAATTATACTTGATTTTCTGTGGGAAAAAATCCATGTTGGGTTTACCTTAATTAACTTGCATTTTTCTATGTAATTTTTAATTTGATCCTGAAGTTGTTTCTAGAAGTTTCCCCACTTCTGAAATTGAACTAAAAATCTAAAATGCTGGAAAGACTCAGTAGTTCCGACAGTATTTATGGAGAGAGAATCATACAGATATGAAACATTATATCTGTTTCTCTCTTTACAGGTTCTGCTAGACTTGCTGTGTCCTTCCAGCACTTATTGTTTTTATTTTAGATTTCCAGCATCTTACCAAAGTTTAACTGACTGACCTATATTGGGTTTACCCTCAAACCATGTTTTGAACAAGGGCGTGACATTTACAATTCTTCAGTCTCCAGGACCAACCGTTTGTCTAAAGAAGTCTGAAGAATATGGCTAGTGCTTCTGCAATTTCCACTCTCATTTCCCTCACAAGCCTCGGATGCATTTCATCAAGTCCTTATCAACCTTCTGTACAGACAGCCTATCCAATATATATGTTGAATCTCAAACCTATTTATGTCTAAATTATCTCCTCTTTTACCATGATCTGGATAGCATTTTCATTGTTGGTAAAGACAGATGCAAAGTATTCATTTAATGCCTCAGCCATGCTATTGGTATTCATGTGTAAATTCTCTTTTCAGCCTTAATTGGATCTACTCTCCTCTCGCTACTTTTTTATTATTTATATGCTTATAGAAGAATGTAGGATTTTTCTTTTATGCTTGCTGCTGGCCTCTTTAAATTCCTCTTTGCTTCTTCTATTTATTTCTCCACCTCTCTCCTGAACCTTCATATTCAGTTTGATTTTCAATTGTATTTTTAACTTGCCATAGAATCATAGAATTCCATTTGGCCCATTGAGTCTGCACCAGCTCTTCAAAAGAGCATCTTTTCTTTAACCCTGCGTATTTACCTCACTAATCCCCCTAACCGCACATCTTAGGACACTAAAGAGTAATTTTGCATGTCCAATCCACCTAATCCACACACCTTTGGATTGTGTGGGAGGAAACTGGACTACTTGGGGAACATGGGGAGAATGTGCAAACACCACACAGATTGTTACCCAAGGTGGAATCAAACCCTGATCCCTGGCGCAATGAAGCAGCAATGCTAACCACTGTTCCACTGTACTGCCCCTTTAAATTTTAATCACAAACTTCAGTGTAATTTGAACTCATGACTTCTGGTTTACAAGACCAGCACTCTAAGCACTGAGCTATGAAGCTAACATCTGTCATAAGAACACTTTTTCTTCTTTATGTTAATTTCTATCTACTTTGTTAAGAGGAAGTAAGTTACTTGTCTATAAAATGTTTAGTCATTCATCAGACACTAGTGCTCACAAATTCACAGCCATAGAGAGAAAGCTGCAAGGATCTGAGAGTTTGTACTGGATTACTCACTGCTCAACAGGAGTTTATTTCCTGAAATTTTTCAGCCTGCATTAATTACCACAGATGCAATCATTACCATGACTCTCTCAATCTTTTAGGTGATGTATATTTGGGCGAGGGGGGGTTACTGATTGGGAGAGGAAGGATGGGTAGGGAGGGGATGGAAAGAGTTGGAGAGTGGGTGGAGAGCATCCTTCTCACCTACCACGTCAAGGTCTTCTTTTCCTAAAGATCATTAGGCTGAGCCTGGGGAAACTTGCCCTTTGCAGGAAGCTGCTGTGAATGTAGGTCAAGCTTGGAATCTGAACTTTATAAATGCAAGTCCTATTCTTTCTTTTTCCTTTGCTCTTTAGTCCCTTACTCCTCTAGTGATAGTTTCGGAGTGTAATGTGTCACAACTAATGGAGGGGATTTTTTTTCTCTGGTTAATGAGATATTACTTTACTGGAACTTTCAGATCCAGACTATCAGTCAGTCAAAACAATTTAAAAAGCTGATAATATGGTATCTTTAATATATGGGTATTATTGTAACAAAATCAAAGTGAAAATATTGGTCAGTGAAATGGCTTTAAAGGACTCTATTTTATAATTTTGTTATTGAGTGATGAGTTGCATCTTTTAACAGGGAATATGTGTTGATATTTGACTCTTGAGGTTTTAATGGAATGTTTTCAGCTATTACCAGTACAATACAGTTAAATACTTTGGAAAGTCCATTTGTTTGTTTAAGGACTGATTGATTGGCTGTTCTCCAACCTCTCTCCTCTTATCAAATACTGCTACATTTTCAGACTTTATTTTGCCTTTCCGCTAAAAGATTATAGTGGAGTCCCCATTCTTCAAATGAAGGAAGCTATTGTATTACATACAGGATAGCACTGTACACATATAGCAGGAACTGTACAAGTTTAAATAACAATTTTTCCAAAAATTCCAATACAAGATAATTGCTTTGTAAGCATTAACATTTGAATTTCTATGACTGGTAGGTTGGTGGAATTATGTGAAAATGTAAGTGATTTTCTTTTAAAAATCTGGATGTGTATGAACTGGTCCCTTGATCACAGAAACATTCATTTATTTCTGTACACTCATTCACACATGTCATCATTACCACATGCACACATACATATCTCTATACTTACACATGCACAGAATATACGTGTTTATGTACTGCACTTAATGGGCTGCAAAAGCTAATGGTTGCTAATGCCAGAAGATCTTATAGAGCACAATTAAGTAGCAGTCCCAAAGTAGGTTATTGTGTTTGCTGAAGTTAGATGCCAGAACGCCCAGGTCAATAAGTGTTGAGTACTGGTGAATCCTGAATATTTCTGCTAACTGTAAGTCAAAAATCTCTACAGCCAGCCCAAATGTAATGTAGTGGCAAGTTTTATCACCTTCAGGCTGCCCTGTATTCTGCTTAACATCCATTTGATTTGTTGTTGCTCAACTCAGGGTTATTAAGGTGTTAGTGAAGTTCAGTTACTCTCGCTGTTTAGCCATTTCCACTTCACACTGACTCAGTAAATCCTTATTTTATATGTGTAAATGTGTTCCTGAAGAGTGAAACTTTAAATAAAACAATGTTAAATGAATTGGATTTTTCCCTTCTAACCAATTGAAAAGCAATCAAAGCTCTGTCTAACTCACTCTCCCACTCTTTAATCAACAACCCCTTCCCCCGTCACTGACTTTCCTGCCTTCTTATCAAACCCTCTTACTGAACCTCCCTTCTCTTGTTAATTCTCCCTCTCACTGACCCTCCCTTCTTCTTACCACTTCCCTTTCGCTGTAAACAAGGTCTCACAAGATTGGTGGCAAATGGCAGGAAAAGCAGTTTTGAGCTTCAGGGTTGCAGAGGCAAGCTGGAGAGGCAACGAGAGAATGGGTCAAAGGGTTGGTGAGCTGCAGGGTCAATCAGAGGACGAGTCAATGATAGGGAGGGTTGGCAGTAACTACGAGCAGATCACATAGTGGAAAGACTGTCCCAAAATAGTGTCAATTGGCTCACCTAACCTTATGTCAGAATGTTAAAATAAAACTCGTGACGCTAAACACAAATACAATTAAATACAGACTAACTGGCGTAAAAGTGGAATGATGTACTAAACCTCTAGTTAAAATTTGAGATCAAGGCGTGGCCTGAAATGGTAATCTCACAGTGTGGCAGTTTGTTATCCCAGGGAACGTGTCCTGTCAACACTATATAGAAACATAATAAATTCATGGCAAATTAGCCAAGCCTAATCCCACTTCCAGTTCTTGTCCTCCAGCCCTCGAGATTAAGACAACTCAGCTGCCTATTCAAGTATTTTTTAAATGCAATTCGGGTTTTTGTTTTATTACCCTTTGAGGGAATGAATTCCAGAGCCCACCACCTTCCAGGTCACAAAAATTCTCTATAACTGTTCCTTTTAATCCCTTTACCAATTAATTTAAATTTAAGCCATTTGGTTATTGATTTCTTTTTGCCAAGAATCCTTTACATTTCATCTAATTCCCTCATAACTTCATACACCTCAATTAAATCTCTCCTCAATCTCAGCCTATCCATTCTTTGATCAGAACTAAAATACTCCATTGTAAGCATTCTCATAAATTTGTCCCATCTTCTCTCTGTGGGATGGTCACATCATTTGTGTAGCATGGGTGATCAAAACTGTATACAGTACTCTAACTGTGGCCTAACTAATATTTTGTACAATTCCAGCATAATCTCCCTGTTATTAGCTTTGGTTAATAAAGGAAAGTGTCCCATATGCTACTTTGATCATCTCATACATGTTCAGGGAATCTGTGAACATGCAGCCTGAGACCCCTTTGATCTCTCTATACTTCTAGTATCTTGCCATTCATTGCCTATTCCCTTGCCTTGTTTGTCCTTCTCAGACGCATTAATTTACACTTTCCTGGACTGAATTCCATTTCCCCTGTTGCTAACTACGCTATCAGTCCTTTGATAGCTTCCTGCAGTCTACAGCTTTCTTCTTCACCAAAGATTTCACAACCAATTTTTGCGTCACCCGCAAACTTCATAATCGTATCTCTACATTTAGTCTAAATCATTGAACTATACCATGAAAAGTAAAGCTCTTATCACTGAATTCTGCACACATCCATATACCCTTTGCTTTCTCCCACTGAGCTAGTTTTGACTCTAGTTGCCACTTGCCTTGGATTCTGTCAAGTCTGCTATGTGGGACGTTGTCAGAAACTTGGCTAAAATCTAAGTAGATCGTATCAGACTTATTACCCACATAAAAACATTCAAACAGATTAATCAGCTACGATCTTCCTTAATAAATCTATGTTGACTGTAATTAATCTGTGCCTTTCCAGTCAACAATTTGTACCATTCCTCAGAATGGCTACCTAGGGAATTTGTTTACTCCACTCTTTCAGATAGTGCATTCCACATCTGAACAAGCATTGATGCAAAAATTTCTGTATTTCTCCTGTATCTATTTTGACATTATTTAAACTCTATGACTATTACTCACTTGTTACAGTAAGCTCGATCAAAACTCCTCATGAATTTGAAAGCCTCTATTAAATCTCCTGCAATCATCTCTGCTCCAAGTTAAGAGCGGGATTTTCCTCTCACCCCAAAACTGGAAAATCCCGCCCGAGGTCAACGGACCTTTGCACTGCCTGCCCTCTGCCTACTATGATTCCTGTGGTGAATGGGAATGACATTGACCCCCTCAGAGTCAATAATATTGGATAATGGTAGATATCCTTCCCTAAAGACATTAATGAACCAGATGGGTTTTTTTTGACAACTGATGATAATTTCATAGTCGCCATTACTGAGTCTAGTTTGTGTTCCATATTTTATTAATTGTATTTAAATTCCCTACCTATCATGGTGGAATTTGCATCCTTGTCTCCACAAAATTAGCTTGGACCTCTGAATTACTAGCCCAGTGATATTACCACTATGCCACCATCTCCTCACCCAAAGTCCCTTTTTCAGTCTTTCAATGGTCTTGGATATCTTCTTGAAGTGTGGTGTCCAGAATTGTACACAATACCCCAGCTCAAAAAGAGATTTGTAGAGGTTTCGAATGGTTTCCTTATCTCATTAAACTCAGTATCCTATATGCTTTCTTAATTCCCTTATCAACTTGTTATGTCATTTAAAAATGTCTGTACATGTACTCCAGGAGTTCCTATTCTTACACTCTCCTCAAAATGGTAAATTTAAATGTTACTGTCTCTCCATATTGTTCTTCCCAAAGTGCTTCAACTCACATTGATCCTCATTAGATTGTATCTGTCTACACATTGACAGCTTAAATTCTCCTGAAGTCTGCTATGATTCTCCTCACTACTTACTTTATTAAAATGTTTAATATTATCAGCAAACTTTGAAATTTCATTCTTTCTACCCAGCCCAAGACATTTATTTATAACAAGATGTGCACTTGGTTTCTTCCTCTCACTGATAGAGATCAAGTTCTATTTCCAACACAAACTCACTCATCAAGGGAGGGTACGAAGACTGAATATGAACCACATTGAGGTTTGCACTGTGCACATTAGGTAGGAGGTTCAAACTATTCAGTAGGTGATCCTCAACCAATTATTTATATTTGACTTTACCTTATTGCAATGTAAACACATATTTAGTATTACCAAATATTTACCTTGAATCCTATATCTGGCTTTCTATCCTTTTATGAGAGTAGGAACTGACTGCTAGAACACTGATAATCAGTAAGAAAAGTTAGGAAAATCTTGAGCCAACATTGATATGGAATAAGGGTTTTTAATTGTTATGCCATCACCAAACAGTTTGGAGATAACAACATCCTGAGATTGACGCAGATAAGAACAAGTCTCAAATGAGCATGACTACATCCGGCAGAATCAGATTGAAAGAGCTCAAGGTGTACATCCCCTTCTCCCAATGGGATTCTGACAAATCCACTCACTGAATCAATCCATTCATTCAATTTTATATTCTCTGTGAATTTTCTTTTCAGATCTATAATGGTCTTGCAATACTCTGCTCATGTAGCTTCATTTTCCTCCGGAGTGTTGGATCTTTGTGTAGACCAGTGCTCATATTCAGCTTGCAGAATGTGTAATGCTGCACATATCAAATTACAAGTGGGTAGAATTACATCAATGGAAAAGATGACCATGTCCTTCCACATCCCTTCAGTGTGCTTTCAACCAAATGGTTCCAGCCAGCATTGACATCACAGTCTGCAAATGGTTGGAGACTTGTGGTCGCAGAAAGAAGTGAAAAACCTAAAGAGACATTCTGCGAAAAAAAACAGCTTTGTGTTGTCATCTGTTCATGTGCGCTACGAGGTGTGATATACATTCAGCATTTTTGAATTGTTATCCTACAGACATATCCTTCAGAAGGAGGAAGAGAGGTTGAGAGAAGGAGCAGTGAGAAAATATGTAAAATACCTGGTGAAGTCAAATGTAATTAGATTCGGCGGGTGATGCTTTGTGGAATGTTAAAGAATAACAGTGCAGGTCTGAAATTCTGCACTGGCGTCCAATTGGAATGTGGGTGTTCTTGGCAATGTAGGCTGGCGTTGTGGGTGTGAGAAAAAGAACGAGACACCCTGTGAGATGATCAATGGACAAAACTGAGTTTATTTAATTTTCAAACTGTGGTCACATAAGGTATACATTCTATGCCAGCTGTAATGTTCAAAATCCTCACAGTACATCTCCCATGAGAAGGATTGCTTGGAATGGGCAGATATCCCTCTGATCTTTTGGCTATGATGTTAACAGCATCAAAACCAAGCTGATGTGTCCCAGTCCAATCAGATTAGTCAATGAAAGAAAAGCTCAGATAAGACCACACAGCAGCTGATCATGTGAAAGCAGCAACCACCCCCACCACCGCCCCCCCCCCACCCCATACACAGAAAATTGCTGCAATTTTGTTCTTGAATGGCTAAGTGACTTTGGGGAGAGACAGTGGTCTTGTGGTAATGTCACTGGTCTAGTGGTAATGTCACTGTAATCCAAATACCCTTGGCATTGAATCCTTGGCAGCTGGTGAAATTTAAATGTAATTACTCAATCTAAAAAAATAAATCTGGTCTCAGTTGTGGTGACCATGAAACTATCCTTGTCTTCAAAACCCACCTATTTACTACTATTCTTTTGGAAAGGAAATCTACAACCCTTACTCAGTTTGGCCGACTTGTGACTCCAGACCATAGCCCTCTGAAATGATTTAGTAAGCCATTCAGTTCAAGGGAAATTCAGAATGGGCAATGAATGCTGACCTTGCCAGTGCTGCCCACATCTCATGAAATTTTCTCCCAAGCATTGTTGGCTGTTCAGGTTTGGATAACTGAAGATTTCCAGATCTTTCAAGTATAGTTTTAGCAATAGTAAATGTACAGTGCTTGGAATGATCGGCTCTGAAATTACTGAAAGGATGCTTCTCTTGACAACTGCCATGAATTGCTTTTTACAGTCTTCAATTATATTATTTTTGCACTGCTAAATACTAGATGTGCGAGTTGATAATGCAGCAATACTAGTGGAACACCTGCATCCTCATGAACATTGGATTCATCTCCTTACCCAATGAAGTGTATTAATGGCAACTGATTCTGAAAAACGACAGAGCAGGAAATAGGGCAAATCGGAGTTGAATCATCGAATCCCTATAGTGCAGCAGAAGGAGCCACTTGGCCCATCAAGACTGCACCAACCATAACCCCACCTAGACTCTATTCCTGTAACCCCATGTACTTACCTGCTAACCACCACCACCTCCCCACAACACTTCAGCTTGGCCAATCCACTTAACCCGTACATCTTTGGACTGTGGAAGGAAACTGGTGCACCCAGAGGAAACCCACACAGGGAAAACATGCAAACTCCACACAGATAGTGACCTAAGCTGGGAATCAAACCCAGGTATCTGAAGCAGCAGTGTTAACCACTGTGCTACCATGCTGCTCTAATCCAGAAAATGAAATAAAAAGAGGGAAGGAGACTGTGTATTAGAAGTGAGAAGGCAAATGGAAAGAAGTATAAAAAAAGTTAAAATTCATAAAGCTTGAACAATTTATTAGCGGTGGAAGTGAAATGTTGTTTCTGGGCTTTCGAGCTTGAGAGGCATGTTGGGGATCATGGATCACATTCTTACTGCATGAATGATCAGCCCAGAATGTATGTGGTGAGATTAATTCCTATTAATGAGGTTTATCCAGCAATTTTATGATGAGATTTCTTTTTGGTTTTGGTGAGATTGACTGCAGATTGGCACAAATCACCTCACCATCCGTAGTGAATTGGAACTCACAGTATTTCTCTTCTTCACCACAAATTCTGTTTCTTATTACGTGTTAGTAATGGCAGGCATCATGGACTCATGATTATTTTTCCGGCAATTCATAGGCAATTGGATTTATGGAGTGGTATTATATTTGTGGGAATGTCAAACCAGTGCTTCAGAGCAAATTAAAAACAAAACGCAGTGACCCTACAGTAAATTGTCCATTAATTGCACAACCAATATGGTTTCTTCATCAACTGTTCTCAGTTGATACTCAATTCTTAATCATTTAGATTTGACCAAAAGAAGTTTAGTTTGGGTCAGTTTTAAGTATCTTGGGAAATAGCAGATTATTCAAGAAGTCCAAGCTTACGTTGGCTGAAAAGACAAAGAGCCCTGGTTTCTACTTGGGCTATTGGCTTTAATATATTTAAGTGCAGTATTTCAGGGTTAGCACAGGTCAAACTGTGAGGGTAGGGTCCTTATTTGCGAATAGACCAATTTTGAGACAGATGACTGAGGTATCTATGTAGGTTTCTATTATAAAGTAGCTGAAAAGATTCACTTGCAATTTATAATGGTATATATTACAAAGAGTGATAAGGAGAAGTAACTGAACATCAGAAGCTTTCTGTTTCACAGCACTGTCTGAATATGCTGATTTATGAGTCAGATACTTTGTAAACTAGCATGAATCTCCCTTCCAAAATGCACCCTTATTATTATAATTCTACAATTTCTGAAAATCATGAACAATGGCAGACATTTGGCTGTAAATTCAACTGGTATCATGAGAGTTAAACGAGCTCATACTGTTTGAGAGTAAAATTCCTTAAACACAGGAATGAACCATGAAAAATCTACCAGTGTTTATGGAATAATGCACAGACTGTCTCTTTTTTCTTTCTCCAGTAATTTTCCACAAAATGGGCATATTCTGGAAGATATTCCTGATAGTGGACTGTCTCTTCTTAGAAGTCTTCAAAGGTAACCATTTCAGTATGTGTTCTAAGTGAAAATTCAAAAAATGCGTCTTTGGTTGCACAGTACAATTGAAAATATTAAACTGACATAAAATCTTAATGGGAAACAGAAAAAAAGAATGTTCCCCCTCCTGTTTGTTGTGGTCCTGGCCTAGTCAGAAATTAAAATCTCCAGGGAGGGTGAGTTTGTCCCCCTTTGAAGAAAAGTAGATGGTTTAGTGCAGATTTTCATCATATTTCCTTTTTTTGTCAGTGTTTGTTTGGCATGTGGATAGGCACTGAGGATTGTAGGATCAGTTTTTAGGAATCATGAGATTATCAGCATAAATCAGTTATTGATGTCTTTGGTCATAAGCGGAGGAGAATGTCAAACTAATCCTGTTGTCCTTGCCCAAAAACAAGAATAATTTATGGTTGCCTCAAGGAAGTGACCATTTTCACGCAATCTACGATTTTCCACAGATCTACCACAAAGGTTTATTTACCTCAGGACTGAATCAGCAGATGCTCTTGTTGAACTCGGTTGCTCAGCTGAGGCAAGTTGTCTAAGCCAATGCAAAAGCAACTGTCAGGAGCTAACATGGGACTTGTAGGGAACACTGAAGTAATGGAAGGACCTTTGCCAATAGAATAGCCAAATTTTTCTGATAGCTGTTGATATTGATTCTTACTTGGCACTCAGCTCTTATCAGAATAATACATGCAATAACGGGAAAAATTGTTTTTATTTTTCAAGTGCATGCTTCGGCCTGGACTTTCAACAGCCAAGAATAGATATTAGGAAAGAGTGAGCATGCGCCTCCTGAGTTTTTATCCATTTGTACAGAAAGTCATGGACAACCTTTTTAAAAATGTACTCCTAGTAGGTGAGGTGTTACTCTGGATACATTCATTTGGGGAAAATGGCCCATCATTTGTTTCCATAGCCTGTATTAATTCCAACATTCTGTTTTTATTATATGTAGTATAAAGTTAAAAAAAACAGTAACTGCTGGATAAACTTATCAGATCTGCCAGCATCTGTGGAGAGAGAAACAGAATGGTTAATGTGTCAACTCAGGAAGGCAATTTTTATTATATGTTTTACATTGACAGCAAAGTATTTGAGCTCGTTTTTCTCAGAATTAAATTAAAAGTAACACTTTCTGTGATCTGGTGGCATAAAATATTGACACACTTTTCAGTTGTTCCATGGTAACATCCAATGCTTGCCTTAGTGATCTTCTCATTTTAGCCAGGTCATCAAGATAGGAGCCAAGCAGATGCAAGTAATTTTGTTGCAAACACTCCCCTGAAACACCTAACAAAATGTGATAGAAACTGATTGGCAGAAGTCTGCAGCCAGGGCACTCATCCATTCACTTATGAATGGTCCAAGGCTCTTTCATAAAGCAAAGCACTGGGATGAAAAGTGAAGTTTGGAACTCTGTAAATGATTATTCCTTGTTTGAGCGTTCCAATGTTTGAACTGCATTTCATTTTGTTTGTGGTGATATTGAAGCAATTAACTCTGACAGAAGATAATTGGGCACAGCATAGTGTCTGTTTAGTTCTATGAATGATGACCATACTTCTTGCTTTCAGGGCCCCAACTGGCCAAGTGCCAAACACTACCAGATGTTTATCCCAACAAAGTTGAATTAAGAGTTGCTCTCCATACATCGTTCATTCTGAAGTGCTCTGGGGAGAATGAAGTGAATTGGGAGATGCCATTTTACGAATCCGATAACGAGAATTTCAGGAACAAAGATGAAAACAACAACAGCGGAAATTTTGTGAAAACACTTGAGATCCTGAATGCAACAGGAATGAATACTGGGCTGTATACCTGCTATTACCCTGCACTCCAGTCTGATGAGGAGCTTGTGGGACGAGATATCTATGTTTTTGTTCCAGGTGCGTGCACGTATAAGAGAAGAGTTCAAGTTTGTATACAATAAATTATTATATTTAACGGACAATGGCTTTATTAGCTGCCATTTTCATATCCCTCCCATAATTTTGTTTGCCCCCATTCTTCTGAAAGTCCTAAGCTGCTGTGGTAAATTTTTAAGGGTACGTTTTTGGCACATGTTAGTCGGTTGGCATCTTTTAAGTGTATGCCAATCCAGTGAGTTTTGCAAGGATTGCAATTGAGATCTCTCATGGCCTCACAAGCACATCCTTTCCAGTAAGATTTATTGGATAGTAAAAAGGAATGTTGGTTGATTTATTTTTCTTCCTCCACTGGTTATAACAACTTGGCTGAGATCAGCTAACTCAGACTGGAGATTGAAGCTGGAATTTCCAGTTGGCTCAATTGCATGCTTGGCATTGTCTGTGCTTCTGATCTGTCAGAAAAACTACTGCTATCTCCTTTTACTTTAGAATTTTTCTCTATTCATTCATGGTGGGCCTTGCTGGCTGGGCTGGCATTTAATGCCAATGCTTAATAACTGGGTGCATATCAGGAGTCAACTACATTGCTGTGGATCTGGGATCATATATTGGCCATTCCAGGGAAGTGATAGCAGTCTAGTCAACAGTAGTGGTCCAACACCAGAGAAGTGAAAAGCAATATACTCCAGGAAGGATGTCACCAAAATCACTCAAGAAAGTCGACACCTAACACAAATTTCACAAAGGCTGAATCTATCTGGATTTTACCATATCGACTGAAAGGAAAATTTTAATTGTCAGGGGGTGGAGCAGAATGCATGATAGAGGTTAAAAATTGTCAAAATTATTATTGCATGGTTTTCCTGCCTTCACCTCTTCTAACACCAGAGGAAAATAAAGATCATAGATTTTCTTTATTGACAGAGATGGTTGAATCTGGAATGTCACATGGATAGATATCTTTACAAATAAAATACAGTGATGTGTTTAAATTATTTTACCAGCAGTCAACTTCCATCCTTACCATCTATATCTCAACAGTCCTATTGTCCCTCTCTTGCCCTCCATGAGTCATAAGTCATTGCTGCCCACCACACTATCGATGCTCTTGACTCCTGTCTTGGTGTGCCAACCTATCTCCCATGCTTGATCATCTACCCACAATTCTTCCTGGCTTTCCCATCCTGTCTTTAATGTCTCTCAGTTTCCATATCTGATTTGTTTCTCTAATTTTCCTCCTGGTTACAAGTTGCTTCTCTTCCTTCTGTGTGCCTGCTCAAACTGACTGTGAATCTCCAATGACATCACTGCTAATGCAAACAGTTTTTAAACATAAGAGCAGGTGAATCTGGTCATGCCAGGCAGATTGTGTTAAACTGTTTTGGTTGTTTTAAAGTGTCGCTTGCAATAAAACGTAAGGTCACATGCCTTGTTACTTAACAAACGCAGGCTTCAATTTAAAAATCTAACAGCAGCTTCAGAAGGACAGAGGGGTCAGAGGCATCTTTGTTTATTCCAAGGATTTATTTATTAAAGCGACATTTCTAATTAGATTATTTCATTCTCACAGCGAGTTAATATAAAAACTGTGACCTCTCCATCTGGAAGGTGAGGGCAGTTTGAGTTGGGCGCTTTCCAGCTCTGTGCTTGGCTCTCAAAGTCAAATATGAGTGACAAGTTGGATGATATCACTTTTTCCTTTTCTTTAAATTGCACCTCCCTTCTGTAAACTGGTTGCGAACAGCTGAAAGTCATTCAAATCAAGAGAAATTAGTTGATGTCACAACCTATTTGCTGCCAAACGTGTAGTAGTTTGAATTAGATAATTTGCTGTAACCGTAGCTATGACTAAAATCCCTGGGGTGTCATCTTGGTTTGACACTGGTGTAAAGTTATGAAATCCAGCATTCATGAATAATGCTGGACAATCTTCATGCAAAAGCTCAGTAGCGAAAACCATATCAAAACTTGCTGAGCATTGGGTCTAACTTGTTGTTCTAACAGAAGCAGTCCATTAGGATATAAGTCATAGAGTACAAATAGTGCAAGGTGTTAATGTGAAATGAAAATACTCTCCAGTACGGTGATTACGGTCAAAGTATTTTTGATGTTGTTTATTGGAGATTTCATAGAATCTCTACAGTGCAGAAGCAGGCCATTTGATCCATTGAGTCTGCACTGACTCTATGCAACAGCATCTTACCCAGGCCGGCCCCTGCCCTATCCCCTAACTCTGTACACCTTTGGACACTAAGGCACCATTTAGAATGGCCAATCAACCTAATCCACCCATTTTCGGACTGTGGGAAGAAACCGGAGTACCCAGAGAAAACTCACACAGATACAGGGAGACAGTCACGCAAGGCCAGAATTGAACCTAGGCCCTGGCGCTGTGAGGCAGCAGTGCTAACCACTGTGCCACCATGCTTTGTGATGTTCTACAAAGGAAAGATTGTGCATTCTGCAAGGGACATTGCATTTATATTTATACAATCATCTTATATTGTCATTCCTTCAAACAAGGCCAAGGCAGTTTATCGTTAAATGCATTATTTTCTTTTCAGATCCTAACTATGTCTTCATCCCACCAACATATTTTGAAAATGTAGTAATGGCGGCAGAAGGTGAAGCTGCAGAAATCCCATGTCGTGTGTCTGATCCAGATGTCCAAGTCACTCTGAAGAATACTGATACTAAGAGCATGATCTCTGCCACTTATCATAATAAAGAAGGATTCAGTGGTCTCTTCAAAGAGGGAACGTACATTTGCATTGCAACAGTCAATGGTGTGGAGCACAGTTCAGTAGAGTACATTGTTAATAGATTTAAAGGTGAAGCAACACTTGACTTTCTTGTCTTCCATTAGAGCAACACTAATTATGATGTATTGATTTGGTTTATTATTGTCACTTGTATTCATGTACAGTGAAAATTATTGTTTCTTGCACGCAATACAGACAAAGCATACTGATCATAGAGAAGGAAAGGAGAGAGTAATTCTCTATTCTTAGTGTTACAGTGATAGCTAGGATGTAGAGAAAGATCAACTTAATGCAAGGTAAATCCATTCAAAAGTCTGCTGGCATCAAGGAAGAAGTTGTTTTTCAGTCGGTTGGTACGTGACTTCAGACTTCTGTATCTTTTGCATGCAAGGTAAAATGAGACCCTGAGTTCCATCAGGTAGATGGAAAAGATCCCATGACACTCTTTTGAAGAAGCAAATTGATATTATCACTGGCCAATACTTACCTCTCAACCAAAATCACAGAGACAGAATAATTGGACATTATCACGCTGCTGTCTGTGGTAAATTATGTATAAATTGGCTCCTTGATTTCCGACATTACACCAATAAGTACATTTCAAAAATGCTTCTGAGGCTGTAAAGCACTTTGTAATGTCCTGGAGTTGTGAAAGGTGCTACGTAATACAAGTCTTTTTTTGCCCTTTATCTTTTCCTTTTAGCTTCTGAGTGGTATTGCTAGATTAATGTTGATGAAACGAGCATAGTTAGTAATTAAATGGGGACTGTCAAAACCAAGTTCACAAAAAGCCTTTGTAATGAAAAAATAGAAGAGATTTTCATTGGACTTCATTCACTGGGATGCATGGTGTACACCACATGGATCCCTTCACAAACTTTTGTATAGTTACTTGATAACCCAATGGGCAAAAGAAATTCTTCCAATGACAAAATGCAAAGACAATTGAAGGTGGTTAATACTATTGTTATCTTTTGAGGATTAATACTTAACTTAAAGATAAAAGTCATGTCTATTTCAAAGTACTTGAAAAGAAATATTATAAATATTATTATACCTGCTGCTACTGCATTGGATTTTAACATTAACATTTTGTACCTTACGTTTTAGTGGCAAAGGACCTTAAAGTTGAAATAGAAGCTGAGAAAACTGTAGTGAAAGTGGGTGAACCCATTTTGGTGACTTGTCTAGTGATGGATAATGAAGTAGTGGATATAGACTGGAATTATCCAAGAAAAAATGTAAGTAAAACCGATTTTCCTGTTTTTCTTATGTATTTTGTTGCCTTGGGTGGAATCAACATTTGGGAGTACAGTGCTTATGTAATGAATGTTTTAGGGATGTGATATTTTCATGGTTTAACTAATATTTCTAACAGTACATTATGATATAAACCTGAAGATAGCAATTACTATATTTCTTCAAATTTAATACGAGATGTAAATAATTTCACATTTAAGATAGCCCTGTCAGTGAGTGTGTAAAGAAACCAACTAGTCATAGGTGATTTTTGATCTAGCATTGTGCAATGAGATAAGATTAATTAATATAAAAATAAAATTTTGAAAAGGCTGGAGATCTAAAATAAAAACAGAAAGTGCTGGAACAGCTGAGCAGGTCGAGTAGCATTTGTGAAGAGAGAAACAGAGTTAAGGATATTAATTAATAACTTTGTAAGAAAGGAACCTCTTGAGAAGGTTAGAATTTAAATTGAATTTGAGAATGCTTTAACTAACTTGCAAACTAAGCTCTAAAAACTGAACAAATTACATAGGCATGAGGACCGAGTTGACTAAGGTTGATTGAGAAACCACATTAATAGATATAATAAACAATTTTAATAATTAATTCGTAATGCACAATAAATATACTTTCCCCGAGGAACAAAACCCTTACAAAAAATACTCTAAGTGTGGCTAATAAGATGAGTTAATAAATAATGCAGAAGGTACATTGAGGTAGGACTGAACTATTTGATCACTTGATCCTGTTTCATCATTCAGCTATACCATGGCTGATCTTCTACCTTAAAACCATTTCCTTGCATTATCTTCATATTTCTTGATATCTTTAATATCCAGAAACCTATTGATCTCCATCTTGATATGCGCAATGACTGAATTCCACAACCTACTGCAGCAGAGAATTTTAAAGATTTGCCACTCTCTTGAGTGAGGAAAGTCCCCCCACTCTCAGTTTAAAATGGCACAACTCTTATTCTGAGAAGGAGAAATCATAATCATTCACGTGGATTCCTTTTTCATTGTAGAAGGGAATTGAGGCAAAACAGGCTATTAAGGAACTAAGACAACCAAGCTTCAAAATAATGACAACCCTGCAAATCGAGGAAGCCACTTTGGAAGACGCTGGAGTCTATGAATGTTCTGTAAAACATGCGACTCAAGATACCATGAAATTAAAGCAGGTTCACATCCATGTTAGTGGTGGGTACAAATCATTAGTGTTTAACTATTTTTCTATTTTTTATTCTGGTGCATGTGCATGTGCATAAACAAAGACATAGACATTTAGAATAAGTTATCTTTGAAAGATTTCTAATAACATCTCACTTGTCACATAAAGCATTCTTTGATTTGATTACTAAATGTTTCATTCAATGTTACAAAATATGTTGGATTCAGATTTAAAATTCCACTAAATGCGCTTCTAACATCTGACTTTAAAATCCCTAGACCACTGCACACCCTGCAGGCTCCCTCTCCCCCCTCCCACCATCACTTTTGCATTTGGTTGAGACCTGTGTTATTTTACTGTACTCACCACTGAACAGGCATATGGGGCAAGTTAAATACTCCCAACCATTTCCTCTCTTTAGATCCATTGTCACTCCCATGTATTGGAAGCAGATGCTCAAGGTGCCTCAATGTAACATTCTACTATCATATCAAACATTTAAAAATTCAGATTTCTTGTTGCATCCAAATGGAAAGCTGAAAAGAAGCACAGGATGGAATTATCCTATGATGGGTTTAGTGGTGGATGGGTGCAGCCAATCTAGCAGGAGTCAAGAAGTTGGAAACTTGCTAATGTAAAGTTACATTGCAGTTGTCCCAATAGTGGATTAATGGTGGCTGGTCATCCCACTGGCAGCTGGCATGAATCAGACCTTCCAATCTTACCTCATGTCAGCGTCCATCCCAATGGCTAAAGAATGTTATGCACAAGGTGTTCCCCAATTCACCAGAGACCTTGCGGTGCTGCGCTGCTCCTGATATTTTGTTCATCACTCTGCTGGGGCAGACCTGTCCCTGTCCTCCGTCTCCATGCTAAATTAGTCTTCTTGGACAGCATTGTGCTGCTGGACCCATGAGCCCTCCTGTGTCACCTTCTTGGTTCAGTACTGCACATGATGTTGAGGGGTACAGGGGTCCTCCACCACCACCACTCCCCCTCCCCCCCAAAGTACCACACACCTGTGTCTATCTGGACAGCACTGCACAGCCCAGGTAACAAAGGTCGGAAGTTTACCAGGGATGGAGGTTAGGGTGAGGGGGTACAGGTTGTGGCGGCCTGATGAAGACATTGATGGGACAATGTGGAAGAGGAGGAGGGCTGTGGAGAGGGCTCACAATGGCAGGCAGAGGGGAAAAGAGATGGATGAAGATAACAGACAGTGGAAGGCAGAAGAAAGACCAACAGGAAGGAAGTTGGCCCCTGACTTGGCTGCATGAAGTGCTCACAAAACAAAGGGATCAAAGGGGTATCAATTGTTGACTGGAAGGGGATGCACATGGACTCCAGATGTGGTGGACAGATGTTCAAGGGGGATGGGCACCGCATAGATGATCAGTTTGGGGGAGAGCGTTTGAAATCTAGGAACAGACTTCTTCTCGAGGCTTCTAGTCCTTTCCATCTGAGTTGCAGACATCCTGCATGGTGCAATGAAGAGAGATGGGCTGGAGACAGTGATAGGAGTGTGCCAAACTCGTATTTATTTATGGTGCCAGGACCTTTGAACCCTTCAGTTGAGGTTGGTGAATCAACTGCTGACCTGCTAGCAGAGTCAGTGAGGAAGTCACCTTTGCATAATTAATGAGGTTCCACACACAGAATATGGCGTGAAATCCTACTGTTCTGATTGGTGGGACAGGCGCTGCCCGAAATACTAGCCACCGTACTTAGTCTCAAGAATTCCACCCAATGAGTGAGAGATACCTTGGGTCAATGGCAGGAGCCAAAATCAGAATTGACCAATGTTTTGCTCTTTTTTGACTTGCTGCATGACTTCTGCAATACACAAGAGCATTCTAATAACAATCAGGATACATTCCCCTATTAAATCTCTGTCAATGCGGTATTACATTGGGAATGAGCATATGAGGATAATTAAACTTGTCCCTTCCAAACATGGTGAAATCCAAACCCCACTGACACTTTCCCTAACTACACAATATCCTGGGAAAGGCTTTTGTAACTAGTGGTAGCGAGATCTTCAAATTAGAGATGATTACCATATTATAGAAAATTTACAAGATGTCTTTCTGGGCTGATGCGATTTTATTTACCATTCTTTTTTCTCATTCCCAGAGAAAGGATTTATCCATTTGGATCCCAACTATGGAACAAAAGAGTTTGCAGATCTGCATGAAGTCAAGCAGTTTGTGGTCAACATTGAGGCTTACCCAGAACCCACTGTATTGTGGCTGAAAAACAACATTACCCTGCTTGAGGATAACAACGAGGTGATGATCAGCACAGTAAAAACCCAGGAAATTAGGTAAAGGAGAAGCCACCATCCAAATATATAGTGAATCACATATTTTCTTGGAAGTAACGCATACAAAACTATGTATTTTCTGCATCACTGTAAAGATCACCAGTTAAATAACCATTTCATTTTCATGTATTATTGCATTGATTCTCAGCTTTCTGTTTCTCTGTAATACCAGATTAGAAACAATCATGCAGTCTAGAAATTCCATTCCTGCTTGGGACACATGTCAAGTTTTAGGCAGTGGGTGAATAGGAAGATGGGACCCACTCAGTATCTGCTGGATTCTGCTGCCTTGAAGCAACCATGATAAATTCTAATGGAAGAATAGTGGATGCTTCTTCTTCTGTATCTGCTCAATGCCTCTGTCTATTTTGATAATTTCCATAAGAACATGAGAAATTGGAGCAGTAATTTCTCTGGCCTTTCGAGTCCACACCACCATTCGCTAACAACACGCCTAATCTTCTAACTCAATGTTACTTTCCCACACTATCCCCATATTCCTTAATTGCCTTGGTGTCTAAGAATTTACCAATCTCCGTTTTGCGTACACTGAGCATCCACAGTTCTAGAGAATTCCAAAGAGTTACTGGAAGAAATTTCTCATTGTCTCAGTCCAAAATAGTTGACTTGTTACCCTGAGATGGTGCTGCCTATTTCTACATTGCCCATCCAGTGGAAATGAGCTCTCAGTAAAACCATCCCAGAATTGTACCTGTTTCAATGAGACCACTTCAGATTTTTCTAAGTACTGAGGCTCTTGCTGCATTGTCAGTGATATTGTCTTTCAGATGCAATGTTTAACTGAGACCCCACCTGCTCTCTGGGGTGAAACATAAAAGATCCCATAGTACTAATTTGAAGCAGAAAGTTTTCTTTGGTCGTCCTTAACTAAATAACGGATTATTCGATAATTTATCTGGAATAAAAATGGAAAATGCTGGAAACTTTCAGCAGGTCTGGCAGCATCTGCGATGAGAGAAACAGTGTTAATATCTTGAGTCTATACAACTCTTCCTCATCTGTAGTTGAGTCATATGGACTGGCTACTTTTTATATGCAAATTGTTTGCCCTGTTTCCAATATAGAAATATTGATGCTACCCTGAGCTAACTCTAAACTATAATTCTCTCAGTTTGCTAAGATTTAAGAAAATTCAGTGCCACCTCAAATTACTGAGTCATTATTTACTATTTGTTGTTGATGTTTTCCAGGTATCAAAGTAATCTAACCCTGATTCGTGCAAAGAAACAAGACAGTGGATCTTACACCATTGTTGTTGAAAATGAAGATAATAGTACCACTTATACATTCTATCTACAGGTTAAAGGTAAATGCACAAGTGCCATTGTGCCCTTTAACTAATCAATATTTGTAGTACACTTTTTGTGATGCTAGCTATGTTAACATGAATATTTGAGATAGTGGTCCTTGTAAATTTAAAATAGTAAAAACACAGATGCATAATGCTGAAAATGCTATGAAAACAGACACTAGAAATAAACAGCAGAACCAGCAATCTCTCAAAAGAGAGTTAATGTTTCAGCACTGGACCAATTATCAGGAAAGATGGGATTGATTTGAACAGGAAGCTTGAGTGCAAAATGCGTTTGCTGCCCAGGCCTCATCTACAAGCAGCACTGCATGAAACAGCTCAAAGCAAAGGGAAGTTTGTCAGCAAGCAAATAAGTTGTGGGATAGGGGTTTCAGGATGGTCCCACAAGGGGATAGGGAAAAGGGAAGGTCTGCTGTGGGGCAATGGATCAGCAATATTCCTTATGAGCCTTGAAGGAGTGCTCCTGTTACTGCTGGTCACACATAAAAAGTACTAACTTTAGACACTTTTCCCTTATCCTTTTTGAAAGCTTCTGACCTGCTTTAATCCAGTGGACAACTGGCCCACTTGGATTGGATTAAAATACAATTAAGATCCTATCTCTGATTAATATGAATTCCTGAGGTCAATGTCTACTTAATCCTATAAATTATAAAATTGCAGGAAAGGGGTGAATGCCAAGCAGGTATTTGAGTTATTCAATTTTAATTGGCTGCCTGCCTGGTATTTGTCCAGCAGTTACTGCTGACAATTGATCTCATGTTAATCTATCATTTCATTTTCTTTGGCCATTTAAACATTCATGATCATGATCAAGTAAACTCTATTAAGTAAAGAGCAAAATATGCCTGGAGTTTTATTTCGTTAATAGTCCAGGACCTTATATATTTAGTCTAATTGATCTTTGCGCATGATTCCTGATATCCTAAGTTTCCATGTAAGTGACATTTCTTAATTTTGTGCAGCCATTGGCAATTCCTTGTGTTATCTCTACCGTTAATGATGTTAGTGTGGAATATTTTGCAATTGCTATGTCTTATATTATTTTTTGATAGACAAATACAGATTAAGATTTTTCATCTTTTTAAAATTTTGTTTACAAGTGCCAGCAAAAATCATCAATCTTGTTGATGTTCATCATGGTTCTGCGAGTGGTCAGATAGTTTCATGTTCAGCAGATGGGACGCCCAGCCCAGAGGTCGAATGGCTCATCTGTACCGATCTAAAAAAGTGAGAACTTAATTATTCAATTATGCAGCATGTTTAAGTGATGAAAATACTTCGTATAAAAAAAATTATTCTGTTAATTTTCATTTCTGCTGAAAAACCAAAGAAAAATTGCATTTGAGTAAAATATTTCCCTCATTGCTTTCAAGAAGCCAATAAATTATATTTTAAATGTTTTAAGATATCATAAATTCCTAGTGGGTAGTGAAATGAAAACAAACCTTCGCAATTTTATATTTTTATATCTTCCCACAGGTGTGCAAATGACTCGATGCTCTGGAATGTTCTCCACAACAATTCGAGTGATATCAGTATTGAGACCCATCAGACAAAGAAAAATACTGTGGAGAGCAAACTGACCTTTCATAAAGTTGATAACACAGTGGCTGTGAGATGCATTGCAAAGAATGAACTTGCAGTCGTTGCACGTGAAGTCAAACTGGTGGCTCACAGTAAGTAATGGCTTCTGTTCCATCCCATACTGTGGGCAGTGGTCCAATGTGTGGCATAGTGGCAGGGATTCTCCCAAAAAAATTCTAGGTGCTGAATCCATGTAAAAACTGGAGTAACTGGTGCTGGTTTTTTTTGGTGGGATTTCAAAATGAACCTCCCACACTCTGAGCATCACAGAATGCCTTAGGGAGATTCATGCTGAAAATCTGCCAGGGGTGGGTCCTTTTCCTGCTGGAGAGGCTGCCAGCATAGTGCTAAGCGGGCCACAACGCATGTGCTGATCTGTCAGAGCGGAGATCGGTTCATGTGCAGTAGTCCAGCACTGCCAGCCTCCTAATCACCCGCATGACAATCCTCCCAGTTGTTACCCTGTCAGCAGTTCAGGCAGTTTTCAATAAAGCATTGGGGATTCAGTGGCAGTCAGTATGTCAGTCACAAGAAGTTTCTCCCTGATGTTAATTGATTGCATCCATTCTGATTTCACTTAAAGAAAATGCCTTTCCCCAAAGCTGTTGGAGGAGCCAATCATTAAGGTGCAGCTCCTCTTCAATACCACCTCTTTAACTCCATCTCTGTTGCTAAATTATCAGGCTACTTATCTGGTATCCAATGCTGGATGAGCAGAAATTTCCTCCAATTAAATATTGGGAAGGCTGTCCCCTAATGACTGACTTTTCCCCCTTGGTTTGAGATTAAGATGGATATGTTGCAAGTTTGATGTCACACTTGATCCTCAGTTAGACTTCTAACCTCATTTGTACTATCACCAAATCTATTTCCACTTGCCTTTGCCCTTTTCACAACTACATAGCTGTCAGCCAATCAGATTGGCTGGAATTGCCCTGCAGAGGGGCTTTCTCTCAAGTGAGGGACAGTAGTCCCATCTCCAGCCAAGTTGGGAGAGATTTTGCAATTTCTCTTGTCCTGAAACCGTAAAATCTTACCCAAGGTCAATAGACCTTGCTGTTGTCTGCCTCTCACCCTCTTCATTGCTTGTGGAGAGCGGGATGGGAAAATTCCAGCTGTTGCAGCTGGTTCTTCAGGTGATGTCATGGGATACACAGCCACTCATTAAATTCTGCCCTTTCATTTTTAATTTCAAGGTGGAAATTTTCCACCCAAAGCATTAACGAAATGCACAACTCTTGGAATAACAACCATTTAAAACCTCTTTGCAGATCTCCATTCTGAACTGACGGTGGCTGCAGCAGTGTTAGTGCTGTTGGTTATTGTGATCATTTCTCTAATCGTGCTTGTTGTAGTTTGGAAACAGGTCAGTAAGTTTGGCAAATTCATTAATGTTACAACTCTTAAAACACAATTTAAATAAATCAAAAATTCCATCCAGTGTATTCTTTGGCAAAAATGTGTGTCTTTTACAAAAGTACCCTGTGATCTTTTTAAATATAAAAATTAATTTAACCCATTAAGGTTGAGCAAATGGTTCCCAATTGGAAGGACAAAGGCTTCAAGATCCGTTTATTCCTGTTACATGGGAATTCTGGACTATATCATGACAGTGTCTTTCTAAATACATATTGATATTTTTTCAGGGATGGTAAATAATGGCCTTGAGCAAACATAACTACTCATGATGGAACTGGAAATCGAATTATTTTGGTTGCCACTTGCTATAATTTCATTAGGATTTAGCTTGGTCTTCAAGATGCAAGGTCTCAGGCTTGCATTTAAGTTTCCAGGATGGCTTTGTGGGGATAAAGGCCCTGTGATTCCCTTATATAGTTAATCAATGTAAACAGAGTGGGTCTATGCAGTTCCAAAAATGGTATTCCCGTACTTTGGGTCTTCTATAGAGTGTGGTTGCGATAGGAATGTACTAGTTAACCAATCTAGGCTAACTCTAGGCTAGAGTTAAGGACTCTAGCCTAGAACCAGGAACTGCAACCTGGAAAATTTATTGTTTTAATATAAGAATTTTGTTGTCATCCCATTAGAAACAGGACCACAGGCAGCTAGAAAACATTTCTGAAGAGGACTGACATGGCTGTCCCATATGTTGAACCTCTCAATCAGTCTTTCCAAAAAGAGGAATATCCCAAAAACAGTAAAGAAATTGAACGCATCCTTTGCCTTACAAGTGACATTAGTGTTGAAGATTCAGAGTAATCCAACTACTCTGTTTATGCCACCATTTTCTATCTCACTGTATATGGTTTAGGATTTATTTAGCAGCTTAATTTCCCCCCCAAAAAAAAACTTCAAAAATATATTTGTATTTCATTGGAAACAGTTTTATTACAGATAATTTGATGGTGCATGAGGACACTAGTGTTAATATAAATAATCTTAATGATGCAATGCAAATGGATTTTAATATAGTCAGCTTAAGACTGGAGGAAAAAGAAGATTCTTTTATTCCAGTATTGTGAACATATTGTTTTGTACAGAAACCAAGATATGAGATAAGATGGAGGGTCATTGAATCAATAAGTCCAGATGGGCACGAATATATTTATGTTGACCCCATGCAACTTCCCTATGATACACGATGGGAATTTCCTCGGGATGGTCTTGTCCTTGGTAAGTCTTCGTTGCTTTGGATCTCAGAGGTTTGGTCCTGAATCCTACTAGCCAGTCATTGCAATTGCTTAAATGGAATGTAACAGGATTGTTGAGTAATAATGCAAAATGTCACTTAATCCTTTTACATAAGGTGATCTGTTCACTCCTTTTAGCCTTGCTTCAGTAGTATCATTGTTGGATTAAAAGGTCAGGGTTCAAATCCCACTCCAGAGAGTGGACACAAAAAAACGAGGTTGACACCATTAACAAGGTTGTCTTCATGAAGAAATGTTAATGTGAGGTTCTAAATCTCAAGTGAAAATAAAAGATTCCTTTGCACAATTCATTGATGAGCTGCAGATGTCTCACTCATGTCTTGGCCAATTTTTCAAGCAATATCATTGAAACAGATTATCATTGCTATTTATGGGATCTTGTTATGCAAAAACATGTTGGGTGGGATTTCATGGCCTCGCTCGATTTGAGACTGGAAAATCCTGCTGGAGGTCAATGGACTTCCCCATTGTCCGCCCCTCACTTGCTTCGATTCCCGTGATGGGCAGACTGGTAGAATTCCAGCGACTGCCTCATTTCCTGCTTATCTTTCCTATGAGGATGCAAAGTGCTGTTCCTCTTAGAAAGATAGAATATAATGTGCACCATCACGCATACTTCCAAAGAAATTATTTTTAATTTTAATTTTAAAACTTTTAAAATATTCAAACTTAATTTACTTTCTGAAATGGAATTTGATTATTTTGACATCTTTGTCCTGTCAGTTTATAATAATGTCCAGAAGCATAAATTATTTATTAAATTATTATTACCACTTTAATTATCACATTCTTTGTGCTTTTTAAAGGGCGAATTCTTGGGTCCGGAGCCTTTGGAAAGGTAGTTGAAGGAACTGCATATGGCTTAAGTCGCTCACAGCCTGTTATGAAAGTGGCTGTAAAAATGTTGAAGCGTAAGTGAGCCTTTGTTATCCACTGCACAGCTGGGCTTGATCTGACATCAACTTACATTGAGAAAATCTTATAAATTGTTGCAGTATGGTTGCAATACATTTTATAAGCTATTTTGTATATGTGGGTTTGTTTTATGGGAGTTTCCAGTTTACAGGGATAAATATTTCACAAAGTGCTGTGCCAGCATGGTGGAAGAAACCAGTATTGCCATTTCCAGTCCCAGCGTGGCAGGACTTGCTTGTAAAATGACACAAGTCAGCCAAAGGTCCATTGACTTTGTTGGCATTAGTATATCCCGCTAGTGGGCAGGATTGGAAGATCTCAGTGCTGATGCACTTTCTCATATGCGGGAAGATTAATTGCAGACAGAGCTATTTTAAACTGTTGTAGTTTACTTTGTCATGGTAAAGACCTAGGAGCAGCTATAACATAACATTGGTAAAGAAAGGGACAAAAGAGAAGAAATAAAATTAAACACTCTATTAAAAACATGTGCCTTGCCATTAAATGTTATTTGCTTTCAAAAAATAAAGTTTTTTTGATAATTTTGTAATTTTGTTTTAATAAAAAGTACATGCCTTACAAATATCAGATCATATTATTTGTGTAACTTGTGCCATTTTTAATTAGTATTTTGTAGCTGACATGTATTTCAAATATTTTCACAGCTACTGCCCGATCCAGCGAGAAGCAGGCCCTGATGTCAGAGTTGAAGATAATGACTCATCTGGGCCCACATTTAAACATTGTCAACTTGCTCGGAGCGTGTACTAAAGCAGGTAAGCATGTTATTTTCCGTTGTCACCTTACCCCTTTACTGTGTACTGTGATCTGAATCCACCTTCAGCAATTGTAAATATTAGCAAAGTATCAAGATGAGATTCAAATTTACCTTTCAACCAATCCATCCTTGTGTTACTCCACACAGCATGTGGAAAATGTGTTCAATTCTGAAATGCATGGTACAATTTTTCTTTTCTGTCCACTAGGTCCGATCTATATTATCACTGAATACTGTTTCTATGGAGATCTGGTAAACTACCTGCATAAGAACAGGGATAGCTTTATAAATCGATACTCTGAGAAAGGCAAAAAGGAAGTGGATATTTTTGGCATAAATCCTGCTGATGAAAGCACAAGAAGGTGAGTGTGTCCAAATTGCTGAATTGGAATATAGTCTCTTGTAATTTACTTTTTAAACAAAGTTATAATGAGATCAATCAAATCAATTTATCATGTTAACAAAGTACTCTCTTTAAATGAACCGTGATATCACTGCATTACTTCACGAGCATTGTGAGTAATGTGGGAAACCTAGGTTGGGGTTTTCCGGCCTCCCTGTTGCAGATTTTCTAGTGGTAGAGGTGGTTCATCATTGGTTGCTGACAGGATCTTCTAGTCCCACTGAAGTCAATGCCTATTTGCATTGCTTGTCAGTTGTGCCGCTGGCAAACTCGCTGCAGGGAATTGCCTTCGGTGGGGCTGGAACATCCCGCTGGCAGGAAGAGCCAGAAAATCCCAGCTCTAGTGAAAGTATTTCCTAATGTTGTTACTTTTATTATATTCTGAATCTTTGTTTAATGATATTGAGTAAAATAAAGGCTATCTAACAGATGAAGAATAATAAGATTTGGACAAAATCTTGCAGAGATCAATGAAGCTGGTGGCCATGAATTCTTGCTCAACTTTGCAGTGCCATTGTTGCTTTACTTTTTAAGAAAGGTGATTAATGAATTTATGAGAACTATAGAGGCAAATCCTGCCTGAGCACTGTGAGAAAGGTTCTCGCACCAATTGTCCTGAACTGCCGCCTATCTCACAGAAAAGCCACACTTCTGGAAACCCACTAAATGTGTTTTTCGGCATCCAGAGGAATCAGAAATATGAAGAACCTGAGATAACACAAAGAACTAGATGGCCTTTATTGATCTGTCAAAATCCTTTGAATCCATCAAACATTCAGTCCTTGGGAAAGTTGACCAGAGATTTGGATGTTCAGCAAAACCTGTTAATATCCTGCGACTTTTGCATGACAGTAATCATCCTTTGCAATGGATTGGAGAATGAGTTTTTTCGTATCTGGATTGGCATCAAGTAAAGCTGTGTGATTGCATCAACTCTCTTCACTATTTATCCCACCTGGTTAAGGAAGTCACTCCTGGTCAAATTACACAAGGGGGCATGATTGAATTTTGACTTACTGGGAAACTTTCAACCTCCATTAGCTGAGGGACAAGATTAAGGTGACTCCCTAGCACATCCATGACTTCAATGTACCAATGACTATGCTGTTGTTGCCCACATTGCAAGTGACTCTCAGACCACCATCAACATTCAGCTAAGAGAGGTTTGATTTCTCACTCAACGTCAGCAAGACCAAAATCTTCAGCCACATTTTCCCTAGAAAAGTGTCCATGTCTTCAGCTATTGTTATTGATGGGGAGATTTTAAGAAATCATTGAATGCTTCCCTTACGTCAGCAGTTTCTTTTATTATGTGGTCACTATTGAAATGTAAATTCAGCATCAGATCAGCAGTGCCAGCACAGCTTCTAAAAATTACACAAATTGGTCCTTGATAATTGAGTTCTCAAAGAAGACAAATGTTTAGTCTACAATGTTACTGTTGCCATTAGCCTTTTTTGTGACAGTGAGACGTGGGTTGCCTTCCAAAGGTATCTCTAGATGCTGGAAAATTTCTATCAGCAGGATACTCAAAGTCAAGTGGGAAGATAAGAGAATAAATTCCTTCATCTTTATTGAAATCTATTCCATCAGTCTCACAACCAGGATCATGTGAAATGAATTCTGCTGTTCTGGTCTGGACAAGCATCTGAAGCACATCCTTTTCCCACAATTAAAGAACGCCATCTGACCTTCAGGAGGACTGAGAACATGGTTTAACGACATTCTGCAGGCCTTATTGAAAAGAAAACAAAATGGCATTGGTGTGCAAAAGGAGCTAATCTTGTTATATGATAGCATGTCCTCCAATAGGCTGAACACGATCATAAACTGACCTCATAAACTCTGTGTGGATTAGCAATGAAAGCAGAATGAGAGAGAGAGAGCAGAACTTTCTGAACTCCTCTTTCTCATAGCAAGTTCTGTCCTCTCTGTCCAAAGGTCTATGGCTCTAGGGTTAGTTTGCTGAGTCACTTGAAGATAAACAAATCTTGAAGCTTGGTGCACATCATCCTCATTCCAAGGGACTGAAGATAATGACTTTTAGTATATCCTGAATAGGATTTTTGAAGTTAGTTAATAAAAAGCATGAAAAATAGATGAGCAGTAACTTCAACATTTCCACTTAATTGTTAGTAAATTCAAGCTAATTATAATATACCGGCATGCATAGAAAATTAATCAAGAGTCATTTTCAAGTCCTATAAGCAACTTCAAAACATTTAACTAGTAGATTGACTAAATTAGTGGCATATCCATTTCTGAACCAAAGGTTTATGGTTATGGACTTGAACATTATTTGAAGATTCAGTATATAATCTAGGCTGGGACTCTGCTACAGTTCTGAAGAAATGCTGTGTTGTTAAATAGTCTATTATTTGAATAAAATATGAACCAAACCTTGTTCCAATCATTCAAGTGGATGTTTCCAATACCCTACCATCATTCAGAGAAGAGTGACAAGTTCCCCTAATGTCATAGTTAACATTTCCTCCTCAACCAATGTATTCAGAAAACAAATTAAACTGACCTTTCTTTTCATTGCTGTTTGTGGGATCTGGTTATTCTGCTGTTGCTTTGACCTACATAATATCTGTCACTGTACTTAAAAGTATTTCATAGGTGAGACATTTCTAAAAGACCTGATGAAATGCAATATGTATGCACTTTTTAAAAATTGAATGAAGAATGCAACAATGTGTAGCGGGTAAGATTGATCTTTGCTGTGAAATGTGAGGTGGAACCCTTTTATATATGGACAATTTTCTTCAAGTACTTTGACTGTCTTCTGTTCTAATGGTGAAAATCAATTTCTCTGTAAAATTTAAGCTAATATGGTTGGGACCATTATCCAAATATATGGGGGAATAGTGACTGATAAAAAATGGCAAAACTGTCACATCCAGTACAAGTCCAGTACAAGTTAGAAAAGTTGCTTGTGTGTAGAAGATTAACACCATGTTATTGTTTTTGCAGTTATGTGATCTTGTCCTTTGAGAACAACGGGGATTATATGGACATGAAACAGGCTGAAAGCACCCAGTATGTGCCAATGTTGGAAAGGAAAGGCAGTTCCAAATACACTGATGTTCAGCAGTACATGTATGACCATCCACCATCACAAAAAAATAACTCCTTGACAGGTAAGAGCAAGTTACCTGTCCTTGTTCTATTTCATTCAATAATATTCGAAACATAGAAGACTTGCGTGAGCATTTAACTGAAGAAGAAGCTCAATAGCTGACTGGATTGGAAAAGAGTTCCGAATCAGTATTGATAATTTTGTAGATATTAGCACCCCTCATAACAGTGAGGAGACATTTTGTGACATTTTGCTTAGTTGAATCTTCTGATCCTCATTTGTGCAATTGTCTTAAATTCACCGTAACAACAACTTGCATTTATATAACTTCTTTTAAGTAGCAAAAAACAGGTTGGCATGATGGCACAGTGGTTAGCACTTCTGCCTTACAGCTCTAGAGTTGTAGGGTGCCTGGGTTCAATTCCTGGCTTGGGTCACAGTCTGTGTGGAGTTTGCACATTGTGCAGTTTCCTCCGGGTGCTCCGATTTCCTCCCACAGTTCAAAGGTGTGCAGGTTAAGTGGATCGGCCATGCTAAATTCTCCTTCAATGTACTTGAACAGCATCGGAGTGTGGCAACTGGGAGATTTTCACAGTAACTTCATTACAGTATTAGTGTGAGCCTACTTATGACTAATAGATAAACTTTTTAAAATGTTCTATCAGAGCATTATCAAACATAAGCTGACACTGAGCCACATCGGAGATATTAGGCCAAAGACTTTTAAAGGAGCACCTTAAGTCCAGAGTGGTTGAGAGCTGGAGATGTTTAGAGAGGAGAACGCAGGGCTTCATCGGCTGAAGGTACAGCTGTCAACGGTGGAATGATTAAAATTGAGGAAATACATTAGAGGCTAGAATTGGAGAAGTGCAGATATTTCAGAGGACTTCAGCTTGAAGGAGGCTGCAGAGAAAGGGAAGAATGAGGTCATGGCGGGATTGAAAACAAGGTAGAAAAATTTTGAAATTAAGGTCTTGCCCAACCTGTTGCCAATGTGGGCTAATATGCACTGGATTGATGAATGAATGCAACTTGTGCAAGTGGGGGGATCTAGGCAGCAGAATTTTGAATGAGCCTAAACTTGTGAAGGATGGTTAGCCTGGAATGCACTGAAATCTAAAGGTAAAATTGTATGGATGAGGGTACGAAGATCAGACTGGGACAAAGTGGGGCAACTGGCTATTTAATAGTGTTTTTATAAATTGTGTAACAAAATACAATTTGTAAGAATTTATGGAAATACAGACTGCATGAAAAATGCTTCACATTTTGGTTTATGAAAAAGTGATGTGAATAAATAAATTGCCTTAAAATTTATTTTTCATTACTTGCAATTGATGTTGTCATGCTGGAACGCTTCACACAGTTTTTCTCCAGTAAATGCTGCTTCAGGTGTGAAATCGTGCTTACTGGTAATGTACTGCTTATTGGTAACTTACTAGAGTCACCATGTGTTCCTTGGTCCAAGAAGTAGAAGGCCAGTTTTTAACTCATGATACCATCCAATTCCTTTCTCCTGATCTTTTTCCTTAAATCTCTTGCTTCTTTCAATTGTTTATTCGTCTTTGTTATATAAATAATGCAAACTCATGATCATGTCTTACTGATAACATTTATCATTTATTCCACAGAGACTAATGAAACTTGGAACCCTCTCTTAGATGACAATTCAGACAGCCTCTCTTTCATGGATCTAATCAGCTTCACCTTCCAAGTTGCACAAGGAATGGAATTTCTGGCTTCTAAAAATGTAAGTATGGGTTGTTTTGTTTAAATAACTACTAATGTAAGTCCACAAAAGCTCTCCTTTTATTTTGACAGATAATCTAATCTGATTTAGCTTTATGTAGTAAAATTAGAATTTTTGCTCTTTGTTTTTATGCAGTGTGTACATCGTGATCTGGCAGCTCGTAATGTTCTCCTAGCGCAGGGAAAGATTGTTAAGATCTGTGACTTTGGTCTAGCACGGGACATCATGCATGACTCAAACTATGTTTCTAAAGGCAGTGTGAGTATCAGACAAGCCACCTCAAA
Organism: Sphyrna mokarran; assembly: GCA_024679065.1. Taxonomy (NCBI): domain Eukaryota; kingdom Metazoa; phylum Chordata; class Chondrichthyes; order Carcharhiniformes; family Carcharhinidae; genus Sphyrna; species Sphyrna mokarran. Next base: position 78,717,971 of record JAGIQG010000001.1, on the reverse strand, counting down.
TTTGAAAATGCTTTCTTAATAAACTCTGCAATCTAAAAAGAAAATTAAAAGGAGGATTCAGGCGCAGTTTTGTCTTAATCAGCATTTGTAAAATCTCCATTATTGGGTTTTTAATAGTGAGTGCAAGAATAAAGTCTGTATTGAACTGCAACTTTGTAATTGTCGCAGTATAGATTCTTATAATTTCAATGTTTGATCTTATGTTCGAAACTATTGTTTGCTCTCATCTTAGACTGTACAATATGTTGTTAACAGTAGCCTATTTAAATTATTATATTATCACTTTTAAAGTCAATTTGTATCTTTTCAATTATATTTTCAGACTTTCCTACCAGTGAAATGGATGGCTCCTGAAAGCATATTTGACAACTTGTACACTTCGCTAAGTGATGTCTGGTCTTATGGCATTCTTCTGTGGGAAATATTCTCCTTGGGTAGGTGCAAGCTATGTAAATGATATTAATCTCTTTATATTCTAATAGCAATTGTTCTTTATGTGAATAGCTGTGTGATGGAATTATGCTCAATGCATAATCCATACTTTGGGGAGTTAGGATAGATAAATATTTTGGGAGACAGATCACAGTGGATTTTGGTCAATTGCTAACCTAATATCTCCATTTTTTAATAAAAGTTAGGCAGCTCCAAGAGTCCTTGCTGCCTTTCTGCTTCCTAGCCCATAACTGAGTGCAACTATATTACTCCTGTCATCGGCCTGACCGAGAACTATAACTCAGCACAGAGCATGGCTTGAACCTGAGGCATCTGGTCTGCAGGAATCAGAACCTTCAGTAGCTGACCCATCCCAGAGCTCCCTTTTTTATTAGGAAAACACCTCGTCAATGCTCAATATCATCTCCTAATGATGGGATCAGTATAGCTAGGTCACCCACTGTGTTGGCTGTTATCTTACTAACAGTGTTGTCACCATTTCTAATGGATTGTTCACAATTTAAAAAACTGAATAATTTGCTTCAAGGCATTATGTGAAGATTTTGTGATTTTATTAGAAGTAGTTTCCAGCTGTAGTAAATAACCAGGGCGTTAATGTTCATTTAACATTCAAACATGAATTTCAATTATTTACATCTTGGAGATTCTTAATTTTGGTAATTCTGTATTGTTTTAATTAATGACTGATTTCTCAATCAAACTACAAATTCAGCATTATGTTAATTGGTTAAGATTAGTTTTTTGCGTGATCCATGGTAACTGCTGAAAAGATTATTGTAGCCATCTGATGCTTTTAGTATCATATACGAATTGTTGTTCTTGTACTTTATAGGTCAGATAATCAGATCTCTCATAATTTCTAACTGGACTATCTTTGCTGTTTTAGGTGGCACACCATATCCAGGAATGATGGTGGATTCCAACTTTTACAACAAGATTAAGAGTGGATACAGGATGACTAAGCCAGAACATGCTTCTTCTGATGTGTACGTTTATAGCTGACAAGCTGATGGCTTTTAATTTCTTTTAGAAATGAACACAAATGAATAACTGTCTTGAGTTTTAAAGCTAATGTTTTGTTTCTTGTTTTAATCTACCCCAACGTAGCTATGACCTGATGGTGAAATGTTGGAATAGTGAGCCTGAGAAGCGGCCTTCCTTTACTCGTCTGGCTGAAATTGTTGGCAGTTTGTTACCAGAGAACTACAGGAAGGTATGACCTGTTGTTTGTTATACAGCACCCCAACATTTTAGTTAGCAGCAGTCATGGTGACCAGTGAGGAAAGAACCTTAGATATTGCTATTCCTAAAATTAAACCATCCTGACAAGATCAATACGAATGAGAAAGGCCATTTACCACATTTTGATTCATCCATCCTGAAAGAATGTAAAGTTTTCTTTTACAATATTGAACTCTTTCTTAAATGATTTCAAGACTCTCTGTAGACATGCCGTCCATGTGTTGATCATATTTTATGAAAAAGGACCTCCTTATATCTGTCCTAATTTTTCATTTTAATGGGTTAAATTTGTGTCCTGTTATCCCACTGTCACCATCTCTGTGCACAGCCAAAGTTTGTTTGGTAGTTTCACGTAACAGAGACCAATCAAGTGATTTACAAAATTACTCAAAACATTTCATCCATGAGCTCACCTCATGATTGCCAGTCATTGGGCTAAATCAGCAATACCACATTTCTAACACTTTGTGCCACAAGGAATCAGGTAATTGTTACCACTTTGAACCATGTTAAATGTGAGAAAGAGGTCTGTCAATGTTAGTGCATCCTGAAAATGTAGAGTACTAGCTGACAATAATAGATAATCTCACCAGGCATATAATAGGTATCACATAGGACAACTATAGACACTGCTTATTGCTAAGGACTAAGCTCATGCCCTGGTTACCATTGTTGTGAATTATATTAATGTATGAGGCACAGATGTCTCCCATGGTACATAAGCCGATATACTCCAAACAGAAACTTTGCTTAGAAGCCCTTTTTCTTTTTTCCAACTGAACAGAGCTACAAACAAATGAATGATGACTTTCTGAAGAGTGATCATCCAGCTGTTGCTCGTATGCATGCAGAATCCAGTGAGTCTTACATTGGAGTCACCTACACTAATGAAGATAAGAAGAAAGATCGGGAAAGTGGATTTGATGAGCAAAGACTAAGTGCTGACAGTGGATATATCATCCCTCTGCCTGATATTGACCCAGTCACGGACAGCGAACCTGGCTCTTCAAGAAACCGGCACAGGTACAAATGTCATAACATTTACCATGAGATGAAATATCCTAGAATGTCCAGTGTGACTGGAAAATTTTAGTTATTTCACTTCAAATTAGAAAAGATCAGTTGGGCCTTTTTATTACGCATAATCTTTATATCAGTCCCCATACCACTGCAATGCATCAGGGAGGTGGAAAGTTACCTGGACGCTTTGTTTTAGGCAGCCCTTAAGCTAGGTACTGCTGAAATAATCTGGGGTCAAGAACAGGAGGGTGTGACTGTGAAGTATGAAGACCCCGAGGTGGCAATGGAGGAGCCTCAGACTCCTCAATTGTTCAACAGGCTTTTGCAATTTTTATAGACAAGAGCAGGGTCTGAGGTTGGATGAGTAAAGTGACTGTGGTGCGAGGAGCATTTTGCCTGTGGTCAGTGGAGGGAAGGGGGTTCTGCTGCCGCTCTGCCTGAGAATGGAGGGGGTGAGGAGGGGGAGGGGCCCAGAATTGGTCTGGGTGATAAGGGGATCAGTAATGTTGCAGGGGGTGGGGCAATGTCTGTGGGGTGTAGATTATCTGGCCCGAGAGTGATGTGGCAGGGGAGCAGCACTTTTTCTTTCTGTGCATGTGCAGTTGAAAACGCCAAACGGAGCTGTAAGATTTTGGACCCTTTAAACCCCGCCGATAGGCATCTGCAGTGTTACTCAGAATTGCTGATATTTTTGCAAGCAGAGCGTATATGGGGGTGCCTGAGAAAAGGTCTAAAAATCGGATCTGAAACACTGCCAGTTACAAGTCTGCCCAGCACTTCGAATCAAAATGGTAAAATAGGGCCCAGTGTGGTTGTATTGGTTATGGTTTTCCAAAATTCCCAAGATTCTGGAAAAGTCCCTTCAGACTGGAAGTTAGGAAGTATAACACCACTATTTAAGAAATGAGGGAGAGAGAAAACAGGGGATCACAGTTAAGTTAGCCCAATACCATATAATTAGTAAAGAATTGTATAGTTAAACATGTCAACATGGTTCTACAAGAGAGAAATCTTGTTTGATAAATTTATTTGAGTTTTTTCAGCATTTGACTAAATAATAGATAAAGAGGAACCGGTAGATATAGCATAGGTGGGAATTCCAATAGATGTTTGATAAGGTGTAACAGATTAATATACAAAATAAAGGCTCATGAGATGAAGGTAATAGATAAACATGTTTAGAAGATTGGTTAATGGACAGGATGCAGAGAGTAAGGATATATAGGAGGTTTTCAAATTGAGAGGCTGTGACTAATGAAGTGTCACAAGGATCAATTTGAGAACTCAACTATTTATACTCTATAGTAGCACTAAGATTAATTATCAGGGAACTATGTATCTAAGTTTGCTGACAATACAAAGTTAAATGGGAAAGCAGACTGTGAGGATGTCAAGAGGCTGCAGAGATAAAGAAAGGTTAATTGAATGGGCAACAAGGTGACAGATGGAATATAGCATGGGGAAATGTGAGGTTATTCACTTTGGTCATAAGAATAGAAATGCAGAACATTTTTTTGAAAGGCCTGAAATTTGTAAATATTGATGGCATGCGACAAAGAAACAAAAAGTTAGCATGAAAGAACAGCAAACATTTAGAAAAGAAAATGGCACATTAGCCTTTATTGCAAGGAAAATGGCGCATGAGAAAGAAATGTTATCACAATTGTATAAAGCTTTGGTGAGACCGCTGTGTGCAATTTTGATCTGTCTAAGGAAGGACATGCATACAATGGAGCAGTATAGCATGGGCTCACTAGCTTGATTGCTGGGATGAGATGGTTGTCCTATGACGAGAGGCTGAGTAAATAGGTTTGTTTATGTTCTCTGTAATATATGTTCATTCCCTGTGGCGGTATATCCCTAAAACAGCAGTTTTCAATCTATTTCAGACCCATTGTAGAAATGCTATTTGTAGATTAATTCTACCATAAGAAATGCATTGCTTAAATGTTTTGCAAATTATTACAACAATGCCATTGCTTCCGTATCTGATGAGTATTCACTTTTAGTTTTCCCACAAAGCATTTCTGGAAATGGAATCTGGCTATACAGGAAGAAATCTTAAGTACCAAAAGTATCAGAGGAAAGTTCATCACCTAGTGTGTTTGATTGTTCAAAGAAAAGATAACTAAAGGAATGTTTATGAAATTTGAATATATATTTTCCTAAACATTTAAATTTCCCTTCTTTTAGGGATGCCATGCAACATTCCTGGTTTGGTAGGCAGGAAGTAATATTTCCTAACCTCTTCAAATGTCATGTAGGTATCTGTTACTAATGGATAATGCCAGGAAGATTTCATTATTTTATATTGAATCTAAACAATTGAGAGCTCACTATAGAATGAATCATGCATATCCACCACATCATGCCAGTCTATGGCTCAGCATAAGGTGCACAAACTCATTGTGCCACCAAGATATTTGCATATATTACGCTTGTTTGCCTTTTATTTTGACACTCTGGTTCCTTTGCAGCTCCCAAACATCTGAAGAAAGCGCGATTGAGACAGGCTCCAGCAGCTCGACTTTTATAAAGCGTGAGGATGAAACCATAGAAGACATGGAAATGATGGATGACGTAGCAATTGATCCCTCAGACCTGGTGGAGGACAGCTTCCTGTAACCAGTTCCATTTATTGTGGGAAAATGAACTGCAACTTATTACAGACATGACTTTTTCTATAACCACTTTTTGAGGCAGCCCAAGGAGAGAACTCTGAGGTGGGAACTTGATAATATATCTCATAGCAGAGGCTAACTTGGAGAGCCATCCTGGGAAAACAGTATGATTTCTATTGTAGTACATATCATGTGCATATTTCGGTGCATTATTTTTCTATTATGGTACTCTCTGTCGTGTTTTTTTTAAGTGTGTTGCACACTGCCATTCCCATGAAGTAAACATGAGGTCATACAAAGTTAGTTGTGTGTTTCAGAGGCCTTTTGCTACATGGAAGATGGTTCCTTTATTCAGATAATTGACTACATTTATTATTTTAGCTGACTGCTTTGTACGTACATAATGATAACCATTACTAAGAATGTATGCTGTGTGCCTGATGTTGTATCATATCATTAACCCTGTAGCAGGAGAAAGACAATGACTATATCAATCCCCAGGTGGGTTACAATAAGTTGTTTATCATTGTGTTCAAATCCACCAAATGTGTTCTCTTCAGTGCTTACTTCCTACGCATTATGAATAATGATGTTTCTTTTGCAAAGCACAATTTTTGGAAGTTATTACATGTGAAGAACACCACTACATCATTGGCAAATTCTATATTTGACTGTTTCAATTGCATATGCAAATTCAGGAATATTCTAAGATATTATAAAGCTGGAGCAGACATGTTGCATTATACATTTTTTGGAATCTACTGGGCTAGTAGGTTGAGCCTACGTCTAACTGACCTGTTTTTTTAATGCAACTGCCAAATGACTAAATGATTTGTCAAGCTTGAAAAATTAATGTGGTCATGCACATCATGTACAGAAGCATATGAGGAGTAATGAAGAGGATTGCTGCTGAAGAAGATTTTCTTTCAAGGGAGCTGAAAGGGAAAGCCAAGTGCCTCTTTTTTGAGTCAGGAGCTAATGGACAACCCGGCACCAGAAGAATTCTTTGCTTTAAATGTAAACAACACAGTGAGGCTCAAAGGTCTTAGTGATTCCTTGTCTGCAACTATTCCACTCAAGAGGATGCCAGAAAGTCCATAATTCCATCTGTAAATGTTGTAAGATGTACTGGAAGTCAATTGGTTCCCATTGTTTCCGTAAATGTTGATTGAGGTGATGATGTGATATCACACTGGAATAGGAAAAGGGCCTTGTAGATAACCCTGAATCTGAAGCTGGAGAAATTAAAGATATTACAATATATTGTATGAAACAGACATCTTATATTCATGGTGAATATTGGACTGTCTGATCATCATGGAGAAGCAGATGTATTACTGAATGCTTTCTTGGAATAACCAGTACATTGGATAATTTGATGATAAAAGTTCTTTTGAGGAAAGTATGTGTGCATAACATATTCTTGACATTTACAAACAGTAGGTTCCAGATATAACTACAATGATTGAGTTTTGTCTGAGGACTGCAAGCAAAGACCTTTATAATCCATCCAGGATCTGGATAAAATTTTCTGTGTACAGCATGAATGTATATGTAGATATCATGAAAGCTTCCAGAGTTGGTCATTAGTTTGAACCCTTCTGAGAAAGTATTTGTCAACTCAAATCAATTAACAATCATCTACATTTATATAATCACTTCCTAATTTGTTGATTTAAATTCAAACTAGTCAACAAGTTTTCCCACATGACTTGCTTCAAATAAATATTCTCACTGAGATAAGCTTGAAGATTAGTAAACTCCACGTGGGAGCTCATCCTTCATCCATTAGCTTATTCCTAATTCAGTGAGATGCCACATGTGCATATCTATTTTTGACTGAACCAAGTGCATAATGAGCCTTTCCAGCTGTAAGAGGTATTGACTGTCAGTAAGACATTGTTACTCAGCTTTTTTCCTATTATATTTTTCTTGCCTTGTGACATCCGGAATAAAACGTGTTCCTGCAATACACAGCAGATCCACTGGGTGGGACTGATATATTCTGCCTGCTGAGCTACTCAATATAATATACATTCCATTATATTTTCTGTATTAATTGTGGCATTATAGAATAATCACAGAGGGAAACTGGCAACAAACTACTTTTCCAGCTGCTTCCAGTTGTTTAGGCACATATTCCGCCATTCGTGATATTACAGATCTCTTAATACTCAGGCCAATGTTGGAAATCAGAAAACATTTTTCTCCATATTTAGTATTGAAAAAAAATAAGTTACTCATGTCAAGTGACGATTGGAACATACGTGAAATCTTTGTTATAAAATGTAAGATAAAATGTAAAGAAAATAATCCCTGATTTTTCAGGCTTAATTGTTCAATGTTCCCATTTAAAGAAGGATTTCAGACAATACCTTAAAAGATCATGTTCAGGATTCTTCAGCTTTGTCCGCGGCTGTGATTCTCTGGTCCCACTCCTGTGAATGGAGATTTGGCTGAGTGCCAAATTCTTCGTTCTCATGGTAGTGGGATGTGCAAGACCAGAACTTTCCGGCCCAAGTTAATGCAGCAGAGGAATTAATGTAGCATTACCCAGGAAACATGACTTTAGCTTTGAATGGCTTGAATGTTAAAATGTGGTTAAACTTTTATCCGGTGATCTTACTAGATGACAAGGGACATTGGATATATATAATGATGTTATACATCATTTCTGTATATATATATGTATATATATATATGTGTATTTCAGTGTAGTCATCTGAGTTACTGCCGTACATTTATGTCTAGCTGTATCACTGCCTATGTTTATATTTTTGACTGTGATGTACTCCACAGGCACGTTACATGTTGCACTTTTGAATGTCTAAAGAAAAGTTATATTTTAAAATTTACAAAAAAACGTAAAATGATTTCAAAGGGATCGAATTGTGAAAGCGTGGCTAGACTGTATGTAGGTTAAAGTCTCAAACATTTTATTATGATGAAATTACACAAAGTTTTAAAGACCTTTTTTTTTTAAGAAAATCTTTATGTTACATCAAATACACATTGTCTAAACTCAGAATCTCTATTTCAATAAATCCAAATGAATTTACTCATTGAGCTTGTACCATCTTTCCTTCTCTCTTACTGTTACTTCCCCATTTTTCATCATTGCGTCATTAGTAAGATTGCTCCAGGGTAATCTACCTCTGGAATATCCAAAATTTGTGTTAGACAATTTAATTGTGACTGCAATAATTTAAGATTATTCATTTGTGTCACATGTAGGTTTACTTTAACACTATAATTAATTTACTGTGGAAGTTTCTTAGTTGCCACACTCCGGCATACTGAGGGGGGATTTAGCATGGCAAATTCACCCAACCAGAATGTCTTTCAGACTGTGGGAGAAATCTGGAGCACCTGGAGGAAAACTGCACAGACACAGAATGAATGTGCAGACTCCACGCAAACAGCGACCCAAGCCAGGAATCGAGCCCAGGTCCCTGGTGCTGTGACGCAGCAGTGCTAACCATTCTGCCACCACAATATATGTAGTGGGGAAAGGTAAAGCTGTTCCTGTGCATATACACCTCTTGTACACAAAAAATATAACTCACAGAATAAAATTTCCCCCATTATTACAATTCGTATTGCAAATGGTGTTAGTCGTCTAAACTAGGCTTGTCCAACCTTTTGAGGTGATGGGCCACATTTCATTTTTCTTCTCACCCTAGTGACAGATAGTCAAATTGAGATAAAGTTTCGTATAACAGTCATCACCAATTTCAAAAATACCATTGTCAAAGTTATACATTTCAAAAAAGAGTAATTAATAAAAATGCTCATTAAAATGTGCCAAACAACAAAGTTCATCAACAAAACCACTTCTTTTTTTGCTTATGAAGCAGAGCTAGAAAGAGAAAGACAGACTCTGCTCCATGGTTAGCAAGTAATGGTGGGGACCAGACCATAACTAAGGAGTTATGTTTAACAAACGTTAACCTGGCATTTACCTCTGGCGGTGCACATTCTGGCCTTGCCAGGCTTCACATGAAAGCAGATGTTGGATGTGGGTGACTTTTCAGCCTGGGGTTCCTCCTCTTCTGAGCTGCTTTGTTGGTAGGTTTTTGGGGAGGAGGAGGCAGGAGCGGTTTGTGTTCTCATTCACTCAAATGTAGGGGCTCTCACTCTCATATAAAATCACCCAGATTTTACCACCACTAGTAGCACCACTCTGGCACTGTCCCCTGGCACTGCCAGAGGTCAGTGCTCATGCATGTCTCTCCCCCTCTATACATAGATATGCCCCTGGTGGATTCCCCTCGACTGCTGCACAGTTTTCAAAAGCAGAAGTAGTGCGGGATTTTCCGGCCACACTCGCCCCAATACCAAAAAATCCCATCTGAGTTCAACCTTTGTACGATCTGCCCCCACTCGCTATGATTCCTGTGGTGGCTGGCAGGGAAAACTCCCCCTGCAAAGTTTGCTGATGTGGTATCATATCACTGAGTGGGGAGTTTTAAATGTGGGGTTTAATACGTTGGGGAAGCCCGCTAATCATATTGACATTTGTTAAAATGTTTTGAAATGAGTGGAAACTTTGTTATATCACTGGCCCGGGGGTATGGGTGGGGGGGTGGGGGTGGGGGGGGTGGGGGTGGTGGGTGGGGGGGGGTGTGGGGGGGTGGGGGGGGCAGGGAGACGGTATCAGAAAACAGCACCATTGAGAACCTCGTTTTGTGTTTCTCATGAGATTTTGTGCCTGGGTCACCATTCGCGCTTGTGGTGGACATACACATGAATTCACCTTCATTAGCTCTTGCATGCAACTTTCTCATGCACACATTCTCTCACATTTGGGGTCATGGTAGCACAGTGATTGGCACTGCTGCCTCAAAGTGCAAGGGACTTGGGTTTGATTTCCGTCTTGGCTCACTACCTGTGTGGAGCCTGCACGTTCTCACTGTGTCTGCATAAGTTTCCTCTGGGTGCACCAGTTTCTTCTCTTGCAATCCAAAGATGTGCAGGTTAGGTGGATTGGCCATGCTAAAATTGCCCCTTAGAGTCTTAAGATGTGTAGGTTGGGTGGATTAACTATGGTCAGTGCACACGTTTATGGGGATAGAATGGAGGGAAAGAGCTTGGGTGGCATGTTCGTTCAGAGAGTTAGTGCAGATTTGATGGGCCAAATGACTCTTTCTGCACTTTAAGAATTCTGTGGTAATAGCATTTCTCTGCATCGAATATCCATCGTTATCTATTCAATTGAATAAACATTGTAGGGCACTGAAAGAGTAAACTGATCCTTCAGCAGATGCTATGCGCAAATATAGATTTCTTTAAACTGGGTGCTCATTAAAAGACTTTTACTATAAACACCAGCAGATGAGAGCGGATGCAAGTGGGCCTACGTTGTGATATCTTCGTTTACATCTGTTTGTACTTGCACAGACTACTGGCTCCTATCCCATCTCATCTCATTCTCCAAACTGATAAAGTCCCATTAGACCCTGTTCTTTCCCAGCTCCTTTATTCTACTAACTGATTAAATAATGTTACATACTTATCAGATGGCACCCCTGTGAGAAAAACTGCATTGTCTCCTCTGAATACTTTATTAATAGACTGCTGAAAAGTGGCTGGTACAGTCCCAATGCTAGTAACCTATGTGAAAAATAGTGTAAACTTCCAGTGCAACAAACAAATTGAAAGTGTTTATCATATGTTTGGAGAGCCTATTGACACCAGTACACTGTGTTGGATAATTATATTCACTGAATTCAAGTTCACACAGCAAGAATTGAAGTCAGAGGCTGGAAATCTCTGGCCGTTCATGCCCCCCTGTTGCTACAGCGAGGACCGAGAATTTGGCGCTCAACCATATCTCCCTTCACTACAATGGGATCAGAGACTCCTGCTGGTGTGAACGATGGTAATCCCACCTATGGCTTTAGATTATGAGTTTCTAGTCATCCTGAAGCCTGGATGAAAGAAAGAAAAGACTGTACAAGTTTATTACCTCAAAACATTCCACAATTCTTCCTAGCTAATTAAGTACATTTAAAGTGTAACCATTAATTTAGGAACATTCAGGTAACACAAATAGACCTAAGGTGATTGACCAGAAAAGCTGATCTTGCGATGGTCAGTGAGGATAAATCTCCAATTTCTGTGTAGTAGAATAAAAATTTACACAATGGTGTCAATAAGCTGTGTTGGGCCAACTGACAAGCAGAATCTTTTTATTGTCCTTTTCTTTCCATTGACAAGGTCAGCATTTGTCGTTCATCTGCAATTGCTCTTGAACTGAGTGGCTTGCTAGGTCACTTCAAAGGGCACTTAACAATCTGGAGTCACATATAGGTCAGACCTTAATATTCTGCACTGTCTACTTTCCTTCTCTATGAACAGTATGTTTTGGCTGTATAGCGGGCACAAAACAAAACTTTTTCACTGTATACTAATACTAGTGACAATAATAAATCAAATCAAATCAAAGACCAGGTAAGGATAGTAGATTTCCTTCCTTAAGGGCTTTAGTGAACCAGATGGGTTTTTTATAACAATCAACAGCAGTTTTATAGCCACTACTGAAAATAGCTTTTAAATCCCACTAACTGCCTCAGCATGATTGGAATCCATGTCCCCAGTGCATTAACCTGGGTCTCTAGATGACCAGATCTGCAACATTACCACTGCACAATGTTCTGTAATAGTCCATGGTGTTTTCCTTCAATTTGAAGAACCAACTGATTTGATCATCCCAAAGTAGACAGAAGCAGGAGGAGGGAAGAAGTCAGAAAAGATGGAAAGCCATCAATCCACATCACTAAGCTGAATTTTAACTTTTGGACTTGCTCACAATGGGAGGGATGGACAGTGATTCAAAAGTGCACTAGTTCATGGAACGGGTGTAGTCAGTTTCCTCAGCTCAATCAACTGGAGAGGCAGGCCTGATGATATCCAAGCTCTGACTGTGCAATCCAGTATTTTATACAATTTGATTCTGTTAGGACTTCAAATGGTAAATGTGTCATGATGTGAGCTCTTCGAATAAAGAGTTTTAAATCTCTAGTGAAGGGAGGGAAGTCACAGCAAAATAAAATTGAGAATCAGAAGATTGAGTAGCTTAAAACCTCCAAATCATGGGATTTTTTCTTCAGCTTCTGCCGTGGCACAGAGAGGTATTCCATTCAATAGCTCAGGCAGACAAATGAGGGAGGATAACAGCAAATTATTGCAGATGCTGGAAATCAAAACAGAAAATGCTGGAAAATCTTGGCAAATCTGTCAGCATCTGTGGAGAGAGAATAGAACCAACATTTCGAGTCTGGATGACTCTTCGTCAGAGTTGAAGATAATAGAAAATAAGATGATACTTATATTGTCAAGGTGAAAGAGAGGGATTGACAAAGATGGCTTAGACAAAAAAATAAGATTTCTCAGTAATTTCTTTGAATCAGTCGCAGCAGATTTGACTTGATGTCTATCAATACTGTTTCATGGGCAGCATGATGGAACAGTGTTGGCGCTGCTGCCTCACAGCACCAGGGACCCTAGTTTGATTATGGCCTTGCGTCACTGCCTGTGCAGAGTCTCACCATGTTTGCATAGATTTCCTCCGGATGCTCTGATTTCCTCCCACAGTCAAAAGATGTGTGGGTTAGGTTGATTGACCATGCTAAATTGACCGTTGGTATCAGGGGGATTAACCTGGTGTTCTGAGACTTCTTACTGTGTCAGGGAGATTAGCAGAATGAATGTGTGGGGTTACAGGGATAGGCCTTGGTTGGATTGTTGTCAGTGGAAGCTTCTTGGGCCCTATGACTTCATTCTGCACTGTAGGGATCCTATGATTCTATGAATGGAAATAATGGTCATCATGGTGAAGAAAGGCACTGATGGTGGCTATTAAGAGATCAGAATTTGCAAATGACAGAACAAACGTAAGCAGATTATCAAAGGATAACCTGAGACATGTAACAGATGTCCCTAGCGGAGTGAAAAGAGAGAAGATGGTGGTGGGAAAAAGACGGAAAATGAGATTCAAAAAAAGATAGAAAGATGGAAGAAATGAAAATAACAAATAAAAAAAAGAAATAAAATAAATGGAAATGGGGTGAAGTTAGAGGAGAGAGTTCATTCTCTGAAGTTGTTTAACTCAAGGTTTAGACACTTTATAGCCTTCCAGCTTTAACAGAAGCTGAGGTATTGTCCCTCCAGTTTGTGTTGGCTTCATAGGAACATTGTAACAGGCCAAGGATGGGCAGGGGGACATGAGAGCAGGATGGTGTGTTGAAATAGCAAATGGCAGGGAGGTCTGAGTCCCACATGCGGCCAGACTGAATGTGCTTTTGCAAAGTGATCAGCCAGTCTTTGTTTGGTCTCTCCAAATGAGAGAGGATTCCTGTTTCAATTCTTAGCTTGAGTTGAATTAGGTAAATTCCTTTACTTTCTCTTTCTTCAGGGCAGCATGGTGTCCAGGTGGTTAGCACTGCTGCCTCACATGCCAGGGATCCAGGTTCAATTCCAGCCTTGGGTCACTGTCTGTATGCAGTTTGCACATTCTCCCTAGATCTGCATGGATTTCCTCCCAGAGTCCAAAGGTGTGCAGGTTAGGTTGATTGGCCCCCTTTCCCCCCCACTAGTGTCAGGGGGATTAGCAGGGTAAATGTGTGGGGTTAGAGGAACAGGGCCTGGGTAGGATCGTGTTCAGTATAACTTGATGGGCTGAATGGCCTCCTTCTGTATTGTAGGGATTCTATTGTGTCAAATTCACTTATCTTTTTTCTCTTTTTACTTCCTCAGCAAATGGTCAAATTTTAGCAATGTACTCCTTCTCCGCTATCATGACACATCATCTTCTTTATTCCAAAAATTCGTAATATTTAATAACATTAATACAATGTGAACATGGAGCAGAGATTAAAATAAATTCAACCTAGTCCACATTACAATAAATTTACCCTGATGGAACATTCACAAAATCTTAGATTAGAAATGCCCATGAAACAGATAGAGTTTCAGTGAGACCAGTTGGCTCATGGTGTGACAAGCGTCTGGGTGGATTGTTGAGAAATCCATGGAATCTGCTTTGGTTACATCTGTCATTTACTTTGGAATGTGAAATATCTGACTACAGTTTGCGTGTTTATTCACAAATACCATATACTTATCCTCAATATTAAAGTATGAGATAGATATGGTAAGTTGTTTTATTTTACCAAATTGTACGTGCCTGTAAAGTTATAGCTGGATGAAGAAATAGTGAATATTTGAATAATTTCCTTGTGTTCATGTTGAGATTCTTACAATGCTTTTTGTCTGGTGTAGTTAATTTTTCTTCTTTAATTACTGTTTTATTCTGTGTTTTATGTGTGTTAAAGGTTCATCAGCAGGTTCCTGTGAATTTATTCTATCAATCCAGGTTCCACACTGGGATCTGACTTGCCAGTATTGCTCTCTTCCATCAGGAAAAAGATACAGAAGTCTGAGGTCATGTACCAACTGACTCAAGAACAGAATCTTCCCTATTGCATCACACTTTTGAATGGATCTACACCCTTTTCCTGTACCCTAGCTATGCCTGTAACATTACATTCTGCATTCTGTCTTTTCCTTTTCTATGAACAGTACGTTTTGTCTGTACGGTGCACAAGAAACAATATTTTTCACTGTATATTAACACATGTGACAATAATAAATCAAATCAAATTCAAAATTAACATCAGCTGGAACAATAACACAATCATATTCTTCCAGAGAATTTATGAAGAGAGGAAATTAAGCTGCAGCTCAACTCAACATTGTGATAGCTACAAAATGGAGCAAAATCAGTAAAAATCATAGAATTCTACAATGCAAAAGGAGACCACTCAGCCCATCGAGTCTGCAGTGACACCAATCCCACACAGATCCTATCCCCTTAACCCTGCTAATCCCCTTGACACTAAGGGGCAATTTAGCATGGCCAATCCACCTATTCTGCACATCTTTGGATTGTGGGAGGAAACCAGAGCACCTGGAGGAAACCCACACAGACATGAAGAGAATGTGCAAACTCCACACTGTCACCTGAGGCTGGAAATGAACCTGGGTTCCTGGGACCATGAGGCAGTGGTCTGCCACTGTGCCACCCTATTGAAGAATTCACTTTGAAATTCTCTCCAAATGTGACTCCCATTTGGACAGCTTTGACAAATTTCCACCTGTAGGGTTTAATCACTGTTTAAGCCTACAGGGTTTAAATCTTGCCTTCTGTGGTTTCTTTCTCCTGGATCTCTGAGTACACTCAAACTTCCCCTTTCCACCACACTTTCAGATCTTCGGCCAAGCAAAGCATCACTGCTCCAAAAGTCCTCAGTAGTGAGTCACTAACCTTCAGCCACCTCCTTAGATCTTCATAGCTTCTCCTAAACCCGTTTTGCACCAGGTCTGCTCCCTGCATCTCTTTCTTTAACTCAGACAGCCTTCCACTGCTCTTTCCCTTCAACCTAACAGCACCTATTTCTGATTCCTGTCTTTGTTCCTGCCTGGCACTTGATTCTGGAACCTTTACCCGTTCTTTTCCCATGTCCTGTTCTCTTCTAATCCCCATGTCCTGGAGATCCTGCTGCAAGATCTGAGGGAATGCAGTGAGGTGAACTTTCCCAAGAATGGGAGGAAGAGGACAACCTCTGCAACCGAGCAGGGATTGGGGAAGTGGTTCGGCAACAGAAAGAACACCTTCTTTGAAATGGTGCTCTGGTTTCAGTCACCAGAGCTACAATTTTACTTTTTTTTTGCTTCCTTTTCTTCTGCACAGTTCTGTTGGGTTTACTACCAGCCCAAGAACGTAAAACCACTAACAGCGCAAGGGCAGCCCTTTTGTGATTGACGCATGCATGAAAACACTGAACTATGTTAAAAAGAACCCTGAACTGCACATATGCTGCCATTTCCTGGATTGTGCATGAGCAGAAGGCCTTAGCTCCAACCTTCGACGATTGACTTAAACGTTAGTATTCACATTTTATTGCAGCGGTAAAATGAAACATGAGAATTGGGGCTCTGGCGAGGCTTAGTGTAGGAGGTTGATCGTGGTGGGAGCTGGGCTGTCCAATTGTAGAAGTTCCTCGGGCAGCCACCCAGGTCCTGGATGTGGATGTAGAGGCAGTCACCTCCTGAATCTGACAAGCTCTTGCCTCTCTAAAGCTGGGAGTTTCCTGAGACTATAGAAATCTGGACAACAAAAGTTAACATTGAAAAACAATGAGGCTCACAGACACTTAGCAAAACATTATTTCAGAAATGCCAGATGTTCAATTACCATAAACTCATTATCCAGATCAAACCTTCTCCCAGCTTGCTTCATATAAGGATTCACTGTTTTCCTTCAATAATTTCAGATGATACATCCTGCTCCCATCTTGTCATGATGTGGAAATGCCGGAGTTGGACTAGGTAATCACAATAAGAAGTCTCACAACACCAGCTTAAAGTCCAACAGATTTATTTGGTAGCACAAGCTTTCAGAGTGTCACTCCTTTATTTTGTCGCGCAACATGTGCGCCATATAGAGCAACTCTCGATCCATCTGTCACAAAGTGAAAAGCTTCAACGACATCCCTCCTTTTTCAGCAATATTCATATCTAGAAACTTATGGCAGGATATGCAGGAAAGATGACTAAAAAGGACATTTGTTTATAAATATTTTGAGATCATAAAAACAAGCCTATATTTCTCTTTTGGGTTTAACTACCTTGTGCTTTTCCAGCATTTATTTTATTTTGAACTTGTGCATTGATAGTTTTCCCCATGTCTGGTTTTGATTCCAGCAGATATCGAGCCAGAATCCTGCTCTCTGAATCTTGAGAATGATCTGGTGTGTTTGCGAGCAGAGCAATGATTACATAGTGACTATTCAAGCTTTAAGCTGTTGTGACCTATACCTTTAAATAAGGACTGTCTGGAAAACCTGAGTCACACAGCACTTACACAGTAATCACAGTATTTTGAGTAATATATATCTTGTAATGATGCATTTTGCAACTATTTATGTCACTGAATTGTGGATTTGGCAATGAAGGAAAAGCTGTTTGTGAAATGTGCACTTTAAATGGCTCATACTCTTCCTTGCTCATCCAGGGTAATTCTCATTTTTTATCAACATTGGTTTGTTCATTTGAACATTGTGCGGGAATGGATCCCTAAATGAGCAACTCTGCGAGGCTAGATACAGTGAGTGAGATTAGCAGTGGGAGCCTGACATTATAGAAGGAATACAAGCTGCTCCAGAACAGCATTAACAGCACTCTTGGTACTGATGTTTGTCCAAACTACTGAGTTAATTTGGGGGAAAAGAGCACTGCACCATTTTCATCTTTTGAAGATGTGGGATACAGAGGTGTAATAGTCATAGTGATAGGCAAGCATTCTGAAAGGGGAAAATTAATAATGACATGTGTGTAAAATTGTATACTAAGGACTCAAGATGCAGCTGCAAGACCTTGTGGGAACTGAGCAGGGTGGGAGTTTTCTGACAAAGGTCTAAGATTCTGCTTTGTCCATTGGCATTCAGTGTTAAACATCATAGCTGTTGTGTAAACATAATGGTATCGTCACTGTAATATGTTCTTTTAAATTCATTAATGGGATGTGGATGTCGTCCAACATTTATTGTTCATCCTTAATTGCTCAGAGACAGCAGTTGAGAGTCAACCACACTGTTGTGGCTCTGGAATTACATGTTGACCAGACCAGTTAAGGATGGCAGATTTCCTTCCCTAAAGGGACTTTAGTGAACCAGGTGGGCTTTTCCAACAATCGACAATGGTTTCACGGTTATCAGTAGATACTTAATTCCAGATATTTTTTATTGAATTTAAATCCCCCATCTGTTATGGTGGGATTCAAACCCGGGTCCCCCGGAACATTAGCTAAGCTTTTGAATTAATAGTCTAATGTTGAAACATCTAAGTCATTGCCTTCTCATACATATATGAATATTGACTAGATAACTGTATTAATGTATCAAATTATGTTAATTTATGATAGATAAATGCAAATAAACTACTCTATAATTGTATAAGATTGATGTATCATATTTGATTGAGAAGCTTATGTATAGCTATTGCTATACATATGCATATACTTGAATTAACCAGCGAACAAAGAAACCTGAGTCTCCTTTATTCTCTGTGGAAATGGAGGGTACTGATTCCTCCCTGTCACGAACCAAAGGCAATTGTCAGTAAATATGATCATTCGTTCTCCAGAAAAAAAGTGAAAAATTGTTGTGAAGGACAAACTGGTGAAAAATGCTTTTCAGGAAGGAGAACCCACTGTGCGGGTTAGGTCTAGTCTGATCTATATATTATTCCTGTATCCTATGATACCTTCATAGAATCATATAGTGCAGAAAGAGGTCCTTTGGCCCATCTACACTGCACCAAACACAATCCTACCCCGGCCTACCCCACATCCCTATATACTATACCCACTAATCCCTCTAACCTATGCAGAACTGGATACTAAAGGGGCAATTTCTTAGCATGGCCAATCAACCAAACCCACACATCTTTGGACTGTGGGAAAAAACTGGAGTACGCAGAGGAAACCCATGATGATTTGAAGAGAATGTGCAAACTCCAACAGGCAGTGACCCAAGCCAGGAATTGAACCCGGGATCCAGGAGCTGTGAAGCAGCAGTGCTAACCACTGTGCAACCATGCTATGCTACACTCTCTAAGATGGTCTAGCAAAACACTCAGCTTAATAAAAATTAAGCAGCTAGTCCACTGCCACCTCCTCAGGGCAACTGGGTATATGCAATTAGTATGACCCAGCTAGTGCTGTCCACTTCCTGAAAACAAATTTCAAAACAAAATCCCTGTTTTGAAACATAAGTAAATATAATTGGGATGTTACAAGGAGTAGCTGCCTCAATAGATTAGCAACATTTTTTGCCCTTGAACTATCAGTATCATAGAATATTACTTTTCACGCCACAATGACATAGAGTAGAGTGTAACAAATATTATTGCTGGGACCCTTTTTCTCTTTTTATTCTTTCAAGTGATATTGGTGTCACCAACAAGGTCAGAACGTGTTGCCCAATCCAAATTTCCATTAAATCAATGACTCAACAACATTGCTGTGGGTCTGGAGTCACATGTAAGCCATACCTGGTAAATACCAGCAGAGTTCCATTCCCAATGGACATTAGTGAACTGTTCGGTTTGCTTGATGGTACCGATAGTTGTTTCAGGTTCACCATGACTGAAGCTAGTTTTAGATTCTAGATTTATAAATTAAATCGATATGCCACTAGGTGCCATAGTAGATTTGAACCTCTGTATGTCAGAGCATTAGGTTGGAGCCTCTGAATTACAAGCCCAGTGACATTATCACAATGGCACCATCAGCCCATTCTCAAAAAAAAACACAAAGGATTAAAGCTTGATAAAACTTAATAGTCTAGTTTATTTTATGTTGATACAAACAATTTTAGCTTTGCCACAAGGCAGATCGATAATGTAGGCGGGATTTTATGGGCTCATTTGTACCAAAACTTTAAAATCCCACCCAAGGTCAATGCTCTGCCCCTCACCTTCTCCGCTTCCTGTGGCAGATGGATGGTAAAATTCTGGCTAAAGCCACTGAAATAAAATGATGGTAAGAAGTCTCATAATACCAAGTTAAAGTCCAAAAGGTTTGTTTGGCAGCACTAGCTTTTGGAGTCTCAGGCTCTTTCATCAGGTGACTCGCCTAATGAAGGAGTCTGAGAGTCCAAAAGCTTGTGCTGCCAAATAAACCTGTTGGACTGTAACCTGGTTTTGTGAGACTTCTTACTGTGCTTACCCTACACCAAAATCAGCATCTCCACATCAGGAATAAAATGATGAATCCACTTGGACAAAATAATTTCACATCACTCCAACTCTGCACTAATTATGGTGTAACTGTTTTGAACAAACTATATAAAAAAACTTTTCAAACTTCATGTTCTAATTCTTGTTATGCTCACTTAGGTGAGAAAGGAAGGAGGGAGGTCAATGCTGGAGAATTAGAACACTTTCCAATTTGGGCTCTTGCTGTCCCCACCCAGGTCAAATATAATATGTTGTCCTATTAGCAGCCACAACATTCTTTTATGCACCAAGGTACATGTTTTCCATTTTCCGTGCCATCTGCGTGGAAGTCTGTGTGGCTGACATTACCAATTAAAGCCAAATTAGTGATAACTATGTTTCTTTATAAAATAAAATTGCAACTTTGATTGCTTGGTCCAGTGAGAGCAAAATACTGTTAACAATCCATGGATTCCTGACTGACTGATTTAAAATGAATTGCATTATTCACGAGCAATTGTAGGAATCGTGATGTTGCTACACTAACCTAATGAGGACTGAACTGTCCATTGTTCAAATAGCTTGCTCAGAAGGTTTGTTCATCAACAGCATTTTACCAGACTGAGAGCTGCTGACGTAGAACCAAGCTGCTGCCTGAGTCAAGTATTTAAGCACACTGTGAAAAATATTCAAAAGTGGTAATCATTTAAAAGATCACAGATGAATAAAGATTTCATTGTTTGAAAGGAAATGGATAGCTCTTCAAATTTTATTGGAACATTCAATCAGAGAGTTTTTGGCAATGTTTATTGTAAAGGATCATGTACTACACGAGTCTTTAAAAATTCATTCACAGAACATAGGCATCATTGGCAAGGCCAACATTTATTGTCCATTCGCTCACCACCCACATCTCCTTTCCATGTCCCTATTCTAACCTTATCACAGTGGCAGGGACCCAGATTCAATTCCTGGCTTGGGTCACTGTCTGTGCAGAGTCTGCACATTCTCCCCATGTCTGTGTGGGTTTCGTCCCGGTGCTCCAGTTTCTTCCCACAGTCTGAAAGATGTGCTGGTTAGGTAGATTGGTTATACTAAATTCTCTCTCAGTGTACCCGAACAGGTGCCGGCGAGTGGCAACTAGAGGGTTTTCACAGTACTTCTTTGCACTGTTAATGTAAGCCTTTTTGTGACAATAATAAATAAACTAAAAAACTTTTTATCGCTTTCTGTAGTTGACTCTATCTCTTTTTAAAACTGACCCTATCTCTTTTTATATCTGACTCTGGAAAAAAGCTATCCTTCTATTCGCTTACGTTGATACTTTCAAATTCCCAATTCTTTAATTTCTGAGCCTCTATTTGACCCAACATTTCTGCAGCAGCTGATTTGCTCAAAGGCTCGCCTTTGATGCCATAGTCCCCAGTAAAATTACTACTGTCTCTCACCCTGACCATTGCCTCTATTATGGTCTTCATTCTCACTTCTTTAATTGCCTTAAGGATGCAATCTTGAATGGATATGGCAGATAACTAGTTTAACCATCAATCATCAGATATGGCTGGACTACTTCAAACACTATCAGTATCTGCTCTCGTCAGCTAAAACTACTCACAATTGCACAATCACCCCTTAATGTAAAGGTGACTCCAAAAACATATTTTCTTCACTGCTAACCATCTTTTCAAATCTCTCTCCCTTTTTCCCTCCACCCATCTATTTGTCGCTAAGTTGGAGGCTATCTGATGAATTGCCTCTGCTACATTCCTCCCTTCTGCTGGCTCCCATCAGGCAAAAGGCCCACTGTTGCCCACCCCATCCTATTTCTTACCTACTCTGTAGCGTGGGTGATCACTTATACATTGCATGATGTGGACAGATTAAGTAATGTGTCAGGAGCATGAGAGTTCTCCTCCAGCATAGATAGACACATAGCATGTAAGAGCTGCTTAGATCGTTGAATAGTCCCTTCACTTGTTAGTCCCTATACAACCGAACAACCTCTACATACATATTACCTCTCAGAGACAGCTTCAGGAAGAACAGAGCTAGTTTTCACATGTATGCTGACTGTGACCATGTCCAATTCTACCTCACCACCATCCCTTTCCAGTCTTCCACTCTTCCTAAATTATCAGACTGCTTATCTGATATCCAGTACTGGTTGGAAAAAAAATTCTTCCAATTATATATTGGGAAGATTAAAACCATTGTTTTTTGTACCCACTCCAAATT
Organism: Sphyrna mokarran; assembly: GCA_024679065.1. Taxonomy (NCBI): domain Eukaryota; kingdom Metazoa; phylum Chordata; class Chondrichthyes; order Carcharhiniformes; family Carcharhinidae; genus Sphyrna; species Sphyrna mokarran. The sequence continues at coordinate 78,695,619 of JAGIQG010000001.1, read as the reverse complement.
CTAATTACTAATTACCCACTCCAACCTTCTCCCTGACAATAAGCCCAAATTAAAATAGTCTGTTTAAATCTCACAACCAATAGTTGACCCAGGGGATGAGGCCACCTATTTCCACCTCTGCACCATCATCTCTGGAACATAGGAGGCTGAAGAGTGATCTCATAGAGGTCTATAAAATAATGAGGGGCATTGATCAACTAGATAGTCAATAATTCTTCCCAAAGTTGGGGAGCCTAAAACTAGAAGGTGTAGGTTTAAGTCGAGAAGGAAGAGATACCAAAGGGTCCAGAGGATGGTGATTGTCTGGAACAAGCTGCCGGAGTATTAGAAGTGGGTACAATTTTGTCTTTTAAAAAGCATTTAGATAGTTACATGGGTAAGATGGGTATAGAGGGATATGGGCCAACTGTGAGCAATTGGGACTGGGCAGTGGTTAAAAAAACTGGTATGGACAAGTTGGGCCAAAGGTTCTGTTTCCATGCTGTAAACCTCTTTGACTCTGTGGCCTGACTTTGTCCCTGTCTCAGCTTGTCTGCTGTTGAAATGCTCTTGTGATCTGTCTTGGACATTTTATTCTGTTAAAGGTGTTATATAAATATAAGTTGTTGTTATTTCTGGCTGTCCTTGAGAATGTGATAGTGAGCTTTTTCTCTTTCCTGAGCACCAGCTATTCTAAGTACTTGAGCAAAGGTAGGCTGAAAATAAAATATATTTTGCATCATGTTTGCATATTGTCTTGCAGCACAGTTAAATATGCCTACTCCTGACCGTGGGCCATGCACTGTACAAGTGGAGCTCATTCATGGGATTGAATGGGTTTTTCTGTTATGGACTCTACAAGATGATATATTGGAGTAGGATTAGAAATACAAATTTGTTAGCCTGAGTCAAATCAATTAGACAGTTGTTATAGCCTGGGTCAAAACTTCTCACTAACTGGCTGCACAGTGATTGTGATAATGGCCTTAGCAATGGCGGTGGCAGGTTCAGGATGGAACCTGGCAGCATGCTGAGGTAAGACTGCATCAGCGAAGCCACTTGGAGAGAGTCACGGCAATGTGCTGAAGGTAGCAGCAGAGAGGAGAGAGCACCACCAATTTGGGATTAAGAGTGAAGTACAATAGATTGGTCTGGTTTGAATCAATTGTTTTTGGATTTTTGAGCCGAGGCTTTTTGTTGTGCTTCTCAAATTTCAAACAGCCAAAGAGTCCTGGAACGCAGCAGGGACGGTATGGAAATGCTTTGTTTACACAAAGTATTTTACATAATTGCTTCATTGTGTTTTTGAGTTGGGCGTTTCTATGGTGCAATAGTGGCACCTACTGGTGAGAAAACTGATTAGTACTTAGCACGGTCAGTGAGTGGGCTGATTTTGTGGGCAGATCTTGGCACGCTCATCTTGATTACTGGGCTCTCATTCATTGTTAAGATAAGAACAGCAAATGTTGGAAAAAACTCAATAGAACCGGGACAATCCGTAATGAGGGAGGCACAGTTAGCGTTTTGACTTTGTGTGACTCTGGTTCAGAGCTTTGGCCCCCAGCTCTCTCAGTTCTCCCCAGTTTTGCTGTTCTCCGGCCTCTGGAGTGGGAGAATTGGGATGCCATGAGATGGACAGGGGCAGTGGAAAATTATGGGGTGGAGGTGGATGGTTTGGGAGGGTGGGGGCAGATGATATGACGTTAAAGACATGACATTGGAGGGTTAATAAGGAAAGCATCGGAAGGTTAGATTTCGGTAGTGACAGCAGGGAAGGGTGAGATAAAGGGAGTATTGAAATGGGGAAATGACGTAGGAAAGGGGGAGAGTGGATGGAATGGAAAGGTTGAGGAAGGGGGTAACAACATAGGAGGGGAAGGGTTGACATGGGAGATGGTGGAACAATATTGGGGATCAGCCTAGAATGGAAATGGAGAAAGACAATGGATAGGCATGGGAAGCTGGGAAGTGGTGTGGGAGGGAGTGGGTAATGGCATTGGTAGCAGTTGGTGGTGGCATGGAGGGAGTCTTGGAAGGGCATGAGGAAGATTGAATGGCATGGAAGGAGGGGATTGTTAAAGTTGCAAATTCTGTGACAATTGCATGCATGCTGTAGTTGTGATTCAGAATGGCTGATGCTAACTGGGGAAAGGTTAAGGTACAATATAAGAACAAGTTTCAGCTTGGGTAGAGGAAAAATATCTATTTGGATAGGAAAAGTAGCCTGCACTTACGTTATACTAGGTTTTATGAAGACCTCTGTTGAACACTTGATTCACACAAAATGCAGCATTTCAAAAAGGCAGCTCACCACCACCTTCTCAAGGGATGGATGACCTAAATGCTAAATAAATGCTGACCTAGCCAGCTAAACCAATACCCTGAAAAAGAGCTTTAAAAAAATCAGGCTGGCTACAACTTCTTCCTTTACCAGATGCATGTTCAGCACATTAAGTTCCCCTGGGAAGTGTGGAATGGGGAATGGGATGTCATGGTATGAATGGAATGGGGAATGGGGTTGGCACAAGAAAAGCAATAGGATGGGGATGGGATGGGTATGATCTAAGACAGATGGAAGGAATGGGATGAGTATGGCATCGGAAGGATGGAATGGGGATGGTTGCATAAATTACGATGTGGGAAAGAGAGGGAGTAAGTGGAGTGATCAGCAAGTTTGCAACGATACAAAGATGGTTGGACTTGTGGATAGTGAGGAGCATTGTCAGGTGATGCAGCAGAACATAGATAGGCTGGTAGCTTGGGCAGATAGATGGCAGATGGAATTCAATCCTGATAAATGTGAGGTGATGCATTTCGGGAGAAAGAATGTAGGGGGGAGGTATATGATAAAGGGTAGACCTATTAAGAGTATAGAAACGCAGAGGGACCTGGGGGTGCAGGTGAACAAGTCTCTGAAGGTGGCAGAGCAAGTGGAGAAGGTTGTGAAGAAAGCATATAGTATGCTAGCCTTTATAGGAAGGGGTATAGAGTACAAGAGCTGGCCTTTAATGTTGCAGTTGTATAAACATTGGTTAGACCTCATTTGGAATACTGCGTCCAGTTCTGGTCGCCTTACTACCAGAAGGACGTGGAGACTCTGGAGAGAGTGCAGAGGAGGTTTACCAGGATGCTGCCTGGTATGAAAGGTCTGAGTTACGAGGAGAGGTTAGGCAAATTGGGACTGTTTTCCTTAGAAAGACGTAGACTTAGAGGAGATCTAATAGAGGTGTACAAGATTATGAGGGGTATAGATAGAGTAAACAGGGTTAAGCTTTTTCCTAGGATGGACTCGAATAACACGAGGGGTCACGGGCTTAGGGTGAGGGGGGTAAGGTATAATTTGGATGCTAGAGGGAGTTTTTTCACACAGAGGGTGGTGGGGGTATGGAATGTGCTGCCAAGTAAAGTGGTGGAGGCAGGTACTCTGGAGTTATTTAAGAAATACTTAGATGGGCACATGAACAGAATGGGAATGGAGGGGTATAGAAAACTGATTTAAAATAGGGATCATGAGCCTTGGGAGTCCCTGGGAAGTGTGTAAATAGACGATGATATTGATGTACTTGTTTTTATCCTACAGGTGCTTTGGTCCACCTTGTTGTCTAACAAGGGGCATACACACGATGGGTTGTGAGAGGGCTGCTCTTGGATTTTTTCGAGAGTATTCAAGTGCTTCACGTCGTTAGTGTACGCTTGACCTGGACCATTTGATAGACAACATGACAGCTCAGTGACTATTGCAGTGCTGTGCCAATACATGGATTTGGGTCTGTGTCTGTGTGAGTTTGCGCATTCTCCCCGTGCTTGCATGGGTTTTGTCTGGGAGCTCCGGTTTCCTCCCACATCCCAAAGATGTGCTCTTAGGCTAATTGGCAAAACAAATTCTTCCTAAATTGTCTCAAATTTGGTTTTTAAATCATAGATCTATAAACATAGATAGGGATCACGGGTAGAGGTGGGAACATCGGGGTCGTGGCGCTGGCTCGTTGGACCGAAGGGCCTGTTTCCCGTGCTGTTTTGTTCTTTGATTTTTGACTGGCCACAATGTTGTGGTAAAAAGATGGAAGAGCGTCTGATTGCTTTTCACACTTGAAAATTATATTAACACACATTATGTCTATTCATACTTCACTCTCAGAACATTTTACTTAGCTTTTTATGACTGGACTAAAACATAAAATGTATTTATATAGGTCTGGAAACATAAGAAGTTTCAGCTATATTTTCTCAACTGGAAAATAGTCATGTGACATGACGTTAGGTTTACCAGATGGGTCAGTATAGAATTTCTTCTGAAATCAATGTCAATTTCACTGGACATATGAATGTCTTGGGTGTTTTTGCATGAAGTTTAGAAATATTAATTTGACTGATTTATTTAAAGAATAGACCAACTTACCTAGCCAAAACCCTCTTGTTTAATTGTTCATGTCAAACCTCTTCACTTTTCTCTGCTGAAGATATTGGAGATCGCTAGAATTAAGATTCCGTAGGACCCAACAATTCTCTATATCTAGGTTAATTATGATGTAGAGATGCCGGCATTGGACTGAAGTAAACACAGTAAGAAGTCTCACTGGCCACGCTTCAGGTGTAAGTACAGGCAGTGAACACACACACACTGGATTTCCCCATCCCTTACCCAGACATAGCAAGGTAATTGTGGCTACCTATTTCCTGTTCAGAGAAGTTATGGAGACTGATACCCTGAACCTTAAAGCTGTAGCCTTGTGTTTACATTGAATGCACATCTGCAAACTATTCTTGGGAAGAAAAAATGGTGAATATCTTGCCAAGGCTGAAGGCACTGGATACAGCAAAGACAATGGGCCTCAACAACATTCCAGATGTAGCACTGCAGACTTGTGCAGCAATATCTCTAGGTAAGTTGCTGTAATACAGCTACAACATGATACAACCTATCAGACCATGTGGAAAATTGCCCAGATATGTCCAACTCACAAAAAGCAGGACAAGTTAAATCTGGCAAATTACTGTGCTGTCTGTCCACCCTCGATCATTAGCAGAGTGATGGAAAGTGTCATCGACATTGCTGTCAAACAGCAATAATCTGGTCACTGATGCTCAGTTTGGGTTCTGCCACGGTTATTCGGCTTCTAACCTCGTAACAGCCTTGGTCCAAACAGCTGAATTCCAGAGGTGATCTGAGAGTGGTTTCCCCTGACAACATAGCAACATTTGACCGTACAGAACATCATGGTTCCTTAGTAAAATTGAAATCAATGGGAATCAGAGGAAAAACACTCCATTGATTGGAGATATATCCAATACCAAGAAAGATAGTTGTGATCATCAGTTGCTTCATCAATGACTCTCTTCATTATAAATTCAGAGATGGGCAAGTTTTTTAATCACTATACAATGTTCAATACTATTTGGGACTCCTCAGACTGTGAAGTAGTTCGTGTCCTTATGCAGCAAGACAACATCTGAACTTGGACAACATTCAGGCTTGGATTGATTAATGGCAAGTAACATTCATGCCATACAAATGCTAAGAAATTGTCATCTGCAACAAGAGAGAATTGAATCATCTCGCCTTGATATTTAATGGCATTACCATCACTGAATTTCAGAAACTGAATGAGATTTGCCATACAAATACTGTGGCTATAAGAGTAAATCAGAAGGTGAGAATGCCGCAGCAAATAACTTCCTGACTTCACAAAGCCTGAGCATCATCTACAAGACACAGGTAAATTATGATGAATACTCTCCACTTGCCAAGGTTAGTGCTGCTCCAACAATATTCACGAAGTTCAACATCATCCAGGATAAGGCCGTCGGCTTGATTGGCACTCGTTCACCACATTAACATCCACTTTAAACACTTGGGGTGGGACTTTCCGATCTATGTTTGCTCCACTGCAAGTGAGAATGGAGAATTTGTCATTCCAATCAAATCTCCATTCATTTTCAACTAGAGAATCTCAGCTGCCAGTGAGGATGGAGGTTTTCAGCAATTATGTACCACCTACAAGATGTACTGCAACAATTCACCAAGGCTCCTCCGATAGCACTTTCCAATCCATAGCCTCTACCACCTTGGACTTAAGGGCAATAGTTACATAGGAATATCACCACCAGCAAACTCACCTCCAATCCACACACTGATTTGGAAATATATCATCATTCCTTCAGTGTCACTGATCAAAATCCTGGAATTCCCTCCCTAACAGAACTGTGGGTGTACAGCATTCAGCATTCTCCCACAAAAATTCTAAGTGCTGAATTGGCATAAAAATAGAAGTTAGTCCCGCATTTTCAAAATAAGTCTCCCACACTCCGTGCATCACAGAGTGCACTAGTGTGAATCATTACAAAACCCTGTGGGTGAGGCTGGCAGCATAGCTTTGAGTAGGCCACTGCACATGTGCGAATCTGTTGAAGTGGAGGTTGATGTATGTGCAGTAGCCCTGCATGCCGCCCCCACCCCCCACCTCCCCGCCCCCAGCTGGGTCACTGGCCAGCACAGCAATCCCTTCCAACCTCCACATGGCCCAAGCATTATCCTTTTGAATGTCTCTGGGCTAGCTCTGACTCTGCCTCCCCGGCCCATTTCAATCTCTCCCCAGCAGTCCCAATCTCCCAATTTACCCCTCCCTACAGCCCCGACGCCCCCCCAGCAGGCTGGCTCCTACTGCGAAGGGCTACTTCAATCAGCTTTTCCTTTCCTCTCCCACTGATCCCGATTGCAGATTGGCAATAGGACCCCCAGCCCACCAATTGCCTCAAAGGCCTCACCCTTATTAGGTCCTGCCCCTCCTAGGCCCCGTTCCCTTGACACTGCCTGATGCTCGATGAACATTGCCACTTTGCTCCTTGACATTTCCCTCATTGGGAGGCCCCCCTTCATTCCAGTGGGATCCAGCCACCAGCTGGGGACCTGTTGTAGACCCCACTGGAGTGAAATATTTCCAGCCGGTGGGGTGAGAAGCTTGCAGGGTCAAAGATTTCAGTCCCAGGCCCGCTAATGGCTTTTATGTTGTAATTTAAACATGAAGATCACCAGACATCGCAGACTTGCGCTGCTAAAGCAGCACGGTGAGCTGGGAGAATCACCCCCATGGACTGCAGTGATTCAAGAGGACAGCTCACCACCACCATGAGAAATAGCAACAATCAAAATTACTAGCAGACTCAAATCTTTTTATTAATCTGTTAAAGTTGATGTACAGAAGTTCTACACTTGCCACATTAAAGGTAAGTTCCTGTATAAATCTGCAGCTGCAGCTCATGGAACTTCAGAATCTCATTAAAGAGAAGTGACACAACAGTGAAACATAGAAAATAGGAGCAGGAGTAGGCCATTCAGCCCTTCAAGCCTGTTCTGTTATTCAATATAATCATAGCTGATTGCCTTATCCCAACAACATACTCCCACTCTCTCCCCATATCTTTGACACCTTTAGAGTCTAGAAATCTATCTATTTGTACCTTAAATATATTCATCGTGTGGAAAATCAGCAGGATGAAGGAGCAGGACATAATCATGGACCTTGCCAGTCAACAACTCAGCTTCATAAATGGAAATAAATGATTATTATAGGATAATCATTCCGTCAATGTGGTTCGAAATGATCAAGGATACGACCTGAATGTTCATAGTTACTTAACATTTTGGAAGGACAAAAGCATTTCTTCCATTTTACCATTTGAAGTTGATAGTTCTATTGGCATAAAAATGATTAAGCATTTTCTGTAACTCACTATGAAATTTGTAGTATGTATTAAATGTATTTAATCTTATTTGTGGGGGCCATAATTAACAAACAAGCCTGATTTCAACCTTGCGGCCCATTTGGATCAAGGAGCACTGTTTATGCAGTCCATTCACTAGCCTAGGTTGCCTATCACTGCTACAGGTTGTAATGTGTTTGGAGTTTCAAAAGGTATTCAATGTATAATGGGTTACTACACAAGATAAGAGTTCATGATTTTGGAGGTGATGTAGGAGCATAGATAGACTACTGACTAACTAAGAGGAAATGGAGAACTGGAATAAATGGTTAATTTTTAGGATGGCAAACCATAACTTGTGGAAAGCCACAAAGATCAGTGCTGGGACCTCAATTATTTATTATCTATATTAATGATTTGGATGAAGGGACAAACAGTATTTGCCGATGATAAGAAGATAGATAGGAAAGAAAGGTGTGAGGAGGGTTCAGTGTCCACAGAAGGATACAGACAGGTTAAGTGAGTGGCCAAAAATTTGGCCAGAAAAAATGAGATTGTCTACTTTGGCAGGATGAAGAGAAAATCAGAATATCATTTAAATGGGAATAGGCTACAGAATGCTGCATCAGAGGGATCTGAATGTCCTTCATATCTGAATCACAAAAGGTCACCATGTAAGTAATTAAGAAGGCAAAAGGAATGTTGCTCTTTAATTCAAGGAGGTTGGAATCTAAAACGAAGGCAGTCTTGCTCCAACTGTACAGGTCATTAGTGAGATTGCACCTCAAGTTCTATGTACAGTTTTGGTCACCTTGAGCAGGGACATAGTTCCATTGGAAATAGTTCAGAGGAGATTCATAGAACATAGAACATTACAGCGCAGTACAGGCCCTTTGGCCCTCGATGTTGCGCCGACCAATGGAAGCAATTTTATGACCCTCTAACCTAAACTATTCCAATGTTATCCATATGCCTATCCACTGACCATTTGAACGCCTTTAAACTTGGTGAGTCCACAACTGCTGCAGGCAGGGCATTCCACGCCCTTACTACCCTTTGAGTAAAGAATCCACTTCTAACATCCGTCCTATAACTCCCACCCCTTAATTTAAAACTATGTCCCCTTGTGTTATCCATTTCCATCCAAGGAAAAAATTACAGCAGACTCAAATCTTTTTATTAATCTGTTAAAGTTGATCTACAGAAGTTCTAGACTTGCCACATTAAAGGTAAGTTCCTGTATAAATCTGCAGTTGCAGCTCATGGAACTTCGGAATCTCATTAAAGAGAAGTCACACAACAGTGAAACATAGAAATTAGGAGCAGGAGTAGGCCATTCAGCCCTTCAAGCCTAGGCCAATTCTTGGATGAGAGGTTTATCTTGTGTGGAAAGTTTGAATAGGTTGACCTATATTCTTTGGTGCTCAGAAGAATTAGAAATAATTTTACTGAGGAGACTTAGGTTAGTTATTGAGAGGATGTTTCCTCTTGTAGAAGATCCCGGAAAAAATATTTAAAAATAAGGCGTCTCCGTTCTAAACCAAGATTGGGAAGAATTTCTTTTTTCAGAGTGTCATTCGTGTTTGGAATTCTTTTCTTCAGAGAGCAATGGAGGCTGGGTTGTTCAATATGTTCGAGGCTGAGTTAGATAGATTTATCGTTAGTAAAGGAGTCAAGGGTTATGGGAGTTGGGTGGGGGGAGGAGGTGACAGGAAATCTAACTAGCAATGTAATGTAATCTACGATATGTTTTCAGTAATCTGTGTTTTCATTTCGGATTTCCTGCATCCATAATATTTTGCCTTTAGGAAAGCCTTTGAATGGCAAGTGGAAGATAACTTTGGTTCTGCAGCAGTTCCAGTTTCTAGCCACAAGATGATACTGTGGAATAGTTTTTAAATTCTGAAATTCTGTTTGCCTTCTTGGCATTCTGAGTTCGTAAGTAAAACCTTAAATTATTTTTACAACTAAATTATTTGTTACTAGCTTTCCTTGTTATTTTTCTGCGCTCAGTTGATTTTGTGACCAAAAGACCCATCTAAAATGGTAATTTGTAAAGCACTTTGGGACAGTTGGACAAGAATTAAAATGACAGGCAGCAGCCTAAAACATAGTGAGAAGTCTCACAACACCAGGTTAAAGTTCAACAGGTCTATTTGGTAGCACAAGCCATAAGCTTTCAAAGCGCTACTCCTTTATCAAGTAAGAGGGAATTGTGTTCACAAACAGGGTATAAATAGGCATAAAGTTAATTAACAAACTAATATGCAAGTCCTTACAGGTAATCTAGTCTTAAAGGTACAGACAATATGAGTGGAGAGGAAGTTAAGTACAGGTTAAAGAGATGTGTTTTGTCTCCAGCCAGGACCGTTAGTAAGATTTTTCAGCCAGGGCAGTTAGAGATGCAAACTAAATGACAGAAATAAACAGGCTGCAACCCAGAGGAATGAATACACAGGATATAGATCATCTCCAGGACAAAAGGGACTTTCTGGTCAAACTGGTTTGTTTACCAGACAAAGGGAAGCCAAAACCCTTTATTTGGGAGGGAGTTGTATATTCTATGTGCCCCCAGCAGCTACAGACATGGCCGTTGGAGACAAACTAAAGATTGGTGTGGCAGCACCCGATTGGACTTTATTGATCAGGGTGATCAAGTCCTGATTGATTGATTGGAAATGGCCAAAAGGGGCATGAAATCCAAAGGGGTATAAAGGGTGCTGTGCAACCAAGAATCTGACTCTCTCTCTGACCCCGTGAACAAACAATAACAACAGTGACTGTCATCAGTGATGACCAGCACGAGGAGAGCCACCACACCCAAGAAGGAAGGAAGACCAGAGCTAGTGTGCCAGACCAGACCAAAGGACCAGACCAAGCAAAGGATGGCCAAGACCAGCGCACAGATAAAGGCCAATATCTGCTTGGGCACTTGCCAGTCATGCAAAGTTAAGCCAAGATCTCACATTGGACTTGGACTTTAGTATTTTCTATAAGAAAACTTACTGTTGGGTGGGTGATTATTGATTGTGTATTTTAAATAAATATTGGTTGTACTAACAAGACATCTACTTGCAGTTTTTTGTCCATCGTATAAGAGTTAAAACAGACAAGAAGTAACTTTGCTGCTCCAATATCGAATCCTGCAGTATCTATACTGAACAACTATTTAAAATTCAGAGCCAACAGGTGTAAACTTCTTATTGGACAAATAACTGCTTTTGGGAAATTGTTTACTGTGCATGCATTGTTACTAACAAGAAGGATAGGATGAACTCCATAGGTTTGCAATAGAATCTGGAGAGATTAGGACTGGAACACAGCCCAAAGCCATATCTACAATCCAATTAGTTCCCTACCTCTTGTCGTTGAATATATAATGGCAGGAAACAGAACAGAGGCAAAATGTCTCATATGGGAAACAAAAATCAGAGAATATATTGAGAAGAAAGGGTGGCCCCTATGGGCAGAATCTTGTGCCAATATTGTGATGGGACCAGAATCCCTAGGGCAGAAATATTGGGACGATCTGAGGAAAGTTCAGGGAAAACAGGCAGACAAATGTGAGAAAGTGACTGCCATTGTGAGCTACTTAGGACGGCTGCTAGGAGCAGAAAATGAATTCAACACATTTCATAAGGAACTGGAGGAATTGAAGCAGTACAGGAGGAAAAGGAGGTGCATATTAAGAAACTAAGGAAACAGCAGCAGGAGAGGATAGAGCAAATGAGAACCAAAAAGTACAGAGAGGTAGATGAATTAAGGAGAACCAACCAGATCAAGTTATTACATCTGAGCAATTTTCAAACCCAATATGAGAGAGCCTCCCAAGACGCCCAGCGCGTTGTCTTGGCTAAAAGTGAAGCCAAGCGGGCAGAAGCACAATTGGAAGCTAAGTGCACTGATCTGCAGGCAGCAATGAAAGCGCTACGTCACATCAGTGAAAAACAGAGACAGGCAACCACTGACCATTCAAATGCCAGTGAGAAATTTCACTGTTAGAATCCCTATTATCGGTTCAAAACAGATTTATTTGTATCTTTGAGGCAGTAGAGGAAGAGGAGATAGAGGATACGGTTTGGGGAGAGTTGAAGGACAATGCTAGACATTACATTATGCTAACTGAGGATGGGGTCTACAAACATCTAACCCAGGGGAAGTCGTACCCACCATACCCCCAAATTCACCTCCAATATCAATGCACCCAACAATGACTGAACATCGGGTAGGAGAATCTTAGGGCCCAGTTGTTAACTACAAATCTCATTTATTGTGGCACAGTTGGCTGAAATTGCAAATAAAATTTGAGCCATCGGCTGATCCATACAGTTTCTTTGAGGATATTAGGCAGCAGAAGATAATGCACAGGCTAAATGAAAGGGAAGAAATGAAGCTGATAGTCATGTGCTTAAGCAAGTCTGTACGGTCTGCCCTGTGTGCCCCTCAAAATGTAAGGAACATTAAGGTAAGGAACCGTAAACAAAATTAAGGAAGCGATATTGACTGCAATACATTTTAATAAAGGGGACCCCTGTAGATGGTTTAAAGAAATGTAGACAGAGGAAAGGGGAACATCCAACTGCCTTTGCCGGTTGTTTATGATCCACTTCACGAGAGTATATGGGAAATTGGATCAGGCAAGATTAAATGAAACTGATTCATCCAAATAGGATAGGACATTAATCTCACACACCACAGAGAAAGGCAAGGTTTTGACCTGCAGAGACTACACACAATGAAACATGGATCCTCTGACGCTTGAGCCTGGGAACAGGAAGTTCAGGGAACCCCAATGTCATGGTCAGAAAGGGAGGTGAGAATGCTTCTGATGAGGGCTAGCCAGGGTCCAGAATGAGGGTAAAAGGGATCACTAACATCAGAGAGGTACAGCTCCACTTCACACAGCAACCCTGGGGAGAAATGGAGGGATATGTTATAATTATGGGAAGCCAAGATTGTAAGAGATCCCTGCCACTAAATACATGGTACCCAAGACCACTAGAATTACAGCTCCACCAGTTAAGCCGGCTCCTAGATACAAGACAGAAAACTGCCCACCACCGATAGAAGGTCCCGGCCATCCCATGCACACTGTGACGATGAGCCCACCACTGTATCCAACTGTCCCTGTCTATGGAACCCTAGATTGACGGTGCCCGGCTTCCCCTATCTGGGTCTGTAGCACCAGTTGGGATAGCATAAGGAGATCCTAACTTAATGGCGAGGTAAGAGGCTACCTTGTAGAATTCCTTTGGGATATTGGAGATTCCTGAACTATCCTGAATGTATCAAAATTAAAAACAGTCATCCTTCAGCCAACTATGGGCATAATTACACTCAGTGGATTCACAGGACACATGCAGGAAGGACGCATTACAGACCCTGTACAGGTAACACGGTAACATTTTACATGTGTTACCTGTACAGGGTCTGTAATGCGTCCATGTGACCATCCGGCGGTGTTAGTTGATGTTCCCCCAAACACTGAACACGTTTAATTATATGAATAAATGTAATCTTTCATTCGATCCAGCTAATCAATGCAGACGGCTACGATTAGCAGAGCGCCATCAATTAATCAATCGGGACAATTTGCTAACAGGGTTAGCACAATAGGGGAATGCTGGTTTGATTCCTCAATGATTAGCAGTGATCCAGCCATTAGAAAGGTGATTCAAAGAAACAATGGGTTGTTTGTGTGGCATAAACATGATTGTGGCCTGATACCTGGGGAGGTGTTAATTGAAAGGCTGGATCCAAAATTACAGAGACAATACGGTTTCCCCAGAGGGGGAGGTGGCCAAAGTAATTGATATTCTATCATAGCAGGGGATACTGAAATGAGTGGCGTCCACAAATAATGCACCAATATGGTCTGTGAAGAAGGTAGCTGGATCATGGAGGTTAACAGTCGATTATTGAGAATTAAATAAGTTATTCCACTCACAGCTCCCACAGTAGCCACAAACCCCATCACCATGATGAGAGAGGGAACCCAGGCAAAGTTTTTCACAGTACTAGATATCAGTAAGGGTTTCTGTTTCATCTCTTAAAATCAGTCTTGCCAGATGTTCGCCTTTATCTTTAAGGGACAGCAATACATTTGGACTTGCCTACCATAAGGTTTCCATTTTTCCCCGTCCATCTTCCAAGGCGACTAGTTACTGGACTAGGAAGTTTTCCTGACCTGTGTGCTTGGTCCAATAGGTAGATGATTTATTGTTACAGACTAACACCAAAGGGGAGCATAAAACATTGCTGGATGAATTACTCACACTGCTTCACTCATTAGGCTGCAAAGTCAAACCCAAAAACATCCAAATTTTACAACCCAAGGTTATATACCTCGGTGCAGTGATTACCCATAGGAAGAGGGACATTGAACAGAAAAAGATAGATTCCGTACTGCACCTCACACTGCCCCAAGATTTGAGTGCCCCCCAATCTTTCCTAGGTCTAGTAGACTACTGTTGGAACCATATAGACAGCTTCGCCACCAAGCAGCTCCACTTTCTGAATTGCTAAAGAAAAACACAACCTGGAAGTGGACTGCACAGAACACAGCTGCAGTAACTGAATTAAAGCGCGCCCTTGCCACAACGCCAGCTTTACTAATCTCCGACCCAAATCTATCACATGCCTTAGAAGTTATAGCCACTGACTCCACATACTTTCAGTAGTACTATTACAAGAAAGACATGGTAGATCAGTCCTAGTAGCCTAGTATTGGACCCAGTCGAACAAGGTTTCTCCAGGTTTGAACAACATCTGCTCACGGTATTTTGGGCCGTGCAGCATTTTTGCCTATATCACCGGACTGAAAATAACCATCCTGACTGAACACACCCCAACCCAGCTTCTGCTGGATGGCTGCTTTAAAGATGGTCTGTTCTGCCCACAGGGCACTAGTACTGTAGGGAAGGGACATCACTGTAAAGAAAATAAAGTGCCCAAGTCCCTGGCAGATAATTTAAATTATGAGGGAGATCCACATGAGTATCAGATTATAGTCACAATGGACCCCACAGGTCTGTTTATCCTGAAGCAACAGGAGACACAATCAGGGACAAAACAGGCAGTCCCCCAACGTTCAGACTCAGCCATGAGAATTTATGTAGGTTTATCCACCACAGGGGGACCAGAATCACATCATGTGGCATTTATATGGAAAATCAACAGGGACAGCCACTAATAGAACTCACCTTCAAACTACCCAGCCATTTGAGTACTCAAGCTGTCGAATTAGCAGCAGTTGCATACATAGTGAGTCACCTAGGCCTATTTCCAACCCCTGCCAACATACACTCCGATAGTACGTATGTGTGCAACAGCTTGACTGAGTTCCTGCCATTATGGGAAGCCAGAAGTTTTATTTCTGCTGGTGGAAAGCCCCTAGCGTCAGCCCCCTTATTAAAATACGTTCTGCAGGTCAATGAAGGGCGCATGTACGGAATTACTAAGGTTAGAAGCCACCACAGGAGTTCCCCACCTGGTAACTGTAAGGCTGATGCATTAGTCAAGTCATGAGCTCATACGGTACAGTTTTGGCAGCCATAGGACTATGGGTAAATGCTTTTTACCTGCTATAGGACAGCGAGTAAATGCTTTGACCATTTGGAAAATTAATATAACTGATCTGGTCCTGGTACAGCACACTGATAGTTCTCTAAAACAAATTTTAGAAGACGTCTACCCAGCCCCACATGAGAAATGGAAAGACGAAGTACAGATTCAGGATGGTTTGATATTAAAGGTAGGCACATACGTAGTCCCTACCCAGGACAGAAATTATCTACCAGTACCATGATGACATGGCCATCAGAGACAACAATCGAGCGATTTGAAGAATTATATTGGTGGCTTGAACTGCACAATGACACTGCCCATTATATTGACAATTGTTTAATTGGTACCCAAAACTCATGCTGATAGGTACGCCAGAAAAGCGGAGCTAAGACACATCCACCCAGTAGAAGGCCCCTGGACAAATCTCCACATTCATTTTTCAGCCCACTATCGCCATGTAGGAATGGATTTAAATACATCCTAGTAATAATAAACACTTTCACCAAGTGGGTCGAGGCATTCCCCACGAGCTCCAACGCAGCTAAGGGCACTGCAAAGATATTAGTCCAGCAGGTGTTTACATGATGGGGTTTTCCCGCAGCATAGAGTCCAACTAAGGGACACAGTTCACCAGATGGGTGATGCAGAATAGGATCCCTATAGTTAATTGTGACTGCTGCTAGACTAAAGCTGGCTGCCTTGATTTTGCTGGTCAGTGAAATAAGCTCTTTTCTAATCACCCCGTGACTAGTCTATTTAACGATCTGAACAAATCTTTTTGCTCCGTAGTGCTCCATAATTAGAATTTAAAAAAAACTATGACATGCAAGTGACAATTGATATACCTAGGTCCTCCTGACCACACCACTGTCAATAAGTGTTCAAAAAAAGGGGGAGGAGCATGGACAGTTTAAATATATGTACATACATCAAATATTGAATGCGATAACCGCAGAAATTACATTGATCTCCTTGGGACAGCACCGGACGATGACAGAGATGCAACCTACGATCTACCTCATGGGACTCATTATTGGGCACACAGGGCACTCTAAGCAAGATGAACTTGTGGTATCCTGGTTACTTTTGGTTTGCTCCATCTGACGCGGGGGAATGTGTGGAGGGTGTGTTATGGGTGCACCCTGAGAAGAGTATCTTGTCTGGGTGTATACAAAAAAAACCAAATGGCAGTTCAACTGAATGTTATCTGAGTGTTACCACAGTGGAGATTTTTAAATAATGGGTTCCCTGAAATTGGATATCTGGCCAACAGCCCAGAAAAATTATTAGAGCTCAGGATTGCTGTGGGAAAACTGGTTGTTTCCACGTCAAACAACTGAAAGCTTACGGGACTCAGAATAATCACTTCCACAATTTCACAATAGAGGACACTAGGTGACTGGGATGACCTCATCGAGAAAATGTATTCTCCCGGACACCTTCTCATCCACTTTCACGTTCAGGCCAGACCCTTGTCCCTATCATGCTACAGCCCAGAGTCTTATCCACACCTGAAGTGCCTCTAGAGGTATTGATCCACCCAGACATAACAGGAGGATTATGCACCCTAGAGGACTGGTGCGATTCTCCAGATATTGGCCCTCACAGTATTGTGGATTCTCTCATAAACATAGGCCTTAGCAGCCCCAGACCCAACAGTGCGGCCCTGACCAAACGACACCTGGTTATTTTGATGGGGACACCCGAAGCTGCATCCCCCACATGGATAAGGGACCAAACGCAGATTAATTAGACTGGAACATGAGGACAAAGGACCCCTGAATCCTGATTCAAACGCAAACCCCACAGTGCAGTCCAAAAAACAGACACGGGTTTGGAAACCAGGTGAGGAGATAATGATGGAGCTCCATAAGACAAATGATTCAGAAAATGAGTCTGTATTGGGCAATTGGTTCACAGAAATGCTGAATGAAGGAATCCAAGGTGCTCCAAATGATGAAATTTAGCCTACAGTACCGATCAATGCAAGGTATAAGAATCTCTGATAGAAGCACCCACTTAAAAAAACCCACAACCTGCCGGTCCACCGTGACCGACCAACAGTAAAACATCCATGGTTAAGTACAACTGACTCGTTCCCTGACTCATTTGTATACTACTGATACGATTAACCAGGTTACCTATTCAGTCCATGCTCTTTCATCATCTTTCCTTAATTGAGAAATCATTAAGCCAACTATACAAATCTTTGAGGCAGCTAGGCTAAATTTTAAGATCATTGAGGCAGCGGTACAAAATTTTAAAATCGTCAAGGCCACTGGGCTACATTTTTAATAGAAAATAAAAACAAATAAAACTCTTACAATGCAAAAGCCTGCTACAAGATGCAATTGCTCCTAACCTGGCTCCTTAGCATTCCAAGAGACACTAAAAATTTTATTTTCAGTGTTCTAAAGATGAAAGGGCCGTCTCTTTGTCCCTAACGTTTTACATTAGGGACAATTAGAGTTTCATTTTCAACTCTGAGAGGCACTTGTGCTAAATTTTACATGCGGCCTACCTTCAAACTCCAACACACTTATAGCATCAGCACCTCTTCAGGTCATTACAAACTGACTTCAGTGCTATTCAAATTCCTATAGTTATTGGTGACTGCAGCTAGACTAAAACTGGCCGCCTTGATTTTGCTGGTCAGTTAAATTGGCTCTTTTTTGACTGCCCCATGACTCATCTATTTATCGAGAGAAGAAAAATTTTTGCCCCATAATGCTTCACAATTAGAATTAAAAAAAACTACGACATGCAAGCGACAATCGATATATCTGTGTTCTCCTGACCACATCACTGTCAATAAGTATTCAAAAAAAGGAACACATGGACAGGTTGAATATATGTATATACATCAAATATTAGATGCGATAACAGCATCTAACATTGATCTCCTCAGGACAGCACCAAACGATGACAGCAATGCAACCTATGACCTACTCATGGGACTCATCATTGGGCACACAGGACACTCCAAGCAAGATGAACTTGTGGTATCCCATTTATTTATGGTTTGCCCCACCTGACGCGGGGGAATGTGAGGAGGGTGTGTTATGGGTGCACCCCAAGAAGAGTATAATGTTTGGGTGTAACAGCCAGTGGCTGGTATACAAAAAAAACCAAATGGCAGTTTAACTGAATGTTATCTGAGTGTCACTATGGTAGGAGATTGATGGGGATTTTCAAATAATGGGTGCCCTGAAATTGGATGTCTAGCTAACAGCCCAGAAAAAGGATTAGAGCTCAGGCAGCAGTGCACCAGGATGCTCATAGAGGGATACTTTGCATTGTATGAAATAAGAACTGCCAACCCCAGACCCAATCCATTCGATTTGTTCTGAAATCACCTTTGGACCACTTAACGGACTGGTACTAAAACACACAGAAAACCTTGTACGGTAACATCCACCACAAATCGATACCTGGAGCTGGGACCCAACTGCCAGAGTGGTGCTCCCCCAACTTAAGAGACTATATCTCCACTTAACTTGCAGACTGTTAGGACAGACAATAAGAATGGATCCAGGAGAGAGTTAGTCAATGAATGGCTGCAGCTTAAGGGGCAGGGTTAGTAAACATCAATACCCTTGATTTAACTGACCTGGACAATAAACTTAGAGTTCTGACCCAATAAGTTAAACAGACACTAAGTTCTATCAATGAGGATGACCAGCGAGATGCTGAAGGGAAATTGACTGGGAACACAGCCAGCAGCCACATGGTAACTGTATTAGAAGGACATGCCAAAACAATCAATCAAATTATCAGGGAAAAATTAGAGGATGATGACTGAAATCAGAACCAGACTTTATATAGTGCATATGGACAGTGGATGGTAGAACAGTTAAGGGAAAACCTAGAGCAGGTACACAGTGGATAACTTCCATCTTGGATTACTGACAAACAGCTGGAACACCTATTTACAGGTAAGAAACACCCGAGTTATCTGGCTGCCAGATGTGAGAGATGACCAAAGTCTGGTTCAATGACGACTGCGA
Organism: Sphyrna mokarran; assembly: GCA_024679065.1. NCBI lineage: Eukaryota > Metazoa > Chordata > Chondrichthyes > Carcharhiniformes > Carcharhinidae > Sphyrna > Sphyrna mokarran. Next base: position 78,676,366 of record JAGIQG010000001.1, on the reverse strand, counting down.
AGGGACTGCAGGGAAAGCCTTGGGAATGATATTGGGGCTCCCCACAATATCATTGTCTTTGAAGCGGAGAATACAGGGAATTTCCATGAGGATTTTGGATAGGGTACAACAGTACTTTATGGTATACAGTGGAGAAAGAAGAGAGGCACATAGACACTACTCTGGACAGATGTCAGCAAACTGTCAAAATAATCACATGCCCGTACCCAGTTTACTTAAATGAGCACGCACTGTGTGGCTTCAGAACAGAGACTAGCCTAAATTGCTCAGTAAAAGCTTGGAGCTTACAAGAGAGCAGAGACCACCTCCTCCCTAAAACAATGTCAGTATGATGCGACACATTGTAATATAACTAACACATTCTGCATCAAACCAGACTTACCAGCGAGGATAGTCCTCATTCAACTAATAGACATTTAAAAGAGGGAGAGGGTAGATTTGAATACGACTGACGAGCTCCGATAGACTCTAGGGGAGTACCATGAGAAATATGACACCCTTGCCAGAGAAGTTGAACCTGATTCGGGTAAAATTGACTACAGCCCACAGAAACTTCACTCAAGTAATACAGCAGACCCAAGAGATGAAGAGGAGAATTAAAGTCACCTATTGGTGAGATAACCTCTGGAATTGGGGCTCAAACATCCAAATCCATCTATTTGTTCACAATAAGGTGTAGCAGGAAAGGGCATCCAGGTCAGGTTCCAGTTGAAGGGGCAGCTGGAGAGACCAGCTGAAACTTGTGCCTGCCGCACAGTCTGTTTTAATCCTTATGTGATGGACAGAGAACTGTGAGTAGATGTCTTGTTAGTACAAATAATATTTATTTAAAACACATAATTAATAATCACCCACCCAACCAACAATAAGTTATCTTACAGAAAATACTAAAGTTCAAGCCCAATACGAGACTTTGCGTAACTGGCAAGTACTCAAGCAGATATTGGCCTTTATCTGTGCGCTGGTCTCAGTCGTCCTCTGCATAGTCTGGTCCTTTGGTCTGGTCTGGTACACTAGCTCTGGTCTTCCTTCCTTCTTGGGTGTGGTGGCTCTCCTCGTGCTGGTCGTTGCTGGTGACAGTCGCTGTTGTTACAGTTTGTTCACGGGGTCAGAGAGAGAGAGAGATTCTTGGTTGCACAGCACCCTTTATATCTTGTTGGGTTACACGTCCCTTTTGGCCATTGCCAATCAATCAATCAGGACTTGATCATCCTGATGAATAAAGTCCAATCGGGTGTTGCCATACCAGTCTCTGGTTGTGTCCTGGCGGTATTACTGATTAGGTCTCCCTAATCATCCTCACAGTCCAATTCACCAGATGGAAAAAGAGGATCACCCAGAGGCAGGATGTAAGGTCCGTCCTTGAACTATGGTCCCCTCTAATTCAGTAGAGCAATGTTTACAGGAGGCCTATTTGCGATTTGTACTAATGAGCTATTGCAAATCCTACTACCAAAATGTGCCTCAGATCTGTGAATACTTTATTCTAATAAAGTATTTTGTTTGATTGTTGGTTCATAATTAGCTAATTGTGATAATGGGGCTTAGAATATGTAATTGTCTGTATTTGTAATAGTAGCTTATTGTAATATTGTAATATTAGCTTATTGTAATATTGTAATATTAGCTTATTGTAATATTGGTGTTTAGAATATATTGTTGTTTGTATTTGTAGAGTGTTGTTGTCTGTAGCTCCTAGAATGTCAATATGTTGTAGGGATGTATTATTACTGTGCATGCCAATACGTGGGCCTTACTTGACTGTTGAGTGGCTGGGGAATTCCTGTCAGATGCTGATCCTGAGTTTGTGATCCATCACATTTCGCGTTCAGGATCAAAGGGGATATTGTGGCCAAACAGGCCATCTAAAATGACAATCGGGACAATCGGGCAAGAACTAAAACAACAGACTGCAGCCTAAAAGACAGAGATAAACAGGCTGCAATCCAGACGAGTGAATACACAGGATATAGGCCATCTCCGAGGCAAAAGGGACCTTCTGGTCAAACTGTGTTGTTTAACCAGACATAGGAAGGCTGAAACCATTATCTGGAGGGGAGATGTGTATTCTATATGTCCTCAGCACCTACAGACATGGCCGCTGGGGACACACCCAGAGATTAGTGTGGCAGCACCCGATTGGCCTTTATCGATCAGGATGATCAAGTCCTGATCGATTGATTGGCAATGCCCTAAAGGGATGTGAAACCCAACGGGGTATAAAAGGTGCTGCGTGACCAAGAATCTCTTTCTCTGACCTCATGAATGAGCTACAACAACAGTGACTGTCGCTGATGATGACCAGCACGAGGAGAGCCACCACTCCCGAGAAGGAAGGAAGACCAGAGCTAGTGTGCCAGACCAGACCAAAGGACCAGACTATGCAGAGATGACTGAGATCAGTGCACAGATAAAGATCAATATCTGCTTGGATACTTGCCAGTTACGCAAGGTCTCGTATTGGACTTGAACTTTAGTATTTTTTGTAAGATAACTTATTGTTGGTCGGGTGGATGATTATAGATTGTGTGTTTTAAATAAATATTGTTTGTACTAACAAGACATCTACTCACAGTTCTCTATCCATCACATAATGTTTAAAACAGACTGTGCGGCAGGCGCAATAATTTTCAGCTGCCCCTTCAAATGTAACCTGACCTGGACGCCCTTTTCCTCTACACCTCCAAGGTCTACCATGAAGGTCCAAGGTGCTCTCTGCCCCTTCCTTGAACAGGGACCCAATCAGCCTCCATCTATCAATACCCTCCTCTGCCTAGCTGAACTTCTTATGTCGAAAAGCTTCTTCCTTTATTCCACTTTTTCCAAATGGGAAGTGTTGCTGTGGGTATCTGCAGGTGTGTTAACTCTGTCTGCCTTTTACTGGGATATTCTCCAGCCATAGTCAGGTTTGCTCCCTCACGTCCCGTTCATTATATTGATGCCACTTCCTGCTCTCACCAACAGGAAAGTTTCATTAATTTGTTTCTAATTTCCATACTTCTGTCACTTCCACCTCTGACTCTTTTCTTGAAATGCTGTGTGATCCATTTCCAGGAATAGGCTATCAGCCATCATCCATTAATAACTTTGTTGACTCCCACAATTCCTTTGACTATATGTTTTCCCCATCCCACTTTATGGAAGGAGTTTATCCCATTCTCCATACTTTTACCTGTATGAGGACATTATCAGTGTTTCCAATACATCTTTCTTTTTTCTTCAACTGAAACATTGTGTTCCCTGGTCAGCACAGTCCTTGACTATATCCATTCTATTTTCTGTCCTTCTGATCTCATCCCTTCATCTCCCTTCCAGAACATCTCATCCTGACCTTCCATCCACTCCCACCCTCCGAATTCAATAGATCACCCTCCACCACTTTTGCTGCTCCCAAAATGACGCCACTGCCAAACACATTTTTTCCACCTCCTCCCCTTTCAACATCCCAAAAGGATCATATCTCTCGGTGGTCCCCTGGTCTACTCCCTTATCAATCCCAGTGATCCCCTCCCTTTTGAATAGACAATTTATAGACTTCCAGATTCAATATTTAGTTCACCAGTTTAAAGTAGAAATTAGATATAGCTCTTGGGTCTAAAGGGATCAATCAGGATATTGAATTTGATATTCCACCATGATCAAAATGAATGATGGAGCAGGCTTGAAGTGCTGAATGGCCTATTCCTGCTTCTAGTTTCTATGTCTCTATGTTGATTCTAGCCACTGCCTCCCTTTTGTTTTAGAGGCAAATGTTGTTGATGGATTTTTTTTGGCATTGTCATTTTTTTATTGTCCCTCAGACCTAGGTTCCTTTTTCTTCTGACACTCCTGCTATCTATCTCTCTACACCATATTTAACATAGCACAACTTCACAACTTACAACAAAATGGAATTTTCTGCAAAGCAAAATCAATTAAAAATACTGTTGATTTGACATAGAAATCTTTATTTGCCTAAACTTTTGCACAGTATCTTCTAACAAGGGTGAATACATTATAATATCTTAAAAAGGTGGTTATGTCTTTATAAAATAAAGAAAAAATGCTCACCTTTCAGTGTCTTATGTTCAAACAAAGTCTACTTTTGGGGAAGTAATAGCATAGTGGTATTGTCGTTGGACTACAAATCCAGGGACGAGGGTGATAATCTGGGGACCTGTGTTCGAATCTTACCACGGAGAAGGTGATTCAATAAAAATCTGGAATGAAAAGTTTAATAATGGTCATGAAAGCATTGTCAATTGCTGTAAAAGAAAATCTGATTCACTAATGTCCTTCAAGGAAAGAAATTTGCCATCCTTATCCAGTCTGACCACAGCGATGTGGATGACACCCAAATGGCTTAGCAAGCTCCTAAGGACGTGGACATCAAAAGCTGGATCAGCCAGGGATAGCATGGTGGCACAATGGTTAACACTGCTGCCTCACAGGGTCATGGACCGGGTTCAATTTCTGGCTTGAGTCGCTGTCTGTGTGGAGTCTGCATGTTCTCCCTCTATCTGCGTGGATTTCTCTGGGTGCTCCAGTTTACTCCCACAGTCTAAAATGTGAGCTGGTTAGATGTATTGACTATGCTAAATTCTCCCTCAGTGTACCCGAACAAGTACCGGCCAGAGTGTGGCAACTAGGGGATTTTCACAGTAACTTAGTTGCAGTGTTAATGTAAGCCTATTTGGGACACAAATAAATAAACTTAAACTTTGAAACATATCTCATAAGAGTAAAAGACTATCCAAAGCACTTCTCTAACAAGGACGCAAATTCATCAATCATTTCACTGCCTTTGAATCAATGCAGCGCAGCATCTGCCTCTAACTTGGGGAATTTCCAATTCTGGCAGATCATCACTTACAGCCTCTATTGATGAGTCTTTCAAAGAAGTGATTCCTGCTGCTGTAATTGTTCTGCCCATTTCAAGACAATTATTCAGCAAAGCAAAAACACTGAATTACACCTCACTCAACCACTGGGAATATCTTCATTAACTTCCACTGGATCTTTATTGCTTTCCTTGCTGGGAAACAATCAACACTTTTAAAAGCAATTGCTGTTGCATCTGGGAGTGGCTGTGTGCCAAGCTATTGTGGCTAAATGCATAACATCCAACATGCTGGAGTTGTGTGCAACCTGTGAAATGACAGGTTCCTCAGTGGAATCTAATAGTAAAACAACCAAAGACACCTATGTCAGACTCCTACTTATTGACTACAGCTCAGCCTTTAGCACCATTATTCCTACGAAATTCATCTTCAAAGTCTGTGGTCTGGTCCTCTGCGACTGGATCCTGCTCACAGATCACAATCAGTAAGGATAAGTAACAACACCTCTTCCATGATCATCCTCAATACCATGCCCCACAAGCCTGTGTTCCCAGCTCTCTACTATACTCCTTATACATCTATGAATGTGTGGCCAAATTCCCTTCCAACTTGATTTTCAGGTTGCTAATGATACCACTGTTGCGGCTCAGATCTCAAAAATGATGAGATAGAGTACAGGAATGAAATAGAGAATCTGGTGAACTGGTGTGGTGACAATAATCTCTCCCTCAATGTCAATAAAATGAAGGAGATTGTCATCAACTTCAGGAAGTATGGAGAACATGCCCCTGTCTACATTAATGGTGACGAGGTGGAAAGGGTTGAGAGCTTCAAGTTTTTAGGTGTCCATATCACCAGCAACCTGTCCTGGTGCTCCTATGCTGACACTATAGTTAAGAAAGCCAGCCAATGCCTCTAGTTTCCCAGAAAATGAAGGAAATTTGGCATGTCAGCTACAACTCTCACCAACATTTACAGATGCACCATAAACGGCATTCTTTCTGGTTGTATCACAGCTTGATATGGCTCTTGTTCTGCTCAAGACCACAAAAAACTAAAAAGGTCATGAATATGGCCCAATCCATTATATAAACCAGCCTCGCATCTACACTTCCCATTGTCTTGGCAAAGCAGCCAGCATAATTAAGGACCCCACACACCGTGGACATTCAGACTTCCACTTCCTTGCATCAGGAAAAAGATACAAAAGTCTGGGGTCACGTACAAACTGACTCAAGAACAGCTTCTTCCTTGCTGCTGTCAAACTTTTGAATGGACTTACCTTGCATTAAATTGACCTTTCTCCACATTTAGCTATGGCTGTAACATTACATTCTGCACTCTCTAATTTCATAAGAACATAAGAACATAAGAACTAGGAGCCATCTGGCCCCTCAACCTTGCTCCATCATTCAATAAGATCATGGCTGATCTTTTTATGGACTCAGCTCCACTTACCACCTGCTCACCATAACCCTTAATTCCTTTATTGTTCAAAAATTTATCTATCTTTGCCTTAAAAACATTCAATGAGCATCAACTGCTTCACTGGGCAGGGGAATTCCACAGATTCACAATCCTTTGTGTGAAGAAGTTCCTCCTCAACTCAGTCCTAAATCTTCTTCCCCTTATTTTGAGGCTATGCTTCCAAGTTCTAGTTTCACCTGCCAGTGGAAACAACTTCCCTGTTTCTATCTTATTTAGTTCCTTCATAATCTTATACATTTCTATAAGAAACACACTGTTCATAGAGTTTCCGTCTCTATGGACAGTATACTCTATCTGTATAGCATGCAAGAAACAATCCTTTTCATAATACATGTGACAATACATGAGACAATAATAAATCAAATCAAATCAAACCATATGTAGGAATTTTGTCTGGCCGTGTTGGGGATGGTGATAGAAGAGCACCGGTCAGAGGAATGCTGGAGAGCCTGAGTGCCATGTTCCTGAGAGAATATAGGATGAGTTGCTCCCATGGACCTAATGTCACTGTCATGGGGCTGCAATTTGACATTCTATTTCTTTGAAAGCGAGAGAGCTGCGTGAAATTGAGTTAAGTTCTGCAGTCACTGACGATGTCCTACAGAATTTTAGCTGAACTTTCCTGAAAAGCTGAGGAGATGCTAATCTCTTGAACCACAATGGCAGAAGTCTGATTTCTTGAAAAACTATCAGATAAACTGCTTTTATTCTTCTATTTTTCTACTGCATATTTTATGTTTACTGGATAGTTTCAATCATAAATTAAATCCTCATCCTGAGTTTTAGATCACAAGTAGATTGTTTAAAAGTTTATTCATTAGTGTTACAGTAGGCTTATATTAATACTGCAATGAAAAACTGTGAGAATCCCTTAGTTGCCAAATTGGCACCTGTTTGGGAACACTGATGGCGAACTTAGCATAGCCAATACACTTAACCAGCGTGTCTTTCAGACTGTGGGAGGAAACCAGAGTATCTAGAAAAAATCCACACAGTCATGGGGAGAACAGACAAACTCCACATAGATAGTGACCCATGGCGGTAATTGAACCAGGGTCCGAGGACCACTGCGTCACCTTGCTGTCTTTATCCACTGCCCCTCTATTTTGTCAGTAATCATTGTGTTTCATTCTCCAGCAGCACAGGAATCCATCTGATGCTTCAAAGTTTTCTGAGTTGCCTTCTTTGACATTTTCAGTAACTTCAGATTTTGACAGACAGCCATCAAATGGGATTTTCTGAACTATTTTCTGATTAAACCACCTAAGCAGCACTTCATTGTCATTGGCCATATATCTAAGAAGATAAGAGATAGGGCAGGAGTAGACTATGCAGCCTCTTGATCCTGCTCTGCCATTCAATGAAATCATGGCTGTTCTTTTGCTTCAACACCATTTTCTCACACTATCCCCACATCTCTTGATGTTTTTAATATACAGAAATTTGTCTATCTCAGTCTTGAATATATTCAGTGACTGAGCTGCCACAGCCCCCGAGGACAGAAAATTCCAAAGATTCGCCATCCTCTGAGTGAAGAAATTTCTTCATCTCTCAGTCCTAAATAGCCAGCCCCTTATTTAGAGATACATCTCCTGGTTCTGTACACCCCAGTCAAGGAAAACATTATTCCTGTATGGATGGGGTGTGGGGGGTGGGGGTGGGGGGGCAGTGTGGTGGTTTGGAGGTACGGGGGGGTTGGACATAAGGAAGAGTGGGGTCAAATTGGGTCTGGGCTGGTGGTCAGTTTCGGAGGGTTTTGGGTGGGTTTGGCTCAGTGGGGAGGATCAGGGTGGGTTATGTGGATGTTCAGACAGGTTGGCTGGACTGTCAGATCAAAACAGTTGGGTTCGGTTAGGGTAGATGGTACTGCCAGCTTGTGTTAGGATGGGGGTGTAGCCGACTCAGTTTGATGGTGTCAGATTAGGCTGGGCGAGGGGAGCTGAGACTGCTTATTGGTGAGGATGGGGGGGGGGGCGGTCCTGTTCAGGGATCAGTTATCATGTCTTAAAATAGTTACGCTAAAGTTAAAAGTGGTTTCATTTTTTCTAATGCTTTCAAACTATCAAGGTGAACTGGAAGAACCATCCAAAGTGCACAATTTAAATTGTTTTGCCAGATAGTTCTGAGCCCAGTGCAATTTTCCAGAACTTTGGAATGTTTCCAGGTAAACCCTTGACATGGAACTTCCCACATAGATTTCCCTGTGCATCATTGGAGTTCCCCCCCACCCCCACCACCACTGCCACCACCACCAAGTCTGACACTGGGGAGCCAGAAGGTTACAGTGTTATATTTATAATCATTATGCTGCTACACAGAACAAAATGATATAGCTCAATTTCATGCCAATTATTGATAAGGAATTAAATAAATCTGATAGTTTAGCACCAAATGAATGACCAGAGAAGTAACTAGATTGTTATCAAACGCCAATCATTTATTGTTGTTACATGTTTTGGGATAGAGTGAAAAGTATTGTTTATTGCATACTCAAGGAAAAGAGAGGGTGCAGAATATAATGTTAAAATCACTGATAGTGTGTAGAAAAAAATCAACTTAATAAATGGTAGATTCATTCAAAAGTCTGATGGCAGCAGGAAGAAGCTGTTTCTGAGTTGGTTGCTATGTGATCTCAGACTTTTGCACCTTTTTCCTGACAAAAGAAGGTGGAACAGAGTATGTCCGGAGTCCATGGGGCCCTTGGTTGTGCTGGCTGCTTTTCTGAGGCAGCAGGAAGTGTAGCAGAATCAATGGATGGGAGGCTGGTTTGTGTGATGGACTGAGCTATGTTCCTTGACATCTTGGTCAGAGCAGGAGCCATGCCAAGCTGCGACACATCCAGAAAGGATACTTTAAAATTGGTGAGAGTCATAGCAGACATGCTGAATTTCCTTAGCCTCCTGATAAAGTAGGAGGGTTGGTGGGCTTTCTTAACTATAATGTCAATATGGAGGGGACAGGACAGATTGTTGGTGACCTGGACATTTAGAAACTTGAAGCTCCCAATTATTTCCACTTCATCACCATTGATGTAAACAGGGGCATGTTTTCCACTACACTTCCTGAAGTTGATGACAATCTTTTTCATTTTATTGAGACCTGGGAACCAAACGATACCAGTGCCTGAGTCCGGGGAACAACATACGTGTGTGTGTGTGTGTGTGTGTGTGTGTGTCTGTTTTTGTGGGTAGATGTGCAAGAGAGTGAGTGTGTGTCTGTTTTTGTGGGTAGATGTGCAAGAGAGTGAATGGCTGAAAGATGGTGTAAGTGTATGTGGGAATGAGTAACTGAGTGAAGGTCCAGGTAAGTGGGGGTGAGTGCAAGTCTGCCCTATGCCATGGTCTCAGCTTTTTTTGATTTTTGAACTTCATCCTTAAAGCTACAAAGCCAACACTCAGAAATGACTTGGCATACCCAAATCCATTCCTTGCTTGCTCCAAAAACCAAATTCAAATTTGGGAATGGTGGGCCAGGGGGCGGGGAGTGTTGGGGGAGGGGAATGAGGGGCATGGAGGTTATGGGGTCAACACAATTGGGATCCCAGGCTGGTCAGTGATTGAGCTAGCTGGCAAATGGGAGGCTGACAGTGAGGGGCCACTGCGTATGTGTGGAGACCCGCTAACTTCAGCTTCCCAGGTAGGTATAGGCCCTGCCCACTGAAATCTGGTGTCCTCTGTGCATAGAGGTCGGAGGCTTTAGTGTGAATTCCCACTGAAAAAACATGAATTATTCCAGTTTTCTCATGAATTCAACACTTAGAATTTTTTGGGAGAATTCTGCCCGTCCTCTGCATTAAAGTTCTTGTTAGTTTATTGTTTCCCTCATTCCTCAAAATTGCCATTAGAAAGCTATGCTCCTGCTATGGTTGTTCTCACTAAAATAACAATTATCTAAATACTTTCATGCCTCTTTTTACAGTTTACTTATCAGTGTCACAAGTAAATTTACATTAAAACCGCAAAGAAATGATTGTGAAAATCCCCTAGTTGCCACACTCCAGTGTCTGTTCTGGTACACTGAGGGAGAATTTAGCATAGCCAATGCACCTAACCAGCACGTCTTTTGAACTGTGGAAGGAAATCGGAACACCCGGAGAAAACTCACATAGACTCTGCATAGTTAGTGACTCAAGAATGGGAACTGAACTCAGATCCCTGGAGTAATGAGGTAGCAGTGCTAACCACTGTGCCGTCCCTTCCTAGGAAGCTTATTCTGTCTGTGACTGGGCTTTACAGCCTAGAGTGATGCCACATTTGATTCTTGGATTAAATAAGGTAACATGGGCACCAATAGGACCAAAATGCCCCTTGTTCCTCTGGGTTGAGAACAATCACTGAGGCTTATCACTGAAGATACAATGATTCCAGTTGCAAGTATATTGAGCATTGAGTGATAGCAGCCAAAGTCTTAGAGGTGTTGCTATGACAAAACAGCCTGCCACTGTCAAGATGCACAGATGAACCTATTCTAGAGGGTCAGGAAGTGATTGGCGGGATCCATAACTCCAGAAAGGAATTAACACCTTTTGAAGGAATGATGAAGTGAGTAAACTGATGCAGAAAATAGTTCAATCTCTAACAGGAAGAATAGCTGTATCAAGAAGTAATGTAATTGTAACCATCGTTTCTCATTCTGCCACAAAAATATAGCAGCATAAAGCAGAAAGTATGATAAAACAAATTCAAATATTTATATTCTAATAGAAGAATGAACTTGTGATTTCTCCATTCAATAAGTTGATATTGAGGAAGGAACTTCGCATTCTCTTTCAAATCAGCATCAACTACGGCATTATACCGTCCAAGTGTATTGATGTTACTAGACTATTAATCTTCCTGAACAAAGTTGCCTTTCCAAAATAATTTCTCTGCTCTGTTTATGGAAGCCAAACAGCTTAATCATTTAAAATTAATACAGGAGATTTCCAAATGGTTCTTGTGTCATGTGCAATGTCAAGTTTTGCATGGTGAAAGTTGATTTTGCATATTCTTCCTAGTAAAGAAAATATTACCTGTTTTAAATACAACTTCAAAGTTTCATGTGCACGTTGTGCACACACTGCCCCAGTTGTGAATGATATCACAATGAACATCACAATGTCTGTGTTTGGGCAGGTTTTTTTTTCATTGCAGTGCTATTCCTGTTATTGTTTGAGTGACTCATGCTTTGTTTGCATCAAAATCCATTCTCCTTTGATTTCTATGTTAAAATGAAAATTATGATCGTTGGTTCACTAGCATTTTATTTGCATACATGAAATTTAACTCAGTATAATGCACATAGATTAATAAGTAAACCCGATTCACATTTACCATGAATAGCTTGTAGGCTGTGCTTCATAAGGCCTCACAGTTGAACTTTCTTTTCTTCAGAAGATCAAACTCTATGATTCCTTGCTTTACTCAATCCTCCCTTCCTCCTACTATCTACTTCAAGATCCAAACTTGCAATGGCCAATTCAGAACTTATTAATCAACCTCATCTTCCTTTGCCTCTGCATTATAATTAAGTGCACAATGGGCAGTATAACTCTGTGTGTTGGTTACATGAGGATTCATTTTAGTTCACATTCCTAAATATGTTTGTGCTGTGAGTATTTGCAATTGAACGCTACACATTACTGTATTAACTTGGTGTTAATGCATATTTTTTATTTTGTCAGAGTTATCAGATGAACATGAATAAGAAAGGGAAGTAAATCCATCTTAATTTATCCATCAAGAAAAGACCCAGTAGCGCGGTTCATTTTTTAGCCTGCCTGGAATTATCCAGAGAGATCACTGAAAACCAGTGAATAGTAGTAAACATGTATTACCAGACCAGAACAATAGTCACAGGTATTTACAAATGGAACAATACACAAGTGTAGGTCACGATAATTTACTATAAGTATAAAACATATAACAGTAAAAAAAGCACCAACATAATTAAGGACCATTTTCATCCTGGACATACTCTGTTCCATCTTCTTCCATCAGGAAAAAGGTACAGAAGTCTGAGATCACGCAACAACTGACTCAAGAACAGCTTCTTCCCTGCTGTCATCAGACTTTTGAATGGACCTACTCATATTAAGGTGATCTTTCCCTATACCCAAGCTATGACTGTAAAACGATATTCTGCTCTCTACCCTTTCCTTCTCTATGAACGTTATGCTTTGTCTGTATGGTGCACAAGAAACTATACTTTTCACTGTATATTAATACATATCACAATAATATATCAAACCGAATCGAAAATAGACTTTACATATGAAGTTTGAGTATCATTCTTAATTTGAAATTAATGACGACTGTTCCGTTTACTAGAGATCTTTGTAAACATTTATGATATACCATTGTAAAGTGAATCATATGTGGTTGCAAATATTGGCGTCAATACTGATTTACATCAAGATAGGCCCAAGGCACATCCAGTATTGGGCTTCTGAGTTCTATGTGACTAATTTGCTGCAGATGTCACCTGCATTTCCTCAAGCTTCTCATTGATGAAAATGATTGAAACTTTGTGCCATTACATCATTGGATGATGCCCTTATGATGAGGGGGTGAGTATAACAGAGTGGAGGCCATGCATCTGTTGCCTACGGACTAATAAGTTTGAAAACAAGATATAAATTTTCCAGCTAAAGTTTATGTTTATTTATTGGTGTCACAAGTAGGCCTACATTAATACTGCAATGAAGTTACCGTGAAAATTCCCTAGTCACCACACTTTGGCACCCATTCTAGTGACCAATGCAAAATTCAAATTACTTTTACTTCTTAAAACGTTTACTGCAACAAATAAACTAAAATCACCATTGATTACTTAGTAGGCAATTAAAACACAGAACAGAGAAAGTATTTTGTAGCAATTTCTTAAAATAACCAAACCCCATTGCTAGATTTATACATTTCATTGAGTTCTCAGCAGAAATTAGCCTTATCTTTAAAGTCCCAAGTTCCTCCTGTCTTTAACAGGATCTTTGTCCTGCCAATCAGAATGAATCTCTCAATGTCTAAGGTCAAAATTGTCTGGCCGATCACACAGGCAGGATCCTTCAGTCACATCAATGGCAACTGCTGCAGCAGAGAGTGCAGACTTGGGAAACACCTGAGACATCAGTGGGACATAAGGCCCATTCCAGGAAATATGCTGCAGGGATTCAGAAAATCCATCCAATGTATCTTTACTCAATCTGCTGAACGTACATGAGTGGATTTGCAGTTGCAAGGCATCCTCTGGAAACTCCGGTGTCCTCACCAGCACTTCGCTTGGTGATTCACCTGAAAACAGTCTTCTAGAATCATAGAACAGTACAACATTGGAACAGGCCCTCCAGTCCACGATGTTGTGCTGAATATTACGCCATTTGTGGGGAGCTGGTGGCCCGACTCCAGTCGAGTGAAAGGGAGGCAATGATAGAATCATACAGCGCAGAAGAGACCTTTTAGTCCATTGAGTCTGTGATGGAACTTAAATTTTCCATCCCAGGCAGCATCCTGGTAAATTTCCTCTGCACCCATTCCAGCGCAATCAGATCCTTCTGATAATGTAGCAAACAGAACTGCATACAGTACTTTAATTGTGGCCTCATCAAAGTTCTATACAATTACAACAGGAGTTCCCTGCTTTTGTAATCTATGTCACGATTGATAAAGGCAAGTGTCCACTATGCCTTTTTCACCACCCTATTAACATGCCCTTCTACATTAAGAGATCTGTGGACAAATACACCAAGATCCCTTTATTCCACAGAACTTCCCTGTTTTCTATCATTTATTGAATATTTTATTGTAAGGGCTGGTGGAATCATCCCTCTGTCTGTCAACTCTATCTATACTTCGCATAATTTTATACACTTCTATCAAGTCTCCCCTCAGCCTCCACCACTCTAGAGAAAACAGCCCTAGTTTTTCCAGCCTCTCCTTATAGTTTATACCCTCTAATCCATGCAGCATCTTGATAAACATCTTCTGCACCCTCTCCAAAGCCTCCACATCCTTTCTGTAATATGATGACCAGAATTGAACACAATACTCCAAGTGAGGCCTAACCAAAGTTTTATAAAGCTGCACCATGACATCCTGAATGTTGTACTCAATGCCCTGACCAATAAAAGCAAACATGCCATTTGCCTTCTTTACCACCCTATCTACTTGTATGGTCACTTTCAGGGAACTACAGGCTTCAACCCCAAGATCACTCTTTTCTCCCCATTCTTAGCATAGCAGCAGCTGTTTCCAGCCTTCTTTTCCAAATCTTTTTGCCTTGCTGACTCTAAAATTCTGGGCACAGTAAGGCCATTTCCCGCCTCCTTTGTATCTTGATGTTAAAACTTACACCTTACATTTGTTAGGTTTTAGTTTGAGCCCCTGTCTCTATGACAGTTGGGTCATATGGGCAGATTTTTCAGTAGATTACATTCTCCCACTGTTAAGTGCTCCATTTCATCTTGAATTAAAGGAGAGAGTTTAAAGCATAGCCACCTTATGAAGTCCAGCATTGGTAACACAAATTCTGTGAGAAAAGAATATTAATATTTCAAACATAACCTTTGATATGCTATGTTCTTAATGTTCCTCCTTTCTTCATAGATTTTGTATGTCTTGACTCTAGCATTTTCTGTATTTTATGGTACCCTTGCTATAGTATGCACAGGCAAGGATGCATAGCAAATGTTAACACAAGTGTGCCAAAGCATTGGAAGCACAGAGATGCAGAATCTAACCCCACCACATGAATGCTCATCAAACTTTCCTTATCCTCCAGCTACCCTAAGACAATATACATTCACTCAGGGATGTTGGGGGAAGTCAGCACTAGTGATAGGAGGCAAGTACAGGTGGCAGAAGCTGAACAGTGACAAATGGAATGTTCGTACTATATATGCAAGGAGGAGAATTTATATCTTCCAGAAGCTGTATACTAGGCTGTGATTATTAATCACCAGAAGATGTCCTTCAATTTTCGGAGCTTTCCGTGTGGAGTCTTGGTGGTGCTTCAATATCTGTGAAGACACCATGAAAGGGTACTGTGAACCTGCAGACAACTATGTACTGAATGGCAACATCAGAGCATCTGAGGCCCAAGAATATAGGGTCCAAATGCTATTGAAATTGGCTTCATGAATATGGTGCTTGTAATTATCAAATATAGGGCTTTAATTCACATATTCGAGTTCAGTGAACTTAGGGGCCAGGCATTGAAACTACCTGATGACACACTTCCCACTACTTAGTGTTAGCCAAGGGTCCACTTTCAGCACATTTCAAAATACAAAAGCTAGAAAGAACTCAGGATGGAATTTTGTAACATATTCCACTAGCAGGATTTTTCAATTCCACTGAAGACAATGCACATTTGAATATCTCTCTCTATTTTCCAACCTTGTTGCCCAGGCATTGCTGTCCTGCAACTGGTACCCAAGTCCACCAGGCAGTGCACTCCAGTGGTTGGTGCCCATGTCATAGAACATAGAACATTACAGCACAGAACAGGCCCTTCGGCCTTTGATGTTGCACCGACCAATATAAAAAGCAATGCCTCTCCATTCTAAACCATTCCCTTCTCTTCCATATACTTATCAACTAACCTCTTAAACGCCACCAAACTTGGCGCATCTACAACTGCTGCAGGCAGGGCATTCCACTCCCGAACCACCCTTGGGTAAAGAACCTACCTCTGATATCCATCCTATAACTATCACCCCTTAATTTAAAGCTGTGTCCCCTCGTGCTAGCTTTCTCCATCCTAGGAAAAAGGCTATCACTGTCCACCCTATCTAAACCTCTAATCATCTTATATGTTTCGATTAGGTCCCCTCTTAGACGCCTCCTTTCTAACGAAAACAACCTCAAATCCCTCAGCCTCTCTTCATAAGACCTGCCCTCCATACCAGGCAACATCCTGGTAACCTCCTCTGTACCCTCTCCAAAGCCTCCACATCTTTCTTATAATGCGGGGACCAGAACTGCACACAATACTCCAAGTGCGGCCGCACTAGAGTTTTGTACAGTTGCAACATGACGATGCGGCTCCGAAATTCAAACCCCCTACCAATAAAAGCTAAGACCCCATATGCCTTCTTAACAACCTTCTCGACTTGACTGTCTACTTTCAGGAATCTATACACATACACACCAAGATCCCTCTGTTCATCAAGACTACTAAGAATCCTACCATTTGCCCTATACTCTACACATTTATTATTTCTGCCATAGTGCATTACCTCACACTTTTCCACATTAAACTCCATTTGCCACCTCTCGGCCCAGCTCTGCAACTTGTCCAAGTCCCTCTGCAAACTATAACACCCCTCTTCACTATCTACCACTCCACCGACTTTAGTGTCATCTGCAAATTTACTAATCCATCCTCAATACCCTCATCCAGATCATTTATAAAAATTACAAACAGCAGGGGCCCCAAAACAGACCCCTGAGGTACACCACTTGTCACCGAACTCCAAGATGAATATCTCCCATCAACCACCACCCTCTGTCTTCTATCTGCTAGCCAATTCCTAACCCAATTAGCTAAATCACCCTCTATCCCATACATCTGCATTTTTTGCAGAAGTCTTCCATGGGCCACCTTATCAAACGCCTTACTAATGTCCACCGGACAGTGCTGCCAATCTGAGGTGGGAGACATGGTCTTTGAACACAATGCTGTGGACACTCAGGGCAACAAGTACTTTACATTGCCACATTCTTCTATTCTCCCAGGTTCTGTGCCAGTTGCACAAGCCACCCACGACCATATTGCTCAGTAATACCCTCCATTGACACAGTTGGCAGCTGACATACTATGAGAGTAACTGGGGAGCAAATAAACCATAACTTTGCCCCATGTTTCGGGCTGAACAGTGGTATAGTGGCTAACACTGCTGCCTCACAGTGTCAGGGGCCTGGGTTCAATTCCCAGCTGGGATCAGTCTGTGCAGAGTCTGCACGTTCTCCCTGTGTCTGTATTGATTTCCTTTGGCTGCTCTGGTTTCTTCCCACAGTCAGAAAGATGTGCTGGTTAAGTGTAATGGCCATGCTAAATTTCAATCAGCTGACATAGGAGTAAGTTGGTGCCTCATTCTTCCCAGTGTACCCAGACAGACACCAGAGCATGACGACTAGGGGGTTTTCACAGTAACTTTATTATAGTCTTAATGTAATCCCACTTGTGATACTAATAAATAAACTTTAAACTCATGTTTCTTTGAAACTTATCATGGAATATTGCTAGACTGGTAAAATGGACAGCAACATGTAAGATGAAATTTAATTCAGAGAATTTTGAACTGTTTCTTTTGATAGGAATATAGACTGGTGTAAGTTGATTTAAACTACAGCTGTGAAAAGGGGATTGGATAAGTGCCTGGGGAAAAATATTACTGGCTCATGGAGAGACAGCAGAGGAGTGGAACAAACTGTTTTGATGTTTCAGAGTGCTTGTACAGGCATAGTGGAAGGATTGGTCTTTTTTGATCTGTTCCAGTCTATGCCACAATAAGTACTGATAAATACATTTCTATTTATAGAATACAAAAGAGAAAATTCTGGAAAATCTCAGCAGATCTGGCAGCATCTGTAAAGAGAGGAAAGAGCTGATGTTTCAAGTCCAAATGACTCTTTGTCAAAAAATAATTCATTGTTTGATAACTGACTACCTCAGTACGGTATTAATTTGATTATTTTAGTCCTTGGCCATCTGCCCTGACATACTTATTGAATTGCTCCTCTCTGCAATGAAGGATGCAATCCCCCAATATGTATCTTCTGGTTTTAAACAGCTCAGTTTTCGAATACATGTTTTCCTAATGTTATCAGTCACGGGTAAAAGATTACCATATCTATGTTATCATCTGCTTTGACACTGACGTTGTTTGTTGGCTGATGATTACATTTCGCTGTTCTGCTGAATAGGAGTCCATTTGTTTCCTGCAAACTTTCCTGTTATTCTTTGTGATCCCAGTTCTGTGGAGATCAGCCTGTGTCAAACCACTACACTCCTCCCACTGATCTAGTACAGATAACGATGTGAACAAAACACACAGTATCACTGAGGGAAAACATCAGGGACACAAAGGATATTCATGGATACACATGCAGAGTGAAGAAAAAAGTTCGCGCACCTAAGTATCTGGTGATAGTTTGTTTGGCAGAACGTTTGTCAGATTGTTGATACCAGAGACAAAGATGCAGGGATCTTGTGCAGGCATGAGATTCGTATGGCAAAAGCAAAGTATAGAAGGGATCAAAAAACTCTGCATATTTGTGCAAGAGATCTGTTTTTAATTAAAAACCTTATAATTTAGTCCTAGACATTTATCAGTCTGCCTGACCATACATTAGAAAAGGCATTTCTTCACCTTTTCCATCCTTTGCAGACAAGAATGAAGACTTATTTTCCGTAAAAGATGATATTTATGAAGTTAGATGTAGAGGGCTGGGAGTGAAGCAAAAATACATGCATGAACCAATTGGGCTGAATGGCATACAACTATTTACTTCTGTTCATGTAGTTTTTGCCTTTCTGACTATATGCAAATCTCAATTCTCTTGAAAGAACTGTACAGAAAAAGCAGTTAATTACATTTCTGGGCCATCTCTATCTTGATGTTAGTAGTAATGCTTGGACATCCTGATTGTATGTTCAGGTAGAGGATTTGCCTCTTTTAATTTTGTATTGTCTTGACATAAGCTTTCTCAACCGGTGTTAACAGCCAAGAGAACAAGGGATCTCTCTGATCTCCCAGCAGCCATTGGCCATTTGTCCTACTCCCTTAGGGAATTATGATTGTGCAATTAAATTGAAAGACAATTATTGGAATATGAATATTCTTGGCACGGCTAACATTTATTGTTTATCCTTAGTTCCCAAAGGTGAATTTTTCTTCTTGAACTGTTGGGTAGTTTGGTACATCTGAGTTTAGTATGTCTGAACAATAAGTCAATCATGTTGGTGAATTTATGACTGAAGTCATACACAGTCCAGACTGGGTAATGAAGCTTTTCCACCTGTAAAAGACATTACTGAACTAGTTGGAGGTCATATTAATTTTGCGCATTATCTGCTCAACTGCCTAGTGCACATCTCTTCTGAGTTTTATTTCCTTTGCAATTAGGTGTTTATTGTGCCAACACTTCTACCTACCCTTCCTCCATAGAAATTAACTCCTCTTTGTCTTCTAATTATCCATAAACTGCACTGAGGTCTTTTCATTTAATTGGTTACAAATTAGTTAATTAGTTAGTTTGCCAATTTTAGACATAGAAGCTAACTGCCACAACATTGTCAAGTATTGTTTTATGGACTCATAATGTTTCCCTAATGGGATCTATATCATTCCATCATCACATATTTGTTTGCCCTGAAGTTTTTTTTAGCACCTACTATGATATTAAATATAGAAATGTGAGCTGCTCAAATATTCACTGACCTTCTACTCTGAGACAATGTAAGAATATCATCAGCTTGAAAGTCACTGCTACATCTAGACTCCATAGCAAGAAAGTAGATCTTGAACCCCAAAATCCATCAATCTCATGGTATGGATGGATCTCTCATTGAAGAAGGGAAAGGTGTGAGAGTCAGTAAATTTAAACTATTCTTCTGAAATACCTTGGAGAAATCTGGAGCAGACACACCAGATTCTATGTCCAGAATCTTATTATCATTCATACAGCAGAATTTTCCCATTCCGTTGGAGTGAATGGAGATTTGCTGGCTGCCAAATTCTCTGATCTTGCTGTATTGGGAGGTGCTGTGAATGGCAGGTAAGATTGTACTCTTAGTCTAAACAGGAGCTTTATTTATAGTGCTTTTTAAGATATCAACAGCACAAGCTTCCAGCTTACTTTTACTTCCCCTTTTCAGTAATGGCATCCAGACTTACTGACAGCACACAGAAAGGAGAAGAGTCAACAAACATGCATAATCAAACACTGAACATTCGAACAATTGAATAGTACGTCTGGCAATTTGTTATCGAAATAACATCATTGCTTTCACTTACATGATAACCTAGAAAAATGGCAATAGTTTAATAAGAACCATCAAAACATCTTCAGAATAATACTCAATATAGGCATTGTGATACTTGAAGACATTAATTACACTAAAAATGCAATGAAATGTAAGTTTGTTATAACTTAAGCCGTAGCTGTTTCCATTGTGAGGAGACTAAGAATTCACCCTGTATATTTCTTTTATAAAATAGGCATTGGTATTCTTATAGAAAATTATAAAATTGTAAACTGGGCAAAGACTTTTTAAAATGACTGAATCCTTGTTAAATGTGATCCCTGAATAAAAGAAACTATCTGGCAGTTTCAAAGAAACTTACAAGTTGTTATTTGTGAAGTGATATTAACAACACATTGTGGTCTACAAAAATCAAATTCAAAGAGAACTGAAGGGTAATCCAGACTTGAAACATTGGCCGCATTCTCCCACCATGACTCACAACTTTTCTGTTGGGTCAGGTTGAGAGATGTGCATTGCCAGTCTTGAGTCAGGATTTGCACATGCGCCAGGAACACATATGCATTTCCCAGAGCTGGCAAACTGTCATCAGTCAGACCGTGCTGGTAAGTCATTTGAATCTGTTTGAATTGCATTTTAAATATGTTTAGCAGGTCATCATCGGGAACTTTCAGGTCCCAATCAAAACTCTCACCTCGCCAGGAGTATTTCATTCCAGTGGAGTTTAGAATAGCTCCCCACGTTTGGGGAATTAGTGCGAGACACCGTCTGATTGAAGGGGGAGCGATCGTGACCCCCAGAGGGTCGGGAAGCAGTGGGATGGCCCCTAGGAATGGGCACCTTGGCAGTGCCATCCTGTGTCCCCTGGCACTACCCAATGGTCAATGCCCATGCTCAGAGGGCACCTTGGCACTGTCCACTGGGCACTGGGCAGTGCCACAAGGTGGGGCCTATTGTGGCCAAGACCTTGGGGCGACTTGTGGAGATGGGGGATCCTGCTGCCACTCTGCAGGTAGAGTCGGTCTGGGATGGATGGAGGGCAGTAATTGGGGCAGCTAGGTGGGGGGGGATCTGTCTCTTGGTGGGCGGGCCTGACCTCAGGGATGTCAGTGGAGGGGGGGTCCACTGGAGTGAGGGCAGTGGGGGTGAAGCCACTGCTAGGGAATGCATTGGGCGTTCTGGGATGGGGGGATCAGGGCTCACTCGAGAATTGTTGTGGGGGCTGCGATCAAGCTGCGGAGGGCACTGCGATAGTCCTGAGCTGGCCAGCAGATGGAGGAGTCTGACAGACTGGGGCTACTGCACATGTGCAGAGTTCCAGAACTGTCAAACTCTGGCACGAGTAGGCCCCACCTCCGGGTTTTTAATGAGATTCATGACTGGGACCTCTGCAATGCAGAGTGCAGAGATTCAGGTGAGAAGCTGAACTGACAAAACATCGGGAATTAGGACACCTTTCCCACCAATTCAGCACTTTTGGGGGAATCGCGAATATTGGCTCTACTCTCTCCCCACAGATGCTGTCAGACCTGTTGAGCATTTTCTGTTTTTGTTTTGTATTGCAATGAGTGTTGGTCAAATTTTGTTTCATATTGCAATGACCCTGTTGGTCAAATTTTCTCCCCTGAAGAATTTTAGCATCAGCGATAACTTGCATTTTATTCCAGATTTATTGAGCTAATTGTGTTCAAAATCATCTGCTGTCAAGGAGACTATGAAGCCATGCCTTCAGATCCAGGCTTGTGGATTACTTGGCAAGCCACATTAGCATTGTGCTACATAGCATTGACTTAAACTTTTGAAACAAATAATTTTCATTTTAATATAACGTCAGTGAGTCTGAGAAAGCCAATATGATATTCTACTTGTAAAATCTTAATTTACCTAAGGCTACAAATGGTTAAAAAAAATCAGCACATTCTTTTGTTTGCTATTAGAATGCCAACAGCCTGACTGATTCTGACAGCTCTGCTCTCCCACTGATCCCAAAGACAAATCTCTATTGAAGTGAAATAAAACTGGCTTATCTTGTGGGAAACTCATTGCCATTCTCCTGGGTGCCGATAAACGGCCAGAAGGTTGGTTTGCGTCCAGTTAGGGCTGGTGGTGGGCTCTCAAATCTGGAGGCCTTTCAGTACAGTGGTAGGATGCAATGGAAGATAAGTCAGAGAATGGGCACTTCAAAATGGAGGATGCTTGCTCTTTCACTAACAATTTTTAACTGCAGTCAGGGCTGTCCTATACTGGGGGGGCCTACTGCTGTACCCAAACAGGGAGGAGGGCCCTTTAAATCTGCCTTGGATAGGTCATCTCCAGACAGCTAAACTGTTCACTTCTGATTGTGGGGACATAGAAACTGACTGGAAAGTCCTTGTTGGCCACCTTTAATTGGTCTTATGTTGCTACCCTCCCATGTGCAGATGGGTAGTTCCAGCCTCCCCAACCTCCATTCTGCCTGTGCATAGATGGGGTAGGATGGAGCTGGGGGGCTAACATGCTGGCCAACAGGTTTATTTTGAATGCTTTCCCCCACCTCTGCTCCTAGTCCCAAGAAATCTGAAAATGGAGAGCTAGAGGGAAGTTTTTTTTTAGATAACAACGACAGCTTGGCTGTGATCTTGAAGGTCACAACCCTTCCATCAGATAGCCTGTGGTTGTATCTGTGTTCCAGCCGGTGGCCATTATAGGTGTCTGGGGTCCCTTATAGATTCCACTTATGAATAGGAAGCTGTTTGTAAGTGGACTTGACATCTCTGAAAATGGCTTGGCATCAGGATTACAGTGCCAGGGCGCTCGGGGAAATAAGAACTCAGTAAGAATCTAGCAACACCAATTTTAAATCCAACTGATTTATTTGGTAGTAAATTTGCGAGCTTTCGATCTTTTCGTCTTCGTCAGGCAAATGCAGTGTTCTGGTCTGCAATAGCACACATCAGCACAGACAGTCACAGATTGCTGATTAGAATGCGAATCCTTACATCTAACCTGCTATTCAAGTGTTAAAGTGGCTAACAATGTGTGTGAAGGGAATCCTGAGCATTGGTTAGTGAATTGTGTATTTTCTCCAGACAGCACAGTAAGTGAGGTTTTTTGCTAACCCAGGCAAGTCATGGGGGTTACAGATAGTGTGACGTGAAGCCAAGATCCCTGTTAAGACTGTCCTCATGTGTGCAGAACTTGGCTATCAGTCTCTGTTCAGCGACTCTGCGCCGTCATGTGTCATGAAGGCCCCTTGAAGAACATTTACTCGAAGGTTGGAGGCTGAATGCCCATGACTGCTGAAGTGTTTGCCCACAGGAAGGGAACTGTTTTGCCTGGTGATTGTTGAGCGATGCTCATTCATCCACTGTCGTAGTGTCTGCATGGTCTCCCCAATGTACCATACTTCGGGACATCCTTTCTTGCAACGTATTAGGTAGACAACGTTGGCCGAGTTGCAAGAGTATGTACCGTGTACCTGGTGAATGGCATCCTCACGTTTGATAATGCCAAGAATCTAGGGAACAGTGCCAGGGTGCTAGGGAACAGTGTCAGGGCATTGTCTCAGCATGCCCCTTCCTGGCTATGTGTACCCCTGGCATGTTTATCACAAAGTGACTCTTGTTGACGTGACACACCAGTTAGAAGGAAAGGTAAGTAGAGGGTTGAAGGAGCAGCATCAAGCCTGCTAACAATACTATAACATTTACAAGTCAGACTTGTGTCTTCCTAGATGTGAACTTCATCGCATCATTGGAGAGGAGCAGGGAAGATAAATCACAACCCCTAAATCCAAATCAGAATCCATTGAGATTGAGGTAAAGTTTGGACTTTATATTGTGCGGGTTTGACTGCATGACGTGAAATATGAGAGGATTCTGACTGTAATTACATGGTGAATATTACTACAGGCTACAGGGAGTTTGTGGTGCAGTGGAAACAGCTCCCTGTGCCTAAATCCCACTGCAGGACTGGATGTCCAAGGAAGATGTGTCCATAATGTAATCAAAGCCGGTTGAGTATCAACCTGAAAATCCTTCCAACATACGCAAATAACCGGTGAAAGGAGTGGGAGAGATTTCTGGTCAGCATAGCTCCAGACCACATGACTTCAGATCACAACTTGCATGTAAAAAGTGCATGTTATTCAAGCAACCTGGACTCTCTGAGTGAACTGTAACATATATATGGGCACTTCATTGATTGATACAAATCAAAACAGCCTGGCTGTTGTTTATTACTGTTGGTCACAAGGAGAAACTGAGAATTACCAGTATTATTATTAACTATTGGTGTAATTTGAGGGAGTTATTATTACTTGCTGGCAGAGTCACATTCCCTCCTGCTTCTAGATCCCTATGACTCCCTCTCCAACTGGGTTTTCTTCAATCTGTCATTGGCTTCTCTTCTTTGACTACTCATCATCCTGCTTTTCAGAACATCCTGCACAACAGCTGTTCGCGTCAAACAAAAAGCCCAGATACTCAATCACAGCCAACGTGACCTTCATAAAATAAATTGAGTAACATTTTCAAACATCAGATTACACTGAAATAAAATCAACATACTGTCGATGCTGGAAACCTGCAATAAAAACAGAAGATGCTAGATAAACTCAGCAGATCCAGCAGAATTCAGATTACAGATTACACTATGCCACCCACACTGTCTAGTTCAGTTTCAACATGATGGGAGATCAGATGTGTAGAGCAATGAAAGGGGCTATCACTGCTCTCATAGCTGTTCCCACACAGATATGTTGAGGGAATGTCTAGTAACGCAACTGGGATAAGTAAAGTAAGAAGTCTGACAACATCAGGTTAAAGTCCAACAGGTTTATTTAAAGTCTAATAGTCCTTTAATCTGGTGTTGTGAGACTTCTTACTGTGCCTATCCTAGTCCAATGCTGGCATCTCCATATCATGGAATAAGTAAAAATGAGACTGTTACCCAACATTGTGAATTCACACTTCATTGTGAAATCTCAGTGCCAAGTGAGGTTTTGGAGGCAGACTGCTGATTTTACAGTTATGACAGTCATCCTCTGGCCGGTGGAGTCTGAGTTAGCCATGGTTGGGCACTCCTCATTCACCTCTAGAGGTCACTACTGGTGTGCTGGCTTGCAGGTCCCAGCACAACCCTTCTGAAACCTGCTTCTGAAGTTGAGTCACAATTCTCTTATTGGAGGAGGCTGCGCACTTGGTATTAAGGGTCAATGCAGCATTGATCTGATAACTCACCTAATGAAGGAGCAGCGCTCTGAAAGCTCATGACTCCAAATAAATCTTTTGGACTTTATCCTGGTATTGTGAGACTTCTTACTGTGCCCACCCCAGTCCAACACCAGCATCTCCACATCATGGCAGTACTTATGTTCTGCATGGACACCTCCATGGCACACAGACCCTCATGGATCTCTGCCAGATCTCCCAGTGCGCTCTGTTGCACATCCAGTATCTACCACCTGATGAATGTCTCCAGAGACTCATCAGCTGCTTCAGACTCAGCATTGTCCTGGTCTCCAGCACTGTTCCCACTGTCATTTCACTGTGACCTCACTGCCCCTGTTAGTTCCTGACATGAGTGTGATGTACCCATATCACTATGCACTATCCACAGTGCTGACGACTTAATGTTCATTGGCATTATCTGTGAATATCTGGTGCTGGTGCTTGGTTCTGAGAGTCAGTGTGATGCTAGTGTAGGAACGAGGTCTTTCTGGGAGCTTAGGTTTATGGGGTCGCTTGCCGTTGTTGTAGATGGTGTATCGGAAGAAAAAAGGTACAAGATCAATAAATTCAATAATCACGACTAAGGTTGCTATGCAGGCTGAGAAGATATGGTACCAACTGCATTGGAACTTCCATGTGCACTCCAGCTACAACAGTTCACTTTCTGATGGGAGGGTCCTGCAATGTTTTCTGTGTCCAAACCCATATCTGGGACCTACTTACACCCTTACTTTCATCTGAGACCCTGCCTAACCACGAACAAGAGAGCGAGATGACCTGTGTCAGCACAATTGGCCTTTAATTGTTGTTTTACCATAAAATGTATCAATACTTGAGCAAAAATTGCAGCTTACATGTAGTAGTGACCTAGTTTATTCAGGACAGAACTTTTCAGAATGTAGGACATTGTGATCTATTAGTAATATTTTGTAAAATTCGTTTATGGGATATGGGTGTTGCTGGTTAGGCCAGAATTTATTGTTCCTCACTAATTGCTCTTCAGAAGATGGTGGTGAGCTGCCTTCTTGAAGCATTGCAGTCCCTGAGGTGTAGGTACACCCACAATGCTGTTGCGAGGTTGGAGGGGGAGTGCAATTTCAGGGTTTTAATCCAGTGACAGTGAAGGAACGGCAATACATTTCCAAGTCAGGATGATAAGCGACTTGGAGGAGAACCTCCAGGTGGTGGTGTTTCCAGGCATCTGCTGTCCTTGTCCTTCTAGATGGGTGTGGTTGCAGATTTGGAAGGTATTGCATAAGGAACATCGGTGAATTCCTGCAGTGCATCTTGTAGATGGTACAACACTGCTGCTACTGTTCATCACTGGTGGAGGGATTGAATATTTGTTGAAGGCGTAGCAATCAGGCGGGCTACTTTATCTTGGATAATGTCAAGTTTCTTTCATGTTGTTGGAGCTGCTGTTCATCATCCAGGCAAGTGGTCAGTATTCCAGCTCATTCCCAGCTTGTGCCTTGCATATGGTGGACAGGCTTTGGGAGTCACGATGGTGTGTCATTTTAAGCCTGCTGGAAACCAGGCATATACTTTGCTGCTGTTTCTCTTCACTGACCTCTTTACGCACACCTCAGTCAGTTCATTACACTGAAACAATAGCCCTGTTAATTGCCGTAATTGAAACATTAATAATATTTGGTATAATAGTGGTTATGTTATTCATATCATGTTGTCACTTGCATCACTAGAATGATTGACATTGTTCTGGCATTAAAATGTTAATGAGGTGATGCATTTTGGAAGATCAAGTTTAGGTGTGAATTCTACTGTAAATGTCAGAACCCTTAGGAACATTAATATAAAGAGGGATCTGGGCAACACAGGTAATTAGAAAGCATATGCCAGACTGCTTTCATCAGCTGGGACATTGAGTACAGGAGTTGAGAAATCATGTTGCAGCTATATATAACCTTTGTTTAGTTAGACCACATTTGGAGTATTTCATGAAGTTCTGAACACCACACTACTAAAATGACATGAAAACTTTGGATAGAGTGCAAAAAAGGTTCACCAGGATGTTGCCTGATCTTGAGGGTGTGAGAAACGGTTGAATAAACTAGGATTGTTTTCATCGGAAAGGTGGAGGCTAAGGGGACACCCGAAGGACATCTACAAAATTATGAGAGGCATAGGCAGGATTGAAGCGTCAATTACAAGGGGGCACAGGTTAAAGGTGGGAGGGAGAAAGTTAAAGGAGATGTGTAGGAGATGTTTTTCACACAGAGAATGATGGATGCCTGGAATGTGCTACCAGAGGAGGTGGTGGAAGCAGGCACATTAGCAACATTTAAAAGGTATCTGAATGGGCACGTGGATAGAGAGGGAATGGAGAGATATGGACTAGGTAAGGGCAGAAGATTTTTGTTCTAGTTTAGTTAGAGCATCACGATTGACATAGGCTTGGAGAGCCAAAGGGCGTGTTCTTGTGCTATGCTTTTCGTTATTTTTTGTTGAATGCCACATTGCTTAGAAGATTGTGGAAAGTATTGCAAATCAGAGACATCTATGTCATAGACAAAGACGAAGATATGCAATATATCCAAACAACCAAACAATCAATCAGGATTTGAGTGCCATCAATATGAAGGGATGTTGAGTTTTAATAAGAACTTAAGATGGAATATAAAATTATTAGTTATACAGCAAAAACAATTAGGAGTACTAGTCCAAATAACTATTTCTCTCTTCAATTCTCTTTTTGTCCTCAGGTGTCTGAGGTCTGGAACACCTCATGAACATTTGCTTGGAGTCTTCGTTCAGATTATGAGAAGGTAGACTGGGCCTCAGTTTAGCATCTCATCTGGAAGAAGGCATCTTAAAAGTGAAGTACTCCCTCAGTACGGCATTGAAGCATCAGGGTTAACTTTTGTGCTAAATTTGGGGGGTGGAACTAAAATGCAGGACCTTTCTCAGAGACAAAGTGTTATCAATCGAGCCACGAGCCTTGTGTCAATTGATGTGACAGGTAGGAATATATGACAATGGTACTGCTCTTCCAGATCCATACTGATTTATATTCTCTAGATGATAGGATGGTTGAGCGATGATTTGGCTGGTGTCTATTGAAAGCAATTGATTGGATTGATGGAGAGAAACCTTTTCACTATTGGTGGAGGCTAGAATAAGGAGATTTAACCCGGAAGTAATCTGAAAACAAAAACAGACCATTCAGGAGAGAAGTTAGGAAGCAGTTAATGCAAAGAGGATAGTAGAAATGTTGAACACTCTTGCATGAGAAGAAGAATGCAAGCTCAGTTCATAATTTTAACATCTGAAATAGATAGATTTTTTCTGGCAGATGGTATTAAAGGAATCGATGCTGAAGAAAGAGGATGAGTTAGGTCATAGATCAAACATGATCTCAATGACTGATGGAACTGGCTGTGAGGTTGAATGGCTGATCCAATGTTCTGCTATTCATACTTAGGTTACATATGAAATTATCTGGGGAGTATTTCGGGGAGGATTCTGTTTGAGTATAAAGGTCTGTTTTAGCTTACACCATTTGTCAAGTTTCTGCTAACCTTGCATCATAGTTACGATAGGAATTCAGGAAATATTCAGGACAACAGAATATGTGCTAGTGCACACAATTCTCTGATATGTGCTGCCAGAAGAGATGGAGAACATTAATTTCTGTAATATATATTCAAATAACATTCCCTACAGATCTGCCATTGATTAAATGTGAGTTGATACATTTTTCTTTACATTTCATTCCTTGCCTCATCCAAGTCACAACAGCAGCAGTTTGCCCTTATTATGAGTCATACATTGGCTTTGCCCTCTGTTTTTGGGGCATTTTTCTCTTCCCTTCCCTTCCGTGTGAAGATAGTGGTGCAATTGATATTTTTATGTTTATGGGGAATATTTAAAATTCAACTTTATTCTATGGGCAATCAAAATGCAGCCCCGAATTTGGGAGAGCAGAACAATTACTTTGGATAAAGCTAATTAATTTCTATTTATAGGTGAAGATTTCCCTTGGGTTTTTGATTAGGTTGATTCAAAGGGTTGTGAGTTATCAATCAGATGTCGGTATGGTGATGGGAGGATTTAAATCTGTAGTGGGGAAAAACTAAAGAGTTGCAGTTCAGGTCTGCTGAGATGTGTGCAGGCTGTTCCTGAGAATTCACTCTTTCTCCATAAAATCTCTTTCTAAAAGATTCAAGACTGTTAGCACAATTTATAGCAACTATACTTGGGTTTGCTAACTGTATTTATTTGAAAGTGCTTTTGATCTATGTATGAATCGGACATGGGAAATGGAACAATCATGAACTAGAAAGTAAAGTTGTTTCCTTTCATTTTTAAATATTGTTCAAAAGTTAATGATTAAGCGGAATCATTTGTTCGAGTTTATTTAAACTATGTTATTAAATAAAATTTGTTTCATTATAAAAGATCCATACGTCGTCAATGTAATCATCTCTGGAAAGAAATATCCTTTCTTCACATTTATGTTAAAAGGAAAAATAGTTGCAGTTAATTCTGGCTTCCTAATGTAACTTGGGGTTCTAGTCTGGGATCTTAAAAGTTATCTCATTTCTCAATTAAATACTTTTTGGTAAAGAAAACTTGCATTGATATAGTATCTTTCAACACAGCTGGATGTCTCAAAGTATTTTACAGATAATACAGCACATTTGGAATAAAGTTTCCTTGTGATGTAGGAAATATAGAAGCCAATCTGCATATAGTAAAGTCCTACAAATAACAATGTGATAATAAGCAGATAATTTGTCTTTTCATCATGTTGATTGAGGGACAAATATTGGCTATGACATATGGAATGATTTACCTACTCTTTTCAATAATTTCATTGGATCTTTTATATCTGCCTGAGAGGACGAAGAGGACCTTAGTTTCAGATCTTATCTGAAAGAGTGCATCTTAACAATAAAGTACTCCCTCAGTATTGCACTGAAATGTCTGCCCTAACTTTTGTGCTGAAATCTTGGGAGACTTAAATCTAGCGCATTCTAAATCAGAAACAAGGGGGTTATCAATTGAGCCACAACTAATGCATGACATAAGAGCATATATTGATGCTATTGTCTTCCAGGCTCTATGCCGATTTACCTATTTAAATGTCTTCCATTCTGTCTTTCCTCTATTTCTAATTTAAGAAACTTATCTTTTCAGCAATTTGAACCTACATCTTAACTCTTTAGTCTCTTAAATGTTTTCTGTCCTCCTATTCTCATTCCATCCTTTGCATTAAGTTGTTAACCCATACCTACAGCTATTAGTTGGAATTTCCTATCTTTCATTGGTTCACTGCTCCTGAGGTCTTGAATGTTGACCATGTTATGTCTGATCATTCCTCAATTCATTTTCCATATCTACCAATTTCTCTATCCTCATCATCCTTCCTTGGGGGAAAAAAACTTTTCCTTATCTGCTTCAATAATTTACTCCCTAGTGCCCAACTCCCCTGTCACTGGATCTCACTCATGCTTTTGTGTAAAACTCTGCTGTAATGGACCTGCTTTAAATTCATAGGAACTTAAAGTTGTTTTTGGTAACTTCTCCCACAAATGGTAACCTTCTCATGTTGCCTATTCAAACTGTTTATCAGTAAACTTGGATCAATCTGAGATTTTTGGTTCCAACATTGGGTCTGGGTCCAGAAGAATATTGACCTCAAAGAAGATTGATCACCAGAGCAATCAATTTGTTATTTAATGGCAGTCTTTGCTATCAATATGCATGCATTTTTACAGCTAGTCCTTGAAGATGCAACATGTAAAATGTATTTCCATCATCCAGGATATCTAGCAAAAGAATAATGGAACATTGATTGAAACTCTTTGATGTACATACAAATAATATACATCTACATGTACATCTAAAGAATGTATAGTGTGTTGCCCGACTAAGCCTCGAATTTCAAATAGTAAATTGTGCGCTGCCATTTAAGAGTGTTTGCTAGTCAAAGATCATCTGATCATTAATCAAATGAGATTTACTTCACCCTGTTCTCTATAATTATCTACGGCTGAACCAGCTTATTTGCAATGTTGTTACTATAATTGACCCAAGATGATCGTCCGACTACATTTCTACATCGTCATTAGCACATTTTATTTCCACTGCTGTAACATTGTCCAACGATGTCCTGACTCAGCTTATCTGTTGCTCAATCCCTCTTCCCTGAGCCTTCACTATTCCAACATTCCCTTGGTTGCACAGTCTCCCAATTTCTAAACCTCAGGTTAATGCAAAACTCTTGCTGCCCACTTCTTAACTCCTATCATTTCAATCCATCACCCCTGCACTGACTGACTTACACTGCCTCCTGGATGTGGCTTGGTGCTTAATTTTGCTTTATATTGCTCCTTTGAAGTACCTTAGGACATTTGGAAGTTGTTTTTGCTGTTTTGGAGAAGTGAGTTCCTGACTGGTGAATCAGGTTCAGGAGCGCTGAATAAGATGGGCAGAGGGTGTGTACTGTGGAGAAATGTATCGGAGAGAGGAGAGAGACACAGCAGGAAACAGTTGAGCTGGTGCTGGTTATGGACACGAGGAGGAAATGAATAATAAAGCAGTAATGTAGCTGATGCAAAGTGTCTGGGATATTTTGTACTGAAAAGTCATTGTGTGCTTGCAAGCCATTTCTGTTGCTTTTAATCTTAACACCTCTGACCAGCAACACTCGGAAATTCGTCGAACGCTATATACCCAATTGGTTCCTAAATAATTGTAGAATATTATCAACATTATTCTATGAGGATACACATCTCACATGATCACTCTTCGTGGGAAGAACTTATTTTAAAGAGCCAAAGCCATTTTTAGGGGATGGTTAACACTGTGTGACGGTTATGCAAATACAATCCACAGCAACAAAAGCAATAGTGTCGGAGTTAACGAACAGTCTGGAGAAAGGGGGAAGCGCGTCAGAGGCAGCACGGAGTAAAACTAGTGTGGGTAGAACTGGACAGACCAGAAGGGTGCGCGACTGGGATTTAGCAAGGCTCCGGGCAGGTGGTTCAATGGAATAAAGATTGAGCCGGCTCCTCCTAACATGGATCAGCGCTGGGCTCCTGCTGTACTGCTCATTCTAATTGTTCATCAAGGTAAAGAGGCGATTGTTTCTGGCTTTTGGGATGATTGATCAGTTTATTATACTTGTGTATGTGTGCGAGAGGAGGGTGCCTTCCCTTTGATTATTTGAGAAAGGCGTGTTTTAATTGCGGAGGAATGAAATTTCACATTAACGATTGTCCCACACGCTGGTTGCGTGTGGGACAATCTCCCTCCTGGAGGTTGGTCCTACAGAGGTTAACAAAGGGCATCTGAACAAGTTTGTTGCTGTACTTTTGTTTTAGATAACATACTTTTGGGAAGATGTGAAAACACGAGGCAGTTAAGTTTTAACAATAATTGGAGAATTGTCTATAGATTGTGCTCTGCGAACCTAATATCCTCCACTGCTCTTATCCATCTGACTGTACCGAACTCTATTTCCAATTCTGCCCCTCTCTGTCATCTTTCCGAGATGACTGCTCGCTGTGCTGAACAAGATAGTTCTCACTGTGAACACACACGCACACACACACTTACTCGCGCATAGAGGGACTGGGGAGAGTGTACTTTCTTGATGTTGCAGGGATAATTCGAAATTAATCATTTGAAGTTACTGCAGTAAATGGATAGAACAACCGATGCAAAAGATTTTTTAAAAAATGGACAGGAGATTTTAGATAGAGAATGAAACATGTGGAAGAGAGAGAGGATGAAGGCACGCACTCAGTCCTGCTTGAAGTTTGTTGTCTTTTGACATTCAAAGGGAACCGGGAAGTCGGGAGCTGTTTTGGATTGAACGGGAAATTCCGGTGGATTTAACCTCACTGGTGCTGCTTTGAACTCTTGCTCCTGGGCATCTGGGCTGAGGTGATGAGACTTACAAATGAAGCTCCCGCCTTCAGAGTTGCCGGCTGCAGTGACCCGTTCTGCCTGTACCACCAACCACCTCTTAACACCTATTTGTTATTACACATAGCAATTAGGGCAGAGATTTCCCTGGCGCCAGCGCACATTTTTGTCCAAGTCAGGCGTGTCATTGAAAGCTCGACATTGGAAGGCAGAATTGTTCAGAATGTACACTTCATGCGGGTTTCACACCCACCACCTCCCACTTCTCTTCATCTTATCGAATTGGCATATCATTCTATTTTTTCCTTGTGTTTGTGAATGCTATTCTATGCTTTAGAATTAATCTTTGATATATTGTAAGCTAGTGTTGTTTGATTATGTATAAAATATATTAATTTATAATCCTTTTATTGCTTTACGCTGGCTTGGTGTTTAAGGAATAATAAGCCATCTGCATGCAGTTTCTATGGACATAGAAATAGTTACGTTTTCTCTTCAGCTGACCTGTTAATTTTGTTTTCAGCATTGTGTATTTTTTATTTCCAATTTTCACCAACTTTGATTCTTTGATTTTGGTTTATATGCAAGTTGGTTGAGTACTGGGCACAGTGAATTAGAACACTATTCATCCAGGAATCAGCCCAGCTCATGTAGAAGAGCTTTTTTGCTGCCTGCCTGGGTCCAATTTAATTCATGTTTTGGCCATTGTGAACCTGGGTCCTAATGGGCAAGAGAACCACATATTGACATTTTACTTACAGAGACGAAGAGATGGCTTGGGTGTGGAACATTGCAAGAGTGTCCCTCTGAGCTTGGGATGGATTTTTATGATCAGGAAAGAGGATGAAGGGATTGATTCTGCATTGACAAATTCATACTGTGCCTCATTTTGGGACAATTGTAATTGAATCTACGAAAGATAGAAATACCTTCAATTCATGGTGCAGAAATGGTTGAAGGGGAATCTTAGATCATAGAATCCTACAGTGCAGAGGAAGGCTAATTGAGCCGTTGAGTCTGCTTTGACCAAAAATCTCACCCAGGCCCTATCCTCATAACCCTACATAATCCCCTAACATTAGTGTCTATTTAGCATGGCCAATCAACCTAACCAACACATCTTTGGACTTTGGATCTTATAGATGCCTGCATTATTAAATAATAACTGGTGAAAGCATATTTCCACTGGCTGATTAATCGGCATCAAAGAGACATAAATTCAATGTTTAGTACTGGAAATAAAAAGGGAAACATGGGAAGATTTTCTTCAAAGGAGAAGTAATGATGAGGTGGAATACACCACCACAAATAACTGATGAAGACAAATTAATAACAATATTTAGAAAGAAATTAGGTGAATATTTAAAGAATCAAACTATTAATGAATATGAAGAAAAAGAAATGATAATATAATCCAGTAGGTAAATACTTTAGGAGAGCTTGCTTTTGGCATGGCAGTGATCTGGACAAATGACCTTTTATTGTGTTGAAATTTCCATTATTCCTCAGCAGTAACCCTTATCACTTTAATAGGTCCCTCTTGTCCCCACACAAAGACCCAGTGACCTATATTAAATTCTTTCCTACTGAGAGGTAGCCTCAGGAACTCAATCCACAGACAGGCACCAGAGAACACAGGTATTCATTGCAGCCTTACTTGCTCCAGATGACAACTGACTTCTCAGGACAGTTCCTGGCCAGATCACCCCACATATAGGATCACCTGACCCATTCCCTTAAAGGGACTACACTCTAACATACATAGCAACCCAGTTTCAGTATCAGTCCTATCCACCAAAGGACTCTCAGATCTGTTTCTTTACTGAGAACATGGCAAAGACATCAGAGATAAAGTACTAATTTTCAAAGATAGACATTTTCTTGATTCGGTTTCTTAGATTTCATTCTCCCCTAAGTTGCTTTGCATATACAATTTTACTTGAGCCATTTTCGGTCCTCCATAAACAATAAACTACATTTATACACCAAGGTCAATGCAGAAAACATCACTGGGCTCTTCACAAATGTTAAGGCAGGGAATTTTAACCAACAAAATATGGGCATGGGTTGGGTTTTGTTGTTTATAATCTCAAAAAGCAGAATTCCAATCTTAATCCAATTCCAACATGCATACTTATAAGTTTAATGATGGCAGGATGATGGGTGGATGACAATTGGCCCAAGGGAGAAGATTGGCAATTAGCTTTTCAATGTTTTTTCTGGTTGATCAGGTTTACTGAGCCTCATGAAATCCAGAAATCACATTCAGGTAAGAGCTTGCTGGCTTCAGGAGGTGAATGAATGCCTTTGCACTCATCTTCTGAATCCAACATTCCAGTCTGAACCAAACACAAAACCAGGCAGTTCTTTCGTCACCAGGTGATGAAAATGGTCACGAAGCCGTTGATGTCGTCTATATGGATTTTAGTAAGGCGTTTGACAAAGTCCCTCATGGGAGGTTAGTCGAGAAGGTCAAGGCTAATGGGATACAAGGACAGGTAGCTAGATGGATAAGTAATTGGCTTGGTAATAGGAAACAGAGAATAATAGTGGAAGGGTGTTTTTCTAGCTGGAGGTCGGTCACTAGTGGTGTGCCGCAGGGCTTGGCACTGGGACCTCTTCTATTTGTAATATATATAAATGACTTGGAAGAGGGAGTAAGTGGAGTGATCAGCAAGTTTGCAGATGATACAAAGATGGCTGGACTTGCGGATAGTGAGGAGCATTGTCAGGTGATGCAGCAGGACATAAATAGGCTGATAGCTTGGGCAGACAGATGGCAGATGGAATTCAATCCTGATAAATGTGAGGTGATGCATTTCGGGAGAAAGAATGTAGAGGGGAGGTATATGATAAAGAGTAGACCTATTAAGACTACAGAAACAAAGAGGGACCTGGGGGTGCAGGTGCACAAGTCTCTGAAGGTGGCAGAGCAATTGGAGAAGGTTATGAAGAAAGCATATAGTATGATAGCCTTTATAGGAAGAGGTATAGAGTACAAGAGCTGGCCTTTAATGTTGCAGTTGTATAAAACGTTGGTTAGACCTCATTTGGAATACTGCATCCAGTTCTGGTCACCCTACTACCGGAAGGAAGTGGTGACTCTGGAGAGAGTGCAGAGGAGGTTTACCAAGATGCTGCCTGGTATGGAAGGTCTGAGTTACGAGGGGAGGTTAGGCAAATTGGGACTGTTTTCCTTAGAAAGACGTAGACTTAGAGGAGATCTAATAGAGGTGTACAAGATTATGAGGGGTATAGATAGAGTAAACAGGGTTAAGCTTTTTCCTAGGATGGACTCGAATAGCATGAGGGGTCACAGGCTTAGGGTGAGGGGGGTAAGGTATAATTTGGATGCTAGAGGGAGTTTTTTCACACAGATGGTGGTGGGGGTATGGAACGTGCTGCCAAGTAAAGTGGTGGAGGCAGGTACTCTGGAGTTATTTAAGAAATACTTAGATGGGCACATGAACAGAATGGGAATGGAGGGGTATAGAAAACTGATTTAAATAGGGATCATGAGC
Organism: Sphyrna mokarran; assembly: GCA_024679065.1. Lineage (NCBI taxonomy): Eukaryota > Metazoa > Chordata > Chondrichthyes > Carcharhiniformes > Carcharhinidae > Sphyrna > Sphyrna mokarran. The sequence goes on along the minus strand of JAGIQG010000001.1, from coordinate 78,639,466 downwards.
CTTGGGAGTCCCTGGGAAGTGTGTAAATAGATGATGATATTGATGTACTTGTTTTTATCCTACAGGTGCTTTTGTCCACCTTGTTATCTAATGAGGGGCGTACACGCGATGGGTCGTGAGAGGGCTGCTCTTGGATTTTTTTTTCGGGAGTATCCTAGTGCTTCATGTCGTTAGTGTACACTTGACCTGGACCATTTGATAGGCAACATGACAGCTCAGTGACTATCGCTGTGCTGTGCAGATACATGGATTTGGGCCTGTCTCTGTGGGAGTTTGCGCATTCTCCCCGTGCTTGCATGGGTTTTCTCTGGGCACTCCAGTTTCCTCCCACATCTCAAAGATGTGCTCTTAGGCTAATTGGCAAAACAAATTCTCCCGAAATTGTCTCAAATTTGTTTTTTTAATCCATAGATCTATAAACATGGAGAGGGATCACGGGTAGAGGTGGGAACAACGGGGTGGTGGCGCGGGCTCATTGGGCCAAAGGGCCTGTTTCCCGTGCTGTTTTGTTCTTTGTTCTTTATTGTCAATTGTCACAAAAATCCATCTGGTTCACTTATGTTCTTTATGGAAGGCAGATATCTAGTCTGGCTTACATGTGACTCCAGTGCCACAGAAATGTTGTTGACTCTTGACAGCCCTCAGGCAACTAGGGATGGGCGATAAATGCTGGCCAAGCCTCGCAAATGAATTTTTTAAAAAAAAATTTTTAGAATGGATTTTTGTGTTCTTAAAAAAAATAGAAAAATTATGACATTTTGCTGAGTAAAGCCTTAGAACAGAGAAGTTGCAGTGGAAGAGTGACTGTAGCATGTCCCACACAGTCCCTTGCAGGCTATCAGCATTGCTCTGGATAAAGATCCTGCCACATTTTTCTTTACCCAAAGGGTGGTTCGGGAGTGGAATGCCCTGCCTGCAGCGGTTGTAGATGCGCCAAGTTTGGTGGCGTTTAAGAGGTTAGTTGATAAGTATATGGAAGAGAAGGGAATGGGTTAGTTTGGAGGGGCATTGCTTTTTATATTGGTCGGTGCAACATCGAAGGCCGAAGGGCCTGTTCTGTGCTGTAATGTTCTATGTTCTATGTTCTACATGGGCCACTTGGGTTCACACAGATCGAAGACTGCAGGCTGTTGGTTGAACAGCTAGCCAGCAAATGAGGAACCCATTCTCCAATTGGTGTGTAAATAAATGTACAGCTTACTCTTACCACCCCGGGTCTACATTGACAAATTGCCCCGATACTGAAATCCATATCCAAATTCCCCCAAAATATCAGTGCCAGAGCATCCAAGCACTCTCTGGGAAAGAGCTGTTTCCCCGGAGCCAGCACCTTATTATGGCAATGTAGGAAACATAAAATGACCAACAGCAACAAGGAATACATAAGGATGATGATTAGATATCTGTTGTTGTCAAGCAGATCAAGCAACTGTAGTCCTAGAAAGCATAGCTTCTGACTGAATCCCCTTGGTTTTGCCAGGAGCAAAGAGAGCAAGCAGCAAGGGCACTCACAGGGTGGCAGTATTGCGTTGGATGAAGGCTGCCATCCTGAAATAGGCAGCAGGACATTCCATGGAGACAATGTCAATTTCTTGGCTCAGCAGCTCTGTTGGAGGTAGATTGTTGGTTTGTTGTGAGATCACGGGGATACCTTTAAACACAATCACAGCCAACTAATGTTAGCAATCTGAGTGTTCATAGCAGCAGGTGAATTTGCAATATTTCTGTTGGAGCAGCTCTCAGACACCGAGTGGTTTCTGGTTGTGCTGCAAAGGAAAGTGAGACACCTGCAGTCAGATGCAGCATCATGGTTGAGTTCACATGTATAGAGGTGGAATTGGCTCCATTTCCATGCTGGCATGTATGGGCTCCGAGCTCAGTGCAACACTGCTCCATGCACCTTGACAGTGACAACAGGCACCCTGGCAGCCTTGGCAATGCATCAAGCATTTCTGTGTTCACATCTATTCTGTACATCACTGCTGTTGATGTTCTCAACTGAGTTTTCAGCAGCAGAACCTGTGTGTATTTGTCATATACCAGAATACATTAGACCAAACTGCATAAAAGTTTAACTGTAGTAACCTGTAATGAGATAGAAGGAATCACATGATCTGAGAGTCTAGGGGAAAGAAGCATGGAGAGAAACTGAGATTAGGGGAGTATTCTCATACTGGGGTGATAATGTTGTTACAGCGTCTGTAGTTGACAATTTTCAGGAATTATTGCAATTTCTCCAACCCAACAATGCAATATTATAGTGTGTAACATTGCTGTCCAAAAAAAAGAATGGCACAGTGGTTAGCACAGCACCAGGGACTCGTATTCGATTCCTGGCTTGGGTCACTGTCTGTGTGGAGTTTGCACATTCTCCTCATGTCTGCGTGGATTTTCTCTACTTTATCTGATTTCTTCCCACAGTGTGGCAACCAGTGGATTTTCATAGTAACTTCATTGCAGTATTAATGTAAGCCTAGTTGTGACTAATAAATAAATTTTAACTTTAAATCTGGCACCTCTGCCACCCAAACCCACCTCCCAGCTCCATGCCATTCTTTCCCAATGTTTCTTCATCATCAGTTTTTCCTTGCTCTTTCACAACTTGCTCTGACACAATTCCCTGTTTGGGTAATAATTCTTGAGTGACCAAAAGGAAATAAGTACAATATCAAGTTTGTGATGGGGAGAGTGCATGGGAAGCAATCCCAGGAGAGATTGTGAGTTGAGGGAAAGTGGGATGTGAGGAGAGGATTGGGTATGAGGATACCGTCACCATTAATATTTTCAGTCCTAGCACTGACTGCAGCCTCCACTATGGCGGCACCATCTCCTTCAGTGGGTTAAGAAAATGGAGCCCTGCCCACGCCACCAACTGCCTCTGGTTGTGTGCTACCTTGTCCTGTAAGAGCGAGGGGAGTGAGTCCGTGAGTGTGGTGTAATCTCTTTGAGTGATGTGGCTGTCTTAATTAAAAAAAGCTGACAGTATGAACAAACTGAATTGTGGGTATGAGGCTTGCAGAAGTGCTAAATGTGTGAGGGTGGGGCAAAGCTATGAATGTGGGATGTGATCATGATTTGGACTTTCCTTCCTGTCCATTCTGTTGAGGTTAGCACTGAGGTTATCAGTGCTACATCAGAGAACCTTGGAGCTACTATTATAGACATGTAGAAACTAGAAGCAGAAGTAAGCCATTCAACTCTTTCAGCCTGTTCTATCATTTATTTTGATCGTGACTGATCATCGAATTCAGTATCCTGATTCCCCTTTCACCCCCCGCCCCATATCCCTTGGTCCCTTTAGCCCTTATTGGTATATGATCAAGGAGAACCAGATGAATGACACCAACAGTTGCTGGGATTTGTGAATGACCTTATTCAATACACTGTGTTAAAAGATGCATCATACATTTACATCTCTGTGATGATGTGTTATTTCATGCCTGTGGGAACCAGGCATATACTTTGCTGTGGTTTCTCTTCATTGACCTCTTCAGCATAATTGCACATCACTTTCAGTTCAGTACACTGAAACAATAGCCCTGTTAATTGCTGTATTCGAAACATTAGTAATATTTGGTATTAGTGTCTATGTTATTCACATCATGTTGTCTCTTGTATCACAAGAATGATTGATATAGTTCTGGCCTTAAAATGTCAATAAGGTGATGCATTTTGCAACATCTAATTTAGGTGTGAATTATACTATAAATGGTAGAACCTTTAGAAACATACTGTCAGCTTTTTAATTATGACAGCCATGTCACCCAAAGAGATTACACCACACTCACTGACACACTCCCCTCGCTCTTACAGGCCAAAGTAGCACACAACCAGAGGCAGAAAGAAGGCATCATAAAAGTTAAAAGGCATCTGGGCCAGCAGGTCCACAGTTCCCTAAAGGTTGCAACACAGGTGATTAGAAAGCATATAGAATGCTAGCCTTCATCAGCCAGGGCATTGAGTACAAGAGTTGGGAAATCATATTGCAACTATATAAAACCTTAGTCAGACCACATTTGAAGTAATGCGTGCAGTTCTGGTCACTATGCTACCAGAAGGGTGTGGAAGCATTTGAGAAAGTGCAAAGAAGATTCACCAGGATTTTGCCTGGTCTCAAGGGTGTTGGCTATGAGGACGGGTTGAATAAGTTAGGACTGTTTTCACTGGAAAGATGGAGGTTGAGAGGAGGCCTGATAGATGTATAGAAAATTATGAGAGATGTAGGTGGGGTGGATAATCAGAGACATTTTCCCAGGGTGAAAGTGTCACTTACAAGGTTCAAGGTGAGAGGGGGAAAGTTTAAGGAAGGTGTCTGAGGGAAGGTTTTCACGAGGAGAGTGGTGGGTGCCTGGAATGTGCTTGCCAGAACAGGTGGTGAAATCAGGCACATTAGCAACATTTAAGAGGCATCTGGATGGGTACGTGGATAGGGAGGGGATCAAGTGAGGGCAGAAGGTTGTTTTTTAATTTAGTTAGGGCATTATAATTGGCACAGGCTTGGACAGCCAAAGAGCCTGTTCCTGTGCTATAATTTTCTTTGTTTTTTGTTGAATGCCACTTTGCTTAGAAGATTGTGAAAAGTATTGCAAGTCAGGGACACCCATGTCATAGGAAAAGATTGAGGGATTTGCAATGTATGCAAACAACCAAACAATCAATCAGGATTTGAGTGCAATCAATATAGTGGGATGTTGAGTTTTAGTAAGAACTTAAGATGGAATATTAAGTTATTAGTTATACAGCAAAAACAATTAGGGGTACTAGTCCAGATCTGGCAAGACACCTGGCATGCCCAAATAACTATTTCTTTCTTCAATTCTCTTTTTGGTATTCAGACCTTCTGGAACACCTCATGAACATTTGATTGGAGTTTATGAGAATGTAGACTGGGCCTCAGTTTAGCATCTCATCTGAAAGAAGGCATCTTAAAAGTAAAGTACTCCTCAGTACTGCATTGAAGTATCAGTGTTAACTTTTGTATTAGATTTGGGAGCAGGACTTAAATGCAGGACCTTTAGACTCAAAGACAAAGTATTATCAATCGAGCCATGAGCCTTGCATCAATTGATGTCAGAGGTAGGGATATATAACAATGGTATTGCCCTCTGAGACCAATACTGATTTATATTCTCTGGATTATACAATTGTTAAGGGGTGATTTCACTGGGGTCAACTGAAAGCAATTGATTGGAGTAATGAAGAGAAACTTTTCACTATTGACAGAGTCTAGTGAAAGGAGATTTAACCTGGACATAATCTTAAAACAGAAACAGACGATTCAGCAGAGAAGTTAGGAAGTAGTTACAAAATAACATAGAAACTAGAAGCAGGAGTAGGCCATTCGGATCTTCAAGCCTGTTCCACCATTCATTGTTGATCATCAAATTCAATATCCTGATTCCCCTTTCCCCCCATTTCCCTTGACTCCCTTAGCCCCTAGCGTTACATCTAATTTCTTCTTGAAATCAGACAATGTTTTGACCTCAACACATTCTGTGGTAATGCTTTCCACATGTTCACCAACCTCTGGGTGAAGAAATTTCTCCTCACCTCAGTTCAAAAAATAAACCACTGATCCTCAAACTATATATGACCCCTAGTTCTGAACTCCCTCACCATTGTGAACATTCTTTTGGAACCTGTCCTATCTAACCCTGTTAGAATTTTTTAAGATTCCAGGAGATCCCCTCTCACTTTTCTAAACTCTAGTGAACATAATCATAAATGACTTAGTCTCTCATGATATGACAGACCTGTCATCCCAAGGATTAGCTTGGTAAACCTTCGCTGTATTCCCTGTGTAACAAGAACATGCTTACTCAAATAGAGACACTAAAACTACATACTATAGTCCAGGTGTGGCTTCACCAATGCCCTATACAATTACAGATGGTTGTGAGTTGCTATCTTGTGCTGTTGCTGTTTTTGTAGTGTAAGGACATCCACAGTGCTGTTTTGGAGGTTTAGAAGTTCCACTAGTTTGATCCTGTGGCAGTGAAGGAATTGCAGTGCAATCCCAAATCAGGATGGTACGTGACTTGGAAGTGAATTTGTGGATGGCAGTGTTCCCAAGGGTCCACTGTCTTCTTCTTCTAGATGGTAGAACATAAGAACATAAGAAATAGGAGCAGGAATAGGCCATCTAGCCCTTCGAGCCTGCCCCGCCATTCAATAAGATCATGGCTGATCTGAAGTGGATCAGTTCCACTTTCCAGCTTTCTCCCCATAACCCTTAATTCTCTTGATATATCAGAAACCTATCTACCCGTGATTTAAACATATTCAACAAGGTAGCCTCCACCACTTCAATGGGCAGAGAATTCCAGAGATTCACCAACTTTGAGTGAAGAAGTTCTTCCTCAACTCCGTTCTAAACTGTTCACCCCTTATTTTGAGGTTGTGAATTGTACCCTAATTCTGTTTTCCTTTCTAAATGGAAAAAATCTCTCTACCTCTACCCTATCTAGCCCCTTCATTATCTTGTAAGTCTCTATAAGATCTCCCCTCAGCCTTCTAAACTCTAATAAGCACAGACGGAGTCTATTCAATCTCTCCTCATCAGCTAACTCCCTAATCTCCGGTATCAGCCTGTTGAACCATCTCTGTACTCCCTTCAAGGCCAATATATCCTTTTGCAAATAAGGGGACCAAAACTGCACACAGTACTCTAGTTGCAGCCTTACCAGTACCCCGTACAGTTGCAGCAAGACCTCCCTGCTTTTATATTCTATTCCCTCGCTATAAAGGCCAACATTCTTTTCGCCTTCTTGATTACCTGATGCACCTGCAGACTGAATTTTTGTGATTTGTGCACAAAGATCCCCAGGTCCCTCTGCACTGTAGCATGCTGCAGCTTTCACCCTTTAATAATAATCTCTCCTACTATTATTTCTACCAAAGTGGATAACCTCACATTTGCTAATGTTATACTCCATCTGCCAGGTCTTTGCCCATTCACTCAGCCTATCCAGATCTCTCTGCAGACTTTCTGCGCTCTCCACGCAATTTGCTTTTCCACTCATCTTTATGTCATCAGCAAATTTTGTTACCCTGCACTCAGCCCCCTCCTCCAGATCGTCTATGCAAATGATAAACAGTTGAGGCCCCAGCACAAATCCCTGAGGCACTCCACTAGTCACCAACTGTCAATCAGAAAAGCATCCATTGATTCCAACTCTCTGCTTCCTTTTAGATAGCCAGTCCTCAATCCACGCTGACATTTTACTCCCAACTCCATGTACCCTAACCTTCTGCAGCAACCTTTTGGGAGGCACCTTATTGAGTGCCTTCTGGAAATCTAAATACACCACATCCACTGGTTCCTCTCTGATTACCGCACTAGTCACATCTTCATAGAAATCCACTAAATTTGTTAAACACGACTTCCCCTTCATGAATCTATGCTGCGTCTGCTTGATCAAACTATTCTTTTCTAGGTGTCCTGCTATTCCTTCTTTGATGATGGATTCTACATTTTTCCAACTATGGACGTTAGACTAACCGGCCTATAATCTCCTGCCTTCTTTCTGCTACCTTTTTTAAACAGCGGCGTAACATTAGCTGTTCATTTCCATTCCTCCAGCACTTCCCCAGAGTCCAGTGAATTTTGACAAATAATTACTAAAGCATCTGCTTTTACTTCTGCCATTTCTTTCAGAACCCCGTGATGCATTCCATCTGGTCCCAGGGACTTGTCTACCTTCAGTCCCGTTAGTCTACCAAGTACTATCTCTCTAGTAACAGTAATTGTATTAAGGACCTCATTTCCTACCATCCCTCTATCTTTAATATTCAATAAGTTATTTGTGTCCTCCTTCATGAAGACTGACACAAAAAACTTATTTAAAGTCTCAGCCATTTTCTCATTACCCACCATTAAATCCCCCCTGTTGTCCTCCCAGGGCCCAACATTCACTCTAGCCAGTCTCTTCTTGAGCTCTTCCAGAAGTTGCAGATTTGGAAAGTTCTGCAAGAACGTAACATAAACTGATAGGTAGGCAGCCTATGATTATCTGAAGTGCATTTTTGCTACATTAGGACTCAGCAAAATCTACCCTCGAGTGAAAAGCTGCTTTTTTCATGCAGAAGTTGATTTGTCTGAATGTCAGATAAAATATGTTGTGCTGAGTGATGCCTCCTTGTGGCAGCAATTGTATAGTTCATAATGATAGTGGTAGAACATTTACTACTCTAATGCTGGACCATTAATAGTGCTGAAACTACCTCTTTGGATCCACGTGAAATGGTTTCCCTAATTGTAAAAGTAAAGATAAAACATATTCAGAAAAGAAAGGTGGCAAGATCTGAGGCAAATTGGTATGTTGGTGCAAAAGATAAAACAAGACTGATCTATAAAGAGAGAGAATGCAGAGAAATCACATTGGAAAATATGCCCTGTTATTACCAGCATAGAAAGAAAAGAGATTTTAACAATGTTCTGAGTAGATTTGCGCCAAATCATTTATAATTGAAGTTAAGAAGCATTCTTCACAGTCCTATCTCATCCACATTTATATTTTTGACTCTGACGAAGAGTCATCCAGACTCAAAACATTGGACGGGATTATACTCCCTTGCTTATGCCGCAACCATAAAATCATGCCCAAGGTCAACAGATCTTCCCATGTTCCACCCCTTGCCCACTCTGATTCCTGTGGTAGATGGGGTAATATAAGTTTGGCCTCTACTCTGTTTCCACTGATGCGTTCAGACATGCTGAGATGTTCCAACATTTTCTGCTTTTATTTTATATTTTTTGATTTATTCCTAAAAATGCCATATTTTCTTTGTGCTGGAATGTTCTTCAGTCACATCCTGGTTGCGGGTGTTTAATTTCAATTTATGCGCAGGTGATGAGTGAGCCACCTTCCAATTGTCATTCACAGAAGATACAGCTCCTTAGTCATCATATGCTATTTGGCAGGTTTACTGACATGATAAACCTGATTGTTGTAAACAGTTGCTTTAAGACAGTGAGAATATTATTTAGGGAAATAATAGTTACGGCTTCATAGTCATTCATGAAAAGGGGACTGTATGGAAGGTACAACAAGGAAACAGGCCATTTCACCCACTCATTCCTCACTAATGTTTCACACAGGCAAATTGTATCATATTCACCTCTCTTTTCCTCATATCTCCTCAACCACTTTATTCGTAATCCATCAATGCCACAATAATGTGACTTGTGCATAAAGATATAAATCTGTAAATTCATTAGCTGATCAAATATATATTGAACTGTTTAAAAATACTTTTTAAAAGTAATAAAAGGCACTGACTTAAGATTGCTGCCGCAAGTCACTTGATATCTGGTGTTGCAGGCTGTCCAGTTTTCTGGCATTTAGACACACCCTGACACCCTCATTGAATTCCACACCAGCTAATGTCAAGAACTCCTTCAAAAGGTTTACTGAAAACTGCATATGGCTGCACATTTGTACTTCTATTAGGTTATCTTTCAAGTGGAGACAGGCTAGAATTTTCCATTCCAAAGACGAAGTATGGTGGCAGATGGAAAAGGTGGTCTGGCTTCTGTTGCCTGGCATGATGGGTTGCAATGCTGGATCATCTGCTTTTTTGCTTATTATGTATGCATAAATATGCAGCACATGTATCTCATGATAGAGTGGGTTGGATTTGTTTGCCCCTCTGTTTCCTCATCAGTGGAACCTGCGTGTGCCTCAAGGTGTAAGGATCATGATACTTTCCAGAGCATCTTGCACAGACCACACGATCTCCTTATGGTGGTCAGAGATCAGCTGAACTTTGAGAGAGCGGAAGCATTTTTGTGGCTGAATCAGAGTGGCTGCTGCTATAGAGCCTTAAAGTCATGTATGTGCACATGATGGCACCTTGCACTGTGGGAATCCAGAGATGGCTGTAAATCCCACTGCTCTGGTAGCCTAGTGACTTCATCCGGGGTGAACAGGAAGTATGCCTTTGCTACATCAGATATTGCTAATCTCTTGGATGTACTTATGAGCAGATGCATGAGATATGCCTCAGAGGTATCCTGTGGAATGCTCTTGCTAAAATGTTCAGTGTAGCATTCGCCTTCAGAGCAATGGATGGCCTCCCAGTCCTTACAGAGTCAGCTCTTCCTAGAGAATGTGAAGATGTGAGTTACCAGATGCCCTAACAAGTGAAGACATCTATGACACTGCCTTTCATTTAACTGTAGGTTCAGAAGTGCCTTCGGTACAGCTTTGGTCATGCCAATTGTCTTTGTGGTATTGGTTTGTCAGTCTCAGACTTTTGGTTTTGATAAGATGCTGCTGACCCATTCTGCATGTTTGTATAATGTTGGTGATGGAGATTGAGACGCAAGCTTATCTTTTAAAAAAGCATATCTTTATCTGGATGGATTTTAACTCAATAAAAACTAACCCCTCGTTGTTTTAGACTCAGGAAAGTCTGTCATATTTGTTTCTTTGCAGTTAATATGTAAATATTTAAACACAGACATTCAGTAAATACTTTCATTCTTTTATTATTCAAATTCAGAAAAAGTCCTGTCATAGTCAGTGGTAAACTAGGGGAGTCATTTTCATCTCTCGGGTTTTCTTTCCCCTTGTGGTGTGGTTTCTGGCAGTAGAGGTGGCTCACCATTGGCCAGCGGTCAGATCTTCTGGTTGCACTGAGTGGTTTATGTGGCTCACCTAACCTGCTGCCGAGTGACCGGCTGTGCATGGTGTGTCACCCTCGGAGGGAAAATATGAATCCCACCGGCAAAAAGAGGTGGAAAATCTCATCCATGGTTTCTGCCTTAACCTTGGAAGTGAATTCTTGGAAGTCTCACAACTCTCTGCAATAATCTTTCTCTGACCTTTGTTCTAAATCTCTTACATTTAATCCTGTTGTTGACTCTTCAACAACATGTATCGACCTGCTTCCATGTATCCCAATTTAAGCACGTTTGCCATATTGTCCTGTTATCTTCGTTGATCTAAAGCAAGGTAGAAGAATTTTCAGTCTTTCTTCATATAATATTTCCTTAAAGCTGACAGAATCCTAATAAATCTATAGAGTACGTGAGCAATTTTTGGAAAGTAGATTACTAATCCCATGCTGCCACTTTTGAGAAGGGAATATTCATCAGGAACATTAAAAAGAATGGCCATTTCCGTCTGGAAATATATGTTCGGGTTGGATGTTCTAATATTGATGTTTATGGGTGGAATCATGTCTACAGGCAGTAAGCAGATAGACTAGTACTGAGACAAAACATGTAGACAAGGCAACGAAGTGACGTATTTAAGCATTGATGAAGTAAGAACTGGAACAGAACATCTGACTCCATGTAGGAGCTTATTTGAGTTTGTAATGCAATGACATGAGAGATTGAATCTGTGGCTTACGATTGAAAAAAGAAAGACATGCATTTATAAAGTCCTTTTTATAACCATTGGAGCTCTCATAGTTCTTTGCAGCCTATATCTAATTTAATTATTGCAAAGGTTATCGGGGTAGATGGGAATCTGGAGCTTGAAGCATAACCAGATCAACCAGAATCTTATTGAATGGCAGAACAGTCTTGAGGGGCTAAGTGGCCTATTTCTGTTGCTATTTCATATGGCCATATGTTGGTACTGCAATGTGCAAATGCAGTGTTTACTATTTTGTCTATATTTAGATCCGACAGTCATTTAATATACTGTTTGTACTGTCAGATAAAGATAGGGTTAGGCACAATGTTAGCAATAGAAATTGGTCAATTATATATTTGAGATAGTACTACTTCAAACTGAGCAAATCTCAATGTTTTATTCTTGTACTAATTTGGAGGCATGCCAGTAGAATCTGAAAGTAGTAACCAAACCTTCTCTCATCCTGTTACATCAATAGCCAAGCATTTGCAATTGCCCTCTGTCCAAATCAGTTATTCAATTGGAATAATATGATATGTGTTAGTATAAAGTACCTTTTATTTGCATGAGTTATGCACATGAAAAAATTTCATCATTTTGCAAACCTGATGAAAACTAACAATAAAAAGACACATGATAGGTAAATGATCACAGCTAGATACTGTATCACATTGGGATTTGTGAGTCCATTGATCCCAAACTGTTTAACAATGTTTAGCAATGTTTAACAACCTTTGCCAAATGCTAGAAAATCATTGCCTCATAGTCAGAAACATTATAAATATATTTAAATTCTTCCAGCTGTATCACAGAAGCAGAAGGTTTTGAATTCAAGTCCACTCTAGGACTTAAAACCAAAAACTTTTGGTGTCACTCCAATGCAGTACTGAGGGAGTGCTACACTGTCAGCGGTTATAGCTGGAACTTTCTGGCCATTCACACCAATGGGATCTTTTGGTCCTGCCAATGTTGCACCTTTATTGCTGGTTTCTTGTTGATGCAGAGACTCTTCAGTGGGAACCCCTGTTGACAACGGCAGAACCAGGAGATCCTGCTGCTGGCCAATAGCGGGCTTTCTCTGCCACTGCGAAACATGCAGCGATGGGCGTGGAAAATCCTGTGTCCTTTGGATAAACGCTGAACCATGGCCCTATCTCAGGTCAATGTCAAAGATCCCATGGCATTATTTTAAAAAAGAGCAGGGGAGTTATCCTGGTGTCCTGGTCAATATCTATCTCTCCGTCAAGATCACAAAAACAGATGCTCTGATCATTACTATCACCTGATATCTTTGCTAATGAGAAACATTATGGGAGGAAATAGAACCTTATTTTGAAATTTATTGATGATACAGAGCTGTGTGGCCAGTTGAATCGTGTTAGAGAGATCAATACCAGTCGTCAAGTGACTGGGAAGAAAATAATAGTCGTGGTATAGAATGAGGAGTTGTTTTTTAATGTGGGCAAATGCAACTGATTAAGAAACATTAAGAAACTGATTAACAAAATGTATGTTGAATAAGTGTTCATTAACAATCCCAAAAAAGAATGAGGATTTGTGTGCACGATGCAAGTTTCTAATCAGTAATAAGCTGTTTTCAATCAGGACTAATTGAGGGATGAGATATTTGAAAACAAGTCAAACCAACATATTGCTTATTTTAATCCATTACTCTAGATTACTATTGTGATCATATAAACAATCCTGTAATACAGTTTGAAAAACTGTGTTGCAAATGAGTATCTGACAAATTTCCCCATGTACAATATAACCATCCTGTACTTAAAAGGGCATTGATGCATTTCAGAGTTTTAGGAGTCGTTTAAGGAGGGCAATTTCAGCCTTAATTCAAAACAACCCATCTATAGATTGGCTTAAATGTATTGTTCACTCAAACAGTGCCTGCCAGTAAGTGGCCACTCTTCTGTTTGTCAGTTTACATCCTGACGTCAGTTCAACAGTCCAAATCTTTGGATGAGTTTTGGAACAATTCTGACCGATGCCAATCACAGATAAAAATGCACATTTAACTGCCAGTAGTGTTTATAGCCAGAGTTTCAATGCTGGCTGCCACCTGAAGCCTGCGTTATAGGAAATCAGGTTGACCTTGGCACAGCTCAGAAAAGGCCAAGCCATGTCCCCTAGAAGTAAGAATTTAAATGTCCCAATGTTAATTCTGCTATTTCCAGTTCCGTTTCACAGAAATATGATTTTCAGTATAAGCAATCTTTAGTCAGCATTTCTAAGTCAAATTTCTAGCCACTCTTTGAATGAATGAATATGCAAAGACTGAGGAAGGACTTGTGGTTTTAAGGTTGCCCAGAGTTGTCAGCTTCTGAAACTATGTTGCCTTGTCCCCACTGACAGTGCAACTACTGCCCGCCAGTATTCCTTACAAAGTTTACTCCCTCCCTCACCCCCCCAGTGTTCACCCTCTCCCTCACCCCCCAATGTTCACCCTCTCCCTTACCCCCCAATGTTCACTCCTTCCCTCACCCCCAGTGTTCACCCCCTCCCTCACATCCAATGTTCACTCCTTCCCTCATTCTCCAATGTTCACTCCCTCCCTCACTGCCCAATGTTCACCTCTCCCTCATTCCCTAATTTTCTCCCACTCCCTCATTCCCCAATATACACTCCCTCCCACACTCTCCAATATTCACTCCGTCTCTCATCATCCTATGTTCATCCTCTCCCTCATCCCCAATGTTCACCCCCTCTCACCCCCCAAAGTTGACCCTCTCCCTCACCCTCAATGTTCACCCCCTCCTTCACCCCCAACTTCACTCCCTCTCTCACCCTCCATGTTCACTCCCTCCCTTACCGCCAATGTTCACCCCCTCCATCATCCTGTCAATGTTCACCCCCTCCCTCGCCTCCCCAATGTTCACCCCTCCATCACCCTGTCTTCATGTTCACCCCCTGCCTCAACCCCCCCAATGTTCACATCCTCCTGCACCACCAATTTCCACCCCTCCCTCACCCTATCCAATGTTCACTCCCTCCCTCACCCCCCCAAAGATCACTCCCTCCAACACCCTTACAATGATTCCACCCCAATGTTCACCCTGCCTCTCACAATGTTCATCCCTCCAATGTTCACCCCATCATCACCTCTGCCAGTGCTGTCCTCTTCCCTCACCCCCAGCACTGCCCTCCCACCCCTAATAGTGCTCTCCCCACTTTCACCGCCGACAGTGCTCCCTGCCTCCTTTACCCCTACAGTGCTGTCATCCCTCTGTCCCTCACCTCCGACAGTGCCTTCCCCCTCTCTCGCCCCCGACAGTGCTATCCTCTCTTTGTCCCTCACCCCAATAGTGCTCTCCCCTTCCTTGACCCCAACATTGCTTACCCCTCTTGAACCTCTGACAGTGCTCCCCACTTCCCTCACCCCTGATATGATATTGGTGCAGAGGGAAAATTCACAAGAGCCATTATATCACTGAAAATATTACAGACAGTATCTGGATTAAGGACAATTCTTCCAGTAGAAGAAGAAGCTATCATTGTATACATATTTCATGTTGCTGTATTCTGTTGACTTGGACCAAGGGATGTCTGCCACATCAGACAGTGTGTAGCGCACATCTGTATGAAACGACTTGTTCGCAAGAGGCAATCTCTTGATCTCTTTTCCTGTGGTAAGGAGGTGTTGTTGGATCGGACTCACAATTTTGACTGGTATTAGAGTTTGAGTGAAGGGTATTATAGATGATATTGAAGTACGCATTAGGTCTCTTCATCCCAATTCTATAGCCCAGGGATCAAATTTGGCTTGGCAGTAGCTCTTTTGTTGCAGTTAGTAGTTTGTATTTTCAAGGCTGATTCGAATAATTGACTACATGTTCTAAGTTTCCACTCCATTTTTCTCAGATGAACATAAAAGAA
The DNA here is from genome assembly GCA_024679065.1 of Sphyrna mokarran. NCBI lineage: Eukaryota > Metazoa > Chordata > Chondrichthyes > Carcharhiniformes > Carcharhinidae > Sphyrna > Sphyrna mokarran. The sequence goes on along the minus strand of JAGIQG010000001.1, from coordinate 78,624,209 downwards.
TGCATGGGATTATTTGAAGAAAAGCAAGGAAGTTCTTCCATGCCAACATTTATGCCTCAACCTAGTGAGCAGATGATCTGGTCATTTATTTCAGTATTGTATGTCAAACGTTGTGTGCAAATTGGCTGCCATGTTTCCTACATTGCAACAGTGACCATACTTCAAAGGCTTTTCATTCGAAAGCATGCTGGGATGCTGTAGATAAATGCTTGTTTTTTCTTTACATGTACTGAAATGTCCATAACATCTCTTCTGAGTGCCAAATCAAACCTCGACAAATGGTCACCAGAAACCCTCGAGACTAACCATAAAAAGTGGTTTTTGCTGCTTTGACATCAATTCTCTGAGGTTTCCATTGATCTCTTGCCAGAATTATGATAAATTCTGTATGAATTCGAATGCAACAGCTTTACACTCAATTCATCTTTGTCTGATATTTAATCACAAAACCATCTTTCTGCTTGTCAGTAGCCTTTTTCAGATGATAGTAATAATGTATTTACTGTGATACAGTGCCGAGAAACTGAAGAAACTTTGGGTGGACGAGAGGATGAGAACTTCCTTTTGCATCCACAGATGTGACCCTACTGAGATATTCCCTGATTCTGCCTACTCAGCCTGGTCATAGCAATATCTGTTTATTGCTTCTTTCTGCTAGCTTCAGCTTCAAGAGAAATATGCTATGTAGTTTAGGATGTGGTGAGAGAGTCTGTTTGAAAGTGTAATGATTGCACTCAATGCTTCAAATGGTACTTCACATAGAGGTGTGGCACTTCACAACTCAGGTCTGTGCCATGCATAATGAACCCCTCAAGAACTAAGTAATATTGTTTCTGCTGTCTTCCTCCTACACCAGTGATCTATACCATCATTTGCCCACTGCAACAATCGTTCAGTGTTCATAGTTTCAGCTATTTTGTGGCATGCGCTGCACTGAATGTAATTCATAAGATTTTTTGTTGCACTATAATTCAGATAGTACAGTTGGGATTCACAACATTGATGTAAACATATAATCTCTGTGCAAGTATCTACTTAAGAGCAATATTAAAGGCTCTAGGTAGCATCGTCACCAGACATATTTAGCACGTTGGTACTGATCCACCATAAGAAAATACACTGTTATGTCATTCTCCATTAATGTTGCATGATGTTCTTAACTTGTTGCCTCAAATTGTCCTCACCAACCACAACTGGTGGATTTGTAATCACAGTAAGAAGTCCCACAACACCAGGTTAAAGTCCAACCAATTTATTTGATAGTAAACTCACAAGCTTTCAGGGTTTGCCCCTTTGTCAGATGACTTCGTCAGATTTGTAATCACCAGTACATATGTTACACAGCTCAAAATATTTTCTCTGGATATGTTTCACATTTGGAAGGCCAAAATCTTGACTTACTTTTTGTTGGATGCTCTTCTCAGTTTAATTGGACGTAGCAAAAAAATGCCACATACCATAGCCTTTATGAAATTCTAGTGACAACATTATCAACTGGAATGGTAATGAAGACAGTGAAGATGTGCATTGAATAGTAATTATGGAGTTCACCTTTGAAGATCAGGAAACAATTATACTGACCTTTCCCTCAGCAAATTAAATACTTGGAGTCAAGTTTATGTTAGAGTAAATTGTACTTTATTTGTAGGTTAAGCATGTTTGAGAGCTAAGTGACCTTTTCCATCCTTTGCTTTCTAATTATCAACGGCTGAAGAATTGAAATAGTAATTTGTGTTGTAAATGATATCCACGAGAGCACTAAGTGCCAGAATTAAGAGCCCGTATGGCATGCTTTTAAGCTACTTCAGGTTTATGCATGAAATTCTTGGCATATCCTAGTCTATACTTGTATAAACAATGTTAATAAGCCTCCAGTAGATATTGTTTGCCTCTCGGGAATCGACCTAAGTCTGTGTAGCATCCTGGAGTTATGTGAACAAATATTTTCTCCTTAGAGACTAAATAATGGGGAACAATATATTGTTTTACATTTTTCCACCTGTCAAAAAATGTCCTCCAAATCCAGCACCAGGGACCTGGGTTTGATTCCCATCTTGGGTCACTGTTTGTGTGGAGTTTGCATGTTTTCCCCATGTCTATGTGGGTTTCCAAAGAGTGCTCCAATTTTCTCCCCCAGTCTGAAAATTGTGCCAGTTAGATATATTAATCCAAACAGGCGCTGTAGTATGGCAACTAGGGGAGTTTCACAGTAACTTCATTGCGGTGTTAATGTAAGCCTTACTTGTGACTAATAAATAAACTTTAACTTTTAAAATATTTGTAAATAATAATGTATAAACCCACACAAAAGTGATTAGTCTTTATTTTAACAAGTAAACACTCCTTTTGATTTATGAAGGTCAATTTCAAATCTTCCTTCCAAGCTTGGCAACAACAGTGTGTGCAGGCTTAGAGAGATAAAATGGCAGGAATTTCATGTGGGATTCCTGTACCTTACCATTTGTACTTGCTCCTCTTCTATCTCAGAGGAGAGTAGGCTTAATATAAATGAAAATGGCACATCCTAGTGATGTCGATGGTGCACACATGTCATTTTAGCCATGACCTGGATTGTGACTCCGTGTTCATTTGACAATGGGCTGCGGCAAGAATCTTTCAGACCAAGCAAGTCCTTCTGACTATAATTTTTAAAGTTTCTGGAGGCCCACGAGGATCAGGATAACTTTGTGCCTCTTTGGTTCCAGCCATCCTCATCCCCTACTCTATCTTTCTCAATCGTGCACTTTTCAAACTATTCTCCTGCTGCCAATTGCTACTTACCTTGTGGGAATCTTTTTCACCCTGGTGGCAGCCTGACCCTTCACCAATTTTCACATGTGTCCATTTTCTTCATTTCTTCTCACTTGCCACTCACCTGATGAAGGAGCAGCTGTCCAAAACTCGTTATTCCAAATAAACCTGTTGAACTTCAACCTGGTGTTGTAAGACTTCCTAGTGTTCATTTCCTCCAACTTCGGGTGGGAGTCAAGCGTCTGGGCATGGGAACTAGGAATTAAAAACCTGGCTGGAGAATTCATTGCCAACTTCAGCCCACAATTCTGATTTGGTTCTGGATTTAAAAGTAACCCTGTCTTTTCACAGCAATCAGAGTAGAATGTTAGCTAGTCTTGAGCTTGTGTACTATTGTTACCAATTACAGGTTTGAAAAAGTGCCACCAGAAAGCTTTAGGCCCCTGTAACTGGTTAAAATAGGTTGGGGCTTGTTATGCACAAGACATTTGTAATGGATTGTACATTATATTCATATAAACCAACAGAAAAAAAATTGTGATCCTCAACTGTGTATTGTAATGTTTTAAAAAAATCATTTTTATGGCATGACTGCCAGTGAAAATGTTAACGATATGTGTGCTTAAATATCACATGGAAAGCAAACCATTTATCTGCAATGATCACTTAATGTTAGTCCCGACTATATATTGCTTAGTATATTCTGAAACTGGTTTGGAAGTAACACATGAAATCAAAGCCAAAGAGAAGTTTCAATGGGAGGAATCTCTGTCTACATGTGCCTCTCTAACGACATGTGTACATAAAAAAAAAGAGCTGATTAGAAATAAAACCAGTAGAATATTAAGTAGCTGCTCTCAGTAACAACATTCTTCTGTTTCTTGTGCAGGTGTGTCTGTACCCTTGATCCAACCAAAGAATAGCACATTGTTTAAGAAAAAGGGCGATCGCATTAGTCTTCAATGTAATGACTCGCATGGTGTAAGATGGATAACTCCATTGAGTGCAAAAAAAGCCATCCATCAAAACCAAGTCAATATCAAGTCAGCGCACCCAAAGCATACGGGCGAATACATATGCCAAAATCGCATTTCTTTTGAGAACAGCTCCCTCTACATCTTTGTGGAAGGTAACTAGGTCCTATTAATAACAGTCTTTTGTTGAGTGGTTTCTGAGAGGTAACCGTATAGGTATCTCGGATGTATCAGTTTGATTTTAGTTTGCCAGACTTAATCAGTTGCAGGCATGCTAACCTGACTAGAATGGTACCGTGTTAATTGCATTCAAATTTCATGGACTGGCCACTTGTATAATTACTTACAAACCCAGGTGTTGTATTGGACAGGGAAAGGGAGCAGATTAATGGTGGTTATACTGCAGGCAGCTGAAACATAAGGAGATGGGGACCATTCAAGGAAATTGTGACAATAGCTTGAATAATATTCCAAAAGGATATTTTGTTAGAAAAGTTCAAAATTCATCACAAACCTTTAGCAGATTTTGTTCATGCTCAACAGGTCTGAGATCAAGAAACAACAGGCTAAAATGAATAAAAAACAAATTCAAGATGCAGACCAGGTGTCTATTGACACATGGGATGATTACAAAGATTATAAAGTGTGTCACTCAAGGGGATTATCCTTATTTGTTGCACAAAAGCTTTTCTAGAAGCACATGGAGGTAGATTTATATTGCCCAAACTGATCAGAATCGTGACTAACAACTAGATTCTTATGATCCACTGTGCTAATTTTTAAAATTTTAATTGCATTGGCATTAATGGGTCTTCAAATAGCAATCCCACTATTTTAACAGCTTGAAAGAGAGGTGTAGGAACCCAAGGAGGTTCAATGTGGCAAGTAGCAACCTAAAGGGTTTATTAATAGAGAAGAACTATATATAATGAAGGTTTTAACAGCTTAACTGTACAGGTCTATTCCTAGCAACTCCCTGACTCTAACTGCAGCCTCCAGGTGGGGAATGCACATCTTCATTCCTCCGGGTTGGTATGCTCACACTCCATTTGTTCCGACCCAATGACGTGGCCCTGCGAAGGATTGCCCTTTAAAAGGGCACATTGCTACAAAGGGATCACTGAGGGAATGTCATGTAGGTCAGATTATAGGTGGGTTACTGTGTGGCCACCTACTGGCTTCTAAAACACCCATCTTTGTCAGTTCACCGACAGCAACAACAACCTGCATTATTATAATGCCTTTAATGTAAGTAAACATTCTAAAGTATTTTATTGAGATTTAAAGAAGACTGTTACTTTTGTACATGTTTTGTACATGGGTGCCAGCATTTGCTGACAGGAATCTGCAGTTCCATTGCCTTTAGCAGTTAACAATAAAAACCAGTGCAGAATGCTTCAGGTTTGCTTGTTTTTCATGTTGAACTGTGAATATGCCTTGAGCATAAAGTTCTCGTAATTATGTTTCATTGCGCATGAACAGAAATTGTGGAGTGCATGTTTCCTGTGCTCGTGGGCCTGGCACTTGATGTTGAAACTGAAATATACATTTTTCACCTCAGTCCAGTGCTACTGACATTCAGAAACACAGAAAATGGGAGCACGAGTAGGCCATCTATATCTTCAGGACTGCTCCATTATTTATTATGATCATGGTTGTTCAGACAATTGAGTAATCTGTTCCTGCATTGTCGCCCAAGAGCTATATCTAACTCCTGCTTCCTGTGGTAGCGAATTCCACACATTCACCACTCTCTGGGTGAAGAAATTTCTTCTCACTTCAGTCCTAAATGTTTATCCCATATCCTCAGACTGTGAGTCCTGGTTCTGGACTTCCCTGACACCAGGAAGATCCTTCCTGCATCGATCCAGTTAGAATTTTACAGGTTTCTGTGCAATCTTCTCTCATTCTTCTGAATTCCAGAAAATATAATCTTAATCGACTCACTCTCTCCTTATTTGTCATCTTTCCATCCCAGAAATCAGCCAACGATAGGCTGCCTCCACTGCTATGAAACACATGGCAGGTTGTGCAGAAAATCCCACTCAATGAGAACAGATATAGAGGTGATTCTATAATTCTCCATTGTGGCCAAATTGCCACATAACATGACAAGCATATTGGACAACACCATCAGATCATCCTGAGACATAATAGGACACATAGAAGAAGAAGGCATATGGAAATAAATCTTCTGAAACTTAAACTCTGTGACTTATATATCCATTTCACTTTTCAATTTACCCATTCTTGAAGTATTCATAATTTACTTCTGTATGCAGAAGCACTGATAATATTTCACATCTTACTGATTAATAATCTTTGCTTTGACAGCCATAGTTTATGATAACATGGTGAAAGCCATGGAACCTGAGTGCTGATGCTATTGTAGCTTTATTCATGTGAGCATTTTGAAACTCTGTTTTAAATTTAATATTTTCTATGTTTTTTTAAGATGCTGAGAATTTGTTTGTGGATCCTTCACTGCGGCAGAGATTTGTTAGTGGAACAGAAGGGGCTGACGCTGTCATTTCTTGTCGTGTTACAACTCCGAAGATTGACAACTTCACATTGGAGAGAGTTACAGGAACACCAATACCTAAAGACCTGACCTATACCCCTGATATCTACACTGGCATAATCATCAACAATCTGAAAAAACATTTTGAAGGGTATTATGTGTGCACAGCTGTATTCAATGGAATAGTGAAAAAATCACAAAAGTTTAAACTGCATATAATACCAGGTAATTAAGACTTTAGACACATATACGTAATATTAATGCAACAAGAAACAACTTAGAAATAAAAATTACTAGTTGGAGGCAGGCCAATTTCAATGAGTTGAGAATGGACACAGATAAATTGGAGTCAAAATTTGACAGGTAAAACTGTCAAGGAACAATGTGTACCTTTTAAAGAAATGGTTTCGATATGATCCAGGCACATTTCCATTACGGTAAAGAGTGGAGGTCCCTGGATGAGTAATGAGATTGAGAGTAGGGGGAACCATAAGAAGAGCTGTATGTGATAGATATCAGGATGCTAATGCAAGCAGAAACCAGGTTAAACATATGAAGTTCAGAGGCCTAGGGAATTCCAAATATTACAACTTTGTTCAGGGAAATGTGTGAGGATAGATCCAGTAACTGCAGGTCAGTCTGTTTAACCTTAGTGAATGGAAAGGTTTAAGAAATAATATCCCAGAACACAGTTTATACTCACTTGTGGATTAATTAAGAAAATCAAGTAGGGAATTGTTAAAGGTTAATGTGTTCGACTAAACGGATTGAGTTTTACAATATAACGAAGAAGGTTAATGATGTCAGGTTCATTTTTTGCAGACTGAATAGGAACAAAATGATTATACAATCTACATTTTACCTCGGCAGTGTAGAGCAAACTACACTGTAAGCAGCCACCACAGTAAAATAAATTGGAAGAAATACTCTTATATGCCAGAATTCTACCACTCCATCTGCCACGGAATCAGAGCGGTTGAGGACGGACAATGGAAATGTCCGTTGACCTCAGTTGGAACTTTTGCAGTCTCATTGGACAAGGCTGTAAAATCCCTCCCACAATCATTGAGTGGAGATTGGAAGCAACATTGATTAAATTTTCCAAATCAGAGCACAAACAAGAACTGGCATTATTATAGTCATCAATGTGCTGGGTAGAACTGAAACAAGGAATGTGCATGTAGCCCACAAGCAGACAAGCAAAGTGAGGATCCATGTGGGTACCTATAGACACACTTCTATTTGGAGTATGAGTGGAGCTAAAGAAATGATTCAATTTGAGAACATATTAAGCCAGGCAGAGAAAGGTGTTGGTGAACAGGGGCAAATTGGGTAAAGGCAGAAAGATCTCAGACTGTATTGGTGGGGTTGAAATTGTAGAGTAATTGGATGTCAATGATAAAAATGAGATGGTTAGAGATTGGAAATTGGAAACCATTAATGTGATGGATGATATCAGAAGCATCAAGGAAGTCTGTTAAAATAATAGCAAGGCACTAGTTAGACCATATTTGGAATACTGTGAACAGTTTTGGTCCACTTATTTAAGGAAGAATGCATTGGTATTGGAGGCAGACCAGAGAAAATTCACTAGGTTGACCCCAGGTATGGAGGAGAGGTTGAGTAGGTTGGGCCTGTATTCATTAGAGTTTAGAAGAATGAGAGATTACCTTATTGAGACATATAAAATTTTCAGAAGACTTAATTGACAGGATAGATGCTGGGAGAATTTTTCCTCTTGTGGAAGAATCTAGGATCAGAAGTCCTCTTACACTCCAATAATAATGCAATCCCAAATTAGATTTCAGGTTTCATAAGCGCAATTCTTAGCTAGTCAATATAAATTGTTATTAAAGGAACCTATGCTCTTTCCCAGTCTTTGGGAATGTCTACAGTACATTGCCTTTTCCATGATTGTATTTCTTCTAAGGCTGAAAGATGTAAGAATTTTTGATACAACGTCTTCGTATGTTGCCAATTGTTTATGGTCTGATTCACCATTATGTTATCTACACTACTGTCTGTGGTATAGAGAAGGGCTTTGGCCTCTTCCTCGTTAGACTTCTCTGCCAGTCTCGAAGCGATTCTATACTTGCAAAACCTACAATGCCATTTCTGGGCTTGATCTTGGCCTGCATCCACTACATTTGAAACTCTCTGGTGAGGGTAATGTGTTCATCATGGCTTTTCTTCATCCTAGCCTTTTTTTGAGTTCTGTTGATGTTTTTCTCATGTTGCCTCTTCCCTCATAATAGTTTTGCATCATGCTTTTTCAGGCACTGGCTGATTAACTTGATGTTTTTTCCATCTGTTATCATTACTATAGTCTTAGCTTAGGCTTTTCTTGGTCAGGATTGATAGAGACTACTGGAGTCAAAGCTGTTGGTAAACTTTACCTTTTATTAAACATTTCTCTAACTATAAACCAGATAATGTTTAGCATAAGGTGTCATATAGAACTATTACTCAGCATGCTTTGTTTCCATGTGACCTCACATCATTAATGTTACAGATTGTTTTATTCACACATTTAACATGAACCATTTATACTACAAAAGCAGTGAATATAAAAATGAAGGTGATTGAAGAAAAGTTTAGCAGAATGCCAAGCAAAAAATTCATTGCAGTGGAGGCATAAAGCAATGAAGCTGAGGCCTTGGCTAAGAACATTTCATTAGAGTGGAAGGTATTGTGAATATATGGCAAGGGCTGAGATTAAAGAGATGGAGCCAGAAGGAAATTAATGGAAGAAGGTTTCAGAGGGGCATTGGTGAAATTTGTAGTCTTTTGAGCCAGAAAGACAGAAAATAAATTTTTATAAAATGTTGGGTGGGGTGAAGGCTGAAATGAATGTGTGAACCAGAACAGGTTTGAAATAGAGTGAAGTGGTGCTGCAGTCATCTTACACCCTGTTTCTTTCCAAAGCCCAGGAATTGTTCTCCTTCTGTACCAGCTCAAATCATGTTAGTGAATACTGACCAGGAATTGAACCATTGAATGTTATGGTCTTTAGGATCTACAGTACAGAAACTCACACTATGCATTGAATGGTCAAGCTGATGAAAACATCAGATCTATATGCAGGATTGATTGGAGATTAACAATGAAAATAATAGACAACGAATTTTATACAAATGTGTACATTATAAAATATCAAATTGCAAGCTTGTGTATCAAAATGTTACCACCTTAGACAGATTATGTGCGCCCAGGAATGAATGTTAGTGCCCAATTCTGTACAGAGCCTGAATATCTTGTTTAAGGGTATCCTGTGTGTATGTGTGTGAGTGTGTGTATGCACATTGCATTTAAATGTGTGTTTGTGCATGTGTCAGGGTGGGAGGGAGGAAACACCCTTTATAAAGAGTGTGACTGTGCTTATGTGCGTGTGTGCGTGCCCTGTACAGACTGCATATAGCCTATGTGGATATGTGTGTGTGTGCCCTGTGCAATGTGTGTGTGCCTTGTGTATAGGTACTGAGGCGGGTAGGAAAGAAGAAGGAACATAACTTCAGTTATATACCTCCTTTTTGGGGTGGTAAATTTCCGTCTAAGTTTAGAAAGGTGATTTTTCTGCTGCATATGTTCTGCAAATGATTGTATAAAAAGAACTGCACCCAGTTATATCTAGCATTGCATAGATCAAACATGTTGATACTACCAGACTTACACGAAACATTTAACATAGGTCTCCACTTCCTCTCTCACATTTTCCTAGTTCTTGTTTATTCTTCATGATCTTTGTGTGAAAAATGATATAGTCCACCTTCTCAAACTGGTGATGGTAGACAGCAGGATAAATACATTATGGTTCTGTTATTTTTAACCTTCTCCCCAGGCCTCCTGCTCCACCAGGCATTTTGTGCTACAACTTAGATGCCAGATGGAGTCACAGTTAGTTCAGTGTCAAATTATTGTTTGCTCTCCACTTCTTCTGATGTGTTTTGTTGATTAATAGCTTATTTAGGCTTGAACTTATGCAACTAAGGACATGCAGAAAATGGGTTGTTTATTGAGTTCCATAGCCGGACAGAAAGCACAGGATCATTTCCGATTCCATTTGTAGTCTCTAACAGAGACTTGCAAAGCCATCAGTTTGTCCCTGGGCCATTTGTTGAATGCTTGTTTTACCCAAATGGAATGTGTAGATAATGGAGCTGGCGCCAAAAAAAAAATCACAGGATCTGAGCAACATCTCATGCCGGCTTCTGGTTGTAATTCACAACTCTGTTGTTGTTATATTTTAAGGTCATCTTACCTATCAGTTACCTATTCTACTGCATAGCTTCTCATCATTATTCTCTACCCAAATTAAACTATGAGAAACATTGTTTTTAACAGAGAGTTGCCTGAGATGTTCTTGGTGGAAGTGATGTTGCAGAGAAATAGCATTTGAGATTTGCCAAGCATAGGGTAGAGAGATCCAGAAATCATTTTATGAAGATGAGAATATGTTAATAAGAAAACCCAAAAAAACAAACTCGTAAGATGCTACACTCTATCCACTTACCTGTATGCCTCAGAAACCTGGACAATAAATAAAAATTTGTGCAATAAATGTGGGTGGAGGTTTTCTGGCTTCGCTATAGTGTGTCCCTCCATGGCAGATGTATGAGCAAACCAAAAGATCATTGACTTTGATGAGACCAGAAGATCCTGCCCATGGATGCTGAGACATCTGTTCAAAATTCCATGTGCAGTGTATAAGACCATCGAAGAGGTGCTGGAAATAGCAAGAATAAGAAGAACTCTAAAATGTGGCATCCAGAAAATAAAATGTCAGTATTTTGGCCATTTGATCCGAGCGAAATGCTGTAGAGATCTTTTCCAGAGGAACAACAAGAGGGTTAAACCTCGGCAGAATTGGATAATGAACGTGACAGAGTGGTTGCAGATGGTCTATTGTGGATGTGTGAGAATGGCACATGCTGGCAGATCTACAAATAACAACACAAAAGCATTGTCAGGCAAAGATGAGAGGCAGTTCTGGGATATCTACTGTTGAGTTTGTAGGATATACATTTACAAGATTCAGAGCAGGTGTTGGAATTGGTTGTACACTCGCATGTTGTGGTATAATATTACAGACTTTAGTCTGCTTCTTGTTTGCTTATGAAATTTCCTTTGTCATCCAGAGTGGGTAACTGAATTGCACTGTATCTTTTGAGATAGCCAAGACTTTCTGATTTGGCCTCGGCTTCTTTACAGCATTGCATAATTGACAGGTCTCAATTAAAAATAGGTTTCATTTAGAATCCCGAAGGTGGATCGAGAATCCCGAAAGTTGTGTTGCCTGTCTGGTGCTCGAGTCCAGGATATCTCATCTAGGCTGCAGAGGAACTTGGAGTGAGAGGGTAAGAATCCAGTTGTTGTTGTCCACGTAGGTGCCATGACATAGGTAGAACCGGAACAAAGGATCTGCAAAGGGAGTATGAAAAGCTAGAGTCCAAATTAAAAAGCAGAACTAACAAGGTGTTAATCTCTGGATTACTACTTGAGCCACAAACCAATTGGCGCAGGGTCAATAAGATTAAGGAGGTGAATGTGTTGCTCCTAGATTGGTGTGGGAGGAATGGGTTTGAATTCATGGGACATTAGCACCAGTATTGGAGAAGATGGGACCAGAGTCCTGGCAAATGGTATAACCAGGGCTCTAGACAGGGCTTTGAACTAAATAGTGGTCGGGAAGGTTCAGGACAATGGGGAATTACAAAGTCAAAGATAAAGGAAAGGGTATGAGTGCAGGTTAATGTTGAGGACATTCAACTAGTTAAAGGACTCAAAGGCTTAGGAGAGGTTAGCAGCGTTTCAACAAATTGGGTCCAGATAAAGGCTAGCATAAAGACACTTTACCTGAATGCATGCAGCATTTGAAACAAAATGAATGCGTTGATGGCACCAATCAGTACAAATAGGTATGATCTAGTGGCTATTACAGAAACGTAGTTGCAGGATGACCAGGACTGGGAACTGAATATCCAGGGATATCAGACATTTTGGAAGGAAAGACAAGAAGGAGAAGAAGGCGGGGTAGCTCTGTTAATAAAAGATAACGACAGGGCGGTAGTGAGAGACAATATAAGTTCTATGGAGCAAAATGTGGAATCGTTGTGGGTAGAGGTAAGGAATAGTAAGGGGAGAAAGTCACTAGTGGACAAGGTCTATAGGCCCCCAAATAAAAACTTTGAGGTGGGGCGGGCTATAAATAAGCAAATAATGGATGCGTGCAAAAATGGAATGGCAATAATCATGGGGGATTTTAACCTGCATATTTATTGGTTGACTCAAGTCGGACACGGTGGACTTGAGGAAGAGTTCTTTGAATGCTGTCGGGATAGTTTCCTCAAACAGTATGTTATAAAACCTATGAGTTATCTTGGATCTGGTCCTGTGTTATGAGACAGCTAGAATTAAAGATCTTTTTGTGAGGGATTTCTTGGGATGAGTGATCACAATACGGTTCAATTTCTAATATAGATGGAGAATGAGAAAGTAGTGTCCCAAACCAGTGTCCTCTGCTTGAACAGAGGGGAGTATGATAGGATGAGGGTGGAATTGGCTAATATAGACTGAGAGTGCAGACTAGTTGGTAGGACAGCTGAAGAACAGTAGAGGATTTTTCAAAAATATATTCCAGTGATAATGAAGGAATGTAAAAAAAAGGATAACCAGCCATGGATAACAAAGGAAATAAAGGAGAGTATTAAATTAAAAACCAATGCGCACAGAGTAGCCACAACTAGTGGGGAATTACAAGATTGGAAAAGCTTTAAAAAACAACAAAGAACTACTAAAAAAGCGATAAAGAAAGGAAAGATAGATTATGAAACTAAACTAGCGCAAAACATAAAGACTGATAGTAAAAGAATATAAGTACCAATATATAAAAAGGAAAAGAATAGCTAAAGTAAATGTTGGATCCTTAGAAAATAAGGAGAGGGATTTAATAATGGGAATGAGGAAATGGCCGAGGCCTTAGACAAGTTTTTTGTGTCAATCTTCACGGTAGAGGACAGAAATAGCTTACCGAACATTAATGGTCGTGGGACTGTAGGGGGTGAGGTCCTTAAAATGATTACTATTACTAAAGAGGTAGTGCTTGGTAAACTAATGGGACTAAAGGTAGATAAGTCACCGGGCCCAGTTGGAAAGCATCCCAGGATACTGAAAGAAATGGCAGAAGTAATAGCAGACCTGTTAGTAGTAATTTATCAAAACTGGATTCTGGGGAATTGCTAGCTGATTGGAAAACAGCTAATGTTATGCCGCTGTTTAAAAAAAGAAGCAGACAAAAGGCAGGTAACTACAGGCTGGTTAGCTTAATGTCTATAATTGGGAAAATGCTGGAATCCACCATTAAAGAAGAAATAGCAGAACACCTGGAAAAGAGTGGTTCAATCAAGCAGATGCAGCATGGATTCATGAAGGGAAAGTGTGTTTGACGAATTTACTGGATTTTTATGAAGATGCAATGAGTGCGGTTGACAAAGGGGAGCCAGTGGATGTGGTGTTTTTAGATTTCCAGAAGGTATTCGGTAAGGTGCCTCACAAAAGGTTGCTGCAGAAAATTAAGGTACATGGAGTTGGGGGTAAAGTGTTAATGTGGATTGAGGATTGGCTATCTAACAGGAAGCAGAGAGTTGGAATAAATGGGTGCTTTTCTGGTGGGCAGTTGCTAACTAGTGGCGCACCGTAGGGATTGGTAATAGGGCCTCAACTGTTTACCATATACATAGATGATCTGGAGGAAGGGACAGAATGTAGGGTAACAAAGTTTGCTGATGACACAAAGATGAGTGGGAAAACAAATTGCATGGAGGATGCAGAAAGTCTGCAGAGAAATTTGGATAGGCTGAGTGAATGGGCGAGAAGCTGGCAAATGGAGTATAACATTGGCAAGCGTGAAGTTATCCACTTTGGAAGGAATAATAGTAAAATGGACTATTATTTAAATGATGAAAAATTACAACATGCTACTGTGCAGAAGGACCTGGGGGTCCTTGTGCATGAATTGCAAAAACTCAGTCTGCAGATGCAACAGGTAATCAAGAAGGCAATTGTACACAGAACTGGTGAGGCTGCAACTAGCGTACTGTGTGCAATTTTGGTCCCCTTATTTACGAAAGGATATATTGGTCTTGGAGGGAGCACAGAGAAGGTTCACCAAATGAGGTGAGGGGGTTAGCTTATGAGGCAAGATTGAGTAGATTGCGCCTGTACTTGTTGGAGTTTAGAAGGCTGTGGGGGGGTGATCATCTACAGATATATAAGATAATGAAGGGGCTAGATAGAGTAGAGGCAGAGAGATTCTTTCCACTTAGAAAGGAAAGAAGAACTAGAGGACATAGCCTCAAAATAAGAGGGAGTCAGTTTAGAACAGAGTTGAGGAGGAACTTCTCTCAGAGGATGGTGAATCTCTGGAATTCTCTGTCCATTGAAGTGGTGGAGCTACCTTGTTGAATATGTTTAAGTCACAGGTAGATAGATTTCTGATCAATAAGGGAATTTAAGGGTTATGTGGAGCAGGCAGGTAAGTGGAACTGAAACACTTTCTTAGGATGAGTGATCACAATACAGTTGAATTTCTAATTTTACACTGCCTATTTTATTCATTCATTCGTGGGATATGGGTGTTGCTGGCTGGCCAGCATTTATTGCCCGTCCCTAGTTGCCCTTGAACTGAGGTTTGCTAGGCCGTTTCAGAGGGCAGTTGAGAGTCAACCATGTTACTATGGCTCTGGAGTCACATGCAGGCCAGACCAGTAAGGATGGCAAATTTCCTTCCCTAAAGGACATGTGTGAACCAGATGGGTTTTTCCACCAATCGACAATGGTTTCATGGTCATCAGTAGATTCTCAATTCCAGATTTTTTTCATTGAATTCAGATTCCACTATCTGTCGTGGCGGGATTCGAAACCAAGTCTCCAAAATTTTGACTGAGTTTCTGGATTAACAGACTAGCAATAATGTCACAAGGCCATCACCGGCATGCAAACAGCTGATGATACATGATTGATCGCTTAAAGTGCCTCTATTCCACTGCAAGGCTATAAGTGAGGAAACATTAGAAATACTAATGAAAACACATTTTCCTCCCCCTTTAAATCAAAGATCCATGACACAACAAATAGTGTAACATTAACAATTAATGAACTGTCAATAGGTTAGATGTTTCAGAGACTGTTGCTCTCTGTGTGGTGAACCTCAGACATTGGGAGGACCATAAGATTTCACACCAGCCAGTGGCATGCCCTCCTCTGCCATGCAAAATTATGGCATGGAGGAAGTGACGGAAGATCCTGTACATTATGTTATTTTAAAATTTCTTGCTTGCTGAAACCTCTGGTGTCTTTGGTTGGGGTTGGATATTCCGTGTTTGTCTTAAGTAGAGTTGAAGTAGTTTCCGAAGTTGTGTAGTGTTCTGAGGTTAATATTAACACAACAGACAACTATGTTACACTGCCTATTTGCCTGCGCAAATGGCCAATGATATCATCAGATAATGTTATGTCAACTGTCTCTTAACTGTCCCTGTTTCACTGCAAGGTACTAGTGAGGATACATTAGAAATACCACAATACACAGAGGCAATAATATTCAAGTTTTCTACATATATCATGTTTGCACTCTGACGTGCTTCTGTACAGACAAAGAAACATCACAGATATTTCAAAATGGTCATACTACTATCCTGTACCATACTAAGAAACAGAAATAAGTAAATTGAAACTCACAGGTTATATAATCTGATTGTTCGCATTTCCTTGTTACAGTGTAACTTTTGCTATTCAGTCACAACTTTGCATGCTTTGGAGAAAATCCAATTTTGCGTGTCTTTTTTATCTTCCATTGTCACCCTGAGCTGATACTTGCTGGGTCAGTGAGAGTGGAGAGTGCTTCTTCATAATCAGTGTCCTGAGGTCAGATGTAAAATAAATAGCCTCAAACTGGAAAAACATTTTAAACTTACAAAATTATCCTGTCCAGATTTGTTGCCTCTCAGTAACAGCATAATTTACATAAATTTCAGTCTTGTCTACTGAGCATCATGTCATTTGCCAAAACAGCCCTTCCTGCCAGCAGGATCTTCTGATCCCACTGATGGCAACCTCTCACAGTGAATTCCCCAGCAGGGGAAGGTGTGGGGCACACAAAACCCTGTAGATATTGGCGGGACCATAAGCAGCAAGTCCCTTCTGCTGCAGGATAATACAGCACAGGGGTGACAAAAAATCCTGTCCATTCTGTTTTTTAAATATACAATTTCTTCCCGATAATTTAACTTCATGACCTTGAAGCATTATGATCTCTGCTGTACTGGGACAATACCAACAGAGTGGGATTCCCAAACAACCTAAAACCAAAGACACAAACCACTCATTCCTAGCCTCGTCATTTTCACAGGCCAGGTGAGCAGGCTGTTTATCCAAATGATCACACCTCTGATAGTAGCACTCCTTCACTATGGGGACCAATGTACTAGTCTAGAATGTGCTCAGCTTCATAATGAGACTTTATTTTGTGATCTTTGACTCAGTTTTGGGGATACCACTAGCAAATTGGCTAAGTTAAGTTTGTAATATTAAAGAGACATTCCAATTGTGATTTCTTTTTTTCCTTTTTTTCACATTAGTGAATGATATAACATTTTAGAAAAGCAACATTTGTGGAAGATTGCAGGTTTGATCTATTGGATATGATATGGGGAAGACCCCTCTGTGTGAAAAAACTGTTGCTGCCTTGTGGGAAGGGCAAGAAGAAATATATTTTTCTTGCCGATACGTGAGACATTTCTTTGTCTGAGAAAAGTGTGTGAAACACAGTACTTCATTAAACCCTTTAAAATTCCTATCGGAAGGAAACACAATTTCTGTCAGACATATCTGCACAATGCTGAGTTGAGGAAGTTAGCTCTCTTGTGAATTTTTCAGTTAAATCAGCACAACTTATTGTGGAATATGCAGGCTTTTGATTTTTCAGCCTTAAATGTTAATGTCACATTTAAGGTGCAAAATGTATTTTTCAGCAAGTATTTTTGAATAATTAAAATAAATATTTAATTCCATCAGTTAAATAAATATTTAATTGCATGAACCAAAAGGTGAAGACTCACAATGCTTTGCAAATTCAAGTACAAAGTGCTTTCTGTTGGTTCCCAGAGGAATGCACATTTACTGCTTTGGAGCAGAAAGAGGCAGTTATTGGAGCATTAGTCTATGTCAGCAATAATAACTCATAAATAAAGTGTTTCTGTAATGTTTTAGTTCCCAGGAGAGCTCCAGAAATCACTGTGCAGATAAATAAGGAATTGCTGAAAGAAGGAGAGAAGTTTCAGATGGCGTGCATAATCAAAAATATAAACCATGCAGTATCTGTGAATTGGATTCATCCACAAAACTCAGTAAGTACTTTAACATTTCCCTCTGATGAAAACAGAAAGCACTGGAAAAATCCAGTAAATCTGGCAGCATGGAATGAAGAACAAAACAAAATTCATGTCATGCCTCACAGTGCCAGGAAATCAGGTTCAATTCTGGCCTTGGTTAACTGTCTGTGCGTAGTTTGTACATTCTCCCCGTGTCTGCGTGAAGTTAGGTGGATTGGCCTTGCTAAATTGCCCCTTGGTATCCAAAAACGTGTAGGTTAGGGGGATTAGCGATGGTAAATGTTCAAGTTAGAGGGATAGGGTGGAGAAGAAACTCTGGGTGGGATGATATTTTGGAGAGTCGTTGCAGACTCAATGGGCCAGGTGGTCTCTTTCTGCACTTTAGGAATTCTATAGTTCTGTGGTTCATTCTCCAAGTCTTGCTTGTGAAATAACATTTTTTGTTGCTGCCCATGCTGATGTCCTCATATGCCATGCACATGGGAACCAGACTTGTTGTGAGAAGTCACAGGAGTGGTGAGGATGAATATCATGGCCAGTTCTCTCACACAACTCTAGTCATGTTCTGCATCAGTAACTTGCATTTTGGTTCAGCTCCTGGACCAACAGTGGTAGGGAGCCACACATTGAGAAGCACTGGGTCAGACCGCATCTGGAGTACTGTATACAGTTCTGGCATTACATATCTTTGAAAAAGTTTGCAAGATGTGCAGCTCAGATACTAGAATATTTCCAAGGCTTAGATTAGGGGAAAAGATAATATAAACTCAACTTCTCTCTGAAATAAGAAAAATTAATTAATCGATGTTATGATTGAAGTTATTACGATTTTGAATGAGATTGATAAGCTAGATAGAGAGAAACTTTTTGCTCTGGTTGGGATATCGAGGACAAGGACTCAGGACCTGAAACTTAGAGCATTCAGGAGAGATGTTAGAAAAATCTTCCGCACACAAAAGAGCTGTGGAAACATGGAACTGTCCAAGAAAAATAGATGCTAGCTCTATTCACAATTTTAAATTTGAAATTCAGAGATTTTTGCTCGGCAAAGATATTAAGAGATATGGAGGCAAGGGTACAGATCAGTCATGATCTCATTGAATAGTGGAACACCTTTAAGATACCGAATAGCTTTTCCAATGTATTAATAACAAAAACAGCTAAAACCTTATTTGTTACTATGTACATGGATTAGTAAAAAACCCAGCCCTTCTTGAATCAATTACTTCCCATGGTGACCATGTATTGATTTAAAAATAAATGATACGAGAAAAAGTAAAAATGTGTTGCTCAACTGGGAACAAAACAAGTCCTGAATGAGACGCAGATTAATGTCACAAATTGGTTGCAAACCATTGAGTAAGATATATGCTCACTACACCCTTGTGAAATTGGGAGTGATTCATCTAAAACTTTTTAAAATTCTTCCATTTCTTTCTTGCAGAATGAAGGTGTAAACAACTATCTTGAGTAGAATTTGTTACAGATCTGCATGATGGGCCTTTGCAAGTGTGGAAAAGCAGATTATCACAGATTAATGATACAGACTGTAAACATGAAGTCAAAGAGCTAGTTTGGGGAGGGAATGGAGAGCACTGGGTGGTCATGTGAATAAAATCGCATGTGTTTGACTCATTGATGTCTTTACTCAGTCTCTTTCATTCTACTGCACTCTGGTTGTTTTGACCACAGTTATAGGGTGCAAAGTAAACGAGGCAGCAATGGAATTGTTGAGCTGAACTTAGAGATGAGCCACTATTTTAACCCACCTGCCTGGTTTGTATATTGGATGACTTCTTTATACTATGCCTAATATTTTTTATTGACTTCAAAACAACTTCTGCAACTGTTTTTTATGCTTTTTCCATTCTGATGAACTTCCCGCATTTCCTTCCCACAATGTTATATAACATTGCCTGACACCCTCAGGCAGTATTATATAATTAGTCAATTATGACTTAATCTCATTCTTCTGGTGTCTGAGAACCATTTCTTCAATCTTTACCGTGTCACCCTCATTCATGGCACCATATCTTTACTGGCTCAGGCTGACGCCCCTATTTTGCAAAGAAATGCCATAGTGCTATACTAATCATATTCTGTAGATAGACTAATAACATTTCATTACTACATTTAACCTTTCACTTGGACTAATTGCACAATCAACTTAAACCTCTGGCACAGCTAAGCTACTAGATTTTGATGAGGCATACAGTTTAAGTGAACATCTGCACCCCAATAGAGCTCAGGTTGCTGTTCTTAACTGAAATAATGAGTAAGTTATAAATTGATCATATGTTGCAATTCTCTCATCGGAATCAATACTTTAAAATTGAAATTAGAAACCATTACCACCATAGCTGGTACTAATGCTGGGCAGGCCAGGTTTCAAATTGAAATTGAAGCTGATTGTAATTTTTTTTGTATTGTAGAAACATGATGGGATAACTACCGAACGTAAAAACACAGATGATAACTTTGCTGCTGATAACTTTAAAAACTTGAAGTATTTCAAATGTTTATTTAAAAGAAAAAATAAAATTTCAACATGCAAAATAAAAGATACACAGAAAAGATTTCCCAAGATAACACCCCAAAAATGCCTTATAAAAGGTACACATGAAATTAACTTTTTGGCAACAACCCTTATAGATTCTTAAATGCAAAAATCCAGGAAAATGTTAACCAACTCTAAAAATTACCTTTCACGAGATGCAAAAATACATTCAACCACTTTTGATGTGATTTTTCCAAAGACTGCTTCAAACAAACTGCTTCACAAGTTGTTCTCTTAATTCGCAACTTTCCTAGCTTTCCAGAAACTTCAGTACAATAAACCTGGGGTGAGATTCTCCCAAAAAAAATTCTAGGTGCCAAATTTGTGTAAAAACTAGACTAAATTTGTTGGTTTTTTCAGCAGGATTTTGAAAATGAATCTCTCACACTTTGTGCATCACAGAGTGCCCTATCGTGAATCATAAAATTGGACAGGGTTTATTCCTGCTGGAGAGGTGGCAGCTTAACATTGAACAGGCCACTCCACATATGCCAATCTGTCAGCGCTGAAATCGGAACTATGTGTAGTAGTCCCAGACCACCGGCCTCCCAATCGCTGGCCAGCTTGATCGCTAACTAGCCGTGCGATACTCTCATTTCTGGCCTTCCCATGCTCCCTTTGCGGCCCAGGTCACTGACCCCCTCTCTCCACCCAAAAATGCTGAGGTTAGCCTCAACCTCCCCTGCCCCCAGCCTGTCCTTAATGTACCCCCCCGTCCCATCCACTGCCTCGATCTCCTGATCACACCCCCCTTGCAGTCTGACCCTCCCCTCACTCAGCAGCCCAAACCCTCCCAGCAGGCTGACACCCTCCCCACCTCCCCCCAGCCATTACCCCCCCTCATCCACTCTTTCCCAATGGCCAGTCCCAATTGATGGTCTCCTTCCCACTATCACTCGGCCCGAATGCAGAGTGGCAGCGGGAATCCCCATTAATTGCCCCCAATGGCCCCACTCCCATTGGACCATGCCCTTATTAAGCGCTGCCTCGTCACTACCCTATGACAAGTGGGCAGTGCCAAGATGCTGGCTAGGCATTGGCACTATGCCCCTTGGGCAGTGCCAGGGAGCCCAGGCTGGCACTACCAAGGTGGCAATGCCCAGGGGGACTCCTTCCAGTCCCTCATCCTCTGGTGGGCCTCAATAGTCCTCCCTCCATTCCAGTGGGATTGGGCCTGTTCCCTGCCAGTGGAGCCCTGTGCTTAACCCCACTGGAGTGAACCACTCCTTCTGGGGGAGGGGCAGGGAAGAGGCCAGCAGACCCAGAGACTTCAGTCCAGGCTTTGCTAATCATATTTAAAATACATGCAAATTAGTAATGATCACACATAATGCAACTCCGCGTCCATTTCTGGCGTGGAGCTGACAGCGCCGGAAATCTGGCTGCTGAAGATGCGTGGGCGCCGAGGTGACTGGCAGGGAATCCACAAAATGTTCTCTGCTTGAATTTCCTGGCCCCCTGCACTACAAAAGCAATGCTGTGGGCTGGGAGAATCACCCAAAACACCTTCACTCTTCACTCCTTAGATGCCACAGACAACTTGACCCAAAAATAACCTCCTTTGCTTAACCCAACACGCATATAGCTTTTCATACCTTACACAGGATATGTACGTAATACACAAAAAATATAATATATAAACCTATCATCATAGAACCTCAAGTGAAATGCTGAAAGGATGAATTGACATGCTTTTATAGTTTAAGATTTTATGGTTACAGCAAGGCTAAAATCACTATTGACTAAACACTATTTTTGCAGGTAAATTATACTTTGAACCTCAGAACTTGTGATCTGACAGTAAGATTTCACAATCCACCCTTCTCTAGATGCATGCTTTATATTAAAATCAGTCCCATTGAATACGTTATTAATTTATGAATAATAATGAGTTAATATATTTGATTTTAGTGAAAAAGTTAAACCAAGTAGGTTTATAATGCCAATGAAAAATCTGACCATGTTAACTACAAAAACAGAAATTGCTGGAAATTCTCAACAGTTCTGCCGCAAGAACAGAGCTGGAAAAGCTCAGTAGTTTGCCAGAGAGGAACAGAGTTAACGGTTTGAGTCTTTGATGCTTTGCCAGAACTGGCACCAAGATTAACATTTCAGGCCAATGATCTTTCAACCATATTAACTTGCAGGCTACTATCTTCTATTTAACTCTTTTGGTTTGTATTTTTCTTTGCTGTATTTTGTTTATCACTTTGAATCTACAAATCAAATGGAGAAGATGTGTAGTAAGGTTCTTGGACTGACCACTCAATTATATCAGTTTCCAAGAGTTTATTTAGACTGCTGTGAAGATATTATGCCAAAAGTTTCAAGTAATTAGACATTTGATCATGCAGAAGCATGAATAATGGCATATATATGTTATGACTGAAGTGTAGAACCTTGTTGAAGAACGTCAATGACTTAGGCTATCAACCTTATGTGGAATTCCAGTTGATTTATTACAGTGTATAACTACAGGGATTTATGAAAATCATCTACAGGTTAAGCCAAGAAATTCTATAAAACAGAATAATAGTGAAGAATTATGTTATGGGGACAAGCTTTGTTAAGAGGATGTGAAGTGTACTTTTGTTAAAATGTAACTGGCGATAACATTGTATTGGATAGAATGTGACTAATGGTAATAAGCTGTAACGGCCAGTAAACCATGGAATCAATCACAGAATGATGTGATGGTCAACTGACCAACTGATTCAGTATAAATAAGAATCTGCTGGGAATTGGAATGGCCTAGGAAGAAGCCCCAAGTTTGGAGTAATCTCTATTAAACCTTTTCTTTGATTTATGAGTAGGAATAAGTTTTGTTATATTTTTATTGTCTGCATTTAAAGAGTTCCTTCTGGATGAACACTGTTCTCTGTTATTCAGAAAATAACAGACTGCATGAAATAAAACTGTTGTCTCTCATATTTTACTCCCCAGACAGTGGAAGTGACAAAGTCATCCAACAACTTTCCTAAATACTATCAAACTGTACAAACATTGTGTATTGATTCAGTGACAGTCAATGACACAGGACGCTTCACATGTTTCGCCAGGAATGACTTTGGTGTGTCAAACGCTACAGTGTTCCTCCAGGTTGTAGGTAAAGTACTTCATTACAATTCAGCAGGAGACAAATGTTACTGAAATAGTGGATTCTGAGCTTGGAGGATATGTTTAAAAATGTCTATGTAAAGTATATAGGGCTTCAAGTATATAAGTATATATATAAGTAAAGTATATAAGTCTTCAGCATCAACACAAATTATGTGCTGTACCTTAGATATGAATTATTCAAACTTAATTTAAAAAGTTAATCTGTCCAATTTTAGCTAAATGAAGTTCAGAGTGGCAAATGAACTCCGCAGAATACGGCTCCATTTGTAAGAGTTAATTGTTATCTTATGGGTGAATATAGTTTAGATATTACTGTGAATGGTTGGATCGATTCAAAGCACAGAAACATGTCATTTGGCTCAATTTGTCCATGCCTTAATTTCTGCTCCATGTGAACCTCCTCCATCTCTTCTTGTTTAACTGTTATCATTTTCTTATATTCCTTTCCCCCTAATGTCTTATCTAGTTATTGAATTATTTAAGGAGAAACCAGATAAGCAAATGTAGAACATCAGTTCTCTTTGACATTTAGAAACATAGAAAATAGAAGCAGGAGTGGGCCATTAGGCCCTTCGAGCTTGCTCCCTCATGGCTGTTCCTCTATCTCAACACTGTACTTCCACATATCCCTTGACACCAGTAAAATCTAGAAATCTATCTATTTTCTCATTAAATATATTCAGTGACTTGGCTTCCACAGCCTGCTGCAGTAGAAAATTCCATCACCCTCCTCGTTGCAATCCTCAATGGCTTACCCCGTAACCAGAGACCCTTTGTTTTAGAGCCTTCAGCCAGAGAAAACATCATCACTTTGTCAAGTCTGTCCAGCCTTGTCAGACTTTGTGGCTGGAATTTTGCTGCCTTCCAGGATGGGAGAGACTCACAGAATGGAATTCTCCACTGGCCTTGGATGGGATTTTCTGAGCCTCATCTGAGAGAAGTTGTAACATCCTGCCCTATATGTTTCAAGATCCTCTTTCACTCTTCTAAATCCCAGTGAATACAGGCCCAGTCTATCCAATCCCTTCTCATATGACAACCCTGCCATGATAGGAACCAGTCTAGTGAACCTTCTCTGCACTTGCTCCTGTATTCAAGTCCTCTTGCAAAGAAAATAAGTATACCATTTGCCTTCATAACTGCTTGCTGTACCTGCATGCTTGCTTTCAGTGACTGGTACACTTCAACACCCAGATACATTTGTACATCAACATTTTCCAATATATCACCATTTAATTAATACTTAGCCATTTTGTTTCTCTGATCAAAGTGAATAACTGCACACTTTTCCACATTACATTGCATTTACCAAATATTTTTCCACTCATTCAACCTGTCTAAATCACATTGCAGTCTCTTAACATCCTCATCACCACTCACCTTCCCACCAAGTTTCTTGTCATCGGCAAACTTGGAAATATTACTTTTGGTTCCCATATCCAAATCAATGATATATGTTGTGAATAGCTGGGGTCCTGCACGACCCCAGTAGTTGAAAAAGACTAATTTATTCCTATTCTTTGTTTCCTATCTGCTAACCAATTCTCAAATAATGCCAGGAAATGGTGCTGCAGGCCAATGGTATTATCACTAGTCATCCACAGTCCCAAAGTAATGCTCGGGGAATCCAGGTTCAAATCTCCCCATGACAGTCTAATAATAATCAAAGTCTCATGATGACCGTGAGACAATTGTCTTAAAGACCCAGCTGATTCCCTAAAATCCTTTACTCTATCTGAACTACATGTGATTCCAGACCCAGTGCAATATGGTTAACCCTTAAATCCCTTTGAAATTGCCTTGCAAACCACTCAGTTGAAGGGCAGTTACGGATGGGCAACAAATGTTGGCCTTGCCAGTGATGTCCACATCCCATGAAATAGTTTTTAAAATTATGCTTTAATTTTGCACAAAACCTTTCTGAAAATCCAAATACACCATATCCACTGGTTCACCCTCATTGAGGAAGTGTAGCAAAGGTTTCTAGGGCTGGCTGATTCCAGAGATGACAGGACTGATGTATGAGGAGAGATTGACTAAGTTAGGATCGTTTTCGCTGGAGTTCAGATGAATAAGGGGGAATCTCATAGTGACTTATAAAATTCTTACAGCTCTTGACAGGATAGATGTAGGGAGGATACTTCCAATGGTGGGGGAAGTCCAGAATCAGGGGTTACAGTCTGAGGATTCAGTATAGACCATTTAGGACAGAGGTGAGAAGACCCAAAGAGTGGTGAGCCTGTGGAATTTGTTACCACAGGAAGTAGTTGTTGCCAAAACACTGAAAGCATTCAAGAGGCAACTAGGTATAGCACTTGGGGTGAATGGGATCAAAGGTTATGGGGAAAATACAGGATTAGGCTATTGATTTGGATGATCAGCCATGATCTTAATGAATGGCGGAGTGGCTCAAAGGGCTAAATGGCTTCCTTGTGCTCCTATCATCTATGTTTCCATGTTAATTACACAACTGTGGGAGTTCAAGAAGGTGACTCATCACTATCTTTTCAAGGACAATTAAAAATGCACAATAAATGCTGCCCTTGTCAGTAATATTCACATCCGAAGAACAAAGAATACAAAACTTATCTTTTTGTAGTTTTGTTAATAACAGTCTAACTTAAAAATGCTAGTACTCTGAACTTTAGAAACCACCAACTCTCTTCTTGTACGTTATAATTCTTCAGAAAATTGTGTTTTGATAAGAAAATTCAGATATTCACTGATACAAACAAGCCAATGTGATTACGAATCAAATAGTTAAACATTGTGCTTCAAGAAATGATGCAGTGGATTATTTCCTGCAAAGCTCTGATCAGAGTTCCCTGTTGCTCTGTCCTGGACACCGCTTGGTCCAGATGGCACTGGGTGCAGCATAACTCTAAAGGTAATAGTTAAATAGAATTTGAAAGTAATTGTATGTCATTACACCATCATAAGCAAAAACTGTTAATACATGTGTACAGCTTTCCTGTGTGTTTTTTCTTAAATATTATAATTTTAAACAGGATATTTTATCTATTATAATTAGTGAAGAAAGATTTTTGAAAGTTGCTTTTATAAAT
Organism: Sphyrna mokarran; assembly: GCA_024679065.1. Taxonomy (NCBI): domain Eukaryota; kingdom Metazoa; phylum Chordata; class Chondrichthyes; order Carcharhiniformes; family Carcharhinidae; genus Sphyrna; species Sphyrna mokarran. Next base: position 78,597,834 of record JAGIQG010000001.1, on the reverse strand, counting down.
ATTATTAAATGTATGACATGATTTTTTCTCTTGTCTTTCCTTTGTGTGGTTTCAATCAGCTGAAGGATACATAAAGTTGTTACCTCCAGAGAGCAGTGTGCTTCACGTGGACAATGGAAAAAACCTTGTGCTAAAGGTGGAGTTTGATGCCTACCCAGCTCCTAAACAACAGTACTGGATTCACATGAATGAGACATTACTTAACACATCGGATCATTTCATTAAACCTGCAAAAGTTGGAAACAGGTACTCAACATCCAAATGTGATTGCACACAAGTAAAACAAACGTACAAAACTCTTGAGTTGGAACTTTTTTTTACATGAATGGCAATAGTTGACATTGGTGTGCCCGCTGCTTTATCTTTGTGCTGTTTAGATGATTTTCAAGTTAGCAGGCTGTAACTAGTGAAAATACACACTACAAATGCTGACAGGGCAGCATTTTCTCAGTTGGGTTATGATCCTGACATCAGTCTCAGTTCTGGATCAGGAACCTTGGAGTGGCCATGGTGGGATATTACTGACAAAATTCCAGGAGGTGCCTATCAAAGAACCTCCTCTGAAGGTTCTGTGCAATTTACAGTGGTGAGAAGCCCAGTGAAATAGGATTCCGAATTGTGATGTCCAGTCAGTAACCCTAAAGGAAGAGATGCATGCTGCTGAGACTGTGACGACAATGGAGCTGCTCTTTGCATGATTACAGATGTTTAAAAATCCTCTATGATCCAACTGTCAGGCCATCATTGCAGAGGAAGATCACCCTTGAAAGAATAACTTATGGTTGAAGCTAAGGCCATCACATCCCAGAGGCACTGGGCTGATGGAGAGGAAGTGTCTGTGGTCCCATGGTCTGTACAAGCGAGATGCTGGTGTTAGACTAAACCTGTCGGACTTTAACTGCTGTTGTTAGACTTTTTACTGTGTTTACCTCAGTCCAATGCTGGCTTCTTCATATCATGGTCCCATGGTCTGCCATGGGGAGTCCAACTCAAGTTAAGCTTAGGGGCTCTGGCATCGTTGGGGACTATTAAGAGAAACCCAGAGGCATTGGCATCTCTCTTGCAATTGGCCCAACAATGTGACAGATTGATTCCCTTCCATATTCCTCCTATCTATTTTCTTTTAACCAGTTTATTCTCAGACCTACCTCATAACTTACTTCTATGGAAACAGGTTCTGCCCAATGACTGAATAATCACCCTTCTCTTTTCATAATGTGTTGCTAATCTAATCACTCAAATTTATTGGGATGAATTTTTGAACAGCAGCAAAGAAATGGTACCAGCCATTTGCTCCATTTGCACCAGTCCATTTACTTTCTACAGTCTTTTACAGGCAAAGGTCCGCAGCTAAATAGCCAAAAGAGTGCAGCATGCTTTACAGAGCATGTGAACCTCTCTGAATAGAACAAGCAACAGTTTATCTTCTAAATCGGACAAACTGAAGAATCATTATCCAGCAACATAATCTCAAATAAAGAGAGTAAATAGATTGGAATAAAAGAGATAAAAGAGACAGAAAGAAAGGTTTTTAAAAATTGATTGCTATTTTTAACAAAATCAACAATACTTTAAATCTGAAGGAATGAGACTGCACATTTATAAAATGTAACTATCTGTGCCAGCAAAGCTCTTTGGCAGTAACTTCATTGTTACTTCTATCACAATATCTGACTTAATAATTATTTCATATAGATATTATTGAAAGAAATGTATGTGCCAAGCTCGCTCCCAATATAAAGTTGTTGCTATTCTTGTGTTTTGATCTGACGGTTACTCTTCTATTATTACCATACATGTCATTCATAGATACATTAGTGAACTTCATCTCGTTCGAGTAAAGGGAACAGAAGGTGGAGTCTATTCATTTTTTGCTTCGAATTCTGATTCAAACTCATCAGTTTCATTTGACGTGCACATAAATAGTAAGTTAAAAATATTGCTTGTAATATGTCACATGACAAATGTTCAGAAGTGATCATTGCTTCATTTCAGTCTGAAATTTGGGACAATTTCCAGTTGCACAAAACAGAACCTGGGAAAATTTCCTGGGAATGTTATTGGTCGGGTGGCGGGAGGTGAGAGGTGGCATTGGAGGAAGAGGTGGGTTGGTGGAAATGGAAGATGAGGTGTGGAACCCCAGAGAAAGGTTGGAGGCTGCTTGGTTTGTGGGTGAGGGCTAATAAAAGGCCAACTTTGCTGCATTGCCATTTTTTGAGACTATGAAAATAAGCAATGAGGCAAAAAAAGTCCTTATATGTTGATACACTCCCTTTGTTCTACCAATGTCAACCCAAACCATCACGTGGTCCCCATCTCTAAAGATCCTATACCCTCCATGACAACTTCTGCCTTTCTACCCATACCTGTGACTCCTCATATCCATGAAAATCTATACCCCTCCACCAATTCCCATAGCTTTTTATAGCCCCTATGCCAACCATGCACCAAATTCTGCCAACCAATGCCTCCCATCCATAACATTTTGCCCTTACAGCTACCATCCCAACTCACCCAATATCAACTATTGACAGATCTCAGGACTCATGCTGAGATTGAATAAAGTTTTCAGCTGTTTATTCCACTAGATGAAGATCAGAGATGACCACAGGGGCTGTCAGGTTCAGATGCAGGCTGTTTAAAAGGCTTGTCTTGAACTCTGAGACCTTTTCCCAGCTCTTTCTTTAAATTCTAGGCTCTTTAGACCTCACATCTCATTGTACCCTCCCCAATATTCCTTGCCACTATGCCACCTCAATGCCTCCATGTCCATAATCCCTTATATAAACCATGCACCAACCCACCACCATTTGCCCTTACACTCTTGGTGCCTAGTCAGTCACTATACACTATGAGCAGACCTCAGGAGCCATGGTGAAATTAAATAAAATAAATATTGAACTATTACACAACTTACAAAAAATTAAGAAAAAATTCCCATTCATAAAAGTTCACTGAAAACTCTTATACTTAATCCCTTATAAATAAAAACAAGATTTGTATTTAAAGCCCTACATCCAAAGCAACTAAGCTTCTACTAACCTCTTTGAAGTGTCAATCAAAGTATCAGGTTAGGACTCCCGATTGAGATAATTATAAGTAATGGAAAACAACCAAGCATTAATGACGACATAATGATAGCCCATGGGGAAATTTCAACAATTGGCTATTGTACCTATTAGACTGCGTTTGTATTCAACTCTCACTGATACAGGCAGACTTTTTTTTAATATTTGTAATAGTCTGGGATTTAAATGACTTCATACTTTTTAAAATTAACCTGCCCTTTATTCCTCCATATTACTGTAAATTAAATACATAGTCCCAACACAAGATAATCCAAAACATTTAATATTTTGAACAAAAAAAACCTAATTTGTCACACAAATTACCTATGTGATGATCCCTTATGCTATTCCTCAACACTTTTAACACTCAAGGTTTAAGCTCAAAAGTCTGAAATGTGAGGGTTCATCTCTTGTCTCTTTTGTAAAGGTAGGGATCCCATTGGCTACTTACCAACCCTTTGGAAATTTTCCTGATTCCACTTGTACTTTGAAACCTACTAAGAAGCAATTCAGAAATTCCTTCAGTTAATTCCATCAACTTCTTCAAAGGAAAATTTCAAAGCCTGAACTCACAGTTCGTTTAACTTTTTAAACTTTTCTACAGCACTTTCCATGCTGACACAAAATATTTTTCCCCCAAATCCAGTGTCTCTTTTCCCTTCCTGTGTTCAATGAAAAGTCACAAAATATGAATTAAAAATCCTACCATTTTGCTGTCCTGAGGTCCCATCTCCCAGTACTAGTGATAAATGATCCAATTTGCATGTTCATTCTTCCTTCGATTTGATATACCTAAAAAATGCTTCATTTTTATGTTTGAGATTGTTCTCTGCATCTCCGCAGTTACTGGTGTTCCCCAGTCAGATTTTATGATCCCCTATTCCATTAATTCCTTGTAATATTTAATAATTTCTGTACATTTTCTTTCACCATATCATCTTCCATGATAGTATATATGATGAATATGATAATAGACAATTTATATTATTTTAGATATTATATCATATAAATATATAATATATAATTTACTACATGACGCTTGTTTTGTAATGTTCTAGATTGCTAAATGACATAAACAGATTATGTACAACATACTTGTCTCATGTAACAATATGAGTAACAATGAGGAACACTTGATTTAACCCTCACATGCAATTTTTCAATAAAATTTGACATATTCATTAATATAATATGCAACATTGACTCTCAGATATGTTCAATCAGCTGTCAAGTGCATCAGTAATGTTGGTTATTCTGCTACATTGCAGGCAGTCCAGAGATAATTACTGTTGAAGAATCCAAGCCAGGTAAAGTTCACTGTGTAGCAAGAGGATTTCCAAAGCCAAGAATCAAGTGGCTTCACTGCCCTGGATCACAGAAACGGTGAGGAATCTGAGCAATCATTTGCCTTATTTAAATGATGGAAGTTATTATGGATTTCCTTGCATTTCGGTTCAGAACAATAAGATTTACATTTATTTTGTAGTTGTAATGTCCAATGTTTTTGGTCATGTTACTGTAGAATGTTATGGGAGATTTGTTGCATATCTGTAATTGACTTACTTGTATGAAATACATTAGCAGAGAAAAAAGAATTAAACAAGTAAGTTATAATATTAGTGCAAAGAATCAGAAGTAAAAGATCCAAATGTGCAATATTTTTCTTTAAACTATTCATACAGATATTAAAGCTATAATGATGAACAGTGATCACCATGTTCTCCACCAACATTTAAGTATTTTCAAAGCAGTTGAAAACTGTTTTGTCTATTTTCCTGGTGGTAACAAACTGAAATGAAATGGGATTATAATTAAACAGATCACTGAAGGGGAAATCTGCTTAGTTATTTGTTCAATAAGAGAATCATTGTAGTTTTGGGTATGTATCTGGGAAAGACATATTACAGTCTGAATTGTTGAATGTTTATATGAGGCTTCCTGTTAGATATCTTCTGCCTTTGTTAGTCGACATGCTTCAGGTTTCTCTCACCATTGAGCTTCCAGTTCCTTACAGTTTTGACAGCAGATCAGATTTTCTGATCTAGTCCACAGCTGGGATTCTTCAGTCCTGCTGGAGTGATGGGAGATTTGGCTGAGTGGCAAATTCTCCATTCTTGCTAACAGCAAGGTGCGAATGGTCAGAGAATTCTGGCTGATGTCTTTGTTTGCTCAGATAATTAGGTGACTGCAGTAATAAATAGAGAATGCTTTTATACCATTGCATCTATCCTGTACTCCATTTATAACATCTTACTCACATCTTCAAAAGAGAAAAGTGTCATAACATTAGAGTTTCAAACTTTAACTATCAAGCCAATTTATTGCACAGCAAGAAGTGAAGTAATGGAATAATATATTAATATATTTATAGTAGATATACTACACTTGCTTCTGAAAGACAAAAACAGTCAATTTCTAACCACAAGGAATATTTTATGCAAATATACTATGCATTTACAATCTTAAAAATGTTACTACTAGTGGAATTGAACTGTCCTAACTAATCCACCTCTTTGAAATGTCCTGACTGACTCAATGATTTCATAATCCACAGTCACAAAACACCCACCAAATAATTGTGCATTTCAATTACTGTCACCTAATTTGGAAAGTTGCTGTCAATCATACATATAATTAAACGTGATGCAATAGAAATATGTTTGAATTGCCCTTGTTTCCTCTTCCAGCTGGCAACCTCAAAGACAATTGAACAATTTTCACAAAATTTGTATTGTGTTAGGCTGTGGCCTTGTTTCTGAATGCAGACGGTTTTTAAATGGCCTCATCTGGCATTCCTGTCGCAGTTCTTCGTGGGAACCTGCGCAGAAAAACCACAAGAAGCCCAATTTAACTATTTCTTTAGGGTGGCTGCTAACCTTTCACATAAATTAATGGGTTAGGAGAGGGAGATTGTGAGAATTTGATGTCAATTCTCCCTGCTTAATGTCATTTAATTAAAGAAAATGTTACCTAAGCTAAAATTAAATAGTTCGTCATTTTGGCAGATTGTATCAGAATCTTTGGAATACTGTACCACAAGACCTGTGGATGCAATACCATTGAATATATTCAAGGCAATTGGATTAGAGATCCTGAGGGAAATGGGGATAGAGTGGAATTAAGATCAGCCATGATCTTGTTGAATAGTGCAGCAGGCTTAAAGGGCCAAATGGATTACTCCTGCTCTTATTTCTGATGTTCTTATTGCAGGTGCTCAGACACAACTACAGCAACAGCAGAAGAATTACATGGGACAAACAGAATAATACAACAGCCCCGTTTTGGAAAGATTGAAGTCGAAAGCATTCTCAATACCAATGAATTGGATAGCAATATTACAGTGGAGTGTCTGTCATCCAACAGTGTTGGCGAGAATCATGCAACCTATCAGATAAAAGGTGGCATTTGATTTATTGTTGTCACACGTAATAGTATACAGTAAAAAAGCATTGTTTCTTGCCTGCTACACAGACAAAGCATACCACATAGAGAAGGAAAGGAGAGAGCATAGAATGTAATGTTGCAGTCATTGCTAGGGTGTAGAGAAAGATCAACTTCACATGTATTAGGTCCATTCAAAAGTCTGATGACAGCAGGGAAGAAACTATTCTTGAGTCGGTTGGCACATGTCCTCTGACTTCTGTATCTTTTACTTGACAGAAGGAGGTGGAAGACAGTATGTCCAGGGCATGTGGAGTCCTTGATTATGCTGGCTGCTTTTCCAAGACAGCAGGAAGGTAGACAGAATAAATGGATGGGAGGCTGGTTTGCTTGGTGGACTGGGCTTCATTCATGACCCTTTGTAGTTTTTTGCAATCTTGGACAGAGCAGGAGACCCACCAACCTGTGATATAACCAGAAAGAATGCTTTCAGTGTTGCATCTATAAAACTTGTTGAGAGTCATTGCAGACATGCCATATTTCTTTAGTCTCTTAAGAGAGACATTGGTGAGCTTTCTTAACTATAGTGCTGGCATGGGGGGGCCATAACTGGTTGTTGGTGATCTGGACACCTAGAAGCATGAAGCTCTTAACCATTTCCACATTGTCCCTGTTGATGTAGACATGGACATGTCCCCCACTTTGCTTTCTATAGTTGATGATTATCCCCTTCATTTTGTTGACATTGAGGGAGAAATTATTGTTGTTGTACTCCTTGTCATCATTGTTTGAGATCCAACCCAATACAGTGGTGTTATCAGCAAACTTGAAAATTGAGTTGGAGAGGAATGTGGCCACACAGTCATAGGTGTATAACGATTATAGTAGGGGCTGAGGACACAGCTTTGTGGGGTAGTGGTGTTGAGGATGATCATAGGAGGAATGTTGTTGTCTATCCTTACTGACTGTGTTCTGCAGGTTAGGAAGTTCAGGATCCACTTGCAGAAGGACGAGCCAAACCCTGGATCATGGAGTTTGAAGTGGGTTTTATTGGAATAATGGATAATTAGTCAATGAAAAGGAATCATACATGTCTTTGTTATGTAGGTGTTACAGAGTTGAGTGTAGTGCCAGGGAGATGGCATCTACTGTGGACTTGTTGCTATGATAGGAGAACTGTAGTGGATCCAGATAATCTGGGATGCTGGAATTGATTCTTGCCATGACTAATAATATTCTGAAAGAAAGTATATATCAAATCCAAGTAAACAATGCTTTCCTGTTAAAATATTGAGAATGAATTAAAGATGCTTTCTGATATATCTTAGTGGTTTGTGAATTGAAATTGCAGTTTATAATAATAGCAACAAGGTGAAGGATGAGATGCATATTGCAGTGTTTGGCAAATGTCTGAACAACTTAATGCAATACCTCTCCTTGCTACTTTGTTGCTCTGTGGATCTCCTGGGTTTTTCAGTCTACTCCATGTAAGATGTTGGTGCAGGCCCACATCAGCAGTTGACCAATTGGATTTCTCACCCTTCCTAACATTGCATGTAAACATGATAATTGGTGTCCCTTCTACTTAAATGAGATTGGCTGCTGACAACACAGCACACAGGGTGGGTGATCACTCTGCCTGTCCAATGTATACCAGTGTGTAAGTCAACCTGCTGAGTACTATAAGCAATGCAGAGCACAATCATTGTCAGGGTTTATGTTTCTCATTAGGTTTTGGAAAAGTGTTTTGATGGTCCTTGTGTCTGCTACATTGAGGCTATCTTGAATTAGCTAACAGCCTCTGCATGTGGTGTGGGATTGCTCTGACATTGGTAAAATACTGGTGTGAGTGCAACGTGGTCTCCAAATTATATCTTCTTGGACTATTGACTGCCTGCTTCCTTGGAGTAGGTAGCTGATCCAATTCCCAGGCTGTACCTGGGAAATCTCCTGAGAAATGCAAATGCGCCGGGGAGCCATCACAATTTAGTTTCCATTTATTTTCATCCCTAGTTCCCCCAGTCATTATCAGCTCCATCTTCATAGTGTTGAGACAATCTAGTCCATTAACACCAAGCCAGTGAAACTTTTATAAGTCAAATGTAACTCATAAGCCCATCTATATGAATGGCACTATTGCCAATATTGGCTCCTTAATAGCATTAAAGAAATTTAATTCCATATTAATAGTTTCTGTTGCAGTTTTTCAAGACTATCTAAAAGTAAATAATCGAAGTTGCTAAAACCTGGACTTCAGCTCAGTGTTCACTGATGGTTGAGATAGATTTTCACCATTGCACCTTGCTGACCTTTGTTTCAATACACAGCCTTGACATGACAGCAATCAAATAGATTTTGCGGAATTAACTAATAAGGGTTATTTTCTTTGAATATATCCTCATTGTGGCACAGTGGTTAACACTGCTGCCTCACAGCACCAGGGGCCCAGGTTCAATTTCATGCTTGGGTCACTGTCAGTGTGGAGTCTGTATGTTCTCCTCATGTCTGTTTTGGTTTCCTCCGGATGTTCTGCTTTCCTCCCACAATCTGAAAGTGCATTGGCCATGCTAAATTCTCCCTCAGTGTACCTGTATACCTATATAGGTGCTGGAGTGTGGCGACTAGGGGATTTTCACAGTAACTTGATTGCAGTGTTAAGGTAAGCCTACTTGTGACACTAATAAGTAAACTTGTTTCCATTATGGTAAAATAATTTTTCTTCTTCACTTTCTACAGGAATACCAAAGACACATCATCTCTTTACTCCACTGTTGATCCTGTTCGCAGCAGCAGCAGGCATACTGTGTGTTATCTTAGTAATTCTGTTTTACAAGTATCAACAGGTAAAGTGCAATAAGGTTTTTAATAATTCACTCACTGAGCTGCTGTAAACATTATAAAATTAAACATTAATATGGTTGCAATTGTTTTTAGAAACCCAGGTACCAAATTCAATGGAAGGTAGTTGAGGGAATACATGGGAATAACTACACGTACATCGATCCAACACAGTTACCGTACGATGATAAGTGGGAATTCCCCAGGGATAAGCTGCGTTTTGGTTAGTTTATACTTTTCTTGGTCTACATGAATTATTCTATACTGAGAGTTCAATTAGTCTGTGCTAAATTAAGAATAAACCTATTAAAACAATAACTCTTAAACAAAAACAGGTTAAACTTAATGTTTTGCTATTCAGTCGAAATATCATCCTTGTCTTAGAAATGCAAGTAAATGAAATGTTCAGATCATTTAACCAGGACAATACACGTAAATGGATCCTCTGGATTGAATACGGAAAGCAGGTTTGAGTTTGGGGAATATGTTATCAGGATAATGCACATGATTCTCAGCAAAGAAGATCATAAAGGTAGAGTAACAGGAGACTATGTTTTGTACTATTGGGACAATACGTAGAAATGATTATTAGTATGAACTGAATGAGTAGTTGAGCAAGAAAAGAAATAAGACTAAACAATCAAAAAAACACTGAACAAAGCAGAGGCAGAGGTCATGATCTGAAGTTTAATTCAATATTGAATCCACACAAAAGATGAGGTGTTGTTTCTCAAGCTTGCATTGAGTTTCATTGGCACACTGTAACAGACCATGGATTAAAGTATCAGAGTGGAAGCAAGGTGGAGAATTAAAATGAGCAACACAAGCCGTGAATACAGAAAACTAATATGAAAGAGGTACAAGTAAATCACTGTTTCACTTGCAAGGAATGTTTGGTCCTTGTCCAGATGAGAGAAAGAAAGGTGTTGCATTTCCTGTGCTCACATGGAAAGGTGCCATAGGAAAGGGTGCTGGACATGACTAAGGAGTAGATCAGGGAATTGCAGACTCAAGGATCTATTCAGAATACTGTAAGATATGTTTGGCAGTGGCATCGCACTGGAAGTGGCAGAAATGGTGGAGGATGTTCCATTGAATAAGGAGGCTGATGACGTGGAAGATGAGAACAAGAGGAATTCAGTTGTGGTTTTGAGAGGGAAGGGAAAGTGTGATAGTAGAGTGCAGGATATGGATTGGACATGGGAGGATCCTATCAACTGTTCTGCATGGGATGATCCTCAGTTGAGGAAAAGGAAGATATATTAGAAGAATGAGCATGAAAGCTTGATCGGCTGAATAGATATGACAGAGATCAGGTTATTAGGCCAAATAAGGTTGAAGAAGACTAATAGGACAGAGTATTATCAGAATAAACTTCATAATGAAGTTATCAAGGAAAGGACACATATTATCACAGAATATAGGCTTAAGATTCAGGATGAGGTTATTGAAATATCTCAGAAGTTTAAATCTCACAGGATCCAGGTGAGATAGCCAATTGAGCACAAAATTAGCTTGACAACAGAAGAATAGAAAGTGGTTGTGGAGAGTTGTTGAAGCCTGTGACCAGTGTTGTGCCTCAACTGGACCCAGGAATGGGTGCTGGGTCCGCTGTTATTGTTACTTATATTAATGATTTGGATGAGAATTTATGGGGCATGGTTTATAAATTTGCAGATGACATTAATATTGGTGGCATAGTGGACAGTGAAGAGGGTTATCTAGGATTGTGATGAGATCTTAATCAATTGGGCCAGTGGGCTGATGAATGGTAGGTAAACGGAAGGTGATGCATTTGGAGATCGAATCGGGGCAGGACCTACTCAGTTAATGGTAAAGAGTTAAAGAGAGTTATATAACAATGAGATCTAAGGGTACAGATTTGTAGTTTCTTGAAAGTGGAGTCACAGTTGGATGGGATAGTGAAGAAGGCATTGGCATGCTTGGTTTCATTGGTCAGAACATGGGGGCATCTTGTTGAAGTTGTACAAGACATTGTTAAGACCACATTTGGAATACTGTGTACAGTTCTGGTTACTATTATAGAATGGATATTATTAAATTAGAATGCAGAAAGGATTTACTTAGATGCTACCGGACTTGATATTTGAGTTATAAGGAAAGGCTGGATAGACTGGGACTTTTTTTCCTGGAGTGTAGAAGTCTTAAGGGTGATCTTATAGAGGACTATAAAATAATGAGGGATATAGACAAGGAAGGTAGTCAACATCTTTTCCCAAAAGTAGAGGAGTCTAAAACTAGAGGGCATAACTTTAAGGTGAAAGGGGAGAGATACAAAAAGATCCAGAAGGGTAATTCTTTCACTCAGAAGCTAGTAAGTGTCTGAAATGAACTGCCAGAGGCAGTAGTAGAAGTGGATGGAATTTTGTCTTTTAAAAAGCATTTAGACAGTTATATGGGTAAGATGAGTATAGAGAGAAATGAGCCAAATGTGGGCAACTATGACTAGTTTAGTAGTAAAAAATGGGCAGCATGAATAAGGGGTTATGTCCATGCTGTAAACCACTACAACTCTATAACTCTCAGGGTGATAATAGGATTATCAGTCATTTTGTAGAATGATTGTCAGATCTGGTACATAAAGATCCAGTAGGTAATTTTTATTAATTTCTACATCTTTTCAATTATTTGCATTTGTGTAAAAAGTTGCATAATCTCTGTTTATACCACAATAAATTCAAGTTATCTCATCCATAAAGATAAGATCACTGTCTTGTGAATAAAACAATACAATTTTAGGCTTTTATAATGTGATTATTCTGATAATTCACATGTGGTGAAAATGCTTCACATTCCCAGGTAAAACTCTTGGTGCTGGAGCCTTTGGGAAGGTCGTGGAGGCTTCTGTTTATGGGTTGACTAAGGCTGACTCCATTATGACTGTGGCAGTAAAGATGCTTAAACGTAAGTGTACACGATATACATTTTGTGTGAAATGTGGATTCATGAGCTATCATTTCCAGGGTGACAATAACACATCTGTCTTTGCAGCAAGTGCCCACTCTACAGAGAAGGAAGCCCTGATGTCAGAACTGAAAGTCTTGAGTCACCTTGGGCAGCACATCAACATTGTCAATCTGCTTGGAGCGTGCACCATAGGAGGTCAGTTCATACAACTCAAATGAACCATATTTACAATTTCGATCTGATACAAAGTTACCTTTTGTGTAGTGAAATTTCCAACTGTTATTCACTGGGTAGCATTGTCATTTCTGAGTTCAGTGGCTGTAGATCCAAGTCCCACAGCAGATCATCTCATACATTCAAAAACTGGACTGAGAAGGTGCTACACAGTTAGAGGTGCCGTCTTTGAGATATGTTTAACTGAGACTCTTGTATACCCTCCACTTTCCTCACTCCTTCAGGTGAAGGTAATAGGCTACATGGAATTATACAAAGAATAGCAGAAAAGTTCCTATTTCTGGTGTACTTTTCTCTCTAGTTCAACTAGCTGGACAGCTGGTTTGTAACGCAGAGCAGCACCAACAGCGCAGGTTCAGTTCCTGTACTGGCTGAAGTTGTTCATGAAGGCTCTGCCTTCTCAACCTTGCCCCTCACCTGAGGTGTTGTGATCCTCAGGTTAAATCACTTATCTCAATTGCACTATATTGAATGATGGCAGGGCTATCATTTGCACTATAATAACTGTACTCAACTTTCACTTTTCTGTTGAAAGGTGTCCTGCTCCATTCGAACAATAAATGCTGCCTCCTTTTGTACAATGAGAATATATATTTATCTATTTCTCCCTGTCATTGTGACTTGATGTAACAAGGGGTGAGCAGCCAATTGTCATCTGGGATTATGGCGACTTTACCTTTTACTTTCCCCTCAATCAAAATTGCCAAACCAGATAATCTGATTATTATCATAGCCTTGCTGCTTGCAGGAGTTGCTGTGCTCAGATTGGCTGCCATGTTGTCTATGTTACAACAATAACTACTCTTCAAAAGTACTTGTTCAAAAGTACCTTGCTATGTCCTGAGGTTATGAAAGGTGGTCTTAAGTACAGCCTATAGTTCAATATCCCTCTGATACCCTCACATATCAAAACATTATCTTCTTGAGTCTTGAAAGTTTCATTTTTTTGGGGAGAGTTGGAAATAAGTATTCATAATGTTGCATTTTATTAGTGAGTAATTCATAAATCATCACACCAAAACATGTTCATGTCAGCAATTAAGAATAGATATAAATCAGTGAGAGAATGGATTTTAACTTTAAGAGCTCATGTTATGAATACATGCTTCTGTTCAAAAGCTTCACTTGATGCTATTTCATGGAATTCATAAGTACACTTCCCATAGTTTTCAGGGATTATAATGGAGCAAAGTCTCATACCTTCGCTTAGCTACCACATGGAACTATTTGTCCACTATATTCAGGGAGCGCAAGTTTTGTACACTGGTTCTTTGTAAGTCACTCTGAAGCTTTGCATTTATGAACCTAAACATGCCAAGAAGACAAAAAGTTGAATGTCCAAGGATAGCTTTGACCTTTCAAGCCGCAGTGTGAGATGATCTGTTAGTGTTACACCCATTCTGATTTTCCTTTCCATTGAAATGAATGAATTGATAATGGGCCATTGATTACCAATGCTCACTTTCCATCACTCCCACCTCCTCCACTGAAGATGGAAATTTGGCCCTTGGCCCAGAGGAATTACAGCATTATCTATTATTCCTCCTTCTTACATAAACTGTAAGAATCAGGCAATTTATCTGACCCCCCAGGAGGGGGAAGGTGGCTAGTAAACTGCAGTGTGTGGTCTACCTGCTGCACTCTACCCCATGCTGTCCAACGCAGCTCTCCAATCTCACTTCCTCCTCTGGGGCCTTCTAGCCAGGCCCTGCCATTATCCTTCAGTCCAACCTCTATTAATCCTTTTTTGAGGACTGACTCTAACCTACATTTTGGGAGTTAAAATTCTGCCCAAAATACCTAAATATTTAAAATAAAATTGTTTCTAAGATGTCGAGGTCTCCAGTTGTTTCATTCCACTTTACTCCAGAGCCAATCCAGGCATTGTGGGTTTATGCAATAAGTATTGTTATATATACGCCCATGGAAAAAGGATGCATAAAGACTCACAAAGTAGGCTTGATATCTTGAACACTAGGAGAGCTCTTTATTACACACACGTACTGTTCCACAGTCAGTTCTTAGACTGAACAACAGTCCCACAGTGGGAGGAGCTAACTCTCCATGGGTCACCTGACCCACACTCTTAAAGTGATAGTATGCACCACCAAACACCAAAATACAATATACGCATATATCATAGTATAAAGTAAATCACAATGCACAGCTGTTCAATGTAAATTAATCCACTGTCTGAACTGCTAAAATATACTTCTGGCTTATTTGCAGCATCTAAAATCATTTAACTTGAGGATTTATTAAGAAAATCTATAAAGAGGCAAATGTGCACAATTATTCCAAGAGGTATTGGGCAGGAAAACTTGTTTGCAGTAACACTCAGACTATGTTGATTCCCTAGGGACAGTTAGGCAGCAGCATAGACTGTTACCTACTTGGCAGCGTGTCTTCCCCAATGATATCATTGTGAGAACGTGCAAGTAAACTGAACACTGCTCTTTAGTTGTTGGTCTAGAAATAAAATAGAACATAATGGGTATGAATAGATATTGCAGTCCCCAGATAACAACACCCACTGATGTCTCACTATAACCACGGCTTCTCCTTTTTAACTTGAACAAATCTTTTAATGAACAAACTGCAATGCCAAAATTTTGGTTTGACTGTGTTCTTCAGATATTTGGTTAACATTTGGTGGTTTATTCAGTGTCAAATTCAAAATCTTGCAATGGAGACCTTTAGTAGAGAATAAATATTAAATCAGTCCGGAGCTTTACATTTACTCATTCTACTTTTGCTTTTTTCGTGTTTACACTTTTGCCATGGTCAATCTGAAACTGGATAGTAAATGACAATCAAAGGAAGTGTGTCTGCCAAGGCAAGAGCAAGTAGCAGCAAGTGCAACAAATTTTTCAAATGTGACGTTGAAATTTAATATTTCTGAGAAGAAGGAATCTTTGTAAATTAACCTCATTTGATTGTCTAGATGGTCTCTCAAATCTGTGTGGGATTACTGGGATAGGGCGAGGGAGAGGGCCTATGTAAGACACTCTGTCAGAGTTGGTGCAGACTTGATGGGCCAAACGGCCTCTTTTTGCACTGGGCAGGGGGGGATTCTGTGATTCTATAGATTCTATGACTTGTATCTTTATTATTGTCACAGCATTGCACCTGTAGTACATACCCAAGAAAAAATGCTTAGACTTCAAGTAAGAAAATAACATTTCAAAGGTGGAATTTCTACAGGAATTCACTCAATAAATAAACTTTAACTTTAAAACTTAAATAGTGTATCATTATCGCAATCCTTTGACTTGATTTAATTTGATTTATTATTGCCACAGGAATTAGTATACAGTGAAAAGTATTGTTCCTTGTGCACCATACAGACAAAGCTAAAGGTTAAAGTTTATTGTTAGTATCACAAGTAGGCTTACATTAACGCTGCAATGAAGTTACTGTAAGAATCCCCTAGTCGCCACACTCTGGTGTCTGTTTGGGTAGACTAAGGGAAAATTTAACACGGCCAATGTACCTAACTAGCACATCTTTTGGTCTGTGAGAGAAAAATGGAGCAACCAAAGGAAACCCACACAGACAGTGACTCAAGCCGGGAATTGAACTGGGACTCTGGTCCTGTGAGGCAGCACCTTAACCATTGTGCTACAAAGCATATTGTTCATAGAGAAGGAAATGAGAGAGCGCAGAATGTATCTTGCAGTTATAAATAGGGCATAGGTCCATTCAAATGTCTGATGGCAGCAGGGAAGAAGCTGTTCTTATGTTGGTTGTTAGGTGACCTCAAATTTTTGTATCTTTTTCCCTGCGGAAGAATATAAAAGAGAGAATATCTGGGGTATATGGAGTCCTTAATTATACTTTCCATATGTATTTTAATTAAAGCTTTAAAATCTAACTAAAAGAGAATTACAGGGGTCTGACCAGCATGTGGACTGCATTGTTTGTCTGCATTTTATGAGACTACAACATTTATGATGTGCTGAATGAGCTTAAAGGTATTTTGATATGTGATCCCAGCACATAGAGATCCACAAGCTTTGTGTGCCTCTCTTCCTGGTTTATGTTTAGTCATGTCTTTGCTCCTGAAAGAAACCTTCCCAATTAAACTGGAGGCCAATAAAACTTGTGTGGCCCAACAAAATCTCTTTTTTTTGACTTGGTCGGGTTTCTGCAGGTCACCTGTCTTTTGTGGGGGTTTCATGCACTTGTTGTCAATTGCTTGACTTTTGTGTGAGAAAATTACAAAATGAATTTCTAAACGAGGAAACTAATGTTCCATTTAAATAGAGTACAAATTGGTCATCAGCCTTACTTGAGAGAGATTGAAAAGACTAATCATCATTTTTGAACTTCGATTCCTTGAAGTTGGAAATGCCACCTGTTCTGAAACTTCCAAAGTTATCTTGGGCCACTGATCTTCCTTGGTTGATCTCAAATTAGTAAACTTACTAATTTTCCACCAATAATGCTGGGCCAACTTTCCCATTTGCTGCTATTACTTCATGATAACCATATTTGAACATGTCTGCAAAAGGGGCTTGTCACATCTCTGTATATTATTAGTATAACTGTTAACTGTTCTCGTGGTACATTTACAATACCTGCGTCTCAGCAGGTAGTGAGATGTTCATAATCTTGAGACATAAGAATGCAACAATGGCCTGAATAAAATGGCATGGAGAGGCAAGGGTAGATGGCTCTTACACCTCCACCCCACTTTCTGGAAGCAGAGTGGGTGTGGAACAGACCGCTCCACACTTGCTCGCCCTCCAGCAATAATGAACTGTCAACAAGCTTAACAAGGGCCAAGTGGGACTTTTGCTCCCTACTGGGAAGTGAGTCCTATTCTTTGGAGCTGCTGGCCAATTGGCTAGTAGCTCCATCAGTCCTGGCACGCCAATGGCTGTTGTTGAGACTGCTAGAAGAGAAGTAAGGGGGCCCAAGGACTTCCAAAGCTGGTGAATCTGGAATCTCAAGTGGAAGGTTTGGTCAGGTTAGGAAAGAGGCCAACAAGAAGGGGCAGGCGGGGGCAAGGTGGGAGTTGAGTTTAAGGCTTTCGGCACATAGGAAGCAGGAGGCATTTCAACTTAGATGTGCAGCCCCTTCTGATGTGTAAAAAGCAGTCCCTAAAGCACCCCACTTCCTTACTGTCCTTTGATGAACATAGTTAGGACATAAGGTTGCCCACACCTACCCCATTGTCCATTCCCAATATTTTATGCATGAGGCAGTATATTACCAGGGCCTGTTCCCTTGCAAACAAGTCCAATTGATCTTTGATGGTCAATTTAAATATAGAAGGTGAGTTGCTGTTTTCAGTGCCCCTTTCCACATTATGGGGTCAGTGGGAAGCTGGTGGGGTGGACACCCACTCTATTTTATGTCCTGCCTCACCAGAGACATACCTGATGGGGGAACATAAAATGCAGCCCAATAACATGGGGTTAGACAATTTCTGGGGGCTTCAGTTAACCTTGAAAAATTATTTTGTAAATGATGAATAGATTTACCATACATCTTCCAGGTCCAGTTCTGGTAATCACTGAATACTGCTGTTTTGGTGACCTTTTGAACTTTCTGAGGAGGAAACGTGATTCATTTGTTTGGCCAGAAAATGGAGAACAGAATCTGGAGAAGACACTATATAAGAATATTCCCAATCTGAGGTAAACATAAAACTAACATTATAAACTTCTCTGGCAAGTTCTTGCAAGTACATGTTTAATTGTTACGTGCCATACTTACAATAATGATCTTCTATAAGACCCTAAATTCAATTCTTAATAATATCGGTTAATTTTTGTGGTTGTTGCTCAGAAATTCCAAAACATCAAAAACCCCCACTCTATATGTTTTCACATCAATTGTATTTCATTTTGATTCTCCAGCTTTTTATTTCAAATGTTTTAATGTTGGTTATTAGGTGAATCTCATACAAATAACAACAACAATGTAAGGACCTAATGCTGATTTCAATGGCCATCCAAGGAGATCTTCAAAATGATTAGGCCTAATTCTGATTTTAAACATTAACCCCAATACTCAGTCTCCACATATGAGACTTTTATTAGTCCACTTGAGTTAGGAAGTGTGGCAAAACTAAGGGGTGCCATGGCTTCTCAACATTGTCCTGCCATTAAGAAATTTTCCTGACAGCAACATCGGCTTCGGATACACTTCCCACACAGGGAGGCAGGCAGCAAATTTAAACATTCAAATATCCTATTAAGGGCAATTTTACGAGGTTGTCAACATTTAACTAATGGCAAATTATATTGATTGGCCATGCTAAATTGCTTCTTAGTTTCAGGGGGTTTAGCAGGGTAAATTCATGCAGTTGTGGGGATGGGGCCTTGGTGGGATTGTTGTTGATGCAGATTTGATGGGCCGAATGGCCTCTTTCTCTATTGTTAGAGATTCAATGATATTTCTATCAGTTCTACCAGATTTATTGGATAGCTGTTCTAAAAACCATAATAACATTGTTCAAGACAACATGAAATAAAAGTAAAACTACGCAGGGATTAATAAAAATCTTTTGTATTTGCTACTAAACAGAATTTATAGCATTAACAATATGTATAATTTAGCTTCAAACGGTGATCCCTGTCATGCTAACTGACTCTCCATTGAATCAGTTACTTGTCACTGCATATTCATTGCAAGCAAATTTCCAAATTGGGTGCTGAGTCAAGCCTAGTTGATATGCCAACTATTTGATACATATTGACAGGAAACACAAGTGCAACTTTTATTTCTGCTGAGTTGAGAACTCAGGCCGCATATTGCTTTTAAAGAAGCTATTTGTCAAGATAGATGAAGAACAGTGTCACTGTTTATTTGCTCAGCTGCTTATCAAAATTGTACTGGACCCTGTTAATATTACATTTAATTTTAATGGTATCCTGGGGTCAAACTGCTGTTTCACAGCAGGATCTCAGCACAACTCTTGATGATGTGAACAGGATGCCATATAAACTTCCAGGAATAGTGGCTCTATTATACTACAAGATTGCTCCCTAAGGCAACAGACTATCCTGAAATGGGCCCCTTCATAACTGAGAGTGCCATTGATGGCAAATGTAAACAACAGTCTGTTTAGGTGGGGTTTAGTTGGTTATTTTTGAGATCTGGTCATGAACAGGATGAGCTCTGAGCCAGTCTGTACAGTGTTATGGTTCAGGTTAGCAACTCCAAAGTGCGTATGAAGCCCACCTGAATCTCAAGTTTTGCATCTTGAATTTGGTTTGGATAAGCATGAGAGGTTTCACTTCAGGTATGACTCAAACAACCCAGTAGGGAGCTTTTATCAAACAAAGTTTATTTAAGAATACAGTTAATGGGGAAAGCAAGAAAATTAGCAAGAATTTTTATCAATTACAAACAAGAAGCAGAACAACCACTATAAATGTTTAACTCTTAATGAACATATATAAGCTGTTCTAATCAAAATCAACCTCCATAGACAAAAGACCCTTTTCACAGGTTTCACACAGCACAGAAAAATGCTCACATGGTACTGGGATCAAGGCCGTTATTTGAGTTCTGCACTCCAATGTTCTTGAGACTCAGAACAGTTTGAAGACAAGACAAAAACTTCAGAGAGACTCTTTCCTGCACCATGGCAACCAAGATGTGCTTTCACTTAACTGGTAAAATTTTCAAAATAAAAACAGAGAGGGAAACTACTTTCTTTGAATGCTTCTAACCCACTGCAGCTGAAACATGACCTCTTGTCACCTGACATGCCCACAGTTTTTCATTCCTTTTCTCATCTCCCACAATGACATCACCTTAGACTGTGATCATGATTTTTTTTTTAGAAAGTGTATTAAAGGGAAATCCTTGATGATGGATCTAGCAACTTCCTTACCTCTGACATTAGGCTCAATGATCTGTAGTTCCCTGCTTTCTCTCTATCTCCCTTTCAGCAGCTCTCCAATTTATAGGAACCAGTCCAGAGTCCAAAGCATTTTGAAAAATGACCAATGATCTACTATCTCCAGGGCCACTTTCTTTATACTCTGGGATGAAGATTATCAGGACATGGAGATTTATCCACTGCAATCCCATCAATGTTCTCAAAACCATTTATCTACGAATACTATTCCCTTCAGCTCCTCATTAAAACTTGTATTTCTCTTAACTTTCGATATATTATTCACCCTGTTGCCTGCTGCACAGTCTGTTTTACCCTTATACGGTGGACAAATAAGTATAAGTTGACGTCTTATTAGTACAGCCAATATTTATTTAAA
Source organism: Sphyrna mokarran (assembly GCA_024679065.1). Lineage (NCBI taxonomy): Eukaryota > Metazoa > Chordata > Chondrichthyes > Carcharhiniformes > Carcharhinidae > Sphyrna > Sphyrna mokarran. The sequence goes on along the minus strand of JAGIQG010000001.1, from coordinate 78,577,148 downwards.
TTCACACAATCAATAATCATCCACCCAACCAACAATGAGTTACCTTGCAGGAAAATGTTAAAGTTCAAGTCCAATATAAGACCTTGACTTATCTTTGCGTGACTGGCAAGTACTCAAGCAGATATTGGCCTTTATCTGTGCACTGATCTCGGGAGTCGTCTGCGTAGTCTAGGCCTTTGGTCTGGTTTGGCACACTGGCTCTGGTCTTCTTTCCTTCCTTCTCAGGTGTGGTGGCTCTCCTTGTGCTGGTCATCGCTGGTGATGGTCACCATTGTTGTGGCTCGTTCGTGGGATTAGAGAGAGAGAGATTCCTGGTTGTGCAGCACCCTTTATTCTCTATTGGGTTTCATGCCGCTTTTGGCCATTGCCAATCAATAGATCAGGACTTGATTCCCTGATCAATAAGAGTCCGATGCTGCCACACTGTTGGCACATCTCTGGATGTGTCTCCTGTGGCCATGTCTGTAGGTGTTGGAGACACATAGGTCACATATCTCTCTCCTAAATAAGGGATCACAGTGCCCTTATGTCTGGTACATAAACCAGTGTGACCAGGAAGTCTCTTTCATCCTGGAGATGATCCATATCCTGTTTATTCACTCGTCAGGGTTGCAGCCTGTTTACCTCTCTCCTTAAACTGCAACCTGTCGTTTTAGTTCTTACCCAGTAGTCCCAGAGAGCTTTACAAATCGCCATTTTAGATGGCCCATTTGGCCACAATACCTTCCTTTGCGAAGACAGAAACAAAATGTTTAGTTCCTCAGTCATTTCTTTGTTCCCCGTTATGAATTTCTCCCATTTCTGACTGTAAAGGATCTACATTCATTTTTGTCAGTCTGTTTCTTTTCACATACTGATAGAAATTTTTACAGTCAGTTTTTATATTTCCCGCTAGCTTAGTTTCACATTCTATTTTCCCCTTAACCAATGATCACCCTTTGCTAAAATTTAAACTGCTCTCAAACTGTGCTCAATCCTCAAGTCTATTGCCGTTGCAACTCCACACCTACCTGGTCAAATAGGCTATGGCACTTAAACCAATGAGACTGCTTTTACCATAGAATACCTTATAATACATCCAGTGCAGAAAGCAGCCTATTGAATCAGCACCGACGCACCAGAAAGAGCATCACACCTAGGCGCTCCACTCCACCTTATCCCCATAATCCTGTGCATTTACTATAGATAACCCACTTAACCTGCATATCTTTGGATTGTGGGAGGAAACTGGCACATCCGGAGGAAACCCACACAGACATAGAGAGGGAAAATGTGCAAACTCCACACAAACAATCACCCAAGGCTCGAATTGAATCTGGGTGCCTGACACTGTGAGGCAATAGTGTTAACCCCTGTGACTCCACATCACCCTTTAAATTCAAATTTCACCATCTGCCATGGTGAACGATGAACCGGGATCCCAGAGCATTAGCCTGGGTTTTTGAAATATTAGTCTGTGACAATGCCACAATGCCACTGCCATCGTCTCAGCAGAGGCCACTACCCCTAGCTCCAACTGGTATCTCTAAATATTGAGATCTCTAAACTGTGGGACCTTTTTTTATACTATTTATAAAACCTCCAAAAACTTGGAAATTGTTTGGTATCATTGTGAAGACAGAAGAAACAATACTACTATTGTTTCTATTCATAAAGAATAGTGTTGGCTGCTGACCAAGTCTGCTTAGTCCTGCCACCCTCCTAATTACTTCCCTTGCCACTTGACTTATCTTTGCACTAGGATAAACACAGAACTTTGTAAAATGCTTGTAGATCACTTGATTTATTCTGATAAATCCTGGTGGCAAATTTACTTTGATTTTTGGGCCATTCTGTCTTTGTTTTATACATTAATGGGACGTGGATGTTACTCGCTCAGCCAGCATTTCTTATTCATCCATAATTATCCTTGAGAATGTAGTGGTGAGATGTTGCAGTCCATGTAGTGCAGATACACCCACAGTGCTGTTAGGGAATGAGTTCCAGCATTTGGCCAAATGACAATGGAGGAACAATGGAATATTTCCAAGTCTGGATGGTGAGTAGTTTGGAGGGGAGATTCCAGGTTGCCATGGTGTTCTGGACTGCAGCAACTAATATTTGCTCATTTTTGGCTCCAGAGAAATTTTAAGCTCTATGAATTTTGATCATACAATTTCTGTTTATCCATATCCTTTGGTCTCTTTCCAAGATCTTTCCTGTCTGTGCATTGCTGTCAGTTGCTGTTTGTCTGAACAAAACATTATGATATGGCATCTTATGGAATCACTTTCCTATCAGATTCAGGTTTCACTTCTGTAGCACTCAGCAGTTCTGATTGAACAATTAGGAAAGCTTTCTATATACCCCATAAATGCAACTAGATTTGTTGTGCACTAAATTATACCAAAAAGTGTTCTTAAATTAGACCCATGAACAATAGGACAATGCTTTATGTGAGAGCATTCACCCCAGCATTTCACTGTTTGCAGGACTGGAATACAATGAATTAGGAGCAGGAATAGACCCTTTGGTCCATTGATGTGGCTCTGACATTCCATAAGATCATGGTTGATCTGATTGTGGCCTCATTTCTGGCTAGCCTGATATTTTTTACTCCCTTGTGAGTGAAGAATCTATCTAGCTCTACATTAAAAATATTCAATGACTCTGCCTCCACTATTCGAAATGACTCTGCCTCCACTATTCGGAGACTCTGCCTCCACTACCTAATCAAAACATATAAGATGATTAGAGGTTTAGATAGGGTGGATAGTGATAGCCTTTTTCCTAGGATGGAGAAAGCTAGCACGAGGGGACACAGCTTTAAATTAAGGGGTGATAGTTATAGGACGGATATCAGAGGCAGGTTCTTTACCCAAAGGGTGGTTCGGGAGTGGAATGCCTGCCTGCAGCAGTTGTAGATGCGCCAAGTTTGGTGGCGTTTAAGAGGTTAGTTGATACGTATATGGAAGAGAAGGGAATGGTTTAGTTTGGAGGGTCATTGCTTTTTATATTGGTCGGCGCAACATCGAAGGCCGAAGGGCCTGTTCTGTGCTGTAATGTTCTATGTTCTATTCTCCAGGGAAGAAAGTTGCAAAGAAACATGAGCCCCCTCCCTCCCCCCCACCGTCTAAAACAGGAGATCCTTATTCTTAAACTGTGTCCATGACGTTCATGATTGAAAGTTGAAAATGTTCACATTTTTTAAACGTGTTCCCTAGTTAACCTGTAAATGATGATTGCTGCATCTCTCTGTAATTTAAAATAACACATTTAACTTTGGCTTGAAACTTATAAAATTTTACAGATTTCTAAATGGCATGACATTAATTTCTACACACAAATAAAATGATAGAATCCGTACAGTACAGAAGAAGATTTTGCGGCCCATCGAGTCTGCACTGACAACTCAATTCCTGTAATCCCATGCGTTTACTCTGCCGATTCCCTCACACCAAGTGACAATTTAGCATGGCCAATCAACATAACTCGCACATATTTGGAATGTGGGGTGGCACAGTGGTGCAGTGGTTAGAACTCCTGCCTCACAGTGCCAGCAACCTAAGTTTAACTCCGGCCTTGGGTGACTGTTTGGAATTTGCACATTCTATCCGTGTCTACATGGGTTTCCACCAAGGTGCTCCAGTTTCCTCCTGTTTCCTGTCACAGAAAGATGTGTGAGTTAGGTTGGTTGGCCATGATAAATTGCCTCTTAATATCAGGGGATTAGGAGGGTAAATATGTGAAGCAGGTTAATAGGATAGGGCAGAATCTAGGTGGGATTGTTGTTGGTTCAGGCTTAATGGGCTGAATGGGATTCTATGAAATGAGAGTATTTGGAGGAAACCCATTCAGACATTGGGAAAATGTGCAAACTCCATACAGACAGTCACCTGAGACCAGAATTAAACCTGGATCCCTGGCATTGTGAGGCAGCAGTGGTAACCACAGTGTGACCATGCTACTTACCAATAATCCTATGATATAATTTCTTTGTTGTCTGTTTACAATCCAGGTCTAAGTCATATTTAGCATTTTACCTCATAGGTAGACCCTCCATTCATCCAATGCAACCTCAGGGGAATATTATTAATTCAAAAAAATTATTGCACTTGTTTCTCAAACAATTCCTTTTTTATTATAAGGAAATGAATTTTATTTGTCCATTTGACATGTCAATTTCCCCACCCCTTTCAACTATTTTTACTTCATTAAATCATAAATTGTGGACCACTAGAGTTTTTGATTGAGTCCATATTCATTCTATCCTAATTTGCAGATATTGTTCACAGTTTGCAGATTGGTATGCATATACTTTTTTTTTGGTTTTACAGACTTTGTTCACAATTTACAAACTGCAATGGTTTGAATTGGCAAACAACTGCATAAGATCCTAAAAGCCAAGCGATCCTCTCCAGCACATGAAATTAAAAATACCATTGATTTGCTTCAGTGTTTGTTGCAAGTTTATAACCCATTGGTTTATTTCAATTTATTCTTTGCTTGCTATAGAAACAATTCTGGATCGTACATGGAAATGAAACCAAGTAGTATGGTATCTCCACAAAAAAATACGGACAAAAGGAAATCCCCGAGCAAGGGTAAGTTATCTGTGTGTGTATGAACTACTCGTCATTACAATATTTTTGCAATGTGTTTAAGTGGAGTTGCGAATGTGCAGAGCAAACATGTTAGCAACCAGGCATGAAGTTCAATGTTACAGAAAGAAAATGGTGCAAGATCCCTGAACACAGGAGCTGAGGATGCAGGAATACTTACTGGTCTTATTTCATCATTTCCTGTGATCTAAATGAATAGGGACATGAATCTGGTCTGTGGTGCACAGTTCTGTAGAAGGGTCTTTGGGACTTGAAATATTAACTGTGTTTTTGTCTCCAAAGACACTATCAGACCTGCTGAGATTGTTCAACATTTTCTGTTTTTATTTCAATGGTGACAAGGGGCTGAAAGATGGCCTGACTTGCATTTCACCAGCTCACTGCTGCTTGCCTACATTTTCAGAATTGTCTATCATATATGGGTGGGCATATGGGCGATAATGGTGGAGTGGCATCATGCAGTACATTTTCTGTCATTAATGCCTCAGCAACAATAAACATTAACATGTTGCTGATATCTATCATTTTGGAGATAATTGAAATGTTGAAAATTCTTGTAAAAAAGTGTGCAATCTCTCAGCCCATGAAACTTTTGATTTATGTCTTTTAAAAAGCAGCTTCTTTCTTTAACAAACCCACCAGAGGAAATTATCTTATGCAGCTGCTGCAGGTTCCCCATACCTGAGGCCTACAGCTGCCATCTATCCAGATGGGGAGTCTTTCGCAAGCAAGAGTCTAGTTGGACAATGACCAGAATTATAGCCAAGGCCAAGTGAGGAGAAGGGAGGGGAGGATGGATGGGTGCCGACTTCATGCTGCATTTTCATCAAAGCAGAAAATCTAATCCTGTGACTCAAGACCTGATTCAAACTTTGAAAAATTTCAGTTAAAAGTGAAAAAAAGAAATATTTATGGTGCATTCCATGATTATCAGATCTTTCAAAGATCTCTTTACAGCCAATAAGTACTTTTATATAACCTACAAAATATGGCAGCTAATTCAGACTCAGCAAATGCCACAATCAGTAATTGTACAATAATCAACTACTGTGTTTATTGACAAAGGGTTAAATATTGGCCAAGACACTGGAAATAATTCTCCTGCTCTTGATCAAAATAATACAATGTTTTTTCCCTAGCATCCACACAAGCAGGAGATGAAGTCTTGGTTTAACATCTTGTTTGAAATACCCCTCCAAAAGTGCAACCTCATTCAGTACTGCACTGGACGGTCAAGTTTTTGGCTTGTAGCCCTGGATTGAGACTTGAAACCAAAACCTCATGACAGAGGCAAGTGTATGAACAACCCCACCACAGCTGACATATAAACTAGTGGTGGTGTAGTGGTAATGCTCCAGGCTCATGCTTTGGGGATATAAGTTCAAATCCTACACTCGTAGTTGCTGAATTTTGAATCCAATTAACAAATCTGGAGTTGAAAGCTGTTCTCAGTAATGGTGACCATGAAACTACCATTGATTGTTGGGCAAACCCATCTGGTTCACTAATGTCCTTTAGGGAGGATATCCGTGCTCCTTACCTGACCTGTGACTCCAGACCCACAGAAATGTGGTTGACTCTTAACTGCTCTTTCAAATGGTGTGGCAAACCACGCAGTTCAAAGGTAATTAGGGATGGGCAACACCCACATTCCTGGAAAGAATTCAAATAATTTTATGTGGCAGCTGTGTTGCAGCAGTAGCATAAAAAAGCAAGTCGCTTTGAAAATGTCAACTTTAATGCTTTTGTTTTTTCTGTTGCATGTGATTGCTGTAATATTGATCTTCATTTTATCACATAGCTTATAGGTCTATGAAGGCAAAACTTGATTTGAAAATTGTGATCATCCTTCCATGCGTGTATGGTCAGGACTTTACAGGCATGCATGCCACGGCAGAGCTGCAAAACCCTGATTGATGAAACTGATATTGGAAGTTGTGAAAGAATAAATAATTCAATGTTATAATCCCAGTTTATAAATGTGCATATTTACATACCATATAATTACGTCAATGTGACACACAAACTATATTTTTAAATGTAAGAGCCATATAAAGAAAATAGGAAATTAGAAAAGTATGCAAACAGCTGGTATTTGCATGCATCTGATTTGCAAATGAGTGGATTTTGATTTTGCTGTACCTGATTTTCTATGCTCAAAATTCACAGAAGTTCACAAACTGGCTGCATATTGCCTGTTTTACAGCACTTCAAACTATCCCACTAACTGTAATGTATTTTGGCCTGCCCTGAGCTTACGAGAATGTTACATAAATTCAATAAAGGTTGTTTATCTGAGGTTGCCAAATCCCAAGATCCAATGCAAAAATGTCCCTGTACATTTGGGCTGCACGGTGACACAGTGGTTAGCGCTGCTGTCTCACAATGCCTGGGACCTGGGTTTGGTTCCTGGCTTGGATCACTGTTTGTGTGGAATTTGCACATTCTCTCTGTGTCTGCGTGGGTTTCTGCCAGGTGCTCAGGTTTCCTCCCACAGTCCAAAGATGTGCAGGTTAGATGGTTTGATCATGTCAATTGCCCCTTCATGTCAGGGGTATTAGTAGGGAAAATTTATGGGGATAGGGCTAGAGTGCGATTATGGTCAGTGCAGACTCAATGGGTCAAATGGTCTCCTTCTATAATGTACAATTCTATGATTGATACAATCTTTATTTAGATTATACAGAATTTTTAATTATTGTTTTGACTTAACATCAAATATTTGGTTTTCTAGAATCGTACAGTGATAAGGAAAACAACAATGAGGTCACTGAAGAGGATAACCAAACTCTGGAAATCGAAGATCTTCTCATCTTTTCCTATCAGGTTGCAAAGGGAATGAACTTCCTCGCCTCGAAAAATGTAAGCTTACACCACTCACTAAACTGTTGGTTAAAGACCATTTCAGATTCACTGGGCGGAATTTTACTGCCCTTCCTGCCAGTGGGATTTTTCAGTCTTGCCAAAGTCAATGCTTTTAGTATGGCTGACCACATTTTCTGGGCCTGATGACCCCCGCCATGATGGGGCAACAAAATTCCACTCATAATTCCGTTAAATTTAAATATTATTGATTTTGTTTGTGTTAGATAATGTTAAATTAGGTATTTCATCTGTTCCAGTGCATTCACAGAGACTTGGCTGCAAGGAATATTCTTCTAACCAATGGACAGATTGCAAAAATATGCGACTTTGGGCTGGCTAGAGATATCAGGAATGATTCCAATTATGTGGTGAAAGGCAATGTAAGTCATTGTGGAGAGTTGACTATTGGTGTATGAGACACCACTATTAGGAACTCTGACACATGCAGCAATAGGCCATCAGGCCATCTGAAATATAACTGTAGGGACTCAAACACATATCAACTTCTAACCATTTAAAGCACAGACAAGTGTTTACACTGGACTATCAGGGACTCAGACTCATTTGGTCCAATTATGCTTCTACATAATCTTCTGTTAAATTATTTGCTGGCAGCAATGATCTTGATTAACTTGCCCTTCCATCCTCTTCACACCTTGCATGTCTGACATAGCCTTTAAAATAGTCTGGTTAGAATCAGCATCTCAACTTGTCCAGAATAACTTAAACATTTGAGTGCATCAATATTGATTGTGAGGAGGCGATAGCAGAGTGGTTTTATTGCTAGACTATTAATCCAGAAGCTCTGGGGATCCAAATTCGAATCCTGTCATGGTAGATTGTGGAATTTGAATTCAATAAAAAAAACGTGGAATTAAGAGTCTACAGACGACAATGAAACCATAGTTGATTGTCAGAAAAACTTATCTGGTTCACTCATGCCCTTTAGGCAAGGAAATCTGCCATCTTTACCTGGTTTGGCCTACATGTGACTCCAGAGCCACTGCGATGTGATTGACTCTCAACTGCCCTCTGAAATGGCCTATCAACCCATTCAGTTTCAAGGCAGCTACAGATCAGCAATAAATGCTGGTCAGCTAGCGATGCCCATGTCCCACAAATGAATGAGAAAATGAATAATCTGACAGAATTTTTGATTCTACTTTGTGCTGATGATATTGAAAATATGATGATTGTGTCCTCTGACTTTGTGTTAAATGATCTTTTTTCAATCCAGGCTCGTCTTCCTGTGAAATGGATGGCTCCAGAGAGCATTTTTGACTGCGTGTATACATTTGAGAGTGACGTCTGGTCTTATGGCATTTTATTGTGGGAAATTTTCTCATTAGGTAAGATTGCAATTCCTTCTGTCTTTTCAATTTAGTACCAACTGCAATAAGTGTATACAAATCTGTAGTAAAATGTTTAATGTCATTCTGCTATAGGGAGCAGCCCTTACCCTGGCATTCCGGTGGACAACAAGTTCTACAAGATGATCAAGGAAGGCTACAGGATGCTGAGTCCTGAGCTTGCATCTGCTGAATTGTAAGTAATTGATTTTCTCCAACTAGTTACAATACAAGCTGCCTTTTTTTGTGGATATCCTTCCCTTTGTGCGTAAGGGCTTGCTCAGGCAACAGCTTGACACGTTGCCAGACTTCAACAGTAATCATTATCCAGTTTAGTAATTCATTGTCAATGAGCCAGGGTATGCACATGTGTGATACTTCATTGTTTGGTGCTGGAGATTAGCACTTTTGTTCAGGAGGTGGGAAGTCATGTTGTTCTACATCACTTTGCTCAGATGTTGCAACCTCAACCTCCAGCCAGCTGTCAGTTACAATAAAAGTAAAGTTTGCTTACGAGTTGTGCGTGTGATTTATCTGACCATGTAAATGAGATGACAGCTGACTACAAACACTGTATATAATCCTCCTTTTGCTTGTGTTCCCTTGTGATCATTACGAATGGACGCAAGCTGAAGATTGAATATACAAACAATGGCTAGCTTGTTCAACCATCTAAATCAATGGGACATGATAATATTCTTATCACAATGAAGCTACTTAACAAGTTTCATGTTAATAGGAACATTTAAACGTTATTTTGGTTAAGTAGTTGTTCCTCTAATTTAAAGGCTTATGGTTTCAAAGCCTGCTCCAAGACTGAACACATAATCAAAATAGTATTGATGAATGCTCTGTTATTGAGGTCAGATGTGTTTTAAAATAAGGCTCGATATATTTGGATGTATTCAAGGGACAGTAGCTGAAATTTGCTCATTCATATCATTTACCTTCATAACCAAGGGGGTACCAATGCAACCAAAAGCAGATCAACTGCCTAAATTTGCTTCTACATTTACTTACTAAGCAACAATTACTATACTCCAATATCATTAATCAACACTTTAGAATGCCCTGTGGATATGAAACAATAAAATAAATTGTTTGAGATAAAACGTTTTCACACAGTGGGTGGTTAGGGTCTGGAATGCACTGTCTGGAAATGTGGTGGAGGCAGGTTCAATTCAAGCATTCAAAATCACTTTACATGATTACTTTGAACAGCAACAATGTGCAGGGATACAGGAAAAAGTTAGGAGATTGGCACTAAGTCACAATGCTTATTTGGAAAACTGGTGCAGACACAATAGGCCAAATGGCCTTGTTCTGCGCTGTTACATACGTGTGTGTGTGTGTGTGTGTGTGTGTGTGTGTGTGTGTGTGTGTGTGTGTGTGTGGTGTGTGTGTGTGTGTGTGTGTGTGTGTGTGTGTGTGTGTGTGTGTGTTGGGAGTGGGGGGGGTTGGTTTGGTACGGGAAGGGGGGAGGAGAGAGGATGATTTCCAACTTTACCGGCCCTGCCTCACCAGCTGGCTATGTAATCCTCATGTAAAGATGCCGGCGTTGGATTGGGGTGGTAAGAACTCAGTAAGTGTTGCTAAATTCTTACTATGTAATCCTCGCCAGCTCTTTGAAATTACATAGAATCCTGGTTTAATCAGGCTTGAAAAGGCAGCTATGAAGCCAAAGAGTTCCACATGGTTTTTCACACACAATCCAGTACTCTGCACAATTTTGGGAAAATTTTGTCCCAGATCTAGCAGCGTCTCCTTCCTCTTTGGATTGGAAATGTTCTGCCAAAGAAAATTTCTGTGGACACACTCTAGAAATCCAGGACTCTCTCTGCCAATTACACTACTATTATCTGAGTGGCATGGTGGGACAGTGCTTAGCACTGCTGTCTCACAGCGCCAGGGACCAGGGTTCAATTTCGGCCTCGGGTCACTGTTGGAGTCTGCATGTCTCCCTGTGTTTGCATGGGTTTCTTCTGGGTGCTTCAGTTTCCTCCCACTGTTCAAAGATTTGCAAGTTAAGTTGATTGGCCATGCTAAATAGAAAATTGTATATTTGGGAAATTATCAGGGTAAATATGTGGGGTTATGGGGTCTAGGTCTCCCATTGTAAATACTTTTGGAATTTTGCATCTTCTATAATTTTTTTTTTTGCAATTTTTTCCTTCAATACGTTTCCTACTAGTTGATGGCTGACAGACCACATCAAGCAATATAATTGCACTTATTTATTCCTGAATTCTAGTCAAATTGATCCTGTCCTTGATCTCCCTATGACATCCTTTTTCTCCAACATTGAAATGGTCTCTTTAATCAATACCGTCACCATTACCGCTTTTTTATCTTTCCTGAACATCTTGGGGGCGATTCTTCCATAAAAGTTCTAAGTGCTGATTTACAGAAAAACTAGTGTTAATCATAATTGTTTTTTCAGTGGGAGTTCAGACTTGAGTCTCCCATGCTGAGTGCAATGCAGAGATCACAATCGTGAATATCATTAAAAGCTCGGGGATGGGGCCTATTCATGCTGGAGGCTGATGGTTCCAGAACTCTGCACATGCGCAGAGTCTCTGAATTGTCAACCTGTGTTTTTGCTGGCCAGCTCGATTGCTGACCAGCCCGGGACCCTTCTAGTATTGCCCTGCCCCCAGGGCCCAATCAAGTTGCACGCTGGCCATTAGTATTTTGCTCCTTGGGCAGTGCCAAGGGGACACTGCCAGGATGCCCATGCCAAAGGGGTACCAACCCTCCCGATCTCCTGAGGGCCCCAATTACCCCCACTTTTACACCAGTGGGGTCTCTGCTAGTTCCCTGAAAATGGGGAACTACTCTAAACCCCGCCAGTGTGAAATTGTACTGGCAGAGTGGGAGATGCTATCGGACCCAGAGACTTCAGTCCTAGGCCTGATAATGTCATTTAAATTTCATTCAAATAAGATTAAATGAACTTACCTGCTGTTCCTGCCAGTTTCCAGTGTGGTCCTGATTGCACCAGATATCCATAGCTGGGAGATGTGCAGGCGTCAGGAACTGATGCACGAATCCTGCAAATTGATACACACGCAATTCTCTTGGCCCAACCCGCCAAAAAAATAATGAGTTGGGATGGGAGAATCACAGACCTGGTATCCAGGGATATTTGACATTCAGTCCCGCCCTGCTTTGAGCCAAGCCTGCGTTTGAGTTACAACATCACATTTGATCGCTATTTGTCATCAAATAAGTATTAAGTGATATGAGACAACATTGGGTATATGGGGTTAGAAGTAGAAGAGAAAATGCAATGTTTCAACTTCTTTTTCCTTATCACTAGGTGGCTGACTCAGAGTTGTATTAGATGAGAAGAAAGGTAGATGCAGAGGAATAGATAGGCAATAGTGGTTACAATATTATATGATTTCAAATAATGATTAAGAGACACACTAGTGAGACAATGATGAAAGTAATAGAAGGAGTTTTATTAAGATTAGGAAAGCAAAACAGAACTAAATTATCACAAAAGATAAAAACAAATAATTGCTTGTAGTACAGAATCTTAGTATTATTGAAAAAAGAAGAATGTTGCAGTCTAAATGGTTGGTCTCTCTGAGATTTGGTATTCTTGTATATCTGTCCTGATGAGTACAAGACAGAAATTTCAACAACACATCTCTCTTATCGGTAATGGAAAGTATGCAATAGGTTTCTAAATAACTAAAGTGACATCAGGACAGGATCGGACTACCAAGGGGTAAGAATGATAAATTCAAAGGTAATGACAACAAATGGTAGAAATATTAATGTGTCATTTTTTTCCCAGTATTTACCATGGAGACTAACAAGGAAGGCGTGATATTAGAAAACAAGCTCAAAAAGGATATAAATATAATTAAGATGAAAAGGAATGACAATTAATAAGCCAAACAAACACAGAGGAGATAAATTCAATGCTGAGAAGTATTACAATTGCCTATAAAAGGACAGAGGGAGTAGAGGCATAATTACATTAATTCATTAGAAAATGAAGTAGCTATATGGGACTGGAGAATGCCCATATTGTTCCCAGAAGAAGCCCAGGGTACCATAAACCAGTTAACTTGAGGCAATCTTGGAAAGGATTATGACATTTTTACGCAAAATCGTAATTTAAAAAAATTGAGAAACCAAAAATACAATAATGAGTGGTCAGTGCCAATCTCAAAAGTGAAGATCATGCTTAACCAGTCTTACAGGATTCTTTGAAAATGTATCAATGAGTAGACAATGATAATGTAGTAGATATATTCAGGTTCAACAAGGCAGGATATATTAGACTCATGTCTGGTGAGAACATGAGGAGGACAGCTAGCAGAAAGGACAGGAAGCTATAATAGAGAAAAGAAAGGGAGCAAAGGTTAATGATAACTGCGCGGACTGGCCAAAGTAGGAAGTGGTTTTCCATAGAGATCGAAGTTGAGACCACTATGCTCAATTTACACTAAATAGTTTGGAGTCAGGAAGTGGGAGTACAATTTCTAAATTTGACTAACACCAAATAAGGGAATATAGTTAATACAATGTAAAAAATCAGACAAAACACATAATCATTAATAAATTTACACTATCGATATTTTATCAAAAAATGAATTTCAATCTAAATAAGCGGTTGTGTATTTGTTTAGGAAGAGTAAGGAGTTCACATGCTGTTTGAATGGTAAGAGTACGGAGCAGCAAAGAAACCCCAGTACACAAATCACTAAAAGTAGTCCATAAAACAGAAGCTAAAGATTTGGGTGCATTACCAGAGGGATAGAATTGAAAATAAGAAAAATATATTAAACCTGAATTGAACATTCATTTGACCACACTTGGAGTGAAGTTTTGATAATTTCTTTGCAATGTGCCTTAGAAACATAGATACATAGAAGATACAAACAGGGGGAGGTTACTTTTCCCTTCGAGCCTGCTACGCCATTCATTACAATCATGGCTGATCACCCAACTCAAGAATAGCATAGTCCTAATTTTTCCCCATAAGCTTTGATCCCATTCACCCCAAGTGCTATATCCAGCCATCTTTTGAATTCATTCAATATTTTGACATCACTACTTCCTGTGGTAATGAATTCCACAGGCTAGCCACTCTCTGGGTGAAAAAAAGTCTCCTCATCTCTGTCTTAAATAGTCTACCCTGAATCTTCAGATTGTGACCACTGGTTCTGGACTCCTTCACGACTGGGAATATATCCCTGCATCTGCCTGTCTAGTCCTGTTAGAATTTTGTACGTCTCTATGAGATCCTCCTCCCCCGCCCGCACCCCTCCATTCGTCTGAACTCCAGCAAAAACAATCCTAACCTAATCAATATCTCCTCATACGTCAATCCGTCCATTTCCAGAATCAGTCTGGTATACCTTCGCTGCAATCCCTTGGGAGCAAGAATATCCTTCTTCAGAAAAGGAGACCAAAACTGCACATAATACTCTCAGTGTGGCCTACCAAGGTCCTGCATTGTTTCAACAACATCCCCGCTCCTGTACTTGAAACCTCCTGCAATGAAGGCCCACATGCCATTTGCCTTCTTCACCTCCTGCTGCACCTGTATGCTTACCTTCAGTGACTGGTGCACTTAGAATGTTTTGCCATGTCAAAGGCACTTTTCATTACAATTAGTTGTTGTTGCTTTATTACAAAACAAGTGTAGAACCATCAGAGGGCAAAAGAGGTTCACAATATTGATACCAGAATAGAGATATTGGGCTGTAGCTTCCAAGGTCTAGGGCAGTGTTGGAGTACTGCCTCATCAGCAGTTCCTAGGTAAATATTGCACTGGGATATTTCTGATTGCGTTACAGCAATAGTTTCCCAGAAAAAGTCAGAAGAATTTAAACCTCTTCTAACTTCTGATTAACTATCGCTGTAATCCATTCTGACTCCCCATGACTGAACTCCGATGAGATGCCCTGACAAGTCTCTATTTATTTGACTATTAACTAACTTAACAGAAATATGTCTGAGACTGAAATAAATATTCATCAATGAGTTGATTCCTCTGTGTTGAAATCATTTTATTTTACAATCAGTTTAACTTAACTATTTTGACATAGCTAAGACATAGCTGTCTTAAACTTATTTACTGAAACATTGGAATCCTTCCTTGTTACTATCACTAGACCTGAATATTTCACCCATCAATTAATGGCCAGTCAATGTGAAATGTGTGCTGTAAAATGCTGAGCACTATCGGGGAGGATGGGAAGAAGGCGCGAAGTGGGAAAAGAGAGAGTACGAGCCTGCGCTTCCAATCTGCTCCGTCAGAGGACAGCCGCTGCTGAGCTATCTCAGCAAGCTGCTGACCCATGACAAATAAATATCCATGTTAAAACTATACCATCTGTATCTGGGCAGCACAATCATACACAGACCTTAGTCCCCAGACACAGTTGTTAACTATCTTTGAGCCCTGATATCTTACCCCACTGTGGATTGAGGATGCAGCTTAAATGTAAAGGCCACTTGGCCTATTGGCCCACTCGCTAACCGTAGAGATGGAAGGGTAATATAGAATTCCAGTTAGTTGGGGTTTAATTCATTTAAATTGCCTTTTTAATTGTCGGCAGATAGACTTCTGACTTTTGCGTGTTCCTGCTGATCAAACTATCACGCGAGTGTGTGATAACATCAGTACACACACCTGACATCTTCTCACCCGATTTCGCATACTTCTATCCCAAGTGCATACACAAACTTTGGATATAAAATTTGGTCTTGTTGTTTAATTTTAATCTTATCTCCAGAACTGATGAATTAATTAACACTGATTACACTGTATGAACATTAATTATTTAGTTTTATGATTATTAATTGATGTAGTCTGACTTAATATTTGGTTAAAATTAAATTTCTAGTTTGCCAGCCTCCTCTTTATCACACTCTGTATGAGTCCTTTCTCCAGAGAAACGAAGGCTAAGGTTTGACTTAGTATAAGTCTTTAAGATATAGGTTAACAGGAAAATTGTGGTGAATGTTGCTACTTTTTAGCAACATTTGAGGCTTTAAACATCACATAGTCAGAAGTAAATCAATAGGGAATCCAGAAGAAACTTCTCTATGTCAATCTGTGAAACACACTGCCACAACAAATAGCTAAAGTAAATAACAGAGAAGCAGATGTTTTAAATGTATTTACTGGACGTTGGTTTCATTGGCTAGGCCAGCATTTATTACCCATCCCTAGTTGCACTTGAGAAGCTGCTGGTGAGCTGTCTTCTCGAATTGCTGCAATGCCTGTGGTGTAGGTACATCCACAGTGCTGTTAGGGAGAGAGTTCCAGGATTCTGACCCAGGAGAAGCCAGATAAGTATTGTGAGGAAGCAGGGAACAGGAAGGATATGCTGTGAAAGAGGGATGGGAGATGCACAGGGAGACATTTCTGTTGGACAAGTCGGTCTCTTTCTGGTCTCTAAAATTGAAATAGTTGATTTAATTCAATGAGCTCTTTTAAAAAAATGGTTGGTAATCTGATGAATTCAGAACAACAGGAGAGAGAAAAGAAACATGCAAAATGCTAAATACTTCTAACACAAATTCAAACAAAAACCCAGTAGCTTTTCCCCCTGACCTTTCCTAGGCACCTTTTCATCATTGTTTCAATGGAAGCTTTTTTCTCTCAAGAATCAAGAATTAACATGCAAACAAATTTGGGGTGGCATGGCGGCACAGTGGTTAGCACTGCTGCCTCACAGTGCCAGGGACCCAGGTTCAATTCCCTGCTTGGGTCACTGTGTGGAGTTTGCATATTCCCCTCATGTCCGTGTGGTTTTCCTCTGGATGCTCTGGTTTCCTCCTGCAATCCAAAAATGTGTGAGTTAGGTGCATTGACCACATTAAATTGCCCCTTAGTGTCCCTGGATTTGTAGGTTAGAGTGATTAGCAGGAAAAATATTTCTGTTACGGAAATAGGGTTTGGATGGGATTGTTCTTGATGCGGACTCAATGGGTCAAATGACTTCCTTCTGCACTATAGGAATTCTGTAGTTTCTATGAAATTAAAAACTAAAATAACTTCCATTATGTCCTGTGCAAAAAGTTGAATTACACCAAACTACTGTCTTCCATTAACTTGTTTCCTATTTAATGTTACCGTTTACTGAATAATTTTTTATTTCCACAGGTATGAAGTTATGAAAGCTTGCTGGGATTCTGATGCTTTAAGAAGACCTACATTCGAGCAAGTAGTGGAGATGATTGAAGAGCAGTTGTCAGACACCTCAAAACATGTAAGCAGCAGAGTGTGTGGGCCCAGCAGTGGTGACTACAATATGTGTGGGCAGATATCTCCCAGAGTGGTTGGTTACTTCCTGAATGTGGTAGCCGGTAGATAAGTTATATCCAGCCGCAGCCTGTTTGTGGAACTCTGCCATCAGCAGTAAATTAGATTGACAATTTCTAATTGCATAAACAAAACTAACAATGTCAGGCAAAGAGGAAAACAAGGCTGCATAGAAATTTGACAATGAACTCATAGCTCCAGGTCACCACAATTTGAGAAAAGCCCTCTAATTATCACAAATGGTGGCAATAACTGACTTTCCAATATCATAGACTTTAAATATTCTGAAACTGCTAGTTTATAAATACTCGCTTCGTAATAAATCCTGAACTTACTGTTAAGTAATTTATTACCTGCTCAACTGAGACACAATATTCGATGTTAACCTGAAGGTGATTTTAGTATGTGAAAATGGGGAGTTTGGGAGAAGGGGGTTGGTGGTTTGGGGAGGGGACAGGGGAATTCATTGAGGGAGGGTGGGGTGGGAGGGGTGGAATTGTGCAGGTCAAATCCAGAAATCAATATAGCAGGTCAACATCTACAATCTCAAAACTAAATTGAAGCTGTTCATTTTGACTTTGGGGTTGAATTCTCTTGAGAAGACATGAAGTTGTCAACTTGATTGGTACCTCTTACATGAACATTCACTCCATCCATCACTGGTACATGTGGGAGCTATATGTGCTATCTACAAGATGCATTACAGCAACTAACCAAGGGTCCTTAGTCAACACCATCCAAACCCACAACTGCTGCTATCTAGAAGGATAAGGACATCAAATAGCCGGGAACATCACCACTTGTAACTTCCCCTCCAATCAACTCACCATCCTGGCTTGAAAATATATCACTGTTCCTTCACTGTTGCTGTATTAAAATCCTGGAACTCCCTCCTTAACAGCATTGTGGTTGTACCTACACCACAAGGACTGCAATGGTTAAAGAAGGCAGCTCACCACTATCTTCTCAAAGGCAGCTTGGGATGGGCAAAAAATGCTGACCTAGCCAGTGAAAAAAAGTGAATTAAAAAAGTCCTGCTGTTGTGGTTGAAAGAGGCGACCCTGTTTTGGTCAGCACTGGGACCTAGGGCAACATATCAGTGGCCGGTCAAGAGGTGAAACACACTTTTTTTCAATAATGAGTGAACTACAAAAAGTCAGAGTTGGGTGATTGTCTAAGCTGTGACTTTCTCAGGATGAAAACAGATCCCCTCTATTCAAGTCTTTACATATACAACAGGTGGCACAGGACATGCATGGGAACAATTCCTCGGAGGGTGCACTGTCACAGAACATGCAGCCTGCACCAGTACAGATATTCTCACTTTTGATAGATCCTCAGAGATTTTGAATTTTCACTCGGTGATTCACTCCGCGCAAGTGAGCACAAGCAGATACTGGTGGCTGGAACAATGCTGTGGCCACAATCTTTCCAAACTCTACTCAGGTGGGCACTAATACTAGACTTCACTGATGGGCTTTCTTACGGACACAGTAGAAGTGAATATTCTTTATCTTGGAGCCACACCGTAAATCTGTTTCTTGGAATGAAAAGCTCTCATGCATGTTGGATTACTGCAGTATGAATGCCTGATGATAGCGCTGCAGCAATATGGGACAGGCTTCCATGAACCTCAGTGGTTCTGCGTGTGATAAAACTTCTGGTTATTGCGATGGTGTCAGGTTGTCATTTGTACAATTAATAGTATTTATTCAGTCAAAGAGGTGAATCCGAGTACCCAGAGCTCGATTTTACCATTTTCATTCTAAGTGCTGAATGCGGGGAAATTCAGATCTGACTTGGAAATCTGTTCCAGGTGCCCCTGAAATATATACACTTGGCCTGAAAAACAAATCACAGGTCTGAATCAAGCTGTGGGCAGGGCTTAGCGCACCCAAAATGATCAGAGCTTTGAACTGCATATGCGCAGTTAGAAAAACATTTGCTAAAATGCACCCATGTCAGATCGCTCCCGGGCCACAGAAAGCGGAGAAAGTGGCCTGGGAGCGAAAAGTGGGAACGATGGCTCCCACAGACATCACTGTCCCCTGTATCCACCCACCCCCCTGCTACCCAGACCAATCATGAACTGCTGCCCCTCCCCCCCACTGATCACCCACAGAATGGCAGCAGGCCCTCCCTGCTCCCCCTATTCCCCCACTAGAGATCCATCTGGCCTCTACCCCCTCCACCATCATATACATCTTATCCACCTCTCCCCTCCCCCCTCCCAAACCAGAGAATGATATGGCATCACTGTCTCTCCCCCCCTCCCCATCCCCAGAGAATGATGTGGCCTCCCTTCTCTTTCCCCCCCTCTCTCCCCTGCTCCCCATCCAGCGGTACATCTGACCCCCTCCTCCTCCTTGCCACCTCCTTACTAGAGAACGATCTGGCCCACCTCCCTCTCCCCCCTCCCACTGGAGAACAATCTGGCCTCACTCCTGCCTCCCCCCCCCCCCACCCCCCAGCGAATGACCTGGCTTCCTTCTTCCCCCAAACCCCCAGCGGTACATCTGACCCGTCACCTCCTCCCTCCCTACCTCTTCAACAGAGGATGATCAGGCCCACCTCCCCTCTTCCCCCACCACCGATCTCAGTCAGAGAGCCATGGGAAGCTCTGAACTTATCTCTGCAGCAGCTGAAACATCCAAAACAGACTTTTATTTAGCATGCCAATTTTGGCCCGATTCTGAATTAGTGAACATGGTGGTAAAGGGGAAAATGCTGATAAAATTGGGTGGGCAGCTCATTAATTCAATTTAAATGCATGCAAATACATTTAAATCATTGTTGCAACCATTTCAGGTGCAAATTGGATTGCGGCCATTTCTGGTCCTTGGTACAGTGGGCATCTGAGTAGACTCGGATCGTGTTAATGGCCTCATGTCCGACTTTAGCATGTTTTCGCACCTGTTTTTGGGCGCAACACAATGGTAAAACCTGGCCCATAGTCATTCTAGCTATAATCAAAGGGGAGGTTTGGATAACTCTCAGCCCTCGTAAACAATCCATTCATTATTTGCCTTAAATGTAAATATGCAGCCATCTTCAACACCCTTGAGATATATCCAGTGCTGCCCTGAAATGAACCAGAGACACCTTCAGAGCCAATTAAATATGTACATCCACCAGGTCCAGCAGAGAGAAGGCCTTCTTCTTTAAGGCTAATCTTTCAACAAAATCCTGCACATTAGACACAGTAGAATGATATGACATTGTCCACTACTAAGATTGAAATTTTAAATGTTCCTCTCATTAAAGTTATAATTTTATCTAGACTTTGCAACAGACACTCACTTACACATGATCTATGGCTGGGATTTCCTGACCCTGGCCCAGTGAGTTTTGCTGTGGTGGATGTGGTGAGTCAGCCAGAAGTATATTGAGTTTGGTGGGATCAGAAGAACGAAGATCCCATTGATGGGTGGGTGTGGAAAATCCCACTCTATATGCTGTTCCATTTCTGATCCTGTTCTTTTAGAAGTCATCTATGCTACGTGACAACTCACAGATTTTTGGAATTTTTAATGGGGCATAAATGGGTGCTGTGAGTTAGAACACTGTATTTCATTGGAGTCAGATTATTACTATGGCATTGATTTGGTGATGTAAGTCTAATTTTACTCTGCCTGTAAGATTGCCGAGTCAACACATTTCCTAATTGGCACAAATCTACACTGGAAATGTGCCAGTAATTTGGCACTGGCTTAAATGAGTGATTTCATTTCTCTGTATCCAGTCCTACTTCTGGTGAGAAAACAGTTTATTAACCCATGATGATATTTCTTACCTCCAGGAATAGCATAAGTTAATAACTGGCCATTGGATTGTGCAGTTTTAAATTGAATAAGTATTATGAATACAGAAAAACAGGTAACTTTATATTCAGTGCTTTGGCTCTCTCTTCCTCTGTGTTCCCATGTAGACCTGAAAGCTGTATGTTACTGTAGGTCAGTGAAATCTTTAACAACTGGGGCCTCTTTCACCCATTCATCCTCTCAGGATTGGAACTGACACAAAAGCTTAGTGTACTGACAGTAAGATACACTCATAAAGAAATAAACATGCATCAGCTCTTCAAATGCATGTAATAAATCAATGATCCGTTTCCCTCCTTGTTTTTACAGAAGTATTCAAATTTGGAATCTAATTTTACCACCAGGCTTAAGTTCTCCAGCCACTCCTCACGTCTCAATTCAGCCGGCAGCAGCAATGCTTCTGACCAACCGTTACTAATGAACGACGACGTGTTCTTTGAAGATGAAAACAAACAGATGCAAAATTGACTTTGAGCAAAGGAAAATTCAAAATACTTGTGCCCTGCTGAAACTAATATACAGACAAATGTTGAATGTGTATTTTATTAACAGTTTTATGTCTGTTGGAATCATGAATTTTCTTGGAAACTACTATATTGTGGTCCTGTGCGGCAAAGTTACATCCCCTGGGGTAACATACACCAGCATGATTGTTTATTACTGTTGCATGACTATTTGAGGGTGCTTTCCAGATAGGGAGCACATCTTAGTTTTGTAGAAAATGCCATTGAAACCTTATTTTTGAACTATATGCAATTGTGTTTATCATTTATTTTGCTGCCACGAATATTTGCATCGAAGCAAGATTCTTTTGAACTAGCCAATTTCCCCAGTGAATAATAAATAGTCAGACTGAATTTATGGGACCTATTCAGCAACCAATTAGCTCTTTAAGATGGGTAGATCAGCACCAGAGATGAAGTGGAGCCAATTGGCTCATCCAACTACCTAAGCTTTGATTTTCTGCGTTATGTACGTTTTGTTGTGTATTCTAACATGCTCTGTGGCTGAGCTGTCCCAAAACCAATAAATTCCTCAATTTAAAGCATTGCCTGAGTGAAAAAAGAATGCGCTAAATTTCAGACATGACTTTTGTCCACGTAACCTTCATAGACAATGTTCATTGGCATTGTTATTACAAGGAAGCAATATATGTAAATCAAAATGCTGTGAGTTTAAACTTTTGTCAGCTGATTAATAAGTGTACATATATTATTTTACTTATTTGTTTGTCTCCAGCATGACAGTGAGTGATTCTAATGCCTAATTGGAAATCTCACGTGAGTACAGCAATTTGAAGAAACGGCAAACAAGAGTTTTTCTTTATTTGTTCATGGTGTTGCTGTCTTGGTCAGCATTTATTGCCCATTCCCTCATTGCCTAATAAATTAGGCATTCCTCTTCTGAGAATTCAACTAAATATCAGTGTTGAAATCTACTGTCATAAGTTGTCTAGCTCTGCAAGGAATGAGAGTGAAGGATGGTATAAATCCTGTCAAGAGGACTTTATTGACATAAACATTATCTCACACCACTTATATAGCAACTACATGGCAGATATGTTTGCTGATAATCATGAAGGATTTATTCATGACAGCAGAAATTAAACTTTAAAGCACTTTTTTGTTGATTTTTCTTTAGCTACTGTTTCAATGCTGATGGTCTTTGATTAAGTTGTTATTGTTAAGGAAGTAAGCCTGGAATCCAGTCAATCAAATCTTTGTTTGGAATTAGTTATAAATACTTAATTAACTTTTTAACTAAGCTTTCACTGTACAAAAACTGTGACCATAACTAAACTGATATAGTTATAGTAGTATCGGAGAAAAGTAATCACAATATATGCATGCAATGGAAAACTATTGCTAAAAACAGTAATGTCATTGTATTGTTTGGATTTGGTTTAAGGCATTATTAAGTCAGTAAACAGTGTATTTTGTTTACCCAGTAGTTTGCACCATGAAATTGTATTCACATTACAGGTCATTATACTGATATCTGACCTATGTGACAATCATTACCGAACTTGGAAAGCAAATAGCAAATCATAAATAACCTTAAAAATTAGATAAATTAGCCAAATAGTAGAAGAGATTTGAACAGTTTTGATTCTTCCTTTTAAAATTAATGAACAGTAAGTTTTGCTAACTTCATTCACCCCAATGTCCAATGCACCACTATCAGCTCCCAAAAGACAAAAACTGCTTATCTTGTACATAAATTCAATACACAAACTCAAAAAATACAAGCAAGAGTAGGCCATCAGGCTCTTCAAGCCTGCCCGGCTATTCAGTATAATCATGGTTGATCTACACCAGTCTCAACACCTTTCTTGTACCATTTCCCATTGCCCTCTATTCCTTGATTTATCAAATATTTATCCAACTCCACTTTAAATGATCCAGCCTCCACCATCCTTTGGGTCAGGGAATTTCAGAGGTTCACCACCCTCTGTGAGAAGAAATTTAAACCCTCCTCAGTTTAACTGGTCCTTTATCTTGTAGCTATGTTCCCTTGTTCGAGACTCTCTCACTCGTAAAAACACCTCATCAGCTGTCAAGTCCCTAGAGATCTTGTATAGTTGAATAAGGTCACCCCTCACTCTTCAAAACTCCAAGGAATAGAGATCCAGACTATTTAGACTCCCTTGATAGGACAACCCTCTCATCACAGCAATTAACCTGGTGAATTTCCATTGTCCTGCCTCCAATGTTACTATTTCCTTTTTAAGATAAGAGGACAAACCTGTACACAGTATTCTAGGTAAGGCTTCATGAACATCCTGTACAATTGCAACAAAACCTCCCTATTTTTAAACTCCAATCCTTTTGGATTAAAGGTCAATATGTTGTTTGCCTTCTTAACTACTCTTTGGACCTGCCTGCTAGCTTTTTGTGATCCATGCACCAGAATGCCTTGATCCCTCTGTACATCACTTACCTGCCATTTCTCTCCACTTAGATAATAATCTGCCTTTTGATTCCTTCTACCAAAGCGCATGATCTCACACTTTCCCACATTAAACTCCATTTGTCATGTTTTCACCCACTCACCCAATCTATCTACATCCCATCACAGAATCACAATATCCTCATCACTACATACCCTTCTACCAATCTTTACATCACTGACAAGTTTGAAAAGCTTGCATTCTGTTCCTTTCACCAGATCACTAATATAATTAGTGATCATTTGCCAGCCAACGACTGACCCTTACTGTATTCCACTTGTTATCCTGAAAAGGTCCCACTTGTTCCCTGTTTTCTATGTGAAGTCAGTTTTCAATCCATGCTAACACGGTCCCTTCAATTCCACAATGTACCCTTCAATTCTTCAATTTTAAGTTAAAGACTTAATCTAAATTATCATGTGTATGCCAGCACATGAGATATGTTTATATTTACTGTTCTTTGCTCTTGTCAATTAAAAGTGGTTAACACTGACTTTAAAGTTGCAATTCCTCATGGCAAAAGCATGTGAAAAATGTGGATCATTAAACTATTTATAAAAATTAGTGTACGAAATATTTGGATGTGTCAGAGTTGAGTGGCGAGTTCTGAAAATTCCTCTTTATTAAGTCGCTACGTAATCAAAAAAAAATTGGAGTTTAGAATATTGAGAGACAACCTTATTGAAGTACATGAAGTCCTGAGGGGACTTGAATTAAGTATCTTTGACAAAAAAAGGGGGACAACATTTTTTAAGCAAACACGTTAATTCAGCATTCAGTGGATGCAGAAAGATTATTTCCCCTTGTGGGAAGACTAGAATTAGGGGATATAGTTTAAATTAAGGGTTTTTTTTTACTTAGGATGGTGGTAAGAATGTTTATTTCTCTCAGAGCATCATGATCCTTTGGAACTCTCTTCCCTAGAGAGGGTCAGGCAGAGGTAGATAGATTCTGGACTAACAAGGGAGTAAAGGTTATCGAGAGTAGGTGGACTGTAAACCTGAGGCCAAAATCTGATCAACTAGAATCTTATTGCATGCTGGAGCAAGATTGAAGGCCTGCGTAGCTTAAAATTACCTTTGTACATTGGCTGGTACTCTTCACCCCCATTTTTGGTGGCATGATTTCTGGCGGCAGAGTATCTGGTTCTGCCAAAGTCGACGACATTTTGTGCAGCTCACCTACCCCACTGCAGTGGAATCTACCATGGTGGGGGGTCGCCTTTGTCAAGTCCAAATGGCCTCATCAACAGAAAAGGCAGAAAAATCCCAAGTGTCCTTTTGATTTCCCTTGACAGTGACAACCTTATTAACTCGGTGTCGTTGCAAGATTCAGATTCTTTAGGCCGCTTTTTTTCTAGAATGGGCAATAATATCCATTATGGAAATTCTAGCACACAATTGTCATTTCACGATGTTACTGCAAGTTAATGATAGCTTGAAGTACTATATTATAGATTCAGGCATCGATAATGATGATATGCTGTTGCTCCTTCAAAGACTATTGTACTTTACTAAAGGATCTTCTTCTTGTTCAATATTTGTTTGTAGCAATAATTGATTTAGATTGCAGTCTGTTGGAAAATATCCAAATTCCTAGCTTTGAAATTGTGTCAGGAAATCTATTGCTGGATAGAATTCAAGCATGAGTATGCTGACAGGTTCAGATTCTATTTCTGCACAGTGCACTTTTGTTTGAATGAATATGTTTGCTTAAAAAATATTGTCCCCTTATTTCATCAAAGACATTTAATTTCTTTGCAAATTAACAGATAAAAGATAACTGATTACTCATTGACAGATTTGTGCAGTGGCATCACATAACCCAAAGATTTTAGATGGATTTTTTGAGGAAAATAGCATTGAAAAGTATGGGAAAAATTGGCCGTAATTGTCTGGCTGTTCATATCAGTGGGATCTTCTGGTCCCACCAACGTGGGATTCCAGGCAGCATGGGGTGCAGTCAGTGAGAAATCCCATTGATAGTGGCAGGATCAGAAGACTCTGCCACAGGCAAATGGTGCACCACTTCCCACCACGAGAATAAGTGCTGGAGAGGCCAGGGAATCCCCCTGTTGTCTGAGATAACTGATGCATGCTACATATTATGGAAATATATCTTGGGTGCTTGTGCAACGAAGGCAATAGTGAAGCAGTCACCTGTTTAACATGTTGCCCAATTTTCCTTTCTACTGATGACACCATTCCAAGACAAACTCACTATCTGTACCTCTCCTTCAGTAACCTGATGACTGTATTGCTAATAGTAGTGCATGGCAGCGGAAGTGTTAGGATATCTGCATAAGTATTTTTATGAGGAGCAGTATAGCACATTTCCCATTGACAGATCTAGCTGAAGATGCATTTTGTCCAAGATTACTATTTCCTTAAGCAGCCCTCAAAATCAAAATCTGAACATTTAGTTGCCCATCAGGACCCGTGGCTCTGATTTTTTTTTTTTGCTTTCCTTTTTATCGATTGGCACAGATGCACTGAGTTGCTGACAGCCAGGTTACAGCTAAGTGTTGTGTCCAATCTGCAAGTATGCAATGGTAAGAAGTCTCACAACACCAGGTTAAAATCCAACAGGTTTATTTGGTTGCAAACACCACAATGGTGTTGGGGAAAGTTTGCAGTCAATTGATCAGGATGTCCACTGCCACTTTCAGTGCCTGTACATAAGGGTTGAATCAATTAGTAGTTGTGCCAGTCAAAACTCTTTTAGGATAGCCCTCTGCTCCAGGGCCCAGTGATAGATTCTGACCAAAGGAATAATGAGTAATCTCTGCAACAAAAACTATTTCTCTGCTCCTCCTTGACAGGCAATCCGTGTACCAACTGGGCAAACACTGCTTCCATTTACTACCCACTGATCAATTCTGGGGCTGGTGTCTGGTCAGTTTTAGTCGCTGTCAATGAAAATAAAAGTGTGACTGATTCAATGACAAATAAATATTTCTTCGTGATGGATATTTTGACTTTGATGTATATATTGTATATTGCATTTTTGAAACTTACACAGCTACTGTATGGTTAGACATGGCATAATTTGGAATATCGTTTTCACAGAAACATTTAAATAAAGGATGCTGTTGTTGTAAAGGAAGTGTGCTGTATTCATTAAACTTGCAGTTTTTGTTAGACCCATGTGCCACAACTTTGATGGTGTGACTGTTTCCAGCTTCACTCCACTGAGGTGTCAATGCTGATATCAAGACAGACCTCAGTACCCTTGGCAAAATTCCTCAGTACGTGCAGTCTCTTGCAGACAAACAGATGGTTTGTTAATCGCCCATTGGTTCTTTTGCAGCTGTACATTTTATATGGAACTGATTTCTGTGACTTCACATGACCTTGAACTTCTTCACAAACATCATTAAATGCGTCCATTTAAAAAAAAAATCCTTGTTCTAGACACCATTCCTTGAATCAGAGAGCTGATATGCATTCTATTCCCATGATTATACTGAGGCTGCTATTGAACATGTTGCTGGCAGGCATATAAGAGTAACACACAGGACTTCATTTTCCCATTTTGTCACTGTGCACAAGAAACTAGCTTCTGCTCGCTGGCTTTCTTTGACAACATCTTATTGGATTTGAACTTGACATGCAGCGAAATACTGCTGAGATGGTATTTTCTGATTTTGTCATTATGTGGTGCTATTATTTTTGGTATGTTTCAGCAAGATAGCCTTACGATAAGTGTGTTAGGCATAGTTTGATCGCTGCCTCATTTATTTTAATGAATGTGAGAACTCCACCCAAGACTGTAAATGTTGTTTCCCATCAGTGGGACACCGCCTTATACCAGTGCTTAAAAATTTGGATGTCAATTTTTTCTCAAAACTCCTGAATGAACATCATCCGAGCCACCGAAATATTTTGGGGGTCTGGCCAATATCTGAGACCACTCTAGTTTGCATTAGATTGACCTGGTATCATTGAGGCAATTTTAACTTATATTCCTTGTTGAAAAATGGGCAATGGTGAATTGGCATCCCATCTTACTACACCTTGCCTCATTTCCTATTGGAATCAACAAAGCATCACAGACTGCATGTACTTAACCAACACACAGAAGGCTCATCACCACAAAGGATATCTAGGGATGGATAATGAATGTGAGGCTTGCCAGCAAAGCCGGCAATTGGAAAGGAAGCCCTCAGCAACCTGTTCCAGCTCTATTTCTCACCAGGAAGAGATTCTGGTGAAATTATCTCATCACTAATTGGCTCATGACCCTTGCCAGGCATTTTGACATAGATGTTGAACACCAGTATAATCAGACATACCTAACAAAGGCTCTGATGTAACCAAAGAGACCAATTTGAGGCATTAATTTCTCCCATCTGATTAGGCATGTGAGAGATACAGTGCCCTCCCTATACCTGAAAACAGGTTCTGGCTCTCAGTCTGTTTCTCCAGGACAAAGCAGTTGCTATCAAACTGGTTCATTTTCACATTCTACTGTTATTTAACCCAATCTTCAGAAATCTACTTACTTGAAAGTTGCTTAATGATCTGACAATCCCATTTTTCTTTCATGTCAAAAACAACTTTGAATGAACAGAAGTAGCCTGCATGTATACAGAAAACTTATCCCAGTAACACTTTCAAGTTAAATGGTTAACTTAGAGAAGAATGAACCAGCTTCGATTCAGATCTATGGGTCAGCACAACCCGACCTCAGCCACCTCTTTGAATCTAACCGTCATTTCCAGCAATCTCATTAGTACAGGTTAAAACTTGAATTAGTTGTTCTTTGTTGCAATAGAAATGAAAGTTAAAAACAAACTACACCTATACCCAAAGTTTGCAGAATTATTTTGATTTGATTTATTGTCACATGCATTAACAGTGAAAAGTATTGTTTCTTGTGCTATACAGAAAAAAACATACCGTTCCTAGAGAAGGAAAGGAGAGTGCAGAATGTAGTGTTACTGTCATAGCTAGAGTGTAAAGAAAGATCAACTTAATGCAAGGTAAATCCACTCAAAATTCTGACAGCAGCAGGGAAGCAGCTGTCCCTGAGTTGCTTGGTATATGACCTCAGACTTTGTATCTTTTTCCTGACAGAAGAAGATGGAAGGGAGAATACCTGGGGTGCGTGAAGTCCTTAATTATGCTGGTTGTTTTGCTGAGGCAGTGGGAAGTAGAGACAGAACCAATGGGTGGGAGGCTGGTTTGTGTGATAGGTTGGGCTGCATTCACAATCTTTTGTAGCTCCTTGTGGCCTTGAGCAGAGCAGGAGACATACCAAGCTGTGATACAGCCAGAAAGAATGCTGTATTAAGTAATGACTCTCAGATAAGGAAACTCAATGTAGAGCAGAAGTCCTCTAAGCCCATAGAATATTAAATTAGATAGCCAAAGTAGTAAAAAGAAGTCATAAAAGATCATAATATGTATGGTGATCTCATCAGGAAACACTTTCCTTACTCTATCCAATTCTGATCACTGACAGTACATGGTTTCAGCTGAATGCCACAAATTCATATAGGAAGTCAGATGCTGACTACATGTCAGCTGGAAGTTTTCTTTTCACTTGCACTCTTGAGTGCATTAACTGGATTAAAAGTCTCACACAAAATGAATGATATACGGTTTTTGAAAGAATCATTTCTTTGTCCCTTCCTCGTAGATATTTCACATTTTATTCAGTGAGTGAGCACTGGCTATTCAAGTTCCAGGGCAGTAGAAAATATTCATAGGCCATCAATAACAAAGCCCAGTGCTGCATCCGAGTAGGGGGAATTGCTTTGTCCTTTTTGAAAAGGCCCAGTAAGAGTTCATGGTTGATAACGACAAAAAATACTATTTAAAAAATAGTTGGGTGAACTTTTTCACACCAAGTATGACCACCAACCCTCCTTTCTCAATTTAAAAGTACCAGTGCTCCACATTCGAAAAGGTGTGAAAAAAACATAGGGCATGGACATTTCCATCCTATCTTTTCAGCAATGTGACAGCACTGCCTAACCCTGTATGGGGAAGCATCACAACTCAATAGAAGTTCTTAGGGTCAAAATGGGCCAGGTTCGATGGCATTAGCTGACTTTTAACTGTAGAAAAAACCTTTGCTTGTGGAGCTTCCCAGAACAATCTCTGGTACTTTTGTGGCAGAGTGTGCAAGGAGGCCTGCATGGAAACCAAGTTCAAGATATATTTTCCATAATCATTTACTAATCTCAGGAAATATTTCAACCCTATGTGACACAAGTGATAAAATTCTTGTCTCTGGTGTTCTCATTGGATGAGCCTCCACTTGCTTGATAAGACATTTGCACTTCATGAAGCCCAGAGGACAAACAATTGGCCATCACAATATACATTGAGAATGTTGATACACAACATTCATTGCAATGCTGAATGACAAATAGATAATAGATGCACCATGTAACCCCACCCATTTACTTTCAGAATGACACCAAATCTTTTTCTGATTTCATTTTTGTGGAGTGAGCAGGAGCGGCAATTCTCCTTCGGATCTGATAGAATACAGTTGGCTGCTCCAGGGTTCAGATCCCTCCATGGTCTCCTTTGGGCCTAACTACCCACTTGTCACTCTTGTCAACCAGAATGCTAACACTGTTCAACCAGAGATCTGCAGTGACTGTCTGTTCAAAGCTTGCAGCTCACTCGAAGCAATACTAATGGGACCTAAGCCTCAAAATAGTTCAGGCCTCTCTGTTAGTCAAATGGTGATAGTTAAACCTTTTCTCGTAGAGCGGACACTATGAAGTAGTTTCCTTTACGTCATGTTTCCAAATGTTGTTTCCTGTCTGTCACATCCATTATTTCTGCTAAAGCCACCTCAACATAACTTAATTGGTTAAACATGACTCCTGATGTTTTTGCTGCAATGTGTATCAGCTGTAACTCAAGTGATAAAACTCTTGTCTCTGGTCTATAGCGTTGTTAATTCAAATTGCACCATAGAGTTTGAATATAAAAAGCAAGGCTAACTCTCCAGTGTAATAGTCAGTAATGGTAGCACTGTTGGATGTTCTGCCCTTTGGGTATGACATTATTTTGAATGTCCTTCCCGGTGAATATAAAATAACGAATGGCGCTATTAAATAAATACATTAATTGAAGATTTTCCTCCATTTTTGCTATCCGCAGCTCTTCTTGGAAAATTGGGTGCAAGGACACTCCTCCTGGACATTACATTCCTGTCCCATCTCCTCGAATTAATCAGAATGCCCGAAATTCCGGGTAGCAGGATTTCCAAGGACTGAAGGAAAATTTCCACCAAGGAAACTCTCTCTCAGCTGACAGAATTCTTTCCTCCCCTTCATCCATTTGCTTTCAGACATCTTGCAGTTCATCAATCTGAGCAATTTGTGTGAGGGAGCTGAGACTGTCATCCACAACTTTACCCACCATAGCAGCCTCTATCTCAATGCGCACAACATCACCAGAGCGTGAGTCTGCTTACCAGCTAAAGCACCACTTGACTAAGGTCTTACCCCGGCTGTCTCTGACTGTTGATCAAACAAGGATTTCCTTGAATTTACCCAGCTTCCCATCTCCCTGGCCTAACCAGGATCTTCTAAGAATATAGCACACATAATAATTTCCAGAATTAAATCATTATGGGTTGTGCATCTGGATAAATAAAAGGATTAAAAAATGAATAGTATCAGAACTTGTGAAAATGCAGCTGCTCCTGCCCTTACGTCATGTGACCCCTCATCCCATTGCCCCCATGGCACTATATTGAAGAGAGCAGGGATGGGTACTTCTGGTTTCCCATTCAATATTTATTCCTCAATCAATATCACAGAAGCAGATTATCTTGTCATCACATTGCTGTTTGTGGGAGTTTGCTGTGAACAAATTGGTTGTTGTGTTTCCTGCAATGCAACAGTGACTACACTTAAAAAAAATACTTGATTGGCTGTGAGAACTTTGAGATATCCAGTAATTGGAAATGCCATTATCAAGGCCAGTCTTTCGCTTTCTGCCAGCTCATTCCAGATTGGTGTTCAGGCTGCCTTTGTGATGATCCAAGAGAAAATTGCAGCAAGCAGATTGTAATCGGGAATTGGGTGATTGCTGTGCTGTCCTGCTTGGCAGAGGCAGTAAAAGTCAGGCCTCTTGTCAGATTGATATTTCATGATAAAACCATGGGCTTCCCTTGACACCATTCAGTTTACAATGGAATGACAAAACTGTGAGGTAAATTATTCTTTTTCTGTACCTGTGATGTGGAGATGCCGGTGTTGGACTGGAGTGGACACAGTAAGAAGTCTCACAACAGCAGGTTCAAGTTCAATAAGTTTATTTAGCAGCATGAGCTTTGTGAGCGCTGCTCCTTCATCCGGTGAGTCACTCACCTGATGAAGGGGCAGCACTCCCAAAGTTTGTGCTACCAAATAAATTGTTGGGCTTTAACCTGATGTTGTGAGACTTATTCTTGTTTCTATACATAGCAAGATCTCCTGAAAACATGCAGCAAGTGATGGGGAAATATGTCCCTTCCTCCCTGGGATCAGCTGTCTCCGTTTTAACCGTACTCGAATAACTGCAGATTTTGGGTTAGTACCACAAATAGAAAACCAAAATATTTCGACACCTAAAGAAAACAAATTGACCAATAAACCACCAAACGGTACTTAATAAAAATAAAGCTAAAAGGGCATTAAAGGACATAGTGTTGTTCCAGTTGTGAAGTCAGCTGAGGAATATACATGGACCCTGAGTTCTGGCTAAATGATTCCAAATCTTCATTAGCTTGAGAGCCACTGTTGGTGTCGCAGTGGATTGACCTACAATTCTGCTTCACTGGGAAATGGCTTGGTCCCTATAGCTCACTGGGTCAGTGGAAATGAGCTCTGAGACCCAATAACATGGTTCAAAAAACAAAGAACAAAGAACAAAACAGCATGGGAAACAGACACTTCGGCTCAACGAGCCCGCGCCGCCACCTCGATGTTCCCACTTCTACATGCGATCGCTGTCCATGTTTATAGATCTATGGATTAAAAACCAAATTTGAGACAATTTAGGGAGAATTTGTTTTGCCAATTAGCCTAAGAGCACATCTTTGGGATGTGGTAGGAAACCAGAGCTCCCAGAGAAAACCCACGCAAGCACGGGGAGAATGCGCAAACTCCCAAAGACACAGGCCCAAATCCATGTATCTGCACAGCACAGCGATTGTCACTGTGCTGTCGTGTTGCCCATCAGCTGGTCCAGGTCAAGCATACACTAACGATGTGAAGCAGTAGGATACTCTTGAAAAAGGTCCAAGAGCAGTCCTCTCACGACCCATCGCGTGTATGCCCCTCGTTAGACAACAAGGTGGACCAAAGCACCTGTAGGATAAAAACAAATACATCAATATCATCATCTATTTACACACTTCCCAGGGGACTCCCAAGGCTCATGATCCCTATTTTAAATCAGTTTTCTATACCCCTCCATTCCCATTCTGTTCATGTGCCCATCTAAGTATTTTTAAAATATCTCCAGAGTACCTGCCTCCACCACTTTACTTGGCAGCGCATTCCATACCCCTACCACCCTCTGTGTGAAAAAAACTCCCTCTAGCATCCAAATTATACCTTACCCCCCTCACCCTAAGCCTGTGACCCCTCGTGCTATTGGAGTCCATCCTAGGAAAAAGCTTAACCCTGTTTACTCTATCTATACCCCTCATAATCTTGTACACCTCTATCAGATCTCTTCTAAGTCTACGTCTTTCTAAGGAAAACAGTCCCAATTTGCCTAACCTCTCCTCGTAACTCAGACCTTCCATACCAGGCAGCATCCTGGTAAACCTCCTCCGCACTCTTTCCAGAAGCTCCACGTCCTTCTGGTAGTAAGGCGACGAGAACTGGACACAGTATTCCAAATGAGGTCTAACGAGCGTTTTATACAACTGCAACATTAAAGGCCAGCTTTTGTACTCTATACCCCTTCCTATAAAGGCTAGCATACTATATGCTTTCTTCACAACCTTCTCCACTTGTTCTGTCACCTTCAGAGACTTGTTCACCTGCACCCCCAGGTCCCTCTGCATTTCTATACTCTTAATAGGTCTACCCTTTATCATATACCTCCCCCCTACATTTTATCTCCTGAAATGCATCACCTCACATTTATCAGGATTGAATTCCATTTGCCATCTGTCTGCCCAAGCTACTAGCCTATCTATGTCCTGCTGCATTGCCTGACAATGCTCCTCACTATTCACAAGTCCAGCCATCTTTGTATTGTCTGCAAACTTGCTGATCACTCCACTTACTCCCTCTTCCAAGTCATTTATATATATTACAAATAGAAGAGGTCCCAGTACCGAGCCCTGCGGCACGCCACTAGTGACCGACCTCCAGCTAGAGAAACACCCTTCCACTATTACTTTCTGTCTCCTATTACCAAGCCAGTTGCTTATCCATCTAGCTACCTGTCCTTGTATCCCATTTGCCTTGACCTTCTCAACTAACCTCCCATGAGGGACTTTGTCAAACGCCTTACTAAAATCCATATAGACAACATCAACGGCTCGCCCTTCGTCCAACGTTTTCGTCACCTCCTCAAAAAATTCTACCAGATTTGTAAGGCACGACCTCCCCTTAACAAATCCATGCTGCGCATCCCTAATCAGATTGCAACGCTCTAAGTGCCTATACATCCTATCTCTAAGAATCCCCTCCAACAGCTTCCCTACCACTGACGTCAAACTCACCGGCCTATAATTTCCAGGGTTATCCCTACCACCCTTTTTAAACAACAGTACAACATTAGCTATTCTCCAGTCCTCTGGGATCTCACCTGTGTCCAAGGAAGAGACAAAGATTTGCAACAGAGGCCCAGCAATTTCACCTCGCACCTCTCTAAGCAGTCTGGGATAAATGCCATCAGGCCCTGGAGATTTATCAGTTTTAATGCTACCTAGAAGCTCTAACACTTCCTCCCTCGGTATGGATATTTCCCTCAACTGGTCCACAGCTCCTCAGAGACAGGAGCTGTCAACAAGCCCCTCTCCTTCGTGAATACCGACGCAAAGTATTCATTCAGGATCTCTGCCATTCCCTTGGGCTCTAAGCACAGTTCCCCTCCTCTGTCCCTAAGAGGTCCGATTTTTCCTCTAACCACCCTTTTATTCCTAACAAAGGAATAAAAAGCCTTTGGGTTTTCCTTAATCCTATCCGCCAAAATCATTTCATGCCCCCTTTTTGCCCTTCTAACTCCCTGTTTGAGCTCCCTCCTACTCTCTCTATATTCCTTCATGCTGTCTCGGTTCCCAGCTGCTTTGACCTATCATACGCTTCTCTTTTCTTCCTAACCAAGTCCTCAATATCCCTAGTAATCCACGGCTCTCTAATCCTACCTTTCCCATCTTTCCTCTTGGCTGGCACATACTTATTTTGCAACATTTTCAGTATTCCCTTGAAAGAGTCCCACATGCCTAGCGTGGACTTACCCTCAAACAACCGTTCCCAATCAGTTTCCCTAAGTTCCTGCCTAATCCAACCGTAGTTAGCCTTCCCCCAATTCAGTACCCTGCCCCTAGGGCAACAAGCATCCTTTTCCATCTGTATCCTAAAGTAGACAGAATTGTGGTCACTGTTTGCCACATGTTCCCCTACTACAACATCAACCACCTGCCCTGGTTCCCTCAGTCCTTTCAATTTAGGCAGAGGGATTAGTTTCTGTGTCCCTCAATGCATTGAAAAATGAGTTCACAAATGGTTTAAGCCAAAGTTTCTTACAATTAGAGATCTCAAGATATTGCACAGAATGAATGTTGTAATGTAATCAGGGAAACCGTTTATAAAGCAATATATGAGATGCAATGATATGAGCAAGATTTTATCTTCACTATTAGCTTGAGCAGCAGTGGTAAATGCTCCTTTCCACAAATCCGATTGATTTCAATATACAATCATCATCAAGGTGATGGAAGGGGTCGTGGACAGTGCAATCAACGAGTATTTACTCAGCAATAACCTACTCAATGCTGCTTGGGATGCAGCTTGGCCATTTAGGCCCTGATTTCATTACAGTTTTATCCCAACATGGACAAGAAGAGGTGAACTCAAGAGATGAGATGGCAGTGACTATCCTCTTCATCACAGCAGCAGTTATCCCAGAATGGCATGAAAGAGCCTTAGCAAAATTGGACTCAAAATGAATCAGGGAAAAACTCTCCACTGGTTGGATTGATAGCTAGTACAAAGGAAGATGGTTATGGTGGATGGAAATTGGTTACCTCAGATCCAGAACAATGCTGCAGGGTTTCCTCAGGGTATTATCCTAGTCTCAAGCATCTTCCATTGCTTCATCAATGACCTTCCTTCCATCATACAGTCAGAATTTAAAATGTTTGTTGATAACTGCACAATAATCAACACCATTCATGACTCCTCAATACTGAAGCAGACTGTCTTTATATGCAACAAAACCTTAGGCTGATTAGTGGTAAGTAGCATTCATGTCATACCAATGCCAGGCACTGACCATCTCCAACAAGAGAGAATCCAATAATCTTCCCATGTTATTCAAACCCCCACATACCAGGGATTACCCAGGGCCCAAAACTGGCCATATAAATAAATAAATGTGGCTAAAACAACAGGTCAGAGGCAGAAAATTCTATGGTAAGCAATCCACCTTTTGGCTCCCTAAAACCTGTCCACCATTCACTAGGCCGAATCAAGAGTATGATGGAACAATTGCCATTTGCATGAATTAACACCTCCATGAGAACCTATTCTCTCTACCTGTTGTTCCCTTGTCTCTCATGCCTCTTATGCTTGGTCATTGAATTTATTTAAGATATAGTTATGCTGATTTTTGATAGATATATATGAGTTATGGGGGGGCAGACAAGAAGGCGAATTTGATATCACAACCAGAACAGACATAAGTTAATTGAACGGGAGAGTACTTGAGGGACTGAATGGTCTACTCGCTTTCCTATTCATAGAACCCCGGCAGTGCAGACAGATGCCATTTGGCCCATCAAGTCTGCACTGACCACAATTCCGAGGCCCAACTTCAAAATCCCATATACTTACCCTAACTAGTCTCCCTGACAATAAGGGGCAATTTAACATGCCCAATCCACCTAACGCCCACACATCTTTGTGCTGGGGGAGGAAACCAGAAAACATGGAGGAAACCCACCACACATAGGGAGAACGTGTAAACACACAGACAGGGAATCCAACCCTGGTCCCTGGCGCTGTGAGGCAGCAGTGCTAATCACTATGCACACCATTATGATATTAGGATATGGTCATCAATACAGATAGATGAGGGGCATCCAAAAGGAAACTGGCAAGGAATATTGAAATCAATACAAAGCATTTTTACAATTATATTTGGAAAAAGAGGTTATTCAAGAGCAATGTGGCCCATTGAAAATTAGTAATAGTGAAAACACAAATAGAAATAAGGAGATAGAAGATATTGAATAATAACTTTGCATCACTTTTTACAGTAAAGGAAGATATCAATAAGCAGGAAACACCAAGCAAAACTAGTGCTGAATCAGAGGATGGGTTTTTCTGGCCAAGCTCGCTCCAAAACTGGAAAATCCCCCCGAGATCAATGGATCTTTCCATGGTTTGCTACGATTCCTATGATGAGTGGGAAAATTCACCCTTGAGACTCTACAAGTTTAACACAAACAAAATGATAATAATGAGGAAAATAATGGCCTTAGTATGTGACAAATCCCCAAGGCTAAGACTTGAATGAATTGGTGAGAACATTGAAAATGCTCAAACTATAATCTTCCATGATGTAGACTTGCCGGCATTGGAGTGGGGTACGCATAGTGAGAAATCACACAACACCTGGTTAAAGTCCAACAAGTTCATTTGGTACCACGAGCTTTTGGAGTGCTGTTCCTTCATCAAGTGAGTGCCTCCGAAAGCTCATGCTACCAAATAAATCTGTTGGACTTTAACCTGGTGTTGTGAGACTTCTTACTATAACTTTCTAAAGTTCTCTCGATTTGGGAGTTACTTCCCTGAATTGGAACATTATGCATTTCTCTGCTATTTTAAGAAAAATAAGAGAGGAAAATCAATAAATTATGGGCTAGTTAGCCATTGCTGAGAATTTACTAGAGTGTGTGATTGAGGATAGACACTCTAAACACTTTAAAATGTCTAAACCGATCAGAGAGAGCCAGCGTGAATTTGTAAAGAATTTATCATATACAATGGGTCTGATAAAAAATGTTTCAAGAGATGACAAGTGACAGCTGTAGTTCAGTTGGTAGCACTCTCAAGTCCAAATCAATACGTGGTGGATTCAAGTTAAATTTTGGAACTTGAATATAAAAATCAAGGCTGATGCTCCAGTACTGTATCAAGGAGAGCTGCAGTGTTGGAGCTGTCATTTTGCATTTGGGATATTAAACTATGAGCCTTTCTACCCTCTTGGGTAGACATGAATAATATAATAAAAAGGAGACAGATTATTACTTGAATAGGTGTAAATTGAGAGAGGTGTATACGCAATGAGACCTTGGTGTCCTCGTGCATCAGTCACAGAAAGTAAGCATGCAGGTAAGTAAGCTGGCAATAAAGAAGGCAAGTGGTATCTTGGCCTTCAGAGTGAGAGGGTTTGAGTATAGAGATAAGAATGTTTTGCTGAAATTATATAAGGTGTTGGTGAGGTCACATCTGGAATATTGTGTGGAGTTTTGCTGTCCTCATCTGAGGAAGGATGTCCTTGCTATAGAGAGAGTACAGTAAAGGTTTACCAGGCTGATTCAAAGAACAAAGAACAAAGAACAAAACAGCACGGGAAACAGGCCCTTCGGTCCAACGAGCCCACGCTGTCACCCCGATGTTCCCACCTCTACCCACGAT
Source organism: Sphyrna mokarran (assembly GCA_024679065.1). Lineage (NCBI taxonomy): Eukaryota > Metazoa > Chordata > Chondrichthyes > Carcharhiniformes > Carcharhinidae > Sphyrna > Sphyrna mokarran. Next base: position 78,538,424 of record JAGIQG010000001.1, on the reverse strand, counting down.
CCCTGTCCATGTTTATAGATCTATGGATTAAAAACCAAATTTGAGACGATTTAGGGAGAATTTGTTTTGCCAATTAGCCTAAGAGCACATCTTTGGGATGTGGGAGGAAACCGGAGCACCCGGAGAAAACCCACGCAAGCACGGGGAGAATGCGCAAACTCCCACAGACATAGGCCCAAATCCATGTATCTGCACAGCACAGTGATAGTCATTCCTGGAATGGCATGTCTGTCGTATGAGGAGAGACGAAGTTAGTTAAGATCATATTCACTGGAGTTTAGAAGAGTGAGAGGGAATCTCCTAGAAATTTATAAAATTCTAGTAATGTTTGACAGGATAGATTCAGAAAGAATGCTCCCAATAGTGGGAGAATCCAGGACTAGGGGGTCATAGTTTGAAGATAAGGGATAAACCTTTTAGAACTGAGGTGAGAAGAAATTTCTTCACCGAAGAGCGTGGCGAATCTGTGGAATTCATTGCCACCGAATGTAGTTGAAACAAAACATTGTCTGATTTCAAGATATTAGATATACCTCTTGAGGCTAAAGGGATCCAGGGTTATGGGGGGAAGGTGGGAGCAGGATATTGAATTCGATGAACAGCCATGATCAAAATGAATGGCAGAGCAGGCTAAAATGGCAGAATGTTTCTCCTTCTAATTTCTATGTTCTTATGAAAGATATCCTAGAACTATTTTGAAGAGCAGGGGAGATATTTCTGGTGTCCTGGCCAGTAAGTGTCACTTAATGAATTTGCTGCTGCCTTTCCTGTATTACAACACTGATGATGCTTCACAGCTACTCCACTAGCTGAAACATGCTTAGGAATGTTCTCTAATTGTAAAAGGCACTTCATAAATGTGAGAACATAAAAACATAAGAAATAGGAGCAGGAATAGGCCATTTAGCCCCTCGAGCCTGCCCCGCCATTCAATAAGATCATAGTTGATGTGACAGTGGTTCAGTTCCACTTATCTGCCTACTCCCCGTAACCCTTAATTCCTTTATAGGTCAAAAATCTATCAATCTGTGACTTAAACACATTTAACAAGGTAACCTCCACTGCTTCAATGGACAGAGAATTCCAAAGATTCACCATCCTCTGGGAGAAGAAGTTCCTCCTCAACTCTGTTTTAAATGGACTCCCCTGTATTTTGAGGCTGTGCTCTCTAGTTCTTGTTTCCATTCTAAGTAAAAATAATTTCACAGCTTCTACTCTGTCTAGCCCCTTCATTATTTTATATATCTCTATAAGATCTCCCCTCAGCCTTCTAAACTCCAATGAGTACAGGCCCAGTCTACTCAATCTCTTATAAGCTAACCCCCTCATTTCCGGAATCAACCTGATGAACCTTCTTTGCACACCTCCAAAGCTAATATATCCTTTCTTAAATAAGGGGACCAAAATTGTACACAGTATTCTAGGTGCAGCCTCACCAATATCTTGTACAATTGCAGCAAGACCTCCCTGCTTTTATACTCCGTCCCTCTCATGATAAAGGCCAATATTCCATTTGCCTTCTTGACCACCTGCTGCACCTGCAAACTGAGCTTTTGTAATTCATGCACAAACACCTCCAGGTCCCTCTACACATGTTATAATTTTTCACCATTTAAATAATAGTTCATTTTATTGTTATTGCTTCCAAAGTGGATAACCTCACACTTGCCAACATTATACTTCATCTGCCAGATCCTTGCCCACTCGCTTAACAAATCTAAATCTCTCTGCAGACTTTCACGCAATTTGCGTCATCTTTGTGTCATTCGCAAACTTTCTTACTCTTCACTCGGTCCCCTCCTCCAGATCATCTATGTATATGGTAAACAATTGAGGCTTAGTGAAAAGGTGAGTATGTTTCTGAAAGATAAAGTTGCCATAGTCCCAGATGACCACAGGCTGCTCTTTTCTTTGAGAGAGAGGACTGACTGGAGATGATTTAACCCAAGGATCACCAAATCTCACGCAAGGTTGAGAAACCAGCCCTTAGTGAATAACTTTAGCTGGTATGAGAATTGAACATGTGTTGTTGCTGTTGCTTGGCATCTCCAACCAGCTGCTCAGCCAACTGAGCTAAACCTACGAGACAGGGAGTGTCTGAAAGTTATTTGTATGGACTTGCAGAAAGTATTTGATAAAGTTTTCATAAAATACTAAACAAATACTAGCTAAAGGTGAAACTCATGCAACTGAAGACAAACTTTATTACGAAATTGGCTGAAGGGAAAGAAATAGCGTCAGATATTTGGCTTGACTGAATATGTCAAATGGTGCCCTGAAAGGGCTTATGTTGGGAACTCAATGGCTAGCCCTATTTATTAATAACTTTGATGATGAAATAGAAAGGCCAGTTTTCCAATGGCACAAAGATAGCAGTGTTCTAAGCAGTGTAGCTGAAAGAACATAAATATAAAGATCTATTGATAGATTAAGGAAATGGGTAGAACTGTGGCAAATAGATTTCAATGTATGTAAACGTGAGCTTAGAACTTTGAGCTAAAAGGGACAGAACAGGGTACTTTCCAAGTGGTCTAAAGTACATAACAGTGGAGGTTTGGGAGTAAATATATAAAGATCATTAAAATATCAAACAATATAGCAAATAATCAAAGAGGGTAATAGAATGCTGGCTTTGATATCTATAGGATTAAAATACAAGGGAGAAGGAGTCATGCTTCAGCTATATAAAGCCCTGGTTAGACCAACCAAGAGTACTAGGAGACATTCTGGTCACTACATCTAAAGAAAATTATATTGGCCATGGAAGGACTGCAGTGTAGATTTACAGATTTATACTTGGAATTACAATGAGAGATTACAAAACCAAGGTTGTATTCTCTGGAATTTAGATGGTTAAAGAATGACTTGATCGACATTTTCAAAATATTAAGGAGAACAGATAAATTAGATAGAAACTATTTGACCAGGATTCTCCAATCTCGGCTTAGGAATTTACCAGACCCACTGAAGTGAGTGGAATTTTCGCTGAGTGTCAGATTCTCCATTCTCACTGGCAGCAATGGCAGGCATATAATATTGAAGAATTCCAGCCTTCGTGTTAGTTGAGAAGTCTACGATTGGGCCATAGTGTAAAAATTCCAGCCAGATCTTTCAGAACTGACATTATTGTGGGATTCTTCCATCTCCCTTGTTCTGTCCCAAATGGGGATGGGAATCTTGCCTCAAGGTAATTAACAGTACCACATGGTTAAATAGCTGCATAGTCATGGGACTGGGTAGGAGCATAAGGTATACATCTGCTTCATCAGCGACCCATGGTTCCTGCTCGCTGGGCATACAATCTAGCCCCATGTCCCTTTGTTTCTATACTTCCATGTTCCATTAAAGAGGAGATTCTCTTTGAAATTTCAGCATTCAGCTGAAATACAATAATTATACAAGAATGATCTGACGCTGACTGGTTCATCTATTTAATAACCTGCAGATTCGAAAATTGATCTGAAAAATGTATCCTTTTAAAACACAATAATAAATATATTAGAATAGTGATGACAGTGCAAATATGTTCCCTTGTTGATGTTGATCCCTTACTAGATCTTGTGAAAGTGTGAACTTCATTTCCAGTTATGATTTATTAGTTTTCTCCTTTGCACTATGGCAGTTTCTGGTTTGTGGTTTTTTAAACATTACATCCTTTACTCTAGCTAAGGAAAGGAGTAAGAAAGGCTGCCCACAACATGAAACAGAGACTGTTTACTATTCCATAATGTGGTTAAGAATTTGAAAAAGACGGAACTAAATTCGCATGGCTTGATAAGTTTGGAAACAGAACTCCGTTTATGTAGTTGCATTATAACTACAAGAGCCAATGTTATCTTGTTAATAAATAATAGTTCAAAATGAAAAGTAAATCATTCAGTTAATGGGATTAGAAATACAGTGGGTGTAAAGTCAGATATATCACAGAATCAGAGAATCTGAGTGCAGAAAGAGGCCATTCAGCCCATCCTATCTGCACTGGTGTCTGAATGAGCATTTCACCAATTGTAGTTCTCCTGACTCCTCCTGGTATCCCTGCAGATTGTTTCTTTTCAGATAATCACTTCATTTTCTATTGAATGCTTTGATTGAATAAGCTTCAACCACTCTCTAAGTGCATTCTCGACCATGACCACGCACTGTGTAAAAGTTCTTTTCTTACATCACTTTTGCTTCTTTTGCCAATTGTTTTAAATCTACGATCTTGAATTCTTGATCCTTTCATAAGTAAGAACAGTTTCTCTCTATCTAACCTGTCCAGACTCTCATAATTTTGAATATCTCTATCAATCTCCTCTTAGACTCCTTTTCTCCAAGAAACAAGTCACAACATCTCAAATCTTACTTCATAACTGAAGTTCATCATTCCTTGAACCATTCTCATAAACCTCTTCTGCACTGTCTCTAAATCCTTTATATCCTTCCGGTATTGTGACACCCAGAACTGGGCACAGTACTCTAACTGAGGTCCAGCTAATGTTTTTACAAGTTCAGCACAATGTCCTTGCTCTTATATTTGATGGGTGGGATTTTATGGCTTCACTCATCTCAAAACCGTAAAATCCCACCAGAGGTTAATGGACATTTCCATTATCTGCCCCTTGCCTGCTCCAATTTCATGGTCAGAAGGACAGTAGAATTCCCTATTAATAAAGGTTAGGAAATTGTATAATTTATTAACAGTTCTCTCAACCAGCCCTGCTATCTCCAATGATTTGTATACATGTAGACTCAGATCTCTCTGCTCCCGTATCCCTTTAAATCAGTACCCTTCACTTCATACTGTTTCTCCATGTTCTACCTATCAAAATAATAGATAGGTCTGTGGATTGATAGATGTGATCGGCGCAATTCGTGGGCCGAAGGGCCTGTTTGTGCTGTATTGTTCTATGTTCTATGTTCTTAAATTAAATCTCTACATCGAACTTCACCTGACATCTGTCTGCCCATTCCACCAACTTGTCTATATCCCTTTGATGTTCTACACTATTATCCTCCCAATTAACATTGCTTTCAAGTCAAATGTAATTCTTGGATTTTGATGCCAAATATATGCTTCCTTTTAATAACAATTGGTGGAGGAGAACAACCCTCAGTGTTACAAGTTTTTAAAAGGCATCTTTGTAATGTATTAGTCTTACATTAACATTAACATTGTTACATTAACATTAACAATGAAGTTACTGTGAAAATCCCTCAGTTGTCACACTCTGGCTCCTGTTCAGGTAGACTGAGGGAGAATTTAGCCAATGCATCTAAACAGCACATCTTTTGGACTGTGGGAGGAATCCGGGGCACCCTGAGGAAACCCATGCAGACATGGGGAGAATGTGCAAACTCCATACAGACAGGCACTCAGTCTAGAAATTCAACTCAGTCCCTAGCACTGTGATGCAGCAATGCTCACCACTGTGCTACCATGCTACCTCATGCCACTGTGCACCTGGCACTGAATAAGTTGCTATTGTGAATATAACATTGGTTTGTTGGAATACTTTGGCTTATGTTAGCCTCATGATAACTTGAAATATCAAACATTTCCTTAGCAGTAAAATGCTAAATTCTGAAAGCACATTTGAGTAGGATTATTGGAAAACTGTATTTTCATGCAGTTCCCCTCAACCAATCTTTTTTTTAGGTAGTTTTCCAATGCATTTTCATGAATTTAATTTCAAATTTAGTGGAAAAGAAATCGAATTATAAATACAATATTTCACTGACAGGCATAGAAGTGCTTAATTTACAAATTTGGCATATTTCCAATGAGCAAAGCATATTTCTAATGAGGTCTTAACAAAGAAGTCAAGCTCACCAAGACAGAATAATTCAGTGGTGCTTGTATGTATCTGGGCCTAAAATCTGAACCTATAACTGCATTTTTCAACGGCTATCAGGTTTGTATTATCTGAAGCACTGGAGCATGATGAAGGTGGTGAGGTAATAGCTAAACCATTCTTTCATGCAAGTCAGTACAAGAAACTGTTCGTTTATCTTGTTGTAAAATCTGGCTGCGTCATGTAATAATACATTATCATTTGTCATACATCTAATTGGAAAGCAACTAAAATTATTGAACAGTTTTAGTGTTCCCTTCTGCAGGTAAGGAAAAGATGAATCAGCCAAATATTTTCAAACACTAAAAATAAGTATTTCAGTTTGAATTTCACAACATTTATTTATTACTAACTGGCTTTGATGCCATATTTGTCTTCAAATTTCTTCCCGCAAATCCTTAAATAGTCCATCTAATATTATAGTGCAAAGGCAATTAAACCCATAAGACAGAAGGTCTTGTAGCTCAGGGGGAGGGCCCCATTCCTCAGAGCAAGAGGTTTTGGGTTTGAGCCCATCCAGGAATTGATGGTCATGGATGGTACATTCAAAATGTGGCCAAACATGTTGATTATTACTTCTAAATCTTTCCAATATGCCTAAGAAAGGCTGTAAGAGTGCGAAAGGTTCCTGCTCAGTCAGAACAGCGGGGTGACCACACTACAACTTGTGTTCAATTTGTCAATAATCAGCTGATTCATATTAAAGTAAAAACCAGAAGAAGTGGTATCTTACTGGTAATTTCTTTATTTGGAGGCCATTTTGATGTACCGATGCCTTACATAACACAATTTTGAGAAAAATTGCTTCAGAGACTAGCAGAAATAAAGAGACAGTAAGTGCAATCTTCATTTGAAAATGTTGAAAGGTATAATGAGAAAATGGGGATGTTGGGGATTTCCATCAGCTTAGAGATATGGTTCCACCTTATTAATTGGAGTCCATTCACTATTATTATTTCTACTGCTACTCTAGAATGCAGAGATATTTCATAAAGAATGAAATATTCAAGCAAAGCTCTTGCAATGAGCTGTACTCCGTTACAAAGTGTCCTCCTCACTTCAACGGAATGCTAATGAGAGAGAAATCCCTGGGCTGTGCTTCAAGAGAGTGATAACAATCAAGATGCAATCATTCTACATCAATCAATCAGCCAGGTGCAATTATCTCTAGATCTTCAGCTGGGTAATGAAGAAGGTATCAGACTTAAAGATTAGAAGAACTTAATTTCAACAGAAATATTTTACACAAAATATAATCAGATTTAAATGCTTTTGTTATTGTCAGAGGAAACATTCAATTCAGAGCCTTTTGATCCCATTCATTAGGAAATGCATAATAAATAAATTTATTCATGTGCTCAGTTATTTCACATTGGGGTGAAGACAATTTTGAATTAAGACTATTGGCACACTCAGCTTTTGTGAGTTCTCTGTTTGGTTTTGAACTTGATAACAAGTGGCAGCCTTTTCTTCTCCCTGTTCAGCAAGCACAGAACTCCTGCATCATTGCTAATGGTGGGATGATAATACAAGTGCTTTCTTGTAGGCTTTTAGCACGTACGTTATCATGTTGACTTATTCTGCAATGTTTCTCGATAGTCCTGTGTCATTGGAAAGAACAGACCAGACTTTGTGAGACCAAAGCACTTGCGAATAAAAGCTGCAGACAAAATTGAAATCACCATCTGTGAAGATTTGTAATTGAATATTTCCTTCCGAATGTTTGCTTGCTACATTGTTAGCCTATTGAAATGCTCTAAGGATTGTGGTAAAACAGCTGAATCACAGCACATACCTTGTGTGATGTAGATGAGGTCATTTTCATTGAAGCTTTTTTTGCTGGACCTTATCTCCTGCCAATATCCTTTTGGAGGAAATGAAAAACCTGCATAATTACAGCTTGAGTCTTTTGAAAACTATTTTGGTTTAAATAACACTAGCTAAACTGAAGAAAATGCTTGATTTATTCTGAAATTGATAAATGAATTGTTTTTGCAAATTCTTCAAAGCAGCTCCATTTATTGCCAGTAGTCTTCTGTTTCTACTACTTACAAATTAATTATTCATGAAATCTTGAGCCGAGTCAAAAAGCCCCTTCCAGTAATATTCTATCCTTATCTCTGATTTCCTGTCCCTGTGTCTATAGTATTACAATATCCTGGACACAGCCCCTCTCTAAACCTCACCGGAATGATGATTTACATGGTGTGCCTAATTAATGAGTGCTGTTTGCCATTGGACATGGGGTCCATTGCCTAATACCTGCTTACATTGAGGTCATTATAAAGGAATAGGGATGTTAATTCAAAGATCCACTCAGACAAAATTCAGATCAGCAGTGCCCTTTGGATATGACATATGCAGTTTGAATTCCAAAGTTGTGTGCAAGAGAGACACAATTTTCAGGGCCAAGCTGCCTCGCACATCATATTGATGAAGGTGCCATCACATGTACAGTGAATATTCATCCAAAGCATGCAGAATGGGCAGATCATGATGTCAATCCGCTTTCAATGTTGATTTGGCATAGTATTATCATTTTGCAGCAGTGTTCCAGATAACACAATCTCTTCAACATGCATTGCTGAACAAGTGCTGACAAACAGAAAGGAACCCAAAGAGTGCTACTTAAAGGAATCATCAACTACTTCCATGTTGATTGACGATAGATTTCTAGTAGGCATTCCCCATACAGCATGAGTTGAAGAATGAGGATTGTGGACATAGAGCAGGACCAGCTGCTTGAAGACTGAAGAAAAGGAGATCGGCAGGATGTGTGGGAGGCCTCTTAAAAGGGGAATATATCCATCCAAATATTCTGGGAGCAATTATTCTATCCAGACAGTAGAATTGAACAGTGTGTGAAATACCTTCACTTTAATAATACATCATCATTGAAATCTCCCATATTTGCAGCTGTTGTTGCATCTTCAGAGCACAGCAAGGTCCATATCGCTAATGGTTATAATGGTGACCATGCTGATTAACTTCTATATCGTTGGCTCCTTCCAGGTTGGTTCATGAGATATTTGCAATATCTTGCAAATATTTGCCATCTGCTTTGTGTAAGAGAGGCTATTGTTTATTGAAAGCTGAATACATTTTATTCTCTTTTGTCAAGAATGAACTGAATGCCTTTACGTGTTTTGCAGGTTTACTATAGTGCAGGGCACCTTTGACTTCATGCATATCATTATGCAGGTGCTACATGTATAAACTGTCCTATCCTATAGTTGAAGAGGATTTCACTTGCTGAACATCCACCTGGTGTGTAACCACAGACAGAGAATCATACAGGTCAATGCCTGACATCCTTGCTCCAGTCATGACACTTTCTATCTGCGGCAGTCTGTTGTATTAGCTGCATTTAAGCTGGTAAATTAAAGGATGGTTACTGAGTGGTGAGGACAATCAACTGATCACATGACTGATGATTTGGTTGACTCCCATGCAGGCATGGACTGGATGCATACAATGCATGCATGTACTGCCACATAATATACGATATCGAGCAACCTATTACTGCATTGAAACACTTCTAGTGCCTGGTTCTCTCTAGAAGAAGTTTTATCTTCTTACGTCAAATTTCCAGCATTTGCAGTATTTTGCTTTTGTATTAATATTTGAGAAAAATTAATTAAGAGAAGAAAGCAGTAACATCACTAGAAAAGAAAGAGGAGAAAGCTGAAGTGCAGAACATACATTTCTTCATAATGTTAATCTCTTATCTAGACATTAGCTAAATGTAACTGCCCACACAAGTTATTGGCATGGTTTCAATATTATCATTTTCAGAACAGCATCTGCCATTTTTTTAAATCTCTGTCTCTCTTGCTTCTTCTAGGAATTTCACACCCTTTTTTGGTTTCTACTTTTTGTGCAGATGGATTTGGCTTTTGTCTTCAGCTCCAAATCCTGTTGGTCTTTAGCATGAGCCTGACCAATATAGAACATCGCACTATTGCTCCAAACAGCAAATTTGGAGCTGTTTAGATGTGCATCTAAACTGTGCACGTTTGGATTTTTCCTGACCGGCACACACATAGGAGGCCTAAGGTCCATTGGGTCTTGGAGATGCTGACCACAGAGCTGAGGATGAAGGTTAGTTTTGGTTTAATTATATGAATCTTTATTCATTTTGAATCTTGTTTGCAGCACACATAGTGGGGGAGGTGGGGTGGTCTTTGGCGCACATCAGCATCTTGTGGCAAACTGGTTGAGAACCACTGGTATAAACATTGGGCGGAATTCTCCCATTCTGCCTGTAGCGGGTTTGGTGATGGGCAGGATTGAAAAGTTAGAAACCCACCAACATTAAAACAGCTTGTGTTAATGGTGGTTGGTGAGTTCTCCCACTGTCTGATGGCTTGAACACCATTTGCATTTATTTATATCTCACTAGAATAGCTGCTCACCAGAATCTCATCAGGCCTTCCAACCTTGCATCAGGAGAATGGGAAATCACATCAGCCTGTAGGAAAAATAGTCACATGAACTCCGTTTGCTCGAGACTTTGAGGTGAATGCAACATGCCTAGCCTTCCAGTGATAGCTCTGAGCCATGTCCTGTTGCACTGAATACCACTCTGTCGGTACAGGCTGTTTATCTTCTCTAGCTCCATGCTGTGCTGTGGGGCTCATGGATCATTCACAGCAATGAGCCAAAGTTTAACAGAGGCTGGGTGCAATCTGTTAGGTTTGCTGACAAAGGCAAGGCAGGAAATGTGGGAGGGAGCTCTGCAAGGATGCGGGTGGGGATAGGGATAAGGGTGCACAATCACAAGCAGAGGGGCAAGGAGTGGATGACAAAGAAAGATGAAGCAGAGGGAATCTGGACCTCGACAAGTCTACATGAAATATCCACAAAGGGTGTCAAATCCCACTGTTTACTGGAAGAGATGCATGCAGATTTCAGGTGGGGTGGGCAGAGATCCTTGTGGGGCTTGGACAACTTGCAGATGATGGGCTTGTGGGGAGGTTGGGAATGTCAATCAAAGCAATGACTGGATTCAGAGTATCTGCAGGATGGCTGCTGAGAAATAAAGGCGCAAAAAGTGGCTGATGTGTCCAGTGCTTTACTCTTAGACTCATGCTGATCCAATGCTGCTCTCAATTCCCTCATAGAGTGCAGAAGATGCCTAGGCCACTCAGCTGACTCTTTGCAATATGCAGCTGAGAGGATTTTCTGCATAATCAGTTTGCTGTGCCTTTCACAATCTGGTTATGCTCAGAGTTGCACTCTCCTCAGAAGGACCAGAATGTAGAGTGCATGCTCTTGTGAAGGCAGATGGGCTGAAGAGAGTGATATGAGTGTGCTAATACTGGTGTTAATATATGGCACTGGACCCGCAAACCTGCTAACTAATGGTGGGCAGACGAATCAGCTCCCGACTTGCCAGTTGAGTTGAAGAGATGCTCGCTTGTTCATATTTAGTTAAATTCATAATTGCAGAATTGAGAGCCATTCTGACTGTAAGGAATGGCGCTGCCAGAACTACCTACCACTGCACTTGGAGGATTTTGCCCATTATTACCATTTCCTTGTCAATTAAGACAATAGTGCGATGTTTTATATCATTTAACTGCTAGGGTATTTATAAAATGATTACTCTGCAATATATTACTGAAACAATTCCGAATTAATATAAAGGAAGTGTGAATGCCTAGTGTTGAGCATTTGATCTATTTAAGTTGATGCCCCAAATATATTCAAACATTTTATATGTCGTATTTATTACTTGGTAGGCAACACACAGACAATGATCCATCAAAATGTTGTTAAATCAAAGTTGAGTTTTATAAAGTCAGAAAAGGAATGAGATTCAATAATTTTAGTCACAATGTATTAAACCATCTCTTTTCACATTGATTAAACAAGGAATATTTTATTTAACTTTTGCCATTGTCAATGACTGACATAAAATGACATCTATGAAGAATAAATAATTTCAAAACATCAATCCAAGTAATGATGATCAAGCTATAATGATCAGTGTTAATTAGACATGAAAGTTTTTGATAAAATCCCTTGGATTAGTGTGCAAAATTAAAGCTCTTGGGATTGGGGATAATTATATTGGCATGGATGGAGAATTGGTTAGCAGATAGGAAACAGAGTAGGAATAAATTGTTTTTTTTTCAAAATGGTAGTGACTAGTGGGGTCCTGCAGGGATCAGTGCTTGGACCCTACCTATTCTCAGCACACATCAATGATTTGGATGAGGGAATAAAAGATAATATTTCATAGTTTGTTGAAGACATGAAACTCGATGGGAATGTGAGTGGTTAGGAGAATGTTAAGAGACTTCAAGATGATTTAGACAAATTGAATGAGTGGCAAACATGTGGCAGATGCACTATAGCATGGATAAATTTGAAGTTATGCAATTTGGAGGGAAAAACAGAATGGCAGAGTATTATTTAAATTGTGATAAATTGGGAAACATTAACATACAAAGGGATTTGGATGTCCTAGCATATCAGTCACTGAAAGCAAGCATGCATGTACATACAGCAAGCTGTTTAAAAGGCAAATAATATGCTGGCCTTCGTTGCAAGGGGACTTCAGTACAGGAGCAAGGATGTCTTACTGCAGCTGTACACGATCTTGGTGAGATCACACCTGGAGCAATATGGTATGCAGTTTAGGTCTCCATAACTAACGAAGGATATACTTGATTAAGAGGAAATGCAGCAAAAAAATCACCAGGCTGATTCCTGTGATGGCAAGGTTGTGAAATGAAGAGAGGTTTGGTTGACTGGGTTTATATTCATTGAAATTTAGAAAAAGAGGGATCTAATTGAAACATATAAAATTCTGACAGGGCTGGACAGCCTGAATGCAAGGATGTCTTTCCCTTTGGCTGGTGGGTCAAGAACATGGGGTCACTGTCTTAGGATACAGGTTAGGCCAACTAGGACTGAGATGTACAGAAATTTCTTCATTCAGTGGTGGTGAACCTATGGAACTCTCCACGACAGTAGGTTGTGGAGGCAAAGTCACTGTCTATATTTAAGAAAAAATTATATAGATTTCTAGACTCTAAAGGCTTCAAACATTTAGGAGAGAGAGGGAATATGATGTTGAGATAGAGAAGTGGTCTCCTTTTTAAGAAAGCTTTGTAAACTCAAGATCACTTTTAGTATCAAAATGCAGCACAGGATCTACTCTTAAAAATTCTTAAAAACTTTATTAACTTTATCCCAAAGTGTACTTATACACAACACTCACTAATTCTCAGTGTGACACCCGTGTTTGCACATTGTCTGCGAGTGCTGTGAGGTCTGCGTCATACTTGAGATGGCCAGTTTCATACAGTCCATCAGATGGCTATCTGTGAAACTGTGTGATATGTGGACTTGATGATTTTCATCTGGGATAAAGCCACCTCAAAGAAATATGTGGAATCAAAATAGGTCTTCACCTTGGGTGCACATATTTTTAGAAGAGGGTACCTCTTTTTCTTCACAAGTCATCAGACGTTTTTGGCCCCTAACCTAGCTTTCAGCTCTGTTATTTTGAAGGATGATTATTTCCATGTCAAATCTGTTGTTTTATATGAACACCTGTTGGAATTTTGCTGGAAGTTCTTCAATGTCCACTTGAAGAAAAGGATTTGAGACAAATATAATGATTTGTTTTATCTTGTCTAACTCCTGAAATTATCTGTTGAATTCCTGTTCCAATTTGTTCAGGTGGTCACCTGAAACTGTTTGGATAGAACCCTTTTGACCTAATATTGGATTTTCTCCAGATTTGGGAAGTGCGTTTTGCTCTTTAACAGGGAACATCACAGGCCTGGTTTCAAATTGAACACATCACTGCACTGATCATGTTTAAATTTAAAGTTTATTTATTAGTGTCACAATAAATAGGTTTACATTAACACTTCAGTGAAGCTACTGTGAAAATCCTCTAATCGGAGGGAGAATTTAGCATGGCCAATCCATTTAACCAGCATGTTTTTTGGACTATAGTGGGAAATCAGAGGAAATCCACACAGATACAGGGAGAACATGCAGACTCTGCACAGACAGTGACCTGAGCCAGAAATCAAACCCAGGTCCCTGGCGCTGTGAGGTAGCAGTGCTAACCAGTGTGCCACTGTGCACCCCAATCCATGTGTGACAGGATTCTGTTACTCCCCTGCAATCATGGTTCAACATATTCAATTTTACACTTATCTCCGTAAGAAGCATCAACTCTAGCAACCACACATTATCTGACAGCTTGCTTCACACTCAGCTCTTGATTTAAGAAAGGTAACAATTTCAAGGAGCAGATCGAAAAATCTCTGGAGGACATTTCATTGACTTAACCACCTTACGTTTGCATGAAGGATTAGCTCACCATAGGTGGCATTAAGCTCATTGAGAACAATTTCAACGTGATGCTGCATAGTCTGTCATGAATTGAGGTGATGATCTTGATCTTGACAGTCATGTTCAAAATGAATGGTGAAGAAGGCTCAAAGAAATGAATGGCCCACTCCTGCTTCTGGATTCTATGCTTCTAACTGTCATTGCATGAGAAAAGCAATAACCTTGCTGTCTAGCTCTTATTGGTGGATAATGCAGTGATAATTGACAAAGGAGGGGAATTCAGGATCATTTCTATTAAGTGCAACGAACCCTGCATTGACATCCTGCATTGACAGTGCACCATCAGTTGTGATTGAAAGCAGTTTGTTGATCAGAATGTTTTTCTTAGTTACATATTTCTCAAATTCGCTGTAGGCATCCTCACCTCTTGGCTTCTCTGAGTGACAAAAGAGTGAGAAAATCCTCCTTTGCTGTTGCATCTTTGAATGCAACACGAACAAAAACAATTAGCTGAGTCGTATCCCTCGTGTTACTGATTCATCAAACTTCAGGGAGAAATACTCACAGCCTGATAAGCCTTGGTATTTCTGCTGAGACACATCATCAGATAACAATTCCACTCTTCTGACAACTGTTAAAGCACCAAGCGACGTGCTCTTGACGGCTGTCATCATTTCATCCTTGTTTTTAAAGTCTTTGAGCAAGGTATCAGCAGCAACCATCAAAGCCTGTCTGATAACTTTGGCATTGGTGAACAGTTTATTACGTTTTGCCAGCTGGTGGTTGATATAAAAAGTGCCGCTGTGCTAGCCTTACCTTTAGTCACAAGTTTTGAAAAGAGTGACTGTTGAGCTTGCAATATTTCCTTTAACTCCCCAAATTTCTTTGTCCGAATGGCACTGTTTCAAGGGAAATTTTCTTGCAATTTTGCATGCATTGTCTTGTGATGCTGTTCCAAATTACCTCTTTACTCAAGGCTATACTCGGTTGACAAATAATCTTCCTTTGACATTATAGAAAGAAAGTCATTTTCCCATTCCGAATGGAAATGTAGGTTTTTGACCTTTTACAGGTCCCTGGCTCCTCACTCTCCATTTTGTCTTCAGACAGCTTAATCCAAGTGTTGGTGCCTGTGATTCACTCATCATCACGGGAAACCCGAGTTTTAAAGAACAAAGAACAATACAGCACGGGAAACAGGCCTTTCGGCCCAATGAGCCCGTGCTGCCATTTTAACGCTCCCACTTCCACCCATGAACATTGTCTATGTTTATGGAAATCTGCCAAATTGGGGAGACAATTTAGGGACAATTTGTTTCGCCAATCAGCCTAAGAGCACATCTTTGGGGTGTGGGAGGAAACCGGATCACCCAGAGAAAACCTACACAAGCACAGGGAGAATACACAAACTCCCACAGATACCGGCCCAAATCTCTGTATCTGCACAGCAACAGTGATAATCACTGAGCAATCGTGTTGCCCATCAACTGGTCCAGTTTAAGCGTACACTTATGACGTGAAGCAATAGGCTATTCTCGAAAAATCCAAGAGCAGCCAATGATGGTCAACTGTTCAAGACTCCACGATGGACCAATTGATGATGATTGACTTTTGGAGACGGGGAGGGGGGGAGGGGGGGAGGTGGGAGGGAAAAAGATCAGCCATAATCGCATTGAATGGCCGAGCAGGCTCAAAGGGCTGACTGGCCTCATCTGTTGTCACTTTCTATGTTTTTATTTAGATATAATATTTACATAATAAATAACAATCCTTTGATTTGACACCTCTCAGTGAATAGCTAAGTGGTTTACTGATCTGGTGCTGCTTGCTGAATGCCATCCTTGGAGACAGCATAAACCAAAGATCGCGGCAAATTTCCAACCTTTGTTCTTTGCATAAAGTCAGCACTGTGATGTGTGTCGTTATGGATTCTATGCAAGTTAATTCATCTGTTGAAGGAGGCAGATGAATATCACTAAATCTACCAGGAAATAATATTCTGTTCAATTTCCCTCTGATTGATTATTATGGAGTGAAAGGTTCAGAAATCCGAATGACTCATTTCCAACTCTGATTTATTTCAATTGTTCAATTTTCACAAAAAAGTTTAGCTAAAATGATCTCTGCCTTGTTCCAATATTTCAAATATCAAAATAGCTGTTGGTACTTCTGTCCAATAATTGCCATTTCTCTAAAATACTCAGTTTATCCATCATCACATTAATTATTGGCAAACAAATCCATGAACGAGCCGAAGCACTAAATTGAAAGCTCTGCGAATACTGTGTTAATCTTTGTAAACACAGGGCACAGAAACTCAGAAAGGGATTAGATTGAAGTTAGTGTTTGAACGGCTGATTACAGTAGTTCAGCAGTTACAAAGAGGAAGCAAGAAGCTTGTCGAAATGGCAGAAAAATGTATCCAAACTTCCATGAACCACAGCTGCTCGGGAAATGGGCACCCTTCTGTGGTTTGATGTTCTCTGTTTTAGGGAAGTGCACCACTGCACACTTTGTAACGCTCTCTTACATTGAGATCATCCATCTGCAATCTGCCCAAACATGAAGACCACAGCTACTCTAAGAATAACTATTATCTTATCTGGAGAGTTACAAGGCTTCCTTCTACCTTCCATTGCTATCCAGTTTATTTGCGCAACAAAGGACACTTGCATAATTGCACAGAAAAAAATAAAACAAGCAGTTAGAAAATAATTTTTCTCCAGCATTTTTCTGTAATCAATCCAAAGTCAGGCATTAAAACAATATATATCTTCATAGAATAGAATATCATAGAATCTCGACAATGCAGAACGAGACCATTCAGCCCACTGAGCCTGCACCGACAACAGTCCTACCCAGGTCCTATCCCGTAACCCTCACACATTTACCTTGACAATTCCCCAGCAAGGTCAGTCCACCTAAACCGCACTATGGGAGGAAACCGGAGCACCCAGAGGAAACCCATGCAGACACAGGGAGAATGTGAAAATTCCACACAGCCAATCATCCAAGGCCGGAATCAAATTCAGATCCCTGACACAGTGAGGTAGCAGTGCCAACCAATGTGCCCTCATGTCACCCAATCTCGCAAAACATCAAACATTTTCGTTCCCTGTATTGTTTTTCACTTTTTATGACCTTGTTATTAATCAATCAAAGTGACTATATTCGATTCAAATATTCCATACATTCTGCTTTTTGGTTTTGTTAAAAAAGCAGTGAGTATTCTCCATATGGAAAAAATAAGCATCAATATCTGAGTTTCTTATATTTTGGAAAATAAAATTTTAACTGTCAGGCAAATTCACTAAAAAGCTGTGATTTCATAGAAGTGGGTTTGTTGGTTAATCCCAGCCTCAAGTCACTGTTTCTGTGGAGTTTGCACATTCGCCCTGTGTCTGCATGGGTTTCCTCTGCGTGCTCTGGTTTCCTCCCAGATGTGTAGATTATGTGGCTTGGCCATGCTAAATTGCCCCATAACGTTCCACAATGTGTAGATTAGAGGGGTTAGCAGGCTAATACATGGGAATCCTAGCAAAAGACCTGGATGGATTGCTGAGAATTGATGCAGACTCGATGGGCTGAATGGCCTTCTTCTGCACTGTAGACGTTCTATTCTATTCTATTCTATCAAAAGAAATTTATCAAGACATACACATCATATCACTCACCCTCCCCCATCTGAGTTTTATAAGCACAAAGAGGAAATACTACGATTCCCAAGCATACTGTTTAATTCCCAAAGGGACTGACACATACCTTAGAACTTAATACATGAAAAGATTATTTCAAGCTGAAAGACATCTGTGTAGTTGAGAAGCAACAAAGTGGAAATTAAAGTGCAGCTACAGCAGTTTATCTGGAAAATACTGCTGATCGCCAGTGTTATGCATTGATTGATAGTTTGGAAATCTGTTTGATCATCATCGGATGTTTCCAAATTGTAGGTAATTCAATCTTAATATTCTTATTAAACACATAGTGTGTCTGGATTTTGATATGGTATACCGATAGATTCAAAATAAGTCAGGTGGATCTGCTACAGGTATATTTTGCAAAAATATACCATTGAATGCAGAACTATAAGATTTTATGAGTGAAGATACATGAATACCTGATTTGAAACTTCATATTCAAGAACTTAATTCTGCTATTGAAATCATGTGAATGCAAATAGGGAGCCTAATATCTGCTTCAGGACTCCCTCTTGAAATTGATCTGCTCTGAACCAATAGTTCTTACAGGGACTGTTGGGGTCTCTAACCCAGGTAGTAATTTATGCAGTAAGGGCTCACTTCAAAGATAGAGTGATCTTTCCACTATTATAGCAGTCCCACAGGCTGTCACCAACCCAGAATCCTCTCTAACTCATGTACCCCATTCCAGGACCTCCTGACACTGGTGTCGTAGAAGCCTGCAATTGAACAATAGGCAGCTCATCAGTTTCATTTGAACAACATTGAAAGTCTTATTTCAATTGGGTTTTAGAACTACCTGTTCCAGTGGAGGGATCTTTCCATTATCCACTGATACAAAAGAAATTGAATGTGGTGTAAAATGAATGACTGCTTACCTACCTTGTGCTGACCTAAGGATTTCTGTCCGGTGGGGAAATGGGCTGTGACACAAGGGAATTAAATGAGAGAAAAAAGTAGATTTTACTCATCGATTGAGCTGGCAACAATTATTTTCTCACAAGTCAAAACGATGTTTCAAACACTGCACGTACGAGCGAATCTTGTATACTCACTATTCAGGGGTAAAACTGTCGGGCACACTGGGCCATTGGACCAAGATCTTGTCTTGCCACATGTCCTCATATACATCAAAGAACAGAACACAACAGGAACAGGTCCCTTAGACCATGATGTTGTACCGAATGTAAACTGAAAGGTGGCCTTACTGGATGGCGATTTCTCCTTGCTTTGAGTGTTGTTGATTAAATCTGTTGGCTGCAGCTTTGGGGTATACAACACAAAACATTTCCACACTGGGAGAACCAATCTTGAGGCAGCTTGGTGGATTGCCAGATTGCAGTTTTGTTGGGATAAAGTAATTTGTTTTCTCAGAGTGTTGCAAAATGTCACTTAGAAAGCATGAGTCAATTTACTACTTATAATATGGTTCTTACAATGTTGGTCAAGGATGCAATTAATCCTCAAACCTACCATTGGGAACAGTAAGAAGTCTCACAACACCAGGTTAAAATGAAACCTGGGATCTCCACATCATGGCTACCACTGGGAAAGCAGTCAATACTCCGAAATTGAATTTTCTACCCTTCAAAGATATTGGTTTCAATTGGAAACATATTTATCAATTTGCATGAATGCACCCACATTTACAAACTACCTGTTCAGTTACCATACACTTTGTTTAATTTAACAATGCGGAAAAGGGGCAGGGTTTTCCCCTAGGCTTCAGAACCTAATGGAGCTCCTGACTGCTTCAAACAGACCAAGGAGCTATCTTCCTGGGGGAAGTGGCTTCCCAATTGACTACTTAAGCACAATGGACACACAGGAATATACTTCTCTGTGCTCGATATTCTTACTGTGCCAGGTGCAATGATGATGGAGAAAACAAGCATGGAATTATACACAGAACTACTGGACTTTAACCAACCTGACTTTTAGATTTTAAAACAGACACAAACCCCAAAGCTGACTAAGAATGTACACTGAGCCACTGAGAGGAATCATCTGCAGAATATTTCTCTAAGGGACAATGGAAACCACGCTTGTGTTTCCAGACAAGGTACTTAGAGTCATAGAAGTTTACAGCGTGGAAACAGGCTCTGCAGCCCAATTTGCCATGCCACCCTTTTTTTTTAAACCCCTAAGCTAGACCCAATTGCCCGCATTTGGTCCATATCCCTCTATATCCACCTTACCTTGTAATTGTCTAAATGCTTTTGAAAGACCAAATTGTACCTGCCTCTACTATTATCTCTGGCAACTTACTCAGACATTCAGCACACTCTGTGTGAAAAAATTATCCCTCTGGACACTTTTGTATCTCTTGCCTCTCACCTTAAACCTATGCCATCTAGTTTTAGACTTCCCTATGTTTGAGAAAAGATACTGACTATCTAGCTGATCTATGCACCTTATTATTTTATAGACCTCTATAAGATTACCACTCGGTCTTCTAAGTCCCAGTCTATCAAACCTCTCCTTATAACTCAAACCATCAAGTCCCGATAGCATCCTAGTAAATCTTTTCTGCAGTCTTTCTAGTTTAATAATATCCTTTCTATAATAGGGTAACCTGAGCTGTACACGGCATTCCATGTGTGGCCTTACCAATATCTTGTACAACTTCAACAAGACACCACAATTGCTGTATTGAATGTTCAATGAAACCAAGCATGCTGGATGCCTATTTCACCACTCTAACAGCATCCAAAGACTGATTATCATCTCAGGTAAAGACAAAGAAACATTTGGGGAGGGGGAGATTCCAAACAATTTTAAGCTTGAACAAATGTGAAAATGGGAGAAAGATAGCATCTTTCCATGTATCTATCTAAATGCTTTCTAGCTTATCCATGTAACTATCAAAATGCTTTTTAAAAGACAAAATTATACCTGCCTCTATTACTACCTTTGGCAGCTTGTTCCAGACACTCATCACCCTTTGTGTGAATAAATTGCCCTTCTGCACACTTCTGATCTCTCTCCTCTCACCTTAAACCTATAACTTTTAGTTTTAGACTCCCCTACCTTTGGGAAAAGATATTGACTATTTAGCAGATCTGTTCCCCTCATTATTTTATAGACCTCAATAAGATCACCCCTCAGTCTCCTACACTCCAGAGAGTCTATCTGGCCTTATAACTCAAACCATCAATTCCCGGTAGCATCTTTGTAAATCTTTTTTGCACTCTTTCTAGTTTAATAATATCCTTTCTATAATAGGGTGACCAGAACTGCACACAGTGTTCCAAGTGTTACCTTGTTGCTAGCAGCAGAGAGAAGGTGGGTTGAATAAAGACTCAGAGCCAGTCATCCCTTTTCATCAGGTTTGTAAAAATTAAGGGATATCCCAGAAAAATCAAGGGATTTCGTACAGATCAATAGCTTTTGGGAAGCTTCACCTAGAGTTGGTCTAACATAGGAAAATATTTCATTCAATTAAAAGCTTTATGTAAATGACAAGAATTTCCAAATGGTCTGTGCTGTGATTCTCCTGATCGTTCCTATGATTCCAATTCATACTAGCACTCAATACGCAAGGAGCTCACTGGAGCTCAGGTAAGATGTTGCCTTATGGGACTGTGTGTTTGCCATCTGTCACTGTGTATGTTTTTTAAGAATGCTATTCTTCTTCTGGCAATTGTTATATATCGTGTATTCTGTGGTTTGCTAGCCATAGCACCCAATTTCCGTTTCAAATCCCCACATCCAACCACAGAGGGGATATTATGGTACACAAAATACCACAAAGATGGTTAATGAGCACACATTTGGCATTTATCATTTTGGTACCTACAGGGAAAAGTTCATGAGAGAAGCTTAAGATAGTCTAAATGTTTAGTTACTTGTCACATTCTAGGTCACACTGTGTGATGTTGTTGGTGTCACCTCAAATGGCAGCATATAAAAAGAATAATGATAGTAAGCAAGTTAGAAAATAGCTGCAATCTTATGGTTGATATTCAGGAGGGCAAAAACTTATCTGGACAGCACTCTGCTGTGGGACTCATGCTGCCACTAAAACAAAGGTCTGAGATGCAACTGGTGCTTGAAAAGCTCACAAACAAGGGGGTCAAATTAATGCTTCAAGTTTCCTGGAAGTTCATGCATGAAGGCTCCAGATGCTTTTGGTAGAGTTTGAAGCGAGGCATGGGCAAATGGCAGATGCTGGTCTTTGTGGGGGGAGGGCGGAGGGTAGTTGAATCAAAGAATAGTCTTCTTCTTGAGCCTTTTCCCTCTGAATTGCTGACATCCTGAGCATTTGATGAAAAAAGGTGGGCTGGAGAGAGTTTTACGAATGTGCTGGCCTGGTATTTAAAATGGTGCCAAGACTTTCAAACCCACCAGCTAAAGGGAGGCAGTTGAATCAGTTGCTAGCCTGTGAGGTGATGTGGAGGAGAGCTCACCTGTGCATAATTAATGAGGTGTGAAGCACAGAATGTGGCAAGGGATCCCACCATTCTGATTGGTGAGAAAGGCACCACTGGAACTGTCCACCAAAGCAGTTTGTTTCAAAATAGGAGAACTACGTTCAAAACTTTCCTTGGACAGGTGAGTTTGAAGGAGGTTTTTAAAGGGATAAAGAAATCTGGAAAAGTGAAGGGTGTCCGGGAGAGCATGAGATCTGGATAGGTGAAAACACCGATGCGACAATATTAAAATTCGCAGATCAAACCAACTTAAGGAGGATGACAAATGATGACAAGGAATGTGAAAAACTGCAGGATGAAATTGACGGTGGAATTCTGAAGGCTTCACTGTGCAGCCAATTATAAAATCCTTGTGGACTTCTTCAAAAGCAAGCAACGTCAGAAGCAAAAAGGAAACACAAGCAGAGGAAGCTTCCTTTGACCACCATTGGAACACATCCCAGACTCCAGCTCTCCACACAGGATTCATTCTGGTGAGTGAGCATCAGGTATTTTGGCTACAGGACAAGCCTAGTTCACTTGTGACTGCTTCGATATGGTGTCAATGCTTAGCAGGCCTCTATGTCTTTTGCTACCATCTGAAGGATGTAGAAGCATTGAAAGGTATGTGTAGATTGTCCAGACTTTTACTAGAATGAGACAGGTAATTCAAAGATGGACTTGTGAACTGCTTTCACTGGAACATAGCCAAAAAAAATCTCCAAAATTACAAGTGTTTATAATAAAGTGAAAAGTGATAAATTAGTAGCTGAAGAGATGATAGCAAGAAGGCACAAATTTGAGAGACACAGTGGCACATATTGTTGAAATCAGAAAGAAAGCTTTGTGAAACAGTTAGATTGTGAATACAAAATATAATACTGCAGATACTGGAATTTGAAATTAAAACACAAATCCACTTCCAACCCACCCATTTCCAGCATTAGTTGAGTCCAGAAGGTGGGTGAGTTGAGGTGCCCAGTACAAGCAGATGTGTTGGTACTTTAAAAACGATAGCGAGATTACAAGTCTTATTGGCATCGGACTTTTCAAATATGACCCTAATTGATCAGGCTTCCCTCGTTTCTATCTCCCCTAACAGTCACCCTTCCTCTTGCCTGATCCACCCAATGTGAAATCTCTGACACTTCCCCACCCCTGAACTTCAGGATCAGCAGCTCATCAAATTGACACATTCCTCCTCATCCATTTGGCAGCCTGTTCCACTCTCCTTCCCCCTCTGGGTGAGAACTTTCCTACTGGTACAGTGTTAGCACGCCTGTCTCACAGAATCAGGGACCCAGGTTTACATCTGGCCTCCTGTTACTGTCTGTGTGAAGTTAGCACATTCACTCCATGTTTGCATGGGTTTTCTCCAGGTGCTT
Organism: Sphyrna mokarran; assembly: GCA_024679065.1. NCBI lineage: Eukaryota > Metazoa > Chordata > Chondrichthyes > Carcharhiniformes > Carcharhinidae > Sphyrna > Sphyrna mokarran. Next base: position 78,514,773 of record JAGIQG010000001.1, on the reverse strand, counting down.
GAGTTTTCTCCCACAGTCCAAAGATGTGTGGGTTATGTTGATTGGCCATGCTAAATTGCCCCTTTGAGTTCGGAAGCTACAAGGTAACTACATGGGGTTGCAGTGATAGGGATTGTAGTCAGTGCAGATTCTGTGGACCAAATGACCTCCTTCTACACTTTAAGATGCATTGCTCTGGTATTATGTGAGATGCTGGGATATTTTGAGCGAGGTTCCTGTTAAAACCAGGAAATCCTCTTTTGAGAACAAAGCATTTGACTCAGCCGTCACACACGATCCTAGTGCTGGAACTGTAGGTATATAACCAGGAGTAGTGTGTAACATGCATTATGCCAATTACTCCAAAATAGGGAAAAAGTACAGAAGAAAAATAAAAGCACATAATATTATGTTGATGTCCCAGATTGAGGAGCTGCAGCTCTATTGAAACTGGGCTCTTGTGACTGAGGTTGATGCAATATGTAAATTAGATGACCAAGAAGGTATGAAAATAAGATCATAAAATCTATCATTGAACATAGCTGTAGTAGACAAGAGCACAAATCGACATCCTAGAAAGAATGATTCAGATGTGGTAACCTGTGCATAGTAGTGTTTTTAAAAGGAGTTTAGGATTAGTGCTTATACTCAAGGCCTGATTCCTGAGCATTAGAGAGTCTACAGAGTAACATGTCAGGATATTGCTGAAGCATCAAAAAACATGCAAATAAACCATCTCAATTTGCAGTTGTATTATTGCCTACAATACGATATTATTCATTTTTTTTATAGTATTGACTAAAATCTGGCCAAACTTCTTCGCTGGAATTCTCTGGTTTTGTATGCCCCATTGCTGTTGCCAGCGAGGATGGAGAATTTGGTTCTCAGCCAAATTTCCATTCACTGCAGCAGGACTGGAGAACCGCAGCCGTGGGCGAGGTTGGAGAATTTCAGCCACTATATTTTAACAATGATAAAATTTGTTGAACTGGGTGATAAAGGCAATATTGTAGAATGTTATGTACTATAAGTACATATAGTATCATGAGGTTGGCCAGCTATAATGCCTTGTGAACATATACCTGTGATGTAAGAGTGCCAGTTGTTAAAAATCCACAGCTGGTTGCTCACTTGTTGCGTTAGCTGGGGATGGCAAGAGGTGCAATATGAATATAACAAGGACAGACAACATAATTAACAAAATTTGATGGAAGAATTCATCTAGAGATAAAATAATCCTGAATGAGGCATTGTTTTTTTCAAACGCTCCTCAGCCACTCTGCAGTCAACCCATTGCCAAATATCATCTTTAAAACAATACTTGTAGTTAGACATTTCCATCTCTTCCCTCTCTCTCTCTTCCTTTAAAAACCTCCTTAAAGCTTACTCAAGCTTTTAGTCATCTGAACTATTAACTCCTTTATATTTGTATCAATGTTCCCTCATTACTCTTATGAGTCTCTTAGGGTGTTGTAGTACATTAAGGTGCTATTCAAAAGCAAGTTACTGTTGCTGTGGAACATGAACACTATTGCGCCACGCATTGTTATGTCAACTGTTGAAAGGCTGAACTCTTCTTTGTAGTTCACAGAAAAGTCCCAATTAAAGTGCAGCTTTAGGCAAACCAACAAAAGAAGTAACAAGGTTCAGTAGCATCTGGAACTGATCCACTCAGTTCATTTGCATTTCAGGCAAATATTCTTGGCAGGTTTGTAGCTAGTGTGCCATTGAAATATAACAGCTGATATCAGACATCAAAAAGTATAATGATTCTTTAGAAGACTTTGCATTGATACGGGACTGTTCACATCCTCAGGATGTCACAACATACTTCTCAGCCAATTCATTTCTTTTGGAAAGCAGTTACTGCTATTTGATAAGCAAATGCAGCAGCCACTGGAATAGGTAGCTGGGATATTGATTTGATATCTCATTTGAAAAATTTAATTACCAGCAATGTGTCTTACCTATGCTCGGGTACTGCAGTGCAGTTTGGATTGTAACTGAGAAATTGCTTTGCACTTAATGTTGACAAAACTGGTATGCAAGAATCAGAATTTGCCCTATTGATGATGCTGACATTCTGTGACTGTCTGCAGCGGCACCTGCATGTGAGCCAGTGTGATAAACCAGAGGGTAACTTCTGCATAACAAAAGCTATCTGCTGACCACATGGCCCTGATGACTCCTTTAAGCTACTCATACCCAGCTATGCAGAATGCAGACGTTAAGGGCCATGTTGTCACACAAAATGTCATAGAGCAGACCACTAGCCTGCAGAAACAACTCTTCAGCTGCCTGGCCCATGGCAGAACTCTACAATACTCAGCAGAGCAGCTGTCAGGACTCATGATTGTCCATAGCATAATGTACAAGCTCAGCATTATGAGAGGATGGCAAAGGGGCACAGTGGTTAGCACTGCTGCCTATAGCGCTAGGACCAGGGTTCAATTCTCATCTTGGGTCACTGCCTATGTGGAGTTTGCGCATTCTCCCTGTGTCTGCACGCGTTTCTTCCAGGTTCTCCTTGTGGTTTTCTCCTACAGTCCGAAAGGTGTGCCGATTAGGTGCATTGACCATGCAAAATTCTCCCTCTGTGTACCTGAACAAGCACTGGAGTGTGGCAACCAGGGAATTTTCACAGCAACTTCATTGCAGTGTTAATGTATTAGTTATGCCACAAATAAATAAAAAAAAGACAACTATTTGCACCATGTGTACAGTGAGTTTGAGGAGCCGGGTGATGAGGAGAAGGAATAGCAAGAGGACAAACAGGCACACGATCAAGAGCAAGACAAGAAAGAGGAAGTAACTTAGACATTTGCTTTCTGCCCAGCCTGTCCATAAAGAATTCACTAACTGCAGTATTAGCAATGGCAACCCCAATTCCCCGTTCTTGGCAGGTGATTTTGGTGTCCTTGCATGTGAAGCACAAAAGGTAAATGTGAAAGCACTGGGAGTAATTAGGAAGGCAAATTAAATATTGGCCTTTTCTCTATTGGGGAAAGGGCATAAAAGTAGGGAAGGATGTAAACAGTCCTGCATCTCTGCAAATTCTTCTTGTAAATAATTACACTTCAGATTAAAAACTTTTTGGTATCTGATCTCAGCTGTTATATTTCAATGGGACACTAGCTACAAACCTGCCAAGAATATTGGCCTGAAATGCAAATGAACTGAATGCATCAGTTCCAGACACCAGTGAACTTTGTTACCTCTATCATTGGTTTGCCTAAAGCTATTTCTGTGAATAACAAAGAGGAGTTCAGCCTTTCAATAGTTGATATCACAATGGCTGGCATGATGGCACAGCGGTTAGCACTGCTGCCTCACAGCACCATAGACTCGGGTTCAACTCCCTAGTGTGTGTGGAATTTGCACATTCTCCCTGTGTCTGTGTGGGTTTCCTCAGTAAGAGGTCTGGCGACACCAATTTTAAATCCAATTGATTTATTTGATAGTAAACCTGCTAGCTTTCGGCGTTTGTGCCTTCGTCAGGCGAATGAGGTATTCAGAGATGGAAACCCATCTCTGTGTGGGTTTCCTCCAGGTGCTCCAGTTTCCTTCCACAGTCCAATGATGTGCAGATTAGATGGATTGGCCATGCTAAATTGTCTCTTAGTGTCAGAGGACGAGCTAGGGTAAATGAATGAGGTTATGAAGTTCGAGCCTGGGTGGGTTGTGATCGGTGAAGACTCAATGGGCTGAATGGTCTCCTCCTGCGTCGTAGAATTCTATAATGCATTGTGCAATAGTGCTCATGTTCCACAGCAACAGTAACTTGCTTCTAAATAGCACTTTAATGTACCAAAACATCCCAAGATGGTGGGACAGGTAGGATATTGGGATTAAGGCCATAGCCAAACAGGCCATGACCCTATTGAATGGTGGAATGGGCCTTATGGGCCAATTGGCCTACTTAATGCTTTTGATCATGTGACTCACCAGAATCTAGCCTCTAAGCGAAGCACGGTGTCAATATTTGAGCCGTGAATGTGAAATCAAGTGATGTTGTGCCTTCGATCACATTTTCTTCTTGCTGCTCCTCAGTGCTTGGCCAGCTTGCATCAGTTGTGGAATTGACAGGGAAAATGCACGTGGGTGAGGTTATGGTGTGGTGAGGGGAGGGGTGGGATGGAATAAAAGGGGCATATTTACAAAATCTGCCATTTGTAAATCAGAAAAGAATGTGGGATGAGAGAGAAATGAAATGTGAGAAGGATGATCCGATATGAGGTTACTGTCCCCCTTTCACTTTGGGCCACGGCCTCAACAGCTAGCATCCCAATAATGTTCAGCATCATCTCCTCTGTGAGGCTGAGGATGTTCATGCACACCTATCCTGTTCTGGTTAACTGTTGCTGTTTCTGACTGTATGCCACCTTATCCTGCAAAGGAATGGTGCAGTCTGATTAACTGATGTATTGTCATGGTGGAGTGGTGACAGGTGACCAGTGAGCCAGGAGAGTGGCAGGAACTGGGGGCAGGGGAGGGAAGGATAAATCCTTGCAGGATATCAGTAATAGTGCAGGAACAGGAAAAGAAACCAATGCAAGTGTGTGCAAAATATGGGATATAAATGTGAGATTTATAGCGATGCTAATTCTGTGAGGGTGAGGTGAAGCATATGAACATTGGGCATGAGGTTTGATTGATAGGTATTGTTTGTAGATGAGTGTTGGGGCTGTAGTGAATTCAGTAATATCAGAGGCTCCTGGTGCAGTTGATAGGTTGCAACATTTGAAGATGCATTCACTGAGCTTGACCACCAAATGAATTTTGTGCAGCATTGCCTCAGGAATCCTCAGGATCTCACTCTTGTTCTTGACCTTCACAGCTATTTGCTACCATGGATTTTTTGCTATCTAGTTAGACAACTCCTAGTCCCCTACTGATGCAAGACGTCTCTCCCCCTTTCCAACACCTCCACTTTATCCCCTTGTACTCTTCCTCTTTCCGTGGTCACACTCTCTTCCAGCATAACTGCAGCATCTGCTATATCCTTCAAAGAGATTCAGGCTAACATTAAAAGCATTGCCAGACATTCAAAGAAAGAACAAAGAACAAAACAGCATGGGAAACAGGCCCTTCGGCCCAATGAGCCCGCGCTGCCACCTCGATGTTCCCACTTCTACCCATGATCTCTGTCTATGTTTATAGATCTATGCATTGGAACCAAATTTAAGACAATTTAGGGAGAATTTGTTTTGCCAATCAGCCTAAGAGTACATCTTTGACATGTGGGAGGAAACCGGTGCACCCGGAGAAAACTCACGCAGGCACGGGGAAAATGCGCAAATTCCCACAGACACAGGCCCAAATCCAAGTATTTGCACAGCACAGCAATAGTCATTGAGCTGTCATGTTGCCCATCAAATGGTCCAGGTCAAGTGTACACTAACGATGTAAAGCACTAGGATACTTACGAAAAATCCAAGAGTAACCCTCTCATGACCCATCGTGTGTATGCCCCCTGGTAGACAACAAGGCAGACCAAAGTACATGTAGGATAAAACAAATACATCAATATCATCGACAATTTACACACTTCCCAGGGAACTCCCAAGGCTCATGATCCCTATTTTAAATCAGTTTTCTATATCCCTCCATTCCCATTCTGTTCATGTGCCCATCTAAGTATCTCTTAAATAACTCCAGAGTGTTGGCCTCCACCACTTTACTTGGCAGCGCGTTCCATACCCCCACCACCCTCTGTGTGAAAAAAGTCCCTCTAGCATCCAAATTATACCTTACCGCCCTCACCCTAAGCCTGTGACCCCTCATGCTATTTGAGTCCATCCTAGGAAAAAGCTTAATCCTGTTTACTCTATCTATACCCTTCATAATCTTGTACACCTCTATTAGATCGCCTCTAAGTCTACGTCTTTCTAAGGAAAACAGTCCCAATTTGCCTAACCTCTCCTCGTAACTCAGACCTTTCCATACCAGGCAGCATCCTGGTAAACCTCCTCTGCACTCTCTCCAGAGTCTCCACGTCCTTCCAGTAGTAAGGTGACCAGAACTGGATGCAGTATTCCGAATGAGGTCTGACCAACGTTTTATACAACTGCAACATTGAAGGCCAGCTCTAGTACTCTTTACCCCTTCCTATAAAGGCTAGCATACTATATGCTTTCTTCACAACCTTCTCCACTTGCTCTGTCACCTTCAGAGACTTGTGCACCTGCACCCTCAGGTCCCTCTGCGTTTCTATACTCTTAACAGGTCTACCCTTTATCATATACCTCCCCTCTACATTCTTTTTCCCAAAATGCATCACCTCACATTTATCAGGATTGAATTCCATCTGCCATCTGTCTGCCCAAGCTACCAGCCTATCTATGTCCTGCTGTATCGCGAGACAATGGTCCTCACTATCCGCAAGTCCAGCCATCATTGTATCATCTGCAAACTTGCTGATCACTCCACTTACTCCCTCTTCCAAGTCATTTATATACATTACAAATAGAAGAGGTCCCAGTACCGAGCCCTGCGGCACACCGCTAGTGACCGACCTCCAGCTAGAAAAACACCCTTCCACTATTACTCTCTGTCTCCTATTACTAAGCCAGTTACTTATCCATCTAGCTACCTGTTCTTGTATCCCATTAGCCTTGACCTTTTCAACTAACCTCCCATGAGAGATTTTGTCAAACGCTTTACAGAAATCCATATAGATGACATCAACGGCTCGCCCTTCATCAACCGTTTTCATCACCTCCTCAAAAAATTCTACCAGATTTGTAAGGCATGACCTCCCCTTAACAAAGCCATGCTACATATCCCTAATCAGATCGCAATGCTCTAAGTGCCTATACATCCCCTCTACAGCTTCCCTACCAGTGATGTCAAACTCACTGGCCTATAATTTCTAGGGTTATTCCTACTACCCTTTTTAAACAACGGTACAACATTAGCTATTCTCCAGTCCTCTGGGACCTCACCTGTGTCCAAAGAAGAGACAAAAATCTGCGTCAGAGGCCCAGCAATTTCACCTCGCGTCTCCCTAAGCAGCCTGGGATAAATGCCATCGGGCCCCAGAGATTTATCAGTTTTAATGCTACCTAGAAGCTCTAACACTTCCTCCCTCGGTATGGATATTTCCTTCAACTGGTTCACAGGTCCCTCAGAGACAGGAGCGGTCAACAAACCACTCTCCTTCGTGAATGTTGACGCAAAGTATTCATTCAGGATCTGCACCATTCCCTCGGGCTCTAAGCACAGTTCCCCTCCTCTGTCCCTAAGAGGTCCGATTTTTCCTCTAACCACCCTTTTATTCCTAACATAGGAGTAAAAAGCCTTTGGTTTTCCTTAATCCTATCTGCCAAAACCATTTCATGCCCCCTTTTTGTCCTTGTAACTCCCCGTTTGAGATTCCTCCTACTCTCTCTGTATTCCTCTAACGCTGTCTCCGTTTCCAGCTGCTTTGACCTAACATACGCCTCTTTTTTCTTCCTAACCAAGTCCTCAATATCCCTAGTAATTCACAGCTTTCTAATCCAACCTTTCCCATCCTTCCTCTTAGCCGGCACATATCTTTCTTGCAACATTTTCAGTATTCTATTGAAAGACTCCCACATGCCTAGTGTGGACTTACCCTCGAACAACCGTTCCCAATCAGTTTGCATTTTTCCTGCCTAATCCGACTGTAGTTAGCCTTCCCCCAATTCAGCACCCTGCCCCTACGGCAACAAGCATCCTTTTCCATCTGTATCCTAAAGTAAACAGAATTGTGGTCAATGTTAGCTACATGTTCCCCTACTACAATATCAATCACCTGCCTTGGCTCATTACTCAGAACTAAATCCAATATAGCCCCCTCTCTAGTCGGACTAGCTGCATACTGCTCCAATGATCCTTCCAGTACACATTTTACAAATTCCTCCCCGTCCGAACCTCCAGCTCTAGGTACCTTTCAATCCACCCCAAGGAGATTAAAATCTCCCACTATAACAACTCTGTTCTTTCTGCACCTATCTAAAATATCTTGACATATGCCTTCTTCCACTGCCCGCAGGCTTTTGGGTGGCCTATAATACACCCCTAACTTAGTAATTATCCCCTTCCTATTCCTCAACTCCACCTACAGCGACTCAGCTCCTAACTCCTCTATATTGTCGTCCCTCTGCACCGCTTTGATGCTCTCCCTAACTAACAATGCCACTCCCCCACCTCTTCTGGACCCTGATCTGTCATGCCTGAAACACTTATACCCAGGAATGTTCAGCTGTCACTGCTCCCCTTCCTTTAACCACATCTCTGTTACTGCAACCACATCCAAGTTCCTTGCAAGCATTAAGGCCCTAAGTTTATCCGTTTTTCCCGTTATGCTCTTCGCATTGAAACAGACGCACTCCAGACCTCCAAGTGCACTTGGAACCTCCTTCTCCCTGGTGTACTTCCTCTCATCAAGCTTACTCTATCTCCCATCTCGCTCCCTATTGAGCTATTGGTCTTATCCCCTCCCTCCCTCCATATTAGTTTAAACCCTGCCAAAACATTCCAGCTAACCTCCCAGCTAAGATATTCATGCCCTTCCCATTTAAGTGTTCCCCATCCCTTCTATACAGGTGCCCTTCTTTCACATATGTTTCCCAGTTATCCACAAATATAAAACCCTCTGCCCTACACCAATCCTTCAGCCACACATTCAGCTGTAGGATCTCATTTCTCCTGGCCCCGCTGTTGCCTGGCCCTGGTAGCAGCCCTGAGATCACCATCGTGGAAGCCTTGCTCTTCAGCTTACCCCACACCTCCCTAAACTACCTTCATATATCTTCCATGATATATTGTCTCCAACCAATGGATTCAGCTCATTAACAGTATGCTTAGCACTGGCTGAATGCAGAGACCATTCAATACAGCTGTGGCATAATGTTGGCCTGCTTCCTGCATTGCCATCAACAGACACAGGTTTATATGTTTCCTATTATTTAACTTAATCTGAATATTTTGTAAATGACAATCATGATATAGAGGAAGAAAGCAATCATTTCTCAGGCCATCTAATGTAACATCCAAAGTCCTTTGATTGTATGTGTGAGACAAAAATTAATCTCATCCTCTGAATCTGGTGCAGTTCTGTTATAAAGTGTATATTCTCATAGATGCCTGTCATATGTAAGTAATTAGAGAACAATGCTCACAGATGTATCTAAATGGACTAATCCATAGCGACTAATAAAAATCTGTGTGTGCAAAATCCTGTTTCCATAATGGTTGTTGTTATTAAAGTAAATGAATTAATTCAAAAGCAAAATATTGCATATACTGGAAATCAGAAATAAAAACAGAAAAAAACGCTGTTAAAATCTCAGCAGGACAGGCAGCATCTGTGGACAGAAACAGAAGTGACTTTTCATCAGTTTGGCCAGTTTGTCAAAGGTTTCGTGTTCAATGGGGAGGAAGATGATGAAAATCACAATGGCATTACATATTTCTACTATGTGAAATCAAAATGTAAATCTATTAATAAATATTTGGTTATTTCATTGCACATTTTTTAAAGAAAATATTTCACAAGCTATGAAAAATGTTTTATAATAATGCAACCACTTATATCTATGTAGCATTTTTAACATAATAAAATGTACCAAGTGCCTTCACAAGAGTGTTCTAAAGCAACATTTGACACTGAGCTACGTAAAGTGATACACGAGATATTCCAAAGCTTAATCAAAGGGTTTAAGTTTTAGGACTGTTATATGGCAGGAATAAGAGACAAACAATTTAAGGAAGGAATTCCAGAGCTTCAGACTTACTGGTTGAAAGCATAGCCACAGTGTTGGAGGAATCAGGGATGCTCAAGAAGCCAGAGTTAGAGGGCTGTGTGAGATTATGGAATTAGGGAGGAGTCAGACCACAAAAGGATGTGAATTTTAAAATTATGGCCCTGTTTATCTGGGAACTCCTGTAGGTCAGCGAGTACATGTATGCTCAGTGAATGGAACTTGGTGAGAGTTTGTTTCCAGGGAATGGTTGATGAGAAACAAGCAAGGAGAATGGAGTGTTGGAGGAGGAAGAAGGCAAGAATAGATCCTCACAGGATATCAGAGGCAACGGTAGCAATGCAGGAACAGGAAGAAAAGCCAATATTACTGATTCTGATGACATAAACTCTGATATTATAGCAGTTCAAATCAAGTCTTACAATAGCAGTGTGAAGTTTGACGTGATTGGATTGGTTGGAAGAGTTCTGCTGTGTACAGTGATGTTACTGATATGTAATGTGTTCCAGCAGTGGGTGGTGTTTGTAGGAAGCACATTTTGGGGAATTGTCTTCTAAAATGTATTTACCCCCTAAAAGACCCTGGCCCTGAAATTTGTGAGACCTGCCATTATGGTGCAAGTGTGAGTATGTGAAGAGTTGTAACAGTGGTGAGTACATGAGGGAGAGGAGGTATATGGATGCTCGGCAGTGATTGAATGAAAATAAAGGGAAGCTGAAAACAAGGATGTGTGAGTCTTGTGATTATCATGTTTCAGGTGCTTGGGATGGGAGTCCACCTTGACAGCTTTAGTGAAGCATTGAATCTCGCCCAAAATTGCTGCCATGTCCTGAATGCTCAGCTTCTGGCATTTATATAATTCTGCATTTCTTATCATTGCCGGTGGAGTTGATTCCTGTAGTGCTTCCTGCTCCCCAGTAGAAAGAAGATGTCCTTTACCCTACCTACACCAGGGCTTCCAGGACAACATCCTCCAAGAACCTAGGTTCTGTCTCTGCAATTGTTTCAGCCGTATCACTCTGCTTGTAATTCTTTTCCTGGTATCTGCAGCCTGATGCAACTCCCCTTTAAGAAATACAGACTGTGTTTAAGTAGCAGATTTTACTGCCTGCATGACTAAAACAATAAGGCACTATAAATATTGAGTGCTGCCTATGTCATCTCATACCTTGCGCACTCAATTCAGCATGCACATAATTTTTCTAGACCATTATGTTGTGCTTTGAAGCCATCATCAATATTCAGATCTTTTTTTCTTGTTTTTGTTCTGACTGCCTTTGTCACTTCTTGACCTTGTGGTTGTATGTGATATAGATCAATCTAAGATTGTAAAAAAATAAAGGCACAGTTTCTAAGGAAATGGTGCAAAGAGTGGTATTATAAATTTAGTCAGTTGGTTTTAGTTAGACATGATTAGTCACTGTTGGTGAGTTTTTAGCAACCTCCTGACAGTTCTCTGCGCAGATGTTTTTGTTAATTTTGGACCAGTGTTGATATATTGCATTCAAAATAGACTCTCCTCTAGAATGTAGTGGTCGTTACAGTTTTCTCTTCAACAGCTTTATTTCTGTTCTCAACCAGATACCAGTTTCTAAACAGGCCCAAATCTCTTTAATGAATTAGTATGTCCCAGTTTAGTAAGTAACTTAAGAGCCAAAGCTATTGTACTTCCTTAACTTGAGAATACTGACTTTTCAGGTACTAAATTGTTTGGAATTTACTTCCACAATGTATCCTTTCATCCTTGACAAGTCACTTTATCTTAAATTGAAGCTTTCTTTTTAAAGTATGTCAGGCACAGAATGTAGAGCTTCTATTACATCAACTAGGGGTTTGTTTCTCAGCTCTTTTAGCCAATTAGTTATTTCATACCTGCACCACATCCTAAGGTCTGTATTACACTTTAAGAATGTATTAAAAAGGAAACTTTTTCAAAGATTCTTACTGATTTCCTCTCCATTTTATTTCTTTTATTAAAAAGAAATTTATCCTGGTGAAACCACAGATTGTGACAGTGTTCATATGTGAATTACCATCATTGACCATCTATATTAGAATTCATGTAACTATCCTTCACATATTGTTAAAACAGCAACTGCACCAACTCATCTTGATAGAATGCCTTTAACATGATAAAATGTCCCTAAGCTCATCACAGAAGTTGAATCAGAGAAAAATTAACACGGAAGCTAAAAAGGACAGATGACTAAAACCTTGGGCATAGGAATGGTTGGCATGGTGGCACAGTGGTTATCACTATGCCTCACAGCACCAAGGGCCTGAGTATGATTCCCGGCTTGGGTGGCTGAGTAGAGTTTGCACATTATCCCCATGTCTATGTGGGGTTCCTCCAGGTGCTCCAGTTTCTTCCCATAGCCCAAAAGACATGCTAGTTAGATACATTGAATTTGCTAAATTCTCCCTCACTGTACTTGAACAGGCATTGGAGTGTGGCAACTTGGGGATTTTCACAGTAACTTCATTTGCAGTGTTAATGTAAACCTACTTGTGATTAGAATCATAGAGGTTTACAGCTTGGAAACAGACTCTTTGGCCCAATTTGTCCATGATGCCCTTTTTTTTAAAACCCCTAAACTAATCCCAATTGCCCACATTTGGCCCATATCCCTCTATATCCATCGTATCCATGTCACCATCTAAATGCTTTTTAAAAGACAAAATTGTAGTTGCTGCTACTACTACCTCTTGCAGCTTGTTCCAGACACTCAGCACCCTCTATGTGAAAACAAATTGCCCCTCTAGACACTTTTGTAACTCTCCCCCTCACCTTAAACACATGCCCTCTAGTTTTAGACTTCCCTACCTTTGGGAAAATATATTAATTATCTAGCTGATCTATACCCCTCATTATTTTATAGACATCTATAAGATCACCCCTCAGTCTCCTGTGCTCCAGAGAAAAGAATCCCAGTCTATCCAGCCTATCCTTATAATGCAATCCATCAAGTTCCGGTAGCATCCTAGTAAATCTTTTCTACATTCTTTCTAGTTTAATAATATCCTTTCTATAATAGTGATCAGAATTGCACATTGTATTTCAAGTGTGGCCTTACCAATGTCTTGTACAACTTCAACAAGACATTCTAACTCCTGTATTCAGTGTTCTGACCGATGAAACCAAGCATGTCAAATGCCTTCTTCATCATTCTGTCCATCTGAACTCCACTTTCAAGGAGCTATGAACATGTATCCCTACATCTCTTTGTTCTGGAGCTCTCCCCAGTGCCTGATCATTAACTGAGGAAGTCCTGCCCTGGTTCAATCTACCAAAATGCATCACCTTGCATTTGTCTAAATTAAACTCCATCTGCTATTTGTCAGCCCACTGACAAATCAAGATCCCGTTGCAATTGGAGATTCTTCACTGTCCATTAGGCCACCAATCTTAGTGTCATCTGCAAATTTACTAACCTCCTATGTTCTCATCCAAATCATCAATATAACTGACAAATAATAGTGGACCCTGCACTGATCCCTGAGGCACATTGCTGGTCACAGACCTCCAGTTTGAAAAATAACCCCCTACAACCACCCACTAGCTTCTGTCAAGAAGTCAATTTTGCTTCAATTTAGATACCTCACCCTGGACCCCATGAGATTTAACCTTATGCAACAACCTACCATGCGGTACCTTGACAAAGGCCTTGTTAAAGACCCTGTAGACAACATCAACTACACTACCCTCATTTATCGTCTTGTTTATCACTTCAAAAAACTCAATCAAATTTCTGAGACACGATTTTCCATTCACAAAGCCATGCTGATTGTCCCTAATCGGTCCTTGTGTCTCTAAATGTCTGTAGATCTGCCTCTCAAAATACCTTTCAACAATTTACCCACCACAGATGTGAGGTTCACTGGCCTATATTTCCTGCAGCCCTTTTTAAACAAAGGCATAACATTTGCCACTCTCCAATCTTCAGGCATCTCAAAACTGACTATCAATGATTCAAATATCTTGGCTAGGGGACCCACAATTTCCTCCCTAGCCTTCCACAATGTCCTGGGATACACTTCATCAGTAACAGAGATTTATCTACCTTGATGCACTTCAAGACATCCGGCACCTCCTTCTCTGTAGTATGTACATTCCTCAAGACATCACTACTTATTTCCTCAAGTTCCCATGCTTTTCCCAACAGTATACTGATGAGAAATATTCATTTAGGATCTCACCCATTCCTTGTGAATCTGCACATAGATGACCTTGTTGATCCTTAAGAGGCCCTCTCTCAAGCTTGTTACTCTTTCGCTCTTTATGTATTTGTAAAAGCTCTTTGGATTTTTCTTTGCCTTATCTGCCAAAACAATCTCTTGTCCTCTTTTTGCCTTCCTGAATTCTCTCTTAACTCTATTCCAACACCCTCTACACTCTTCAAGGGATTCACTTTATCCTAGCTGCCTATACATGCCATATGCCTCTCTTCTTCTCTAACAGGGTCTTAATATCCCGAGTCATCCAGAATTCTCCACTTCTGCCAGCCTTGCCCTTCACTCTCAGAGGAACGTGTTTACCCTGGACACTGGTTCACACACTTTTGAAAGTGTACCAGTTACCAGACATCCCTTTGCTTTCCCACTAACTCTCTGATACCATTAAAATTGGCTATCTGATATCATCAAAATTGGCCTTGCCCCAATTTAGAAGTTTAACTATCGGGCTCGACCTATCATTCTCCATAGCTATCTTAGAACCAATAGAATTATGGTCACTGGTCGCAAAGTAATCCCTCACTAACACTTCTGTATCTGCCCTTCCTTATTTCCCAAGAGGAAGTCAAGTTTTGTCCCTCTCTAGTCGGTCCATCCACATACTGAATGAAAAATTCCTCCTGAATACACTCAACAAATTTCTCTTCATCCAACTTTCTAGTACTATGGCTGTCCCAGTCAATGTAGGGAAAGTTAAAATCTCTGACTATTACCACCCTATTTTTCTTGGAGCTTTCTATAATCTCCTTACATATTTGCTCCTCAATTTCCTGCCACATATTAATGCTTTCGAAACGATTTTCCCCTTTTTATTTCTCAGTTCTACCTGTATAGACTCAGTGGCTGAATTCTCAGATATATCCCATCTCAGTACGACCGTGATGTTTTCCCTAATCAAAAGTGCAACTTGACTAATAAATAAACTTTAGGTTGAAAAGAGCAGTTCAGACGAGGAAACGGTGAAAGGTGCTAATTTCAGGTTTTGGCTAATGAGTGATGGTAATTCTTCTCCGGAATTTCTGTACTAGTTTAGGATTGTACTTAATTCTAAGCTGATCCCTCTTTTTGTTTCCATCTTCTATTTTCCAGAATAACGGTTCCTATTTTGTTCGATAGCCAGCAGGTTTCTGTCTTCTGCACAAAACTTAAAATATTGGTCACTATAAGGAAACAAAATAAATGAAAATGTTACAAAAATAATGCATAATGGAATCTCAACATTCGCATCAAACATTGCACCTAGCCCTTTTGAAATTCTCAGGTTGCAAAACTGAATAAAAATGCTGGGACATTTAGAATAGGTGTCTTTCAACCTTTTTTTTGTTAATTTCCAGTCCTGTCTTTCATTCCCCCACAATATTAAAAAGCACATTGTGAGAAAAGGAACCTGCAGCAGTTGCTGTCATGTGCTGTTTCTTTACAACATTAACTTTTGTGCAGAAGTGCTCTCCCTTAAAACATTTCTGTAATATTGTAGGCCTGGAGGGTTAATACTGCAAACATACATCATATTGGTATGGGCATTCTGCAATAATCCAAGATGTAAAATGGATACAGATGTAAGGCCACATGGTATTGGTTACTTCTTGGCCTACTCTGAAGTTGCAGTTGTGACTGCAGCAGGTGGCAGACTTCAGTGAGGACATCTGTACAAAAGTTCAAATAGCTCATGTACTGTTTCTCCTCAAGATTCAGGAGGGATAATTGCTCCCTGGATACCCTGGGTGAATATGACTTCCTGCCAAAAATCCATTTCCCCCTCCTCCTTTTCCCTCTTCCAGCAGCTTGTCCCCCTCAGCTTGGCCTCTTCATTCTCCCAGTTAATTCCATGGTGAGCCCCCAATAGCTTGCCTTCCTCTTCTGACTCTGGCTGTGATCCCATTTTGCTACCAGTTTTAAGTTCAAAATTGTTTAAACCAATTTACACACCCATGTATTTATATACAATGAAATAAAAATGATCTCCCTATTGTATCAATGTGAGTTCTCAGATCCTCTCTGAAGGCAGTAAAATGGGAAGTGAGGGCTTGAAACATGTTAGTTCCTCAATAGAGGTCCAATTTCAAAATTGGTCATGAATCTTTCCCTCCAACAGATATATATGATCTATTTGCAGTGTGCATATTAAAATTAAATAGACTTGAACTTAAGTATAGTGGAGGGATCGAGCTCATTGTGTAATAGAAATGCTACCAGAGCATCTAACTACCTTTTGTATGTTTCCAGAGTGTTTGGCTCCATTACTTCTCTAGAAGACTGGTGGACAAATTGAACTAGTTTATGACCAATACCTAGTAGAAATGACAAATGGGATTGTAAAGGAATATTAGGAATGCCATCGATGTTGGTATGTAAATCAACTGTGAAAGCATCAAAATCACTTCAAAAAAACGGGGTTGGCTTCTAAGCTGAGTATAAAAGTGAATTGCCAGCATGGACGTGAATGGTCATCATCATTAACATTCGGGGTTTGCTCTGTGTGGGGTTTGCCATAATCTTCTGTGCTTCACCAAAACGGTATACATATCACCTGTTTGATCCTTTGCATCAATTATGAGGTACCAGTAAATAAAACATCTATATATAGGGTGAAAAATTGAGGCTGACCACTCATGTCACAGCTCTAAAGGGAAGTTAACCTATACAATGCAAAAGCATGATATTTCGAGCTGAAAAAAATGGGGTCATCTTAATTGCTAGATCGACTTACATGCTGCGATCTATGATGTTTTAAAAGGACACCAAGCAAGTAAAATTCTTCTTTCTGATGACAAAAAGGTTTTAATAAAGAGATGTTTAGACTGGGTATCCATTCAATGAGATATTGATGGGAAAAAGAATGAGTAACTTCCTGCATCTATCTTCTGGAAGGTTAATGTGATGTATTTCATGGTGTGTGACAGTTCTGGTTATCCCTCATTTTCTACTTGTGAACAGGTGGCAGCAGTGCTGATGCCCTGTGTTCATTTGTTTGCCCATTGCTTTGGAGGAAGTTCTAAGGCAGAGAACATGATGTTGGATCAATGATACGGTGTTGATTTTTTACACTTCAAGTAGCCCATGACCTGATCGCTCTGGTTAGTGTGTTGATGCCAGTTGCTGCTTCTCAGAAAGGCTGATATGATTTGTAAGAACTTCTGTGATGGGTTTTTCTGGACTTCATAAATGGAAGGTTAGTGCTGCCCATGTTTTTCCACTTTGTGCAACATGGTGACATTGTAGTGAATGGCAGGCAAGGCAAAGTGAAACAGCATCAGAAGCAATACCATTAAAGTGGATTTAAGTGACTTAAGCTTGATGTGATTCCTGATCTTTGAGGGGCTACTGTATGACTAGGAGTGGAGCAGAGTCCAGGTGCACAAAAGAATATGAATACAGAACTGTATTTTAACCTGACCAACAGTGTTTTGAAGGCAAGAGGTTCATAAGATCTCCATAACTCCTACTCTGATGTAAATGAAAAATTGATTTAACTCAGACTTGAATATATTCGATGTTAAGTTATATGAAAGTTAATGTAATGCTTATACTAAACTGCAATGAAGTTATTGTGGAATTTCCCTAGTTGTCACAGTCTGGTGTCTGTTTGGGTCAATGTATCTAATCAGCAAGTCTTTCAGAACGTGGGAGGAAACTGGAATACCTGGAGACAAGGTGAGAACGTGCAAACTCCACACAGTCACTCGAGAATCGAGTCTCTGGCAAAGTGAAGCAGCAGTGCTAACCACTGTGATATAACTTCCAGCAGTCCTTATGGGTAGTGGTGTGGGGGTGAGGACACAGAAAATTACAAAGATTATCGACCTTCTGAGAGAAGTTCCTCCATATGTCTGTCTTAAGAAGATAACTTGAGATGTTAGGACAGATGGCCAAAAGTTAAATACCCATAACTTACAAAGAACAAACCATAGTGTAGCTGCTTCAGGGTCATCAATAATCTTCCAAGAACAATACTCATGAGACTACATTGTGTGATCTTCTAATGCAAATCTTAATGTGCATTATGTAAGCAGACAGCATGTTCATATGGGCAAATAAAAGCAAAATACTGTGGACGCTGGAAATCAGAAATAAAAACAGAAAATGCTGGATAAACACAGCAGGCCAGGCAGAAAGATCCATGGAGAGAGAAACAGAGTTAATGTTTTGGATCTAAATGATCCTTCTATAGAACATCCTGATCCCCTGCAGTCCTCCGAGTACTGGGTGCCTCAGCATTCTGTGAACATGAGTCCGTGACATCATCACCATCTGAGGTGGTCTGAGGGATAGGGATGAGGCACTGGCTGGTGGTCTCCCTCTGTCTTTTCTTGCTGGTGGTGGAACACAGGAAAGAGATAATTAGTGATTGACTAGATAGCCACATATATTCTAGATCACTCAGTCATTGCCCGCTTATGGTGATATATACTGGATGGGCCCTCACTGGTTTGTTGGGGGAGGCAGATCTCGCTTTCTGCACAGGAATGAAATCTATCCTCCCAGTGGGTTCAGCCGCTTGGTCCCTTTGTAGGGGAGAGTGTCCTCAATGTAGCATCTTCCTCCAATCTCAGCTCTTCCCATCTTGTGAAAAGTTTTGTCCTGCATAAAAAAGGTGGATTGACTCTGAGCACGTTGGATGAATGAAAAGTTTAGAAGATGTGTGCTGGGTCTGCCACAGTAAGGGATAAAGACTCCATTTCTGCAAGATCTTACAGGGATGGTTATTTTAAAGTGTGTCAGGCAATGTGTCTGACATCCTGTCTGCTAGTAGTGTGTGACATCTCTGTGGAATGTAACCAAGGGACTGCCTATTGCTCTTATGACAATGTAAGTTTGGAGTGAGGAGAACGTTCACTTACCCTGGCAGAGTAGAAGAGATCATTCATCCTTTATTTGGCATGCAGGATGATCCTTTATTGGGAAAGTGGAAGATCTGGTACAAGAACTCACCCCAGAGGGAATCATGCCGAGTTTTCTGCCCATAAGCACACCAGAATGGAAATTTTCACACTTGCACTTTATTACTTTCTTCCTTACTCTGACCCCATCTGATAATTTACTCTTCTTTACTGTAGGGATATCGATTTGTGCAGTTTTATGGATAATTTGATATTCCTCTCTGACATTATCTCTTGTTTCCCACATCCCTGTCCAGTTAGTTGAAATCCCTCATCAATAGCACTAGCACTGTGCCCCAAAAGAAATTCAGTTCCAGATATATTTAATTGCAGCCCATCCAGCCTGTACAGGTCCCATCTCCATAGAGCTAACCAATATCCCAAGGATCTAAAGCTTCCATCCTGTATCAACTTTCCAGCCACATATTCAGCTGTTTTATCTTCATATTTCTATATTCTGTTTGCCATGGTAGTGGGACTACTCTGTTTTGCTTGCTGACTTTCTACCAAGCTCTCTAAATTCTGACTGCAGGACCACATTCTCTTTGTGTCTGTGCTATTTATATTATATATATAAAGCCTCACAACACCAGCTTAAATTCCAACATATTTATCTGGTTATCAGAAATTGCAGTGTGACATAGATAGGATAAATGACTGGGTGGAGAAGTGGCAGATGGACTTCAACACTAATAAATGTGTGGTGGTACATTTTGGCAGGTCCAATGGGATGAAGGAGTACAATATCAAGGGTAGGAGTCTTAACAGCATTGAGGAGCAGAAGGACCTTTGGGTCCGGGTCCATAGGACTCTTAAATCTGCAGGTGTACCTTATGGTACACCATAAGGCATATGATGTACTGGCCTTCGTTAATCGAGGGATCGAGTTTAGGAGTCGGGAGATAATGCTACAACTTTATAAGACTCTCGTCAGACCCTGCTTGGAGTACTGTGCACAGTTCCGGTCACCACACTACAGGAAGGATGTGGAAGCTGGAGGGTGCAGAAGAGATTTACAAGGATGTTGCCTGGATTGGGAGGCATACTTATGAAGGTAGGTTGAGAGAGTTAGGACTCTTCTCCCCGGAGAGATGAAAGTTGAGAGGTGACCTGATAGAGGTTTATAAAATGTTGAGAACATAGATAGGGTGGATTTTCAGAGGCTATTTCCCAGGGCTGAAATGGTCACTACGAGAAGACACAGGTTTAAGGTGCTGGGGAGCAAGTACAGAGGAGGTGTTAGGGGTAAGAGGGTGGTGAGTGAGTGGAATCGGCTGCCGTTGGTGGTGGTAGAGGCAAACTCACTGGGGTCTTTTAAAAGACTCCTGGATGAGTACATGGGATTTAACGGGATTGGGAGTTACAGATAGTTCTATGGCCTGGTAGATATGGGTATGATTGGCGCAACTTGAGGGCCGAACGGCCTGTTTGTGCTGCAGTGTTCTATGTTCTATGTAAAAAGCCACTAGCTTTCGGAGCACTAGCTGTTCCTACAAACAGGGCATATAAAAAGTCTTTATATGCCCTATTTGTGAACTGAAATCCCACTTATCTGACAAAGGACCAGTGAGCGCTCTGAAAGCTAATGGCTTTTGCTATCAAATAAACATGATGAACTTTAACCTGATGTTGTGAGACTTCTAATCCCAGTCCAACACTGGCATCTCCACATCATGTACTAATATAGACCATGACTGTTGGCCAGTCACCTTCTCCCCTCAGGGTGTTGGGCAGTCACTGAGTGACATCCTTGACCCTGGAGCCAAGGATGTAACACACCATCCTGGAATCATATCTGCAGTTGCAAAAATATAGTTATCTATTCCTCTATTTATCGAATCTCTTATCACTATTGCTTTTCCAGCCTTCTTTTTACCTTACTGTACAGTTGATTCACTTGTGCTGTCATACACTTGGCTCTGGTTGTACTCCCAAATAGACTATTACTCTCATCAGCATCCAAAACTGAATATTGATTGGAGAATAAGATGCACTCAGGAGTCTCCTGCATTACCTGCCAATTTCTTCTTGAGCGCCTGGTGGTCATCCATTTATTTTCTTTGTGCATATTCTTAAGCTGCAAGGTGAGCATTTCATCCACAAATCTCTCAAACACACAGAAGCATGCAGCAACAGTTGCTGTTGTTCATATTCTGAAACCCCGTGTTCAATCTGCTGCAACTGACAGCACTTCCAACCCAAATGATTATCCATATCATAGGAAGAGACCTGGCATTCCCACATTGCACAGAATCCACACTCTAGAGTTTGAAATATTCCATTCCTACATGTATTAGTTATAAAACTTGCTATCAATAATAAACATTACCAATACTCTAAATTGATAAACTTGTGCAGGCAACGAAACTGGGAAGGAGATTGAAGAGGCATAATTATCCTCATATCAAAATGCAATAGGAAAAGGAATTGTTCTGGAAGATTGGTGATTATCTCAGGCATTTTCTATTTTCAGAAAAGGAGATATTAGTAAGGCGTTTGACAAAGTCCCTCATGGGAGGTTAGTTGAGAAGGTCAAGGCTAATGGAATACAAGGACAGTTCGCTAGATGAATAGGTAACTGGCTTGGTAATAGGAAACAGACAGTAATAGTGGAAGGGTGTTTCTCTAGCTGGAGGTCGGTCACTAGTGGCGTGCCGCAGGGCTCAGTACTGGGACCTCTTCTACTTGTGATATATATAAATGACTTGGAAGAGGGAGTAAGTGAAGTGATCAGCAAGTTTGCAGATGATACAAAGATGGCTGGACTTGCGGATAGTGAGGCTGGTAGCTTGGGCAGACAGATGGCAGATGGAATTCAATCCTGATAAATGTGAGGTGATGCATTTCAGGAGAAAGTATGTAGAGGGGAGGTATATGATAAAGGGTAGACCTATTAAGAGTATAGAAACACAGAGGGACTTGGGGGTGCAGGTGAACAAGTCTCTGAAGGTGGCAGAGCAAGTGGAGAAGGTTGTGAAGAAAGCATATAGTATGCTAGCCTCTATAGGAAGGGGTATAGAGTACAAGAGCTGGCCTTTAATGTTGTAGTTGTATAAAACATTGGTTGGACCTCATTTGGAATACTGCATCCAGTTCTGGTCGCCTTACTACTGGAAGGACATGGACACTCTGGAGAGAGTGCAGAGGAGGTTTACCAGGATGCTGCCTGGTATGGAAGGTCTGAGTTACGAGGAGAGATTAAGCAAATTGGGACTGTTTTCCTTAGAAAGACATAGACTTAGAGGAGATCTACTAGAGGTGTACAACATTATGAAGGGGATAGATAGAGTAAACAGGGTTAAGCTTTTTCCTAGGATGGACTGGAATAGCACAAGGGGTCACGGGCGTAGGGTGAGTGGGGTAAGGTATAATTTGGATGCTAGAGGGAGTTATTTCACACAGAGGGCGGTGGGGGTATGGAATGCGCTGCCAAGTAAAATGGTGGAGGCAGGTACTCTGGAGTTATTTAAGAAATACTTAGATGGGCACATGAACAGAATGGGAATGGAGGGGTATAGAAAACTGTTTTCAAATAGGGATCATGAGCCTTGGGAGTCCCTGGGAAGTGTGTAAATAGATGATGATATTGATGTACTTGTTTTTCTCCTACAGGTGCTTTGGTCCACCTTGTTGTCTAATGTGGGGCATACATGCGATGGGTCGTGAGAGGGCTGCTCTTAGATCCTTTTTGAGAGTATCCTAGTGCTTCACGTCGTTAGCGTACACTTGACCTGGACCATTTGGGCAACACGACAGCTCAGTGACTATCGCTGTGCTGTGCAGATACATGGTTTGGGCCTGTGTCTGTGGGAGTTTGCGCATTCTCCCCGTGCTTGCGTGGGTTTTCTCCGGACGCTCCAGTTTCCTCCCACATCCCAAAGATGTGCTCTTAGGCTAATTGGCAAAACAAATTCTCCCTAAATTGTCTCAAATTTGGTTTTTAATCCATAGATCTATAAACATGGATAGGGATTGCAGTAGAGGTGGGAACATTGGGGTGGCGGTGTGGGCTCGTTGGGCTGAAGGGCCTGTATCCCATGCTGTTTTGTTCTTTGTTCTTTGAGATCAAATGATTCCAGGAAAATATAGATCCATTATCCTAATGATGGTCCAAAAAATGCTCAAATTGTTTCTTAAAGATAAGACAACAAACCATCCAGACAGAGAATATAATGAAATTAAACATTATAATTTTGAAAAGAATGATCTCATTTAACTAGCCATTGAAATCTTTGAGGTTTAATGAAAAATATGGATAAGGGCAATAATGAACATTTTAAAATTCATTCATGTGGTGTTGGCTTTGCTGACAAGACCAGCATTTATTGCCCATACTTAATTGCCCTCGAAAAAAGTGGTGGGGTAAACAGCCTTTTTGAATGGCTGCAGTCCATGTAGTGGAGGTGCTGTAGATTGAGAATTCCAAGAATTTAATACAATGATGATGCAAGAATGGTGATTCTAAGTCAGGGTGATGTTTGATGTGAAAAGGATCTTCCAGGTAGTGAAGTCCCAATGCACCTACTGCTTTGATGAAGTCATGGATTTGGGGAAGGATGTTGAAGAAATCTTATTGCATGCTTCTTGTAGAAGGTACACACTGCGGCCATGGCGTGTAACAGGAATGAACATTTAAGGTTGTAAATGAGCTCACAATCAAGTAGATTCCTTTATCCTGGATGAGTCTGAGCCTCTTGAGTATTTCTGGAATTGCATTCATCCAGGCAAAGAGAACATGTCCCAATAGCGAGAAAGGTATAAAGGGTTTGGGAATTAGGAGGTATGTTACTCAATGCAAAGTTCTCAATCTTTGATCTGTTATTACAGCCAGAATACTTATGTAGCTGGTTTAGTTAGGCTTATGATTAATGATACAGCAGAATATTAAATGATAGGTGATAGTAATGCCTTTGAATGTCAGTGCAGGTGTTGTTAGAGATGTTACAATACCTTCTGCTATAGAAGATGGTCATTCATGGCACTAGTATGGTGTGAATGTTGCTTGTACTTATAAATCCAAATCAGAATGCTGTCAAGAACTTGCTGCATTGGCATTCTCCAGCCCCCTGGACTCAACATTGAATTCGGCAACTTTAGATTGTGACCTTTCTCCTGTAAAACCCATTTTAAAAAAATACTCTATACATATATTGCCTCAATGTAAACCCATCTCCTCCTCCCAGACAAGGCCATCTGTTTTTTGCTCTTAAAGTTGTTACATCTTGTTGCAATCGTTCACAGCTACACTTCAATATATAAGACATTTTCCCTTTCTTTAGTTCTGACGAAGAACCAAAGGACTCAAAACATTAACTCTGTTTTCTCTCCTTATAGATGCTGTTAAAACTGCTGAAAGTTTCCAGCGTCCGCTGTTGTTGTTAGGGCCTATAGCCCGCAATGTGTACAGTTCCTTGATATTGCACGGATTATGTCAGCCAAAGGCTGATTCTGTGATGCTGGGGCCCCCGGTGGAAACAAAGATGAATTAGCCACTTAATTTCTGGCTGAACATAGTTGGAAATTCTTGCCTTTTGTGCTCACAGGATGGATTCTGACATTATTGAGGATGGGGATGTTCATGGAAGCTGCTCCTCAGTTAGTTGTTTCATTGTCCAATATTGATGACTGGATGCAGCAGGATTGCACAGCCTTGAAATAATTTGTTGATCGTGGAATCACTTAGCTCTGCCTACTCCCACTGTTTAGCACACATATAGTCCTGTGTTGTAGCTCCATTAGAATGGCATGTCCTGTTACTGAAACCATTCCACCATCTGAAAGGCAGAGGCCAGGTGTGTGCCTGCACGAGCATAGTTCCAAATAAATTCAAATCACCCACTACCATCCAGGACAAGATGGTCCATTTGATTGGAACTCTATCCAATACCTTAAACTTACTGCCTCACCACCGATGCAGTGACAGTTGCGTGTACCATCTGAAAGATGTATTGTCGCAACTATCGTTGCCCCTTTGAGCAACATTTAAAAAGACTAGGAAGATAACATATGATCGAAACCCCAACGATAGATTCAAAGCAAAATAAGAAAGCAGAAGAGTTTGTGTCAATGAGATTGAGAGGAAAGCTGCGGCATTTGACAGGTGCCTTATGTCTAGTTTCATAATCGGACCTGGGAATGCATTTCTTTCTTCTAGAGGGAAGACCATTTATAACACACTCTGATTATATTGCGTGCAGTCACTCGCAGTATTCCTCACTGTGCATAAAGCAACCCCTTTCCATATTGTTTAAGGACAATTTCTCTGAATTCGTTTATTCACCAGCAGTAAGAAAATGGAGATACACCATGAATTAATTGCATCATTTAAATTTTCAGCAGCATTTTTGTTTATAAATTCCACTAACTTCCCAGCCAGACTTTTCAATTCTTGTATGTTAAATACGGCTGGTCCAGTTTCTGATCCTATTCTCCCATTTCCTTTATGTCCCACAGTTCCGGTAATTCCACAATGTAACATTGTTGTTGTGACTTCCACTTTGAGTAGTGGCAATGATTTGATCCTTCCTGCAGTTGAACTGCAAAATAATCAGCTGAATCTGAACTGTGTCACACAGATACTTGTCCTGTTTCATATGACCTCTTTCTCGACTCAAATGTTTTATTGCAACACGTACTACTTAGAGCTCATAGAGTCACAGAGATTTACAGCATGGAAAAAAGCCTCTTTGGCCCAACTTGTCCATGCTGCCCATGCTAGCTAGCCCCAATATAAACTAGCCCCAATTCCTGCATTTGGCCCAGATCCCTCCATAACTATTTTACCCACATAACTGTCTAAATGTTTTTCAGAATACCCAAAGTGTAGAACATAGAACATAGAACATTACAGCACAGAACAGGCCCTTCGGCCTTCGATGTTGCGCCGACCAATATAAAAAGCAATGCCCCTCCAAACTAAACCATCCCCTTCTCTTCCATATACTTATCAACTAACCTCTTAAACGCCACCAAACTTGGCGCATCTACAACTGCCGCAGGCAGGGCATTCCACTCCCGAACCACCCTTTGGGTAAAGAGACCATCCCATCGAGCTGCACTGGCAACAATCCCACCCTGGCCCTATCCCCGAAAATGCACATATTTACCCAACTAATCCCCCAACATATCCTTAACACGAAGGAGCAATGTAGCATGACCAACCAACCTAACCCGCAAATGTGGGAAGAAACCAGAACACCTGGAGGAAATCCATGTCAACACAAGAAGAATGTGCGTACTCTACACAGTCACCCAAACCAGGAATTGAACCTGGGTCCCTGGTACTGTGAGGCAGCAGTGCTAACCACCATGCCATCTTTAAAAGACAAAATTGTATCTGCCTTTATTACAGCCTCTGGCAGTTCATTCCAGAAACTCACCACCCTCTGAGTGAAAAGATTGTCCCTCTGGACCTGTTTGTATTCTTCCCTCTCACCTTAAACCTATGCCCTCTAGTTTTAGGGTCCCATACTTTTGGAAAAAGATATTGCCTATATATGTACCTTAACAAACTCATTGATGAGAGCACAGTAGTTCATCAATCAAATTTTAATCATCATATTTCAAAACATTAACAAGGACAATTCTGTAAAGACTTGGGTGGGTAATGAACTGACAAGGAGCGCACTGGGTGGGAAATGAACAGGGACTGTGGGTGTGCTGAAGGGGGGCATTGGGTGGGGAGTGAAGAGGATTGAGTGTGTGGTGAAGAGATTAAATGTGTTGAAGGGGGGATTGCATGTGCGGCGAATGGGGATTGAGAAAAACAAAGCAGTACAGAAATTTACAGGTATCCACCAGACAGTTACAATAGACAATCTATCCTGTTAAATATATTTTACTTGAATATAATTAATTAGGTTTCAAGTTTAGAATATCAGTTCATGATTATCCGTGGTTATATTGTGGAGGTTAATTGGTTACACGATAAGTTTAGTACAATATTGATATTACCCCAATACCGATTTAAATTCCTGTCCCAGTTTTGGGGAAAGAAATGAAAACTCACAGGTTGCCCACCTGTACATCTAATTAATACCTCTGGGCTTTAACCCGTACATCTCACAGTCTCCAGCTTCTTTTCCTGGCCCACTCCTTTTCAGTAAGGAGCTTCTGTCTCACCAGGGCTCCTTCAACATCATCTTCTAAACCCACTGCCATCTGAAAGGATGAGGGCAACAGACACCTGAGAATACCACCATCTAGAAATTTGACTCCAAGTCACTTATCAGCCTGACATGGAAATGTATCACTGTTCCTTTATTGTTGCTGGGACAAAATCCTGGGATCCCTTCCCAATACCACAATGGATGCCCCTACACCACAGGGAATGCAACGATTTAAGAAATCAGTTGACCGACATTTTCTTAAAGGCAACTAAGGATAAGTGCTGGGCTAGTCCATATCCCATAAATGATTTTTTAAAAGATTACATTGAGTTCCCCCACGAACTAAATTCTTGGGTTTTGTATTTGGTCTCATGGCACTCAATTTGTCACCATCATGCAGATCCATGTGAATTGGTTGCTGAGTGAGGACAGAAGTGGTAACAGCTCTCCTGATGTTCTTAATGAGAAGGCACATGTTGCAAATGCTCTGTTGCCTTTCATGGTAGTTTTACTGATGATTCATTACTACATCCTCCCATGCAAATAAACTTGGTGAAATGCCACACATTATAGTGCTGACAACATAGTAGAATTACATTTCTATCCCAGTATTATCATTAATCAACACGAACAGACAGGAATAGTCTCCCAGCAGCTGAACTTGAGAAAAACATCTAGCAGGTGGTGACAGGGGTAAATGGGTATTTGTGACAGGATACTGGGAAATCTTTTAGTATATATTTAATATAGTTGGAAAAGTCGTTCCTCCTATCTCCCTAATGATGTTGTTTATATGCAAAGATGGATGCATACAATGATTTAGCACAAGAAAAATAGAACACAACCTTAACATCACTGTAAACCTTAAGTCATCTGTTTACATGCAAAGCCATATTTTGTGGACAGAAAAGTAATGACTACAGTTTGACCATTAAAGCAAAGAAACATCTTCTCTAAAGGAGAATTATAGTATGAAGCTTAAAGTTAAATCACATCCACCCACCATGAGATCATAAAAATCAGTGAAAATAGATTCCCATATATTACATTGTAAATTATTTAACATAAAATCCTAGTACTGTGTGAAACACATTCCATAGGAGGAATTTAATGCCCTCTCTCATCGTGAGTTTGGTGGCAGGATGACATCTCATCAAGTTGGGGAGGGTACTGATAAGGAACCTTCCCATCTCTAATCAGACTAAGTCCATGACAGAAAAGCTTGTGGATGGCCTTCTCAGCTGGTCACCAATTGAGACTTTAAGTGGGAAATACCATTGTCTTGCTGTAGACTCCTCTCCTTCACGCCATTCACCCACCTGTGGTCTGGGATCCAATGTTGTAGGCCACGGATAGATGTCATACTGGCAGCAGTCACTGCCTTCCTGGTGGCTCTGCTACTCAATAGAACTTCAGGCCTTTAATTAGCTTACAGCTCTCAGGATGGATGGGACCTCTGCTTCCTCCCTCGGGATCCTTGATCCTTAGAGAAACCCCACCGCTGTCCAGTTAAGTACCTGAGTGTTTCTCAATTCAGAAGGCTTTCCATCAAAGAGGAAATGTGGAGGGGGCTATTACCGATTCTCCAATTGAAAGGGGGAGGGAGGCGGACGCGGTGCATACCTGTCACTTCCATAAAATACTGGTAACAACAATAAGCTCTTGTATTTAAAGATAGCGAAAGACAAAACCATGTTCGCCTCTAACTCTGGGTTGTCCAACATTTAGCCCACAGAGCAGACTCTGGCCTGCCTAAGCTTTCTGTCTGGCTCACTAACCTTTCACAATCTGTGTCAACTAATAGTGAAGGATGTAAGCTACTCTTCTACTTTTTTGAACCTAACTTAAGTTTTTATTCTATTGACTTAAAATTCTTAATCTCCAGTAACAATATATTCCTGGTATCCATCTCAAACTGTGGCCACCCAAACTACTGATCAAAATGAAGATGGTGGCTTCCTGACTACAGACAAAAAAAGAAAAATTGATGCTGAACCTTCACAGACTCCTGGACTGATTACTTTTTTGTCAGTGAGTACAATCGAGGATTGTGTCTGATCTGTCAATAGGAGATAGCTATTTTCAAAGAATGCAATATCAAACACCATTATTCTATAAAACATATCGGCAAATTCATGGGTCAGATGAGGAATTAATTGCGTAAACTCACTGAGACAAAACATTATCGGACAGCAACCTTTATTCAAGACTGCAAACCAGAGTCAGAGGCAGCAACCAAATTCAGCTTTTCGATGCTGAAACAGTAGCAAAAAGAGGGAAGACAATGAGTGTGAATTTCTGGCCCTTCCCACCAGCAGGATCTTGCATTCTTGTCAAACCCTGCGGGACCGGTGAGCCACTCAACAGATCATAGACGTCGATGGGACTGGAAGATCCCACTAGCAGCCAATGGCTGGCTGCTTACACCAACACAAAACATGCCATGGGGGAGGGGGAGGGAGCAGAAAATCCAACCATTGTTAGAAAGTGAATTTGTGAAAGAGACCATTGGCGTACTTACATGAAAGACATATTTTCGATAAAAAGTTGATGGTAGAGAACACCAGCCTTTCACATCAGACTGTTGCTGGAAGAGGAGATGACCTAACATTGAATATTCAAAATTCTCAAACCAAAGGAGACAGCATTGGAGGAATATAGAGAGAGTAGGAGGGAGCTCATACGGGGAGTTAGAGGGGCAAAAAGGGGGCATGAAATGGTTTTGGCGGATAGGATTAAGGAAAATCCGATGGCTTTTTATTCCATGTTAGGAATAAAAGGGTGGTTAGAGGAAAAATTGGACCTCTTAGGGACAGAGGAGGGGAACTATGCTTAGAGCGTGAGGGAATGGCAGAGATCCTGAATGAATACTTTGCGTTGGTATTCACGAAGGAGAGGGGCTTGTTGACAGCTCCTGTCTCTGAGGGAGCTGTGGATCAGTTGAGGGAAATATCCATACCTAGGGAGGAAGTGTTAGAGCTTCTAGGTAGCATTAAAACTAATAAATCTCTGGGGCCTAATGGCATTTATCCCAGGCTGCTTAGGAAGGTGCGAGGTGAAATTGCTGGGCCTCTGACGCAAATCTTTGTCTCTTCTTTGGAGACAGGTGAGGTCCCAGAGGACTGAAGAATAGCTAATGTTGTACTGTTGTTTAAAAAGGGTAGTAGGGATAACCCTGGAAATTATAGGCTAGTGAGTTTGACGTCAGTGGTAGGGAAACTGTGAGAGGGGATTCTTAGAGATAGGATGTATAGGCACTTAGAGCATTGAAATCTGATTAGGGATACGCAGCATGGCTTTGTTAAGGGGAGGTTGTGCCTTACAAATCTGGTAGACTTTTTTGAGGAGGTGACGAAAACGGTTGACGAAGGGCGAGCTGTTGATGTCGTTTATATGGATTTCAGTAAGGCGTTTGACAAAGTCCCTCATGGGAGGTTAGTTGAGAAGGTCAAGGCTCATGAGATACAAGGACAGGTAGCTAGATGGTTAAGTAATTGGCTTGGTAATAGAAGACAGAGAGTAATAGTGGAAGACTGTTTTTCTAGCTGGAGGTTGGTCACCAGTGGTGTGCAGCAGGGCTCGGTACTGGGACCTCTTCTATTTGTAACATATATAAATGACTTGGAAGAGGGAGCAAGTGGAGTGATCAGCAAGTTTGCAGACAATACAAAGATGGCTGGACTTGCGGACAGTGAGGAGCTTTGTCAGGCGATGCAGCAGGACATAGATAGGCTGGTAGCTTGGGCAGATAGGTGGTAGATGGAATTCAATCCTGATAAATGAGAGGTGATGCATTTTGGGAGAAAGAATGTAGAGGGGAGGTATATGATAAAGGGTAGACCTATTAAGAGTATAGAAACGCAGAGGGACCTGGGGGTGCAGGTGCACAAGTCTCTGAAGGTGAGAAAGCAGGTGGAGAAGGTTGTGAAGAAAGCATATGGTATGCTAGCCTTTATAGGAAGGGGTATAGAGTACAAGAGCTGGCCTTTAATGTTGCAGTTGTATAAGATGTTGGTTAGACCTCATTTGGAATACTGCGTCCAGTTCTGGTCGCCTTACTACCAGAAGGACGTGGAGACTCTGGGGAGAGTGCAGAAGAGGTTTACCAGGATGCTGCCTGGTATGGAAGGTCTGAGTTACGAGGAGAGGTTAGGCAAATTGGGACTGTTTTCCTTAGAAAGATGTAGACTTAGAGAAAATCTAATAGAGGTGTACAAGATTATGAGAGGTATAGATAGAGTAAACAGGGTTAAGCTTTTTCCAAGAATGGACTCAAATAGTCACGGGCTCAGGGTGAGGGATGTATAATTTGGATGCTGGAGCGAGTTTTTTCACACAGAGGGTGGTGGAGGTATGGAATGCGCTGCCAAGTAAAGTGGTGGAGGCGGCACTCTGGACTTATTTAAGAAATACTTAGATGGGCACACGAACAGAATGGGAATGAAAGGGTATAGAAAACTGTTTTAAAGTGGGGATCATGAGTCTTGGGAGTCCTTGAGAAGTGTGTAAATAGGTGATGATATTGATGTACTTGTTTTTATCCTACAGGTGCTTTGGTCCACCTTGTTGTCTAATGAGGGGCATACACGTGATGGGTTGTGAGAGGGCTGCTCTTGGATTTTTTTGAGAGTATCCTAGTGCTTCATGTTGTTAGTGTATGCTTGACCTGGACCATTTGATGGGCAACACTTCAGCTCAGTGACTTTCGCTGTGCTATGCAGATACATGGATTTGGGCCTGTTTCTGTGGGAATTTGCACATCCTCCCTGTGCTTGCGTAGTTTTTCTCTGGGTGCTCCGGTTTCCTCCCACATCCCAAAGATGTTCTCTTAGGCCAACTGGCAAAACAAATTCTCCCTAAATTGTCTCAAATTTGGTTTGTAATCCATAGATTTATAAACATAGACAGGGATCACGGGTAGAAGTGCGAACATCAAGGTGGCGGCGCCGGCTCGTTGGGCTGAAGGGCCTGTTTCCTGTGCTGTTTTGTTCTTTGTTCTTA
Organism: Sphyrna mokarran; assembly: GCA_024679065.1. Lineage (NCBI taxonomy): Eukaryota > Metazoa > Chordata > Chondrichthyes > Carcharhiniformes > Carcharhinidae > Sphyrna > Sphyrna mokarran. The sequence continues at coordinate 78,482,844 of JAGIQG010000001.1, read as the reverse complement.
AAAGAAACACTGCCTGTCAATGTTCAATACAGTGATAAGTAAGTAAGCTAACAAATTAGACTGCTCATTTGAAACTTATTCATAAAAATGCACAATGTATTTGTTTTGAAAGATAGCAAGGTGAATTTTTATTGCCTTCTCTTTCTGAGATTTGCTCACTGCCCAGTGAGTCAGAAATAAATTGTAATGTGGTCCCTCATGTGACAAGTTGAACACCGCTACTCTAACTCAAATACAATGGACACTGCCATATTCATATCATGTGAACTAGCAAGTTAAATATGAAGTAATAAAGAATAATAGCAAAAGTGGGCACTAGTCTACACAAAAAATGGAGTTGAGATGTCAGGTGGCCTTTCCTTTCCTGCCAAATACACATCGAAGTACAAGATGCTCTGAGGCAAAGTATCACAGCGGGCAGAAAAAGTGGCATTGAAACTGTTGGGCCCAATTAACTCTCTGCTGTATTGTTAGCAACTTAGGCAAAAATTCTAAGGAACAGGCACAGAGAATTGATAAATAGATTCAAATTTATTATAATGGACTTCCTGACATTCAGCTTCAGGTATCTGTTGCATCATTAGCAGGGGACCGAGACTTTAACAGCACATCTGTTCATCGGCGTGAAATGTGATTTGGATATCTTCCTGGGTTTTCCATTCATGTTGCCATTTATGCTCAATGCGAATGGGCGCACAATACCTCAGCCTAGGTTCCGACAAGGAGATTTAATAAGGCACACTTGGAGCAAATAGAACTGAAGCATCCAGACCAGAAGAGGGAAGGGACCCTGCTTAAGATACAACAGTAAGCAGAGACTTGGACTGGCTTTGATATTCCATCTTAACTGGATTAGAATAAAAGAAATCTGCTTCAAAGTACTTTTTTATAATATGCTATCCTTGGTCAATCAGGAAGCAAAAATAAAAGTGCAGCCATCTCGGTCATCTCTCTCTTATCCATAACAATGACCATTCTTACTTTCATTCATGAAGCAAAACACCATAAGACAGTTAAAACAAATTCAGTACAGTAAATTTAAATCCCTAAAGATGTTGAGTGAAATGTTTAAAATTGTGTTCTGGCAGTGAAAAGAAAACTTCTTTAGGGTTTGTTTCTCCAAGCAAATGTTACAGAGGCAACTGTGTGGTTTGAAGCTTGAAAATGTCTCCTGCTGCAATCATAGAATCAAATGATAATACAGAACAGAACAAAGCAATGTGGCCTATTGCTAGTTCCTTCAAATAGCAATCCATTTAGTCTGCTCCTTAGTTCCTTCCCAAAATCCCCGCAAGTTTTATTTCTGCAAGTACTAATTCAAATCCCACCAAAATCTATATCCATCACCAGTGGCAATGCATCCCAAACCTTACACTTTGCATCAGATGGTTTGTTTTTGTGGTGTCTCTTGTTCTTTTACCAGACGTGATGAGGGTGATTTTCTGTCTGCATTCATCATAACTGCAAAGGGTGCAAAATCTCCCGAGAATTGGAAAATAAAATTCTCGTAGGTGAGATCTTATTTTTTGATATTCCTACTTCTGCCTGATGACCTCATTTCAATAAGTTTTAATAAATTAGAATATAATTAAAGGGCATCCCCACATGTTCCCTAACATTAAGAATTACCCCTCACCAAAGTGATACCACGGTGGTGTGATTTGCAACATATTTAAAAAGGTGAGGCATTCGAACGGAATCCACTAGGGGCACAAAGGTAAGTATATCCTAAGGTGGGAGAGGGACCAGGTAATGCACTGGCACCTTGGCACTGCCTCCTGGCATTACCCATTCTACCTTAACCAACCTTCAGATAGGGTGAGATCCAGGCAGCGCATCTGACTGTAAGGCCCATCCATGAGAGGTCAGAATGAAGATCATGCCCACTTTTGTTACTGCTCCAGTTGCTGTAAAGCAGGTAAGTTTAAAGGTGCCATTGAAAATGGCAGATCAGGGAGAAGATGAGTGTTTAAGGTAAGAGGACAGAATTTGGGGAGGTTGGTGGGATAGGGGGATTTGTACGATTTTTGACATTGAGAGTTTGGACATTGGGAAGGGGTGTGAGGGCTGGACATGAGGGCGTCAGACATTAGCTGAGTAAAGATGGACTTGACTCAAGGTTCAGGTCATGGTTGAGAGTTGAGCCTATGGGTTGGGGAAAGGATAGTCCTATGCAGGTGATTGGAGGGGTGAGAGAAAGCCATGGGAGATCCTGGGGGTGGGGAATACTATGAGGGATGGTTAAAATTAAAGTAAAAGTTTATTTATTAGTCTCAGTAAGCTTACATTAACACTGCAGTGAAGTTACTGTGAAAATCCCCTTGTTACCACACTCCGGCACCTCCAGGTGCACAGTGGGAGAATTTAGCATGGCCAATGCACCTAACCAGCACATCTTTCAGACTATAGGAGGAAACCAGAGCACCTGAAAGAAACCCATGCAGACACAGGGACAACTTGCAAACTCCGCACAGATAGTGACCCAAGCAGGAATTGATTCCAGGTCTCTGGCACTGTGAAGCAGCAGTGTTAAACACTGTGCCGCCATGCCAGGGGTGGGGTTCCCTGAGAAGTTGGTGGGGGCTGGAAGTCTTGTGAGAGGATTATTCTGAGTTGCTAAATTAGTTACACAGATGTTAGAAGGTCGCAGAAGTTAATAATTTAAATCACATTTTGTAAGATGTAAGAGGCTCAGACTGAGGTCAGTCTAGACATCAACAGAGTTGGGTCAAGACCGAGAATTGAATTTTGCCTTTTTTTTGGCAAACTGTCATTCCAACAGAAAAGGTGGAGGGAAGCCCATTGACAGTGTTGGCGAGTTTTCCCACCAAATTTTTAAACATGTTGTCGAGAAAGGAAAGGGACGTCATGCTGGTGGATAGATTTTGATGGAGCAACTGAGGTCTTTAAAAAATACTTCAGCAGTGCATTTGATAAGGTCCCCAATGCAAAACTTCTTGAGAAGGTGAGAGGGCATGGGATCCAAGGGCCTTTGGCCTTGTGGATCCAGAACTAGCTTGCGTACAGAAGGCAGAGAGTGGTTGTGGATGGGTCTTATTCTGCATGGAGGTCAGTCACCAGTGGAGTGCCCCAGGGATCTGTTCTGGGACACTTGCTGTTTGTTATTTTCATAAATGACCTGGATGAGAAAGTGGAGGGATAGGTTAGTCAGTTCACTGATGATATGAAGGTTGGTGGTGTTGTGGATAGTTTGGAGGGTTGTCAGAAGTTGCAGCGAGACATAGATAGGATGCAAGACTGGGCAGAGAAGTGGCAGATGGACTTCAATGTGGATAAATGTGTAGTGGTCCATTTTGGCAGGACCAACGGGATGAAGGAGTATAGTATCAAGGGTAGGAGTCTTAGCAGTGTTGAGGAGCAGAAGGACCTTGGGTCTGGGTCCATAGGACTCTTAAATTGGCTTCACAGGTGGAGGGTGTGGTTAAGAAGGTGTACTGGCCTCCATTAATCGAAGGACTGAGTTTAGGAGTTGGGAAGTAATGCTGCAACTTTATAAAACCCTTGTCAGACCCCACTTGGAGTATTGTGTGCAGTTCTGGTCGCCTCACTACAGGAAGGATGTGGAAGCTATTGAGAGGGTGCAGAGGAGATTTACAAGGATGGCGCCTGGATTAGGAGGCATGCCTTATGAAGATAGGTTAAGGGAGCTAGATCTCTTCTCCCTGATAGAGGTTTATAAAATATTGAGAGGCATAGATAGGGTGGATTCTCGGAGGCTATTTCCCAGGGCTGAAATGGTCGCTACGAGAGGACACAGATTTAAGGTGCTGGGGAGCAAGCACAGAGGAGATGTTAGGGGTAAGTTTTTCACTCAGCAGGTGGTGAGTGAGTGGAATTGATTGCTGTCGATGGTGGTAGAGGCGAACTTGCTGGGGCCTTTTAAAAGACTTCTGGATGAGTACATAGGATTTAATGAAATTGGGAGTTACAGAGAGTTCTATGGCCTGGTAGGTTTGGGTATGAGTAGCACAACTTGTGGGCCAAAGGGCCTGTTTGTGCTGCAGTTTCTATGTTTTATGTGCTATATTCTATAAAATCAAGGTGACTTTCTCAAAGAACATAGAAAGATATAAATTGAAAAAAAATCTTGCCCATATAATGCCTCCCCTACTGCAGCGACCACAGTACCTCCCCCAATGGAACTCCACCTCCATCAACACTGAGCCACCTCATGGAAATAGAATCTCTCAGTGCAACCCTCCCCCACACAATACCTTCCCCCACATTCCCATCCACATCTCCAACACTGTCTAGACATTTCCCAGACATGACATCTGTCACTGTCTGGGCAATGTCAGGGGACAGTGCCAGGGCAGTACCAAGGGAAAGTGCTTAGCAATGCCAGGGTACTATGCAGGCATGACCCTCCTCCGTCTGGGGCTGTACTTACCTGTGTATCACCAATGGATTTTGCTCACTAGATTGTATCGTGGGGAGTCTGTCGTGATTCACATTGGTGAGTCCTCACACCTTATGGACAATTCAATGGAAAGAGAAGGTGACATTTAAGTTGATGCAAATGGGGATCCTGATCCATCTTATAAGAGGCATTTTGGAGCCCCAGCATGATTCTCCACATTCTCCACTATTTCTGTGTCCTGAAAACAGGAGCAGAAGCTTTCCCCCAGATTGAAAGCTTCTCCATACCTGTACCCTCTAACTATAAATATGTATATATTCATGAGTTTGGTCTGTTCAAAGCAGGAATCTTCATGCACTATACATTGCAAATTCCAATTAGGAGCATCAGATCATTGTATCACCATGTTGGTAACTTCAGCAAGTTTCTGGACACAATGGGCATCCTGCACTGTTGGAAATGTGGGAGTACAGAATTAACCCTACAGTGCCACAATTGATTAGCATTATAAAGCCCACTGATAAATATCCAGACCAGTTGCAGGCATTTCATGGTTTAATATATCAATACATGTATCAGTATTTTGCGGTTCATGTATTTCCGAGAGCTGAGGAAGTGAAGAATGAATATAACGATACACAATGACTAATGACTATTTGTATTTTTCATCTTGCAAAGTAGGTATGCAAAATTATCCCTATCTATTTATTTCCATACAGATGTTTTATTTTCACCCTGAAAGTAACATATTGTTTATTGTGAGTCCTGCAGGCTTTTGAAATACGGGCCCACCTCCAAAGGCACTGTACACAAATAGTCAAGGCCAAATTGGATTTCCCTGGTCATATAAGGGTGAGTATGATTAAGGATTCACTTCTGCAGATGGGGAGAAGATAAATCAAAGGTTTAGAGGTAGAAGGTGGGGAAGGGGATGGCAAGATAAGTAAGAATGGGAGAGGAGTGGAGGCAGTGAAGGAAGGATTGTGGAATAGAAAATATGGGAATGGAGAGGTAAGGGAGTGAGAGATTGAAGAAAAGGAGGGAAAGACAAAAAGGTAATGGAAAGGAAGGGGGTAAAGCGAGAGGACAGCTGAACTTTGGCAACATAGGGGGGATTTTCTGATCAAGATTTGAAAGGAATAAAAAAAAAGTGAATTTAAGAGCAGAACCAGGTAGTCAAAAGACTGTAAGAAAGAATAAGTTTACACGCCTTAACAAAGCATAAGCAGCTATTTGAATGAGTACAGTTGGGTACTACTACTATTGGTTATAATTGTTAATATATCATTCTGTGATTCATTGCTCATAAGGAATATATTCAATAAAACAAGGAGTGGAGAAGAAGGGCTCCAGTTGATGTTGTTTGATATTAAAAGGATTAATTCAACTTAAAGATGTAAAACATGGCAGGAGAGCACCAAACCCTAATCTGCTTTTCTTGCTGTGTGTGGGAGAGCAGGAATGTTTCTAGTTCCCAGAACCAGCACATGTGCAGGAAATGTTTCCAGCTGCAGCTCCTAGAAACCCAAGTTTCAGGGCTGGATTGGTGTCTGGGGACACTGTGGAGCGTCTGCAAGGTGGAAAGTATGGTGGGTAGCACATATAGAGAGGTGGTCACACCACAGGCTCAGGTTCCAAAGGCAGGAAGAGAATGGGTGACTACTGGGCAGAGCAGGAAGACAAAGCAGGCAGTGCCAGAATTTCCTGTGGCCATTCCCCTTCAAAACAGATGTACTGTTTTGGAAACAACGGGGATAACAGAGCATCCAAATTCATAGCACCAGGGATGGCTCTGCTGCACAGGGGACACGCAAAAGTTGTAGAAATGCAGTAGTCATAGGGGATTCAATTGTGAGGGGAATCATTTCTGTGGCCGCAAAAGAGACTCCAGAAAGATACGTTGCCTCTCTGGTGCTAGATCCAAGGATGTCTCGGAGTAGCTGCAGGACAATCTGAAGGGGGCGGATGAACAGACAGTTGTCACGGTGCACATTGGCATAAATGACTTAAGTTAAAAAAAGGAATGAGATCCTACAAGTAGAGTATAGGAAGTTAGGAAGCAAGCTGAAAAGTTGGACCTCAAAAAATCTTAAGGTTGCTACCAATGCTATGTGCCAGTCGGAATAGTAACAGCAAGATACACAACATACACACATGGCTAAAAACAAGGCGTGAAGAGAGTGCTTCAGATTCCTGAGCATTGAAACTGGTTCTGGGGGAGGTGGGACCAATACAAACTGGATGGATTACATCTGGGCAGGACTGGGACTGACATCCTTGGGGCAGTACCTGCTAGAGTGATTGAGGAAAGATTTAAACTAATATGGCATGAGATGGGAACCTATGTAAGGATTCAGAGCAGGAGGAAAAAAGAATAAGAGAAAAAGACAGCAAGGAGAATAAGAAAAGTGATAGGCAGAGCAATCAAGGGCCTGAATCAGCTGAATCACAATAAAAATTGGTAGGAATGGGACAAGGAACATTAAAAGGACTAGCCTTATGATTTTGTACACTTCAAGCAATGGAAATAGAATGAATGAATTGGTTTCACAGGTAGATATAAAGGGATACAATAGAGAAGAAATTAAGGAAATTAAGGATGAAATAGTGACCAAGGACGGAAACTAAACATTGAAGGCTATTCAGTGTTTAGGAAGGACTAATAGAAAAGAAAAGGTGGTGGAGTTATATTATTGACTAAAGAACATATTGATTACAATATTGAAGAAAGATATTATCACCAATGATGTGGAATCTGTATGTGTTGAGTTAAGAAATATCAAGGGACAAAAACATTAGTGGGGATAGCATACAGACCACCAAACTGTAGGGGTTTATGGTGGGAAAAGCATTAGATAGGAAATCAGAGAAGCATGTGTTAGAGGAACATCTGTGATTATGAGTGACTTTAATCTGCACATAGATTAGGCGAATCAAATTAGTTACAGCACAATAGAGGAGGAATATCTAGAATGTATACAAGATAGTTTCTGGAGCAATACGTTGAGGAATCAAGAAGGGAACAGGCCAAATTGGATTGGATGCTGTGCAATGAGAAGGATTAATTGGCAATCTAGTTGTCAGAGAACCCTTAGAAATGAGTGATCATAATATGATCGAATTCTTTATCAAAGTGGATAGTGAAGTAGTTGACTGAGAACAGGATCCTGAATCTCATTAAGGTAATTATGATGGTAACAGGCATGAGTTAGCTATGATGGATTGGAAAACATTACTGAAAGGAAAGACAGTGGACAGGCAATGATAGGCATTCAAGGAGCAAATAGGTGAACTCCAAAAATTGTTTATTCCTGTTTGGCACATGAGTGGCAAAGAACTGTGGCCAAACCATGGTTTACAAAGAAGATTAGAGATAATATAAAATTTAAAGAAAAAGCATACAAATTGACAAGAAAAAAACAACAGATCTAACAACTGGGAATAGTTTAACGTTCAGCAAAGGCAGACCAAGGGATTGATTAAGAAGGGAAAAACAGAATATGAAAGTAAGATGATGGTGAACGTAAAGACTGACTGGAAAGGTTTCTACATGTATGTAAAGAGAAAAAGGTTGACAAAAATGAATGTAGACCTCTTATACTCAGAAATGGGGGAATTCATAATGGGGAACAAAGAAATGGCTGAGGAATTAAATTCATACTTTGCTTCTATATTCATAAAAGAAGACATGACTATTGTATCAATTTTGGAGAAAGACAAGTTTAAGTGAGGAAGTGGAGGAAATCAGTATTAATAGAGAAATGATTTTGGGGAAATTAATGTGATAAAAAGCGGATAATTCTTCAGAACAGAAGTACTTAAGGGAATGGCCCTAGAAATAATAGATTCATTGATGGTCATGTTGCAAAATTCTTTGGATGCTGGAATGGTTCCTATAGATTAGATCAGTCACGAATTTGTGTTGCAGCTGGTGAGGTCAGATCTGGAGTATTGTTTTGGTCTTCTTACTTGAGAAACAATACACTGGAATTGGAGGGGGATCAGAGGAGATTCACTAGTTAATTCCATAGTTGAGAAAGGTGGCTTATGAAGAGAGGCTGAGTAGGCTGAAGTACACTCATTGGAATTCAGAAGAATGAAGGGAGATTTTATAGAAACATATAAGATTATGAAAGGAACAGATAAGATAGAAGCAGGAAAGTTGTTTCCTACAGGTGAAACTAGAACTCAGGGGCATAGGTTCAAAATAAGGAGAAGCAAATTTAGGACTGAGTTGAGGAAGAACTTGTTCACAAAAAGGGTTGTGAATCTATTGAATTCCCTGCCCAGTAAAGCAGTTGAGGCTACCTCATTGAATGTTTTTAAGGCAAGGATAGATAAATTTTGAACAGTTAAGGAATTAAGGATAATGGTGGGCTGGCGAGTAAGTGGAGTTGAGTCCACAAAAAGATCAGCTATGATTTTATTGAGTGCAGGAGCAGGGTCAAGGGGCCAGATGGCCTACTCCTACTCCTAGTTCTTATGTTCTTACGTTCTTAGTGGGGTATTGTAGGGATCTGTGCTCGGACCCCACATTATATGTTAATAATTTGGACAAGAGAACTAAATGTTTCATGCATCAGTCATTGGAAATAAGCATACAGGTACAGTAGACGGTAACGAATGCAAGTAGTATGTTGGCCTTCATACTGAAAGGATTTGAGTCTCGGAATAAGAATGATTTACTGCAACTATATAGGGTATTAGTGAGGCCAAATCTGGAATATAGTGTTCCGTTTTGGTGTCCTTATCTGAGGAAGGATGTCCTTGCTTAAGAGGGAGTGCAGCAAAGATTTACTAGGCTGGTTCCTGGGATAGCAGGTCTATCATATGAGGAGAGACTAAGTCAGTTAAAATCATATTCATTGGAGTTTAAAAGACTGAGAGGGGATCTCAGAAACTTATAAAATTTTAACAGGGATTAGGCAGAGTAGATTCAGAAGGAATGTTCCTGATCGTGGGGAGCCCAGAACTCGGGGATCATAGTTGAAGATAAGGGGTAACCTTTCAGGACTGAGGTAAGGAGAAATTTCTTCACCCAGAGTGGTAAATCTGTGGAATTTACTTCTACAGAAAGTAGTTGAGGCAAAAACATTGTGCGATTTCAAGAAGAAATTAGATAAAGCTCTTGGAACTAATAGGGTCAAGGGTTGGATGGGGAAGGAAGGATCAGGATGTTGAATTTGATGATCATAATAAATGACAGAGCTGGCTTGAAATGACCTATTCCTGTTTTTATTTTTGTATGTTTCTATGTAAGTAACAAAAAGATCCCCTTAAGTTGCAAAAATGCATTTAAAGACAACTCAAATCTCTTTCATTCATAGCTTCCCTTGCTATTGCAAACAACTGCACAGAAGTAGAGACAGGTGAAAATCTTACTTGATTATCATTAATAATCAATTCCATGGGCTGGATTCTCCAATCTTACTGCAGTGAATGGAAGTTTGGCTGAGTGTCAAATTTTCTTTTCTCTCTGGCTGCAGTGACAGGGCATGACTGGCTGGAGAACTCCAGCCCATATTTTAGTATCATGTTTATGACCTGAACAAAGCTGACAATTGAAAGGATTACCGACACTTAAACCCACTAAAGACGGAACAGCACTATATTACAGCTCAGAAAGAAAATTAAGCAGGACCTGCTCTCTCAGTTCAGTGCTCCTTCTCTGCCTCTCATACAGTGGATGCCCCTCTCTTCCCCTTTCTTCTCCCCTACAATCTACCGGTCTTGCCTTCACTCTGTCTCTCCCTCCATTCTATTTTCCCCTCCCCTTTCCCCTTCATCTTCCCCTCCCCTTCCTCCACCTTCTGGCACTCCTTTCTCCCTCTCTCTCCTCATCCCTCTTTCTCCCTTCCTTCCTCTTCCCCTCTTCCTTTGCTGATACAAAAGTGAAAAAGAAAAGACCCAAACAAATTGGAAGCTCCACAGAGTCTGTTAAACTGCTGCGATGGCCAAGACAAAGAAGGGTACTTTGGGAATAAAAATGCAGAATGTGAAGCTGTACATTTTTTTTAAAAGTAGTTTCACAAACATGAAGAGTGGGAGAAATGATCCCCAGTCGCTTAAACCAGTAAATTCAGTAGGAAAACAGCTTGAAACCAAATTTAATGGTCCCAGTTAATCGCCAGTATGCATTAATGAGGAAGAAAATAAATAAACAAATGCACTTGACCACCTGTTTCCATTCATCCTTTAGACTGAATCTATTTATACATTGCTTTGATAGAGTATTCATTAATAAACAGATTCATTCAGCAAAACACTATTTGCAGCATGAGAAAGCCAGATGTTCAGGGATATTCTGGTGCACTTCAAGTCCGTGCATTTTTCACACAATTGTTTCGCCTCATTATTTTGTTTTCCCTCTGTGTGTTTTTCCTTTTCACATTTAAGTTGAGTGAGTGTGCAGCCTCCGCGTGTCATCTGTATCCATAGGACTAATGTCTCACATCAACAAAAGATGGCTGACTTCCTGTTCCTGTGCAGCTGTTGTTTGCAAGTGAAGCTTTTCTGTCAGCAAGATTTTAATCATTGAAGCTTACTGTATTCAATTACATTCTACTGATTTAGCAATAATTACCTGCCATCATGGAATGTTTTTTATAAATCAGCTTTGAAACTATTCCATACATGTCCAAGTTACTAGACGTAAAACAATGTCTATCATTCAAAAAGCTATATGGGACAATGAGACAAATAAAATTGATATGATTTACTGAGCAACAAGTAAAGCAGGCAGTCAGTAACCATGCTACGTTAGTTCTTCCTTGATGCTCTCCCTGGCTGGTTAATGTCCTATAACTACAAAGCTAAAAAGAAAAAGAACTGCCATTCCACTGAGGAGGCTTCATGCCAGTCCATATCTAACAATCGGCTCTGTAAACTCTGCTCACAGTTTGACAGCTGACAATTTTTGCCATAGGAACTGAAATGATTTACAACATTCTAAACAAAACAACCCACAACTTTCTAAAGAAAATTTAATTAGCCTCACCTCTCAATGTTAATGGATCCTTTAAAAACAAATCCAGCCTGAAGATCTAGATCAGGTGGGGATTTTCTGGCCTCCCCCTGACAAGATTCTTGTGGTGAGAGGCAGCACGTCGTTCACCAGCAGCGGGAATTTCTGGCCCCGCCAATGAAATGGGATTTCTCATTTACTGCACCCCATTCCATAGGGAAACATTGGGTGAGGGTATGCCATCAGTGGGACCAGAAGATCGAGCTGGCATGAACAGCTTGAAAATTCCATACCACGTATTTGCCAAAAACTTAACAGTTCTTCTTAGGCCATATCACATCTGTATCAAGTTTCATTTAAATCCATCCATTATCTTTTGAGGAACATTGTTTACAGACTAACTGGGGTGAAAACATTACCTTCTAGTGGTGAAGATAGTAACAGTGAAGTTTTAGTATTTTACATATCCTTCCAGTTCCCAATGTTATGATGCATCAGATACATTCCTGATCTCTGCTTATAAGTTTTTGAAAAATACTGAATACATTTTTGGTTTTAATTGCAGAAAGTAACAAATTCCAAGGAATAATCCAAGTGACTGCATTCTTATGCAATGAACACTTCATGTAAATATTCTCACCCAAGCAAATGTGTCACATAACTAGCTTGTAGAGTATGAAAAGGTTGTATTTCACATTGATGTTGAGATTGACACCAAACAGCACACTGACCTTTTTGTAACCTCCACACTTGATAATATTGCAAAAACATTGTTGAGTGTGCCTCCGTCTTTGCCTAATAGAGAACATTTGCTGTTATAGCACACAAATGTTGCCAGTATAATTTGAATGTGGTATAAACAAAATAATGTGGCTTTCCCATTGCTAATGCCTGTTAAACGAGTATGAAGTAGAACTAAATCAATTAAAAAAGGAGTACAAACCCAATTAGAAAACAACAAAGCAACAGCTCAGGCTAGCTGCAACAAACCTCCGGAACCTCACAAGCAGGAAGAGGTGGCAAAATTTTTCCTTTCTCAGAAGATGCTTTCAGATATTTTGACTTACTAGAAACTCCAGTGCAGGGCTGTACAGTATATTGTAGGATGAACTTGCAGTCAAATTCCTCCACAGGCAAGGTATCATTTTGGTGTTGGTGAAAGCGACAACCTCCTTTAACAACTAAAGCTTTGAAACTATTTCAGATTGTCACTGAGACAGTCAACAACATCAGCCAAATGACATCGATATGTAAAACAAAGGATCAAAACTGCTGCTGTGAACAAAAGTTCTGTACCCAAGGCCTGACAATTCCAGTACATTATATCTTAAATGAGAGTACACCAGAAATAGAATCAAGTCTAGGAAACAGTCATTGGAAATTTTGCAGGGCTAGCTGGGGGAAAGAGGCCTCTGTCCAGCTCAAGTGTGACTTTTGATGTAGCAGGAAGTCTTTTTCTTTTGAAAGTTCCTGCATTCCAAAGCTTTAGTAGAAGCCAGTATGTGGCAAATGATATTAGGTGCCATTAAACTAGGAGGACTTTCCGAACAACTAATGCTGGTGTGGGCCATCAAGCTGGGAACGTAGACCATAATTTATCTTTGAAATTGCTTTAATATTTCCCGTTTACCCAAGGGGCATGAAATGAAGAAGCACCAGCAGGTTGTTAAGAAATGTGAACTTACCTTGTTCTGGGCAGAGACTGAGGATTCCATTCCTGACAGCATCAGTGCATGTACACTCACAATAGGCTGACAGGCTATGCATGCTCAATGTTCTTTTGATAGTTCAGAAATCAGGCTCTAATGACGCAAAAATAACAATCATAGGATCCAATTTTGCACCATAACAAAGGGATCCCAGGATAGAGAGAGAGAATCCAGGGGGAAGAAGAGGGAAAGGTTCTAGAAAGAGAACACTGGAGAAGATGCCACCAGTAGGAATCACTGGGGATAAAAGCCGCTGTGTTGGGAAATGGGAGAAGAGGCTTCAGACAGGAAAAGTGCTACTATTGACCTGCCCCAGGTACAGGAGAAACCTGAAGAGCTGAAAAGACAGTGGTGGGGCATTGACTTTGTGTTGCAAACCACTGGAGCAAAAACACTTCGGAACATTGTGTTCCATGTGGCGTGGCTGAAGAGGTGGAATTATGTCTGTGAATTTGTGCTTGTGTGCAGCTTCAGTAAGTCAATGGGACACAAACAGGTTTTTAACAAGATTGTATAAGTCATTGCTGAGAAATCTGTGGGATCTCTGGTTATAAGTGCCTTTTATTCTGCAGTGTAGTATATTCGACTACAGTTAACACTCATGTAAATCATGTTAACTCGAATGTTATGTATTAGATATTGTACATTGTTTTATTTTGCTGAATTTGTATAAAGTTTATTTTGTTTCTTTAAACCATCGGATCTTGTGGTTTTATTCTGACCTGGGATTTTGAACTTCAGCCCAAATTTTTGCCATGATGGAGAGGGGACATGGCCAAGTATCACATATCCCATGCCTGAACACAGTATTTATGTTGTGAGACGGAAATTCGACCAAGGTTTGCACATACAAAATTTACAGAGGCAGATGGCCTCTATTTAATCATCATCTGCCTCCACTAAAGTGATGCTTTGGTAATGAAGAAGTATGAAATCTAACACTTGCAGATTCGGCTAGGTAATACCTAGTCTGAATTTGATGGATTTGTTTGGGTAGTTAGGGCATACTTTTGGAGAGGTATAGTAACTCTTTGGATATGATCCCTGGTATACCTGTTAGAGAGGTAAGGCACCCATTGAGATAGGTAAGGCATTTTTGGGAGGGGTAATGTACCCATTGAGATAAGTAAGGCAATCTTTCAAACTGTCAAAAATAAACATGGTTGTGGGAAAAAGGTGCATGAACTCATTGGAGCTGTCAAAGCTGTCAAAGAACTGTCAAAACATATTTGAAGTGTCAAAATACATTGGAATGGTCAAAGCTGTAGGTTTAACTCTTTTGGGATTTAAATTTTACAAGAAGTACGGTATTAAAAAAATTTCTTGATATTTCATTCTGTCCGTTGACATAAACCAGAGCATTACCAATATAGGAATTGTGCTATAATGACTGATTTGACAAACTACCATTATCGCAGCAGCTGCTTGTTAAGTGAACACTTTGATTGACAGTTCCATCACTGTAGTCATAGAATAGAAATGTTTGTTTTCATGAGGGATTAATTGAAGTAATTTCTGCATTGCACTTTTATCAATTAAAGCAGATTTTTTTGTTCAAAATATTGATGTCAGCAAAAGACAAATAACATTATTTTATGCCAATATGCCTTGTAAGGTTTTCCCACGGTCATGCTAAGTGAATTGGCATGGAGTGGGTAAGGGAAAAGAGTTGGGGTGGCATGGGTTGGCATGCATTGGCGCTAAGATGACATAGTGGCTGTGAAGAGTGATGGGAATGTGGAGAACATAAGGAGGATGAGGAACATGGGTTAAGATAAGAGGGCATAGGTTGGCATTAGGGCTATGAGGGGCCACAGCCTGGCATACAGAGTATGAGGGATTATTGGACTGAATGGTTGGGCATGTGTTGACATGGGAGTATGAGAGGAGTGAGGAGCAAGATTTGGCATAGCTGGGACATGAGGAGTGTCAGGGAGTGAGAGCTAGAGGGCTGTTTTTTGTTATTAATTGTTTTTTAAAATTAAATGCAGAAAATGCCAGAGGGTGTCGCCAAGCCCTCCACCCAGCCCCCTTCATACCTGACAATCTGTTTCAGTCTGGGGACAATGGGCCAGACTTTTAATACTGCCTGACCTTTGGAATGAAAATTGGAATTGCAGGCTGCTATTTTCTAAAGGCTGCAAGCAGGAGTGAAAATTTGGGCCTTTGTTTACTTTAAACAAAAAATTACTGGTCCCTGATAGAACTGTAACACCGTACAAATGAAGGATAAACAATGCAGCTTGCAGCATAATGTTTAGTAATGCACAGTAATTCCTGGAAGTGTTTCATAATTGCCAGTGAGATTAAGTGTCATATATGCTTAGCAATTATATTAAAATAATGATGCATCTCTTGCCTTGGTGAGATCGTTGAACCCATTGCAGCATTGCTTTCATCTGTATGAATTGGTAAAGATGCTATTGATACTAATCATTACCTGCTCCCATTCCCCTTGGTTCATACAGCATCCTTAACTGCCTGACTGACTGCAAGAGAGTTTCAAAGATGCCACAGAAATATGTCATTATCTGCTTAGAAATACTACATCAATAATAGATTTACCACCCATCAGTGGGCAAACTCCCATTAGTTGCTGCTCACTGTAGCAAATCTTATAACACCAAGTGAAAGCCCAACAGGTTTATTTGGTAACACTAGCCACGAGCTTTTGGAGCACTGACCTTTCATCAATTAAGTAGGAGTTGTGTTCACAAACAGGGCATTTATGGACACTAACTCAATGTACAAGGTAATGGTTGGAATACGAGTCTTTACAGGTAATCAAGTCTTAAAGGTATAGGCAATGTGAGTGGAGAAAAGGTTAAGCACAGGTTAAACACAGATGTGTATTGTTTCAAGCCAGGATAGTTGATGAGATTTTGCAAGCCCAGACAAATTGTGGAGGTTACAGATAGTGTGATATGAACCCAAGATCCCGGTTGAGGTTGTCCTCATGTGTGCGGAGCTTGGTTATAAGTTTCTATTCAGCAACTCTGCTTTGTCGTGTGTGGTGAAGGCCAGACTCCCGAAAAATACTTAGGCTCTCTACATTGAAGATTAAATGAGGGCTTTTTCTGCTTTGCCTAACCTCAAGCCAAGCATATAAGATTCTGAGGAATCTTGGCAGTGTGGATGTGTACAGGATGTTTTGTTTTGTGGCAGAATCTAGAACTAGGGGTCACTGTTAAAAATAAGGGGCCACCTATTTAAGATAGAGGTAAAGGGAATTTTCTTCTCTGAGAGTTGTGAGTTTTTGGAACTCATTTGATTTGATTTATTATTGTCACATGTATTATTATACAATGAAAAGTATTGTTTCTTGTGTGCTATACAGACAACTCTGCTTCAAAAGGCAGTGGAAGCAGAGTATTTGGATATTTTTAAGATAGAGTTCAATAGATTCTTGAATAATAATGGGGGGTGAAAGGTTATTTGGGATGGGCAGGAATGTAGGGTTAAAGTTACAAGCAGATCAGTTATGAGCTTATTGAATGATGAAGCAGACGCAAGGAATCAAATGGCCTACTTCTACTCCTAATTCATAATAATGTAAGTGCATGCCCAACCTTTACTAATATATTAGTAAGTGATAATAGCTTCTTGTATATTGCTGACCATTCTGACATAGCTTATATTTATTTCCTTGTCATTATGAAAAATTTCTTTGCATATGGTAGCTTTGTGAAATTTTCAATGGTCTGCTTGAGGCTGGAGGGGAAGACAAAAGTTGAGTAACTCATTAGAAGCATTTTAAAATTCATTTAACCATTGTATTCTAACTGTGTTTATTTTGAACTTTATTTGAATCCTAATTCTTCTGCCGCATGTTCAAACAAGTCAAATTATCAGCTATTTCTTCAGTTGGAAGGAGTGTTCATAATGTGATTCAACAGCTTGACAATCAGCTTGTGAATCCTTCTGACATTTTCCCACTATTTCCCGAAGGGAAAAAGGTCCTGTGTGAAGACATACAACAAAGATCATCCTAATTACCACATACTTCAAAAAATATCCAAAGACACTGCTTCCACCGCTGCTTAAGGAAGAGAGTTCCCTAAGACTCATGACTTCCTGAACAAAACAAATTCTCTGTCTTAAATGGGAGGGTATCAGAGCAGAGGGACCTGGGTATGTATGTGCATAAGTTATTGAAAATGGCCGGATAGGTTCAGAATATGATTAATGAAGCATACAGTGTCCTAGGTTTTATTAAATGGGCATAAAGTGCAAGAGCATGGAGGTTATGTTAAACTTACACAGGACACTAATTTGACTTCAGCTGGAATATTGTGTCCAGTTCCATTCAGAATTGTTCAGGCCTGTTCCTGTACTGTATTTTTCTTTGTTCTTTTTAAACTGGTAATCAAGCTCTTTACTGCATGTCACACCCACTCCCTGACAATTTCAGCAACTTTAAATAGCACAGGAAAATGACAGCTATTTTACAAACTCAGCAGTTGCCAGTGAAAACTGATCAGCAATTGACCTGTGAGTAGTTGATGATCTCTTTAAAGGCGGGAGTAACCATGACTCTCTTAAGGAGGACCCTCTTGGGGGGACTCGCTTGAGGTTTCTGGTTATTCCCTCGGGAGTAGCTATGACTCTCTTAAGGAGGACTCTCTTGGGGGGACTGTCTTGAGGTTTCTTGGTTACTTTAGCTGTGCGTGTCTTGTTGTTTCTGCCGCACAGTGAGCTGCGCCTCCACGTCGGTCCCGCCGGGCAACGTCACCGCCCCTCCATCGTGGTGGCGGCTAAAGCAGCTGTCCCAGAATCGACGCGGAGTAGTTGTATGTCTGGATGCCCTGCCAGGCTGCAATTACAGACAGGTGGATAGATGGATTGGTAAGCCGAAAAAAAGGCGTTAAAAGCCACTCCCGTAACTGTGCGGGTCTTCTGGTTTCTACCCACACGGAGTCAATCCCTTCCGCGGGAGCCACCTGGTACCGTCTCCTTGGGCACAAGAGAGGGTATTCCGTGACTGGTCGAGAAACAAATAGCGGGGGCAATGCTTGCCAGGTCCATGACCACTACTTTCGACAACTTGGACTGCTGCCATCCAAGCGTGGTACCGCTGGAGTAGACTGTGGTGTGTACTGCGTAACTGTGGTATTCTTGGCGTTCTAGACCACAGTTAGTCATCCCTTACAGATGGTCCCGCAGGGAACACAGGCCTTCCAGCAGGCAGGTGAAGGTCTGGAGGAATTTGACTGGCCGAGAATAGCCAACACGCTTCTATGCCTAAACCCGGTAATCGGTCAAAGAAAAAAGTCTCGACAAGCTCCAGCTTGTCCCGGGGATAGTTGGTGAACCGCTGGCAGATGCGGTCACGGCTGTCTAGGTAGTAGAGGTACCTGCAACCCCCTACCCACACGATTCGGTACAGAGGGTGTGACGAACGAACCGAGCCTGGAGTGACTCGGAGAAGGGACGTAGTGCCCCATCTTGTCTCTGATGTTCACTACCAGAGGATGGCAACGACACCGATATCCACCCTAGGTGTCGAGGTACGTATGGGCAACACGTCAGCCCAGTGAGTAGCACTGTTGGTTGGCCGGCTACTTGGACCCAGGGTCGGTTCCCGACCTGGGCCTTGTGGCTGGGGGAGTTTGCACTTTCTCCCCGTTGTTTGTGTGGGTTTTCCCCGGGTACTCCGGTTTCCTCCCACATTCCCAAAAATGTGTTAACTAGGTTAATTGGCTATGACAAAATTGTCACGACACCTAATCTGGCTTCCCTGAATTCGGTCTAAACTTATCCCTTAAATTTCTAAATTACCTCCTCATGCAAGAGAGCCGAGCACCGACCACAAAGTACTGACAAATAGGCTCTAAATGCCCAATAAGATCAGGGAGGACGGTACCAGCTCACTACCCAGCTAATTAACACTCCTAGCAGGGTATCCAACCGAGCCACAATTGACATCAAGTAGACCCCGGCTGGGGCTCTGCGAGCCACAGATAAGGATCAAGCAGACCCCGGCTGGGGTTCTGCGTGCCACAATTGGTAAGATCAAGCAGACCCCGGCTGGGGCTCTGCTAGTGGTAACTCAAGATCAAAAAGACCCCGGCTGGGGATCTGCTAGTGGTAGACCAAAACGTCGACGAGCGACGTAAAGACTCGGAAAAGGCACTCATGCGAGTGTATTAAAATAGCATGGGTGGCTCATCCTTCTTGCTGCTCAATGCATGTTTAAAAGAGAAGGTTTGAAACCTATAGCCTAAAGTGGTAGTTTGGTGTCAAACACTGTAATTTCCTAACTATGTTAGGAATTGTGCATTTTAAACAAAAAGAAAAGATGTATCTTGCACATGTAAATTCAACCTAACAACAACAGATTTATTGACAATGCTGTGTCCTATACAGAGCATAAACTGAAACTAAAACAGCAATCTGTGCAACACCCTAATAACAGTGCCATCAGATCATGTGATCAGCTCTTAGAGCAATATGCAACCATTTAAATATCTAACAAACATACTGATTGATGTTACAATACACCCACTTTTCATACCCTTGATATATGTTCCCAATACGCAGATAAATGCCCTCATCAAAATGGAATTTGGCAGTACTGCACTAGAGGTGTGTGTGTCTTGCAGCAACACTATTTTGCATCCAAATGTTAAAGTTTTCTGCAGTGTTGAAAATTCAGGCAGAGCTAAATGTTGCAACTTGAAACTGTAAACATCTTTTGAATTCAGAGTTCAGCTTAAAGGCCAAATGTACACTGCAGCATTTTAACCATATATGTGAAGGAATGATCAAAGTTTGTACTGTACCAAGAGCTGGGAATGATGTCCAAATAAAACAAGAACAATTTGGTGCTTATGGAAGGCACTTACAAAATAATTGTTTAATTCTTGCACCCTCTGGTGACTACATTTGGAAAAATATAAATGCAGTTTTCCAGTGAGAAACCTATCTACTTTAAAGACAATGAATTTGTAAAATAGTGTAACCTGTAAAGTATCAGGTCAGTTGCCTGTTTTACATAACTTCACATTTTCCTTTCAATTGACTTTAAAATAGGAGAGATTAGTGACAGTAGCTGAACTGTTACAATCCATTTTACCTCTTGCCCAAGTCAAAACTTTCCCAGTTAAATAAATCAGTTCATTATTATAAGGATTTGGCTTTCACTTTCTCAGTCACCTTGACTCTTAATGGTCAAATCGTTCCAAATTTACAAAGTTATCTATGTAGACATGCAATCAGTCTCTTTTGATTGATCTTCATTCTTATTTACAATGACTGATAAATTATCCAGTAATGTACTTAACCGGAATAATTTTTTCATTTAAATATAATCATTTGTTAACATAGGAATGTTTACAGATTAGTATTAGGGAGATAGTTTATTTTATTTAGTTACAGGACAAATACTCCCAATCAAACTTTCATTGCTGCAATAACAAATCCCAAATGTATCTAACACAATCCCTGAACACATATGGATGATTAACTATTTAGAAAAGAAGCTAGGAGATGTGTCACTGACTCAGAAAATAATCCAGTTTAATAGTTATCATACCAGACATAAAACCATGCAGAATATGCTTCTGGGTTCCTCTTCCTGCTGGACGATGGGCCTTGTGCAGAATGCAGTTTATGGAACTGACCTGAAGCTGTGTTGATACTGTCAAGTAAGCACTGTGGAGAACAAACAGCATTAAAAGATACTATCAAGAGTAATAGGCAGTGTTAGGTGAAGACAGATAGGAGGAGCATAAATATCAGAACAGTGGGATTGGGTCGAATAGCCTGTTTCTATGCTGTAAATGTTAATTCAGGAAGAAGTGGCACATGTTTAATCAGTGTAATTCCTATCACATTCTTATATCCTAAGGCTTAAGATAAGAATAGCTACAAAATAACGTGAAAGTGAGGAATGGGCAAATAAGTTTATGTAGACGCAAAGGGATATTTGTGCCATTTTGGTTAACTCAGGATTCAGCATCGCCTGGTGCAGGAGTTGCATACAGGAATGGCAGTCTTTGCTGCATTTGTGGTAGGTGAAGACAGCAATCTCCGTTCTCTCTCAGCCCCTTTCTTGGCCAGCTGAGGTTTTGTTTCTGCTCACCTCTTCCAACACCCTTCCAAACAGTCAGCTTTCAGATGTCGAGGCAGCCAGTGACTGTCTCCCAGCTGTCAGCAACATGGTGGCACAGTGGTTAGTGCTGCTGTCTCACAGCACCAGGGACTCAGGTTCAATTCCCGACTTGGGTCATTGTGCAGAATCTGCATGTTCACCCTGTTTCTGCGTGGATTTCCTTCTGGGTGCTCTGGTTTCCTCCCACGGTCAGAAAGACATGCTGACTAGGTGCATTGGCCATGCTAACTCCTCCCTCAGTGCACCCAAAAAGGTGCCAGAATAGGAGATTTTCACAGCAACTTCATTGCAGTGTTCATGTAAGCCTACGTGTGACACTAACAAGTAAACTAAACAATGTCTGCAATCTTCATAACTTGCTTGTAAGAGAGGTTTGGACACCTAGGGTGTGATCCAATTGCCAATTCACTATCCAGAAGGTGAAGGTTCTTCCATCCAATGAATATGGCTGAGCCAGCACTGGCTTCATTGGCTTCAGTAAGAATTTAGCAACACCAATTTTAAATCCAACTGATTTATCTGATAGTAAATTTGCGAGCTTTCGACACTCTGTGTCTTCGTCAGGCAAATGCAGTGTTCTGGTCTGCAATAGCACACATATCAACACAGACAGTCACAGATTGCTGATTAGAATGCGAATCCTTACATCTAACCTGCTATTCAAGTGTTAAAGTGGCTAACAATGTGTGTGAAGGGAATCCTGAGCATTGGTTAGAGAATTGTGTATTTTCTCCAGACAGCACAGTAAGTGAGGTTTTTTGCTTCAACAGTGAGTTCATACTGATGGATTAGCGTACTTCAGGACCTCTGAGTTGGTGGCCATATACTGCCAAGATGTACTGAGGATACAACTGAAACAGTGAAGATGGAAACTAAGATGTGAATCTAATCTATTCAGTGAAATGATAGAACTGTAACTAAAGCGGATTTCACTAAATATGAAGAGTGAATTTGGAGCCAACTTGTGCTGTGTTGTTACTCCATTATTCTCCACTAGATGTCGCCATTAAATCATTCTTCAAGTTACACAATGAAACCAGTACTGGAATTTTGCAGATAGTCCATTAGGTAAAAATGGCATGTGCAATATCCATTTTATAGATATAAAAGAGGCACGCTGCATATCAATGCAGTAATGAGACAGCCTATATCTAATTGGCACAGGGTAGATTCCACAGCTAAATCTATAGGACCCAGTTTTTATAGAATATAGAACATAGAACATTACAGCGCAGAACAGGCCCTTCGGCCCTCGATGTTGCGCCGACCAATTATGAAAAAAGCAATGACCCTCCAAACTAAACCATTCCCTTCTCTTCCATAAACTTATCAACTAACCTCTTAAATGCAACCAAACTTGGCGCATCTACAACAGCCGCAGGCAGGGCATTCCACTCCCTAACCACTCTCTGGGTAAAGAACCTACCTCTGATATCCGTTCTATAACTATCACCCCTTAATTTAAAGCTGTGTCCCCTCGTGCTAGCTTTCTCCATCCTAGGAAAAAGGCTATCACTGTCCACCCTATCTAACCCTCTAATCATCTTATATGTTTCGATAAGGTCTCCTCTTAGCCGCCTCCTTTCTAACAAAAGGACATCCTGAGTATTACCTTATTGTGTCCAACAATGGTTGAAATATCTCTTGACATAACATGCCAGTCATACTCCCCTCAGGTCTTCAGTGACCTCTTCACCTGGCAGTTAAAACCTAGTTTTATAATTTTAAAAATAAACCCCTTTCTGTGTTCCAGCAGGAGAGGACTTCTTTTGTCTCAGGCATTCTGATCACTCTCAACACGCCCCAGCACTCCTCACTGTTGTACATCATTCCACACTCCAATCTCCTTTGGAATTACCTGGAGCTCAATGCTGGTGAGATAAGCAGCCTGATAATAATGTTTTCCTGTGAGTGCAGCTAATGCTGCAAGCACCTTGCTCCCAATCTGATGATGATGTCTGAGGACCAGCTATTTTGGTTTTTTGAAAGGATACCAAGAAGGCAGATGCAGGCAGTGCTGTTGATGCTATCTACATGGACTTTAGCAAGGCCTTTGACAAGTTGGTAGGTTGTTGCACAAGGTTAAATCTCACAGGATCCAGGGTGCAGTATCTAATTGGATACAAAATTGGCTTCTTGGCAGAAGCCAGTGGGTGGTAGGGGAGACTAAAACTAGAGGACATAGGTTTAAGATGAGAGGAGAGAGGTACAAAAATATCCAGAGGGGCATTTTTTTCACACAGAGGTTGATGAGTGTCTGGAACAAGCTGCCAGAGATGGTAGTAGAGGTGGGTACAGCTTTGTCTTTTAAAAAGCATTTAGATAGTTGCACGGGTACGATGGGTTTAGAGGAATATGGGCCAAATGCAGGCAATTGGAATTAGCTTAGGGTTTTTTTTAAAAAAAGGGCAGCCTGGCCAAATTGGGCCAAAGGGTCTATTTCCATGCTATAAATCTCTAAGACTTCTATGACCAATTTTATTGACCCTATCATCTCTTCATTGGGGCATGCTTCAGAATCGGAGAATAATTTAACACAGAGGAAGTAATTCATCACAAAAACATTTAAAATGTACTTAAATGCCATTTTTGTTTTGTGGATTTGCACAAATAGATTCATGGCATTTTAAATACATTTGGCTAAAGTTTATTCAATTGAGCAGCTCCATAATCTAGAACATAAGAAGAATAGCTGCAGGATACATATTGTCTGAAGATCTTGTTAGTTTCACAGAAACTTACAGCACGAAAGGAGATTTTTGGCCCATTGTGCTTGAGCAGGCTTTGGAAAGAACCATCCAATTAATCTTTCCCTTGTCTTTCCCTATTGCTCAGCAATCTTTTCTTTTTTACGTGCTTATCATCTCTTTTTTTTGAATTTGCTTCCACCAGCCTCTCAGGCAGGGTATTCCAGATCCAAAATCTCACTACAATTCATTTTCCTTATGTCATTTTCTTTTGTCATTCACCCTACATCTATGTTTCTGGTTATCAACTCTGCTGCCACTTGCACGATCTTCTCCTTATTTACTCTATCAAACGCCTCCATAATTTGGAACTCCTCTTTCAAACCTCCTCTAAGGAGTCTATTTCCAGTTTTTCTGGCTCCTCCAACTGCAGTCTTGCCTTACTGGTACTATAATAGTAAATTCCCTCTTCACTCTTTTATTTGACATGAGGGGGCAGACAGAAAAAGTGGAGCTGAGACCACAATCTGATCAGTCATGGGAGGCAGTGCTGTGGTGGTATTGTCACTGGACTAGGATGATCCAGAAATGCAGGATAATGCTCTGGGGACCTGGGTTCAAATCCCATCATGGCAGATGGTGAAATTTGAATTCAGTAAAAAAAATTGGAATTGGAAGTCTAATGATAACCATGAAACAATTGTCAATTTTCGTAAAAGCCCATCTGGTTCACTAATGCCCTTTAGGGAAGGAAATCAGCAACACTTAACTGGTCTGGCCTACATGTAATAAGAAAAATGTGATTCTAGATCCACATCAAATGCTCTCTAAAATGGAGGCAGTTAGGGATGGGTAATAAATACCAGCCAAACCAATGACACCCACAGCCTGTGAAATGAATAAATTACATGATTGTACTGAATGATGGAGTTGGCACAAAGGGCCAAATGAGCTTGTTCCTATATTGACATCAAGTGTGGTATGCAGAATTGCTGACCATGTTCTATCTGAGGCCTAATCAGTATTTTATAAAGGCTTAATTGCTCTTGTTCTCTATGCCTTTATTCACAAAGCCAAGGATCCCATTATGCAATAAGGCTGGACCCACAAAAGGCACAGACAACATTTTACTCCTGTGTGTTAAACATTTAAAACCAAAATTAATTATAAATCTTTTGAGAAGCTGAATAATTTTGTCTATATTTTCTTGAGTTTAGCAGAATGGGAGATGATCTGATGGAAACAGATAAGATTCTAAGTGTTTTGATAAAATAAACACTGAAAGGTTGTTTCCCCAGCTATGGAATCTAGAACATGGGGGCACAGTCTCAGGATAAATGATCAATCATTTGAGATTGAGATGAGGAGAAATTTCTTTACTTAAAGCATTGTGAACCTTTGGAATTCTCTACCCCAGGTTGTGAGTTCTCCATTGTTAAGGTTGGGATATAGATTGACTTTTGGACTTTGAGGGAATATAGGAGCAGATGGGAAAGTGGATTTGAAGCCCAAGACCAGTGGTGATTGCAATGAATGGTCATTGGTTGTCTCCTGCTCCTATCTTTTGTGTTCTCCATAAATTGCTAAAGAACCACTTTAAAGCAAACATTTACAATTGAAGTAATATGTATGTCTTCATAAAGCAAAACTACAGCTAAGAATTATGAACACAGAAACAGCAACAATCTGCAGCCTAACTCCAATACCCACTGTATAATGATTATCTTATTATATTTGAATAATTTTAAAATACTTGTGATTTTCAACTACTTTAGTTTACATTACAGCGGACACAAATTTAGCTTGAGGAACAATTCCGGTCTTATCCAACTTTTGTCATATAAATCTGGTGCCAAGCCCAGAACATACTCCCAAACAATTTGGAGTGGGATTACCTTTGTCATACAGTTTCATTTCTCTTTGATTCAGGGTCAGTTCAAACTATTTAGTACTATCTACATAGTAATAATGTGACTGCATCCTTAGTGGAAAATATCACTTATCAGAAAAAAACAAGAAGATGGAATCCCATTATATAAATTATAGTGAGGAATATTTTACTGAAAAGTCTTGTGGCCTTCATATTCTTGTTTTTCAGCATGGAATTGGCTTCCCACACTGGCCCTTATCTGCATGGAGAGATAGTCTGCAATTAAAAAGTGTATTTGTGCTGGAGTCATTTGTTTTTAACCTTAAAAACAGAACATGATAAAGTTCTGTTCTGTTCTTACTTGCCTTACCTCTTGCAGTAAACATAATCCAAGTATGATTGAAAGATTAAAACAAAAAAAGTGATAAAGGAGGAATGTTTCCTGGGCAAAAAGTCCATGTAAATTTGAGTTAATGAATTACTGGTGTACTTAGTATGTGCAATGTTGTGTATTGCAAAGAACAGATTGATTGTGCACTCATTTGCTCATTTGAATTATAGTTTTCACACATTGCTAAAATAGGGTATTGTGTTTCGACAAGTTGCTTGGGATGGAACATTTGAGCTTATAAGGCAGCATTGGGTAAGATTGGATTGTTTTCTGAAGAGTAGAGAAGGTTGAGGGAAGCATGATTGAAGTGCACAAGATTATGAGGGGTATGGACATGGTGAGTAAGAAACAACTGTCCTCTTTGGTTGAGCAGTCAATGACAAATAGCAGAATTTCAGGTTGAGGGGGATTCAGAGGGGATTTGAGAAAAAGAGTTTTGAAAAAGTTTTCAGTTGTAGATGCGCCAAGTTTGGTGGCATTTAAGAGGTTAGTAGATAAGTTTATGGATGAAAAGGGAATGGTTTAGGTTAGAGGGTCATTGCTTTTTCTTAATTGGTCAGCGCAACATCGAAGGCCGAAGGGCCTGTTCTGCGCTGTAATGTTCTATGTTCTATGACTCAGAGGCTGATGGGGATCTGTAATGCACTGACTAGGAAAGTAATGGAGGCTGAAAACCTTTAACAAATATTTGGATGAACACTTGATATATACTAACATTCAAGAATATGGACAAGTGCAGGAAAATGGGTTTAGCGCATCTTCAGTGGTCGTTATCGTTACTGCAGACTTGATGGGCCAAAAAACCTATTCTACACTACTCTACTCTATGACTCTATGTCCTGACCCTTTTCTCATAGATAAATTTGATTTATACAGTGGTTAGCACTGCTGCCTCACAGTGCTAAAGTTCTGGATTCAGTTCCGGCCTCGGATCACTGTCAGTCTGGAGTTTGCGCATTCTTCCTGTGTTTGCATGGGTTTCCTCTGGTGCTCCAGTTTCCTCCCACATTCCAAAGATGTGCAGGTTATGTTGATTGACCATACTAAATTGACCATTACTGTCAGGGGGATTAGCAGGGTAAATACATTGGGTTATGGACATCGGACCTGGGTGGGATTGTTTTCAGTGCGGTCTCAATGACTTCCTTCTGCACTGTAGGGATTCTATGATTCTATTTGTAGCATTATAAAATCCATTGCAGGAAATGCCATAGGATCAGAAGTAGGTCTTTCAGCTCCTAGTGTCTGTTCTTTCATTCAGTCAGCTCATAGTTGACCAGTACCTCAACTCAGCTTTAGTTCCATAGTTTTAAATATCCTTACTTAACAAACTTAAACTCCATAATCTCAGTCCTGAAAACTTTCAATTGGCCCATCATCTATTGGAAGGAGCTCCAGATTTCCACATTAATTTGAGTGTAGAAGTGCTTTTTGATTTTACTCCTAGGATTTCCTAGGTCCAATTGTAAAATGATCATCCCTTTTTTGGATTTTCCCATCAGAGGAAACAAGAACTATGTCTACCTCATTCAATTATTTTGTCATTTTAACCATCTGTTAGACCACCCAAGTGGTTACAAACTAGGCTATGCAAGTTGTCCTCCTAATTTAAACTAAATCCTCTCATAAATGTTATAATTCTGGTGAACCTGCACTGTATCCCTCAAAGCCTATACACTGAACGCAGTACACCATATGGAGTCTTACAATGTTCTATGTAACTGAAAGATAACTTTTTTATGTGAGGTAATGCACTTTGGCAGGAACAATAAATGTGTAGAGTATAGGGCTAATGGTAGGGCTCTTAATAGTGTTGAGGAACAGAAGGATCTTGGTGTATGTGTCAATAGATCCCTGAAAGTAGGCAGTCAAGTGGATAAAGTTGTTAAGAAGGCATATGGAGTCTTAGCTTTTATTGGTAGGGGGATTGAATTTAGGAGCCGCAGCATCATGTTGCAACTGTACAAAACTCTAGTGCGGCCGCACTTGGAGTATTGTGTGCAGTTCTGGTCCCCACATTATAAGAAAGATGTGGAGGCATTGGAGAGGGTACAGAGGAGGTTTACCAGGATGTTGCCTGGTATGGAGGGCAGGTCCTATGAAGAGAGGTTGAAGGATTTGAGGTTGTTTTCGTTAGAAAGGAGGCGGCTAAGAGGGGATCTTATTGAAGCATATAAGATGATTAGAGGTTTAGATAGGGTGGACAGTGATAGCCTTTTTCCTAGGATGGAGAAAGCTAGCACGAGGGGACACAGCTTTAAATTAAGGGGTATGAGTTATAGGACGGATATCAGAGGTAGGTTCTTTACTCAAAGAGTGATTAGGGAGTGGAATGCCCTGCCTGCAGCTGTTGTAGATGCGCCAAGTTTGGTGGCGTTTAAGAGGTTAATTGATAAGTATATGGAAGAGAAGGGAATGGTTTAGTTTGGAGGGGCATTGCTTTTTATTTTGGTCGGCACAACATCGAAGGCCGAAGGGCCTGTTCTGTGCTGTAATGTTCTATGTTCTATGTTTACTCTCTTTTGTATTTCAACCTACTTCAGTTAAAGGCCAATATTCCAATCGCCTTTTTAACCTGTATCTGTCAGTTTGTGAATGGTATATGTGGACATCTTCCACCATATCCAGTTTCTCACCATTATTGTCTTTCTTCCTCATGTGGAATTCCATTCATTACAGTTTTGCCTGATCACTTAATCTATCCACCCCATTTTAGGCCAAAAGGTTTGATGAACTTGCCTCTATTTGGTTGGGTCAGCTAATAAGGATTTAATAGCTGTTGAATTATTAATTAACTCAGAGTGAGATGTCCTCCCCAATCCAGGAGAAAACATAGAAAATAGAGCAGGAGAAGGACATCTGGCCCATCAAGCCTGCTCTGCCATTCATTATGATCATGGCTGATCCTCTATCTCAAAGTCATACTCCCGCTGTCTTCTCATATCCTTTGATGCCTTTAAAATCTAGAAATCTATCAATTTATTTCTTAAATATATTCTGTGACTTGGCCTCCACATCTTTCTTTAATAGAAGATTCAACAGGTTCACCAACTTCTAAACAAAGAAGTTTCTGCTCATTTCAGTCTGGTATGGCTTTCTCCGTGTCCTGTATCCCGAGACTGATCCTTATTTAAGGGCTGTCTATCCAAAGGAAATAACATCCCTGGATCCAGTCTGTCCATTAGTTTCAATGAGATCCTCTCTCATTCTTTTAAACCCCAGTGGATAGAGGTCTAATTGACTCCAATCTATCCTCAGACAACAATCCTGTTATGCCAGGAATCAGTCCACTGAACATTCGCTGCACTCCCTCTATGGCAAGTATATCTTTTCTTAAGTAAGGAGATCAAAACTGCAAACAATGCATCAGGTATGGTCTTACCAAGGCTCTATACAATTTCAATAATACTCCTATATGCAAGTCCTTTTGCAATGAAGGCCAACATACCGTTTGCCTTCCTAACTGGATGTTGAAACTGCATACTTACAGTGACTGGTGTACTATGATTCAGCTCCCTTTTTACATGAACATTTCCCAATGCATCACCATTTAAATAATAATCTGCCATTCTATTTCTCTATCTGAAATGGATAACTTCACATTTATCTACATTCTACCCAATCTGCCATTGTATTTGACCACTCATTCAGCTTACAATCACCTTGAAGCCTCTTTATTTTGTCCTCACCGCACACAATGCCACCTAGTTTTGTGTCATCAACAAACTTGAAAATACTTCTTTTGATTCCTTCTTCTAAATTATTGATATATATTGTGAATAGCTGAGGCCCAAGCACTGATCCCTGTGTACCCCATTAGTCAGCTTAAAAAAAAAATTTATTCCTACTCTGTTTCCTATTTACTAAACAAATTTCAATCCTGCCTCTGAGAGCTGCTGGCCTAATGGCATAAGTTGGCATAAGTTGGCCCATGGGTGGACTAGCCACCTGAACCTCTGCTACCGCTAGTAACATATCAGCGAAGGGAACCCATCATAGGATCTGATTGACAGCTGACCCCACCAACCCAATCCTGGTTTGGTGATAGGGACAAAAATATCCCACCATTGATGTGACCAGCAGATGCCATTCCCTATTCCTTCATCAAAGTTATTGATGTCTTTGGTAAAGGAAAACTGAGAGCCACTTACATGTCACTGTTGAACGTGAGTGTCATATTAGATTCAATTAGAATACATTCATTTTGGGTATCCCATCTGTCTCTCAAACAATTTCCAACCCCCATTGCATCTTACCTCCAAGTTAGTGTTCTTCCATTTTTGCAGTAAACTTTTATGCAAAACCTTTTCAAATGTCTTTTGGAGGCTCATCGAGGCAAAAATCCATCAACGTGTCTTTATCCACCATGGCAGTGATCTTCTCAAATCATTGGACTAGATTAGTTAAACGTAAGTCACTCCACATAAATCCAAGTTGACTCTAATCAAGTCAAACTTGCCAAAATATTAAGTCACATGGGCTATAATGACAGACCTCAGTAATGCACCCACAACTGATCCAAGAAAATTCTGTTGCTATCTGCTTTTTCGCACCCTCCCTTCTTAAATAATGGAGTGAGATCTACAATTTTCCAATTCAACAATGTAATTTCAGAATTAAAACTGTATTAGAAAATTATGGCTAATATATCTGAAATATCCTGACCCATTTCTTTTAATACTCTGGAGTGGACACCATCAGCACTTGGAAACTTGTCTATCTTAAGTCCTACTATTTTCTTCTACTTTTATTTTATTTATATTAAATTCAAATATTATTCGCCTTGATTTATTATTACTTGCCTTTATACCGCTAGTATTTCATGCTCTACTGCGGAGATGGATACAACGTGCTGGATTTTGCGACAGTGACATGGGACAAACATGTATACAATGGTTGCTATTGGAGATGAAGGGATCTTAAATTTTAATTTATAAGCTGATTTCCACTAACCTCTATTCTGATCAGCACAGGTCAAACTAATGTTGGCTCTTCTACATTAAATTTTGAATTTAACTGAGTTTGAGATTTTCAATGAGATGGGTGGATTTCTAAAGTAAGTGGGAACAACTTCATAGAACATAGAACATAGAACATTACAGCACAGAACAGGCCCTTCGGCCCTCGATGTTGCGCCAACCAATATAAAAAGCAATGCCCCTCCAAACTAAACCATTCCTTTCTCTTCCATATACTTATCAACTAACCTCTTAAACGCCACCAAACTTGGCGCATCTACAACTGCTGCAGGCAGGGCATTCCACTCCCGAACCACCCTTTGGGTAAAGAACCTACCTCTGATATCCGTCCTATAACTATCACCCCTTAATTTAAAGCTGTGTCCCCTCGTGCTAGCTTTCTCCATCCTAGGAAAAAGGCTATCACTGTCCACCCTATCTAAACCTCTAATCATCTTATATGTTTCGATAATATCCCTCTTAGCCGCCTCCTTTCTAACGAAAACAACCTCAAATCCCTCCCTCTCTTCATAAGACCTGCCCTCCATACCAGGCAACATCCTGGTAAACCTCCTCTGTACCCTCTCCAATGCCTCCACATCTTTCTTATAATGTGGGGACCAGAACTGCACACAATACTCCAAGTGCGGCCGCACTAGAGTTTTGTACAGTTGCAACATGACGTTGCGGCTCCGAAATTCAATCCCCCTACCAATAAAAGCTAAGACTCCATATGCCTTCTTAACAACCTTATCGACTTGACTGCCTACTTTCAGGGATCTATGCACATATACACCAAGATCCCTCTGTTCATCAACACTATTAAGAATCCTACCATTAGCCCTATACTCTACACATTTATTATTCCTGCCAAAGTGCATTACCTCACACTTTTCCACATTAAACTCCATTTGCCACCTCTCGGCCCAGCTCTGCAACTTGTCCAAGTCTCTCTGCAAACTATAACACCCCTCTTCACTATCTACCACTCCACCGACTTTAGTGTCATCTGCAAATTTACTAATCCATCCTTCAATACCCTCATCCAGATCATTTATAAAAATTACAAACAGCAGGGGCCCCAAAACAGACCCCTGAGTACACCACTTGTCACCGAACTCCACGATGAATATCTCCCATCAACCACCACCCTCTGTCTTCTATCTGCTAGCCAATTCCTAACCCAATTAGCTAAATCACCCTCTATCCCATACATCTGCATTTTCTGCAGAAGCTAGCACGAGGACACAGCTTTAAATTAAGGGGTATGAGTTATAGGACGGATATCAGAGGTAGGTTCTTTACTCAAAGAGTGATTAGGGAGTGGAATGCCCTGCCTGCAGCTGTTGTAGATGCGCCAAGTTTGGTGGCGTTTAAGAGGTTAATTGATAAGTATATGGAAGAGAAGGGAATGGTTTAGTTTGGAGGGGCATTGCTTTTTATTTTGGTCGGCACAACATCGAAGGCCGAAGGGCCTGTTCTGTGCTGTAATGTTCTATGTTCTATGTTCTATGTTCTATAAGTCTTCCATGGGCCACCTTATCAAACGCCTTACTAAAGTCCATATACACCTCATCAACCGCCTTACCCCCATCCACCTCTTTTGTCACTTTTTCAAAAAACTCAATGAGGTTAGTAAGGCACGACCTACCCTTCACAAAACCAGGTCAGTAAGTTCATGAACCATGAAAGAAGTCTTTTATGGCATTTGAAACCTTTTGACAGGTAAACTTAAAAGGTATTGCTAACTTTAAATATCATGATTAGATGTGTGATATTTTGCTTTAATACAGTGATTGATAGGGCTCTTTTCTTAAAATGTAAATGATCATTAAATTCAGTAGCATTATGAAAGTGTTCAGATGCACTAAAGTACTTTGTCCAGTGGATACAGGGTTTGACTGCATTGCACAGTATTGAGAATCAGATTTCAATGTGTAATCTGTACCCTGTGCTTTGATCTTTACGTTAGTTGATAGTCAAGTATCTGTTGAGCCTTCAGATGATTGATTTATTTGACTGTTTAGCCATCGGTTCAGGCAACTTCAAATGTTTTAAAAATTTAAGCATTTATTATTTATTAAATAATAAAATTTAATTGGAGGTTATGTTGGCACAGCTGGGCAATGGAATATTATAAATGTTTGGCTGAGTTTCAGAATCACCAATGGATTCAGTAAGTGGATGCTATTGAAGCAACTATTAAGGTGACTGTGAGTACAGTTTATATTGACATTTTTATGAGCACTTTTGAAGTGATTTGTGGCTCCCTTAATACTGCCTTTCTCTTAACATATTAATAAAATCTTTATTGTTAGCTTTGATATGCTTCACAAATCTTATTCTAATTCCTTCACTTTCTTTGTATTCCCTTGTTGTTTTTATAACCCTTCCAGTCCATTGGATTTTGATTGTGTGTTTATGTATGTCTTTCCTTTTAACTTAATACAAAGTCCTTACCTAATTTGTTGACTATGGTTGTTTAAATATACAAGTGGAGTTTGTGGCTTTTAGTGTATTGGTCTTGCGTTCTGCCACTTGTGAATGTCTTCTACTTGTTTGCCTACAGGTTTAGTTGTTAACAGTTCTCTGGTTAATTTATGCCCCATCCCTTCAAAATTGATCTTCTTTCACTTTTAAGCATGTCCTTCTTAATTTCAATTATGTTATCACCCATGTTCATAACATATTTCCTTACTGTCAGATTATTAAAAAATCCTACTCAACACTTGTTTTATGAAGGCTGATCCATTTGGTATAGGTACAGCAATTAATTTACGAGTAAGAATATTTGTTACAATTACCTTTACCATTGTGATATGCAGAGTTCCTTTTCTGACATTATTCACTCTGGGAAAATTAGATCCATATAAATATAACTATCTTCTGCTGGCACAGGCAAAGTACGGAGGTTCTAGATAGTTAAACTCTCAGGCTTCATCTACACAGGGTCAATGAGCTCTCTGTTCCAAAATAAAACAGGAAAAAAGATTTGGCTGCTGAGCTGGAGTGAAAGATTAGGAAGCGAAAGGGCATTGATTGGCAGTAAACAATAGGAAATATAACATCAAGGGGATTTGGGATAATCTCATGAGAGGAAAGGGGAAGAGATCAAGATAAATGGATTCTGAGATTATTACCATCATAGATTGCCATTACCTCGAACACCAAACTTCCCACTTCAACTAGGTAATACAAGCACAAACCTCCTCTTTAGACCATCTTCTTGCCTGTGTCCCTTGTTCATGCAGCCTTCCTGCTTCTCTTCATCCTTCATTCGTTGTTAATTTCAAATTGTTTATTCTGGATGACCCAGCAACACAAAGAGATCAGTCATATCACTGGTCTATTCTGCAACTCACTGTGGCACCAGTCTCAGTCCCACATTTGGCCCATATCTTTCTATACCCATGTAACTGTCTAAATGCTTCTTAAAAGACAAAATTGTACCTGCCTCTACTGCTACATTTGGCAGCTTATTCCAGACACTCACCACCCGCTAAGTGAAAAAATTGCCCCTTTTGACAATTTTGTATCTCTCCCCTCTCACCTTAAACCTATGCCCTCGAGTTTTAGACTTCCCTACCTTTGGGAAAAGATATTTACTATCAAGCTGATCTGTGCCCCTCATTATTTTATAGACCTCTATAAGATCACGCCTCAGCCTTCTACGCTTCAGAGTAAAAAGTCTCAGGTTATTCAGCCTCTCCTTATAATTCAATTCATTAAGTGTGGGTAGCATCCTACTAAATTTTTCTGTACTTTTTCTAGTTTAATAATTTCCTTTGCACAATAAGGTAACCAGAACTGTACATAATATTTCAAATATGGCCTAATCAATGTCTTGTACAACTTCAACAAGACGTCCCAACTCCTATATTCAATGTTCTGACCGATGAAACCAAGCATGCTGAATGCTTTCTTCATCACTCTATCCATCTGTAACTTCACTGTCAAGGAGTTGTGAACATGAGCCCCTAGATCTCTTTGATCTATAACTCTCCCAAAGCCCTATCATTAACTGAGTAAGTCCTGCCCAAAAGAATGTCCCACTCAGGCTCTCTCCTCCCTATTGCTCTAACCCTGTGTATTTACCATGGCTAATCCACCAAACCTATACATATTTGGACATTAAGGCCAGAATTTTACCAGCACCCCTGCCCAAAGCTCGCAAGATCTTGCTCAAGGCCAACAGAGAATGCTGTTCTGCAAGCCTCACTCATCCCAATTTCAGGGCTGGCATGCCATAAAATTAGGGCCTAAGGGGCAATTTAGCATGGTCAATCCACTTAACTTGCACATCTTTGGAGTGTGGGAAGAAACCGAAGTGCTCAGTGCAAACCCAGCACATAGGGAGAACATGGAAACTCCACAAAGCTGGACTTGACCTGGGTCACTGGTGCTGTGAGGCAGCAGTGCTAGCCACTGTGCTACTCTTAAGCAACACTTCAGCCTTTTCAATTCTAACCAGTTTTTTCTGCTTCCTCTCCCATGAGCTGTTGTTTTTGGCTCCTGTCTCTTCCTCACTGATCATGACCAGCAAATCACCATCCACCAATCATCCAAAAACTGTACTCATCTTCGCTCTCCATTTCACTCTATCTGCATACCTCCCAATTCCTTCTTCCCATCTGCCTGTTCTTCCTATCCACTGCATCATTCCTTAATTCCCCTCACATTCCCATGCTATGATGTGGAGATGCTGATGTTGGACTGGTGTGGGCACAGTAAGAAATCTCACAACATCAGGTTAAAGTCCAACAGGTTTATTTAGTAGAACGAGCTTTTGGAGTGCTGCCCTTTATCAGGTGAGTGCTACCAAATAAACTGTTGGACTTTAACCTGGTATTGTGAGAATTCTTACTGTGCCGTTCCCATGCTGATATTCCCACAATGTATTTCTCCCTCTCCCCCTCCTGCTCCAGTTCTATCCTTCGAACATCTTTATCACTACTCTTTACGCTCCTCCAATTCCTACTCTCCTCCCTTCCCACACTTCCCACTCTCTCTCTTCCCCCTTCCTTCTTTATTCGGTCTCCCTTCCTTCCTCAATTTCTCCCATATCAGGGCTCAGTTACTCCAGTCGTTCTTGAACTGGATATTTATCCTCCCACGTACAAGGCTATAGTTATAAAATTCAGGTTGAATGGATAACTCATTATAAAAGAATGGCAATTATCCATACACACAGAGATTAAAAATATATTTACAGTATGAGACGTTACATGAAGCAGGTGACTCGGAACTTAAGCAGGAAAACAACAGCACGGCTCACTCCTGAGGTTTTCCAATGTCAGGCTCATTTCTACAATGCTGTTCTATATTTAGTCATTCTCTGGTTAGAATGGAGCAGCAAGCGTTATTTTTAAATTGATTTTTAGGGCTTTTTGAAATCAGATCAGGATAAGCAAGGGCAGATCACATGTTACATTTTAAAGGATACGGGATATCCTGTATAAAATGTGGATAAGCAAGTTTGAAAAATGAATTTTGTTCCCATACTTTTTGATGACTAATTGTAATAAGAGGTTCTAAGGTGCTGCAGACAAACTGGCTGTGTGTTTGAATGGTTAGGAGGAACATGGGGCCATTTCTTCACAAAAGATCCTGTATAAATGCAGGTGTTGTGTGTGTTGATTTTATATATAAATAATTAAAAGGCTGGGAAATTGAATTATACATGATCTTTGGATATGATTTCAGTGCAGTTGTCTGCCTTAGGTTTGTTCTGGCATTCTGTGCACCACCTTGTCCTACAAATGAGAGGGAAATATGTCAGTGAGAGTGAAGCAATGTGTTTGGGTGATGTAGCTATCATGTTGAATAACAGGCAGCATGTGCAAGCTGTGAGTGCTGCTGGTGAGGTTTACAGTGATGCTAAGTGTGTAAGGGTGGTGCAAAGTATAGAAATGTTATGTATGAGTCATTATTAATCAAAGTTATTGGTAAGTATTGGAAGGTGCTGTGGTGATTTGAGTGCTGTGTGAGGTTAGTCTTGCATTTGAGGATTAATTCATTGAGCTTGATCGCTTGTTTTAGATAATTGAACTGATTGCAACAATGTTTTCAGATCCTTGAGGCTGACTGTGCCATTAACCTTCATTGCTATCTGTTTCCAATGTGTGCCTGAATGCTCTTGACCTTTTTGAGGATATAGGACATCTAGAACATAGAACATTACAGCACAGAACAGGCCCTTCGGCCTTCGATGTTGTGCCGACCAAAATAAAAAGCAATGCCCCTCCAAACTAAACCATTCCCTTCTCTTCCATATACTTATCAATTAACCTCTTAAACGCCACCAAACTTGGCGCATCTACAACAGCTGCAGGCAGGGCATTCCACTCCCTAATCACTCTTTGAGTAAAGAACCTACCTCTGATATCCGTCCTATAACTCATACCCCTTAATTTAAAGCTGTGTCCCCTCGTGCTAGCTTTCTCCATCCTAGGAAAAAGGCTATCACTGTCCACCCTATCTAAACCTCTAATCATCTTATATGCTTCAATAAGATCCCCTCTTAGCCGCCTCCTTTCTAACGAAAACAACCTCAAATCCTTCAACCTCTCTTCATAGGACCTGCCCTCCATACCAGGCAACATCCTGGTAAACCTCCTCTGTACCCTCTCCAATGCCTCCACATCTTTCTTATAATGTGGGGACCAGAACTGCACACAATACTCCAAGTGCGGCCGCACTAGAGTTTTGTACAGTTGCAACATGATGCTGCGGCTCCTGAATTCAATCCCCCTACCAATAAAAGCTAAGACTCCATATGCCTTCTTAACAACTTTATCCACTTGACTGCCTACTTTCAGGGATCTATTGACACATACACCAAGATCCTTCTGTTCCTCAACACTATTAAGAGCCCTACCATTAGCCCTATACTCTACACATTTATTGTTCCTGCCAAAGTGCATTACCTCACACTTTTCCACATTAAACTCCATTTGCCACCTCTCGGCCCAGCTCTGCAACTTGTCCAAGTCACTCTGTAAACTATAACACCCCTCTTCACTATCTACCACTCCACCAACTTTAGTGTCATCTGCAAATTTACTGATCCATCCCTCAATACCCTCATCCAGATCATTTATAAAAATTACAAACAGCAGGGGCCCCAAAACAGACCCCTGAGGCACACCACTCGTCACCGAACTCCACGATGAATATCTCCCATCAACCACCACCCTCTGTCTTCTATCTGCCAGCCAATTCCTAATCCAATTAGCTAAATCACCCTCTATTCCACACATCTTCATTTTCTGTAGAAGTCTACCATGGGCCACCTTATCAAACGCCTTACTAAAGTCCATATATACTACATCAACCGCCTTACCCCCATCCACCTCTCTGGTCACTTTCTCAAAAAACTCAATGAGGTTAGTAAGGCATGACCTACCCTTCACGAAACCATGCTGACTATCCCCAATCAATTCATTTCTCTCTAAATAACTATAAATCCTATCCCTAATAATTCTCTCCAATACTTTGCCCACAACAGAAGTAAGACTCACTGGCCTATAATTCCCTGGAAGGTCTCTCTTCCCCTTCTTGAACAATGGGACCACATTCGCTATCCTCCAGTCCTCCGGAACCACACCCGTAACCAACGACGACCTGAAGATCAGAGCCAGAGGCTCTGCAATCTCCTCTCTTGCCTCCCAGAGAATCCTAGGGTAAATCCCGTCCGGCCCAGGGGACTTATCCAACTTCAAACCCTCGAGAATATCTAGCACATCCTCCCTATCTACTTCGATACCTTCCAGTTTGCTACCCTGTACCTCAGTGTTCTCCATAACTACATTTACATCACCCTGCGTGAATACCGAAGAGAAATATTTATTCAGTACCTCTCCAATCTCCTCAGGCTCCACGCACAACTTCCCACTGCTGTCTATGACTGGCCCTAATCTTGTCCTAACCAATCTTCTATTCTTAACATATCTAAAGAAAGCTTTAGGATTCTCCCTAATCCTATCAGCCAAAGTCTTCTCGTGTCCTCTCTTCACTCTCCTCAATTCACTCTTTAGCTCCCTCCTGGCTAATCTATAGCTATCCATTGCACTAACCGAGCCTTCAATCCTCATCCTGACATAAGCCTCCTTTTTCCTTTTAACCAGCAAATCAACTTTTTGCGTACACCAAGGTTCTCTTACTCGACCATTTCCTCCTTGCCTGACAGGGACATACTTATCAAGGACTTGCAGCAGCTGCTCCTTGAATAAGCTCCACATTCCAGGGTAAATCCCGTCCAGCCCAGGGCCTTCCAACTTCAAACCCTCGAGAATTTCTAACACATCCTCCCTATCTACTACAATACTTCCCAATTTGCAACCCTGTACCTCAGTGTTCTCCATAGCTACATTTCCAGCACTCTGCGTGAATACCGAAGAGAAATATTTATTCAGTGCCTCACCAATCTCTTCAGGCTCCACACACAACTTCCCACTGCTGTCTATGACTGGCCCTACTTACTTCCCAGTTTTTCCACAAGGAGCTCTAGTGTAGCATCAAAGACCTTTGTAGCCCGCTCTACTCCACAGTCCATTCAACACTCTTTTCCAAATCAGATTCACTTCCTACATGAGTGTCAACACGTGCCACAGTGCATTGCTGCTTTAAGCAGTGCAAGCTAAATTTAAATGATGCAAGGAGTGTATAATTTTAAATCCCTTGTATGCATCCAATAAAGTTAATAATTAGAGCTGGCTGCCAGCAGTAATCATTCATAATCAAGCAGCATGATGTTGGATTTCTGCCTGCATCCCATTGAAGAGTTATTTCTTGCGATCCCTCTGTCTGTTTTGGGGGCTATCCCATTTCTTGCCCTAGTTGCTTTGGGTGCATCTCAGAAACAAAGGAAATACCCAATTAAGAAGTGTTATTTTTAAACTGAGACAGGCATGGACGATTCTTAAAAACTTCCAAGATAATGTTTTATATCCCTTCAGTGACTGACTGTGAGACTCTGGGTATTGTAAGAAAGAATTGTTTCCCTCCCCACCCATGCACAGTTCCTGCTTTTGACACAGTGACACACTTATCCAATAGAGTTCAGAAACTCAAAAATTGAACTAGTTTATTGTTTGGATACCTTCGATTCTCTTATCCTGGTTCAACTCAGGTCACAGCTTTCCCAGTGTGTACATACACATGGTAAACTCCATATCTATAATCAAAAATCTACTGAAAAAGAAACCACAATAATATATTTAAATACTTGAATAAAGTTCATAACTTTACATTAAATATGCTATTCAATCTTTACATTGACATTGGTTGTGTATTCCTGATAGTTTTATAGTCAACATAATCAGATATTATTTGCCGTACAGTCCCTGAATAGACATATTCTAGTCACTGGTGCTTTCACTGATAAAGTTATATTTCCAATGTTCTTTTTTGTTAACAAGCTATGACTGATGTACAGGTTCCATGTGCTTCTGAAAATTTCTCACTTTAGCTGTGGGCCCAGAATATCAGGACGTTATTATATAATGTGAGCTCAGTTTGTTCTTGTCTATACCCAATGAACCTGTACATTTTCCATGCTACATGTTCAGCACATAGATCTACTCCCAGCATGTACGTACAAACATATCAATTAGGAAGAAAGTTTGGGCATTGGGCCCCTCAGTAAGATCATGGCTGATCTTACTGTGTCTCAATGCCATTTTCTCACTTACCTCTATACCCTTACACTCCATTGTTAATCAAGGATCTACCTACATCTGCCTCAAAAACACTCAATGATCCTGGCTCCAACCTATTCTTTAGAAAACTCCCAAAGGCAACACCCTCTGAGAGAAAACATTTCTTCTCATCTCTGTCATAATTGGGAGACCACTTACTTTAAAATTTTATCTCCTAGTTCTGATCTCTCTTACTAGAAGAAATATCCTCTTAGCACCAACTCTGTTAAGTCCCTCAGGGTCTTATATATTTCGATAAGATCACCCGTCATTCTTCAAAGCTCAAATGGACACAAATGCAGCCTTTCCTCAGAAGGTATCCCCTTCTTTCCAGGAATCAGTTGAGTAAACCTTCTCTGAACTGCTTCTGATATAATTATGTCCTTTCTTAAGCAACTAATCCAAAACTGTACACAATACTCTACATACTCCATGGAAGACAATGGTATCGTGGTAACATCACTGAGTTAGCAATCCAAAGGCCCAGGCTAATGTTTTGGGAGCATGGGTTCAAATCCCACCATGTTAGGTTGTGAAATTTAAATTATAATCTGGAATTATGAGACCCTGCAATGTAGACCATGGAACCATAGTTGTGAATATTATTTCATTGATGTCCTTTAAGCATCCATATGACTCCAGATGATTGATTCTTAACAGTAATCCAATTAGTTCACAGTAAATAGAGGTGGACAACAAATGATAGACTTGCTTGTTAAACTGACATCCCATGAATGAGTAAGGAAAATAAAATACTCTGTACAACTAAAAAACATCTCCACTTTTATATTCTATTCCCCTTACAATAAATGACAACACTTCTTCCTATAATCACTGGATACTAATTTTCTGTGATACCCAGATCCCTCTGTACCTCCATTTAGATATGCAACATAAATAGTAAGTAGATAGTAAGAGGTGGAGTGGTCCTATCATGAACAGATGGAATGATATATGCTAAGAGGTGCAGAGCAAGGCTGTAATATTGTATAGTATTTAATATATAAGGAAGAGGGATCCAGCAAAATATTGGTAGAAGTGGAAATGGTACAGATAATGGGTGCAGTGAAAATTGATAGATAGAATACCCAACTGGAAAAATTTGACATCATTTGTATTCAACAACATTCATTTGCACTCAATTAAGATATCATTTTGCACACATTTTATATTGATTATGCTCAAAAACAATCATTCAGCTATCATTTGACATCAATTGCACTCAATACAAATCATTTAGGCATCATTGCATGTACCACAAGTGATATCAATGTCATCAATTGCCCAAAACTACAGAGCTCAAACCTTTGTGATTAGCAACACTCATTAAGCCAAGAATCATCATGGAGTTTATTTTCCCTAGTTCTGAATTTCTATAAACATCATAAAACTGAGCTAACTTTATAGGACTTTATTTTTTCTATATAACGTATAATTTATGCGGAATCACCTTGCCCATTGCAACATACCCACGCTCACCCCAAGCCAGGCCACAAAGCTCAGATTGCAACAGTTTTATCCTGTCAACCCTCTCCCCCAGAGAAACTTTCTCCCTTGACACTCCACTGAGCAAGTTCCACCCACTTCCCAAGCAATTTTCTTTTACACTGCACCAACCAGCTCCTCCACCACCCCCCCCTCCCCACCCCAAGACCATTCCCCCTCACCCTGGGTCAGTTTTCTTCTACCTCACCATCAAACTTACAAAAGTCTTTGAATTAATGGTTAACAAGTCCCTTGGGCCTAATGATTTTCATCCTGGGATCTTAAGATAAATAGCTGCAGAAATAGTAAATGCATGTTTATCTTACCAGAAGGTATCTTACCTGATTACAGTATAGCAGGATTTCAATTAATCCATTGACAAGGTTATTAATATTAATTTGGATGAACATAAAAGTGCTTTAACATGAAATTTTGAATTTAACAAACAATGCAAAGAGATCCATGGATGTTCAGATGGTTGACTGTAACAAAGGGATCTCTTGGCGCCAGCTCTGAAAATAATTTTTTCTGAGAGTAGGCATTGCCCAGAAGAAAAAGAGCAGGGAGTGGAGGCTATTGCCAACCATTGGTTGCTGCTTTGGATGTAGGTAATCTGCAGTGGACACAGAGCCACATTGACAGGAGCTGAAAGGGGAATAGCAAAGGGAAGGTTCCAGACAGGACAATTCCAATGGTATTTCATGAGGTAAGGAGAACTAACTGTGATTAATTTGATGTAGGCTATCTCCATGAACTCTCATGTAGAAGAGGAGAAACACGGAGGGACTGGTATTGGCAGCTTCATGGCACTGTCAGCAGGAACAGCAAGAAGGTCAGTCTTTGAGTGGAGACATGCTGGAGAAACATGCAAAAGGAAATGCCTAGAGCTGAGTATCGAAAGAATGGTCTATATACATCAGACAGCATACTGGGCTGTTTACCTGCAAATGTCCAAGAGAAAGAGTCAGCAAAGACTGCATCTCCTGAGGAAGGCCATCACTGACTTGTTCACAATGTTGCAGGATGAGCTGTGATTCTTAAACCTTGGTAGAAACCCAATGTCCATGGTGCTGAAAATCACCATGGCCCTCAACTTGCATGCATGTATGGGGAAAATCTTTCCAGAGATCCATTAGAAGCACGTGTGAGATCTTCCAGGCAATAGCCATCACTGAATCAAGGAGAAGACCTACTTCCTATTAAAGAGAGTGATGATTAGGAATAAACTAACTAACTGGATGGACAGGAAAGAACTTCGAGGCCATTGCTGGATTCTGCTAGGTTCACATGGGCAACAATTGCACAAGGCATTGGACTACTGAAGGTGACATTAGGGTGCCTAGACCAATTTTGGTAGTCTTGCAGTATGTTCCAGTGATGGTCCAGCAGATGGTGGTGCTCCACATAATCTAGCATGATGGAGGGAGGAGGTCATGCCTCATTCTGCGAAGAGGATGTGGAGGAGGCTGCTCAGCAAGCATTACAGAATGAGAGGCTCCATGGATCAGAGTGGAGAGGAATTGAAAAAGGTGCAAAGGTTGA
Source organism: Sphyrna mokarran (assembly GCA_024679065.1). NCBI lineage: Eukaryota > Metazoa > Chordata > Chondrichthyes > Carcharhiniformes > Carcharhinidae > Sphyrna > Sphyrna mokarran. The sequence continues at coordinate 78,439,046 of JAGIQG010000001.1, read as the reverse complement.
AAAAGTCCAAGCCTCCTGCTGAGGGCCTCTTTCACAGCTACAGAACCATCATCTTTCCTTTTGGCTACTGAAGGCACTGCAGTCACTGTGGAGGAGCTGCATCCTTTGCATCCTCATGCAGAGCATCCTGACAAGAGCCCCCATTGCATTAGGCAACTACCCAGCCTCAAGACAAACTTCTACACACTTGCTGATTTAAGTATGAGGATCTGGTGAAAACTCTAGGCATTTTGTATGTCTCCTCTCCTTGCCAGTGCTTCATTGAGCTCATGCTCAAGATGATAATGTGCAGATTTGTATGCATCTGTATGGCATCTATTAACCAATCAGCTGGATGTGATTTTTCATGAGATTGTCAATCTCATGATAGAGGAAGCCATGCGTACACATGACAGACACAGCAGCACTCATTGCCTGGCAGGACTTCTCCACCTTCTACTTAAGGGTATGTACAGCCTCTGGTAGCTTTGCCAGATGTTTCCTTTCCTTACCTCCCATTGCAGCTGCAGAGGTTGCTGTGTTGCCGGCTCCAGAGGTCCACGTGGGCTTCAGCGAGGACCAGACCTCCCACAGTCCTCTGACTGTAAGTGGCCTTGGCTATCACAGCGTCCATCAGCTGCATGGGCACATCTGAGATGTCTTCACCCACTTGTGACCCTGAATCTGCTCACAAATGAATGCCCACCAAGATGAGAGTAACTGTGTTGGTGGAGTGTGTGGGGAATGGTGCAATGTCACACCCTCTGAAGGTTCCTCCTCCTCTGCAAAGGAAGATTGCAGATCCCCGGTCTCAGCAGCTGCCTGTCAGTTGAAAATGCTTCCAGGAGAAAACACCAATATCTATGGGTTAAGTGCTTCACATTGCCTCTCCAAACCATGCCTAATATGGTCTCCAGTTCAGTAGTAGTGACATGAACTCCACAGGCTGGATTTTCCAGCACTTCTTGCCAATGAGGTCTTTCAGTCCTGCTGAAGCCTGCAGGCCTGGAAGATCATGCAGGTTTCAGCGGAACTGGAATCCTGCGGTGATTTCCTGGTTGAGGGGGGTTGGAGTGTGGCAGGAGGGTGGGGCAATATGATCCATGCAAAAGCGTGTAGGTTTTGGCAGGAACAGAAGATCCCTTAGGAGGAGAATCTACTGACAGGCATCGCAAAACCAGAAGCTACCCGGTATCTTCCCTCAAGGGATGTGTGCTGCAGTCTCTCAGTCTGCTTCTTGATTCTTTGGATGAGCCTCAAACATTTTGTAGGATTCCGTACTCCAGCACAGAGATGGAGGAATGAGCTCTGGAGGAAGTGCCCTCTCTGGAGTCACAATATACACAACAGGACTGAATGCAGAGCTGTGAGGACTTTAAAAATGGCACCAGCATAGCCATTAATAGACTGGTTGCAGTATGATCACAGTTTGGCAGCTATATTTCTCTTGTGTGGTAACAGCACCTGTTTCTGGGGCTAGCACCCAAGAACCATGCCTCTTGTTTGCAAATTCAAATTGTTTGCTGACCTCAAGTGCCTAAAGCATTTGGCTGTCAAATGGACATCGTCAGATTTACTTAATGGCCATAGTCCAACTTTCAGCATTGCCAATTTGGAAGGAATAGGTGCTGGAAGTATACAATGAACACAATGCTTTCAGTGGGGTTGTTAAATAAAATTATATTGCACTTGAGACTGGATCCTTGAAAAGGAATGGCTGATACACGCATCTGTTGCAAGGGATTAACAATGTAACTTCCACAGCTGAGACCAATGAGTCTTAGTAACAATGATGGGATCGAATCACTGCAGAATAAAAACAAATAAAATATGGAGGTCATGCAACAGCTGCCTGCTTTGAGTTGCAGCCAGATAAAAAAAACAAACCAGACCAAATGACATTTCCAATGATAGACAACCTGCAGGGGGACCTCTATTACAAACATTCAGTAAAATACTGGTAAAAGAGGAGGCAGGATTAAGTGTGGGAAACAAAGGTACCCTAGTTCAGATTCTCTTTTCCAGGTGAAAATAGACAACAGTAGTAACATAGTGAGCAGGATTTCAGGTTGAAGACTGCGCAACATGTAATGATCCTGGGTAGAAATTAATTTACATAATGCCATCTCAGGGAGCACTACAGACTCCTGCTGCCACTCCCTGGGGTGGCATCGTTTTACTAGCTGCTTCCTGCATAGCTCCTATGGTGCTGCTGCTGTCGAATGGCTCACACAGTGATGCTCCCTGTGCTTGACAAAAGACCTGGAATGGATGCTATCCTAATATCACACAGCCAACCTGACTGATGTACCAGCAGGTTTGAAACTTGGACTACACAGGATGAACCCACAGACCTATACTTCAATCAACAAAGATGAGCCCTGCGCTGAAAGATTTGTTCTTGAGCTTGTGCTGTCTTTGTGGAATTTGCATGTTCTCCCCGTGAGGTTCCCCCGGGTGCTCCAATTTCCTCCCACAGTTCAAAGATGTGCAGATAAGGTTGCTTGGTCATGCTAAGTTGCCCCTTAGTATCCTGGGATGCCTGGGGTTAAAGGGATTAGCAGGGGAAATATGTGATGTTACGGGGATAAGACCTGGGTGGGGATATCGTCGGTGCAGATTTGATGGACTGAATGGTCTCCTTCTACACTGTATGGATTCTATTCTAATTGCAGATGAGATTGTTTTTCAATGAGCAGTCCTGAGGTTAAGTTGATCGAAGCACTTTGCTGAGTTTTTGGAAATGATTACAACCAGTTTCTGACTACCTGATCCAGGTTTGGAGGTAATTGTTATATTGCCTTCTGGTTTGTAACATACAAACATAGAAAATAGGTGTAAGAATAGGCCATTTGGCCCATTGAAGCTGCACTACCATTCAATATGATCATGGCTGATCATGAACTTTCAGTATCCCATTCCTGCTTTTTCTCCATATCCCTTGATCCCTTTTGCCACGAGGGCCAGATCCAGTTCTCTCTTGAACGTATCTACCAAAGTAGCCCAATACCTTTCTGTGCCAGAGAATTTCACAGATTCACAACTCTCTGAGTGAAGAAGTTATTCCTCACCTCAGTCCTAAATACTTGCCCCTTATTCTTAGACTGTAACCCCTAGTTCTGGACTTCTCCAACAACAGGAACATTCTTCTAGCACCTAGTCTGTCCAGTTCCATCAGGATTTCATATGTTTCTGTGAGATTCCCTTTCATTTTTCTAGATACCAGTGAATACAAGGCCAGTTGATCCAATCTCACTTCATTCCAGGAATCAATTTGGTTAAACTTTGCTGGACTCCCTCAGTAGCAAGAATGTCCTTCCTCAAACTAGGAGACCAAAACTACACACAATACTCAAGATGTGACCTCTCCAAAGCCTTGTATAACTGCAGCAAGACAACTTTACCCCTGTACTTAAATCTACTTGCCTTGAAGACCAGCCTGCCATTAGCTTCCTCACTGCCTGATGTAACTGAATGCCAACCTTCAGCGACTGTCCCACCATGACACCCAGGTCATGTTGCACTTCCCCTTTTCCTAAACTGCTGCCATTCAGATAATAATCTTCTTTCCCGTTTTTGCCACCAAAGTGGATAACTTCATATTTATCCACATTATATTGCATTTGCCAAGTATTTGCCCACTCAGCCAACCTGTTCAAGTCATCCTGCAGCCTCTTAGCATCCTCCTCACAGCTCACACTACCATCCAGCTTAATGTCACCTGCAAATCTGGAGATATTGCGTTCAATTGCTTCATCCAAATCATTCATGTATATTGTGAATAGCTGGGTTCCAGAACTGAACCCTGCAGTATCTTACTTGTCACTGCCTGCCAGTCTAAAAAGTACTTATTTCTTCCTGCTCTCTGTTTCCTGTCTGCCAACTAATTCTCTAACTACATCAATACAGTACCTCCAATATAATGAGTTATAACTTTGCTCATTAATCTCTTGTGTGGAACCATGTCAAAAGCCTTTTGAAAGTCCAGAAGAATGACATTCACTGGTTCACCCTTATCCATTCTACTGGTCACATCTACAAAAAATTCCAGAAGATTTGTTAAGCATAACTTCCCTTTAATGAATCCATGCTGACTTAGATTGACCCTGTCACCACTTTCCAAATGCTTAGTTATTGCATCTTTAATAATTGTCTCCAGTATTTTCCCCACCACTGATGTCAAGCTAATCAGTTCCTGCTTTTCTCTCTCCCTTCTTTTTTAATAAGTGGGGTTAGATCATCTATCCTCCAATCCACTGGAACTCTTCCAGAGTCTATAAAATTCTGGAAACTGATCTCCAATGCATTCACTATTTCTAGGATCACTTTCTTGAGTACTCTGGGATGCAGAGCATTGGGCCCTGGAGACTTCTTGGGTTTTAATCCCAGCAATTCCCCAATACAATTTCCTGACTAATAGGGATTTCTTTTAGTTCTTCCTTCATGCTAGACCCTCTGCTCCCTCGTATTTCTGAAAGATTATTTGTGTTCCCCTCAGTGACAACAAATCCAAAATATTTGTTCAGCTGGTCCGCCATCTTTTATTGGTCATTATGAAGCGCCTGATTCTAATGTTAAAGGCCTTAGATTTGTCTTCATTGGTCTTTTTCCCTTTATGTTTCTATAGAAGCTTTTGCAGTCAGTTTTTATGTTTTCTGCAAGCCTACTCTTGTATTCTGTTTTCTCCTTCCAAATTAAATCCTTTGTCCTCTTTTGCTGGATTTTAAATTTCTCCCAGTCCTCAGATTTGCTGCTTTTTCTGGCCAATTTATATGCCCTCTCTTTGGTTTTAACACTGTCCCTGATTTCCTTTGTTAGCCATGGATAAGCCATCTTTTCTATTTTACTCTTACTCTAGACAGGGATGTACAGTTATTGAAGTTCACCAATGTGTTATTTAAATATTTGCCATTGCATATTTACTGTCAACCCCTCAAGTATCATCTGCCAGCTTATTCTAGCCAATGCATGTCTCATGCCATCAAAGTTAGCTCTCCTGAAATTCAGAATCCTAGTCTCAGACTTAACTGTGTCACTCCTTTCCATCTTAATGAAGAATTCTACCCTACTATGGTCACTCTTCCCCAAAGTTTCTGGTCAATGATAGCCCCAAGCATGTAGATAGTGGGGGATTCAGTGATGGTAACACTATTGAATGTCAAGGGGTGGTGGTTAGAATGTCTCTTGCTGGTGATAGTCATTGCCTGATATTTGTGTCGCATGAATGTCACTTGCCACATGTCAGCCCAAGCCTGGATACTGTCCAGATCTTATTGCATTTGAACATGGATTGCTTCAGTATCTGAGGAGTTGCGAACAGTACTGAACATTGACAGAGGGAAATTCGTTGGTGAAGCAGCTGAAGATTGTTGGGCCAAGGACACTACCCTAAGGAACTCTTGCAGGTGAGTCCCGGAGCTGAGATGATTGATCCTCCACAACCACAACCATCTTCCTATGTACCAGGTGTGATTTCAACTACCAGAAAGTTTGCCCTGTAGCACCCATTGATTCCAATTTTACTGGAGTTCCTTGATGCCACACTCATTCGAATGCAACCTTGATGTCAAGGGCTGTCACTCTCACCTCACCTCTGGATAGAGCTCTTTTGTCCATGTTTGAACTAAGGCTGTAATGAGGTCAGGAGCTGAGTGATACTGGCAAAACCCAAACTGAACGTCACTGAGCAGGTTATTACTGAGCAGGTGCTGCTTGATAGCACTGTTGATAACCCTTTCCATCACTTCACTGATGATCAAGAGTAAACTGGTAATTGGCTGTGTTAGGTTTTATATATAGGACATATCTGGGCAACTTTCAACATTGTCAACTAGTACTGAAAGATCTTGGCGAACGGCAAGTTCTGGAGCATGTCTTTAGTACTACTGCCGGAATGTCATCAGGGGCCATTGCCTTTTCAGTATCTAGTGCCTCCAACCATAAAGAACTGAATCAAATTGGCTAGAAACTGGCACCTGAGATGCTGGGAATGTCTGCAGGAGGCCAAGATGGATCATCCTCTTGGCACTGAAAATTGCTGCGATTGCTGTGAATGTTGCAGCCTTATCTTTTGCACTGATGTGGTGGGCTTCTCCATCATTGAGGATGGAGATATTTGTGGAGCATCTTCCTCCAGTGATTTGTTTATTTGTCCACTACCATTCATGACTGCATGTAGCTGGAATGCAGATCTGATCCGTTGGCTATGGGACCACTTAGCTCTGTCTATCACTTGCTGTTTATGCCATTTGGCGTGCAAGTAGTCTTGTTTGGTAGCTTCGCCAAGTTGACACCTGATTTTTAGGTATGCCTGCTGCTGCTCCTGGCATGCTCTCCTGCAGTCTCTATTGGATGATGAGTTCACTGAATGTTTTCAGGGCTGTTTCTTTGCGCAGCACATTTTAACACCAAGTAGAGAGCATGTGATACTAGATTTGATTTGATTTGGTTTATTATTATTACATGTATTAACATACAGTGAAAAGTATTGTTCCTTGCACACTATACAGACAAAGCATACATTCTTAGAAAGGAAAACGAGAGAGTGCAGAATATAGTATAGAGATCTGGTAATATGCAATGAAACAGGACTAATTAATGACTTCATAGTGAAGGTGCTCCTAGGTAGCAGTGATCATAATATGTTAGAATTTCATGTTTAGTTAGAAGGAGAGAGGAGGGGATCTAAGACTAGCGTTTTAAATTTAAGTAAGGATATTTATAAAGGCATGAAAACAGAGCTTAATAAAGTGAACTGGGAATTTCAGTTAAGAGAATGCACTGACAGAAATTTAAGGATATATTTTAATATATGCAGAAAGTATATATTCCAATGAGAAAGAGAGGCTCTGAGAAAACAATGCACCAACTATAGTTAACTAAAGAAGTTACAAGATAGTGTCAAATTGAAAGAACAAACATAATTCTATAAAGATAGGTGACAGGTTACAAGATTGGATAGAAAATAAAGATCATTAAAGAATGACCAGAAGATTAATGAGGTAGAAGAAATTCAAATACTAGAGAAAATTAGCCAGAAATATAAAAACAGGTAGAAACAATTTCTACAGAAATTTTAAAAAGAAAATAGTATATAAAGTGAATATTGATCCTCCAGAAAGAGAATTGAGGAATTAATAATGGAAGATAAGGAAATGGCAGTTGTGAACAAATATTTTGCATCTGTGTTCACTGTACAGAATACAAATAACATTCCAGAAATAATTATGGATCAGGAGGTGAAAGGGAGGGAGGAACTTAAAGCAATTACAATCATCAGGGGAAGAGTATAGAGAAAATTATTAGAACCAGAAAGTCCTGGTATTCTTTATCCTAAGGTCTTAATGGAAGTAGCTGCTGAAATAATAAGTGCTACATGTATGAAAATGTGTTAAATTGCATATGGTGAGCCAGCATAGGTAACATAGTGAGATAGGAGAAATTATACATGGACTGCTTTCTTTCTTTCTCAGTTTTGAGTTTGAATTTTCTGATAACTTGTTTTGTTCAAATTTCTTCTGATTCTGCAATTGGTGAGTCCTGGCTGAGTTACCTTGTCTACAGAAGGAAAGTGGTTCAGATGTTGTGCACATTACTCAAGGTTACTAAACGGGTGCCTGTGGGATAAATCACTCCACCCTCCAGGCTGAAGACCGTACCATGAATGTGGGGATTGAAGAGCGAAGAACTGAATCAGAGAGAAAGCATGAAATAGAAAAATATAATCTAAACTAATTATAAAGAACAACAACTATTAACATACGAATGTAGCTTATGTGGGCAATTCTAATTATAGGCAAAAAAAAATTACTTTGTTTATGGAATTAAATAATTTGATTGAATGTTATAGTTTAATAATGAAGCTTGCTTAACATTGTAACAAAATTAGTGCACACATTTGAACAAGTGTGTCAGTGTTAACACTGGCTCAAAGATAGGTTTTATTTGCCAAGGCAATACTGACCTTTGACCCCAGCGCATTAGACACTTGCATATGCCTAATGTTGGACTTCACGCTCTGCCTTTATACAAATACATGAGAAGTAGTTTACACACTGAGCATGTTTTCCTGAAGAAAGGGGATCCTTGGAGTTGCTTCCATAAACAAGGGTGCCACATTCAGTGGGCAACAGAAATATTTGTTCTGGAAGGGATCTTTACGCAAATAAACTCAAGGTGATAATTTTACACATAAAACATGAACTCCAGTCGCTCAAAGCCACAGAAACAGGAGTGGGATTTAAATAAACGTTAAAGTAGCCATGGTTTTTAAAAGAAAATTACGTTATTAGTCACATTAATACTTCTGTTGATCTTTACCTCTTATTTCTTTTAATTATGGGTATGTGGCTGAATGGCAGATCATATTGTTCTGTTTTTTTCTGCGTTTAATCTTCCTTCACAGGAAACAGGAAAAGCAGATTCATTCTAGAGAGTAATAAGTTTTACTTACACCGATAATGCAGCAATGTTCACCTGCAAAGCTAACCACCATTTATTCACAAATATTTCATTAAAAGTATTAATTTCGCTATAAAAAGAGTATACACCATAATTAAATCTCTATTGAATATGGAAAATCAATTTTCAATAAACCTGACATCTTTTACTTTGGGCAGAAACCTATATCTATCTGACACATATGGTTGAAAAGTCAATGTTTAGAAACCGCAGAATTTAAAAGGTGAATATTATGAAATGCAAACAGGAAAATCTGACAAAGCAGCCAACAATGTTTGTTATTGTATAACAACAATGTATTTCAGTAGTGGATATTATCTACCTTCTTTCTGTCATTTGAAGGAATATTTATTATTCTCAGGAAAGGCTATGATGGTGATGAAACATTTCAATATTTAACAGCTAACAGATCGAATGATTGTAGTTGCCTCTTAATAGGAAGACCGAATGGAATGCAGAATCCTTTATGGCTTTTTGAGTCCAGATTTGGTGTATGGAGGCAACACATGCCTAAAGCAAAAGGACTGAGGATTGATAGAAATTTGTTCTTGGACTAACTTGCACTTTTGTGCAAATGCTATTGCCAGTTCACTGTGTGGGAGGTACCAGATTTATCCTGCACTTTGCCATCAGCCATACTCAGTTATGTTGTGGGATGAACTTGGAGTAATCTATAGGGGTTACAGGTGTGACAAATTTCCATTCTTGCTGGTGCCAGTGGTGGTTTTAGCAAAATATATCAAAATCATGCTTCATTTGTGCTTATGGGAGCCATTTAAGATTCCTGCGTGATAACATGCTTAATTTGTGAACAGGGTCCTTTACTGATATTTTTCCCTACTTGATGATGCACTACTTGCTTTACATATTTACATAGGTAATTAGTTATAACTGGCCTCACAATTTTGACATGGGGACCCATTCTTATGTGTAAAAATCCCACTGTTAAGTGGTATGCTTTGCACTCATTTCAAAGAGAAAATATTGAGCTTAATGCATACTAATGTTTAACCCTTCAATCTAATTCATACTCCTTTGGAATGGTGTTTGATTCTGGTGGTAATATAAACTGGACAACAATAAATCTGCATCTATTTTTATAAATACCCTGTCTGACATTGTTTTCTACTGCCATTACAATGATAATATAGGGGTAGTGTAAAATGGTAGGTAATTTTCTATCACCTGCTTTCTATCACTGCCTAAGAACAATTTCACTCCCTCTAATGTTAACAGATTCTTTCTCCCTTTCACTCAGATAACAACTACTAGTCAAAATGCAGCTTTCTGCCAAGGTTAAGGGCCTGCACTCTCAGATGTACTGTGATGCCCATCCTTTTACATCATGTTGAGATATGAACAAGTAAAATACTTAAGTTATGTTGCATTATATAAAGACAACTCTTTGCTTACATGAGATTTAAGAACGATTTTACAGAGATTGTGTGCAGAGGTCAATGATCCCTATTGATTGTGTGTCCATGATGGAGAGAAGAACATCTGGAGCTATTTGATGCTCTGGCTGAATTTTTCATATTCATTCCAGCTTGTGTAGTTTGCTGCTGGGGATCATGAATTCGGAAAACATAATGCCATACAAAATGGGTATGAACTGGATCATGAAGTTTTATCCTAAAGGAGTAGCCAGACACAATATTCCTGTTTTTGGCATATCATACCAGTTATTATGCATTGTGATAAGGAATATCCCCTCTGCTTTGAAGAAGGCTGAGATGTGTGTGAACGTAAAATTACATCTGTGCCAACGGATATATCTCTCTTGTGATCTCTTAAGTAATAAGGATGTTTTTGTGACTCAATACTCCAATCATCAATTGTATTCACATACATCTCAGAAATCATCGTCTTGCAGCTTTTGATTCTTCTTCCATTATTTGCTGAATTCTCTCTCAGTGTGTCCAAACAGGCACCAGAGTGTGGTGATTGGAAGATTTTCACTGTAACTAATTGCAATGTTAATGTAAGCTTACTTGTGACATTAATAAATAAACTCTAAACTTTAAAAACTTTAAAACATATTGGCCATGCTACTGATCACAACATTAACATTACACTTTGAAGGTGATTCCATACCTGGCTATTAAAATAATGGACACTAGCTGCATGATGATGATTACAGGTGAGATTCTCCGATTTTGCCCATACCTGCCCCACTGTTGACAAGAATGGAGAATTTGGCTTTTGGCCAGAACTCTATTCACCGCAACAGCACCAGAGAATAACAGCCAAGAAAGAGATCGGAGGTTTTTGGTGGAAATATCTGTAAATGATTGGCAGCACAGCATGTGACTTAATCTGCAAACTGATTGAGTGACCTCCTTCCACTTGTGCTTGATGTGATCTGCTTTTGTTAGGCTTTACATCCTGTATCCTGTTAAACTTGATGCAGAATTATGGAAACAGGAGAGGAAATACACAAATTATGCATAGGATGCATCTCCAATATAAAACACACCACACACGTGAAAGCAAAAACACATGCCGCACATTCCAGTGTTACTGTGACACATGTCCTTTCCCAGGACTTGCGAACAGTTGTTCCTCTCAGCCTTCCCTTCTCCCTACGAGCTATTGCTTTTTTTAAAAAGTTGACTTTGTGTCAGCAGCCTGTTTGCTGATATAGTTCAGCTCCTTTGCAGCTCTATGCACCCTGGTGTTGTATAAGCCTGCACTTCACATAGGTTTCTCAGTAAGAAAAAAAAGCATGTGATTGAATTGGACTTTTATTTCTCAAATCAATTGTTTGAAGTAACTGAATCCAGTTTTTTCAATGTCAGTGTTGGTTTTTATACTAAGTCATTGAGATGAGAGTCTTACATGATGACTCAATAGCAGGACTGTTGTTTTAAGTTCTTGCAATATTTTTCAGCCCAGATGGAGAAACCTGTCCAGCAAATCATCATTTCAGTGAGAAACAAATGAAAGGCAGCCATCTGTTTTAGGATTGCAAAAGATTGTGAGTAATCCAATGGGAATAAAGTCATCTAAGTAACCCTCTTCTTACCCATGAGAGACATTAGGCATTCAGGAAAGGTCAGCAAGTCTGCTTGTGTCAGTGTTTAATATGAGAGCCTGCCTTCAGATGAGGCAACTCAGAGACTGGTCTTGCGCACAACTATCATTGTAAACAGCTTCTGAATAGCTGCAAGAAGTTGCACTCTTAGGATGGTGGACACCATTACCCAGGCAAAGGACTGTTTGTTGATGCTGCTGGGTTGCAGGTCCTGAAGAGAATTCATCTCACAGGGATAGGCCTTGTAGTTCAGCAGCAAGATAGCAAAGCTCAGCAAGAATGTACTGTCACCAAGTTAGAGGAATGAAATACCTCCTGTATAATAACATCTCGAGGGACACTGGACACTGATGTAAGGTAATGCAGTCATAGTTTAAACTGCAGTGCATCCATTGACATAACAAACACATTATCCAAAACCATGCTGGTCACTAATCTTTTGTGTAAAGCAGGAACCCTAAGTAATGACTTATTTAAGGAACACTGTCAGAAAAGTTGCTGAATTGCAGAGATGAAAAATAATTCTGTGATTGTAATTCCTTGGAGCAGCCTTCTGATTTCAATCATGGGATGTGATTGGTTCTTTATTGACACTATACTATGAATATTGACAGTAAAGTGGCATTAAGTTTAGAAACATCGGACAGGTAGATTTAACACTTCACTCCAACCCTGGCCTAATTTTTCTTCTCCCCACAGCAAGTTACCTTGGTCTTCACAATGGTAATGCATGGATTGGAAACTTGCCATGTCTTCCAGTGCTGTTACCATGGATCTCAGGACAAGATCATGATAGACCTGTGTAGTCTAATTCCAATTCTCTTCCCGCACCTAGTAGTGCACTAAGGCAGATTTTTGCCTGTTACCATAGCTATCAACTTCTGGAACAAGTCTGTCCTCAGGGGCGCCACTCCACATCAAGTGTGGCTGACCAGGAGTCTTTCTTGCTCTTACTACCAGCCAGTGGTGTGTTTGGAAAAATTTGCGGGGTGGCGCTCAGACTGTTTGACCACATTATTAACGCACCTGGCTTGGTCACCAAGTCCAAGGGTGGGAATCAAACCCAGAGCTTCTGACTCCGAGGCAGGGATGCTACCCAAATTATCACAAAATCATCTATATTGATGGAAAGAAATCTTTCAAGTGCGATTGCAAAAGGAAGCCCTACTACTGCCCACTTCTTACCTCCATAAAGGCTACGTTACTGGCCTTAATGGTTTGGACTGGTTAACATAAAGTCAAGGTGATGGAGGGGATTTTAACTGATGTGTCTCCAGCAGGAAGAGTAAAGAAATCCAGCCTGCAAAGCTTTCCTCATGGCACAGTGTTGCTTTTTCTCATTGCACAATAAGTGCAGGTGCAATAGCTACCCAAGTTGGCTTTAAAGGGATGCTCAGAAGATCACTGATTAGCAAGCCTGCTGAAGATGGTCTGCTAAGGTGAGGTGGGTCACAATATCCTCAGGCTTTATTGTAATGATGCAGGATATGAGTAATGTAAAGCATTAAAAAGAGTTGGATATCCACTTGAATAAGAAAGAAATGAGTGGCTATGGGGAAAATGTCACAGACTGGGAGTAATCTAAACAGCTCTTTCTCAGAGCTTGTGCAAGTATGATGGATAAATATCTTTCTCGTGTGCTGTAACATTCTATGTTGCAAATTTAAAGCACTTCTGCACTAACTTCCCCAGCGGCAGCCCCCCAAAATATCGAGGGCAGAGAGTTAAAAAAGGCAAAGCACGAGGACCAGAGTACCTCAAAGGGGAGGAAAGGGGCTAAAAGGGAGATAGTGGTGGGGGATGGGAGGGTTAAAGGAATAGATAGGCGCTTCTGTGGTAGTTTGCCTCCCTGGAGCAGGGGTGCAAGATGTGTCAGACAGGGTAGAGGGCATTTTGAAGGGTGAGAGGACCCAGGCGGATGTGGTTATTCACGTAGGAGAGAAGGATGTAGGAAGGAAGTGCAGGGAGGATATACGAAGGCAGTTCAGGGATTTGGGGGGGTAGGCTGAAGAGCAGGGCCTCCAGGGTAGCGATCTCAGGGCTGCTTCCAGATGCGGGTAATAGCAGAGCCAGGAGAAATGAGATCCTACAGCTGAATGTGTGGCTGAAGGACTGATGTAGGGCAAAGGGTTTCGTATTTGTGGATAACTGGGAAGTCTTTGTGAAAGAAGGTATAGAAGGTACGGGGAACACTTGAATGGGAAGGGTGTGAATATCTTAGTTGGGAGGTTAGCTGGAGTGGTTTGGCAGGATTTAAACTAATATGGAGGGGGGGAGGGGCTGAGACCGATAGCACGGTAGAGAGCGAGATGGGAGATAGAGTAAGCTTGGATGAGAAGAGATGCACCAGGGGAAAAGAAGGTTCCGAGTGGGCTTGGAGGTCTGGAGTGTGTCTGTTTCAATGCGAGGAGCGTAACGGGAAAAACAGATGAACTTAGGGCCTTAATGTTTGCGAGGAACTTGGATGTGGTTGCAATGACAGAGACATGGTTAAAGGAAGGGGAGCAGTGGCAACTGAACATTCCTGGGTATAAGTGTTTCAGATGTGACAGAGAAGGGTCCAGAAGAGGTGGAGGAGTGGCGTTGTTAGTTAAGGAGAGCATCACGGCGGTGCAGAGGGAGGACAATACAGAGGAGTTAGGAGTGGAGTCGCTGTGGGTGGAGTTGAGGAATAGAAAGGGGATGATTACTATGCTAGGGGTTTATTATAGGCCACCCAACAGCCTGCGGGTAGTTGAAGAAGGCATATGTAAAAACATTTTGGATAGGAGCAGAAAGAACAGAGTCGTTATAGTGGAAGATTTTAATCTCCCTAGGGTGGATTGGAAAGTACCTAGAGCTGGGGGTTTGGACAGGCAGGAATTTGTAAAATGTGTACTGGAAGGATCGTTGGAGCAGTATGTGGCTAGCCCGACTAGAGAAGGGGCTATATTGGATTTAGTTCTGAGTAATGAGCCAGGGCAGGTGGTTGATGTTGTAGTAGGGGAACATGTGGCTAACAGTGACCACAATTCTGTCTACTTTAGGATACAGATGGAAAAGGATGCTTGTTGCCCTAGGGGCAGGGTGCTGAATTGGGGGAAGGCTAACTACAGTCGGATTAGGCAGGAACTTAGGGAAACTGATTGGGAATGGTTGTTCGAGGGTAAGTCCACGCTAGGCATGTGGGACTCTGTCAAGGGAATACTGAAAATGTTGCAAGATAAATATGTGCCGGCCAAGAGGAAAGATGGGAAAGGTAGGATTAGAGAGCTGTGGATTATTAGGGATATTGAGGACTTGGTTAGGAAGAAAAGAGAGGCGTATGATAGGTCAAAGCAGCTGAGAACCAAGACAGAGTTGAAGGAATTTAGAGAGAGTAGGAGGGAGCTCAAACGGGGAGTTAGAAGGGCAAAAAGGGGGCATGAAATGATTTTGGCGGATAGGATTAAGGAAAACCCAAAGGCTTTTTACTCCTATGTTAGGAATAAAAGGGTGGTTAGAGGAAAAATCGGACCTCTTAGGAACAGAGGAGGGGAACTGTGCTTAGAGCCCGAGGGAATGGCAGAGATCCTGAATGAATACTTTGCGTCGGTATTCACAAAGAAGAGGGGCTTGTTGACAGCTCCTGTCTCTGAGGGAGCTGTGGACCAATTGAGGGAAATATCCATACCGAGGGAGGAAGTGTTAGAGCTTCTTGGCAGCATTAAAACTGATAAATCTCCAGGGCCTGATGGCATTTATCCAAGGCTGCTTAGGGAGGTGCAAGGTGAAATTGCTGGGCCTCTGACCCAAATCTTTGTCTCTTCCTTGGACACAGGTGAGGTCCCAGAGGACTGGAAAATAGCCAATGTTGTACCGTTGTTTAAAAAGGGTAGTAGGGATAACCCTGGAAACTATAGGCCGGTGAGTTTGACGTCAGTGGTAGGGAAGCTGTTGGAGCGGATTCTTAGAGATAGGATGTATAGGCACTAAGAGCGTTGTAATCTGATTAGGGATACACAGCATGGATTTGTTAAGGGGATGTCGTGCCTTACAAATCTGGTAGAATTTTTTGAGGAGGTGACGAAAACGGTGGACGAAAGGTGAGCCGTTGATGTCGTCTATATGGATTTTAGTAAGGTGTTTGACAAAGTCCCTCATGGGAGGTTAGTTGAGAAGGTCAAGGCTAATGGGATACAAGGACAGGTAGCTAGATGGATAAGTAACTGGCATGGTAATAGGAGACAGAGAGTAATAGTGGAAGGGTGTTTCTCTAGCTGGAGGTCGGTCACTAGTGGTGTGCCGCAGGGCTCAGTACTGGGACCTCTCCTATTTGTAATATATATAAATGACTTGGAAGAGGGAGTAAGTGGAGTGATCAGCAAGTTTGCAGACGATACAAAGATGGCTGGACTTGCGGATAGTGAGGAGCATTGTCAGGCGATGCAGCAGGACATAGATAGGCTGGTAGCTTGGGCAGATAGATGGCAGATGGAATTCAATCCTGATAAATGTGAGGTGATGCATTTGGGGAGAAAGAATGTAGGGGGGAGGTATATGATAAAGGGTAGACCTATTAAGAGTATAGAAATGCAGAGGGACCGGGGGGTGCAGGTGAACAAGTCTCTGAAGGTGGCAGAGCAAGTGGAGAAGGTTGTGAAGAAAGCATATGGTATGCTAGCCTTTATAGGAAGGGGTATAGAGTACAAGAGCTGACCTTTAATGTTGCAGTTGTATAAAACGCTCGTTAGACCTCATTTGGAATACTGCATCCAGTTCTGGTCACCTTACTACTGGAAGGACGTGGAGACCCTGGAGAGAGTGCAGAGGAGGTTTACCAGGATGCTGCCTGGTATGGAAGGTCTGAGTTACGAGGAGAGATTAGGCAAATTGGGACTATTTTCCTTAGAAAGACGTAGACTTAGAGGAGATCTAATAGAGGTGTACAAGATTATGAAGGGGATAGATAGAGAGGATTAAGCTTTTTCCTAGGATGGACTCAAATAGCACGAGGGGTCACGGGCTGAGGGTGAGGGGGGTAAGGTATAATTTGGATGCTAGAGGGAGTTTTTTCACACAGAGGGTGGTGGGGTATGGAATGCGCTGCCAAGTAAAGTGGTGGAGGCAGGTACTCTGGAGTTATTTAAGAAATACTTAGATGGGCACATGAACAGAATGGGAATGGAGGGGTATAGAAAACTGATTTAAAATAAGGATCATGAGCCTTGTGAGTCCGTAGGAAGTGTGTAAATAGATGATGATATTGATGTACTTGTTTTTATCCTACAGGTGCTTTGGTCCACCATGTTGTCTAACGAGGCGCATACACGCGATGGGTCGTGAGAGGGCTGCTCTTGGATTTTTCGAGAGTATCCTAGTGCTTCACGTCGTTAGTGTATGCTTGACCTGGACCATTTGATGGGCAACAACAGCTCAGTGACTATCGCTGTGCTGTGCAGATACATGGATTTGGGCCTGTGTCTGTGGGAGTTTGCGCATTCTCCCCGTGCTTGCGTGGGTTTTCTCCGGGCGCTCCGGTTTCCTCCCACATCCCAAAGATGTGCTCTTAGGCTAATTGGCAAAACAAATTCTCCCTAAATTGTCTCAAATTTGGTTTTTAATCCATAGATCTATAAACATAGACAGGGGTCGTGGGTAGAGGTGGGAACATCGGGGTGACGGCACGGGCTCGTTGGGCCGAAGGGCCTGTTTCCCATGCTATTTTGTTCTTTGTTCTTTGTTTAACTCTTTGTGCACGTCCAGCCTACAGCTGCAGCTACAAACTGTATTTTATTTATTCTGACAATACAGCTGACAGGTCTTCTTCATGACCTTAAACACAAGCTGTAAAAGGAAGTATATGGAGACCACTTACAGATGTTACTATAATCATACCTCCTTTGACAGGAAACAATTCCCCTTATGATATTCTCTTGCTTTTATGACACACAGACAATAGCAACAGTAACAACATCAGCTTTTGGACTCAGAGCACTTAAAGCATGACTCTGTTATATATTTCCAGTGGTTGCATCTCTCCAACGTATGTCTCATGATCTGTAGCCATAGAAGCAGAGAGATTCATCTCATTCTGTTGCTTTTCCTTCATCGACCTGGTTCAAGCAAAACCTTTTCAATAAATGTGCACGTTTCACTGCAACGTACTAGTGTGGCACCTCATTACTTTTGTCTTTGTGGTAGCCACTGACCAATACATAACAAAGAAGAAATTGGTGACGAGAGTTGGAGAAACTTTTTTTCAACCTGATTGAAAGAAAATGAATCTCAGCACTTTGGATCGAAAAATCAATCGAAGGCAAGCAAAAGAATTTCAAATGCACTACAAAATGATTTAATGGAAAAGGAAACCTGAATAAAAAAGAAAGGTTAAACCTTACTTATTGTTCTGAAAAGTAGGTAGACTTCTAAAATGCAGAGAGTGCACACATCGCGAAGCAAAATGGGCTGCAAAATGGAGTCTCACAGAAACAAAAAAATCTGTGCAATCTTAAAGTGAAGCTACTACTGAGAAGAAAGAAAAAGTTTCAGGAAAAGGAAAACAATGACATTGTTAGCTAAGGAACTCTCCTGCATTGCGCAAGAAAGAGAGGGAAAACTGAAGGAAGTATAAAACCTGACAACCAAAATTGGCAGGAAAAGATAGCTCCATGCATGTATTTGATGAGGCTCGTGAAACTTAGAACTCATATGAAGAAAGATTCCAATATTTTTGCCAAGAAAATCACGTATTAGATCACCTAAAGGTTGTAACATTTCTCAGTTAAAAACATTTACATTGTTAAAAAATTTAGTCCAAGCAGCAAAGCCAGCAGTTAAAACCTATGTTTAACTGACAAATGTCTTCAAAGAGCATTTTTCACCTTAACCAGGATTTTGATTTGATTTATTATTGTCACATGTACTAATATACAGTGCAAAATACTGTTTCTTGTGCTCTTTAAGAGAAAGTATACTGTTTATAGTGAAGAAAATGAGAGAATGCAGAATGTAGTGTTACAGTCATAGCTAGGGTGTAGAGAAAGATTAACTGAATGTAAAGTAGGGAAGAAGCTGTTCTTGAATCAATTGGTGCGTGCCCTCAGACTTTTGTTTATTTTTCCGACAGAAAAAGGTGGAAGAGGTGCATGGGGTTCTTGATTATACTGACTGCTTTGCCGAGGCAGCAGGAAGTGTACACAGAGTCAATGAATGGGAGGCTAGTTTGCACAATAGACTGGATTTCATTCACAAACCTTTGTAGTTTTTGTAGTCTTGGACAGAGCAGGAGCCACATCAAGCTGTGACACAACTAGAAAAAATACTTTCTATAGTGCATCAGTAAAAGTTGGTGATAGTCGGAGTGGATATGTCAAATTTCCTTAGCTTTTTGAGAAGGAAGAAGCGCTGGTGGGCATTCTTAATTATAGTGTCAGCGTAGAGTGATCAGGACAGGTTGCTGGTCATCTGGACACCTAAAACCTAGAAGCTCTCAACTATTTCCACTATATAAGGTGAAAAGGAGAACACCTTAGAAGACAAAACAAGTGCAAGAGCTGGCACAGGTGGTGGGATTTTATAGTCTTGCTCATCCTGAAACTGTAAAACCCCACCTGAGGTCAATGGACTTTCCCGTGCTCCGCCCTCATCTGCTCCAGCTACTGTGGCAGGCAGGATGGTAAAAATTCCAGTCTGGGAATTTTGTTAGTAAATAGTATTTCCACAATGTTTTTTGGGTGTTCCAAAAACTAGGTGGTAACAAAGTCAAAATAGAAATGGATACTGAGTCCATGATATCGTTGACATCTGAGGCAATATATAAGCAGACATTAAAGCATTTACTATTGAAACCATTCAATGTAAACCTAAGGATGTGTACAGAAAAAACATACCATTAAATGGATATATTAATGTAAAAGTGGGAGTGAATGAGCAAACAGCAGGATTGCCTCTTCATGTTGTTCATGAAAACTTTCCTGCTTTATTCGGTAGAGCATGGTTGGGAAAAATCAAACTCGACTGGGAAGCTGTAAATCAAATGGCTCTGAAAAAAGTACAAAAGTGTGTTTGAAAACTTATAGGGCTCAATGGCTGGATTTGAAGTCCAACTAAAAGTTAAGCTCGACAGTGTAGCAAAATATCTAAAAGCCAGAACTCGGATTAATCTAGGATTAATCCATATGCCATCAGACCAAAAATCAGAGAACTAGAAAGATAGTCCAAACAGGAATCATTGAACCAGTTACTACATATGATTTGCTACACCAATCATGTCTGTACTGAAACCTGGTTGCTCACAAAATATGTAGAAATTTTATAACGGTGATTAATCTGGTATTCTGAGCTGATCAATATCCAATGCTGTTAATTGAAGACTTATCTCTGGACTATTTGGAAGTTTAGTAAAATAGATTTATCACAGTGTACCAAATCAAGCAAGGACATGAGTAAAATTATGTTAACAGTGGATAGTGCATCTGTGACTTCATCTTACATTCAGAGACACACAAGAACTGTTCCAGTCATGGGGAAGATTATAGATATAATCTTAAAAGTAGACAGTCCAGAATGAAATTTTACAATGGGAAATCTGAATCTTATTCCTCAGTGTTTGTGTGGAAGAATTCTTGGACAGCTACATAAGACCTTCAGGTCTGTTAAGAATGAAGGAACTGGCACATAGTTATTTTAAGTGTCCAGGTTTAGATGCACAAAGCAAAGAAAAATTGGGTCAATATCTGTCCTGTGCAAAGCAATGAAACACTCCACTGCTACAACCCTTACATCTGTGGGAATGGCCAAAACAGTGGATGTGGTGATGCCAGCATTGGACTGAGGTGGGCACAATAAGAAGTCTCATAATACCAGGTTAAAGTCCAACAGGTTTACTTGGAATCACGAGCTTTCAGAATCCTTCATCAGGACTCACCGGATCTATGACAGCAGAACAGACTATTGAGAAGCTAGATGAAATATTTGCTAGATTTGGTAGAGCTGAGCAAATAGTAAGTAACAATGGAACACAATTTATTTCGAAGTAGTCCAAAGACAACTTAAAGGAAAATGGTATCCTACATATCAAGTCAGCTCCATACCGTCAAGCAAAAAAATTGGATTTATACAGCCACCAAAACACTCACTAAAGGTATCAAAGAACCAAGGGATCTTGTCAAAACAAGTAATAACATTTTTGTTATCCTACAGGAACACTGCACATCTAAAAGTACAGAATTTATCAGCAATGCTGCTTTTAAAAAGCTTAAAACAAAGTTTGAACTTTTAACACCACCTGATACTTCAGAAATTGTTGAATGACATGAAAAGCACAAATATTAAAGTTTGGTGAAGGTTAAAGGCTGTTATCTCGCTAAATCTGCATTAATGACATAAAACTGCTTCTTATTAAGTAGAGACAAGTAACAAAGCTGTCCAATGAAGTAGCAATGAAGATAAGCTGCAGTAAACAAGAGGAACTGAAGCTGTAACATAAGCACCAGAGTGTATTGGAGAAATCCCAGTTGGGTGTAATAAAACATGTTTCCTGGTTCCTTCTTCATGCCCCCAATTAACACTGACATTAACACCCTGGTTGGTTCATATATTGAATACCTACTTCAAAAGTGACACTGAAGTCGTTTGCAGCTTATTGACAGTTTTATTTCCAAAACAAACAGTCAGAGAAGAGGGTCCCAGATAGATGGCTTCTGCTTCGAAAATTGTCGATGTCCATAGATTATCTGCATCGTATCAGAGGCTGTAGGAAAAACAGAAATTCAAAATACTCTTTCCTTGGAATGATTTTAACTGCTGGCTTTGTTGGGTTGAACTAGTATTCCATCTCCCTGTGTTGCAGATCCAGAGATACTGCCATTATTATCCTCATACTTTTTTGCAGAGCTTTTGCAGACAAGTCATCTCACTGCCATCCCTGAGAGGATGTGACAACACTCTCTGATAAATGACTGAAAATAGGTCCAAAAAGACTTAGGAATCCTTTCCAATGGATGCTTTCCAATGTAAAAAGTTCCATAGTGAGGCGCAGTGTCTTAGGCTACAAAAAGATATAGATAGAATGGTCAAATGGACAGATAAGTGGCAAATGGAATTTCACTCTGAAAAGTGTGAGGTGGTACACTTTGGTAGGAGTAATTTAACAAGAAAGTATTCAATGAATGATAGGGCACTGGGAGATTCTATGGAACAAAGGGATCTTGGTATGTTTGTCCACAGATCTCTGAAAGATGAAGGGTATGTTAGTAGGATGGTGAAAAAGGCATAGGGAAGATTTGCCTTTATCATCGAGGCATAGATTAAAAATGCAAGAAAGTCATGTTGGAGTTGTAAAGAACTTTGATGAGGCCCCAGCTAGAATACTGTGAGCTGTTCTGGTCACCACATTATAGGAAGGATGTGATTGCACTGAAGGGAATGTAGAGGAAATTCACAAGGATACTGCGAGTAGAACATTTAAGTTATGAACAGAGATTGCACAGGCTCAGGTTTTCGTTGGAGCAGAGAAGGCTGAGGGGCAATCTGGTCAAGGTATACAAGGTAATGAGAGACCTGGAGAGAATTGCTAATAAACAGCTTTTCCCTTCAGTTGAAGGGTCAGTCACAAGGGGACATAGGTTTAAGGTGAAGGGCAGGAGGTTTGGGATGGATGTGAACAAAAACCTTTTTACCTAAGTGACCACAATTCGGTTACGTTCACCTTAGTGATGGATAGGGATAGGCATGAAGCTGGGGGCAGTAGTTATAGCTGGGGGAAGGGTAATTATGAGGCCATCAGGAGAGAATTAGGGTGCATAGATTGGACTAGGAAACTACATGGACTGGGAACATCTGGAATGTGGAGCTTATTCAAGGAGCAGCTGCTGCGAGTCCTTGATAAGTATGTCCCTGTCAGGCGAGGAGGAAATGGTCGAGTAAGAGAACCTTGGTGTACGCAAAAAGTTGATTTGCTGGTTAAAAGGAAAAAGGAGGCTTATGTCAGGATGAGGATTGAAGGCGCGGTTAGTGCAATGGATAGCTATAGATTAGCCAGGAGGGAGCTAAAGAGTGAATTGAGGAGAGCTAAGAGAGGACACGAGAAGACTTTGTCTGATAGGATTAAGGAGAATCCTAAAGCTTTCTTTAGATATGTTAAGAATAGAAGATTGGTTAGGGCAAGATTAGGGCCAGTCATAGACAGCAGTGGGAAGTTGTGCGTGGAGCCTGAAGAGATTGGTGAGGCACTGAATAAATATTTCGCTTCGGTATTCACGCAGAGTGCTGGAAATGTAGCTATGGAGAGCACTGAGGTACAGGGTTGCAAATTGGGAAGTATTGTAGTAGATAGGGAGGATGTGTTAGAAATTCTCGAGGGTTTGAAGTTGGATAAGTCCCCTGGGCTGGACAGGATTTACCCTAGGATTCTCTGGGAGGCAAGAGAGGAGATTGCAGAGCCTCTGGCTCTGATCTTCAGGTCGTCGTTGGTTACGGGTGTGGTTCCGGAGGACTGGAGGATAGCGAATGTGGTCCCATTGTTCAAGAAGGGGAAGAGAGACCTTCCAGGAATTATAGGCCAGTGAGTCTTACTTCTGTTGTGGGCAAAGTATTGGAGAGAATTATTAGGGATAGGATTTATAGTTATTTAGAGAGAAATGAATTGATTGGGGATAGTCAGCATGGTTTTGTGAAGGTAGGTCGTGCCTTACTAACCTCATTGAGTTTTTTGAAAAAGTGACTAAGGAGGTGGATGGGGGTAAGGCGGTTGATGTGGTATATATGGACTTTAGTAAGGCGTTTGATAAGTGGCCCATGGAAGACTTCTGCAGAAAATGCAGATGTATGGGATAGAGGGTGATTTAGCTAATTGGGTTAGGAATTGGCTAGCAGATAGAAGACAGAGGGTGGTGGTTGATGGAGATATTCATCGTGGAGTTCGGTGACAAGTGGTGTACCTCAGGGGTCTGTTTTGGGGCCCCTGCTGTTGTAATTTTTATAAATGATCTGGATGAGGGTATTGAAGGATGGATTAGTAAATTTGCAGATGACACTAAAGTCGGTGGAGTGGTAGATAGTGAATAGGGGTGTTATAGTTTGCAGAGGGACTTGGACAAGTTGCAGAGCTGGGCCGAGAGGTGGCAAATGGAGTTTAATGTGGAAAAGTGTGAGGTAATGCACTATGGCAGAAATAATAAAGGTGTAGGGTATAGGGCAAATGGTAGGATTCTTAGTAGTCTAGATGAACAGAGGGATCTTGGTGTGTATGTGCATAGATCCCTGAAAGTAGGCAGTCAGGTCGAGAAGGTTGTTAGGAAGGCATATGGAGTCTTGGCTTTTATTGGTAGAGGGATTGAATTTCGGCGCCGCAACGTCATGTTGCAACTGTACAAAACTCTAGTGCGGCCGCACTTGGAGTATTGTGTGCAGTTCTGGTCCCCACATTATAAGAAAGATGTGGAGGCATTGGAGAGGGTACAGAGGAGGTTTACCAGGATGTGCCTGGTATGGAGGGCAGGTCCTATGAAGAGAGGTTGAAGGATTTGAGGTTGTTTTCGTTAGAAAGGAGGCGGCTAAGGGGGGATCTTATTGAAACATATAGATGATTAGAGGTTTGGATAGGGTGGACAGTGATAGCCTTTTTCCTAGGATGGAAAAAGCTAGCACGAGGGGACACAGCTTTAAATTAAGGGGTGATAGTTATCGGACGGATATCAGAGGCAGGTTCTTTACCCAAAGGGTGGTTCGGGAGTGGAATGCCCTGCCTGCAGCGGTTGTAGATGCGCCAAGTTTGGTGGCGTTTAAGAGGTGAGTTGATAAGTATATGGAAGAGAAGGGAATGATTTAGTTTGGAGGGGCATTGCTTTTTATATTGGTCGGCGCAACATCGAAGGCCGAAGGGCCTGTTCTGTGCTGTAATGTTCTATGTTCTATGTTCTATGTTCTAAAGGATGATGATTGTCTGGAATGTGCTACCTGGGAAGGTGGGTTGGAGACGGGTTGCCTCACACCTTTTAAAAAGTATCTGGATGAGCACTTGGCATGCCATAACATTCAGGGCTAAGGGCCAAATGATGATATATGGGATGAGGTGAGAATTCAAGTATTTCTAATGTGTCACTAAGGACTGAAGGGCCTCTTTTGCACTCTATGATTCTATGATAACCATTGTACAGATAAACTAGTTCACTAAACCCTGTTTAATCAAATGGCTCCACACTGAAATATATTGGATGCCATCCTTTCCTCCAACGCTAACAATTAGGAATCCAAACAATTTTACCTGCAGGAAAACACCAAGTGGGACAGAGAAGCCATGAATAAATATTTACATCTGCACAGAAAAGATGTTTAGCATATTGTTTTGCAGACAGGAAGCCAGTTAAATGAGAGTCGTGAAGTGTTCATTTCAAATTGAACACATTGTTGTGCATTCAAATTGTTGGCTCTGTATCAGATAGTGTGTTATCTGTTTAACAAAACTAGTGTGGGTTAAGCTTTTAGTCAAGGATTTGATTTTAAATGTTATAAAAATACTTTATACGGGCTACCTCTTTCTGCTGTTGAGATATAAAATTAGGAGACTGGGGTTTCAGTTCATGGAGAAGTGGCCCAGAATTGTAGAAACAGACAATTCTTTGTTCTGTTAGAACAAACTCCATTTAAACCAGGCTGGGACAGATAGCCAGTTTTGGGAATTGTTGGCTAGAGAAACAAATGGAAATCTTGGTGGTTTTGACAGCACGCGTGTGCAGGATGTGTGCAGGATGGACAGCTTTTGTGAACACGTTTTAAAATAATCTCCTCATGGAAGTGATAACACAATCTAACTTGAACATGCCAAGAAGCATTTTGTGGCCTTTATTGCTCATTAACATTTTGCCCCTGAAAATCTGAAGTTTTAATATGTGCTTATGATTACATTCAGGTAAACATTATCATGTGTTCAAGCGATTTGGAAAAGCATGCAATTTTAAAAATGTATCCTCCCAGTTGTTCGTAGAGCATTGATAAAATAAATCGCTGCATTGAAGCCCAGTAAGAAAAATCATTGAACTGCCAGGTGTTGAACAGTTGTATGTTGGTTGAATTCATTCAATGTTAATCCTCGACCAAGTAAAAATAATTATGTCATCGGCAAAAATGGATGTGACTTAGGCTAACTCTGATGAACCAAACCTTTTATAATATATACATATATGTATATATATATATATATATGTACACACATATGTTATAGAAATTATTGATTGGAATACAAGGACAAAAAAAATATTTTGCGGAATTTTGCCGGGGTTCATACAATCCCACCTGAGGCCAACGGAAAATGTCGCTTACAAAGCTGTGCCTGCCCTTGAAATTGGCCTGGGCATGCTGGTAAACTTCCAACCCACTGTTTTCTGGGAAACAAGTCTATAAACTACAGAAAGCTATTGAAAGATTAGCTTAGGGCTACCGTAACAAAAAGCATTTCTCAGGGCAATGCAGCAGAGTGCAGAAAGGGAATAGCAATCTGAAACATGTGGCAAGATGGAAGATCAGCCAGAATTAAAAAGGTGATAAAAGGGGACAAACAAATTTTTATGATGACCAATAAAACTGATGGTTCATTGGCTCAGCAGTAAAATTCACCACATATTGTAAAGCTGAGGCCCCTACCTCCGCCACCCTCCTTCCAGCTCAATTACTATGCTGCCTGAGGCCCCAAACACCTCCACTCTCTCCCCATCGCCTTCTTTGCCACTACCACTAGTTTCACCTACTCCTACCTCCTGCCTGCCAAGATGAACAAAGACCTCAGATCCAAAGATTGGACCTCACTTTGTGCACATCACTTTTAAACTGTTGGGAACAGGAGGCACAAGTTGTCATGTACCATTGACTTAATTTGGAAGATGAGACTTTGGGCGCGATTCTCCCAAAAGTTCTGAATTGGTGGGAAAATTGTTCTAGATCACATCTGTTTTCTCAGTGCAGCTTCTCACTCGAATCTTCACACTCTGTGCACCACAGAGGTCACAATTATGAATATCATTAAAAACCCGGGGGTGGGGGGAGGGGAGCAGGGCCTATTCATGCGGAACCTGACAGCTCCGGAACTCGGCACATGCAAGTGACCCCAATCTGTCAGTCTCCCCATTTGCTGGCCAGCCCGGGACCCCATAGTTCTGCCTCAGCCCCAAACTCTGGCCAAATTGCAAAAATTACAGGGTCAGCCCTGAATCCCCCGCGCCGGAGCGCCCCAATGTCCAGCCACCCCTCCAGCAGTAGTGATCACCTCACCGCCTCTCCCTAGCAGCCCTCCGCTAATCCCCTCTGGTCAGACTACCTCCTATTAGCTAGCACGAGGGGACATTGCTTTAAATTGAGGGGTGACAGATATAGGACAGATATCATAGATAGGTTCTTTACTCAGAGAGTAATGTAGATGTGGAAAGTCCTTCCAGCAACAGTAGTGGAGTCGCCAATATTAAGGGCATTTAAATGATCATTGAATAAACATATGGACGATATTGGAATAATGTAGGTTAGATGAGCTTTAGATTGGTTTTGCAGGTCAGCGCAACATTGAGGGTCAAAGGTCCTGTACTGCGCTGTATATTCTGTGTTCTGGAGGCAAACTCCGTCCTTCGCAAACCACCACCCCTCCAGCCCAGATCGATCCCCATGCAGCGGGATCCCCCCTATCCCCTCCAATCGCCCCCTAGGCTCCACCCACAAGAGGCCCCACCCATTGGCACTGTCCAGTAACTGGTGGGAATTGCCAAGGTTCCACTTGGGCAACTTTGCCCATTAGGTAGTGCCAGGGGGCACAGGCTGAAACTGCCAGGGTGCCCATACTCAGGGGGTATCACCCTCACCACCCAATCCGCTGGAGTTCTCCAATTGCCCTTCCTTCATTCTGGCAGGGTCTCCCACTAGTTCCCAAAATGGGGAGCTACTCTAAAGCCCACCAGAATAAAGTAGTCCTGGTGGGTGAAAGATTCTATTGGGTGTGCAAGATTTCAATGTCTACTGAATTAAACTTAGTACCAACATAGTATTATTAAATATAGTACCAACAATGTGTACCATCTACAAGACACACTGCAGCAACTCACCAAGGCTCCTTTGATAGTACCATCCAGATGCCTCATTTCTGCTCTTACAAATTCAACCATTGTGTACTGTTGGGGCAAGGATATAGAAACAATGGAAAAAGTCTTTTAGGACGTTACAGGAAAGTTTATAAAAAATCACCTTTCTTTATTAGATCTCTATTAGAGAAGCTTGAGGGTGGCCTAATAGAGATATTAAACTTGTGAAATGTTAATATGCAATAATTAAAATCAGATATCTATGCAACAGTAACAAAGGTGCACAAACTTACAGCCATCAAAAAGTGGAGGTAGGACAATATTCTAAACACAGGAGATAGTTAGCATATGGAATTGTTAATCGCTAAAACTGTTGAACTAGAGTCCATAATTACTCCAACTCCAACGATACTCAACAAGCTCAACATCGTGCAGAACAAAATAGCTCATCGATCATCATCCCAACTACCATTTTCGACATTCACTCCTCCCACCACCAATGCATAGTACCAACAATGTGTACCATCTACAAGATACACTGCAGCAACTCACCAAGGCTCCTTTGACTGTACCATCCAACCTCAGAAATCAAGCACTCAGAAAGATAGGGGCAACAGATCCATAAGATCACCACCACTAGTAGGTTCCTCTCCAAGCCAAACACCATTCGGATTTTGAAATCTAGCACTGTTCCTTCAGTGTCACAAAATCCAGGAACTTCCTTCCTAACAGCATCGTGGGTGTACCTGCATCACACGGGCTGCAGTAATTCAAGAAGGCAGCTCACCACCATCTTCTCAAGAGCAATTAGGAAAGGGCAATAAATGCTAGCCCAGCCAGCAAAGCCAACATCCTCTGAAAGACTAATTTTGCTAAAATTGAGCTGATCTCAATTGTGATGATATTGGGTGTAAAATATTTTCCTCAGACCATGTTTGATGAAACTTAGTGCTAAACTGCGCTTTGTGAAAAAATGTTTATGTTGCATCTTTTCCAGCACTTGTGTAAGAATCAAACCATCTTGATATCTCAAAGCAAGCAAACAACTTTATAGATCGCAAGGGAAATGACTTCTCTTGAGAAAAACTATTTTTAACAGACATTAA
This sequence comes from Sphyrna mokarran, assembly GCA_024679065.1. NCBI lineage: Eukaryota > Metazoa > Chordata > Chondrichthyes > Carcharhiniformes > Carcharhinidae > Sphyrna > Sphyrna mokarran. The sequence continues at coordinate 78,410,448 of JAGIQG010000001.1, read as the reverse complement.
TTAAAAACTTCCTCTTGCTTCTTCGTGACTGGATTCACTGTGCAACAGATTATTCTAAAGGAAGTCGCAGACTGGAAAAGGAAGGTAAACTTAGGCCGAAATATTCAGTAGTTCTGGTATTTATATAAAACTCCAGACTGTTCACACGGATATCTAATTAAATTGCTAACCTTGCCAATCTACAAAAGATTTAGATCTACTAAACTGGCCTGAATTAACTTATGGAACAGGACTGAAAATATAGAGGTTTACAATACTTTGTATTATATAATATTTACAGTAAAGAAACAGCCATTCAACCCAGAAAGTTTAAGGCAATTTCTATAGCATAGAATAGAATTCTTACACTACAGAAGGAGGCCATTTAGCCCATCAAACCTGGACCAACAATAATACTAAGAACAAAGAACAAAACAGCACGGGAAACAGGCCCTTCGGCTCAACGAGCCCGCGCCGCCACCCCGATGTTCCCACTTCTACCTGTGATCCCTGTCTATGTTCATAGATCTATGGATTAAAAACCAAATTTGAGACAATTTAGGGAGAACTTATTTTGCCAATTAGCCTAACAGCACATCTTTGTGATGTGGGAGGAAACCGGAACACCCGGAGGAAACCCATGCTGGCACGGGGAGAATGCGCAAACTCCCACAGACACAGGCCCAAGTCCATGTATCTGCACAGCACAGCGATAGTCACTGAGCTGTCGTGTTGCCCATCAAATGGTCCAGGTCAAGCGTACACCAACGATGTGAAGCACTAGGATACTCTCGAAAAAAAATTCCAAGAGCAGCCCTGTCACGACCTATCGTGTGTATGCCCCTTGTTAGACAACAAGGTGGACCAAAGCATCTGTAGGACAAAAACAAGTACATCAACAAGTACAAGGCCCTATCCCAGTAAACCCACATTTACTCTGCTAATCCCCCTGACACTAAAGGACAATTTAGCATGACCAATTTAGACTGTGGGAGGAAACCGGAACACCCAGAGGAAACCCACACAGACAAGGACAGACAGTCACACAAGGCCGGAAGTGAACCTGGTCCCTAGTACTGTGAGGCACCACAGTACCTCACTACAAATCACAGCGTCACCATGCTGCCCCAATATCATCTCATCAGATCAACTTTATTCTATCTTATACACCTTGATGTTCTAATAAAACAAATTTGACTTCTATATGAAACAAAGTTAAAATGATTTGATACAGTTTTACACATAGGCTGTTTCCTACAAGGTAAAGATTCTCTTTATTTCTCTTTATTTAATAATTTTCGTAAATTGGCTTCTTTCTATATTATAAAGTAGAAACACATTTATTTGAAAACAAAAGTAATTTTTTAGTTTGAATATTTTTACTTTAGGGGACAATCCCCTCAAAGATTACTGCGGAGTTAATGATGTCGTGGTAATGTCACTCAATAAATAATGCATCAGGCTAATGCTCTGGGAGTTCAAACTCCACTATGGGAACTATGAAATTGAAAGTGAGTTTTAATAATGAAACTAGCATGATGGCACAATGGTTAGCATTACTGCCTCACAGCGCCAAGGATCCAGGTTTGATTCCTGGGGCTTGGATAACTGTCTGTGCGGAGTCTGCATATTCTTCCATGTCTACATCGGTTTCCTCCGGTGCCCTTCCCACAGTCTGAAAGATTTGCAGGTTAGGTGCATTAACCACATTAAATCCTCCCTCAGTGTACCCAAATAAGTGCTGGAGTGCAATGATTGGGAACTTTCACAGTAATTTCATTGCCTATTTCTAATAAATAAACTTTGTTGTAAAAGTCCATCTGGTTCACCTAGTCTTTCAGAGAAGTAAATCTGCTTGGACAACATATGGTAGTTGATGCAAAGTAATCTGATTGACTCTTAACTACGCACTGAAATGCTCACATTTAAGGGAATTAAGGGTGGGCTGGCTCTGTCAGTGATGCTCACATACCATGAAAGAAAAAATGCTAGTTTAAACTTTGAGGAAAGTGAAAGTGTTATATAGATTCACATTTCAGAATTTGAAATTAGCATTTGTGCTTGACAGGTGTTGGAAGTAGCTGTAAATCTACCTAAATGAGAGAAAAACTTAACATTTTTTTGAGTTTTACTTCTCTTCTGTTTAGCTCATTCCTTGTAGGTCAAAGTTAACACCAGTCTGTAAACCATTGGTTGAAGGTATTCAGAAGTAACTCTGCATGACACTTCTAGAAGTTTCCTTTGGACAAACAACTAGAATCTATTTGATACCTCAATGATAGAACATTAAGTTTGGAAGATCACGTATGAAAGATTTGGGAAATAGCTACAATCACTTTGTTCTATACCAGTGGTGGGCAAACAGAGGCCTCAGCTCACATGTAGCTCATCAGGATTTGCAGTGCAGTATGCAACACATTTTATTGGCTGTTGCTCATGTGCAGGTTTAATAGATTCTGCTGGTTACCACTTGTGTTGTTTCTTTTCCCTACCATATGGCTAAAGTGATATGCATATGAAGAAAGAGTAAATGAAATGAGGTGTATGCTGATTGCACACAACATAACTGCGAGAGCTGTGCACTGCATCTAATCAAGGGTAAATATTGAAGTTAATGACAGTTCTATTAACATATGAATGGTTAAGCACTCTCTATAACTTGTTTTGAAATATTCAGCATGTATTAAATTCATTCAATCTTATTCATGAGTCTTGATGGGTGAACATGCCCAATTTCAATTTTGTGGCCCACTGTGATGAAGGAGGGTCACTCATAGAGCCCATTCAGAAGCCCAGGTTGCATATCACTCTTCTAGTCCATCACACTCTTGGTTACAAACATATGAAAATAGCAGACAGAACTAGCCCATCAAGACTTTTCCAAATGGCACAACAGTTAGAACTAAACTCCCTTTCCCTCCATCTCACCACTCCCTAATTCACACTCATGCCCCAAAGTTTGTCCCTGAAAATGGGACAGGTATCTATTGTGCAGTTAACACATGCCTGTTGAGTTGAAAGCAGGCAGTGCAGTAGATTTGTGCTGATGCTAATTATAATGAATTCTGCATAAGCCATTACTCCCAGAACTATTGATTCGCTGCAAGGCTCCCAATATAGTTACTAACTTACACTACTTAGTGCTAGTCTACACCTCTTAAAGGGAAGATGTTTGTGAGCAGAACAAGTGCTGAGAAATATTCAGCAGCTGAATCTAACTTATGAAAGTAAAAAGAATGGTTGACCATGGTAAAGAGTGGCTCCCATAGATCAGGGTTCTTGGTGAAGGAGATGGAAAAGAGAAGTGCGGCCCAAAAGCCTAGGGGCAGTTTCGGAAGAAGTTCATTAAACTCACAAATGTGATCAAGGTCAGTACTTGCATTTCCAAATGCCATTTTCTACCAACTGGACCCCTGTGCTCAACACAATTCAGCATGTCTCTACCACTCACCGACTAACAATCAGGAGTCATACTTAGCTTTAATGGAGGTGATTCTTCCAGCCCGCTGTGCTACTAGAGCCCACTGATTTTTGTCATGATTCATGCCAGGGCAGTCTGCAGTGCTCAGAATGTGGAAGATTCATTTTGAAACTCCAGTTTTTATGTGAATTTGGCACTTAGATTATTTTTTGGGAGAATCCCAGCCCATATGTTTCAGCTCATTCTCATTTCTTTGTACTGTTACAGTCCTCACATCTCATAGGAAGCATACACGATCTGACCAACCATATCATCAAAATGACTACACAATGACTGACATGTCCATTGGTCTTGCAGGACAATCAGTGCATCAGGAACAAACTAGAGGGGGAAAGGTGTCTGCATGTCTTAACCCCATGGAAGAGATGCTTCTGATCATTGTGATACTGACCATTTTTGAGGCCACAACCAATAGCGATGGTACCTTTATGCCAAATCCTCCTTCTCATATTCCACTTCTTTCTCTCTTCCCATACTTTCTTCTGACTTACGAATTTTTTAAGCAGGTTTTCCTTACTTTTTCATCACTCCCTCACCCAATGTTATCCCTTCTTTTCATTTTCAAAATCCAAGAACAGTTAGACAGTGATTTGAAGACAAGAGGACAGCAGAGATGGAGACACACAGTTATATGATTTAGATACCAGCTCAAATACTGACACAACATAAATTTCAGAGGAGAGCATAAAGGCAGATTTGCACATGATGAAACACTGAGTACAAGTACACTGCAGCCAGGACAAGGATATATTTTTAAACAATTGCTTTAAAATTATGTTTGAGCAGAAACAAAGGGAAGAAAACACTTTTCAAAATGGCACAACTTTGCATGCAACTTACTCCAGAAGCATAAGTTACACCCAAAGTGGAAATTTTGTCCCAACTACACTGCACATAACGAACCCTACATTTGCATCAAATCTATGGGTCTTTACCACTCCCTCATATTTGGACAATGATTCAAATTCTATGGAATATTTTCCTCAGAAATTATTGCAGAACCATATTCTGATGTGGTTAAAGGAAAACAAGAGGAAGAAATTAACCATTTTTTTATTCCTGCAAGACAAAAGTCCACTAATTTTGCTGTAATTTTAAAATACTTCTAACAGAAGTCATGACAACTTGCTATTATTTCTACTGTTGTAAGGCAAACCAATAGCTCTCAATCTGTGAACGACATATGGATAGCATTTCATCTTTGATTAAATGTGATGTGCTAATTGTTCGTTTTATTTATAACCTTTTCTGCTGACCTGAAACTAAAAATGGGAACGATGGGATTTCTGTAGCACTGGAGTAAACTACATACTAAAATTTCCTTTAACTGTAATAGATATGGTTAACACAATTACATACCAGACAATTCACATTGATTGAATTAGTAAGTGGGTGCAATGTTAATTGCAAATATTCCAACACTGCAGCCTTCTACATCCACACCTTAACCAGACACTAGTACTCTTCAGCTATTTGGAAGCCATCACACATTGGTATTAATCTCTAATGGGAAAATTCAGATCACAGACTCTAGTACAGGAACGTTTGTAAGGACTTTTATGAATGGTTAAGGAAATCCTCAGGTCATTGCAGAAAACAGCTATGAAATCTATAGCTAAGAAGTTGCAGGAATGAACTTCATGACCTAAGCTACATTAAGGAGGACAAGTCAGTAACTGTAAAACCCACTCACCCTAAATAGCCAGATATTTTTCTTCAATCATATTTTCTGTTACAATTTCTAAAACATCAAATAAAAAGATAGTGATTTCATTGTGCAGTCTGTAAAATTATCTGATTAACTGTTGCAATTTGTGGACTAAGTAACTACTGTAGTTAATGCGATTGCATACTTCATTATTAAATCTCACTTTTTTATGGGCCTTAGTAGCAAATGTTGGCAGACTTTTTGGCTGTGGAGATGTCACAGACAAACTGATCCCATTCACATTCAAATAGAGAAGGGCTTGGCTTTGTATGATGGTACAAAATGAGTATTCATGAATTAAGAATGTAAGAAATGAGGGAGGGAGTAGGACATTCAGCCCCTCAACCTTGCTCCACCTTTTGATGAGATTCAATATTTTCCTGCACTATCCGCACACCTCTTGATGTTTTTAATTTGTAGGGATTTATCTATTTCAGTCTTGAATATACTCAATGACTGAATCTCCACAGCCCTCAGCAGCAGAGAATTTCAATGATTCACCATTTTCTGAGTGAAGGAATTCTCCCTTATCTCAGTCCTAAATGGCCAACGCCTTTCTCAAAGGTATGTCCCTGATTCTGAAACCTCCTGCCAAAGGAAACATTGGCTGTGATTCTCTCATTGCGACCTGCAATTTTTCTGTCAGGTTGCAGTAGGATATGCGCATCTCTGGCCTTGAACAGGGATTTGCGCATGCGCTGAGAATACACTCGCATCTCCCAGAGTCAGTGAACAGTCACTGGCTGTACCACGCTGGAAACCGGCAGGAAGATAGATAAGGAATTTAAATCTTTTTTGCATGTATTTGAAATATGTATATTAGTTAATTATCGGGACCTGAATCTCCCATCCTGCTAGGAGTACTTCATTCCAGCAGGGTTCAGACTAGCTCCCCACATTCAGGGAACTAATGAGAGATCCCGCTGGAATAAAGAGGGGACACTCGGGGCAGGGGGTGATGACCCATGGGCATGGGCACACCTGGCAGTGCCAGCCTCTGCCCCCTGGAACTACCAAAGGGCAAAGTGCTCATATCAAGGGGGCATCCTGGCACTGCCTGTCAGGCATCGAGCACTGCCAATGAGGTGGGGCCAATTGTGGGCAGGGCTTAAGGATAAGATTAGTGGAGGTGAGGGCTTCCTTCTGCCACTCTGTAAGGAGATCAGTCTGGGATGGAGGAAGGCCAACGATTGGGGTAGGTTTGGGAGGAGGGTGGTCTGCTGGGAGGGGCCCTGCCTCTGGGAGAGGGGTTTCATCTCGGGGGAGGGGGAGTCAGCGGGAGGGGTCTGCTGAGGTGAGGGGGATGAGGGCATCACCATTGATGGGAGAGGGAGTGGGCTTGACATCGGGGTGTTCCAGGGCTGGTGGGGGTGAGGGATCAGGGCTGGTGAGGGAATTGCTGTGGGAGATTGCATGAGGGGTAGCACTGTAGGGGTCCCAGGCTGGCCAGCGATTGAGCTGAACTGACAAAACAGTTGGGATTTAGAACTGTCCTGCTACCAAATCAGTCCTTTTGGGAGAATTGCGGCCATTATTCCTGTGTCCTCCCTGTCAAGCCCAATGAAAATTTTGTATGTTTGAATGAGATCACCTCTCATTCTTCTAGGTAAGGAGTCTGACAAGACCAGGTTTAAGTCCAATGGATTTACTTGATAGCAAACTCACAATCTTTCAGGATTTGTCCCTTCTTCAGATGAATGGAGAGTTTTGGCCTCAGACAGAGCATACAACAGCACAAACAGTTTACAGGTTACTGATTACTGCAAAGGAGTGCACCGATAACTAAACAATGAGGATCACTACAGACAGTTACCCGTAGACCTGACCAAGGAACCCACTTGTCAACTCAACACTCTGATCAAGATCTTTGATCCGGACCTTCAGAGCACCTTCTGTACTCTCATTCCACGTACTCCCCATGTTGGAGATCTCTACTGCCTCCCAAAGATACACAAGGCAAACACATTCGGCTGACCCATCGTATCGGGCAATGGGACCTTATACAAGAACCTCTCCGGCTATGTCGAGGGCATCCTGAAACCCATTGTACAAAGAACCGCCAGCTTTTGTCGCGACACTTCCTACAGAAACTCAGCACACATGGAGCAATAGAACCAAGGACACTCCTCGTCATAATGGATGGCTCAGCACTCTACACCAACATCTCCCATGATGATGGCATTGCTGCAACTGCCTCAGTACTCAACGCCAACAACTGCCAGTTTCCAGATGCAATTTTACAACTCAACCACTTTATCCTGAACCACAATGTCTTCACCTTCAACAACCAGTTTTTCATCCGGACACATGGAACAACCATGGGGACCAAATTTGCATCTCAATATACCAACATCTTCATACACAGGTACAAACAAGACTTCTTCACTGCAAGGACCTTCAACCGATGCTATATACTAGATACATCGATGGCATTTTCTTCCTTTGGACTCACGGCGAACAATCACTGAAACAACTATATGATGATATCAACAAGTTCCATCCTACCATCAGACTCACCATGGAATATTCTCCAGAATTGGTTGCATTCTTGGACACACGCATCTCCATCAAGGGCAGTCACCTCAGCACTTCACTTCTGCAAGTCCACAGACAACCTCACAATGTTCCACTTTTTCAGCTTCCACCCTAAATACATTAAAGAAGCCATCCCCTAAGGACAATCCCTCTGAATACACAGGATTTGCTCTGATGAGGAGGATCGTGACAGACACTTCCAGGTGCTGAAAGATGCCCTCATAAGAACAGGACATGATGCTCGACTCATCGATCGACAGTTCAGATGCGCCACAGCGAAAAACTGCATCGACCTCCTCAGAAGACAAATACGGGACACAGTGGACAGAGTACCCTTTGTCATCTAGTACTTCCCCAGAGCAGAAAACTACGACATCTTCTCCGGAGTCTTCAATATATCATTGATGAAGACAAACATCTCGCCAGGGCCATCCCTACACTCCCACTTCGTGCCTTCAGACAACTGCATAACCTCAAACAGACTATTGTCCACAGCAAACTATCCAGCCTTCAGGAGAACAGTGACCACAACATCACACAGCCCTGCCACAGCAACCCTGCAAGATGTGCCGGATCATCGACATGGATAACATCATCACACATGAGAATACCATCCACCAGGTGCACTGTACATACTCCTGCAACTCGGCCATTCGCTGCAGGAAAGGATGTTCGGAAGCATGATAGACTGGGGAGATCATTCAGATGCTATGACAACATATGAATGAACATCACTTGACAATCACTAGGCAAGACTCCCTTCCTGTTGGCAAACACTTTAGCGGTCATGAGCATTCGGCTTCTGACCTTCGGGTAAACGTTCACCAAGGCAGCCTTTATGACACACAACACACAACAGCACAGAGTCACTGAGCAGAGACTGATAGCCAAGTTCTGCACACATGAGGACGGTCTCAACTGGGATCTTGGATTCATGTTGCACTAACTGTAACCCACATGACTTGCCTGGGTTTGCAAAACCTCACTTACTGTACTGTCTGGAGACAATACACATTAACCTGTGCTTAATGTTTCTTCCACTCACATTGTCGTCATTTTTAAGACTTGAATAGCAGGTTAGTTGTAAAGACTCGCATTCTAATAGTAATCTGTAAACTGTCTATACTGTTATATGTTCTGTCTGAGGCCAGAACTCTCCATTCACCTGACGAAGGGGCAAACCCCGAAAGCTTGTGAGTTTACTATCAAATAAATCGGTTGGACTTAAACCTACTGTTGTCATACTTCTTACTGTGTTTACCCCAGTCCAACGTCGGCATCTCCACACCAGTCTTTTAGGTGCCAGAGAATAACGGAACCAGTGGATTTAATCTTTCCTTCCAGGACAATCCCTCTATCCCAGGTATTAGTCTGGTGAAGATTTGTTGCATTCTCCCTATGGCAAGTTTATATTTCCTTAAATAAGGAGAACAAATCTGCACACAATACTTCAAGTGTATCTCATCAAGCCTCTATATAATTGCAGTATACTCAAATCCTCTAACAAAAGCTGACATACAATTTGCCTTCTTAATTGCTTGCTGTATATAAATGTCAGCTTCAGTAACTCATGAACTATGTTACAACCACCTTTCAGGTAAGATTCCTCAAACGTCCTTGAGCAGGATGAGATCCCTCAATCTATCACCATCTGGCTGGGATACACCCAAATTGCTATATACTCATTCAGGATGGATGACTGGCTCTGTGTCTTTATGCATCCATCATATGTTGATTTCAACAAAGGGTTTAATCTAACAAGGTCCGCTTTCCTTTGGATACCTTTTCCAGACCCAGTAGTTGTGTTTAAAAAGGAACAAATTTAACCACGTTCCCTTGAGTTAAATTGGAGTAAGTATATTAACTACTAAAAAGATAAGAAAAATTGGTAAAACACATCTATGATCATTTAGCTAAAGTATTGTAGATGCTGGAATCTGAAACAAAAGCTCAAGCGTTATTCCATACAACTTTTTAAAAAATACTTTGTACTCAGTTCTGACTTCTAATCAGATAAATATAGATACAAAAATAGAAAATGCAGGCCTAACAGTATCTGTGGAGAGAGAATAGAGCCAATGTTTCAAGTCAGAGTGACCTTTTGTCAAACCCGAAGACAAAGAACACAGGACAAGATTTACACGATGAAGGTGAAGGGTTGGCAGGGGCAGATGAGGGGGATGGTGGTAATTGATAAAGTTGGCATAGAGAAATAAAACAAAGGATACGTAAATGGTGATGATAAAGGCTAGGAATAGTGTTAATTGCATCCATTAAGAGATTAAAATGTATAAACAAATATTCAAAGTGTAGGAATGTGGTTGACAGCCTTAATGAAGTTGGGGCAGTGAGGCAGGGTGACATTATTTTCTTATATTTATGTTTCCACTTTTAAAATCTTGCTTTCAATTTTGTTTCATTACCACCTGATTCCAGTCAGGATCTTGTGTATCTGTGAAGAATAGTATGTTCAGTGAATTCAAATGTACTAACCTTCAGCTGGACAAATAGGAGTCATGTAATTCTTAAAAACAATGTTAAATTGGCTCCTCTCTTGGGACAAAGTGGAATTCAGGTGAGGAGGTCTGGGAATATCCCTGTCCCAATGATAGGAGCAGCAGCTCATATGGAATAGGTACTCTGTGAGTTGTGCCTAACATGAACCCCACAATCCCTGGGAGATCAGATTTGGAGGCCAGCATTTGTGATCAGCTCATAATTGCCCTTTGAGAGCAATTAAGAGTCAATCACATTACTGTGAGTCTGGAGTCTTCTTTAGGCCAAACAAGATAAGGATGGCAAATTGCCTTCCGTAAGGGATGTTAGTGAACCAAATGGGTTTTTACAGCAATTACCAATGGTTTCATGATCACCATAACTGAGACTAGCTTTCATCCCAGATTTATTTTTTGATTAATTGGTTGAACTCATGAATCCAATTTAAATTTCATTAGCTGCCACAATGGGATTTGAAGCTGTGTTTCTAGAGCATCAGCCTGGGCCTCTAGATTGTTAGTCCAGTGACATTATCACTAGACCACCATTTCTCTCCCATGGGTCAAGCCACATAGCACAGTAGTTAGCACTGCTGTCTCACAGCTCCAGGGACCTGGGTTCAATTCCCAGTTTGGGCTACTGTCTGTGTGGGGTCTTCACGTTCTCCATGTGTCTGCATGGGTTTCTTCACAGTGCTCCATATTCCAAAGATGTGTGGGTTAGGTTGATTGGTTATGATAAATTGCCTCTCAGTGTCCCAGGATGTGTAGGTTTGAGGGATTAATGGGAAGGATAAGTGGCGTTTGGAAAATAGGGCCTGGGTGGAATTGTTGTCAATTCAGACTCGATGGACTGAATGACCTCCTTCTGCACTGCAGGGTTTTTATGGTTTCTAACTAGAAATTTCAGCCAATGTCTTGTGAGTCATTATGGTACAAAAAAATTCTTGGCTGATCTTGGTCTGGAGTGGTAATTTAGACAGGAAGCCATTTTGCTGGCTTTCTGTAACTTGCCTTCACTTCAAGGATGCGACATTAGAAGTAATTGCAGGTGCTGGATATGTCTGCCCAAATATGTGCATACATATTCGAATATCACAACAATGATGAAAGAAATTTTAAAACACATTTCCTGTCATTAAAACACTGGATGTAGAAAATACTGGAAGAGGGGTGTTAAAAAAACTTAAAACTCCAAAGGGAGTGTAATTGAAAGCAGGAAATTAGTTATTTTGTCTTCAACTAACATAGAGGTAGCTGGCCTCTATCCATTGCTCCAGGTGTTTGCAGACAATTGCACTTGCTCTTACAGCTCAGGTTTGCATGAGTTCTTAACCATTTCAAAATGATTTAGACATGAAAATAAAAGTTGGCCACAGCTTCTTTCCTCATTCCCAATTATTTTCAGATCCCAGTGTGTTTTATTGTAGTAGAAAGTAATTATTTTACTATGACTTGAACTGTATGCCTTGCGGCTGTTGTTCAAAACACTGAGGTTCCAAAACTAACTTTTCAAAACAATATTCCAATATTTCTGGAACTTCAATCTGCCAGCTTGACCTGTTGTGGGCAATGAAACAGGATAAGTAACAAATAATCTGTGAAAGCAAAAGAATGATTATAAATGACTACTGTGATATAATTCATTCAATGTTAAAATCAACCGTACTGGAAAAATATAGGTTTCAGTGAGATAAGAAAGGATCTAATTCCGATTGGACAGATGAGATGGAGAAGAGATAGAAATGTCAACATGTTAGTGGATCCATACTGAGGACTCTGGCCTCAATATTAAATCACTCCTCACTATCCCACCCCTGCCCTCCGCCCCCCAGACCAAGACAGACAGGTAAGCCTAATTGCTAATTTAAAACAATACAAGGAACTTGGCTGCAATACATTGGTGATTAAGTGGCCTGTCATGGAGAGATGGAATATTTCAATGAAGTATTTAAATTAGGCAATTTTAATTCATATGTTAATTTTACAGAAATGTTGTAGGTTTCCCTGAGCTTTGAAGGCAGATTTCAGGAAGACAAGACCTCCAAACTCAGGACAGTAAATGCTTTTTCCAGCACTCCTTGTGGACCAGGAGGTGTAAGGATTGTTTCCACCAGTCCCTCTAGGAAGCCTCCCCTCTGGTGGTCACAGCCTCTCCCTCCACCTGATTGTGATCATCCCACTCCCAAAGTGATGTTCACTTTGATTTGATTTATTATTGTCACATGTATTAACATACAGTGAAAAGTATTGTTTCTTGCACGTTATACATACAAAACATACCACTCATAAGAGAGGAAATGAGAGAGTGCAGAATATGGTGTTACTGTCGTAACTAGGGTGTAGAGGAAGATAAGAAAGTCATTAAGTGTGTGACCACAGACAATAAATAATACACATCTCTACTCATTTCCCAGAGAACTCCCAATGGATCCTTTATTTTGCACAATGCGTGAACCCAGAGACCCAACCCTGATTGACAGCTGTATCTTTGATTTTTCATTTGATTTGATTTATTCTTGTCGTATGTATTATCATACAGAGAAAATTATTATTTATTGCACGCTATACAGACAAAACATACTGTTCATAAAGAAGGAAATGGGACAGTACAGAATGTAGTAAACATACTGTTCGTAGAAAAGAAATGGGAGAGTACAAAATGTAGTTTTATAGTCATAGGTACAGTGTAGAGAAAGATCAACTTAATGCAAAGTTATTCCATTTAAAATTTTGACAGCAGCAGGAAGAAACTATTCTTGAGTTGGTTGGTACGTGACCTCAGACTTCTGCATCTTTCTCCTGAAGGAAGGAGGTGGAAGAGAGAATGTCCAGGGTGCATGGGGTCCTTAATTTTGCTGGCTGCTTTGTCAAGGCAACGGGAAGTGTAGACAGAATCAATGGATGGGAGGCTGGTTTGCATGATGAATTGGGCTATATTCACAAGCTTTCATAGTTCCTTGCGGCCTTGGGTTGAGCAGGAGCTTAAGCTATGATACAATCAAAAAGAATGCTGTGGAGTATTGCGTTCCAACTCTGGGCCCACAGGATTTCTTTCATTCCAAATTTATGGAGTATTGCATACAGTTCTGGTCACCACATTATAAGAAAGATGTGGAGGCATTGGAAAGGATGCGGAGGAGGTTTACCAGGATGTTGCTTGGTATAAGAAGATCTTATGAGGAAAGGCTGAGGGACTTGACGTTATTTTCATTAGAGAGAAGAGGTTAAGAGGTGACCTAATTGAGGCATATAAGGTGATCAGAGGGTTAGATAGGGTGGACAGTGAGAGCCTTATTCCTCGAATGGTGATGGCTAACATGAAGGGACAGAGCTTTAAATTAAGGGTCGGTAGTTATAGGATGGATGTCAGAGGTAGGTTCTTTACTCAGAGGGTAGTAAGGGCATGGAATGTCCTGCCTGCAGCAGTTGTGGACTCCCCAACTTTAAGGGCGTTCAAATGGTCAGTGGATAGGCATATGGATAACATTGGAATAGTTTAAGTTAGAGGGTCATTAGATTGGTTCCACAGGTCAGCGCACATTGAGGGCTGAAGGGCCTGTACTGCGCTGTAATGTTTTATGTTTTATCTTCTATGTTCTATCTATGGTGCATCTGTAAAAATTGGTGAAAGTCATAGCTGACATGCCAAATTTCCTTAGTTTTCTGAGAAAGTAAAGGCATTGATGTGCTTTCTTAACTATAGTATTGGCATGGGGGGACAAGGACAAGTTGTTGGTGATCTGGACACCTAAAAACTTGAAGCTCTTGACCCTTTCTATTTTGTCCCCTTTGATGTACACAGGGGCATATTCTCCTTTATATTTTCCGAAGTCACTGACAATCTCCTTCATTTTGTTGACATTGAGGGAGAGATTATTGTTGCCTCACCAATTCACCAGATTCTGTATCTCATTCCTGTACTCTGTCTCGCCATTGTTTGAGATCCAACTCATTATAGAACATAGAACATAGAACATTACAGCGCAGAACAGGCCCTTCGGCCTTCGATGTTGCACCGACCAATTATGAAAAAAAAGCAATGACCCTCCAAACTAAACCATTCCCTTCTCTTCCATAAACTTATCAACTAACCTCTTAAACGCCACCAAACTTGGCGCATCTACAACTGCCGCAGGCAGGGCATTCCACTCCTTAACCACCCTCTGGGTAAAGAACCTACCTCTGATATCCGTCCTATAACTATCACCCCTTAATTTAAAGCTGTGTCCCCTCGTGCTAGCTTTCTCCATCCTAGGAAAAAGGCTATCACTGTCCACCCTATCTAAACCTCTAATCATCTTATATGTTTCGATAAGGTCCCCTCTTAGCCGCCTCCTTTCTAACGAAAACAACCTCAAATCCTCAGCCTCTCTTCATAAGACCTGCCCTCCATACCAGGCAACATCCTGGTAAACCTCCTCTGTACCTCTCCAATGCCTCCACATCTTTCTTATAATGTGGGGACCAGAACTGCACACAATACTCCAAGTGCGGCCGCACTAGAGTTTTGTACAGTTGCAACATGACGTTGCGGCTCCGAAATTCAATCCCCCTACCAATAAAAGCTAAGACTCCATATGCCTTCTTAACAACCTTATCGACTTGACTGCCTACTTTCAGGGATCTATGCACAAATACACCAAGATCCCTCTGTTCATCAACACTATTAAGAATCCTACCATTAGCCCTATACTCTACACATTTATTATTCCTGCCAAAGTGCATTACCTCACACTTTTCCACATTAAACTCCATTTGCCACCTCTCGGCCCAGCTCTGCAACTTGTCCAAGTCTCTCTGCAAACTATAACACCCCTCTTCACTATCTACCACTCCACCGACTTTAGTGTCATCTGCAAATTTACTAATCCATCCTTCAATACCCTCATCCAGATCATTTATAAAAATTACAAACAGCAGGGGCCCCAAAACAGACCCCTGAGGTACACCACTTGTCACCGAACTCCACGATGAATATCTCCCATCAACCACCACCCTCTGTCTTCTATCTGCTAGCCAATTCCTAATCCAATTAGCTAAATCACCCTCTATCCCATACATCTGCATTTTCTGCAGAAGCCTTCCATGGGCCACCTTATCGAACGCCTTACTAAAGTCCATATATACCACATCAACTGCCTTACCCCCATCCACCTCTTTGGTCACTTTTTCAAAAAACTCAATAAGGTTAGTAAGGCACGACCTACCCTTCACAAAACCATGCTGACTATCCCCAATCAATTCATTTCTCTCTAAATAACTATAAATCCTATCCCTAATAATTCTCTCCAATACTTTGCCCACAACAGAAGTAAGACTCACTGGCCTATAATTCCCTGGAAAGTCTCTCTTCCCCTTCTTGAACAATGGGACCACATTCGCTATCCTCCAGTCTTCCGGAACTATACCCGTAACCAACGACGACCTGAAGATCAGAGCCAGAGGCTCTGCAATCGCCTCTCTCGCCTCCCAGAGAATCCTAGGGTAAATCCCGTCCGGCCCAGGGGACTTATCTAACTTCAAACCCTCAAGAATATCTAGCACATCCTCCTTATCTACTTCAATACTTTCCAGTTTGCAACCCTGTATCCCAGTGTTCTCCACAACTACATTTACATCTCCCTGCGTGAATACCAAAGAGAAATATTTGTTCAGTGCCTCTCCAATCTCTTCAGGCTCCACGCACATATAGTGATGTTGTCAACAAACTTGAAAATTGAATTGAGGGGAATTTGGCCACACAATTATAGGTGTATAAGCAGTATAGTAGGGGGCTGAGAACACAGCCTTGTGGGGCACTGATGTTGAGGATGACCGTGGATGAGGTGTTGTTGCCTGTCCTTATTGATTGTAGTCTGCGTGTTAGGAAGTTCAGGATCCAGTTGCAGAAGGAGATGCCAAGGCCCAGGCCACAGAGTTTGAAATTTTATAGGAATAATGGTGTTGAAGGCTGAGCTGTAGTCAATAAATAGGAATCTTACTAAGTGGTCCTTGTCATCTAGGTGTTCCAAGGTTGAGTACAAGGCCAGGGAGATGGCACATGCTGTAGTAGATCCAGGTAAACTAGGAGGCTGGAATTGATTTGTGCCATGAGTACCCTTTCAAAGCACTTCATAATGATAGATGTCAGAGCCACTGAACAATAGTCATTAAGGCACACTGCCTGGCTTTTCTTAGGTACTGGGATGATGGTTATCTTCTTGGAGCAGATAGGAGGTATCCTCCCTACCTCACCAAAACTGTACACCTCAGACCTTCTGACTCACAAATAGTGCTGAAAAATGCATTTTTCCTCTCCAATCTGGAAAGCATATCTCCTTTTGCTATCAGGTTTCCAAAGCCCTTAGAAACTTTCAGACCATCTGTAAAATTCAGATCAAGTTTCCAAATGCATTGTGGGAATTTGATTCAAATTTTTTTTTTAATGAATGCTCTCAGGCTATGTGTCTATCCCTTCCACTTGCCCTGGTTCTGCACCTTTAAAGAGATTGGGTCACTCAGGGGTGATGAAGAAATTGAGTTGAGGAATTACAGGAATGGCCATTTTCATGTTGGAAACATTGGTTCACACCTGTAAGGGCTCAGAATGAAAACCCTGTTGGAAGCTTAAAACTTTAAAATGGCACCATGTCACTTTCAAAATGTGAAGACAACTTCAACGGAAAGTGAAATCAAATGAGCTTAAAAACAGCTGGCTATTCAAACCAACTTTATCCATTAAGTGGCAATTTTAAAATTAACTTCAGATGAGTGGGAGTACTTAGTGAATGGTGTTAATGATTGCTGAACAGTATAAGATGGTTATGTTTTAAAATCACATTCTATATGACTGTGACCATTGTGCATTATCTTTCCTCTTCCCCTTTGAGTATTCTGTGGCCTGTGACATGTTCAACCAACCAGTCTTCTTCCAATGATATTTTACCGACTGAGTGAAACACCCTTTGGTTCCACCCTTACCTATCCAATTGTAATCAAAGTTTCTCCAGCAATGGTTTCTCTAATAGCCCTTAAACTATTTTCTCTAGAATTTTATAGAGAATAGAATTTCGTAGAATCTCTATAGTGCAGAAGGAGGCCATTTGGCCCATTGACCCTGCATTGCCAACAATCTCACTCAGGCCGTATCCCCGTAACCCCATATGTTCCCCTGATACTAAAGTGCAGTTTATCATAGTTAATTCACCTAACCTGCACATCTTTGGAGTGTGGGAGGATACCGGTGCACCCAGAGGAAACCCATGCAGATACAGAAAGAACATGCAAATTGCATACAGATAGTGATCTGAGCTGGGAATCAAATCCTGGTCCCTGGTGCTTGAAGTAACAGTGCTAACCACTGTATCATGGTGATCCTTGGACAATGCCAGGGACCCAGACTGGCACTGTCAAGGTGGCAATGCCTAAGGGCACTCCCCCGTGCCCAACTTTCTAAGGGGCCTCTGTTGTTCCCCCTCCCATAATTCGAGTGGTGTTGAGCCTTCAGCTCTACACCTTCATCACCAATCTCAATACAATTCACAACCTCTGTGTTGTCAGGCCATTTGTTTGACATCTTGTTCAGGATGAACCGCAATGTCTTTCAGTTAAACACTGTGAAGACATAGGCCATTTTGTTTACATCTCCCCAAGGTCCTCCATGTAAAGGTTTTCCGAGTGAATCCTCTTTTTCACATTTCTGATGAAGGAGCAGCTGCAGATCCAAAGTAGCTCTGAGGAATTTAGTTTTTAAAGTTTATTTATTAGTGTCACAAGTCGACTTACATTAGCGTTGCAACGTGATTGCTGTGAAAATCCTTCAGTCAGAACGCTTCCATTCTGAAGGAGAGTTTAGCTTGGCCAATACACCTAACCAGTAAATCTTTTAGACTGTGGAAGGAAACTGGAGCACCCAGAGGAAACACATGTAGAGCCAAGGAAAACATGCAGACTCCACACAGAGAGTAACCCAAACTGGGAATCGAATCAGGGTCCCTGGTACTGTGAGGCAGTGGGGCTAACTACAGTGCCACCACCCCACCAATGGCATATCATTGCTCAAACGTATTGTACTAATTAGCTGTCTGCTATGGCTTACTCTCTGAAATGTGGACTTCAGTAATATCATCATGAGGAAACAGCAGTCAGATAATATTCCAAGGACAGGTAAATAAAATCATAGGCAAAGGCACCTCAGGATATTCTAGCCTATTTATATTAGATTAGATCAATTGTTCACCTTTAGTACGTGAGGGAGATCAATAAGAGAATAGGCACAAAAATAAATAACTTTGCAACATACAAAAGCAGAGCCACTCTCACTAAGAGCTAGACTACATTATTCTTTGAGATTTGCAAATGTTGAAAAACTGGATTGTAGTGTATTTTATTGCAATCCAGGCCATATTGGTACTCTTGTAAAGGCTATCCTGTCTGCTGATGTCTACGTTTGAAGTTATTTTATTGTTTTCTGACCAGGATAGCACAATAGAATGAACATAATGAAGCTATTAATCAGGACCCCAATCTTCCTGAGTTAATTTTCATTAATAATATTATTTTTATAACAATAGTAGATATTACTGTTGATTTATCTGCTGTCCAGAATTCTATTGTCTGTTACATAATGAGAGTGCTGTGTATAATTTGACATCTCTGAAAATTGATACACATTTAATTGAAATTCTTTTCTGCGTGGTTGTATGCTTTTAGTCGTTACGATTTATTGGCTAATGTCTCCTGTTCCACAGGCAGCTGGTCATTGAATTATTGCTAATGTGCAAGAGCAGCAAAGTATCTAAGGGTGACAAGGGTTACCCACTAAGGTCGTGGATGATGATGTCTGTACAGAGGCCCCAGACCGAGGTGGAGACCCAGTACAACTTGGCCCATGCAGCCACCAGTCCATCGTTGAGCAGTCCATTGACCTGCTGAAGGTGCGATTCCCCTGCTTGGATTGCTCTGAGGGGGCTGTCCAGTATGATCCTTTGATTTCACGCATCATTATCGCTTGCTGCATTCTTCACAACATTGCGCGGCAGCGGGGAGACCAACTGGAGCAGGAGGAGGAAGAGCGAGTGGACATCCTGCCAAATGAAGAGCGAAGGGAAAGATGATGGGTGATGATGGCAGGTGTCTGTCAAAGAAGGGCAGCAAGAGATGCCTAATTGCAGCCCGCTACACCTAGCTGGTGCTGTGCAGTGAGGGGGCTGCAACCAACACACATTCACCACACTTCTGGAGCAAGTGCAGCCACTATTCCCCCTCCAAACCAACCTGGGTCCTCAATCCACCATATCACCCTTCTCTTGCTCCTGTCATTACACCATCATATCCCCCAGAAACACCTGACCCCGTAAATCTGCCTGGGCTGGCAATGGTTGCGAGTCTTGGTTGAAGGCTGAAGGATGATGGGATCCTGCCCCAAGTGCATCTCAAGTCTGATTCCTATCTGTACTCCGAATGCATGCCGCTACCCTGAGCCACATAGCTGTAAGAGATGGGGACACATTCTTTGGCCAAGAGAGGTGAGGGAGGGAATTTCAGGGTGGGGGGGGCATGCACCAAGAGTCTGGTGGATGTTGGGGAAGGTAGGGGCAGGCACTGTGAAACATGGGCTGAGTCTGCAAGGTTCAACAGACAGCATCTCCATGAACTGTGGGGGTAGGGTGGCTGGGAGTGGAGAATCAGAGACATATTAGTCAAAGCATAAAGTGCAATTAATAGTTTATTTTGTTCTTGACATAAATGATCATCAAACCCTGACTTCTGGTAACTTTCACCCATGCGCTCCAGTGAACTACAACTTTCTAACTTTGTGCTGTCTACTGCTTTTTCTCAGTGTTACCTCAGGATGTACATTGGGGGTAGAGGTGTCCAGCTATGATCACGCCCCATTGCCTGTGATGCCATTGGCAAATGTCCCTTGGGTGGCTGGCACCTGGACAGTCCTGGCTGACTTGCTTATGGCACTGTTTCGGTGCCACCCTGTTCATCTTGCTGGCCCAAGATGAAAGGGGGAATTGGAAGGTCTCAGGACATCTGGAATCTCCTGGGTGAAAGACCGTGGCATGGGTTCAAGCTCTTCTTCCTCCCTTGGAGTGCTCAGAGGCGCTCCACAGAATGCCACACTAGCTGGACTGAACTCTAGAAGCTCTGGCATCAACTGGCTCTGCCAGTCCTGGAGGTCTAGAAGCATCTGCCCCATGATGTGTGATCCTTCAATCCTGGCCCTCCAAGACTCAGCCAAGCTCCAGAGCTCCTTCACAACAGCATTCTGTGAGTGAACCAGTCTCTGGAATCCCTCAGTAGTAGGCCTCTGAGCCTGCTGAGGCTCACAGACACAGCCTGCTGTGTCTCCAGAATGTCAGTGAGAGTCTCTGCCATGGCCATCTGTGCCTCCTGGATGCCGGAAGTACACTCATCTGTAGCGTCTCCAGGATGGCCTGGACCCTGTCGCCCATGAGGACAGATTCCTGAGCCAAACTTTCAACTGCAATTACCACCCTTGCGGTATTGGCCTGGGTCTCACGCTGTGTCGGCACCACTTCCTGCAACAGCACTCTGTTTGACTCCCCTAAACAGAGTTGCAGTTGTAGCATGGTAGCTGACAGCCCTTCCACAAATCCCCAGGTTTCCTATTGCATCTCCACCAGCCTTGGAAGGAACAAACCCAGAGGCCCAGAAGTTGGCTTAGGGACATCTGAATCCTGACCTCCACCTCAATCCTGACGTCCATCTGATCTCCGTGTACCTGAGCCCTCAAATGTGCCCACCTCCACCCGATGTGTATCATCGAGTGTGATGAGCTCACCAGTTCATGACCCAGAAGTCTCAACACTAAAGGTACCCACCGTGGTGCTTGTCTCTGTGTTGGTGGGTTGTTTGGTACATGCCAGTGATGCTTTAGTGTTGCCACTCTTGGAGAATTCCTCAGTGCTTCCTTCCAAGGTGTCATCCGGGGGGGTCATGTGCAGTTCGCTCCAGAGTAGCGCGGGTGTTGACAACACGAAGTGCCACGTTCCTGCGGGTCAAGAGCTGGAACAAAGAACACATGTTAGTGGGGAGGGAGACAAACATTCCATGAAGCATTGCATGTACTTACAGGAGGACCAAAGTTGCTCTACAGCGACCTGGCTGTCGGTGACCATTCAGGAAGGCCAGTCACCTCCTCTCAGTTCCATGGTATTCTCCTCCATGCTACTCAGCTGTCACACGTCAGGCACACTACCAGTCTGTGTCGTTTTCCGTGAGTTGTGGATTTTCTTTTCCTGTAGGAACGTAAAGAGGATATCAAGCATTAAATATTGCAGTGCATGGTATGCAGTGTGTGTCTGTGTCTCAGGCATTGTGTTGATAATTTTGGGGAAAGGAGTCACCTCTGAAGGGTGCTCATTGAGGGGTGAAGGGAAGGGATTTAATTCTGTTCTGGGGAAGGGTCACTTATTGCATGCCTTTCAGGTCTCTAAGCAGGGTTGGAGATCCATGCCAAGCATGTGCAGGGTTCCAAGTGAGATGCCCACTCCCCCTTTCTGCCCTCAGAAGGTTGTACTTTTTTTTGTGATACTGCCTGCCAGAGTGCGGTGTCAGGCATTTGGCTTTCACCACTTCTGCCACCTCCTCCCACAATGCCATGGCAGATGCACCTTTGAGCTCGTGCCCTAGGTAGGGAACAGATAATGACACCTCTCCTCCACAGCATCTGGCAGGCACTCCTGTTTGGCCCCTGAAAATCTAGGTACCAGTTTTCTTGCAGCCATCTTTGTGGCATAACTGGCTGTGTGTCTATTCCTGCAGCTTATATACAGCTCTGGCTTATTAGGGGAGTGCGGGTGCAGTGAGTGTGGCCAGTCAAGGGCCTGTTGCCAGTAAATCCTTCTGAGAAATTTTGAAGGCTGCATTCAGCTGAGTGTCATTCATCTCTCGGGGTGCTGATTGGCTGCTGTTCAATAGGCTGCTGTATCCAGCAGGATGCAATACTCAGGGTTCCTAATCAATTAGCTCCTGTGTCTGGGATATTGTAATATTCCAGGCTCCCATTCAAGAGAGGGAATGATCACAAGTCGGGGTTGTGCATGTCAGCACAACACTGGTTCTCTGCAGAGCAGCAGTGAGGACAGTATGTTCAAGGGATGGAGGGATTGGGTACCCTCATTATACAGATCCATGGGGGCATGAGGTGAGCAGGCAGCCATGTCTGCATATGGGGGAAGATGAAGGGGGCGGTTGGTGATGAAGCCAGTGATGTCTCTGTGGAGGTGTTGTGGGGGCCAGTGATGAGGCCAGCGATGTCTGTAGGAATTTGAGGGCAGTGATCTAGAGGCTGGGAAGTCTTTGCAGCAATCTGCCAGCGATGTGTGCATGTGCAGGTTCCTGCTCATCCTGCCATTCACAGGCTGTTTGGCACGAATAGGACCTGCCTTCTGTGTTTTTAATGATATTCACGACTGAGACATCTGCAATGCATTCAGTGTAGAGAATCGGGTGAGGAGTCAAACTGAGAAAACAGTTGAGATTTAGAACAGTTTTCCTGCCAATTCAGCCCTTTTGGGAAAATCACTGACTTTGTTTCCTAGACTGACAGACATGTGTTCATAAGTTGTTCCTCCCACAATGGTTTCTCTCAAGAGACCATAGTGTTGGTGCTCCTGTTGTTGTCCTTCAAACATTAGCCCAGATTCACAATGGGGTTTGAGTTTCTGACATTTACACTTTCTCGTGATAAAATGATTTGCTTGCAAATGCCTTCTGTGGAATTTAATTCTACGATCAATAAGTCTGGGTGGCCATCATACAGATATGTATGATGGCCACTTTATGCAGATATTGAGTTAATGATCACTGTTAACTCCCCAGGAGAATTCTGTTGCATTCTAAAATATCTCTTCAATGAAATATCGCAAACAAGGTTGTTCATATTTTAATGTCCTGTCCAGGCAAGCAGGCTACTTACAGCCTTGCACAGTTTCATGTGCATTTGCAAAGAGGGATATCACCAGACCCTCTTGATTCCGTCTTGTTTCAATCATCAATTTCCCATTCTGCTTTCAAAACTAACATGTCCACTTTTCATAAATTTATAGGTGCAGCTATGTGGGTGTGACAGCCCTCTAAGTGGAAGGAAAATGTCAGTCAATAGCATTATTTCAAGCCAAATCATGATGCGCCATGATGGGACAGAGATATAAAGGATGTCACAAAGCATCTCATGCGGAGTGATTCATAGAATAATGTAGGTAGAGTAGGATAGTGAAAATAACTCTGGAATCATTCAAGAGGGTGCTTGACGCTTAATAGAAAAATAAATTAGATGATCCAAAATGCCTCCTATCCCTTTTTTATAAATCTTTTTAAGGCTTTCATTTACTTTTGATTTTATCCATTGAATTGTATTAGCTTAATGATAAAAGCAGGTGGTTTTGATGATTGGCATTACTGCTTTAATGTCAAGTTTCTTTGAGGCCTGGAGGTTACTATAAAAGGAGGGTGTCTGCATTATAATAGTGTAGAATCTTTCTGAACCTCAATCCAAAAACACAAACAACTGTGCAAGATGAAACATTGGACATTTGAATGAAACATTTAAAGTTCCTTTAGAATTTTATAAAATGTCCATTCCTGCGGCAAGTAATAGGACTGCCTGAGGAAGACACAGAGTCGAAAGCTCGCTTTTTTACTTTCAAATAAATCGGTTGGATTATAAATTGGTGTTGCTAAATTCTTACTGAGTGCAAGTAATAGGACATATACAATTTTCAGTTTGGAAGCTTGGGTGTCCGGTTACCATGTCTCTGTGAGAATATTTAGGATGCATTCAAAATTTATTTATTTAACGTAAATCCAAAAGCCAAAAAGCATAAAGAAGAATTTAACCACAAATATGTCAAATATATGAAAAATGTTTATTAAAAAAATTCCAGAAGTTGAACATTTTACACATTGTCCAATTGCTAAGAACTCTAAATCAAAACATGTATAGGCAAAATTGTTTCTTTACATTCAACACACATTCACTTTCAGAATTTCAGTTGTATTTAGTTTGAAATTTTGAACAGTTTTGCAAATATTACATTTTCAGTTTTAAACCACGGACGAGTTCAACAAATTATCATGGACCAGAGATGCGCGGGTAATAAATGAGGCAGTGAAGTAGATATTTTCACTGTCAAACAGAAAACTGATGATAGAGCAACAATTCCATCACACATGAGACTGATTTGCATTGACATCAATTTTCGTCATCTGACTGTGGGACATCCGACAGATTCTTTTGTAAATGATTGCATTAATTAAACTAAAGGAATAAAATAAATCATTAGCTATCAGTTAATTTGATGGCAGTATGTACTTAAGGAAATCTTTTTTATAGTTTGTCCCTCATGAAATGAATTTAATCCTTAAAAATGTGTTCGTTGTCTAGCAAACTCATCAAAGACGAGTAGCCTCTCTGCAAAAGTTGATTACCTCGAATGTGGTTTGTCTTAATCCAATATGTTGGGTTACCCTCATCGAGACCAAATTGTTTTATATTAAAAAAATGAATTGGATAAGATGTATTTTCCTCATTAAAGCACAATGCTTATTAATTGACATAATGGCACCTTTAGATGCTGCATGGCTTTCATTATCTCACCTATTTGATAATAAAACTGCTTGTCCTGCAATCTTCCATAAGACTATATGAGAATTCCAGTACTAAGTTAACTGGTTGCAAGAACATCAGTGCAGTCAGATCAACTGACAGATTAACATTAGAAGTTAGTCCTTGCTGTCACCTATTTAAAAGTACGTTTTCCGAAATCAAACCAAGCTATCAGGGAAGGTGGAAGAGGAAATGGCAGAGTGAATTGTTTGGCCCTCTCTGAATTTAAAGAACTACCATGTACATTTCCAATAACAGAACAATGCATTTCCTTTAACATTATCAAATATTTCTACTATAAAACACTGATTTTTGATAAAGTTTTTGTTGACAAATTGAATTCAGATCTAAGAATTTGCAAAAGCGTAGTAATGTATGTATTTTATAATGGATGATTTGTCCTGATAAGATGTTACTATGTATCTTTTGAAATATTTCACTATTTCACTTTTGGAAGACAAAAAACAGAGAACTAGAAAAGCAAAATGAATAGCTGCTCAAATATTCTCTTTATATAAAGTAATTTTGTAATAAAGAATCTTTCATTTGTGAAACAATACATTGATCAATAACACATTGGGCCATTTCCATGGTGATTGTGCAAACCATAATGAAGGCTCCAAATATTCACATTCAAAAGTAGTAAAAGAGCTGTATTTAATCAATATATATAATACACAGCACAATCTTTAATCACTTCCCATTTGATGTTGTATATGTTTAGTTGGAAGCATTTTGTTTTGATTGCCACTCAATGAAAAGAGTGTATGTACCACCAGATGAACATTTCCTGGTTTTCCTATTGCCCTAATCCATCCATCATTCTTTGAAACATAGCAGTAAGAATGTGTCCTGTATACAACATGCTCATTCAATGAAAATCCTCTTATCTGAATTCAATATATTACATTTATTCGTGAATATGCACACATTCGACATTCAGGTGCTATAAATAGGTGCCTCTCTATACTTGCTCTCTCACACACTCGCTCTGCGCACACTCCAATATCTAACTGGAGAGCTATTCAACAAACAAGGATGAAATATGGCATTATAGGATTTATACATTCAGACAACTTCAATGTCTATTAGGAACCTAGCCTTTGTTACCACGTAACTTTCAATTGTGCAGTGTCTTTGTTCAACAGTTGCATCTCCTCAGTCTAGAATTGCTTGAAGTATAAAAGGCAACCTGATGAATGCCTTATTATGAAGTAAGTTTGAGCACCAACATAATAGTCAGTGTTTTCCATTTTTTCTAGAGAGCAATTCTGACGTCCTTGTTTATTTCTAGGGTTTTGTGTGATGGAGTTGAAATGTTAGACACTGAGAGCTGAACGGACTGGAGTTAGCTTGGCCCGGTGATTAGTCAGCTATACAGTAGATATATCATTGGCTGCAAGTTACTCCACTGCCTTTATCAGCAATATAAAGATACCTAGTAGTTCTATTGTTTAGAATAAAGTTCATATTTTGACAATATTCTAGATAATATGTGTGGTAACTTTATTCACATAAGGCTCAGGTGAATTTGCTACAAGATTGGCATTTTCTGAGTTTTTGGCAGTGAATTCTTAAACCGGTGGTGCACTGTATCGAATCACAAGGTTGTAATCAGTTGGTAAGGTGCAGAAACCTTCCTTGGTTTTTGCTTCTTCATTGGCGTAAGGAGCTGTGTCAGTATCATCAGAATGATATCCTGACTGGTAGCCACTTGTCTGGTTAGAGCCATCAGATGTCACAGATTCTTTACTTTTGCTGGGTATTAGAGCACTGCAAATATAAAGAAAATCTTTGTTATAATTTATATACATCATTACAAAATAATGTGGTGCAAAAATACAATTGAAAAGTCTCCTTTCATTTCCGAGTTGCTTTTGAGCCCAGATCCAAACTAATCAGATGAAACATACATAGAAACAAGAAGCAGGAATAGGTCATTCAGCCCTAAGAGCCTGTTCCACTATTCATTATAATCATGGCTGATCATTAAATTCAATAGCCTGATCCCGCCTTCCTTTCATATCTTTTGATCCCTTATCTCAAAAGCTATATCTAATTCCTTCTTAAAAATCACAAAGTGTTTTGGCCTTAACTGCTTTTTGTGGTGGTGAATTCCACAGATTCACTAATCTCTGGATGAAGAAATTTGTCCTTACCTCAGTCCTAAATTATAAATTTGCCCATTATCGTCAAACCAGGACTCCCCCACCATTGGGAACATTCTTTCTGAATGTAGCCTGTCTAATCCTGTTAGAATTTTAAAAGTTTCCATGAGATCCCCTTTCACTCTTCTAAACTCCAGTGAATATAATCCTAACTCTAATCGCATGACAGTCCTGCTATCTCAGGAATCTGCCTGGTAAATGTTTGCTGCAGTCCCTCTATACCAAAAGTATCTTTTCTCAGATAAGGATGCAGTGGGGTGATACAGTGGCACAATGGTTAGCAGTGCTGCCTCACAGCACCAGGGACCTTTGTTCAATTCTGACCTTGGGTCACTGTCTGCGTGGAGTTTGCACATTCTCCTTGTGTCAGTGTGGGTTTCCTCCACGTACTCTAGTTTCCTCCCACAGTCCAAAGATGTGTGGTTTAGGTGGATTGGCCATGCTAAATTGCTCTTTAGTGTCATGGAGATTAGCTGGGTAAACACATGGAGTTATGGGGTGGGATTGTTTTCAGCCCATGCTCGATGGGCCAATTGGCCTCCTTCTAATTGTAGAGATTCTATGGAATTTTATAAAGACACCAAACATTCAGGTGTGGCTTCACCAATGCTCTACACAATTGCAACAAAACATTCCTTTTCCTATATTCAAATCCTCTCACTATGAAGTTCAACATTGGTTTAGGTTTAGTTTAAAGGGTCATTAGGTTTGTTCCACTGGTTGGCGCAACATCAAGGGCCAAAGGGCCTGTACTGCGCTGTAATGTTCTAACATACTATTTGCCTTCTTTACTGCCTGCCTCACCTGCACACTTACTTTCACTGACTTATGCATGAGGACACCAAGGTCATATTGAGTAGCCACCTTCTCAATTTACAATTATTCAAATAATAATCTGTCTTCCTATTATTGCTACCGGAGTGGATATGCTCAGATTTATTCATGTTATACTGCGTCTGCCATTCATATGCCCACTCACTCAGCCTGTCCAAATCACAGTGAAGTATCTCTGCATCCTCCTCACAGCTCACCTCCCACCCAACTTTGTATCATCTGCAAATTTGGAGATAGTGCGTTTTGTTTCCTCATGCAAATCATTAATATATAATGTGAACAGTTGGGATCTCAACACAGATCTCTGTGGTACCCCAACTGGAAAATTTTAAAATGTTATACATTGGCCAAAAGGGTCATTAATGAAATGGTTTGGGTGATAATCAGCCAACTATCTAATGTGTCAAAGTGCAAAGTTAACTTTAAATCATCAGAAAATATGCAGAATTCCTTTGCTGAGATACTGGTGCTATTATTAGACTTGGTGAAATCCCAAAAGAGTTCCATAATTTCCACAGGGTACTAGTGTCAAGCTTGGGTAAACTGCTCAATGGTGTATGGAGTGAAAATTAAATACAAACCAAAAAAAACCCAACAAGTTAAAGGGCAAAGAAACTACAACAGAACAAACACATAAATGCATACACAAAGAAAAGCTCCAAAAGCATGATTGTTGAATAATTTCAAAATATCAGATACAGCAATGTTAAGGGGATTTCAGATGGCTGTGTATTTGTAGCAATGCGTCCCTCCATGAACAAAAATTAATGCCCAGTACGGCTGGCAGGGTATCCTGCAGTCCATATATAGGACCAGCAGGGAAATCAAGTGTCAAGTGGTCACAAGATCTATATGCTGGTTATTTCCACTTGTGCAATCCTTGGTATATAAAAACAGAACTCCAGTCCATAAATCGTCATTCTTAAAGAAGTTTTTAAAAAATTTGTTCATGGGATGAGTGTCACTGGCTGGACCAGAATTAATTGCCCATCCCTAACTGCCTTTGTGAAGATGATGGTCTTCTTGAACCATTGCAGTATATGTGGTGTAGGTGCACCCACAGTGCAGTTAGGAAAGGAATTCCAGGATTATGATCCAGTCACAGTGAAGGAACAGTGATATAGTTGAACATATTGATCTTAAAGGGAACCAGTAAGACCTTCAATGTATATGACCAATAACTTTCGTAAATGCCTGCCTGTTCTTAACTGGAAATTTCTCCTAGCCTCTTGAAAAGAAATCTTAATCTGGCAAGCAAGTGGAATTTTCCATTGCTTTAGAACAAATAGCTTGTGATAAATCCTTTATAGTTCCTCTGAGATGCAGCAGAATAAAACTGTACTGTTTTACTATCTTAGGATTTAAAAATCCATTTGATATGAACTAAATAAAAGTGATATTGACTCCAAGCACAATACATTCCCACTTCCATTGGGAAGCATATTGGATATTAAAGATTTTTGGTTCATCAGAAAACAAATTTCCTTAACACAAAATTAAAGCTGTCAAAATAAATCACACTTTTCAGTTTTACTCCAATATTTTAAATTCCATTATTAGGGATAACTGAAGTGACTTATCCCCCCACAGAGAAAAACTGTAAACACACTCCAGGAATGAAAATGTAAAACAGCTTCTTGTTAGAGCTGGAGCTGTCCTGAAATCTCACAATATGAGGGAGATGTGCAATTAGTCCATGTTTCCCTAAAATCTATGACATTCACCAGAAAGACATCCACTCTGGAGAAGGAAATCTGATAAGGTACAAAACAAGATAGTGTTTCACATTATCCTTTTGTCAAAAATGATGCATGGTTCTACTGAATATCTTCCCTTTCCCCAAAGAAAACAATTTCTAATGAAGGCAATTACTATAAATCACATGGGCCACGTAAACTCACCTAAATGCCAAACTCTGACTCTGCCTTGTCCCCAGTGTTTGAAGTTCTTCTGATGAAAGTATCATGCCACTATCAGTCTGGTTATCCTAGTAGCAGGAAAAAAAAAACACTCAATGAAGACAAGTAAACTTCTTATAAGGAAGCTAGAGTAAGAAAGGGCAATCATCTCAACATGTCTGTTCTGTTCACTGGCTGTATGCAGTTCATTGTTATGCTATCATGAACTTCACTCTTTTGATCACCTGACAGAAAGTACTATCAAATGCATCCTGATTCTTTAGCAAAACCACAGGATAGCCATACACAATGGTATCACCAGTATTAAATGTGCTATCATCCTACAAATATCAACTTGTCTCCATGCTCCAGTCCCCATTTCTTCCTTTGTAGCTCAAGACCTCTTATATCCTTCCCTTCTCCTTATGTCAACGAACAGTATGCTTTGTCTGTAACAACTCACAAGAAACAATACTTTTCACTGTATCCCAATACATGTGACAATAATAAATCAATTCGAAAAATGAATTCAATTCAATCATCTTCAATATTTGATCTTATCGATGCATATTTCATTTTCTCTCAAACCACTAAACCTTGTTTGAATTAAAGATTTATTTACCTGTTTTTGTAAGTAATGAATTGGTTCAAACACTGGCAGTCTTTTCCATACCCATATAAACACTGAATTTCCTCTAACCTCTCAACTTACTTGTTCTTTCTCTCATTATGGGCCAGCAGATCCTCATTTATTGCCCACTCCTAGGCATCCTGAGAAGATAATGGCAGGCTTTCTCCTTGAACTGCTGACATGCTGTGGTAACAATGCTTCCACAATATATTAAAACTGTTCATTCTGAACTGCTGTCCCTTTATGTTTGTGTTTATTAACTCAAATTGCCCACTAACATCTGTGTTACGTATGTCTCAATTTATCCTAATAGATAGAACATTGCAGCACAGTACAGGCTCTTCCGCCCTCAATGTTGTGCTGAGCTATGTCCAATCCCAAGATCAAGCTATCCCACTCCCTATAATTCTGGTGTGTATGTCATGAAGAAATAATTACGAACCAAATCTGTGATTTTGACTTGGAAAAGAAATACTTAATTTGGTGGATCTATATTACCTCTTGTACAACGATAGCTGTTTGTTCCACAGGTACCTCATCAAAGGTTTTAATACTTTCAGGCCTGTTGTGCTTATTACTGCCATTCAGGTATCTGGAAAAAGAAACACAGTCTATGGTATACAGTGTTAAAAACACATGTTCCAAAATGCCAGAAAGGATTTATTTTCCCACTGACATCACTGTAACAATGGCGCCAAATAGAAAGTACAATACTTACATAAGTAAACTTATGTAAGGAACATTTCTGCAAACCAGCTCTCCTGTCACAGGAGTTAACAGGAGTGTATCTCAGAACAGTACCTGTAATTTATCAACTAATAAGAGCTCAAATTTCCCAAGGTTCTCTCCCTGTGAGTACTGGTCCCCAAGGGAGCACCAAATCAGTCGATCTGTGATCGTGGGTTTTACAGACCAATAAATTTTTAATAATTCCTTACCCCACTCATGCCTCTCCCACTCACCCCACCTCCCTTCAGTTCATCCACTGACAAAGACCTGGGAATTTTTATCCTGTGAAGTTTGCAGGTAATGGCACCAAATGTTACCTTTTGTTATTACTAGCTGTCATCTTGTCATACTGAAAACATACAGCTTACTGACTATGAACTGTCAGCTAATTATTTATCATCTATTGTAACTTACAGGGGCTGTTTTATCAACTGGTACATTGTTTTATCATGACTACTTTAACACTTTGGGTTTCATCCACTGTTGGAATGTTTCCATGAATTGTTCCACTCATTGTTTAGTGTTACATCGCACAACTTTAATGTTTAATCCTCTGAGCTGACCTACAAATCATACATAATGGCTCAGCACCATTTCCTCTTATTTTCCTTCTGTTCACAGATACACAAAAGCTTCCTTTAGGAACGATAGGATGTCTATCAGGTAATTACCGTATTCCTGCTGTGTTGTCGTAGTGGAATCTTGGATCACACCCTTCCTGTTCCTCTGTACAGGAAGCAGGTGAAGTTGGCACAGAAAGCCCGGAATCATCTTCTAGAGTCAGTGACATGTTGAGTGGAATATAATCCTTTCCATCCTAAAAATTGGAGTGAGAGACATTTTTATATTTTGCTGCAGGCATTGTATGCAAAGAAAAAGCACCAATCCTGTGCAGTAAGACTTGGGGGTGGGATTTTACGGCCTCACTCATCCTGAAACCGGAATATCATGCCGAGGTCAATGAATCTTCCCATGTTCCACCCTTGGCCTGTTCCGATTCCTATGGCAGGCCAGGTGATAATATACCGGCCTTGGACTCAAATCTATCTGAAAGATTGAACAAGCTATATTGCAATGCTGTCTTCAATTCCCAGCTAACTTAAATCTGCAACATTCAGTGAAAAATAAAATCAGACTCCTGAAATATGTGTGAACTGCATGGAATTTATTTAGGTACATAATTGCAATTAATGGATGAAATATCATTTTGGAATAACAGGACAAAAAAGATAAACATAAACATTCACATGAAAATAATTCTAAACTAAGGTTATTATTTACCACTTCCACTACTTGTTCTGGCCAGAATACAGCACCCTTTAAGAGATGCTGGATAACCATACAGTTGGTAGCTGTATTTCTTGCTAGGAGGGCCACTTTGGGGTAAGGTTAGCAACTCTTAAAGCTATCTTGCATTACTTAAAGCCAGCTAGCCAAGTGCTGGAAGAAGCTGGGGAAGACTGTCTGGCCAGAAGCCTCAGGTGGACAGGCGAAAAAATGTATTCTAACTAACAGAACTAATGTATTCTGAGCCAGGTCCCAGTCAGACATCATGAAAAGCAGTGGGAATGTATAGGCAACAGAATCAATACCACAAGTTTAGCCTGAATATATGGAATCAGTGCTGCAAGAAGATCAGGGGCAACCTTAAGCCTACATTTGCCATCCATGTGAATGCTTGTGGGGCTCAAGATCCAGAGCTCGCAGTTCTCACCAGCGAATTCAGGATTTCCGATCTTCCTCTTCCCTTATAGCAATATCATCAGGTTCATTCCCATAATGGGTGTGAACCTATTTTACATGAATTTGAATGTATTTAAATGTGATTAACCTGCCCTCTCACCTGATATTAACCTCCACCAGCGTATAGTAACACCCTCTTACGTGATGTCATATCGGCGCAATTTTAACAGGTTCACACTGATGTGAACCTGTCGTGGGGTCTTCCTGAGGGCGTAAAGATAAGTATAGCTCCTGGAGAAAGGGACAGAGCCAGACAATGGCCTGTTAATGTCTCCTGGCACTGCACTCAGCACACATTGACATCTGCATTTAATATAGCCAACTGTTTGAGTATCAACCTGCAAAATTCTTCCAAATGCCAATGGCAGGCAGCAAGAGTGGAAGAGCCATGCTTGATGCGGAGTGGCACCCCTTAAGTTATGAGCCTCTGGGAACAGGGTAATGACGTGTCCCAGGAAAAAACAGCTATGAAATCAGATGAAAGTCTGTCTTGTGCACCACCAGTTGCAGGAATAAGAACAACAAATAGACAGTACATTTTACAAAGAGATATTACCTGTTGAGCATTTGCCTGGAGTAGGTTTCCTAGATGCTCCACTAGTTCAGAAAAGACAGGCCTTGCTTTATAGTCCCCATGCCAACAATCCAGCATTGTCTGATAGCTGATGGGACAGGACAATTCAGATGTTCACCATTTATTTGGAAAGTACATGAAATAATCCATTCATATGTATGAGTATTGAAATGTCCTTGAACATGTTGCTGTCTGTTAAATCCATGGTAACTGTTCACAGAACTCCCATGTTTGAATCCCTTCAATCAAGTTTTCACCTCTGCTGCATTATCAAAACAACTTTTATCAAGGTACAAATGACATCCTGTGAGACTGTGATAAAGGTAAACTTTCCCTCCTCTCACAAGAGATATGAGGGAGTGGGGTGGGCAGGTGGGATAAGGATATTGAATTTAATGATCAGCCATAATCAAAATAAATGGTGTAGCAGGCTTGAAAGGCTGAATAACCTATTGCTTCTAGTTTCTATGTTTCCTAACCTGGTCCGCAGACCATTCCATCCTTCTCCAAAATCACCCAGTCGAGTGGAACTGTATTTGCCTCACTGCATTCTTGGCCAGAGAATAACCTGCAACAGTTTATCTTCCTAGATCATTAGCTCTGGTGTCATCTTGGCCCCATCCAATTTTTCATCCACAGCAAAATCATTCAAAAACACATCATTTTTCACATGACAAAAAGATATTTTATAAATGCTTGAAAAGGGAAATAAAACTACAGTGCTATAGAGAAAGAGGAGGAGGGTGAGGCTAATTGGATAATCCAAAAGCTACAAGATTCTATAAAGAACATGTTCCTGAGAGAATAAACAAGTCTGTGGTCATCCTTCTTATGTACTGGATTACAAAGGTGTGTGATTGAATATATTTTGGCAAAATGCATTTCAAATGCCATAACTCAATCAATGAGAATCTACAAAATAAATTGGCATGGAAACAATGGCATGGACTTACATTTCTGCAGTTGCATATTCAGGACATCGCATTCGCGTGCCTTCTTTGAGCCTTTGACAAAATTCTTCATCAATCTGGACACCAGGATATGGAGAAGCACCTAAGAAGTGATTCATAAGAGCAGGACATGTCAACTTCACTGGGAAAATCACTTTTTAAAAATTATCTTCCCTAGAAACATTTTTCTGCTTTTGCAATGCGAAGAAAACCTCATTGGAAGCACTTACCCAATGAGAATATTTCCCACAGTAGAACCCCAAAAGACCACACATCACTCTGCGTTGTATAAACTTTATCGAAGATGGTCTCTGGAGCCATCCATTTAAGAGGTAGACGTACCTACAATGAACACATTGTCAGTTTACATTATAAATTTTTACCTAAATATTTCAAAGGATGACTTAAAATTACACTATTTTATATCATAAATTTTAATCATAAGGCTTAGGTAGAAGTAGATCAATTATCAATGATAGGATCAGTTCAATTTCCAATCCTTTAAATAAAATTGGCTTCATAATATGCAGACAATCCAATTCATCATTATGCTTCATTGTCACAATTTCTAAATCTGCATACCAAGGATCGCTCAGTTCAGATTGCTGAGCTGAAGCTTAAAGACAATACAGCACTTACAGAATTAAATTTTCACATACTTACATCTCCTTTTCTAACATAATCCGGGTCCTTATAAACATCTCGAGCCAATCCAAAGTCACAAATTTTCACCACATTGTTCTCTGCCAACAGTATATTGCGTGCAGCCAGGTCTCTATGAATGCACTGAAATAGAGAATAGAAATTTTTTGGTCTTGCCCATCTGCAGTGTTTCTTTCTCAGTCATTCTCGTGACACAGTCATAATCATTTCACCATTTGTGCAGTCACTACACAGGCGACAGTCTAGTTGGATCTGATAGAGAAATGTCTACAAGAATGGCTGAGAACAATACTTTTGTGGCAGGAAAAGGAATTACCATTGCTTTCAAAAGAAGTCAGAGCACATGGTTGTGGAGAATGAGGTAGAGCACAATATTGTGCAATGAGTATTGGCAAGTCAGCGGCTTGTTTTATCTCTCTTCTGGTTTTTATTTCTGTTGAGAACAGAAGTAAAACAGGTTGGCCGTTTGCTATATCATTCATCACACAAAGTCAACATCTATCCCAATTCATTTAAAAGAGTGGCCTTTGACATAAATGAAGTGTATTGACAAAAAGGCAGTGCAATCAATGAAGGTTCAACAGTCTCCATGTTATGGAAAGTATGTTATAGGAAATTAATGAAAAGTGAGGGCAGGTTATTGTTTCTACCTTTCGTGATGCCAGGAACTCCATCCCCCTGGCTACCTGGAAGCTGTAAGAGATAAGGTCCTCCATTGTCAACCAATTTTTGTAAAGGTCATCTGCAGCTGTTAAAAGCAAAAGGAAGTGTGAGTTGGTGGAGGTGGGTCCTAAAAAGTTGCTTCTGTTTTAATTCACTTCATTTATGTGCATCCTTTGATAACAGTTGTTAAATTTACAATCACATTTTATCAAAATAGATTTCTATTTGCAATATGATTCATCTAATACTTTATCCAAGAAGCTTTTAAATATGAAATGAACATCTCTTCATGCACTTTGCTTCATCACAATTTCAGAAATTAAGCAATGATGCCCATTCAAAGAGAATTTGTGGAAATTTGGAATGAGGTGCATCATCACTTTACCTTCCTCCTCTTCCACCTCACTCAGTGACTTCTCTTCTGCAAATCCAGAGCTAGTGGAGCTCTCACTACTTGCAATGCTGTCCAAACGCCGTTTAAACTCACTCTCCATCTCAGCAGAATCTTTTTCTTTCATCTGTCTTAACTTCAGTGCTTTACTCTGTAACAAGAAGAGAATGAGAATACAAATTATAAGTGCGTAGACAGAACATTTTTTGTGAGACGTACAAAAAAAAAAGCCATGCATACAGAAGTAACATAACCTAGGAAACTAGATATCAGCTGAAGTGGGCATTGAGAAGTTGAGATGAGTATCAATGGATTTGATGATCTATTCTCAGTCTTCACTTCCTGTACAGCAGTGGGAAATGTTGAAAAGATCAAGGACATACTCTGCAGCCTGTGATCCATTTTTAGTGCCAGATTGTCTCACAAGGAACCCATAATCAGGTATAATTACTCAGCACTTGTAAAAATTGTTGTTAACTTTTATGCAATGCTAAAGATTTGCCACTATTGTTATGTGTCTATCATCTAGCCATTTTAATCCTATCTTTTTATATGAGTCAGCCACATAGGAATTCTATTGGCAGTTTTCTCATTTCACTGAAGACAATGGGATCATAAAAGGGCAACAAACAGAGGGTAGTCTGGAAAAAAAACAGTCCTTCTGTGCTCTGATCCCATTGTTTTCAATGGGGGAATGCCAACTGGGTTATTTTAACTGCAACATACAACTTGTTAGATGACAAATAAGAAATTCAATTTCAAGATTTTAAATTAATTTGTTCTTTTTAATTATTGAGGATTAAGCATTTGCTTCTCAATGACAACTTGCATTTAAATAGCATCTTTAACATTGTATAAATTAGTCAAAAAGGTAGATTTTAAAGAAGAGCAGGACAGGGAAAGGGAGAGGCAGAAGAGCTTGAGGGTCAAGGCACACAAAGTACAACTGCCAATGCTGTGGAAAGAAAATCACTAGAGGCCACAAATGGAGAAATGGGGAAACCTCAGAGTATTATTAGTCAGTAAAGTTAATCTTAAATCACATGGAGGGTATTAACAGATGAATGCTGTTTTTTCAATGATGCCTATCTATGCTGGTCTGTCAGATTATAAATAGTTGTGCAAAAGTGCCAGCATTGGACCAGTTAATAGCAAAACTCAGCTGAGTAAAAAGGTTACAGCTTCAAGTCTTACTTTGGAGGCTTGAGTACATAATGCAGGTTGGCATTTTAGTTCAGTAAAGTACGGAAAGTCTATAAAATATCAAAAATGCCATCTCTAGATGAAATGTTAAACAAAGATCCTGCCAATCTCCAGATATATGGTGGCACAATGGTTAGCACTGCTGTCTCACAGCATCAGGGACCCACGTTAACACAGAACATAGAACACTACAGCACAAACAGGCCCTTCGGCCCACAAGTTGCACCGATCATATCCATACCTACTAGGCCATAGAACTATCTGTAACTCCCAATCCCATTTAACCCCATGTACTCATCCAGAAGTCTTTTAAAAAAGACCCAGCAAGTTTGCCTCCACCACAACTGACGGCAGCCGATTCCATTCACTCACCAACCTCTGAGTGAAAAAGTTACCCCTAACATCTCCTCTGCACTTGCTGCCCAGCACCTTAAACCTGTGTCCTCTCGTAGCAACCATTTCAGCTTTGGGAAACAGCCTCTAAGAATCCACCCTATTCCTCTCAACATTTTATAAACCTCTATCGTGTCACCTCTCAACTTTCATCTCTCCAGGGAGAAGAGACCTAGCTCCTTCAACCTATCTTCATAAGGCATGCCTCCCAATCCAGGCAACATCCTTGTAAATTTCCTCTGCAACTTCTCAATAGCTTCCACATCTTTCCTGCAGTGAGGCGAGCAGAACTGCACACAGTACTCCAAGTGGGGTCTGACAAGGGTCTTATAAAGTTGCAGCATTACCTCCCAACTCCTAAACTCAATCCCTCAATTCCAGCCTTGGATCACTGACTGTATGGAGTTTGTGTCTGTGTAGATTTTTTACAGGTGTGCCAGTTTCCTTCCACAGTCCAAAGATGTGTGGGTTAGCTTGATTAGCCATGCTAAATTGACTCTAGTGTCGGGGGATTAGCTAGATAAATATATGGAGTTACAGGAATAGGGCCTGGATAGAATTGTGGCCAATACAGAATCGATGGGCTGAGTAGTCTCCTTCCGCATTTTAGATATTCTATGACTGTATGCCTATAAAATCCCATGGCTACCTCACTAAAAACAGTATGTGGAGCTTTGGCATTATTTTTCTTCACATCATACCAGTGAATACATTGCAAAAGTAACTAATTTGATATGAGGCACGTGAGATCATTTTGAGGTTATGAAAGTTAAATTAGAAATTATTTCTTTCAATTAACCTAGAGTTTGGAGTTATTGAGTCTGTGCCTCTTTGAAAACTTTAAATAACATGTACTGCAGAATAACACAGATTCACCTTGTACGGGACATAGTTGTTTCGCTTGCTTCTCAAGTAGTTTGATAGGTTCCCATACTTGCAAAACTCAACAATCATCATCAATGGACCTGGAGTTAGAACAACAAGGTTAACGATATTATTAACTGCCACAAATGTATCAGTACACTGAGCAAAGTAACTATTGCTCCTATTATGTTATTTTATATTAAATTCTGTTTGTTTCTATCTTCTGTAGGCTAGCAGATAGAAGACAGAGGGTGGTGGTTGATGGGAGATATTCATCGTGGAGTTCGGTTACAAGTGGTGTACCTCAGGGGTCTGTTTTGGGGCCTCTGCTGTTTGTAATTTTTATAAATGATCTGGATGAGGGTATTGAGGATGGATTAGTAAATTTGCAGATGACACTAAAGTCGGTGGAGTGGTAGATAGTGAAGAGGGTGTTATAGTTTGCAGAGAGACTTGGACAAGTTGCAGAGCTGGGCCGAGAGGTGGCAAATGGAGTTTAATGTGGAAAAGTGTGAGGTAATGCACTTTGGCAGGAATAATAAATGTGTAGAGTATAGGGCTAATGGTAGGATTCTAATAGTGTTGATGAACAGAGGGATCTGGTGTATTTGTGCATAGATCCCTGAAAGTAGGCAGTCAAGTCGATAAGGTTGTTAAGAAGGCATATGGAGTCTTAGCTTTTATTGGTAGGGGATTGAATTTCAGAGCCGCAACGTCATGTTGCAACTGTACAAAACTCTAGTGCGGCCGCACTTGGAGTATTGTGTGCAGTTCTGGTCCCCGCATTATAAGAAAGATGTGGAGGCTTTGGAGAGGGTACAGAGGAGGTTACCAGGATGTTGTCTGGTATGGAGGGCAGGTCTTATGAAGAGAGCTGAGGGATTGAGGTTGTTTTCGTTAGAAAGGAGGCGGCTAAGAGGGATATTTTCGAAACATATAAGATGATTAGAGGTTTAGATAGGGTGGACAGTGATAGCCTTTTTCCTAGGATGGAGAAAGCTAGCACGAGGGGACACAGCTTTAAATTAAGGGGTGATAGTTATAGGACGGATATCAGAGGTAGGTTCTTACCCAAAGGGTGGTTCGGGAGTGGAATGCCCTGCCTGCAGCAGTTGTAGATGCGCCAAGTTTGGTGGCGTTTAAGAGGTTAGTTGATAAGTATATGGAAGAGAAGGGAATGGTTTAGTTTGGAGGGGCATTGCTTTTTATATTGGTCGGCGCAACATCAAAGGCCGAAGGGCCTGTTCTGTGCTGTAATGTTCTATGTTCTATGTTATTTACACAGATCAATGAAATTAGTTGCATCAAATCAAACCCATGGTACTATTATTCTGTAGTATTTCTGATTTCCTCCAGGTGCTCCGGTTTCCTCCCACAGTTCAAAATTTGCAGGTTAGGTTGATTGGCCATGTTAAAATTGCCCCTTAATGTACTAGGATGCTTAGGTTAGAGGGATTAGTGGGTAAAATATGTAGGGATATGGGAGTAGGGCTTGGGTGGGATTGTGGTTGGTGCAGACTCAATGTGCCAAAGGGCCTCTTTCTGCACTGTTTTATGATTCTATGATTTGTTTATCAATAACCTATCATTGCAGTTAATAATCATTTTATAAAACCCAAACAACTCATTGGGCAGAATGGCCAGGATTTTATGGCCTTGCTGGTCTTGAACCATAAAATCTCACTCGAGGTCAACGGACCTTCCTATACTCCACCCCTTGCCCACACCAATTCCCAAGGCAGGCAGGCTGGTAAAATTCCAGCACACATTAATTTAATCAGAGAGGTCAATGGTCAACAATTCCATTGTTAATGGTTTAGGATGTACAAAAAAATGGATACAGTAACGGCAACCCACGCCCACCAACCAAGTAAAAACATGCTGTTGCTAGTTGGCTCCAGCTATCTAACTCAGATGCATAATATTACATTTGTTAGCTGATCGTAAGTAAAATACCATTTACAAATGAATCTCTGTCTAAATTTATCGGGGCAACCTATAAGAGGAGTTCTTCAGGTCAGTAGAAATGAATGCCACCAGAGTGCCTGGCATGAATGCCTTTGAATATGAAAAAAGATTGAAGATCAATGACTTGTGTAAAAAAAATGAAAATAAACCAGCACTGTTCTCCTTAAGGAGAAAGGTTAAGAGATGATAAAATAACATTATAAAATCATCAAACAATGAGACAAAATATTTCACTGGCAGAAGGGTTGGGGCAAAAGAACACAAGTTTAAAGTAATTGGCAAAAAGCTGAGGGGACATTTCTTTACTCAGCAATTTTTTTGATCTGAGGTGTACAATCTGATGGATGGTGGAAGCATATTTAATACTAGCTTTCTAAAGGGAATTGGATTTGAAATTAAACTAAATATTTGCAGTGCTATGAGAAATGAACAGGTTTGAGGACAAAATAGTAGACCTTTAAGAGAACTGGTACAAGTTGATAAGTATCTTCCTTCTGCATTGTATGATTTTATAAGTAAAAGAAAGATTATGATCTCGGATTTGATTTTGAAGTAATCTGTGCAAAGCTAGTTATAACCGGGAGGGTTGATTTCCTGATTAAACATTCATAGTGAAGAGCTGACATTGGACAGGAAACATCCCTATAAGCCTAATTTATTTCAAGGTAATGTACTTTGTAATTAATAGATACACATAAGGAGTATTTTGATTATTTTTAATAATTCAGAAAACATAATTTGCTGGGCTCAGACCGTGAGAATTGTAATTAATATTATAGCATAGGACAGTAAATTTATAAAATTTATCTAAAACCATTGTCAGTGGTTTTGGAAACATTGAGGAAGTCTATCATCAATTTAAGAATGTCAGCTGTGACTCAGTTGGCAGCAATCTGACCTCTAAATCTTTGGGTTCAAGTCCTACTCCAGGTCTTGCACACAAAAGTCTAGGCTGACACACTCTAGTACAGCACTGAAGGAATGCTACACATCAGAGGTGTCAGTTTTTTGGATAAGAAGTAGGGGACGATTGTACAGCCAATAGGATTCTCTGGTCCCATTGCAGTAAATGGAGATTTAGCTGAGTACCAAATTCTCTGTCTTCACTTGCAGCAGCGGTGGGGCATGAACAGCTGGAGAATTCCAGCCATTAATTTAAGATCTGATATGCCCACTTGGGTGATGTAAAAGATTCCACAGTACTATTTTGAAGAAGAACAGTTGGGTTATCCTTGGCATCCTGGTCATTCAATCAATAATAGATTATCTGATCAATATCACCTTGCTCTTTATGGGAGTTTACTGTACAGATATTGGCCATCGTACTTCTTAGATTACAAGAGTGAGTATACTTCAAACTACAAAGTATCTTGAAATGTCTGGTGATTATGAAAAACGCAAGACTATGTTAAACTATTCTCCCAGGTAGACACATGGAGTTAGTATAAGTGTTGAAGGGACCAATAAAGGAATAAGATGCTCACTTCAACTCATATAACTACTTCTTAAAGATTGTGCTCAGGTATTGCCTTCCTTTTTAAGTTCCGTGTGGCGGTGATCAAATTAGGTGAACTCATTTCTGAGTTACTTTACGAGTGATTTTTGCATATTGCTGGAACTGCAAAGACGAACAGTTAACTCATTCACTATCTTGTAAAATAGTTGGATTAATCGGTTAACCATAATATGTTTTGGAAGATGAATACCAGTGAAAGTAAAGATTATTTGTTTGATTTTTTTTCACAAAGGGCAGTAAAAATGTTGTCCTAAAAGGGGTCAAAGGAAACAGATTGTCTAGACTCACCTCCCACTTTTGTGCAGGCTCCCAACAGGTTCACCACATTGAGGTGATGACCAATGTGAATCAGAATCTTGAGCTCAGACATCAATGCTCTTTGTTCACTGCTTGTTGCTCCATCTGAAAGTAGCAGCCAAATAAATTAATAAATCTTTAGAATGTGTACCCATAAATAAATACACAGTATCTAATAATATTTACACACAATGCTATGAATGTACAGACATGTGAATGGAGCATGTGCAGACATTTAACCATGCCACCACAAAATTTCAACATTTGCCACACACTGGGCACAGCTTCCCCCAGCTGCCCATTAAATGGGAGCAGCAGCAGGATGAAGCCCTTAAGTGAATATTAATCGACAATTTAAGGGCCTGAATTAACCCAGAGCTGGGCAGCTCTCCCAATGCTTTACGCAGCGCTTATAAAATCACCGTGGGAGCATGTGAGGTGAGCATGAGGGAGGGCACACTTCCAATGTCCTGCCAGCCTATTTTACAGATCCACCCTTCAGCTTCCTCTCCTATGGCTGTCCTGTAAAAATTCAGCCTTATGTTAAGGAGGGAATCTAATGTAATCCAAAAATAATTGATCTTTGGTGACCTTAACATGTTATAAATTGATGGAGATTTACAATCAATGAATGGACTACACATGGTTTGGAAAAACAGCCTTCAGCACTTCAACAACCTGATGATCACAATTTGAGACAGAAACCTTTCCTGCTTTCATTTACCTTTCAACATCTTGACAGCAACAGTTTTACAAGTCGAGGATTTTTCAATATTGAATGCAGCTGCTTCCACCACCTTGCCAAAAGCTCCACGACCCAATGGTTTGCCTGGTTTGAGAAATGAAAGCAGGATTTTTCAGTCATGAAAATCACATGAAATAATAAATCAGATTCTTTGAATGCTCTTGGAAAATCCCTCACTGCAGGAAATACAACAACGGGTGTTTTCAGACAATGGTGCACAATCTTAAAGAGAGAAAAACTTTTCTGAAGAAAACCCAACAGCTCTGGTGTTGGTAATGAAGCTGCATTGTGCTAAGGAACAGGTCAATATTACTGTCCAGAGATAGGTACAAAAATACAATACACAATGCAACCACAGCAGCATGTCATTTAATAAAAGAACAGATTTTAATAAATTCTGCTGAAAATTGTCGTTACTCCCTCTCATGTTTGATAAATAAGGAAACACGTACAACACAATGATATCTGATTTTATCCCAACCATGTAGTTTGGAACTTTGAGTTACAGATGTAAAACTTCTTAGCAATATTTGCAGACAAAATGATTTAGAGTTACTAGTACAGAACAAGGTATATCCTCATATCATGTCAAATATGAGTGTTGTATGGATCAGCGATTGATGCAGAGTGTACAGATTTTATTCTAAAGGAGGAGTATGTATGACAGCAACATGGTTTGGGGTGGAGAATCTCACCTAATTTAAGTCTATCCCTGGGAAATTCCCATTTACTGGCATCGTACGACAGCTGTTTACACTGTTCATCCATAGGTATTTCATCAGGGTCCATGATGATTGACAAGTAGCCTGTCTTCAGTTCTGCATCACTGGGCTGGAAAAGAGTGACAAACCAAGTTACTTTAGCTGCCAGCTCTGTGTTCTCAGGGTGGTCATGCTCACTTTAGCGACTGTTGAGAAAGGACACAGAGCAGTCAATGATCCAGAATTAAATGTTGCCAAACAAACAAAAGCATACATCACACCAGCTAAACTGAGCACACAAACCTAATTTGCAATTACTTCAGATTTCATTGTAATACCCAAGGAGCATGCTTGGCATGCAACACTGAGCAACAAGGCTTTTCCTCCCCCAATGAATGGCAATTCTAATTAACACACATTAGTCAATCCTTCGTTAAATCATGCAGCAGCATTACGAAAAGAAAGAAAAATATGTGAGTGTTGTTTTAAACACAAAGGAAAATCCACATAAAAGGGCTACAGTCAGTTTTCATTTGTCAGGCAATGCATGTTCCCATGGGACAATACTGGGATTGTTTTATTACCCGCTTTACTGTTCGCAAGATGATTATCAGAAGCAACCAA
This sequence comes from Sphyrna mokarran, assembly GCA_024679065.1. NCBI lineage: Eukaryota > Metazoa > Chordata > Chondrichthyes > Carcharhiniformes > Carcharhinidae > Sphyrna > Sphyrna mokarran. Next base: position 78,366,072 of record JAGIQG010000001.1, on the reverse strand, counting down.
AAGAACAAGGCAATCACTCCAGTGCCAATCAGGATGGTCAACTCCAGGTTTGCCTTGTCTTCAGCTCCTGGAATAGAAGAAAAAAATCCTTTCAGTTTCGTAGAGATATATTCGATCATTGATAAGTGGAAATTTATAAAGGAACACATAAATACAGAGATAAAATCCTATATAGGTAAAAAAAAACAGTTAGAACAAGTAGTATGTAACATATAGAAACACAGAAACTAGAAGCAGGAGTAGGTCATTTGGCCCTTCAAGCCTGCTCCGCCATTCATTTTCATCATGGCTGATCATCAAATTCAATATCCTGATTCCCCCTTGCTGCCATATCCCTTGAGCTCTTTAGCCCCAAGAGCTGTATCTAATTTCTTCTTGAAATCAGACAATGTTTTGACTCAATTACATTCTGTGATAGTGAATTCCACACATTCAGCACCTTCTTTGTGAAGAAATTTCTCCTCACCTCAGTCCTAAAAGGTTTACCCCTTATCCTCTAACTATGATCCACTCATTCTGGACTCCCCCACCATTGGGAACATTCTTTCTGAATCTACCCTGTCTAACCCAGTTAGAATTTTGTAAGTTTCTATGAGGTCTTCTCTCACTCTTGTAAACTAATGAATATAATCCTAATCGATTTAATCTCTCCTCATATGACAGACCTGCCAACCCAGGAATCAGCCTGGTAAACTTTGCTGTACTCCTTCTATAGCAACGACATCCTTCCTCAAATAAGAACACCAAAACTGCACACAATATTCCAGGTGTGACCTCACCAATGCCTTATACAATTGCAGCAAAACATCACTAATCCTATACTCAAATGCTCTCGCTATGAAGATAGTTCCCTCTTCCAAATCATTAATATATATTGTGAACAGTTAGAATCCTGGCACAGATCCCTGTAGAACCCCACTAGTCACAGACAGCCAATCAGAAAAAGATCCATTTATGCTAACTCTTTGCTTTCTATCTACTAATCAACTTTCTATCCACTAACCAGCTTTCTATCCATCTCAAGACATTACCTGCAATCCCATGTGCTTTAACTTTACATAGTGATCTGTTACATGAGACCTTGTCAACCTTCTGAAAGTCTAAATAAGCCACATACACTAGTTCTCCTTGGTTACATCCTCAAAGAATTCCAATAGATTCTTCAAGTATGATTTCCCTTTTGTAAATCCATGCTGACTTTGTTTGATTATGTCACTGTCTTCCAAATGCCGAGTTATGAAATCCTTGATAATTGACTTCAGCAACTTCCCCAATACCAACATTAGGCTCACTGTTTTATAGTTCAACTGTTTTCTCTCTCAACCTCCATTTTTGAATAGCAGACTTACAGATTAATCAGTAGGTGCCTCATCAGACTGATTCTTTACCCAAATATAAGCTTACCCTTTCTATCTCAGTGATGATGGACTTGAAACATATTTTTAGCAAACTCTGCTTTCATTTGAAATTTCTAAGATTTTTTAAAAAAATGATATATAAATGCACTAAGTGTATAGGTTCTATAACGTCAGTAAAATAATCAGAAACCTTACTAAAGATGGTGAGTACTTCATTAGTTTCAATTCATAACCATCATTAGATTCAACATCTTAATTTAGAAACATAGAAACATACAGAAACAGAACATTACAACACAGAACAGGCCCTTTGGCTCTCAATGTTTTGCCAAGCTTTGTCCTATCCCAAGATCAAGCTACCCCTCCCTATAATTCTGGAGTTCTCCATATGTGCCTATCCAATAACCGCAATAAGTTCCTAAAGTGTTCGGTTTCACTATCACAGCAGGCAGTCTATTTCACCACTCTCTGAGTAAAGAATCTACTTCGGACATCCCTCCTATATCTCCCACCACGAACCTTATAGTTATGCCCCCTAGTAACAGCTACATCCACCCAAGGAAATAGTTTTTGCACATCCACTCTATCAATCCCTTTCATCATATTATAAACCTCTATTAAGGGTGTTTAATTGGTCAGTGGATAGGCATATGGATAGCACTGGAATAGTTTAGGTTAGAGGGTCATAAGATTGGTTCCATTGGTTGATGCAACATTGAGGGCCAAAGGGCCTGTACTAAACTGTAATATTCTATGTTCTATTAAGTCACCTCTCATCCTCCTCCACTCCAAAGTGAAAAGCCTATAAAAGCAAAGTGCTGGAAATACTCAGAAGGTCTGGCAGTATCTACAGAGAAAGATACAGAGTTAATGTTTTGAGTTGAATATGAGAGGGATTGAGATTCGAAACATTAGTTCTATTCTCTCTCAGCAAATGTTGTCAGACCCGTTAGGATTCTCCAACATTTTCTGTTTTCGTTTCAGATTCCAGCATCCACTGTATTTTGCCCTTATTTTTTCTGTTATATTTAGTGAATACCTAGTGGGCAAGAGTCATAACTTCACATTGTTCATGTATGAAACTTTGGGTGAGATAATGTTAGAACAAAGGGGGCAGTTCTCCCAAAAGTGCTGAGGAAACTGGTCTAGATCACGACCGTTTCTTCAGTGCAACTTTAGACCTGAATCTTCCCAATCACGAATATGATGAAAACCCCAGGGCAGTGAGGCAATTTGCGCTGGAGTTTGACAGTTCTGGAAGTTTGCGCATGTGCCATGACCCTGATCTGTCACTCTCCCTGTTTGCTAGCCAGCTCGGTTGCTAGCCAGTCTGGGTCCTCCACAGTACTGCCCATCCTGACATCATCACAGTTCCCAATTGCGGCCACCATGACAATTCCCTGGCCAGCCCCAACACCCTCCCCTGTCTCGGAGTGTTCCGATGTCCACTCAGCAGTGGCAATCCCCCATCCATCATCACCCCTCCACTCTAGGATCAGACTCCCCCAACGGAAGGCAGATCTTTCTTCCAGAAGGCAGACGCCATCTCCCTTCCCCTCCAGCCCAGATCAATCCCCATGCAGTTCTCTATGCAGTGTGGCAGCAGGACCCACCAACTCCACTGATTGCCCCTAGGCCCACCCACAATAGGTTCCAATCCTTTGGCACTGCCCCATGTCCAATGGACAGTGCCAATTTGCCTGCAGGACATGGGCCCTTTGCCCCTTGGGCAGTTACCAGGCATCACAGGCTGGCACTCCTAGGGTGCCCAGGGGGCACCATCCCACCACTTGACTCCCATGCCCTTATCTCTCCTTCACTCCAGTGGGATCTCCTGCTAGTTCACTAAACATAGGGAGCTACTCTAAACCCTTCCAGAATAAAGTACTCCTGGTGGGGCGGGAGATGCTATCAGTCCGGCAAGTTCCATGCCAGGCCCTATAATCACGTGTAAAATATATTTTAAATATGCTAAAAAGATTCAAATGACTTAGATTCATAGTCAGATTCAATACTTTCTTCCCGCCGGTTTCCAGCACGGTCCTTTGACTACCCTGTTCTCTGCCTCTGGGAGACACACGTGCGTCAGGAACGCATGCGTGAATCCCACAAGATGGCTGACATGCGATTCTCCTGACCGGACCCACCAGAAAATTTGCAAGTCGTAATGGGAGAATAACCCCCAAAATTTCTGGAGAGCTGGTGAACTCAGTTCTGATTACTGTGTTTATGTGAGCACTGATAGCCTCATCATTACACAGGAAGCAATAACTGTGCTGTCAAACCTATTGTAAATCCATGTGCATTGATCATTTGTAGCATCTGCATTATTTCAAACATTAATAGCAAGTATGAGCTAACTTGCATCCTTACAGGCTTACATTATGGGCAAACTACGAAAGAACATTCTTCTTAGAATTAGCAAAATTATCACATTTCAGTTCAAAAGCATCCAGATCATTCTGCCTGACAATCACTATTATTTTTCTCAACAGCTTCCTTACCTTCTACAGCGATCATTGCTGAAGTCTCTGTACAACCTTGCATGTTACAAGCCTCACACTTGTACATCCCTTCATCTTCCTTCTTCAGTCTCTGGATGGTCAAGGTCCTGTTCAGCTGATCTAGAACGATGCCTGGCAGGTCACAGACACATAGCATTAGGTCGGTGGGGATATCATTTCCGGTACCAGTCACAATCTTATAAATCACAGTGTGAACAGAAATAACTGGATATACTGAATAATAAAGCAATGTAAAAGAATAATTATCATAAAGCCAAACATTTTTGTTTCAACATGTACATGAGACTTAATAGGATTGAGGGTTACAGGTAAGCCTAGTAAGTAGGAATATGATCGGTGCAACCTGTGGGCCAAAGGGCCTGTTTGTGCTGTAGTTTTTCTATATTCTATGTTCTAATATTTATTACTTATTTAATATTACTTGACAACCTTTACAAACTTATGTGTTGGTTTTCTTTGTATGCTGTGAAGCAACGTGGATCAAATAATTTATTATTTTTATTCTCCTCTAATTTCCTTTCCTCTCGTCCTCTTCCGAAGATTGTACTAGGTACATCTGCTTAATAATGACTATCCCACAGTAGCTTCAATGGAGTGAAATCCTTTCTACCTGAGACAGTGAGCTTGCTGTTTGACTGCAGGGGGCATCAAAAGAGCCAAATTTCACCTTTACCTAATGTTGTGAACTTTTCATTGCAAATCAACAGGTAGTAATCAGAGACAGCAACTGTGACTCTTTCTTCAATTAAGAGTAAGAATTAATAAAGCAACTGCCATAGGGGAGATACGACAGAAGGAAATTGCAATAGATACAAGTGGGATAATTTTGACTTTGGATATAATGGAAAGTGCCATATGAACATACAAATCATAAACAACAGTAGGCCATTCAGCCCATTACTGCCATTCAGTAAGATCACAGCTATTCTGATTGTGGCTCCATATTCCCACTGATTCCGCCATCTCTACAAACAAAACCACATCCAGCACCTCATACTGTTTCATTCCCTTGTTAGTCGAGAATCTGCCTAACTGTGCCTTAAATATATTCAATGCTACCTCCACCGCGCTCTAAGGAAGTGAATTCCAAAGATTCACTGAGAGAAAAAAATTCCCTCACCTCAATCTAAAATGGGAGACCCCTTATTTTAAACTTTGTCCCCTCGTTCCAGTCTCTGACACAAAATGAAAGCTCCTCTCAGCATGCATCCCATCAAATCCCCTCAGGATGTTATATGTTTCAAGCAGATCACCTCTCATTCTTTGGAAGTCCAATGAATGTAGTCCCTGCCTCTTTAACATTTCCTCATAAGTTAACCCCTCACCCCAGGAATCAAGTGAGTGAAACCTTCTGAACTACTTCTAATGCAATTATATATTTTTAAATAACGGGGAGACCAAAACAATTCACAGTACTCCAGACGTGTACCAGAATTTTTTCGGGGGATGCAAGAGGCTCGCAGAACAGGATTCTCTGTTAGTCTTGGGCACAATCTTACAAGCCTCGGCCAAACTGAGGTGGTAAAATTCCAGCAGTGGTTTCACCAATACCCAACACAACAGTAGTAAAATATCTTTACTTTCATATTCCTTTCCCCTTGCAATAAACAGCAAATATCTATAGTATATATTTGTGTGGATATACCCTCCACACAAATATCAGATCAGCTGTCTGTTTGACATCTCATTGAATGAAATGAAAATCAGCAGTGACAGATAACATGTAGCTATCAGATCCACTAACACCATCAAAGTCAACATTACCCCAATGATTTCCCTCATATTTTATATACCTAGTTCAGAAATTTGTCTTCTGAAACAGGTTTGAAAGATGGCACATTATGCTTGTTTCAACAGCAGAATACTAGGTGACCATAATCAATGTACCTGACACTTCAAGAAGTTGCTTGTTATTTTTATACCATATAACATATGGGCTCGGTGCCCCAACCACATCACACTTCATCTCGATGGAAGAGCTCATGTTCACTGTTTGGTTTGTCAGATTCTGAAGTACCAGTGGAGCCTGCTGAGCTGCAATGAAAATCAGAAGAAAACTTTACCCCATCAATGCTTTGGAGAGTAACAAATCATTTTTAGAACAGGAAAACAATAATATGGCATCAGTAGAATTGAAAATTGAACTTGAAACAGGTGATTGCTTTTTCATACTAAACCTGAAATCCGTTTATGTTGAATATTACTACTTAATACTAAATGGAGGAGTGACTAGTGACTGCACAAAATCAGAAAATGCCCCATTTCACAATGTCATTACAAATATTCACCAAAAGATAGTAGAACAATGGTCACAGGTCATACAGCCCATAGGTTCATGGTATTTTTTTCCCCTCACCTTCGACAGAAAGAGTCTTCATCATACAGTGTCTTTCACCTGTCTTCTTATTCTGGGCTTCACAAAGATAGACTCCTTGATCTTGAAGAGATATATTGCCAAAGCGCAGTTCAATGGTGATATTTTCAGTCTTGTGACCGGAAATCATTCTCCAGGTCATTGGTTGTGCATCACGTTGGAGCTCTTCACATGGGAGGATGGCAAGGTTGCCATGGCAGCTTTGGAGAACTGTAGGATGGATCTTGTACCACTTTATGTTCTCATATGTAAATCTATCAGCTTTGCACTGAAGGGATACATTGTCCTTTTCAATGGGATGGTCAGTAGGCAATAGATTAATTTCAAGACCCTCTGAAAAATCAAAATATTTATTTCATTAACCTATTTTCTATAAAACTGCTATGAAACATCAAATCATAGAATCCTACATTGGAATCTTGGGAATTTTGGAATTCTCTTTGGAATTCTGGAATTCTCTGCTTTAGGTGGTGGAGGCTTCCTCACTGAATATGTCCAAGTCAAGAGTTGATAGATTTTTAATTAACAGGGGAATTAAGGGTTACAAGGAGAAAGCAGGAAAGTGGTACTGAACTACTACAGATCAGCCATGATCTTCTTGAATGGCGAGGCAGGCTCGAGGGGCTGTATGGCCTACTCCTGCTCCTATTTCTTATGTTCTTATGTTCTTATGCACAGTGCAGAAAGAGGCTCTTCGGCCCATCGAGACTGCACCGACCACAATCCCACCAAGGCCCTACCCTCATATCTCTAAATATTTTATCCGCTAATCCCTTTAACCTAAGCATCCTAACACACTAAGAGACAATTTTAGTATGGCCAAACAACCTAATCCTCACATCTTTGCGGGTATAATAATATAGTATTAAAGTAAGTGAAATTTACACAGTTTCTACCTGGGTTCTAGTACACCATTTTGTTTCTCTGATAAAAACTTTAATAGGTACATAGTCAATAAAAAAATTATTTTCCCTTATATAGATTCAGTCACTTACACGATGGCAGTTGGCAGTAGAGTAAATGTACAAATCTGTAACCAAGGGGAGAAAACAATATTCTACACCTGCTCACCTTCAACTATTAAAGGGCATCCACACCTGGGGCTGAAGTTTCCACCCCCCCTCCTTGTGGTGTGTTTTCTGGTGGTGGAGGCAGCTTGCCATTGGTCACCAGTAGGAATTTCCAGTCCTGTCGTGTCTATTGAGTTTTGCCTGGCTCGCCTTTCTTTTTGCTGGGGAACCCACATGGGAGTGGGGACGGAGGGTGTGGTCAGCGTCAACAGGGCCAGAAGATCCCACCAGCAGGAGGGGCCAGGGGCCAGATTTTGGTCTTTTATTCAATGCAATTACTTTTTTTTAATCAGATAAATGGAAATCTTTTCCTCACTATTTACACACAATTGTACCTGCAACATTTTAGGACACTAGGATCCTAAAGCGATTGTATGTTAATCTAAACAATATTGCATTAACAACCTGCCACATATATATCTGCTAAAACAGCAATGACAATTTGTTAAAGAAAACTTAAATTAAATACCACTGCTTCTTCAACAAGGACTGGTTTTCATAGTCTAATAAGGTGTGCTCTTAGGCTGATTGGCAAAACAAATTCTCCCTAAATTGTCTCGCTAATTTGGTTCCAATGTTGATTTCTATAAACAAAGACAGGGGTCATGGGCGGCACGGGCTTGTTGGACCGAAGGGCCTGTTTCCTATGCTATATTGTTCTTTGTTGTTGTTCATATAAAATTGTTTTCTGCGCAAATAAAAACTAACAACTCCAGTCAGACTATTAACTTATTACTTAGAATTTAAGTCAAAATATTTTACAAAATAAATCATGTTTGTATCTCTCCGTTTTAAAGAAGTCAGTTTTTAACTTTGAAGTGTTAGGAAGATCATGGTAGGAGAACATGATATGTTACTGGGTCAGTACTGCTAATTCACATTGCTAATAATTATTGCCAATCAGTATTCTCATCAAGCTGTCTCTAGGACAGTGAATAATGCTTGAATGTTAAATTGTCTGTGTGATCCTAATGAGGCTAACGGACCAATTTATTAGTCTCATTAGGCAAATGCACTGCATTTGCTCTGCAATCCCAATTTCTATGGTACTGTTTTCAAATTGGTCGATGGTTTCTATTTGCCTGTGACCTACTCTTGTCTCCCAGACTACAACTGGAAAAGTGGAAGACTTCCTTCAATCACTATTACAAGAGCCAATCTACCCAATAATAGCAAGAGGGAGATGAGATTAAGTGGACTATAAGTCTATTTTTAACAAAAATGTTTTTTCAAAAAAGTTATAAAATTTTTGAAAGAAGCAAACAGCTGTTTTAAGTATTCTCCACCAAATCGTAAGTGCAAATCATGTTTTTAAGTTGATGAAAGTAAAACACAGTGTTCATTACAGTCTTGGTATGAATAACAACCGCTGCTGCCTACACCACTGCTTCACCCAATCCCTACAATCCCACCTATCAAAATCTTTTACGATCTCATTTCAATGCTCTTGTTTAACACTTTAAAGTAGCTTTTAGGGATTATCACTTCCAATGCAGAGCCTCAGGTGCGGAGTTAAGCACAACTCATATGACCTTCCATCCACAAATTGTAATTCTGTCTGACCACTGGCCTACAATGACCTATTGTCATGTGTATAATTCATGAAATTTGTCCTTGCATTGCTTTGACTTATTAAGATGAGTTTGAATGGATGAAAAAGGCACAATTCACAATTTGAGTTATCTGTCAAAAGTCACTTGCGACAATGAACTTACTATACAAATTAATTCTTGATTCATAGACAACAGCCTCTTCAGGAGCTGAGACAGCTCCAATTTGTATCGTTTAAGTTATCTGTTTGCAATCATTTATTTCTCAAATCTCAAAGTTTAATGCAGAGTAGACCCTTTAGTCTCTTCATGGGATTTGTTTTAATGAGTTGTTGCAGTAGATATGCTGTACTTACTGGTTACATGGAAAAAGACAATCCTCTCATCTTGTCCCACTTTGTTAATAGCCCGACATCTGTACAGAGCACAGGCATTTGCTGCCTGAATCACAAGGGTACTGACCTTCTAGTAGGAAACATCAGAAAAATGATACCATATGAATAACAAATGCACAGGGATAAGCTGAGATATTAGTATACCTTCCAAGGAAGGCGTGTACACAGAAAGAAACACATAAAAGCAAGGAATGGAAATATAAGGCTCAAATAACTCAAATTGGTCAAATTAATTCGAACTGGATTGCATTATTTAGCTTTGTTCACAGCTGTTGAGTAAATATTGCTGTTCAACTTAATATATTTATTTAATTAGTGGTATACAAAATTGATTATGTTGATTTTGTTATTTTTTAATAGTTAATTTACCTTGTGTTTCCCTTCAAGAAACATGGTCCGAGGATCTGTAATTTCAATCTTGTTGCTGCCATCATTGTCCTTAATGTTCTTCCAATTTTTATTTTCAGATGATTTGGAAGGCGTTCCCAATTCTGCTTGGGAGCTATCAGAAAGAAATTGAAATCAATGTATCATCATCTGACCAGACTCCAAAGTAAAAATAAAATGATAGGTATGTTTCTACCAAATCATGAGTCTGTTCCTCTCCTCAATGAGCCATTGTACTGCCTGGTGTGAAGCTGATCACTGAAGTCCTGGAGAGGAATTTTCTGGTTGCGTGCATTCCAAAGCCAGAAAATCCACCTGAGGTCAACCTACCTTTGCATGATCCGCCGAGTTTTCTGTCCCACCCACTACAATTTCTGTAACAGGTGGGAAGAGATCTCTAACACATGTTTTGCACTTTGAACTGACTTCAATATTCCTGTAGAGTAATTAGGATTGCCCTATGATAGCTTTGTGAATGTCAGAGGTCATCAGGATTGTGATACATTTTCATTCTAATGGTTGAACAGCTTGTTGGCACATGCTCTGGCATCACATGTGAAGTGTAACCATGTGACAGATGCTATCCAAAAAAACTAGACTCCCTAGAAATGAGAAAGTTTATTACTTTGAACAAATTAATAAAAGTGTATTTTGTTAATGTTATTAGATGATATTTGAAAATATCTCCCATTAAACTAGTCAGTACAGAATGTTGACTTGTTAATTGTCTTTAATATGGCTTTGATGAAGGGTATTATCTACATGCAAAAGTTTTTGCAAACAATTGCATGATGCAATAATATAATTCAAACTGGAATGCATTATTGGGTCATTTGTAAATATTGTTACTTCAATGAAAATGAAGTTAAACTTTTCTAGTACTCCTTTTCCAAACCAAATAAGGTTGAATGCATTTTGTTTTAAAAACAAAGGGCCCATGTTGCATACCCAATATATATGTTTTATATACACAGCAAAGCAAATATAGAAACAAATCTCAAAATATTATACAACTTCAAGTGATTTCTAATTAGGATGTATAGTAGGAAATAGCTATTTCTGGAAGCAAGTCTTTGATAAATGAAGCTCGTTGCCAGAGATAATTCAACTTCTGAGGAAGATAAGGAGACAGAGAAGCCTCTGCAGTCCTCAGTAAGATTCTTACATCCGTGATTGGAAAGGGAAAACAATGGGGGTGGTGGAGGAAAGAGTCAGTGGAAGTCAGTGGCCAAACAAACAACAGGAAAGCAGATTGCCCAGGATTGTCATGCAGGAAGTCTACCGGACCTTCTGCTGAGCCAAGATAAGAAAAGCCTCTTGGGTCTAGTGTGGGATGCTGTCATTCATTCTGAACATCAATCAACGTACTTCCTCTAGAATGAATGCATCTTGCAGGGACACATGGAGTCAGATTTTTTTTAATGAGCTCAATTGTTGCATAGCACGAGTTACTATTTCGCAAATTGGTAGTAATTGAAATACTGGCGTGTCTCATGAAGTACTAAAAGGCTTGCAACATTGCAAATTGCAAATCATTTGTTAGATTTTATGACATCGGTAGATCTGTTCAACCTGTTCCTTCTTTGTTTCCCATAGCACTGCTTACAATATATTATACATATAGACACATGTTAATGCTTCACTATAGAAATATTGCTTCTTAAGGAATTATTTAATGGTCGCAGAAATTGATGAATGGAAAATGTACAATCGGCACCACCCAGTCTTGAGCCACACAATAAATCAAGAACAATAAACCAATAGTTCAGTCTTTAATGGCTCCTGCTCTGACCAAAACAGCAAGAAACTACAAAGTGTCATGAACAAAGCCCAGTCCATCACACAAGCCAGCCTCCCATCTTGACTCTGTCTACACTTTCCACTGCCTCAGAGAGATAGCCAGTATAATTAAGGATCCCATGCACATCAGAAATTCTCTCTTCCACCTTCTTCTGTCTGGAAAAAGATACAAAAGTCGAAGGTCAGGTACCAACTGACTCAAGAATAGCTTCTTCCCTGCTGCTGTCAGACTTTTGAATAGACCTACTTTGCATTAAGTTGTTCTTTCTCTACATCCTAGCTATCAGTGTAACATTACGTTCTGCACCCTCTCCTTTCCTTCTCTATGAATGGTATGCTTTGTCTTATAGCACTCAGGAAAAAATATTTTTCACTGTATGTTAATGAGACAATAATAAATCAAATCAAATCTTATTACTAATTACTTACTGGTGGATGAAGCTACAGTTCTCTGCTGGCTGCCATTCCCAGATAATCCTGGGAGCAGGAATGCCATAGACAGTACAAGTCAGGCTCTGCCTACTTCCATAACTGTAAAAGTCACTTTGTGCAGCCACAGCTTTTTCATGAATCTTTGGGGGAACTGCAAAAAATATTGAAACCGCATTTTCAGAGGTTGCTTGATTTTGTGAATAAATATTCAATATGATTGTTGAATAGAATACGCTATTGTAAATGATGCTGGTTAGGCAATCCACAGATTCTGAGTGCAAATTCCACCACAAGAAAATGCATCATTAAAACAAGCTGGAAAATCTTTGCAGCTTTGGTAGCAACTGTGGAGAAAGCAAAATAAAGGGGGGATTTTCCGCTCCTGTTTTTGGTAAGCAGGATTGACAGTGAGAGCAGAGTATCCCACAAGAAGCCTTAAACACATCTTACACCAACAGGATTTCCCATTGCGATTGTTCCCCAAACCTGTCCCCCCATCAATTATGTAATGGATGTGCACCATCAGGAAGTCTATTAGCATACATTTACATTTGATTATCAGCTTCCTAAACCCAATAATCCCTCCTTTCATATATCATGTATAATCCATTCATGACGCGAACCATGACAGAACTCTCACAACATGTACCCGGTAAGTGGATCCCCCACTGAGGTTCAGGTGAATGCAACACTCATAAGGGAGAGGGTCATGTCTGGACACTGATCCCGGCACTGCTCCTGATGCTTTTCCTTAATTCATCCATGCATGGGATTTGTGCATCGCTGACTAGGCAAACTTTTATTATCCATCTTCATTTGTCCTTGTATTGAGTGGCTTGCTAGGCCATTTCAGAGGTACTTAAGAATCAATGACATTTCTGTGGCTCTGGAATTACAATGGCCAGGCCAGGTAAGGACCACAGGTTTCTCCCCTAAAGGCGATTAATGATTCCGATTTTTTTTTATGTCAATCAAGAATGGCTTCATGGTCATCATTAGACTTTGAATTCCAGATTTTTATTGGATTCGAATTTCACCATCTGCCGAAGTGTGGGGTCCCTAGAGCTTTACCCTGGATATCTGGATTATTAATATCACTATTCACTATGCACTGGCATTCCCCAGACAGCTCTGGTGGCCATGACATAGTACAGGCAGTACCAGGGGTCATGCTGCAGAAGAGTTCTGAGGGGGGAGGGGAGATAGGTATTGAGTGGAGGGGGGGTTCCATGTGTGTGAGTGGGGTGCATATTCTGTGGGGTGGGTAAGTGCTGCATTGGGGGATACTCTGTTGAAGGGTGGTGTCATTCTGTGGATCAGTGGGGCGGCATTCCATGGCGGGATAAGGTATTGGGTGGGGGAGGTGTTCCATGTGAATGTGTTGAGGAGAGCAATACATGTTCCATGGTGGGAGAAGGTGTTCATTGGGAAATATTCTATGGAGATGGCTAATCTTTGGGGTGACAGGGCTGGGGGCTGGTGCTTGGGATGACAGTATTCCTGGGGGCAGGTGGGAGGTTCTATTTTTAATTTTCTGTGTTGTAGTGCCCTTTAAAATGGTACGTTGACCTTTTAAAACCTAAATTGTTGGCCCAGCCAGTGTGATGTTGTGGGACCCTCCTCTCAACTTTTTCCAACTAAGTGCCCGACAATTCAAAGCCACTGCTATGGCCAGTAGCTTTAACACAGTTTTTCCAACCCGCTGTGCCACTCTGCCAAAAAATGGAAAAATTCCACCCAGAGTTAATGTTCTGAGTCTGCATATCTCTTCTTTAGAAAATGATAATGTTTAATACAATAAATGTTTTAATATTTGGGTTATATCTGGGCTAATACTGGAAGAGCACTTGCACGTACTCTCTAGTTTCCTTCTCTATGAATGGTATGCTTTGTCTGTATACTTCACAAGTAACAATACTTTTCATTATATATTAAGACATGTGACAATAATAAACCAAATCAAAGAAAAAAAACATGAAAACTTTTAAATGTCATAAAGACCCAGCTAGTTCACTTTTAGGAAAGAGACCCTTAATGCTCTGTTCTATACCTGACTCCAATTGCACATTATACTGTTTATCTTAATGACCTTGGGGCAATCAGGAATGTGCAATAAATGTTGAATTGTTAGGCTTGTTCAAAGCACCAGAACAACCAGGAAAAAAAGGTCCAACAATAATTTTTTTCCTTTAATGTATGTGAACATCACTGCCAAAGCTAGCATTTGTTTTCTCTCCCCAGATGCGAGACTATAGAAAAGTGCAGATCCAACACCACCACCTTGGGTGTCCCAGTCAAAACTGAATTCAATCACAATAAGCTTTATATCTGGTGCTTTGTGGAATAAAAATATAAACGCATATGCATGCGAACAAGCCATACGTTCAAATCAATCTATCAAATTTAAAACTAAGGATGCATTCAAAATACTTTTGTAACTTAAATAAATAGTTTTGTTAGGGATACCTTGCCATTTCTTTTTTTGCATCACATATGTGAATTTAGGTATCAGAAAAAAAGCATTGGCTGCATGTAGTATGAATATAATAGTAAAGTCTTTATTCTGTATTGAATTGGTATGGTGAAATCTCGTGGACAAGCACCTATGCAATAAGTTTCAGTACTGAGAAACATCTCAGTATATCTTTTCCATGCAAATTATCTTCAATGCTCATTCTTCTCAAAACTGCAAAGTGCTGAAGCTCTTTTAGACTTTCCTTCTATAATCTATTTGCTTTAAAAAAGCTACAATCTGATTTTATCTTTTCTCCTATCTTGGTGATGTGTCCTACATTAATGACTTTGACCTTTCACGTGAAATTTTCAAGTTAAAAAGAATACCTGTGATTACTGAATTTTACATTTCTTACCATTTACTATCAGTTGGATTGTGTGACGCTGCTTCTCCTTTGTCATTGGATTTGTAAGTATGATTGTGTAATTCCCAGCATCCTTCTCAGTCACATCACTGATGATTAATGTATACCCAACTTGCTTTATCCTATAATGTGCTTGGTCATTGCTAATTAGCTTTCCATTCTTGGTCCTAGGAAAAACCCAAACCATTAGAAACTGTTGTGAGGCACACAGCAATAAGTCTTTTTCAGCACTAACAGAACAGCCATTAGAAATTGGCCGATAAAATATGTGCAGCATTACAGCAATAATAAACAATTCAGTGGATTTGTCAATGAATAAGGAATTGATAGTTGATTAAGCACAAGAAAAGATTTGTGCAGTTTTACGACTTGCTCTTTCACACAATGATTTTAAGAATGAGTTTTACTATTAAATTATTTGCCATTAATAAATGTACAGGCAATTGCATTATTTAAATTATCTAGCAGTAAAAAATAATGCATATTGTTAATCAATTCATATAGGCAAGGAGCAGAAGCGAGCCATTCAACGTCTCCAGGCTGCTCTGTCATTTAACAAGATCATGGTTAGTCTGATAGTCAGCTCAAATCTGCATCCTGCCTACCCTTGATAACCCATCACCTACCGCCTTGTGTCCTAAGAATATTTATCTTAAAGATACAGAAATCACTGATCTAATATCAGATTTCAAAATATCTGAAATTCTTACAAAAATTATTCTTGATGATGATTGGTGCACTACACCAAAAATGTTTAACACTGAGAAATCAGTGCAGGAATTCACTGTTCAATTGGAATGCATTTTGTTTCAGTAATTGCTCACAGGCACTCTACTGAATGTAAATATGCCAATAGTAATCATTACATTGACAATTATATGTAATACAATAAATGCTAGAAATGCCCCACCACATATAACTGAAATTATGATAAGGTATTCCGAAAAAGTAAGTCTCTTTATTTCTTTGCATCATTTATTTAGCAATTACCATTTTACGTCTGGTTGGGGATAGGCTGTAACCTTCACTGGAATTTTGACATTCCTTTCTTTCAGCACTGCCTCGACTATCGACCTGGCTTTGTGATCTATGAAGATGAAGGGTCTGTCTGAAAGCACATAATGAAAACAAAGTCAGATCCAAAAAGCTAGTGTTCTTATTGAAAACATGAGGTTTGTAACTCACTGAGCACCAGAAGAACTGACACTGTTTGTGTAAGACAGCATTCTTAATTATATTTGTATGAGCAAGTTTGAGAAAACAAATCTTAACGTTCAGCAAAAAATGTGTGAAAAACAGCCTGTCAGAATGAAATAAAGAGTGCTAAGTCATCATTATAAGGAATAGTTTTATTTTGCCAGGAATTTAATTCTTCAAACAAGCACTGGAAGCCTTCCCCAGTGGCCAAAAAGTAGATTTTTCAGCTGACCTTTAAACAGCATCAACTTCTTTTTCTTTATTACTCTGTCTTCAGCTGATAGGAATTCCAAATTAGTTTATGTACTAACTTTTTTTGCTAATTTTGCTTCATCTTTCCCTCTCTCCTGATGACACGTTTTATTGGGGGCAGGAATATGGATTCCAGGCCTCTTCTTATCCTTCATTTAAATAGTCACCTTTCAAATGTGAGTGTACAATGAGAGTATCCATAGTTTTTTTTTGGTGGATATATCATACACATTTTGGTGGGTATATCAGCCAAGTACTTTATTTCACCATATCAAAGGCTGAGTTTTTTTGTTCATTCAAGAGGTGTGGGGGTCACTGGCTAGACCAGCATTTATTGCCCGTTCCTAATTTCCTTTGAGAATTTTCCTTGAGTGGTAAGCTGCCTTCCTGAACTGCTGTACTCCCTGTCGTGTATCATGAGGCTGTTAAAGAGGGAGTTCCAGAACTTTTGCTGTAATTCTACCACCCCACCCACCATAGAATTGGAGCAAGTGAAGGGCAGGCAACAGAAGTGAGCATTGACCTCGAATGGGAATTTCCAGTCTCGTTCGAGCAAGGCTGTAAAATCCCGCCAGTTGTCCCAGTGACAGTGAGAAACAGAGATATATTTTCAAGTCAGGATGGCAAGTGATTCGGAGTAATATGGTTACTCCCTAATCTTCCGACCAAAATGTACGACCTCACCTTTATCTGTGCTAACTTTATTTTCCAATTATTCAGCTATTTGGCAAGTTTATAAATGTCCCCTTCTAATTTGTGGCAGTGCTCTTCAATTTTAACTATACGGCTAATTTGGTGTAATGCAAAAATTAGGAAAGGCCAAATCATTAATATAAGTTCTAAGTAGCAGGGGTCCCAGCGCTGATCCTTGCAGAACATCATTGACCACCTTCTGCCACTCTGAATAACTAGTCCCAACTTCTGCTTTCTAGCTTGAAGCCAGCCAGCAAGCCAGTCTGCTACTTGTCCACTGACCCCACATTCTCTGACCTGATTCATTAGTTTTTTTTTTACTCATTAATAGGATGTGGGCATCACTGGCTGGGCCAGCATTTGTTGCCCATCCCTAATGTCCTTGAACTGAATGGCTATTTCAGAGGGCAGTTAAGAGTCAACCACATTGCTGTGGGTCTGGAGTTATTCGTAGGCCAGACCAGATAAGGATGGCAGATTTCTTTCACTTAAAGGATGTTAGTGAACCAGATGGATTTTTATGACAATTGATAATGGTTATATAGTCATCATTAGACCTCTAAAGGCCATTCAAAACTATGGGCCAAATGCTGGCAAGTGGATTAGGTGGGCAAGTCAGGGCCTTTTATGCATCACTGCAGACTCGATGAGCCAAAGGGTCTCTTCTGTACTGCAGTATTCTTTGATTTAATTCCAATTTTTTTTACTGAATTCAAATTTCGCCATCTGCCATGGTGGGATTTGAACCAGGGTATCCATACGTTATCCTGGGTCTCTGGATTACTAGTCCAGTGACAATACCACAATGCTACCATATCCCCTATAACAGGGTACCTGATTGAAGACCTTTTGTAAATCCAGTTAAATCCCATTGACTGCATTGCCATTGTCTACTCTCTGCTGTTACCTTCTCAAAAGGGTTCTTAAGGTCAAGCAAGATTTTAATTATTTATTCTAGATGTTCTGCTGTTAAAGTGGAACCATCCCAAGGCAGCAACTCTCTGTTTTCAATTCAATCCAAATTTTATTGTCTATTCAAAAATTAATTGCAGATACACAGCTTGTTTATTAAAATTCACATGCAAATAACTAACAGTTATTAATCTACATCACATTAAACTACATCACAAACAATGAGCAATATAAAATCCCATGTTGTCATGGTGCAACACCACCTTATCTCTCGGTATATAAACAATACACAGATAAAAGTTTTCTTCTTGGTGAGAGGGCTGGGAGAGGTGGGTAGGAAGGCAAAAGCTTTCAGATAGATTATCCTGGAGAGGTGTACAGGGAGTACAGCAGTTCAGGAAGGCAGCTTACCACTCAAGGAAAATTCTCAAAGGAAATTAGGAACAGGCAATAAATTGCTGGTCTAGCCAGTGACCCCCACACCTCTTGAATGAATGAAAAAAACAGCCTTTCATATGGTGAAATAAAGTATTTGGCTGATATACCCACCAAAATGTGTATGATATATCCACCAAAAAAAACTATGGATACTCTCAATATACACTCACGTAGGAGAATAAGGGTAGCAGATACATGGAAATACTGCCACCTACAAGATTCCCTTCAAGTCATACTGCATCTTGAATTTTTCCATTATTTCACTATCAAATTTCACTTTCTATTACCATTGTGGGTGTACCTACAAGAAGGCAGCTCATCATCACCTACTCAAAGACAATTGGAATGGGCAGTAAATGCCTTGTCAGTGATGGCTCCATCTTTTCAACAAGTGAATGGGTTGGATTTTTAAATGATAAATGTGTTCTTCAAACTTTAACTAGCCAGTTCATTTGACGTAGGAATTCTTGATTCAGAATTGTATTTACCAATGATATTCATCAGTGAAAGCATATCCTTTCCTTCAATGGTTATAAAATAATGACTTCCTTTAAAAATGTTTTACAGCACATTAAACAGCAGATCTCACCATGGATGATAACATCGGTACTGTTCTCCTTTGTCATAACTCCGCTGGAAGCACTGCAGAAATATGTCCCTTCATCTCCTTTTGTCACATTGTCTATAATCAGAATGTTTGAGAGTACCAGTCCTTTGGGTACTTCTAGTTTTGTTGCATGGAACGTTGAGTGTTTATTCTGCAGTAATTAACAAAAAGTCATTTAGTGTACAGGACCCAGTTAAGTATGTTTCAAAATCTACTGGATATTTTCTGAAGTGGATTACAGTGTGAGGATGCAGATCCTTTAAATAATATGAATGCTGCTTATGTGTCAGTTTGATGCATTAGGCAGTATTGTTATCACTGAAGCAAAATATTTCAAACCCCATTCTAGGACTCAAACTATATTACTTACATTTGGTAAAATACCGAGAAAATATGAATTTTCAAAGGTGTTGCCTTTATATTCAATATTAAACTGACGGCCTGTCTGCCCTGAAAAAATGGATCAAAGGGCCCATATCAAAAAGTGGAATATTGTCCTGACCAACATTCCTCCCCTGATAACATATTAATTGATCAATTATCTCACTTGCTGTTTGTGGAACTTAATTATATGTAAACTGACTGCCACATTACTTCACAATAAGTAATTATGCTTTAGAAGTATGAATAATTTTTTTGGGGAACAACACCATGCAATATGGATATGAGTTCTTCCATATTGAGAATAGCGCAATAAAGTAGTATGTCCCATTGGGCATGTACAGAAAATCAAAATTAATTGAATGAAATATTTAAGGTAGCAGTGAGAGTATTTTACCCCAATATCTTGCTAGATTTAGACAGTACCAGTTGAAATTACAACTGATATTCAAGTTTAGATCTTCTTTTGGAAGCCAGAATGTATTATTGTCAGAAAAGGGAATCAAAATTCAGGAAAACGAGAAAATTATTTTTCCAGGACTGGTCAAACTGACCACATTTGCTGTTTGGCGTACACATAAATAATAACATGCTTTGTTCAGGTTCCAAATTTTTTAATATTGAATTCTGGCCCTCATATTTCTACTGTTTAATTCTGAACTGTTCAATTCTGAACTGCTGTCACACTCAGAGAACATTACCATCATCTGCCGCAATTGCAAAGAAAAATGCCAAATGAAGGATTTGACCACCCCAAACTGTACCTATCCCAATGACAAAAATCAGCTCTCAATGACACGTTTATTCATTTCCATTTGAGCGGGTTGAATAATGCAACTCAGTTAATTTTACTGAACATGTATTCCACATTTCTCATGCAAATTCAAGGATATTAAGTAACTGCAAAACATATCAAATCAGTTTTGCCCTCAATAATATAACTTTAAAAATTTTTGGAGATTTTCATCTGAATGTACAGCATAAGAAGGATTTATTAACAATCCTATTTCATTTGCTATTTCAATCCAATTGATTTGCTATTTTATAATTTCTTTGTTCAACGCCTGCATCTCGAACAGATTGGCCACTGTATAAAAATTCTATACCTATTGCTACCATGAAATGATTTTCTCCAACCTAATTTTTTTTGTTCTGTGATTGATTCTTCTGTCTTTAACCATAGACATGGAACTTGCATACAGACAGACTTTGTCTGCTTAACACATGGTTGCTCGTACTACACCTAAGCAAGTAACAAAGTATGTATGGCAGGCAGTATAGCTCCTGGGCATGGTTCCAACCTCTCTGTCAAATGTCCAATATGTGACTGATCCAAAGGAGAAAACTGAAAGAATCAAATTTTGGATCCTCTGGGTCTAGAAGTGAAGAAGAGGAATGCGTTGCTTTCTTAAAGGACTCTGGGAAGAAGTTTAATAAGGGAATGATCTTCAACTACAGGAAAACGGTCACACTGTGTCATCTATTGTTGTATGAGCAACTGAAATCTGAGATTCAATGAACTTTGGCGACGAAGGGAAATACAACCTATAAAACTGTCAGGAAAAGTAGAAGAGACGATTTCCTCAATGATATTTTTTGGAGAACCATCTTCTTTCAGTCAGCAGTGGTAAGAAGGCCACACTTGTCTCTTTACGAGCTTGCTCCGCTATGGACAATGGGAAGAACTGTTGAGACTATGGAAACAAGACAGCCTCATCTTCTGTAATAGGATGAATTTTCTGTAGACAATTAACTCTGCAACAAAACTGCTGCACGGGATTCTGTAACTTCAGAACTGATACCAGGTTTTTGCTTCAGCTTCTGTGCTGACCTCTAGCTCTTCGAAAAGAAGACTTACAGCTGGGACTGAAGCATGTGTGCAAATTGACATTCACCCTGGGAAGGTACTAGCTCTTTAGCAGGGTGATCCTTTATAGACTCGAATTTGCACTCAGACAAAGCATTTTTTGTGGAAGACTTTTCATGAAAAAAAGTAGGCATTAGATCAGTAGATTCAATGGACGTAAGGTATGAATGCTGCTCAGCCACTAAAATCACAGCTGATTTTTCCAAAAGGACAACAGAGATGTCATAAGATGCATCCTTCAATGGGAAAAAGAATCAATCCCTAAGACACCAGCTTCCAAGAGATCATTCTGTGCAACAAGGAATTAGAAAGGCCCAATTCTGCTTCAACAGTCTTCATTAGAATGGTCACCATCTGCTGCAGTGTTTTCAGTAAACCCGATCTTGGCCCTTACTTTGTGATGAACTGGAAGATTCATAACTTCTACATCTGCCCTAGGTCTAGAAGATGGTGTCTATGTGAACAAAGACTATTAAGTGTTAAGACATCCACAGCCTCTAAAGAATAAATTTCTACTGCTTCTAAAGAAAGGTTGGTTTTGTTGCATGAAAGAAAGTGAGTCAGTCAAATGATAAGCATCATCTGCTTTGTCTAGAATTCCTAGAAGTACACCAAGATTGCCACTCAACAGGATGTACACTGATTGCGAAGTACATAAAGAGAACCACCAACTGTAGCTAAGAGGAGCAATAATTCTGTCTTTGATTGGATGATCTATGTTGGTTTGATCCTGTAAGCTGATATCTGATAGATGAAGGATCATTGATTGAAACTAGTTGAGTTAATCTGTTAGTCTTAACAGCTGCACCAGTATCAGTTTTAACCAGTATCTTGATCCAGTAGTCTGGGTCAAGACTATCTACTTCCCTTAGGAACTATGTAATGTTTTTTTTTGGATTTTACATTTCTTGGGAGGAATATGTTTCATAAATATTTGTTGATCTATGACTTTGATTAAAATTGCTGAATTTGCAAAAATGCTTGAAATGTTCCGATTTTGCCACGCTGGAAGCAATCCATGTCACATGGTGTGAAATCTTTGCATCTGTGCTAGGTCTTCATATCACAATGCAAGCATCACAAAATGGTTGCTGGCAAGGTAGTTCCTGCCCTTTCAGTTGGTTTGGGGAATTTGGTATGGGTGAGGCTTTTGGCCGGTGGGCCTACCCAATCTATAGAGGTTGTGAATCATTGCGTCACCGTGAATTCTAGCCAGATTAATTGCCAGAAGCTCAGCCTGCATCACGAATTGATTCAATGTGAGGTCATCACAAAAAGCCAGAGAATTTTTCATTTTGGGCACCCATGACTATGTGATCATGAATTAGCCCATCATTCAATGCACCACATCTGTAAGACCAGCTATAAGTCAGTTAGGAATTATCCAATTGATTCCAAAGATTGTTGTGAGCACTGGTTAAAACATGCTCATTCAATTGCTAAGTTTTGCTTTGTATTAAAATGAATGGAATCAAAGCCTGTGGCACACTCCGGCACGCTCTGCCTGAGGAGAATGTTGTCTGCTATTTAATCTACTGCATAAAAAAAGAACTATCTTGAAGCTTTGACTCTTTTCATAATGATATGATGCTGCTCAGTGTTGGAGAATAAATATTTCCATAACTCCCATGGCTGATCTCTCTGCAGGAGCAAAAGCAAATCCTTCTTACTACGTTGGTCATCATTTTCTCTCCCCAGTGTGCCTCCTTTTTATGCTGAAATTCTGAGCTGCTTCAAAGGTTGCTTCACTCTGCTGTTCCTTCAATTCCTTCAATAACTGATGTAATTTTTACATTGATGTCTCTATTGCTGCCACCATGTTCTGAGAACAGTCTAAGAATGGTCTTTCATGTCTTGGACTATAGGCATTGGACTTGATTTTTTGACAGACTGTTGACATATTCTGGAAACTTAACACTTGTTCAGTACTACATCAGGTTACAGAGAAGGCACATCACTCCTAGGCATGATTCCAACCTCTCTCTCAAGATTCTAGCACATGACTGAATCAGAGCAGTGTTACATAGTCATTTACGTCATATAGAAGCATATTCCATTTGTTAACACTTTATACTACAATCTCAACTTCACTTCCTATTGAATGTACTGAGCTCACACTCGTAATATCAAAGACTGAACCCAGGATCTTGTTTCTCTCTGTGGATTTGTTCCATTGTGACATCAAGATATGCTTTCTCCAAACTAAATAAAGCCACAAAGCTTTCATATGTTGTACCTTCATTCCTGGATACTTCCAATCAAAGTTTAGCCGTACATTGAGCTCAGTTTTGGCACTGCAGTTAAGTATCAAGCGTTCTCCCACTGCTAACTCCACTTGTGGCCGAGGGGTCAATGTAAGTTCCTGAATCTTGGTTCCTGCAGGGAGAATACATTACATAAGTATCCCTTATATGATGGCACAATGATAAGAAATAAGTTTTGAGTCATGAGAAATGAAAATTGAGAGATGAAGATAACGCAAATTGTAGAGGTATTTTGCTTTGGGCGCTATAAAGAGTACATTTACAATTTCCTCACACCAGATATGGGAGGGAAATCTTCCTGTATTAGCAAATATCACCCAACTTCCTGACCGTATCAGAGCGTTGAACATCGACCTAAAATTGTGTTGCATTCTACTCTTACCAATCATCTGTCTGACTGTGACAAAAAAAATGACGAAAACAAATGAAATGCCTTAGAAAATAAGAGAGACTCTTAGCTGTATCCTCAACCATTTACAATATCAATCCCATGCCAAAAGAACTTGGTATGTTCTAAATTATTGAAAGAATTTATTGTGTAAAAGCAATCGAATTAGTTACTGAAAGAGAGGTAGGTTTCCTGTTGATAAACTGGAGACACAGTCGTATAAACGATCTCCAAATCTGAACCTCTATCCCAGCAGGCAATAAGCACGAAATGGCATCCTACTGTCTGTAGCAATGCTGAGGGTTATCAGCCAGTACAGCAGCCCCACTGTGAAAAGTAGTATAAACTGGCCAGATCCAATTATCTGTTATCTTGGTTTACAGATTGCTTGGAGTATTTTTAAAGTGAGATACATATGGACTATGGTACAGATGTTTCAGGTTATAGGCTAATAAACATCCATATTATTTTTACCAAAGAACTATTTCGGCAATGTATTAGAATGTCTTCCCTCATCACTGAATTGCGCTCCCACTGTTTTGTTTTTATTATATCCACTTGAGCAGAAATAGTAGGAAGAAACTGCAATGATTTTTATCATTATTGTACCATTTGCCCTTGAAATCAGGGCAATTATGAGAGCATAAGAAAGTGACTGGTACAAGATCAGTTCCCATCTGCTCCCACACAGGTCTTAGCTTGAAAGCTAAAAATTCCTCCAGAAGCAGGCAGAGTCAGATGATTTTGAGTTGAGCACCAAAGACATTTTTTTACTTTCTTGGCCTGGCAGATTTCCACTAATTCCGAGTATCATCCATCAAATATTGGTGGTAGAAATTGTGAGCCAGCTATTGTGTACAGAGGAGGAATTGTCAGCTTCAGTCAGGGCTTCTTGACGTCTTCTTAATGTCAGTTGCTTAGGGCTAAAAGAATCAAGAGGTACTGGGGTGAGGGAGAAATCAGGATATTAATTTTCATGATCAGCCACAATCAAAATAAATGATGGAGCAGTCTAAAAGGGCTAAATGGCCTGCTCCTGCTTCTAGTTTCTATGTTCATTTTGAGGTTGAGAGGCTTCCAGTATTATTGCTCTATTCATTATAAATCTGTAAGTTTTTGTCTACTTTGCAAAACTGGTTTCTCCAAATCATGCCCAATGCTTCCAACTCTTCTTTCGGTGCTGCAATAGGAATTGCATTTTCAGTGGTCCCTGCTGAATATCCCACTATCTGATGGGAAAGCTGCCTCTAAGGAAGGCATTCTGCACTAGCACCTCACCAAAATAAACTGCACAGGGTCTGGCCAAATATTGGCTCGGGTTTTATGATAAAAACTTTGGACTGGCAAGTACATATCCCATCTGTCCTACATTCATTTTCCAAAAACAGTTGTTCTGTAATGGAAGTTAAATATGATGTATAAAAATTAGCTTATCAGCATAAATGTACAAAGGCACCTTACCTAAAACTACCACCACGTACACATTGGAACTATAGACTCTTCCATTTATTGTTGTCTCACAAGCCACCATTCCAACATCTCTGATCTTGTGACTTGAAATAGTGAACCCTTTCTGATTGTCCCAGAAAGTTGTCTTCCCATCAGGAACAATGTATTTTTCTGGATATTTCTGTTCAAAAATTAAACAGATTATTTAATGGATGAAAAATTGTGATACCAAAATATATTTTTTCAGAATATATTCAATGATTACTTAATATTATAAAACATGTCATAGAGTTACAGAGGTATAACAGCACAGAAGGAGGCCATTCATCCATCAATTCCATGTTGGCTCTTTCTAGAGCAATTCAATCTGTCTCATTGGCCCATCATTCTGTACCAATAGCTCTGCAAATTTATTTACCTCAAGTGACCTTCAATTTTCTTTTAAAATCATTGACTGTCTTCGCTTCCATCACCCTCATAGGCAATAACTTCCAGATCATTAACACATACTGTGTGAAAAAGCTCTTCCTTGTATTCCCCCTGCACCTCATGTCCAAAACCTTAAATCTTTATCCCCTAGCATTTGTATTATCAATTAACGAGAATAGCTTTTCTTTTCCTATATTATCTAAATCTGTACAACTCTGTCAAATATCCCTTCAATCTCCCTGACTCCAAGTTGAACAATCCCTGCTTTTCCAATCTAACCTTGTAACTAAAATCCCTCATCTCTGGAGCCATTCTGGCAAATCTCCACTGCATCCTCTCAAGAGCACTCACATCCTTCCTAAGATGTGGTGACCAGTACTGGAAACAGTACTCCTTTTTAAATTTCCTATTAGTGTCATAATTAGGCTTACATTAACAGTACAACAAAGTTATTGTGAAAATCCCCTAGTTGCCACAATCTGGCACCTGTTCAGGTACGCTGAGGGAGAATTTAGCATGGCCAATGCACCTAACTCTCTCCCCTCTTGGCTTATACCAATGCTCTCTAGTTTTAGACTCCCCTTTCATATTGTAGGAAGAAAATCAAACACCTGGTACAAAACCCCACACACACAGGGAGAATGAGCAGACTCCGCCAAGACAGTGACCCAAGCGAGAATCGAACTTGGGTCTCTGCTGCTATGAAGAAACAATGCTACCAATCTGCCATCATGCTGTCCCAGTTGTAGATTAATTGAGGCTTAACCAGAGTTTTGTGAAGGCTCAGTGCAACATACCTGCTATCATATTCAAGATCTCAATTTATGAAACCTAAGAAAGCATTTGCTAAACACTCTTTCAACATATCCTGCCACTTTCCAAGACCTATGCACATGAACCATGACATTTCTCAGTCCTAGCACACTTTTTGGAACTGTGCCAGTAAATGTATTTTCCTCTCTCAATCTCTTCTGCCAAAATACATCTCTTCATTCTTCTCTGAATTCAATTCCATTTATCACTTGTCCATCTATTCTGCTAGTCTACCTATGTCCTGTTACAGACAATTGGTATCTTTTCCACAGTTTGCTATATCTCCAAGTTTTGTATCATCAAATTTTGGAATTATACTCCGTATTCCAATATTTAAGTCATTTATATGTATCAAAAAGCAGTGTTCTGAGCACTGATCTTTAGGAAACACTACAGTTCATCATCCTTCAGTCTGAAAAACAATATCTGACCATGATTTATTTTCTGTTCTGAAGCAATTTTTTTTCATCTGAGTTGGAACTGTCATATTTGCTGAGCCTCAGTTTTGTTAATCAACTTTTTATTTGGTAGTTTGTCAAATGCTTTCTTCAAATCCACTGCATTCATCAACTTACATTGTTAGTTCATCAAAAATGATTCTCTCTTTGCAAGTGCTTGTTCAGTTTTTCCTTGATATACTTTTAAAAACTTTATCCATCGCTAATGTTACACTGACCAGTAGTTATGATGAATTTCCTTCCACACTTTCTTCTATAAGGATGCCATATTGACCATCTTTTAATCTTATGGAAACGTTTTTCATATCAAGGGAAGTTTGGAAGATTATGACAAGCCCTCTTGCTCTTGCAGCTCCTACTTCTCTTCGCAATCTGGGAAGCAAATTTCCTAATCCTTTAGAGTAATAGAAGTTTACAGCATGGAAACAAGCCCATCAGCCCAACTTGTCCATGCTGCCCTTTTTTTAAAACCCCGAAGCTAATCCCAATTGACCGCATTTGGCCTCTATGCCTCTATGCCCATCTTATCCATGTAACTGTCTAAATGCTTTTTAAAAGACAAAATTGTACCTGCCTGTACTACTATCGCTGGTGGCTTCTTCCAGACACTCACCACCCTCTGTGAAAAAATTGCCCTCTGGACACTTTTGTATCTCTCCCCTCTTGCTTTAAACGTATGACCTCTAGCTTTAGACTCCCCTACCTTTGGGAAAAGATATTGACTATGCAGCTGATCTATGCCCCTCATTATTTTACAGATCACCCCTCAGCCTTCTATGCTCCAGGGAAAAAAGTCCCAGTCTATCCAGCCTCTCCTTGTAACTCAAACCCTCAAGTCCCGGTAACATTCTAGTAAATCTTTTCTGCACTCTTTCTAGTTTGATAATATCCTTTCTATAATAGGGTGACACAGTACTTCAATGTCTTGTACAACAAAATGTCCCAACTCCTGTATTCAATGTTCTGACCAACGAAACTTTAATTCTTAACATCATCCCAAGCGAGATTTGGGTAAGTGAAGTTCTCAATATCATCACTCCATCATTTTTACATATAGAACAGAATCATAGAATCCCTACAATGTAGAAAGAGGCCATTCAGTCTATTGAGCCTGCACCAGCAACAATCCCACCTTGGCTCTATCTCCTCAATCTCCATATATTATCCTGCCAGTCCCTCTGACATTAAAGGGCAATATATAGCATAGCCAATCAAACTAACCCACACATGGACTGTGGGTGGAAACCAGACAAAAACCACACAGTTACAGGAAGACTGTGAAAACTCCAGACAGTGACCCGAGACCAGAATTGAAGCCGGTTATCTGGTGCTATGATGCAGCAAGTGCTAACCACATATCTGTGATTTCCCTGCAGATTTGCTCCTCTATCTCATAATACTTAGAAATAATACTATACAGCAACCTGGTCTGTGTGACCATACTTTTCATTCTTCTCATCTTGATCCAAATGGATTCTGCTCTTACACCCTCATTGACATCCTTGCTTTCCAAAATTCTTTTTCCCTCATTTGCATTCCAC
This sequence comes from Sphyrna mokarran, assembly GCA_024679065.1. NCBI lineage: Eukaryota > Metazoa > Chordata > Chondrichthyes > Carcharhiniformes > Carcharhinidae > Sphyrna > Sphyrna mokarran. The sequence goes on along the minus strand of JAGIQG010000001.1, from coordinate 78,337,613 downwards.
ACCACTTCCCTTTTTCCCTTCCCCATTTTTTCAGAATATTTTGTATCCTTGAATGTTGAGCAATTGTTCCTCGCCATTTTTAAACCACATATCCATTATTGTCACTGCATCACAGTCCCACAGTTATGTGTGCTTGCACCTTAGCAATCCTATTCAACAAACCTTTGGGCTGGATTTTCACTTTCAAAGCAGGTAGTGTGAGTCAGGATAGTTTCTGGCTCATCACACTGGTTTTGTAAGAAAACGTCTTATTAGACCTGACTTTTGCTCTAGGGTGGAGGTATAGTACAGATTGGAATTGGGCATACCATCCCCAGATGCAGATTATAGGTGGCTACAAAAACACCCAATGGTGAGATGAGCTTTTAAATAGCCTGCTTCAGTACTCTGACACACATTTCCATTTTATTCCTTAATTTTTACACTCTTTAACCCTCACAGCCCAAAATCCCTTTCCTTCACTTCTCTGCTTCCACTCAAGCCTCTTGCCAGCATAGAAACATACAAGGTAAGAGCAGAAGCAGGCCATTTGGCCTTTTGAGCCTGTTCCACCATTCATCACAATCAGGCTGATAGTCCAACACAATAGTCTAATCCTGCTTGCTCGCCATAACCTTTAATCCCATTCGCCCCAAGTGCAATATCCAGCTGCCTATTGAATACAATCAATGTTTTGGCATCCCGTGGTAATGAATTCCACAGGCTCACCACTCTGAGTGAAGAACTGTCTCCTCATCTCTGTTCTAAATGGTCTACCCTGAATCCTCATCCATGGATCTGGACACTCCCACCATCAGGATCATCCTGCTTGCATCTACCCTGTCTATAAGTCTCTATATAATCCTCCCTCATTTCTGAACTCCAGCGAAAACAATCCTAACCTAGTCAGACGACAGTTTCACCATTCCCGAATCAGCCTGGTAAATCTTGGCTGCACTCCCTTGGGAGCAAGAACATTCTTCCTCAGAAAAGGAGACTGAAACTGCACACAATTTTCTAGGTGTGACTGCACCAAGGCCATGTATAATTTCAATAACACGTACCTGCTCCTGTACTCAAAACCCATCCACCACACTTGCCCCTTATGGCCTCCATGCCAACTTACCCAGTATCCACCAATGGGCAGACCATAGGAGCCCAGTTCTGATGAAATAAGATAAAGTTCTAAATATGTATTATAGCCGTTACTACAGTAAAAAAAATCCCATTCCTGAAAGCCCATTCATAGCTTTTAAATAGCATCAATTACTGAATCCTTGATAAAGACAAAAAGACTTGTAATCATAACCCCCCATCAAAGGCAGTTAATCTTTTTATAACTTCCTTGAACTTTCAATAAAATTATGAGCTAGTAAATCACTGCTGAGATAATTTTAAGTTGTGGAAAATAGACAAGCGTTAATACGGATAGCATTCATTGACATGAACAATGTTAGCAAACAGTTATTGGAGCTGCTACAGCAGATTTATTCTACACACATTAATATAGACGGTCATTTTAAAGCAAAGTTTATTTATTAGTCATAGGTAGGTTTACAGTAACACTGCAATGAAGTTTTTCATTTTTAATGGGTTGTGAATTGAAATAGTTTTACAGCTTGACTGCCCCTACAGACTTTATCTGTTTTACACAAGCATCTACATTTGTGACTCCCAAACCATAAGTGAAGGCCATTGCTCCAGCGAAAGTTGAATCTTTTTGAACCCAGCACTGATTTAAAGTGAAATTCAGTTTTCTCTCATGAGTTGCACTTCACCCCCTTTCCCCTAATGGCAAAAATGGGATTCATTGGAAAGTACGGTGAGACTTCTAAATCCAGCTCCTACCAATAATTTTTAAAGAGCTAAATAGGTTTCTTAGATCCAGCCCTTTGTGCAATTACATGAATGTATTTTAAACTTATTGTTGTAGGCTTAGTCTGCTCCTACCTAATATGGTACAGCTCCCTTCTCTACAACTACCTAACATTTCCACTGTTTTATTCACTTTATTTTTCTTTTCTCCTTCTATATGTTGGTGCCCATCCAACAATCAATTTAGTTCAAATTCTTCCACTACACTAGTAAATCTCCCCATGAGGACATTGGTCCCAATCTAGTTGAGGTGCAACTTTTCCCTATTGAATAGGTGCCTCCTGCCTGAGAATTGGTCCTAATGATCCAAAAATCTGAAGACCTCCCACTTACAACCTGCCTCACATCATTCATTGTTCCTCCTGATCTTCCTATTCCTATGCTTGCATGTGTGTGACTGTGGGCATAATCTGTATATTATTATCTTTGAGGTCCTGCTTTTTAATTTCCTCCTTATCTCCTGAAAGCCTAATCATAGGATCTCTCTATATCACTGTTTTGTTGTACAATACAATACAGTATCCTAAAATGCTTGATTTAGCTAATGGTTATTTTCATTCCCATTTCAGAGAGGGCTCCAGTATTCCAATATGATGCAGATAAATAAACAATTATTCTGAACGTGATCACACTATTAACATCATTATGTTAGACGTCTAAGCACATTCATTTCTTGAATAACACGGCTGTTACGAAGGTAAATTATATTGTAAATATACAAAGGGATGGATTTTGCAGAGTCTTGGAGACTGCAGGAACCTTTAACAATGATGGGTGGGACCTAGATTTGGAAGTCCTACCACAATTTCTAATAGCTGCCATTTCATTGGTAGGGGAAAGGCATTGAGAGAAAACTGAATTCAGCGTGTTGATTTAAACTCAGTGCTGCGTTCAAACAGACCTATTTTCACTGTAGCCCAGACCTTAACTTACAGCGAGAGTGACAAATTATATGACATTATGCATTGCAACCTAAGCAATTATATTTACCGTATGTAGAGTCACATTAAGATCTGGCATGGAAACCTTGCATGGAACAACTGGTGTCTTGTTTTCCATTATGTACAGTGCTTCTGGGTTCCCAGGATAAGAATTCACAAAGGGAATCTTATAGTCTAAAAAGTAAATAACATTACAGTTTAGCCCCAAAGGGGAGTAATTTGATACAACTGGCAGATGCTTCTAGACCACATTTAAGCTATCAACAGAAGCTGATGACTTAAACCAAATCTTAGAACAATATAATTGCAAAGTCCTTCAAGAAACTTGAAACAATGGCTAGGATTTTCCAGTCCCACTTAAGATGGGCTCCTCAGTGGCACAGCTAGTGACCAATGCAAATGGCCATTGACTTTGGTGGGGCTGGAAGATCCCACCAAAACCCTTGGAAAACTGCCTCCGCTGCCAGGAAATCTGCAGCGAGGAGGCCAGGAAATTCCAACCAATGCCTATAGTTCCTGGTTGGGCTTAAGAGTAGAAGTCCATTTGACATAATGTGGCAAGATGTACAGTATATGGTTTTTTGATTGCTCTACTGATGGACAACTGGTTTCCCATTCTTAAGATTTGGATTGCACATCAGCTTTCACAAGTTTACCATCTTAGGCAGCAACCTTGCCACTTTTCAGGCTGTTACATCAAGAGCATTTCAACATTCATAATTTCACAGTAAAAAAAAATTCCTGCAGTTATTTCATCTTGGAAAAGTAACGTCAGTAATTCTGGCCTTGCAAAGAATGCATGAGTTGAATGAAAGGGATTAATACTGGTCAAAGTGGACGAAAGATCCATCACTCAGAAAATCCCTATTTCCTTCTTCTTCAAAGATTGTGCCAGATGGCAGGAATATTGAGAAAGGAAAAAGGGTTAAGGGCCTATAAATTTGCAGTTATAGCAGACACACTGACCACACAGAATCAATGGGAGCCCACTAATTTGTATTGAGTCAGGGAGCAGGCACAAGCATTAAACCAACATTTGCCCCCTTCAGCTAGAAAATCTGTCTCCTTTCCACCATGGGGCCAAGAAAATACAAACTTCTAGAATAAGAAAGCCCTTATCCTCCCATATCATATCTAATAGCCCCAGTGGGAGCGTTTTAATATTGCTGACCTTGGATGAAGTGGGAAATATCCCACACCTTACAAGGCTTTTTGGAAAAGCCCAGAAAAGGAGATTGCCAAGCAACAGGTTAATGTTATTTTATGATGGAATCTGCCAGACTTTTACCAAAATTATGCAGGCAGTAGAACCTCTAAGAACCAGGCGCAAAATGTTTGATTAATTTTTCTTTTTTGATTTGAGTGTTCATAGAATCATAGAGATCCAATAATACAGAAGGAGGCCATTCGGTCCATCAAACCTGCACCAACAATACTCCCACTCAGGCCCTATTCCTATAATCCCATGTATTTACATTGCTAATCCACTGACATTAAGGAGAAATTTAGCATGGCTAATCCACCTAACGCATGCATCTTTGGGGTGTGGGAGAAAATTGAAACAGCTGGAGGAAATTCACATGGAGATGGGGTGAACATGCCAAATAACCTCTTCAGCATCTCATCAGCTATGTACAATGGAGCTATTGGACATGCAACTGAGGCATTAGCTAAAATACTTCATTATAAATGACCTGGATGAGGGCATAGAAGGATGACTTAGCAAATTTGTGGATGACACTAAAGTTAGTGGAGTTGTGGACAGTGCAGAAGGATGTTGCAAGTTACAGAGGGACATAGGTAAGCTGCAGAGCTGAGCTGAGAGTGGCAAGTGGAGTTTAATGCAAAAAAGTGTGAAGTGATTCACTCTGGGAGGAGTAACAGGAATACAGAGTATTGGGCTAAAGGTAAGTTATTTGGTAGTGTGGTTGAGCAGACAGATCCCTGCAAATTGGCACCCAGGTTGATAGGGTTGTTAAGAAAACATACAGTGTGTTAGTTTTTATTGGTAGAGGGATTGAGTTAGGAGTCATGAGGTCATGTTGTAGCTATATAAAACGCTGGTGCAGCCGCACTTGGAGTATTGCGTATAGTTCTGGTCACCTCATTATTGGGAGGATGTGAAAGCATTGCAAAGGGTGCAGAGGAGATTTACCAGGATGTTGCCTGGTATGGTGGGGAGGTCTTATGAGGAAAGAGTGAGGGATTTGAGGCTGTTTTTGTTAGAGAGAAGGTTAAGAGATAACTTAACAGAGACATATAAGATGATCAGAGGATTAGATAGAATGGACAGTATGAACCTTTTATCCTCACGTGGAGATGGCTAGCATGAGGGGACATAGCTTTAAATTGAAGGATGAGAGATATAGGGCAGATGTCAGAGGTAGGTTCTTTACTCAGAGACTAGTAAGGGCATGAAATGCCCTGCCTGTAACAGTAGTGGATTCGCCAGTGTTAAGGGCATTTAAATGGTCATTGGATAACCATATGCATGATATTGGAATATTATAGGTTAGACAGGTTTTAGATTGGTTTCGCAGGATGGCACAACATCTACGGCCAAAGGGCTTGTACAGCGCTGTAATGTTCTATGTTCTAAAAGATGTCAATATATGCTGGGAACAAATTTTGAGCTTTTTCTCTCAGGTCATTTATATCCAATTAGACACTTTTTTTATTTACATGACACTGATGGATTGGTCGTATGCTTCAGCTTAAAATGAGCTATCTTACAAAAGATTTGAGTAAGTAAGTTGCATCAGCATAAGATCTGCTGACTAAAAAGCTTTGAATAAAGCACAAAGCATCTTTCCCATTAAACTTATAAGGTATTCCCCAAAAATTGTAATTTTGGTTAAGCATTATAGCTCCAGGAAAATTGCATTTTTTATTTTTTTAAAAATCACTACGAGGTTGATTCACAATTGTCTGAAGTATAATAGTATGACAAACATAAAATGCAAGGCGTGAAGGACACCAATCAGGAAATTGGTCTGTTTTCTCATTATAATCCTGTCTGATCAGTAAGACAGAAGGAGTGCTGCAGGCAATGTGCATTTAACCACATTGCTTTGGAAGTCGAAGAACAGGAACCCTATGGAGGTTAACCCCAGCATGTGGTGGGCTTTATTGTGGGTACACTACTCCAGTGGAAGCAAAGGTGATCATTTGTACGGCATCTGATAAGGATCTGTATCTGTTCCCACAAATGAGCCATTGCCCTGAGATCAAAGAGTAAAACAGAATGAATCCACATGCTGCAGGAAATACAAGTTTAAATTGAAATGCTGGAGAAAATGTTAACAATTGAAAATGAGCTCTGTTTGTATTTATTTCCATACGCAAGCATTGAATTCATTTGCCATTATTGCTACTCACACTTGGTTGTATTTTTTTTCCTTCATTAGTTACCTTTTTAAGTTACTACATGGGAATACTTAGACACTAAACAGAGAAAAAGTGACCTTTAGAGAGTAATGAGGTGGAAATGTTTGCTATTTACTGGAAGCTACACGCAAACAAATTTCTTTCCATTGTTGTATAATGACATTTTAAGAAAAATTCTCTTACCCTGAACAAAGACATAGATATTTGCAGCTGTTTGCATCGTAGAATGCTTGTGGAAACATCGGTATGTCCCCGTATCATTTGCAATAGTTTTTGTCAGAATAAGAGTTTTGCAAAACAAAGTCCCATTGGTGCAGTCACTCAATGATATCCTGTGCTCCATGCTGCTGTGATTTCTGGGCCATGACCATTCCAACGGCTCACGTCCACTGCAGCAAACATTCAGAAGCAACATGTTCTTGGTTAGAAATGCAGAGCTGCATGAAGTTCTTTTCATTTGGTTTTTTGCTTAACCACAAATGATGATAAAATCTCATTTAACAAAGTGAAGAGAAAAAGTATTGAACTTAACGATTTTTACTCAATTTTTCCCATTCTGTTTCCAAAAAGAAACAAAATCCATGATACAAATTATTATTTAACAGGTATATTATAATTTATAGAATGAGGTTCTTCAGGGTGGGATTGCAATTACCATTTAAATTAGCAACATGAGTAATTATTTAGAATATAATAGATCACAGTATTCACAGTGAGGTTATTTCATGAGTGATTATGTCCCATAATTAGAAAAATTAAAGACATTTGCAGACACATTTGTTGTATTTTCGCTACTATTTAAAAGTGAAAATTGCAAAGCAAGGTAGCTCCAGCACATGATGTAATGTAGAACTATTTTCCCTTCATGGAGTAATGTTAAAACCAGTAGCTCTCTCTGGTGAGGCGCCTTGGGGATGCATTCTGCTAATCACAGCTCTTTGTTTAAGGTACATCAACATGTAGTGAGATGGTCAGCTACAACTGCAGCAGGCAATTCAAAGAGGAAGGCCAGGAAAGAAATCTGTCACAGATTTGATATTTTTTGAAACACCTTAATTAATCCAAAAGGCAGTATCAATTTTATGCAGAAAATGAAAACATTTCAGAAGTTTCAACAAAAAAGTGACAAATTCAATAAACATATATTTTGAGATATTTAGTAAATTTCCGAGTGAGAGATCATGGGAAAAATTAAATTAATTCAGAAGGTGTTGTCCACATGCCACCTTTGTTGATAGAAATGCAACATGAACTATGAGCTATGAATGATAACATCATGGCACAGCGGCATGGTGGCACAGTGATTAGCACTGCTGCCTCACAGCTCCGGGTACCCGGGGTTGATTCCCAGCTTGGGTCACTGAGATTGCACATTCTCTCTAAGTCTGTGTGGACTTCCTCCCACAGATCGAAAGATGTGTTAGTTAGGTGCATTGGCCATGCTAAATTCTCCCTCAGTGTACCCAAACAGGTGCTGGAGTGTAGAGGGTTTTCACAGTAACTTCAATACAATGTGAATGTAAGCCTACTTGTGACTAATGAATAAACTTATTAAAAAAACATTTTCCTATATTTTCCTATTTGCCTACTTCAAAAATGATCAAAGGTGATTGCGAACTTTCTTTAGTAAATTTTATAAATCATGTTTTTTTTCAACGTTACAGCTAATCAATACATTTTAATACAAAAAAACTGGAAATGGTCAATATCTGACTGTTTTAATACGTCAATGCTTACACTGTGAATTATAAACAGTACAGTAACACAAATGTTAACTTCTTTATCTTGAATGATCTTCATTTTATACAAGGTTAAAAGGATCTTATAAATACTTAACTCTGTGTCCATTGATACTGCCAGTAGTAACTTTAAGTCATAGCTGGTATGCATAATAGTAACTAGAAAGATAGATTGACTTAAAAGAATTATAGAATAGAATAGAAGAGATGCTCAGGAATACACACTTATTTACACAAAGGTATACAAATTAAGTACAAGATTATGTGATATATAATTACTTTAAAAGTATTCTGTCAAGTAGAATACAGAACCTCTTACCTGCAAGTAATTATTAAAGTTTCATTTGCATTAATTACATGTTCTTTATTCTGGATGCTGAGGTGTGGGGACGGGTAGGAGCCTGCAAATTAAAACATCAGATTCATTTTTAAGAGAAACATCTGTAGAAACTAAATAGAGTGAACACACTTGTGCATATTAGCTGACTATAGAAATGCTGAAGTAAGTTTGATGGCTGAAATGCTCCCACAATTGTTTGAGTGAAGATTTGTGCCAAAATAAGTTGTCTTTGTTTGCCACCTTACTCTTTTATTAGTGCTATTGAATAGAAAGCTGTCCATGTATCAGCCGTCAATTGCCATCACATTATGTATAGTATGCAAGGGTGTAGTCAGGAAGGACTAGAAAATATGTAACTACTGTTGGAGGGAGATAGGAAGGAAATTCTTCCAGGGAGGGTCCAAAGACTGTTTCCCCTAAGGAACCTTGCAAAACTATACTTTCAAATATGTATTTTCCTGTCGTTGAGACTATGTTTGTTACAATATTCGAAGGTTCAGCCGGAGATTGAAGGTTGTGATAGAACAATGAGGATGACAATTCACTGATCACAGTAAATCATAGTACATTTGCTACATGAAGTTACGACAAACCTTTCTATCTGAACTTTCTATCACAAATTCTTCAATAAACAAAACAAATATGCATCTATATTGCATACACTATGTGGGCCACAAATCTCATATAAATTTGCATGCATATTTTTTTAATTACACATAGTTTTACCTCTAACATCAATGAATAAAGAGTTAAGTAAATGCACAATATTTCATTTAAAACAAATGAAGCAAATTATCAATTTAATTAATGGAAAGTATGGTCCCCTGATTAGCAAACATTTTTTAGTAGAACCCATTATATAAGAACATGCCAGAAGGGGGTTGACTGCATGACAAACTTAATTCAGGAGGCAACATTGTGATATCAAAGCAATATTTAGGGAATGCCAGTTATGGCTGCAAAAGGAGCTAGGCCTTTTTTTTAAAAAAAGGACTTTTTAAATGATTTAACTTCTTTTATTACATGGTGAAAAATATTGCAACTTGAGGATTCATCATTCACACACAGTGTACTGTGGCAATGGGGGTGAAGTGCTGCCTACAGTTTTAATTCTATGAGCTAAGCTCATATTACAATATGAGATCAGCTCTTTTACAAGATTTTGTGGTGCTATCAGCATACAGCACATGTGGCAAAGAGGTACACTAAAGGCTGTCCACATCCCTTGCAAACTCATCTTAAAACTGTACTGCTGCTAAAAGATAGAAATGGCTTCACCAAGCCTATGATGATGAATAGTACTTTTCCAGAATAGACCTTTGAAGGTCTTGTTGCAAGAAGTGCTGAAGAGAAAGGGCAGTAGTTTCCAGAGCAAGGAATAACTTCTCTGAAGACCACTATAAGAGTAAGTGGATGGAGATAGGGCAAAGAGCAAGTATGTCATTAACCATGGTCAGACGCGAGCAACAGGTTAGGAAGAAAATTGTTCCTCTTTGAAATGTTGCCAGCATAAACATGTTTATACTTTGCTTAATTATATAGTATTGCCTAGAAATGACTCTTAAAAGCTGTTATTGTAAGTCTGGTGACACATCACAGAACAAGAATCCACGGCACATTCTGTCTCTTAGACCATCCATATTTTTAGCTCTACACTCTCCACGCATTCTGAAAGGTGCATTGGCCATGCTAAATTTTCCCTTGGTGTGCCCAAACAGGAGCCAGAGTGTGGCGACGAGGGGAATTTCACAGTAACTTCATTGCAGTGTTAATGTAAGCTTACTTATGACATGAATAAATAAACTTTAAACATTTCAGTGTGACCATTGAAATGTTGCCATTTCAGTTCAGCCAAGGACAATCATTGAGTACAAGGTATATTAGATAATGCCTGTTACTGATTGAGGAAACTTCTCCTATTCATTCGAATGCTGAGGCTGTGCAGATTCCAATCATCCACAACAACAAGGTCAACCTAAATGACTCGCTTCCTCTGTCCTATCCTTCCTTTTTTGGGATTAGCAGAGGTTGAGAGGTAGAGTATCTTTAGTTTTAAATGAGAATAAGCTCCATTATACTTTTTGGCTAACTGATGATAAATGAAGTCCAAATTTAAAAAGGAACAATAGCAAAACCAATGAGTAAATAACAAAATTGCCATGTCAAGATTACATGGCAATTCAACACGTTTACAGAACCAGAGTCAACATGGCTGAGGGGCCATTCAAAAGATACCTATTTCTTATGGGTGCTGAGGTCAAAGCAATGCTGCTCATGGGCAAAAAGTATACATAAAGCAAGACCCTTAAATATTTTCTGGGGTGTCAGTAACTGGTGTAGTACCAGTGCATGCTGGACTTCAATACCATAGACGATTTCCCATTGTATTACTCCCATGGAACATACAACAGATGCAGTTAGGTCCACCTGCCCCAAAATGTGATAGTACAATTACACTTCACACCATGCATTTAGGAAGTATAACTACTTGGCATCACATTAATAAGTTCATTAGTAAAAATGTTGTTTCTCCAAATTGTGTAATTAATTCAGAGTATTTTAATTTCATGTTTACTTTCATTAACTTTAGTTTGGACTTATGCTATAATTCCTATAGGATAGATTTTGACAAATTACAATAATTTATGTCTAACTAGGCATTTTTAATTTTAATAAAAAACTGAAAGATGCCAAAGGTTAGAACACTATTGAATATGTGTAATGTATGTTACATACATTGCTGCATTTGAACACCTTTGGCATATATTATAATATATTTGAGCTAATTAATTGAAATGGACCACCATAGGACTAGTGGAAGCAAAGGCCCTGGAATCATTAAAGAAACAGTTAAGGTGATGACTCTAAGACTCAATGTGTGGAAGAATGTTGTATTTAAAAGAAAATGTATTCCTTTCTCAGAGTTACAAAGCCAATGCAGAGATGGGATAGGGCAAGCCCCAAATCCAACTCCTTGCTCAAAAAACCAAGTCAATTCAACATGGGTGGATGATGGCACAGTGGTTAGCACTACTTCTTCACAGCACTGGAGACCTGAGTTCAATTCCAGCCTTGGATCACCATCTGTGTGGAATTTGCACATTCTCCCCATGTCTGTGCGGGTTTCCTCCAGGTGCTTTAATTTTCTCTCAAAGGTTATGGGTTAAGTTGATTGGCCAGACTAAATTGACCCTTGGGGCTAAATTTTACCATCAAGTTCATCTGTGAAAACTTGGTAAAGTTGGATATGAGGCAAGTAGCACAATCCATGCCAACTTCCGTGCTTGTTCCCCCTTTACTAAGGCTCAACAATTGCTGCGATACAGAAAGTGCCTGAAATGATGGCCATTTAAATGCATTTGCATGCATTTAATTTGACTTAACAGGCTACACGCCCAATCTTACTGGCACTTCCCCCATTATACAGTGTTTGCCCATCCAGATTCAGTATGAAAAAGACATGCTCCACAAAAGTCCGATTCCGGCACTCCAGTTAGTGAGGAAGTAAGTGCTTGAAATCAGTGGGGTGGGGGGGAGCTCCACTGCCACTCTGTCTGTGATTAGTGAGGGGGAATGGCAGTCACTGATATCTGCCTGAAATCAGTGATGAGGAGGAGGGGATTGGTCTGGGTAACAGAGGGGGTGGAGGGATAAGAGTATCAATAATGTTGTGGGGAATAGGGCAATATCTATGGATGAGAGAGGGAAACATTATCTAGCCTGGGAGTGATGTGATGGTGGACCCGCATTCTATCCTTTTTTCCTGCACTTGCACAGTTGGAAGCACCGGTTGGAGCTGCAGGTTTTCAGGTGTGTTATACCCTGCCCACAGGCTTCTGCAGTACGATTCAGAATCACTGATTTTTTTTCAGGCAGAGTGCATATGGGGGTGCCTGAAAACGGGCCTAAAGGTCAGATCTGAAACACTCCTGGTTTCAAGTCCGCCTAGCACTTAGAATTAAAATGATAAAATAGGGCCCTTAGTGTCAGGTGATTAGCAGGGTAAATATGTGGCGGTCCAGGAATTGGACCTGGGTGGAATTGTGGTCACTGGGACAAATGGCCTCCTTCTGCACTGTAGGGATTCCATGATGCTATGATAATTCAAATTGAATCCAATTCATTGTTCCTATAAAAGAGAAATACCAGATTCAAGCTACAAGACCAGGCATTGCACCTGATCTCATGTTTGATCTTAGCCAAAAGGCTGAGGAATGTCATATTGTAGTGAATAGATGAGTTAGAATGAACCTAACGCCTTTCTCTCTCTATAGGCATCTTGTGGGGCATAATACACATTCCACAAACTATTTCAAGTTGATGCCATCAGTAAAATGTACAATATTGTTATTTTCTACACTCAACTGCTTCAAGAAAGTCAAACAAACTGCAGTGTATTCTATTTGATTCACAGAAACACAACATTCAAAAGGAAATGTTTGAATAACTGGATGCGCACTTTAACGATGCTAGGATGATGGGATATCCAGAATGCTCTTGTAGTGCAGTAGTTCTGAAATACTGGGTGATAAAGAGAACACTGTCTCTTCAAATCACAGTATGTTGTTATGCAGCCTCTGTCATAACAGGATGAAGGGCAAATGGTCAAGCATTAGTTGATTGATTGAAACCTTACAACTGTGGGGCAGAATTCCGATTTTCTGATGTTGCTCAACTTCAAGGATTTCCAAAGGCTGTGAAACATTGAAATGAATGAATTGGACAATCGGTACATGATCTCATGCTTTGGGGAATTTCAAAGCTTTTTTTACATATATCTTTCCTTAAATTGTGCGATCGGTAAAAGAAATTATTGCACATAGAGAAATAAAGAAACAAATGCACATTACGAAGTGTTTTGGACATGGTGCAATTATTTAAGCAGAATAAAATTCTATCTTTCTTTATATAGTTCATTCTATCATAGACTGCAAACTTTATATAGCTTTCTTATATCCAACTAACATCATGATTATGACAATGACAGTTTAAGAAACATGAATTGTACAATTGTTCTACCAATATATTGCAACAGAAGATATCCCTATCTTGGAGGACTGCTGAATAATTCCGGATCCAAATCTGGAATTAAGTTGAATTTAAAAGAGGTATAGATTCACCTCATGAGAAAGACTCTGTTCTCGGGCACTTGCACTTACTGTGTAATAGATTTCCTCTGTTTCGACTCCCACATCTCCTGCCCGTCTGTCACGAACTACTTCAGTGAGACAATCCGTGTTGACAGCAGACTTCAGCGATTCGATTGCCCGCCCCCCCCCGCCCCACCCCCCACCCCCCACACACACCATTCACCTTTAATCAGCTACTGGGGAACTGCAGTGAATTAAAACCCTTGTAAAATTGAATAACGGTCCAAAGAATTTTAAAGTCTCTCTGGCCCCTGGCCTTTTTCAATTTCCTTTTCTAGGAATGCGTGGGAAAACAGGCGGTTTAAATCAAGTTATTTTGTTCTAATTTCTTTTCCTCCAAACTATGTAAACCATCGAATCCAATCGAAATATATTTGCAAAGTTCAGAAGAGTGGGAATTATTATACATATAAATATATAGAGAGAGAGCAGATATTTTGACTAAGGAGTGTCTTCTATTTGAATCACAAACAGTGGATTGGTTGTTGCCTGGAGTTACTTGTATTGAAGTTACTTGGTTATTTTTTTTGAGATGGCGATGGTGGCTCGGACTCATTTGCAGATATCTCAACAGAGCTTCACGGCGCCTATCTGTTTTCTACTTCCTTTCTGCGCCTTACTCGTTGTTTGGTTGGCTGTTTCTGGAGAAGTGTGAGCACTAAGTGAGACCTCAAATCCGTCTCACAGATCGCGTTCCCACCCCACACACACACCGCCCCCAACACACACACCGCCCCAGATCCTGAAGCAGATTCTGGACGGGCAGCTGAATCATAGAATCCCTACAGTGCAGAAGGAGGCCATTGGGCCCATCTAGTCTGCATCGATAACTCTCCCGTCCACACCCTAAACCAGTAACCCCACATATTTCCCCTGCTAATCCCCTGACACTAGGATCAATTTAGCCTGGCCAATCAACCTAACTCACATATCTTTGGACTGTGGGAAGAAACCCGACCACCCGAGGGAAACCCACGTCGACGCGGGGAGAACATGCAAACTCCACACAGACAGTGTCCCAAGGCTGGAACTGAACCCGATTCCTGGCGCTGGGAGGTAGCAATGCTATTCACTGTGAAGTTTGCTCCTACTCCACAGTCTGGGTGCTGGGTCGGAATAGATGTGATGTAGAGATGCCGGCGTTGGACTGGGATAAACACAGTAAGAGGTCTGACAACATCAGGTTTAAATCCAACCGATTTACTATCAAATAAATCGGTTGGATTTAAAACTGATGTTGTCAGACCTCTTCCTCGGAATCGATGGGCATTGAGGCACATGTCGTGCATTTCATAAATTTGTGAAATCAGCAAGTGACTGGAACCGTAGCTCTCTCACATCTAGTACTCGCTATTCCAGTGTTAAAGCTGGTCCACTCAGGGATGCTGGTCCTGCCTGATTTTGGTGCTGTGTTCCCCAGCTTTTCCTAAATTGAACTCAGAGAATCTCCATCATTAGTGTGTGCAACTTTTTTTCCCCACAGACAGCAGTAGAAGCTGGATCATTGATTGCATTCAGAACTACGTTAGAGTTTTGATAGACACGAGAATCATGGTGGGTGGATGGGAGGAGCGAGGCGGGGGGGGGGGAGCAGACAGACAGGAAAGTAGAGCTGAGACACAAGCAGATCAGCCATCCATCTTGTTGAATGGTGGAGCAGGTTCGATGGGCCGAATGGCCTGTTCCTGCTTTTAAGTTCCACTTGGATTAGCTGCCTTTAGCTCACCACGCCGTCAGCACAGAATCAACACGCTTCTGTTCTCCTTAACATAAATGAACGTAGGTATAAAAAAGCCGGTTCCCTGCTCTACTTCCTCCAGCCCTTCATCAGGAGAATGTGCAGAAACCCGATGCCCAACTGCGTTTTACATTGAAGATGATTACACAGTTTTGTTTCAAAATCCTCAGTCTGTTGTAAGGAATGAACTATTGTTGGTATTTCCCTGAGCAGAGGATCCATGCATATTTATTTCGATCATAAACAGTCACATCCAGAATTTCTATCCCAGCCCCTTGCTTCATAAAGCATTCCTGCAATTCTACCTGTTGTCAGACTGTGTGATTGTTGAAAGAACTCAGCAACTCGAACTAACCAGAACCTGGGGAATTATTTGAAGGAGAGGCTTGTCAGATCGCTTCTTAAAGTAAGAAGGTGGACCTTGCCTGCTAGTGACAGGTTAGGGTGAGGCTGGCAGCTATATCTGTTCAGTGGAATTTCAGAAGTAGCAGACTGGATTCTCCATATCTGGTATCTGAACAATCAGTTCAGCATAATGTCAACAATCCACCTTCTGTACTCTGTTTAATTTGTACACCTTATACTCAGGGTTTAGCCTCAAACGAAATTAAATCTCACAAGGGGTTAAATTCCGGTGCGCGATAAAACCCGATTGCGACATGCTTTCACTAATTTGTAAAACTAATTCGCCTTCGCAATGCCAAACCCTTTTCTGTTCTTACAGCTGTAATTCCCCTGTTTGAATTTGGTGCCATGAAATATTACACAACAATATTGCTATGTTACTTTGCAAATAGTCCTCACCCTTTGCCTCAGAGAATCCCATCCGCAGCCACAGCACCAGCGCGAACAGCCCTGTCTTCCACATGTCACAGTGGGAAGCCCGGGATCCAGATTGTCCTGACCTCCAGTGGATTATTCCAGCAGCCGCTGCTCCAAGGGCGCCTGCTTTCTCAATAAATTCTGGGATGCTCTCCAGCTTCACAGTCTTATTCGTTTATCATCGACCCAAATCGCGTAACATGTTAACATCGCCTTTTATTCGTTCGAGATGCGAAGGAATTCGGCAAAGGTCGCCTAAATCGATAATCCCAAGACCTGCTATTGGAATCCAGGCCGTCCCTGAAAAGGAAGGTATTGCACTTTGGGTTCGGTTGGATGAGTGTCAAGTGGAGATGGCAATTTGTTGATTATATACAGGAGGCGGTTCCAAACTGGGAAAGTTGATCCACCCGTCACGTGATGTGAGGGCGTAGTGTCTCCTTCAAAAAAAAGGAAAAAAAACCGCAAACAACTTAGAAAGGAAGATCATCACAAAACTGACTGAGAAATAGTAAATGCGGGTTTAAGATCACCCAGCAGAAAACAAGCTCGCACTAAAAACGCGCATTGAACAATGAATGGAAATAACATCCGCACACAACACCTTAATCTAAAAACTCCAAAGTGCGAAAGTAAATCTTTCTTACTGCTGCAGTCATCTAACACGGCGCTCCTTTAGTATAATTATTGGGAAGTGAAAAGCCCAAATCACAAATCTTTAAGCAAATTAATTGCACAAAGTGTATTAACTTTTAATCTGGATCTATTATTATCTGTAATTATTTGTCACTAACCTAGCAACGAGAATTCAAAAAATAATGAGGCCATTTTGATACAGTATCTATCACTGCCCGGCGACGTTGATTAAATTACAACACGACTTTCTTAATGTTGACATGTGGCGGCAGGTCTCTCCGCTGTTAGCTTCCACAGGGAGCTCCAATCGTCACAGCCTGGCGCTTTACCTGTGTGTCTCTCTCTCTTAAACAATTTGGAATGATATCATGTGAAATAAATTTGAGCAATCTCACATTTCTCGGAGGATGTGAATCAACAGCAAATTTTGGATCAAACTGATAGCTCACGAAATTCACAGAATGTCAGTGCTGCAGTGGGAATTTTTTTTTAAATGTGTGCCCTGTCCGCCCCCAATGATAGGATTAGTGATCAGATGGAACTCCCGAGAAAATGCAAGAGCCAGCTATGCACTCCCAAAGTTACAAAAAATCTCCACTGCAGCAGTCACGTTCTGTGAATTTCGTGAGCTGTCAGTTTGATCCAAACTGTCCGCCAACAGAAGCACCTTTTCCTGAATGAACACAAGGACCACAAAGAAATACAATAAATTCAATACATTTAATTTCAGTTCAATCCAGGTGGCACTTTGTAGATTTTCTGTTCAACATTACTAGTATTTTATATACACTACTATGAATGTCTGTGACTCATTGATGCTTTCCCGTCATACTTCACAAAAAACTGTTGTCACTTTGGTGACTTGTTCTCTTCCTGCCATTTCTTTGCATCGGCACCCCATGGAATTCATTTCAATCGGAAGTTCACGGTCAAGTACACATTTTAGGTTTCTCTCCTCACTGCCCACTGTTTAACCTGTGAGTCCGATGCGCTGATTGCAATGAATTCACCAGGAGGCAAGGGCATCATTTCAACTAGGAAGAATAGAACAAAACTAACTTTAGTTTGGCACCAGTCGGCACCAAGTGGTAGCCTTAGTCGGTGTAGCTGGTGGACATGGGAAAAGAATATTGCTGTGGTATACGATGACCAACTATTGGAGCAGATTAGTGACTTGCCAATGTTTCGGCTAATATCGGGCATCTTAGGAAAACTGCTCCAACACTACCATTGGTATTCCTCGCACCGATGAATAGACAAAATACACAAAAAACCTTTTCACAAAGCATTCATTCGAATTGTTAGCGGACTCCAGATCTGAGTCATGCTGATGGGCGAAAATACTGTCTTTCTTCAGCCCTGCGGCATATACTATAGTCTGGATGTTGGATTATCTTGAACATTGTCAGTTTTGAACAAACACCTTTTCGCTTTGGATGCTATCCAAACAAGTGACTCAAACTTCATTCTGATGTTTTCCAAACGACTCAACTCTTTTCCAGCCAAATGCTTCCATGCATCTGCTAACCAATGTTTAAAATACAGCTGTTACAGACATAGAAACATAGAAACTAGAAGCACGAGTACGCCATTCGGCCCCTTCGGTTTGCTCCGCCATTCATTTTGATCCAGGGGTTGATCAGCGAATACGATATCCTGATTCCCCCTTCCCCCCAATATCTCTTCATCCCTTTAGCCTCGGGAGTTATATCTAATTTCTTCTTTTGGCTTCAACTGCATTCGGTGGTAGTGAATTCCACAGATTCGCCACCCTCTGGGTGAATAAATTTCTCCTCACCTCAAACGTTGCTGAGATCCTACTAGGTCTTATCTCAAGCACTTTACTCGGTACTGTTTACTGTCATTAAAAGACTGTGGACATTGAGGGCCCTTTGGAATTTCTAATAAGAGCACATTTTCCATTCAATTCGACTACAAAAATATTTATTTTGGATCTCTTGTGATACTAGAAACCGCAAATCTGTAAAGGTGCTGGAAGTGTGCTGCTTCTGGGGGAAATGTCAGAATTAAGGTGGCCGCCCCTAAGATACTGCCCTCGATTACGCATGAAGGTTAATCACATGGACATGGGCATGGACCACACAGTGGTCTCTGTGGAGTTCAGATCCAGCATGAATCAATATACTCAGGAGTAGAGTGGGGGAAATGAATATCAAATAAAAAAAGGAAGCCACTACAACAGAATCCAAAAATGCAGAGGACATTAAACTATACCTTCAACCCACGGCAATCTCAGAAGTAAAAGTTGTTCATTGCTATCTCCACATAGAGCTAATACAAGTTAAGTCACCGACTCTGCACCGCCTCCACTCCCCACCCAATCCGCTGCCCCTGTTACCTAGATGTTGCCTGATCTGCTGACTTGGTATTGCACAATTTTTTTTGTGTGTTTCAGATTTACACCTTGGCTACCTTTGTCCAATTACACTGGTGTGGCCAGACTGTGCCTGCTCGGTGTTCAGGGCTGACTGCTCCTGCCACGTCCCGACTATGTTTCATTCGGCAAGTTTTCAACGTGAATTGCGTTAAGTTCCTCGTCAGTTTGGAGGCGATGTGAAGAAGAGCATTTATTTTCAGGACCTTCACACAGCTTGTTAACTTTGAAGCAGGAGAAGTGGCTGGACTGTTGCAGTATTTGTGTCGTGCTTATCTGTATAACACTCCCAACAAGTCATTCAACGGAAACTGTTCTCAGTTGATGTGGGCAAATACTAAAAATTAATGCGAGTGAAGACGCTGTCCATCCACATCGAAGCCTGAGAGGTTTCTGTCACTCAAGGCAGCACCACGACATACCATAAACTGGACTCTTGAATTTTCATTGCTGTGTCTTGAGTGATATTAAACAATCCGGGTTATGATTAGCCCAGGAAATATTTTTATGGAATTATGTCCCAACCAATTCATAGAATTATGAAATATCACAAAAACCATGAATCCCCAGATTCCCTCACAGACCCGTTTGTCAAGTTGCTACTTTGCTGATTGACTTGTCATCAACATTATTTTTCGGAGTAGACGGCAGGAGTCTGTGACTGAGTTGAATGTGTTATTTGATGGTTTACACAAGATCAAACAGTTCCACATTTAGATAAAACAAACTATTGTAGCACACCGAGGGAAAAAACTGTATTCCTTAAGTGTTTTTTTCCACAATGGGATAAGACTTCCGCTCGAAGGAATGTTTTTCCCCCCTTGATGATCTCCTGCAGTCACGCCTGACCAGTTTCTGTCACGATTTCTAGTTTAGAAAAGAACTTGTTGGGTTTCTGCTCTCTGTTAGATAAGCACGAGGCTGGCGCGCTGTATATCGTCCATGTACCCTACTCACTCCTGCCTGGCTCTTATCAACATATAAAAAAATAAACTTTTGGTTCACGTGAAGGCCAAGGTGGCAGTATTACAAGAGATCTCGGTACACAGTCTAAGAGTTGATTTAAGTGCCTGCCTAATCTCACTATGGTGAGTAATAAGGACTCCTTCCCTGACTTTGAAGCGAGTAGCCTACTTGGTGAAAATGGTTTTCCCAAATTCGATCAGGCTGCACATTTTCTGTCCATTAATTTCGCTTTCCTTTGATAAGTTATGAGCAACATGGCTCTGAAACGCCAGTATACATTTCAGACCTGCCCGGCACTCTATTGGGTACAATGTAGTGGGTAGTTAAAAATAAACATCTTTTTTGAACCTCTGATCAGTTGGTCCTACGTTGACATTCCGTTAGTTGATTTTTATATTTCACTCCGGTCGTGGGTGTGGGATGGACTTCAACGCTTGTGTGCGTGTGCATCACCAGATTTTACACAGCATGCAATAATGATGGTGGGGGTTGTACTGTTAGTCACCCAAAATTACTGGTATCCTTTAATGATAACTGTGTGGTATCCGAGCTCTGCTTCTGGCCATGATTCTCGGAGAGGCTATGAGTGAAGACAGACGAGAACAGTTTTGATATCTGAGGAGCCATCCTCACAAGTTGTCTTCACCTCAAGTAAAACACCAAAGCGGAATTCACCAAGAATAAAGAATTCTGTTCATTTTAGAAAATTTAGAGTGCAGAATGTAGTGTTACAGTTATAGCTAGGGTGTAGAGAAAGATCAACTTAGTGAGCATTATTAGAGTTTAAAAGAGTTAGAGTGAAGTATAAAATGAAAGTAAAAGATAGAATTAGAAAGTATGCTGGATCAGAAGTCATCTCGCTGCAATACCACCTTGAAATTTTGACTGACGTGCTGGGATCCGCTATATTGAGAATGCGGATAATCATGGAGCCTCGTCCTATTAGTTATTTAATTATCTACTACAATTCATGATTGGATGTGACAGGATGGCAGAGTTTGCTCTGATCTACTTACTGAGGGATCACTTATCTCTGTCTATCACACATTGCTTCTGCTGCTTTACGTGCATGCAGTTCCACATTGTAATTCACCAAGTTGATATTTTATTTTGTGGTATGCTTGGTACTGAGCCTGGCATGCTCTTCTATACGCCTCATTGAATCAGGGTTGGTCACCTGACTTTTTGATAGTGAGGAATATGCCAGGCTATGAGATAGCAGATTGCTATGATCCGGTTAGAGAACATTAGCATTTAAAGATTTCACATTGTTAAACAAAAAGAAACTTTATTGTACAAAAGATTGAAATAAAACCAGCACTTTTCATTTAATAATATGGTTTATAACTATGTGTTTTATGCATTGGGGCTCGGGTTTAGCTCAGTTGGCTGGAGTTAGTTCATGACGCATAGTGATGACAACAACGCAGGTAAAATTCCCATGCCAACTGAGGTTACTCATGAAATCCTGCCTTCTCTACCTTGCCACTTGCAAGATCTGCTGGTTAAAATCACCACCAGTCTATGGTCATTTGGGACTATGACAATTTTATTTTATGCACTCTGGTTTATTTTTGATAACCCCCCCCCTTATTCTCTTTTGCAATATATATCAATCTTAACATTATTTACCTCTCTAAGGATTATAACAATGCTACAGTCCTCCGAAGACTATTTTAATTCCCTCTTAGCTCCAGTTATTCTTGGAGGTAAAATTATCATTTACCATCTCTCGACCCCAAATGAATTAGTCTCTTGTTTTGGTTACTTTTCTGTTTCTTCCAAACTAATTTGCATTAATAAAAACAAAAAATGTTGGAAAAACTCTGCTGGTCTGGCAGCATCTGTGGAGAGAGAAAATGGGTTAACATTTTGAGCCCATATGATTCTTCTTCAGAGAGGGAGAAATATGATGGATTTTATACTGTTTAAGAGGAGTGGAGCAGATAGAATGAAATAGGTCAGTTATAGGCAGGAATTGGGAGAGATTTGACAGAGATGTCATGGGCAAAAAGATACAAAGTGTTAATGGAGACTTCTATTTGTTATTTAATTGTCTACCACGATTCATAACTGGAGGTGACAGTTCAGTAAAGTTTGATCTGATCTGTTTACTGTGGAATCACTTATCTCTGTCTATCACACGTTGCTTCTGCTGGGTAATTTAAACTCTAAAGGAGATATTTATAGTGGCATAAAGGCAAAATGGCAGGTCTGCTAATAACACATGTTGCAAGAATCCTCATACAGTTAGACAGTTTCTCCACCTGCTGTTTTACAGCTCTCCTGTTCTAACCTTTTTATGTGCAAAACCTCCCAGATTGTTTGCGTGTTGTCGTGCCTATCTTTATAATTCAAACTTAATTCTTAATTACCAATGTGACTTCAATTTAACATTTGAAAATCAACATGGCCCAAGATCCCAACAAATGCAAAAGGGTGACAAAATAGCGTAGTAACATTCAGCATGTAATTATTATAGTTTATGCATTATGGATAAACTTTTGCTGATACACAAATCTGTACTTTTTTCTACTTTGTAAAAGCAATATTAGTTCTTGCACTTATGCAGATTTCAGTCAAGCTCTCCATATTCCCCAAGTGATAGGACACCCAGTAAAGGACCTCCCCTCCAGCTTCCTGGCCCAGGATGACTGTCCACGTGCCCTACTACTCATTGCCCTCTATAGAGATGAAAGTTCATTTCCAGACCCGTCATTGGAAGAAAGCCTGCAGCTACCATTCTGCTCAGTGGAAACACAGGATCAGGTCATTCCTCATTTGGATATAAATAAGTGAGTGGGCAAGAGTCTGGCCAATGGAGATACAATGTTGGTGAAAGTGAGGCCATCCATTTTGCTATGATAATAACAAAATGGACTGTTATTTAAATGGTAAAAAATTGCAGCATGCGGCTGTGCAGAGGGACCTGAATGTCCTTCTGCATGAATCACAAAAAGTTGGTTTGCAGGTGCAGCAGATAATTAAGAAAGCAAATGGAATATCATCCTTCATTGCTCGAGGAATGGAGTTTAAAAACAAGGAGGTTATGTTCCAGCTGTGTAAGGTGCTGGTGAGGTCACACAGAGTACAAAATACTGTTTTGGTCTCTTTACCTGAGAAAGGATATGCTGGCATTGGAAAGGATACAGTGGAGATTCACTCGGTTAATTCCAGAGTTGAGATGGTTGGCTTATGAGAACAGACTGAGCAGACTGCGGCTATACTCACTGGAATTCAGAAAAACGAGGGGATATCTAATAGAAACAAAAAAGATTATGAATGGAATAGATAAGATAGAAACAGGGAAATTGTTGCCACTGGCAGATGAAACCAGAACCAGGGGACAATAGCCTCAAAATAAAGAGAAGCAAATTTAGGACTGAGTTGAGAAGAAGCTTCTTCACACAGAGGGTTGTGAATCTGTGGAATTCTCTGCCCAGTGAAGCAGTTGAGTCTACTTCATTGAATGTTTTTAAGGCAAGAATAATTAAATTTTTGAACAGTAAAGGAATTAAGGATTATGGTGAGTGGGTGAGTAAGTGGAACTGAGTCCATAAAGAGATTAGTTATGATCTTACTGAATGATGGAGCAGGCTCAAGGGGCTAGATGGCCTACTCCTGTCCTAGTTCTTATGTTTTTATGTTCTTATGTTGGCAGCCTACATAAGATAGTTCTGAAGTCTCCTTGCTCACTTGCCAAGGGTACTTATTGCGTTCTTCTGCCACACCATGGAAAAAGATTTAGAGAGGAACAGGGGATAAACAGAGCTGGATACTGTCTGGGCTTCTACGCATTGCGGGGCATCATCTCAGAGGAAAAGAATTCATTATCCCCATCTATTTTTCTGTGATCTGTGATCACAGTTTGGGAAGTATTGCTTTGGACCCATTGCTGAAGTGTATAAAATACACATCTCTTTCAACATTTTATTGGAAAATGGCCCTTAATTCAAACATTATTTATAGGTCTGCATTTTTTTTAGAATTCATTTATGGAATGTGGGTATCACTGCTAAACCAACAATTATTGTCCATCCCTAATTGCCCTTGAGAAGGCATTAATGAACTGTCTTCTTAAACCGATGCAGTCTGTGTGTTTTGAGCAATTATAATTGAGGCATACAAGATGATCAGAGAATTAGATAGAGTGGACAGTGAGAGCCTTTTTCCTTGGATGGTGATGGCTAACACAAGGGAGCATAGCTTTAAATTGAGGGGTGATAAATAAAGGACAGATCAGAGGTAGGTTCTTTACTCAGAGGGTGGTGAGGGAGTGGAATGCACTGCCTGCAACAGTGGTGGACTCACTGGAGCCAATCTGCTTATGCTGATGCTGGATCAGTCTATTAATGCTGTAACAGGGATGTTACTAACTTTTACTGTTACCAACTTTGGTTTTACTCTCCTAAGTGAGTGTATGCACTGGCAATTGATCTGAGTCAAGGGAGCCAAAGAAATATGCTGACTCTGTTGATAGAACAACAGGTGAAGAACATGTGACTTTGTAAATTAACATTGACCTTTCTGCCAAGTTTAATGTCAGCAGTAATAAAGTGATCGTGGTTTTCCTAAGCTAGGGTAGGGTAAAGGACCATGGTAATCAATGAGATAAAACCAAGACTTCACCTGCTGCAAATTTTCGAAACCACCTCAGCCTTTTGGCTAAGACGAAGCAGTAGATCAAGTCTGGGAAGGGGTGCAATACCCCATCCTATCAGCTTGGGTCTTATTTGATTGCACCCAAGATGGGATACAAAGTCTTGTCTTGTCAGCTTGGATCTCATTTGTGCCTCTTGTTGGGACCATAAATTAGACACAATTTGAATTGGTTTTTTTGATTGAAATAGTAAAAAAAGTTCAGGAGAATAATAATCCACTTGATATTGCAGTCACTATTACAGCCAAGCACCCACAATCAGTTCAACAGCATTTGGCCAGAACAAACAATTACAAGTTATATCTTGTTTTCTCTTGCTGCCACATGAATCTTCCCAGAGATCAATTTGTCAGCTCCAAAATATGCTTCAGACCACAGAAATTTGTAAAACAGAGTCAAATTAATATTGGCATGAAATGGGCAATGCCATTTTAAAAATCTTAACATGGTGGCAATATAATTAATAACATTTCATAATTACTCTGAAGAATCCAGTAAGCTTATGAAGTGAGACTGGAATCCATGACTCAGCAAGATGTCATGATTAGTGGTCAGACTTGTTTGATAAAGTGAAAAGAAGTCTGATATATCTGTACATAACCATAAATGCATATAAATTCATCTCCATTATCAAGATAAAGAAATATCTTTTATCAGCTTCATACTTCTGTGAAGGCAGGAAGGAGATGATACATCTATTTTTTCCATCTGGACTGAAGTTAATGTGATGACTGCTATTCCATGTGAAAAACTTATTGTTATGCCAAATTATCTTTAAATTTAAAATTAATGGTAAAATTACTATTTATATTACTTACATCATTTATTGTGTCTAGATAATTAAGCAAATTAGAGAAAACACTATTTCCCTTAACTAAATGTATTAAAAACAATACATGTCTCATTCTTTGTAGTATAGCAATACAAATATTTCTTTATCTAATTTGTCCCCAGACATAGGAAATGTTGGCAAATTATTGGTCTGAAATAGATTTTCTCTCTATAGCATATATGAAATATTACATCCCACTTATTATGGGGTAACTAATGTAACGCTCTTGATTCAAGTTTGAGGTCAGTCTGTCAATCTAACCATAGAAATAAATTAAATGCATACAGCTAAAGATTGTCAATACATTCCCATTGATGGGAAGATTATTGATTTGCTGTTTGCATTCTGCTGTGCACTAAGTGGAATTTGACAGGCAATGTTTAAGTTTAACATAAATACAATTAAAACAGCTTTTGGATAAGCTGGAATGACTGATCTATCTTTTCCATCATGCTGTTAAAATTCCAGCTGATGTTACTACTGAAAAAATTTGAACCATAGGTTTAACTTGCTTTAGTAGAACTTCTGTTTTTTTTTGTTCAGAAACACAGAGAGCGGCTACTGAACAGACCTCAAAGAACAAAGAACAGAGAACAAAACAGCACGGGAAACAGGCCCTTCGGCCCAACGAGCCTGTGCCGCCACCTCGATATTCCCACCTCTACCCGCGATCCCTGTCCATGTTTATAGATCTATGGATTAAAAACCAAATTTGAGACAATTTAGGGAGAATTTGTTTTGCCAATTAGCCTAAGAGCACATCTTTGGGATGTGGGAGGAAACCGGAGCGCCCGGAGAAAACCCACGCAAGCACGGGGAGAATGCGCAAACTCCCACACTCACAGGCCCAAATCCATGTATCTGCACAGCACAGCGATAGTCACTGAGCTGTCGTGTTGCCCATCAGATGGTCCAGATCAAGCATACACTCACGACGTGAAGCAGTAGGATACTCTCAAAAAAGATCCAAGAGCAGTCCTCTCACGACCCATCGCGTGTATGGCCCTCGTTAGACAACAAGGTGGACCAAAGCACCTGTAGGATAAAAAGTACATCAATAGCACCTCTGATGTACTTTTAACAAAATAACAAAATATTAATTAGAAAAGGAAAGAGCTATATTCCTATTTTTCACTAGTCATTTACCAATAAAAGGTCATTTATAGATATATACAGAATTGTAGGGATAACACAAGTTATAAAATCTACCTCATTCTCCAATGTTCACAGAAAGTACACAGTCCATTTAAAAAAAAAGTGACATTCTGAATCAAATGGCAGATGTCACCCAAACAATTTGTTCAGATTTCTCATCAAACTCTATGAGGTGTTTGTCACACTCTATGTCAACCCAATCTTTCACATGGCAGTTTCCTATTCCTGCTCTCAAGGAATATGCCTTGGAATCTTCTGTAAAAACAACACATTCTCTTGGATGTCTTGGATGTCTTCATCAAGGATTTCAATCTCCACTTCTGATGTTCCTCTGCCCTGGAGTGCCATGTGCATTTAAGTTTCACTTTTCTTGCAATTTCTCAGACACCTAGCTATGCCAACATAACACCACTACTTAATATGTCTGTACAAAGGGGTTACAGACCTTCAGCTTGGATCTCTGGCTTCTTGCTTTACATTTGCTTCTTGCAACTTTGACTGGGATTTACCAGTCCCCATGCTGCATATTTTCTGGCAGAGGAGACAGCCCATCATTGGCCACCAGTAGGATGCTCTGATCTTGCTAATATCTATAGTGTTTTTGCCCAACTCAGCATTGGGGTATCTGCTGTCATAGTCACCTGTGGGAAGGACTGCAGAATCCTACCTTTATCTTGTGCCTTGGAGCCCTTTCCCTCAGCTTCATCCTCTTAACTTCACTGAATAGGACCTGCTCACAATTCCTGTTCTTGTTCCTTGACTTAGTTGTTGTCTTAGAACTTTTTTCTGTCCTTCCCTGGTTTTTGGAACTTTCTTCTTTGGGACTTACTTTCAATACCTTTTTTATGTCCTGCTTGTTCTGAACTTTCTGTAGAATGCTGCTTCTAACTGCATTTGACTACTTTTTTTTCTTTCTGTGAGGCGCTTTGTTGCTAGGCAACAGCATAGTTTTCCCCTTTGTTAGTAGTTGTAAGACATCATTAAAATGCAGGCTTCTTTTAATGTGAAACAAAAACTCAGGTTTCCTATAGAAATATAAATTAAGCTTAAACTTAAATCTAAAACCTAAACTTAGAACTATTGCTTCTACTGAACACACAGATATAAATATGGATTACCTATAGATTTCCAGTATCTGCAATATTTTGCTTTTCTTTTATTACCCCAATAAGCATTGTCAATCATCTATTTCCTAACAGTACAATACGATGAAAAAAATTCTATCTTGTAATAAGTTATTCCAATAGTAGCAAGTTACTGCTAACCTGACCATTTTAACAATCATTTTAACATTTACACATGCATATATAAAATCAAAGCTCAAGATCAATGAACCATTTAATTATTGTTTCCATGTCCAAGATTAAGTTGTCGAACGAGCTGTGGCAGAAATAATGAATGGCTTTACAATCATCTGTTAGTCAGCCACTTGATATCAAACAGAACAAGAATAGAAGCACGCATATGACACTTTCATTATTGAGATAAATTGTTCTTATCTTCTGAGACACTGACAAGGAATCCCATCAAGATTCCTTCCACAATCCATAACTAGTGAATATGGCTGGTGAGCTATCAACACAGTTTTTAAGTCAAGATGGATCCTTGCAATAGCCAATGCGTCCTCTTTTCATTGAGACAACTGTTATTTGGACAAAACAAGACAAAAGGAAGTTCAAGTATTAAAGTCCTCTTCTCACTGCCCATGACCTCTCTGATACATGAGACCTTATCTGGAGTGTTTTGAAGTTCTACTCTTGAATGAATCTCTTGAACTCTCATTTACTGATGAAGGAGGAGCACGCTAAAACTTGGTGGCTTTTGCTACCAAATAAACTTGTTGGACTTTAACCTGGTGTTGTGAGGTCTCTTACTTGAACGAATCCCACAGACACTGAAGGAGAAGGAAGGACTTCACCATATCTAGTCCTTGGTCTAATTACCAGCAGAGCTGTTGGATTTGCAGAGAGTGTGCATTGGATGGGCCATATAATTTTGACCTCTCGCTAATGATCTGTTTCATCAATGATAGCTGAAGACCACATTATGGTACATTTCTAGCAGTAGTCCCAGCATAGACAAACTAGACAAGCTATTACAGGAACTCAAGATATATTCACCGTGGTGCAGGAGACTGCTGACAAAATTTAAAGATATAAGCATATCATGGCGCTTAAGATGAGATGTTGACCCTGAGGATAGCTTGTTGATTTGATGTACATTCTGAAAAATTTCTCTGGTTGCCAGATGCAGTGATGTCAATAAAGCATTGAGAAAAAAGGTGTTCATGCTTTTATTATATAAATTAGTCAGAGCAATTGTTTCCCTGTTTCAGTCTAAGCACAAAGGTATTTGGTTTTCCTGCTCTGAGTCAGGTTTGAGAGTTCATATATATATTCATCTGGGAGCAGCTGTCATTCATGAATCCAGCCATTAAAAATGATGAGTAGCATCAGCATTTCTGTGGCTGTTAAGAATTTTTCCCCTAGCGATAATGTGGCAATTGCCACCCTACAGTCAATTGTAGGTGCTATTGTCTCACCAGCTCAACAGCTAGATATGACCAATCTAACTTTGTTATTGAGTGTAATTTTTTTTTCTGAGGTAGCAACTAAGAAAAATGTTTTGTTGACCTGTGAAAGCTGTAAGTCATGTTTTGTATCAGCTTTGTATTTCATTGGAAAAAAATAGCTAAAATGAAACAGCAAATACTGGACTCAAAGTTATGTGATTCCAGGAAATGGCTATAATGGTTGCAGTAAAATTACATGCAATTTGTTGGCCATTCATTGTCATAATTTGGATTATTTTGGTCAATTGGGCTAGCCATATGTGGGATATCAGTGACTTTGACATTCAAGGTATAGGTTACAGCCAAGTCACAGATAAGGGAGAATGAAATCAAATATGTTTCTCCCTCTTGTTGGTTCCCTTACCACTTGCCATAGATCCAGTCTAGCAGCTGTATCCTTTAGGACATAGCCAGACCAGTCCATTTTGGTACTGCTGAGCCAGTCTTAGTGATTAACATTAATATCTCCATCCAGAGTACATTCTTTGCCCTTGGCATTCTTAATGCTTCCTCCAAGTGTGTTCAACATGGAGGAGTACTGACTCATCAGCAGAGAGGGGGAAACAGTCTACGGTAATCAGCAGGACGTGTCCTTGTCTATGTTTCCCTGATGACCTGAGACTGTTGAGGATTCACAATGCAGCTGTCTCCCAACAATATACCACTGTGCTGCCACCTCTGCTGGATGTCCTGCTACAGGGATAGGACATACCCAGGGCCGGTGATGGTGGTGTCTGGAACTTTATCTGTAAAGTACGATTCCATGAGTATGGCTATGTCAGGCTGTTGCTTGACTTGTCTGTGGAACTGCTCTCCTAATTTTTGCATTCGGATCCAGATGTTAGTATGGAGGACTTTGCATGGATGACAGTTGTTGTTTCCAGGGCCTAGGTTAATGTTGTGATCTGAGCAGTTTAATTCTTTTTAGACTTTTTTTTAACTGGTTGATACAAATAGGCCATTCAGAGGTCAGTTAAAAGTCAACAACATTGCTATGAATCTGGAGTCGCATGTAGATCAGACTAGGTCAAGACAGATGCTTTTGTTCCCTAAAGAAAATGAGCTTACCAGGTGATTTTTTTATGATAATTTACAATGGTTTCAAGGTCATCATCAGACTTTTAATTTCAGATTTTTATTGAACACAAATTACACCATCTACCATGGCAAGATTTGAGCTAGGGTTCCCAGAGCATTTCTCTTGGATTCTGGATTTTTAGTGCAGTGACAATACTACTATGCTACTGCCTTCCCTTTGACCTTATACTAATTTGTCCAACCTTTTTGCATGGTGGGGGGGGGGGCACATTTCCATTTCTTTTCATTCCTGCCTGAACTACCATGAGATTTGAAGAGATCCCTGTCGTTGTGTAATGAATGAGCTGAACATCATTTGATTGTATACGTTTAGCCACCCCACCCTCCAGCAGAAGTCATTCCATCTTCTGTTCCTGCCAATAATGTAATATTCATTGTGGAAAATTTTACAGATAGTGTACAAAACTTGCAATAAACATCATCTGTATTCCCCATTTGAGCTCACATGAAGAAGTTGATACCTATTTCTTATTCAGGTTTACTGGGTTCCAGCCTTTACCAAGTCTGTATGAGATTCAGAATTTGGAATCTATGTGAATAAGGAGTTCTCATTTTTTTGCTGCACTGTAATGAGTGCCTGTATAAAGAAACTTTGTCCCCTATTAGAATAGACAGTACCTGTCACATTGTCTCGGCACAGTTGACCATTAGTGGGATATGCAGATCATTCATGCAGTTTCCATCCACATACTGCAATAATACTACTATAACTGTTAGGAATTCCAGTCTGGCATCTTTATTATATAAATATTTTGATTCAAAAATAATGAGGAAAAAAATCACTTTAAACAATTCAAAAAGGTTCTATTGCGTAGATTTAGACACCATTAGATTATATCAATGACCTAAAAAGTGTTCCTTTTTCATTCCACATCAAACATCAGTGCCTGTCTTCAAAGGATTTTTGCAGCTATAAAGATCACATGCATTCTGGATTTAAGTTTAATTTCATCTTTCTACGAATTGGAATACATATCTTTAAATACTTGCAAAACTCTATCAATCTGTTCATAATCATATCCTCTCTATAAAGTATTTTATCCTACAATCCATGAGGAACTTTTAAAAGAATTTCAGCATTCTCTTTATAAACTGTATTCAAACTTCTATGTTTGGTCTGGGTTTCCATAACTCACTTATACTATTTCTTCTATAAATAATTTGAGAAATAAGCCTGTTTTGATTTTGATTTTATTTAATTTGTTATTGTCACAAGTATAATTGTACAATGAAAAATATTGTTTTTTGCATGTTAACAAACAAAGCATACTGTTCATAGAGAGGGAGAGGAGGGAGTGCAGAATGTAGTGTAATAATCATAGCTAGGGTGCAGAGAAAGAAAAGTTTAATAAGAGTCCATTAAAAAGTCTGATGGTAGCAGGAAAGAAGCTGTTCTTGAGTCAGTTTGTACATGTCCATAGACTTCTGTATTTTTTTCCCGACAGAAGAACATGGGAGAGTATATATCCAGGATGAGTGGGGTCCTTAATTGTGCTGGCAGCTTTTCAGAGGCAGCAATAAGTATAAACTGTGTCAATGGGTAGGAGGCTGGCTTGAGTGATGGACTGGGCTTCATTCATGACCCTGTCTACATCAACAGGGATGAAATGGAAATTGTCAAGAGCAAACATTAGAGAGAGTGTCCAGATCATCAACAATATTTCCTGCCTGCAACTATAGTTAAGAAAGCCCATCAACACTTTCTCAGGAGGTAAGGAAATTTGGTTTGCATGCTATAACTTTCACCAACTTTTACAGGTGCACCGTAGAAAACATTCTTTCTGGTTGTATCACAAGGTATGAGTCCTGCTCTGTCCAAGATCGCTAGAAATTACAAAAGTTCTGAACAAAGCCCAGTCTATCACACAAACCATTACTACACCCTAGCTATGTCTATATTATTACATTCTACACCCTCTTCTTCCCTTCTCTATGTATAGTGTGCTTTGCCTGTAAGCGCGCAAGAAACAATACTTTTCACTGCATACTAATGCATCTGATGATAATAAATCAAATCAAATACTTTCCCAGAAAGTACTAGAAATATTGTGATGGTTAATATTTTCCCTCAATGTGCCCTAATACAATTTCCTGACATCACTGCTTTCTTTCTTTGATTCTTTCTTTCAAGAGCAAATTTCAACCTGAGGGAGTCACTTATCTGGTGTCCTGAGAATGATCAGTCTATCATAGCTAACTCTTAAATAAAATGCATTTCAATTCAGTTTTCCTCAACTGGACAAAGTTTAATGTGCTGCTCTGTTTTTTCAGTCATTTTGTAGAACTTATTCTACATTATCAGTTGGTCTGTAGCACATATTTGCATTCTCACCATTTCTGAAATCACCTGGCTGGTTAAGTTATCTTTTCATGAATTTTTTTTGTATGAGATTTCCCTTCATTCTTACAGGAAGTAATTCCTGTTCTATTGACCAAAGGTCAAGTGGATCCGTTCTACTTTAAACTGGAGCATTGGACTGATTTCCGCTCAAGTTTAGTTGTTTGGAGCCCAGAAGGCATTTGCCAAGATCCCCCACAAAAGATTACTAACAAAGCTGAGAAATGGAAGTAGCTTTTTGACTCAGCTGGTGAATTGGAGAAGGGACGTCTACGTTGCTTGCAAAGGAGTGAAATATAGAAAATGTTTTGGTTTGGAAGTTAGAGCTAAATTAGTCTGAAAGGCTACATTGTCGTGCGAATGTGTGGAGCTTAAGAAGGTTCTGAGACTTCAATATATTTCCCTGTTTGCTGGGAGAGGGGTTTTGGTTGTAATTTGGGCCTCATATGGTTTGCATCTCACAGAAAAGTCCTGGGAGCTGTGAATAGGCTCCAGGAAGACACATTGAACCATTGGAAGTGAGTAAATATTCGGGCAATCCTAATTGGACCAGCTTTTGACGGAAAACAGAAGCTAGGCCTTCAGAAGCGTCTCTCATGAGGGACACTGTGTTTTGGTGAGGATTTTGTAATTCACAATTATATCTGGGTGGACTCAGAGCCTTGGAGAGGGTGATGCAGGCAATGCCAGAAATCAGAACCAGGGAGGTTTAGGGGAACCAAGACTCTGTGTTGTAAATAGAGATCTCAAATCATCAGGTCTGAGCAGCCAGAGCCTCAGACCTGAAAGATCAGTTTAAATAATTGGAACTGTCAGCTGACAGGTCTTATTTTTTTGAAAGTTAGTCTGTCAGATCAGTATCACAAATTGCTGCACTGCTGCTCCTCAACTTTGGGTCACTTCATTGTTCCAATTTCATATTGGAAAGCTTGCCAGAAGACCACAAAGCTACCTGAAGGTGAGAAGCAACAGGACAGCAATTGTCAAGAAAATGTTCTCCGTTGAAAAGTGGTAAGTGAAATTCCTATAATTTTAGAACAAATGCTTAGTGGGGAGATGTTGGCAGGTGTGGGGGGAAGGAAAACTGTCAATTCCTTTATAGCGTGAGGCAGCATTCTGTGCAACTGCTATACAAAGCTGGCAGTCTGAAGTTTGCAGCACCCTCTTATTGCTGCAAAATTGGATTAGATCCATGCAAAATTGTCCCTAAGATTGAGAAAAGCATTCATCGACCGATCATTTGACACTGTAAATTGTGTAAATAATTGAGAACAATGCAATGAACCAGTATGTATTCAGTGGCTCAGTTAAGACTTCGCTTTAGTGGCCGAATTGCAACTGAAAAGCAAGGCATGTATGTGGCATTTTAGCTCCAGTAGTGTAACTGACCTGACCTGAATAAATGTAAATTACACAAGATCTAATATACTGCTTCAAAAAGTAAATATTCTCATATCAAGTGCTCGAACTGTTTCATCTCAACTCAATCCGTTTCCTTTCATTAATTATTAAGTCCCACGTGTAATAATTTGCTAGTTAGTATTTTGCTATACAACAAGCTGTGCACTGAACTCACACCCTGTTATATAGAGGTTTTCATCCCTGCAAAATGCAGATAACATGGTGCAAGTTTAGTCTGCAACTGAAGCTCATAAAAGTAAATTTGGACAGCTTTTTCATTTTCCTTGGCCTGATCCTAATTCCAGGAAGAATTGCATGATCACAGCTCCTCCTCTCCACATGTTTCCTGACCCTGGCATCCTCTCGTTAGGAGCATTGCCACCTGCAAGTTAGTCCCATTAACATTATGATATCCTGCTGGTCCCCCCAGCAGACAGTTTTAACAATCAAATGTTCATTTGGAAGGCATAGTTTCTCATTATGTACATAAGTCATAATGTCCAATGTCTCAGGAGGTGTAGTAATTACAAAGCTATGTCTGATTAGTTATGACTGAAAATAGGCTGCGAGATGTTTAGAGATACCAGAATATAATAAGCATTAATCTGAGCCAGGAAATTTCATTGGCACTGAATTTTGAATGAGATATTTCACAGCGTGCTGTTAGACTAAATGAGTGGGCAGGGCCCCCAAAGAGGATTAAGGATTGAGTTTACATTCGGATTCCAATGTTACAGCAATGACTACACTTCAGAAATACTCTACTGTCTGCAAAGAACTTTAGGATGTCCTAGGGTCACAAAAGGTGTGTTATAAATGCAAATTTTTCTGTTATTTTTAACCAAGGAATGACCAAGAAGGAGGATGAATATATAGGGGCGAATTGAACATCAACTCAGGAACAGATAGGGTAATATTAAATGAAAATAAAGTTTGGGTTGTGGGGAGAGGGAGGAGAGAAAATAAAATAAATAAAAGTAATATTTTCTTTTCATTTGCCATATTAAAAATTCTCTGACAATGATTCATCCACTGAAGGAATGAGATGCCACACTTTAAATTATTCACTTTCTAGGCCAGATTGGATGTTTGGGAATCAGTAAAAAAAACATGCCATTGAAAGGATATTTATGCTTTTAATTTACTAGCTTTAACTTTCTGTTGTCATTTTAATGGTTAATGAAGATACAATACTACAAATTATGGAACTCAAAGGCAAGTTAAGGTCAAAATGTTGTTTTCACAAAGCAAACAATGGAGCAACACCAATCATCTAGAAACTTGTGGTGATTTGTAATTGATAGGGTATTTCTCCCTTGTTATATGTTGCTGGTCTTTTGTATATTAATAACAGCTGCTAGTTTTTTCAACAATTTCTGGAGTTTTCAGAGTTAAGGACAATCAGCTGGAGTTTACATGAGGGTTCTCAAGTAAAAAGAAATTGAGGGAAACCTAAACAGAAGGGTTGAACAAACAAAAGTATTTAAATCATTTCTCCAGTGCATCTGCCTATTTTTTGCCAGAGTTACAGTGAAACAAGAGAATACCGCAAAAATTCTCCCATCAAAAATGTTATTAGATTTGCAACAATGCACAGATTTCCCAACTGCATGACCTGTACTTAAATCAAAGCTAAAGAAAGCTTAAAATTAACAACCTGACTCCTTGCCTCTTCAAACCAGTAGGAAAGAGTAGTCTTGTATTAATACTGTGTGTTCATGCTTCCTCAGGATTCATAACAGTTTCTTATTTGATGAAGGAAATCTGAAATTACCAGGGCTGTAGTGAAATGGAAGTCATTCCAGGGGAACACTGCATGACTTGGGATATTGAAGCCCTGGACAAGAAGAGGAAGAAGGCATATGACACATGTACATAGCTGGGATCAAGTGGATCTCTTGAAGAGTGTAGAGGATGAAGGAGTACAGTTGAGAGAGAAATCAAGAGGGTAAAAAGGGAACATGAGATTGTTTTGACAGATAAGACAAAGGAGAATCCAAAGATCTTCTACAAATACATAAAGGGCAAAAAGAGTAACTAGGAAGACCCTAGGACCTCTTAAGGATCAACAAGGTCATCAATGTGTGGATCCACAAGGGGTGGATGAGATCTTAAATAAATAATTCTTATCAGTAATTACTGTTGAGAAAGGAATGGATATCAGGAACTTCAGGAAATAAATAGTGATGTATTGAGGAGCGTACATAATACAGAGAGAGAGGTTCTGGAAGTCTTAAAACTCATGAAGGTAGATAAATCACTGGGACCTGATGAAGTCTATCCCAGGATGTTGTGGGAGTCTGAAACACTGCAACTCTAATCGGTGCCTCCAATTGAGCATGTGCAGAAAAAAAAATTGAGAAATGTTCCCTTGCCACATCGTTCCTGAGCCAGATAATGCCATCCACCCCCACCCTCCCAGCTCCAACAGACATGACCCACTCTCACAACATAACTGACCCCTTTATCCCCCTACCCTTTGCCCCCCAGACCAATTGCAGGCCCCTCCCCCTTTCCCCCCACTGATCATACGCAGAGTGGTAGCAGCCCCCCCTCCCACCCGCTGATCACACTGAGAGTGGCAGCGGACCCCTCACCCCTCAATGATCACACACAGAATGGCAGTGGATGCCCCGATCCCTCGCCATCCCAAAACTTTTGATGCAAGAAGAAACATTCCTGATTGGATCACTTGTTGATTTAGATTGATTGAGAAAAGAAAATAATGGGAATTATTGGCTCCTCAAGCTCCTAGTATTTCAGAAATGGCAGAAGGCTTGAGAATATTCTTTTTGTTTGAAGAGAATCGTTCCCTGTGTATGAATGTTTTTTACTTCTCCCAAGTTTAAAGAAGCCATGTTATGAGCCTGATTTGTCCTAAATTGGTTGTTAGTATAGCTATTGCACAATCAGGGTTGTTCAACAAATGTTTCCCACTTATGTAATTACATCTAACAGTAAACATTTTGTTTTGGTTTTGCAATTGTGGATTGGCTGAGTACAGTCTGTACTCTATCTATCATGAGCAACACTGAAGGAACATGGTGTTCAATTTAACCAGTTAATTGCTGGCACATACAACTACTCATCTGACATCATAAGGGCACCCGACAAAAAAATTCATTGAAGCATTATGTCTTCTTTTGGGATTTTTCCAAGATCTTGCTTGAGGCTTTCTAAATGCTGAGCACCATTATCAGATTAAATCCTCATGCAATTCGTGGAATAAATGTTCATGTGTTGGTGAAATCCCAAAGAATCCCAGAAAGTCTCTTGGTACATGTTAGAGACTCACTCCACAGATTCAGGACATGAAGTTACGCAATGCTTGAAATCTACATCACCATCATATTTATTCGCAAAAGCCAGTTGCTATTAGGGGGAGGACGTTTGAACAAACGCTAGCCACCAAAATAAAATAGAATTTCCTTTATAAGTGCTATCAGTCATCTTAAATGTTAATCAGCCCTTTATCCACTTGTCAGTCATTCCTAATGCAGGCTTCAGCCCCTTTACAAGATAATAGAACAGAGAACATAGAACATTATAGCGCAATACAGGCTCTTTGGCCCTCAATTTTGCATCGATTTGTGAAACTGATCTAAAGCCCATCTAACTGCAAAATTCCATATCATCCATATGTTTATCCAATGACCATTTAAATACCCTTAATGTTGGTGAATCCACTACTGTTGCAGACAGGGCATTCCACACTCTTACTACTTTCTGAGTAAAGAACCTACCTCTGATATCTGTCCTATACCTAACACCCCTCAATTTAAAGCTATGTTCCCTCATGCTAGCCATCTCCATCTGAGGAAAAAGGTTCTCACTGTCCACTCTATCTAATCCTCTAATCATCTTATTTGCCTCTATTAAGTTATTTCTAAACCTTCTTCTCTTTAACAAAAACAGCCTCAAGTTCCTCAGCCTTTCCTCATAAGACCTTCTCACCATACCAGGCAACATCTAGGTAAATCCCCTCTGCACCCTTTCCAATGCTTCCACATCCTTCCTATAATGGGGCGACCAGAATTGTACGTAATACTTTAAGTGCAGCCGCACCAGAGTTTTGTGTAGCTGCAACATGATCTCATGGCTCCAAAACTCAATCCCTCTTCTAATTAAAGCTAACACACTGTACACCTTCTTAACAACCCTATCAACCTGAGTGTCAATTTTCAGGTATCTATTCACATGGATGCTGAGATTCCTCTGCTCAACCATACTATCAAGTAATTTACCATTAGCCCAGTACTCTGTATTCCTATTACTCCTTCCCAAGTGAATCACTTCAAACTTTTCTGCATTAAACTCTGTTTGCCACCTCTCAGCCCAGCTCTGCAGCTTATTTATGTCCCTCTGTAACCTGCAACATCCTTCCGCAACTATCCAAAATTCCACCGACTTTAGTGTCATCCGCAAATTTACTAACCCATCCTTCTAAGCTCTCATCCAGGTCACTTATAAAAATGACAAACAGCAGTGGCCCCAAAACAGATCCTTGCAGTACACCACTAGTACAGAACTCCAAGATAAACATCTCCCATCAACCAGCACCTCCTGTCTTCTTGCAGCTGGCCAATTTCTGATCAAAACCACTAAATCATCTTCAATCCCATGACTGAATATATTGTGCAATAGCTTACTGTGGGGAACGTTATCAAACACTTTACTGAAATCCATCTACACCACATCAACTGCTTTACCCTCATTCATCTCTTCCGTCACCTTCTCAAAGAAAGCACGACCTAGCCTTCACAAAACCCATGTCTTACACTAAACATGGGCTAAACTGATGTTTTAGTTCAAGATTCCTCAGACTATTTTAGCATCTGAACATGCTACCAAAGTTCATTGTCATTGAACCTGAAACAGACATGGTAAGTTAAACTATTTAATTCAATAAAAAATTATACATATAAAATGAAGTAAAAGGACAGTGTAAAATAGGATTACAAGAAAGAGATGAAATATAGAAAAAATTAAGAAAAAAACAATTTTACCTACTTCTCTTAAAATTCCAACAATCGTAATCTGAAGAAATAAGACTGCACAGTTGTAAAAGTCAATTTTCAGTGCTAGAGAGGTTATTTGGAAGCAATAAAGATTTATCACCCTACCATATTAAAAAGCTAATCTTATTAGCATGGACAAGCCCTAATTTTTGAGATGATTTTAGTTGGTATCTAATAGGTACATAACACACTTTCAGATGCTTCCATATATTTCAGTGGCAGATCTCTCCGTTAGCTACAGTTCTGTTGAAGATTCTGAGAAACATGATGAAGGAGTAGCACTCCAAAAAGCATGTGATCAAATAAACCTATTGAATTTTAAACTGGTATTGTGAAATTTCTAACTGTGCTCATCCCAGTACAACACAGGCATCTCCACATTATAATAACTTCACTGTTTTACCACAAAACTTGCACCAAAACATAGATTATTTGGATTTGACTATAAAGAAAGAAATTGAAATCTTCTGATAAGCCAAAGGTGAGGGAGTTGATGAATAGTGAAGAAAACCATTGATGTCTCTGGCAGAGTAAGCAAAATGGGAAGAAAAGTGTCAGCTGCAATTTAATATTGTTAAGTGAAAAGTAATACCCTTGGGCAGAAAAACAAAAAGAGAAATTTACATGCAGTCAATGGATTTTGAAGTAGTCTGCTGGAACAAGAAATTATTCTGAAATTGTGAGGATGAATGAATAAAACCATAGTAAATGATCACAGCAGATTGACTTTGATAAACAGGAGTCCAGATTCAAAGAATAGACAGATAATGATAAATTTGTACCCCCAGACAATCATCAGAGTATTATGAACAGTCTTGGGATCTCATTATTGAGAGGACATAAATGACACAGAGAAAATAAGATGTCAATTCATCAGGATGGTGCCAAGAATGAAATATAAAGTTATGAGAGGAGAGACGAGGATTGTGGGCATTGAAACAGAGAAGGCTAACAGGAAAACGCATAGAATTTTTCAAAAAGAATAGAGAAAGATAGTGATTTCTCTCTGATTGAATAATCTGTGACAAGGGATTACTAGCACATCAAACATTTTGTCACAGGGTGTTGTTGAGACAGAGACCTTTGAATCTTTTAGGGAAAACAGAGAAAGATACAAGCTGCATTGGAGTAGATTGAAAAACTGTCTCCAGTACAGATACAGATAGGAAAATACCAAATATCAAAAATTACCCACATAAATCCTGTCCAAAAAAACAAAGAATAAATCTAATCCTGCTGTTTACTAACCCTTCAACCTAATCCCGATATTCAGAAAATGGTGGAAATAGACTCAACAGAATTTTCTTAGTGCCAGTTATTCACCAATAACTTGCTCATTGATACATGGTTTGGTTTCCACCACAATCACTCTCACTCCAGCCTTTGTCCAAACATGGTCGCAATTCTGAAGAAGTGATGTGGGAATGACTGCCTTCAATCAAGTGTGATGCTGAGGATCTCCAGTAAAATTGAAATCAATGGTGATCAGTGGGATAAACTCTTCACTGATTGGAGTCACATCTAAGACATGCAAAATGGTTGTGATTATTGGATGCTAATCATCTCAGCCCAGGACATCACTACAGGAGTCCC
The DNA here is from genome assembly GCA_024679065.1 of Sphyrna mokarran. Classification (NCBI taxonomy): domain Eukaryota; kingdom Metazoa; phylum Chordata; class Chondrichthyes; order Carcharhiniformes; family Carcharhinidae; genus Sphyrna; species Sphyrna mokarran. Next base: position 78,296,978 of record JAGIQG010000001.1, on the reverse strand, counting down.
TCAAGGCCTTACGTTACATCCAGTTATCTTCAATTGCTTCATTAGTGTTGTTTCCCCATCATGAGGCCATAAGTAGACTATTTGCTGGTAATTGCACATTTTTAATTTCTCACATAATGAAACAACCCATGCTTGCAAAAACAAGACAACATCCAGGTTTCAGCTGATAAGTGGCAAGTAACTATTGCACTTTATCATGGTCAGGCAAGGATAACCTCTATCAAGATGGAATCTAACCTCTTCTCCCTAGCTTTCAACAGCTTGTATCTTTCTCTGTTTTCCCTAAAAGATTCAAAGGTCTCTGTCTCTACAACTCCCTGTGACAAAATGTTTGATGTGCTAGTAATCCCTTGTCACAGATTATTCAACCAGAGAGAAATCACTATCTTTCTCTATTCTTTTTGAAAAATTCTGTTCGTTTTCCTCTTAGCCTTCTCTGTTTCAATACCCACAATCCTCGCCTCTTCTCTCAACATCATTAAGATTCCAAACAATCTTTGGTCATTGTTGAGTTTGACTCAACTGGACCAGCCAAGTAAGTGTCATGGCTATAGAGAGGATCAGAGACTGCGTATTCTTCAGTGAGCATTTCAGTTTTTAATTGTCCAAAATCCTTCCATCACCTACAAGACACAAGACAAAAATGTGAAGGAATGCTCATGACGTGTCTGGATGAGTGCAACTGAAACACTCAAGATGGTTGATAGAATTCAGGATGAATTTATCCAATAGCCTAAATTTCCATCCTCTCATCACAGCATACCATAGCAGCAGTATGATTTACCTACAGGATACTGTGCAGAAACTCACTAAAAATTCTTCAGCATCATCTCTTAAACCAGCAAATCACAGGAAAATGGGAACTTCCCCTTCAAGTAACATAGCATCATGACTTGGACATAAGGTCTTTTTTCCTTCATCAATGGTGACTCCTGTGTAAATTGTTAAAGAAGTGCTTTTACTATTCAGGGTACAGTAGTTTTCAGAAAGGCTTACTATTCCCTTAAGGACGTTAAGGGATAGGTAATGTTTTATCCAGTGATGCTCATATCCTGAGAATGAATATATATTAAAAAAATAACTAGATAGCCACATTGGAATGAATGGTCATCATCTGTTCTGCAAACCTCGATGGTCCTATATGACCCCCAAAGTGATGTGATGATCTACACAATTACTACAGTGCCAGTCAACTATTCTTTTGATAGTGTCCTTGCAAAATTAGTTTTTAGATCTAACTTCACAAAATCTCATGTAGTCTGACTACAGAGCACAATGTTTTATGGATTTAACATGACTCTAAGTTAAAATAACCATAAAAGCAACTGATTTTGAATGGGTGTTTTGATTATCCCAATCCCTTTGTAACAAAAGATAACTACATTTTTCTTAATTGCTTGTTGTATTGCACGTGAATGTTAAATTGCTGTAATTAATGTAAAAGGACATCCAGGTCCCTCTGAATGCAAACAGTCTCTCACCATTCAAAAATCTTTCACCTTTTTATTTTCCAACCAAAATGAATAACTTGACACTTTGCTACATTGGATTCTATTTACCATGTTCTAGCTCACTCATCCAACATGTCTTCATCTCTTGGTGTCCTGCTCACTGATTACTTTCCCACCCTACTTTGTATCATTGGCAAATTTGCATAGAAACATGTATAAATACATAGAAGATAGGAGGAGGGGAGGCCATTTGGCCCTTTGAGCCTTCTCCATTACTCATCATGATCATGGATGACAGAGCATACATCATACTTGGTCCCTTTGTTGCAGTCATTAACATAGATTGTAAATAGCTCAGACCCAAGAATCTTGTATTTCCTCGCTAATTACAGCCTGCCAATCTAAACATTTCACTTTTTAATTCAGCATTGTTCACTGTCTATTAAACAATATTCAATCCATGCAAAAATGTGACCCCAATTTCATGAATCCTAATTTTGCATCGTAACTTCTTATGTAGTACCTATCAAATACTTGTTGAAAATGCAAATACACCCATAGGCTCTGCCTTATTTCTTCCTCGTTTCATCCTCAAAAACTCAACAGATTTTTCAAACAGGATTTCCCTTTCATAAGCTGTTGACTCTCCTTAATGTATTTTGATTTTTCTGATTGGCTTGTTACGATGCCTCTAATAATAGCTCCTAACATTTGTTGATGAGTGATGTCAGGCTAACTGGCCCCTACCTCCCCGTTTTCTCTCTTCATACTTTCTTCAATTACAGTGTCACATTTCCTACCTTCAATTCCTTGGATACTTTTCTAGAATCTAATGAATTCTGGAATATCAAAACTAATTGCATCCACTCTCTCTGGAACTGTCTCTCTGTAAACACTGGGATGGAGGTCACCATGTCCAGAGGATTTGTGACTATTTAGTGTCATTGTTGTCTCCAGTAATTCCTATCACAGGTAGAAAATGTGACAATACTGACCATAGCTTTCCAATGCTCCTTTGACACTGGAGTGGTACCAGAGAACCAGAAAACTGTCAATGTTCCCACTCTTGCTCAAAAAAGGATGTAAAGATAAACCCAGCAACTACAAGTCAGTCAGTTTAACATCAGTGATGGGAAAACTTTTAGGGCATGCTCATAAACCCCTGCCCCGCTCAGGACAGTCAGTTAATGCCTTGGGGAGGACATCTGCTCTCTGAGGGCGGCTTCAACCTGATTTCCCAACATCTCTCTGGTCCAACAGCAGCAGGGTCCCTGTGAAGAGCCAGAAACCAAATGTAAGATAATTCTGGGAGCTCTTGGCATATATGAGTGGTCAGGACAGGAGACACAGGAGGTTATGAAAATTGGATGTAAAGGCCAAGTGGGAGGGGGATCCACTGGAGGAGTGGAAATGAGAGGAAAGGGGAGCTCTGATCATAAAAGGAGTCCCATGGAAGATGCATCCCCCTACTTATCAACCCAAAATTTCAGCAAGTTTACCTCCAGACTTTCCCCACTCGAATCATTCCCAACATCCTCTTGGCAACCAGAAAATTGCATTGAGGGTGAGATTGTTGGCCATTTGAGGGTCTTTGGGTTAAAGACAAGTAAACGCTTCAAAGCCTCACCTTCCACTTGTAAAATTGCAGCAAATTGAAGGGCAGGCTTGTATGTGACAGATGGCCAAATACAGAATTCTACAGGCCATGAAATTTGCCCTTAGTAACATATTCTGGAACAAAATGAATAGTGACTTGGGTAAGCATAGATCAATTAAGCAAGACCAGCTCAGATTTGTTAAAGGCAAATCATGTCAACTAACTTGGTGGAGTTGTTTGCTGAGGTGACAGAAGGTTGAACAGGGTAATGTGGTTGATGTATCTGAATCCCCGCCACTTTTTCATCTCTACCAGAATTAAACTCTGCGCAGGAAAGCCCACAGCTAACTTACCCATCTTGTTGCCAAGTGTCACCCTTATGTGGCCAATTAATGACTACTTAAGGGACATATCTGTGGAGCCAATAATATGATCACTGGTTCTAACCATCAACAATCACTTGTTGTGCAAGGTTGCTGTCCACTTGTTCTACTTATTGACCTTCCAAGGAGCTGTCTTCTCTGTTTGACAGCCCCCAATGTCACTGCCACTACTTTTTCTGTTGGCTCCAGACAGGCAACTTTTGCCTCCTAGAAATACTTGTCACCACTAATCGGGTGCTGAACTCATCTCTTAACACATTGTAAGAACAATGTAGCTTGGGTGCAGGGTCAAAATCTTCCAAACGGCACTGTAGATGCAGCTACACTACATGGACTGCAGCTGTTCAATGAGGCCACTCACCATCAAATTCTCAAGAATAATTGGAGAAGGGCAAAAATGTTGGCCTTGCCAAAAGCACTCACAAATGTGCTTTCTCCATGAGAGATTTCCAAACCTCTGCCAATGCTAAACTTCACTTTGTTTACTGAAGTATTTTCTAAACTCCTGATGCCTCCTGATCATCGACTCCCCAGTCAGTAAAAAATTCTGATGTACTTTCCAGAATTTGACGAAGTGTCAATTAGACGAGATTTGCAATTTCTGGTTTTCTCTGCACTTTGCGTCCCTGCCAGCGTCGAGAGTGCAGACTCAAGATCCTACCCAGTTTCTAACTATGCTATTTGTTTCCTATAATACCTTCAAATCTTTGATCAAAATTCCCTTAATTTTATAAATTCTAGGGATTACAACTCTGATTTTCTGTAATTTCTCTTCATTTTCAACTATTGGAGTTCTGGTACTATTCTGGTAAATCTTCACTGTACTCCATCCATGTCTAATGTATCCTGCCTAAGGTGTGATGAATGGAATGACTTGTATACTACAGGTATGGTTTAAACAGGGCTTTTTATTGCTGAAAACATGCTTCTAACCCCTTGCACTCTACTCGCCATGGAATGGCCACAATAAACTATCCCTTAATGTCCAAAGATGTGTAGATTTAAGTGGATTAGCCATGGTAACTGCATGGGGTTATGAGGATAGGGCAGAGGGGAGGGTATGGATGGAATGCGCTTTCAGAGAGCCAGTGCAGATTTGATGAGCTGAATTGGCTCCTTCTGCACTGTAGGGATTTTATGGTGCCACAGACTAGTCAAGCAGAAGCTTGGGGAGATGATGGCCTAGTGACATTATTGCTCCAGAAATAGCTGGATCCCAACATTTCAAAGCTCAACAGCCATGAGATATCTTGTACAATCAACAGAAACAAAATTGTATTCTGTCACAATCTTATGATCTGGCATTTCTCTCATTTTACCCATTATCAACAATCTTGGCTCAGTGAGAGGTGTAGAAGAGCAATGCAGGAGCTGCATCAGACATACCAAGAAACGATGTGCCAATCTGGTGAAGTCAAATTAAAGGATTTAGATGCATGTTAAAACAGAGGAAGCAGTATGCTATTATCAGAATGGTTCCACTAATCAATGGACCAGATCAAAGCTCTGCAATTTGCCATATCCAGACATAAACGGTGGTCGACAAAGTAACAATGGCTGAGAGAAGGAGGATTCACAAACATGCCCAAAAGTGCAAAAAATGACCTGAACATTTGCAATTATCCTCAACCAGAAGTGTCAAGTGGATGAGGCATCACGGTCTCCTCCTAAAGGCCCCACCATTACAGATGTCAGTGTGCAGCCAATTGGATTCATTTCATGTGGCATCAAAAAATATCTCAGTACCCTGGACACAGCAAAGACTGTGGAATCTACCAACATCCTGGTTGTAATGCTGAAGACCTGAACTAGCTGCATCTTTAGCCATAACTACAACGCTGATATCTACCTGGCAAAATGAAAAATTACCCAGATATATCCAAATCACAAAAAGCAAATAAAGCCAATATGGCCAATCTTTGGCCTGACCATCTACTCTTAATTATTAGGAAAGTATTGGAAGGTAGCATCAAGCACTAGTGCTCTGTTTGGGTTCTACCAAGGTCATTTTACTGTAGACTTCAATACAACCTTAGTCTAAATATGGACGAAACAACCAAATTCCTGAGGTGAGGCAAGAGTGACTGCTTTTGATGTCAAGGCAACAGCTGACTGAGTATAGCATCATGGAACCCTAGCAAAATTGGAGTCAATGAGAATTGGGGAAAATTTGACACTAGTTGGAGTCATACCTAGCATAAAGGAAGCTGGAGATAGTTGTTAGAGACTAATCCTTGCAGCCAAGGACATTGGTTCTTCAAGTCAATGTTGTCGATCCAATCATCTTCAGTTGTTTCATCAATGGCCTTATCATAAGGTCAAAAACGACACTGTTATTGATGATTGCCCAGCTTCCAGTATCATTTGTACCCCTTGTTGTCCATGACTTGGGCAGATTTCAGACTTAGGCTGATAAGCAGAAAGTAACATTTGCAGCAAACAAGTGCCAGGCAATGACCATCTCTAAAAATGGAAAATCTAACTACTTTTTGTTGATATTTAAAGTCTTTAGCATTCTGAATCTCTTATCATCAACATGCAGGGGGTTACAGATCAGTCAACTAAACATTATAAATACAAGACTGGGTACTCAAAGGTGAGTGACTCACCTCCCAATTCATCAAAGGAATTTTCACAGTAACTTCATTGTTTTAAAGTTTATGGTTTATTTATTAATGTCACAAATAGGCTTTTATTAACACTGCAATGAAGTTACTGTGAAAATCTCTTAGTCACCACACTCTGGCGCCTGTTTGGGTACACTGAGGGAGAATTTAGCATGGCCAATGTACCTAACCAGCATGACTTTCAAATTCTGGGAGGAAACTGGAACATCCGGAGGAAACCCACACAATCACGGGGAGAATGTGCAGACCCTTTCGAGTTTTGTCTGATTCTATAACTGTATAAAAGTAGAATTAGCACTAACTGTCTGTAATTTGGTGAGTAGAAAGAAAAAAGTACTTTCCAGCTTTATTTTATAATAAAATAATATCCCACTTTTGGAAGTGGTGATCGCAGATATCTACTGATGAGGTGGCTGATGTGTGGTTCAGAATCTAACCTGGCTCAGAATCTTACCACTGTTCACACTGGCAAGATTTTCCCATCCAGCTGCAGTGAATAAAGATTTGGCTGGCCACCAAATTCTCAACTTCGCTGCAGCAGGAACATGGCATTAATGGCAGAGAAGTTCGCACTCCAAAACTCTGGGTTTAATCCCTTTTCATGGAGGTCTGTTACTTTTGCCTTAGCCCCTACAGAGTGGTGGCTTCTCAAAGAATATAATCAATTATTTCTCTATTAGAGAGAGAGGCCTATCATAGACTAGGAGTAATTACCTACTTACCTATCCTCATTTTAATTAGATTATGAGTCCCATCTACTGAAATGCTTGGTTTTAATACTTTCACTGTTTATCAGAGAATCATAGAATCCCTTCAGTGCAGAGGGCCACTTGCCCCATAAATCTGTACTGACAACAATCCCTGTAATCCCATGTATTTCCCCTGCTAATCCCCCTAACTGTAATGGTCAAATTAGCATGGCCAATCAATCTAACCAACATATCTTTGGATGTGTCAGTAAGACTTACTGTGTACTAAAATAAAGCAAACTTACGGGCATTTCTGTAAAAGCTTTGTTTTTGCTTATGTGCAAAGTTTTAAGATTCAAAGCATATTAATTAGAAGGTTATGATAAGAAGGAGGCCAGGAGAATGAACAGGAAAACAGCCATGGGAAATGACTTACATTTTCTTCCTGTCAGAAAGAAATTGAAATGACATCAGCAATTTTTGCTGTTAATTGAAACTCTCTTCAAATAAACAACTGTAAAGTAGTTCAAAAGGTTTGATACAAATGGGTTTGGCATACTTTGTATCAGCAATCATCCAGTCTCACTATCAAACCAGCCTGGGTTCCTGATTGTGGAAGAGAAAGTGAATGGATCATCTACAGTGCAGTCAGTAATGCTCAGTTTGGATTCCACCAGGATCACTCATATCCTGACTTCATTACACTCTTAGTTCATACTTGGATAGAAGAGCTACATTCCTGAGGTGAGGTGAGACTGAGTGCCCTTGATATCAAGGCAGCATTTGGCATTAAGGAGCTCTAGCAAAACTGAAATCAACGGGAACTGGGGGAAACTCACTGGCAAGGTAACTAGTTCAAAAGTAATTGGTTGAGGTTGTTAAACATTTCGGTCTCAGGGCATCACTGCAGGTGTTTCTCAGGCTAGTATCCTAGGCCCACCCATATTCAGCTGCTTGGTTAATAATATTTTTTCCATCATAAGGTCCACACAGTCACCCAAGACTGAAATTCAACCTGAGTTGTTGCCAAAGTTCCATCTGCGTTGCAGCTGGAGCGTGGCATGAACAAGCAGTAAGATCACGTTCCTGGTGTCACTCATTGACCACCCCCAGTTTAAAGCAAAAGAAGAAAAAGAGATAAATACACCAACAGAAGACTACAGGGAGAGTGAATCAAAAATGTGAAAAGCAGAAAAGATGAGAATGACAAATAGAAGCAGAAGAGGGGAGGTTGAGAGGGTAATCAATACACCAGAGAGAGTTTGAAGAATGATCTTATTCTCTGACTTGATCTGTGAGCTTCACAATGAGAAATTAGCTAATATTCGATCATGGTTGGGTGGTTGGATGATAGGAAGCAGGGAGTGATAAGAGGTACTGGGGGAGGGGGGAGGCAGAGAGGTGAGGTGAGGGAAGGAGGGACTGTTACTAGATAAATGTGCCTCCTGGTGATCTCTAGTGTTGACCGCTGCTTGGAAAATAGAATTAACCAAACATGATTGTTCTGGTCCTGTGAAGGAACAATTCATTGACTGTCACTCCCTATCTTTTCCCTATAGCTCTGCAACAATATTTTCTTTTCAGATATTCTCAGTTTCCTTTTGGAAGCTTTAATTGACCTTGCCTGCACCACAGACTCAAGGAGTGCATTCCAGATTATAACCACTTGCCGTTTGAAAAGATTTTTCCTTGTGCTGGAATTGCTACTTTTGCCAGTTATTGTAAGCGTCCGCCATCCGGTTCTCAATTCTGCCACCAATGGGAACAATTTCTTCCTGTCTGCACTCCCAGACTTCTCATGATATTGAATATGTCTGTCAAGCCTCCTCTCTATCTTCATCTCTCCAAGGAGAAAGATCCCAAACTCGTTCTTTCCCTGAAATTTCCTTTGGAAACTGAACCTCCTCATCCCTGGAACCATTTTAATGAATCTTTGCTCCACCTTCTCCAAAACCTCTTCACCTTCCCTAAAGTATGGCGTTGGGACTGGACACAACAGTCCAATTGAGGCTGAACCAGTGTTTTATACATGTTCAACACACCTCCTTGTTTTTGTGTTTTGTGCCCCTATTGATAAAACCCTACACATTATTAATCACACTCTCAACTTGCACCGTTTTTAAATTCTCTCTGCCCTGCCTGTTAAAATGAATCACTTCACACTTAGAATCATAGAATCCCTACAGTGCAGAAGGAGGCCATTCAGCCCAGCAAGTGTGCACCGCGCTTATTCAAGGGTATCCTGTAACCCCACATATTTACCTCACTAATCCCCCTAGCCTATAAATCTTGTTACACTAAAGAGAAATTTAGCATGGCCAATCCACCTAACCTACATGCTTTGGATTGTGGGAGGAAACCAGAGCACCCAGAAGAAACTCACAAAGGCAATGGGAGAACCTGCAAATTCCACAAAATCACTTAAGGCCAGAATCAAAGAACAAAGAACAAAGAAAATTACAGCACAGGAACAGGCCCTTCGACCCTCCAAGCCTGCACAGACCATGCTGCCCAACTGAAATAAAACCTCCTACCCTTCTGGGGACCATATCCCCATATTCCTATCCTATTCACGTATTTGTCCAGATGCCCCATTAAAAGTTATTATTGTACCCGAATTCCTGGTGCTATGATACAGTAGGGACTAACTAATTACTGTGCCATTGTGCTCCCGCTCTGCATTAAATTTCTCTGCATTAAATTTCACTTTCACTTGTCTGCATAAGTTCTCTTCTCCCCATGGTTCACAACACTTCTAAGTTTTATTTCAACTACAAATTTTGAAATTTTTCATCAAGCTCTGAGCCATTAATATATATCAGAAAGGGCAAGTGTTCCTTCATGTCCCTGTGGACCTCCATTATAAACCTTCCTACAGTCTGAAAAACAACTGTTCACCATTACTCTTTGTTTCCTGTCATTATGTATTGTAAGCCAATGCATCTCTGTGTGGTGTGTCACATGATTGCATGGTGACATCATCAGAGACATTCGGGAAATTTTCCCTCTCTTCCATCCTGGACTGTAAAGAAGCAACACGTCTCTAATAAAGCTCCATTAACTGGCTAACTAATCCTCTGTTGCAACCATTTCATTCTCGTATCTTTGTAAGCTGACCACATTAATATGTAGCACCTGTCACTCAAATTGTTCTGTATCCATGTTGTTGCTGTCTCTTTTATTCCATGTGCTCTATCTTCACATACACATGTGTCATGCAAGCATTTTATCAATGCGTTTCGGAAGTCCAAGTACACCCCATCAAGACCCTTGTTAACTCTTTTTGTTATAGAACATAGATCATAGAACATTACAGCGCAGAACAGGCCCTTCAGCCCTCGATGTTGCGCCGACCAACTAAGAAAAAGCAATGACCCTCTAACCTAAACCATTCCCTTTTCATCCATAAACCTATCCACGGACCTCTTAAACACCCCCAAACTTGGCGCATCTACAACTGCAGCAGGCAGGGCATTCCATACCCTTACCACCCTCTGGGTAAAGAACCTACCTCTGACATCCATCCTATAACTACCACCCCTTAATTTAAAGCTATGTCCCCTCGTGCTAGCTTTCTCCATCCTAGGAAAAAGGCTATCACTGTCCACCCTATCTAAACCTCTAATCATCTTATATGTTTCGATAAGGTCCCCTCTTAGCCGCCTCCTTTCTAACGAAAACAACCTCAAATCCCTCAGCCTCTCTTCATAAGACCTGCCCTCCATACCAGGCAACATCCTGGTAAACCTCCTCTGTACCCTCTCCAATGCCTCCACATCTTTCTTATAATGCGGGGACCAGAACTGCACACAATACTCCAAGTGCGGCCGCACTAGAGTTTTGTACAGTTGCAACATGACGTTGCGGCTCCGAAATTCAATCCCCCTACCAATAAAAGCCAAGACTCCGTATGCCTTCTTAACAACCTTATCGACTTGATTGCCAACTTTCAGGGATCTATGCACATATACACCTAGATCCCTCTGTTCATCAACACTATTAAGAGTCCTACCATTAGCCCTATACTCTACATTCTATATTTCATTAAAAACTACAGCAATTAGTTAAATACAACTTGCCCTTAACAACTCCATGCCTGTTTTCCTTAATTAAGCCTCACTTACCCAAGTGACTACTAATTTTGTGTTGAATTACTGTTTCTGATAGCTTCCATACCATTGAAGTTAAGCTGACTGGCCTCCAGCTGCTGGGCTCATTTTGCACCTTTTTGTGAAACATTTGCAATTCTCTAGTCCTCTGGCACCAATTCCAAATCCAAGAAAGACTGGAAAACCATAGTTAGTGCCCCTGCACTATCCACTCTCACTTCCTTCAGAATCCTTGGATGCATCTCATCCAGTCCAAGTGCGTTGGCCATTTGAAATACGGACAGTCTTTCCAATACCTTGTCTTTATGAATTTGAAACTCTTCAAGTGTTTGAACCATCTCCTCCTTCACCACAAGCTGAACAACATCTTTGTTATGTATTCTAAAGCAATGTGTCTATGTGTTAAATCGGTCAGAAACAATTACACATTACACAATAAGGAGGAACTGGCGACAAGATTGGTTCTAAGCCAAAATTGACTGAATCCTGGAGTTCAACACAAAGTGGAGTAGTGATGTTGGGAAGTCGAAAAAAAAATTCCTCCACCGCAAAAAAAACATGAGGTAAAGAAAAGTTTGTTTACTGTTTATACGCTGGGCAGACTTCTGAACAGTGTGATCTTACATAAGAGGGCTGCATCACTAAGATCCTCCCACTTATTACAAAGGGAGAGAGAGAGAGAGAGAGAATCGGTGCATTCTAAAAAAGGGAAGCTACTGCTCCAAATAAAAAAAATGAAGCGAAACAGGAATTACAAGTAAAATCTCCTTGTTTAGGGAATAGAAGTGTGGTTGCCTACCGAGAATTAGTAAATCAGAAAACTTTTTTTTTCCCAAAATAGTCAGTTTCCCAAGTATTGTAGGGCATTAAACCTGGCAACAGAGTGTTGTCCATCCTGAGGAGGCTAGTAAAAAAATCTACCAGAAACTGACCAAGAATCTTGAAAGTCATTTCTTGCCTAAACCACTAGGAATTGCTGACAGATTCTGAATTCATCGATGGAGCCAAGAAGAGGGAGAAAATACATCACCGTTATTTGTAATCTTGAGAAGATTAGTGAAGAACTGCAAGTTTGGCTTGACCCTCAAAGACACTCTGTGAGGCAGACTTGTTTGTGGACTTTGAAATGAAGCAATTCAAAGACAATTTCTCACTGAAAGCTCTTTAACACTAAAACTTTTAGGATTACAGTGTCCATGGAATTGGCCACAAAAAAATCTTTCCAATTTGGAGGAAGAGCTAAAGTACACAGGAAGAAATCGTTTAAAATGCAAGCACATCATAGGCGTGCTCAGATGAGGGTATTCTTCACATGAATGTTGGAGTAGAGAATGTAAATGTAGAAGTTGTGGTGAGAAAAAAGACATATTGAACACAACAGATTTATCCAACTCAAAGAGAAGAACATGTCAAGAATGAAAAGAGAGGTCTACAAAATATCTGACAAGAATGAAAATTTCCAAGATAATACCAGCTTAGGAAAGATCCAAAAACTTAAATTAGGTATCCTATCCATGAAAGGAATACCCAAAGGTTTTGTATTTATCCAAAGTTAGATGGATAAGAAGTAAGGGTGTAAATAGATACAGGAGCTGATGTATTACTTTTCCCAGAAAATGTATACAATTTGAAGCTTAACACTTACCATTAAAACCTTTCAACATAATCCTGCAAACCTATATTGAGAAGATAGTTCCGCTGAAGGGATATATCATGGTTCAAATAGAATCTAATGGTCAATCAGCAGAATTCCTTCTGCACATCTAAAGGGAAATGTTCCTGCACTCTTTGGAAAAGAGTGATTACACAAAATCAAGCTGAACTCGAGAGCAATTAACCAATTGGTTGATGCTACCAAAGCTTCAAGATAAGTAAAAGAGGATGTTTGAGAATGCCCTAGGATGCATGACTGGAGTGGCAGCAAAGATCAAGATCAAGTCTAACAACCTTGGATACTTCAAGGCAAGAACTGTATCTGATACCATTAAACTGAAGGTACAAGTGAAACTAGAGCAATTAGTCAAGGATGAAATGATTGAACCTGTAACAATGAGTGATTGGACAACTTCAGTCATCCCAGTTATTAAATCCGATGGTTCAGTATGTATTTATAGGGGTTTTCAGGGTAATGATAAACTCAGTACTATGTGTCATCAGTACCTCTTGCCATCGGTCAAGGACGTTTTTGATGGACATGCTGGTGGTCAGCAGTTTAGCAAGATAGATTTGTCCAAAGTATACTTCCAGATGAGGGTGACAACTGAGTTGCAATCATTGCTAACAATTGATATTTATAATTATGGCATAATTATGAAATAAAATATCGGAGATCAGAACAGCACACTAACGTAGATACCTCATCATGATTGTCAATTCCAGACAAAACCAAATTGAAAGACAGATACAATTTCTTATACAGTGCAACTTGATGATGAGGGAAAATAATGGAGACAAATGGATCAAATCCTAACTTCAAAAAGTGAATTAGTGGAGGTGGTAACAGAAAATCTCATGTCAGACACCCAAGGCTGCGAAATTCCTGAACCAAGGAGTACAACAGAACCAAATTCAGATTCTGCTCCAGTAGCACAAGCAACCTCTCCGGAAGCTGACAGCAAAGCAATATGAAAAAGTGTCTGATATTCATGAGTAACAGGCTACTGAGGATATCAAAGCTCAGACTCTAGTATGTCACATGTTTTCTAAACAAAATCAATGTTCACCAAAAAGTCTTGTATTAACTATATACATATAGACAATAAAACTTGTAATGTAACTGATGTTCATAGTGAGTAATCATTAATGTTTAAAAGTTTGTTATCATACTATTGAAATAAAGGGGGAAGGATGTTATGTATAATAAAGCAAGACCTCTCTGTGTGATTAGTCATATCAAATGCTATGACATTACCAGTGGAATTTGTGGGTTTTTATCTTTTTCCTCATCGGACTTCAATCTGGCAACACCTTGTAAATAAAACTGCACTGGCTTACTTAAGTAACTGAAAATGTGCCTCTCAGAAATCTTCTTGTTGTCAAATTAGTCACAAATAATTGCACATACATAACAATCTTCTCTCCAAGTAAATCTACTACTCACTAGTCTTCTTCTATTCCTGATTGCAGTCTCTGAACTTGCAGGCCTCTGACAATCTGGGGATTTGGGATTAGCAATCTGGAGTCTGCCTCTCCTTATGTCTCTGGCATTATGAATCTTGCTGTTGTTTAATGAGAGGGCATCCCAAATTCCAGAGGAGAAACTTGGAATGCCAGTTCTTAAGAATTTATTTTTGCAATTTAGCAAAAATATGAGAAAAGAGATGAAACCCAATGAGGAAAGGTGTCAGTCTTGTTTTAAATTATTCAAATAATAAAACGTTTATTAGACTTTCAAACACACAATAAGAAAGACAACAGTAAAGAACAACATTTACAATTAACTACAATAATGATGACCTACACAAAGTGCTGAAATTACATGCATTCCCCATCTAAATATATCTACTTTCCTAAACTCTAAGAATACAAAACAACATCCCATAGGTTTTACCAGGATGAGCCATCTTCAGCAAATAATGGCCGAAGTGGACTTGTATTTTTTTGGGCACCTTACTTCTAGTTTCGAATAGAACTTTTGAGGTCTGTTGGAGACAAATTTCTGCTGCTTTTTTTTCTGCACGGCAGCTTGATTCTATTTTTGGCATTTTCCCGTTCCGCCTGTTACAGGAATTGTAGTGGACAGGACAAGACCATACAAAAGTCCATTGACCACGGGACGGGATTTTCTGGGCTTGAAAATTCTGTCCTATGAGTGAGCTCTGCTGTGCAACTGGGCATTGCTATGAACTAAGTCCATAGGCTTAGCCTTCACTTTGTTTAACAAAGTACCTGTTTCACCCTGCTACTGGGCTCATCTGCATTCCACAAGTGTTCAGTGCAACTGAACCCATGTCAGTTTCATTTTTATCCGATTCTTTGCTCTTCATTTAATTCCAACTTCCTAACATTGGTCTTTGCATAGAAACTCAACACATTTGTGTTTCAATGTAATTTGCAGCCCTTTGGATACATTCCACCTTAAATTGTAACAGGACTGCAGTAGAAGGACTACCCAAATGTACATGCTCTCACTTGTGCCCTCAAGCTACTGCTTTCTGTTAGAGTCTTGGGGTGGGATATTTTGGCTGCACTCGCCCCAAGACCGGAAAATCCCACCTGAGATCAATGGTCCTGTCCTGCCCGCTATAATTCCCATGTTGGCTGGACAGGAAAATTCCACCTGGAGAGTAATTTGTTCTACAGAAGGAAGCTATTCAATTTATGAAATCCATGCTGAAGACCTGTGGAGAAAGCCACCCATTCTCTCTCCTGATTCTCCTATTGCAACCCGCAACTTGGGTCAGGTTGGGAGATGTGAGTGTCGACAATTTCGTGGATTCCACGTGACCTTTTACAACCTGCACACATCTCCCCATCAGAAAATGGCATCACTGAGAACGCACAGAAAACCAGCGGAAAGTGAGGTAAAGCATTTGAATATGTTTCAAATACAATTTTTATTTTAAATGTGATTATCAGGCCCAGCATGTTCCATGCTAAGCCCGGTAGCATTTCCCAACCCACTAAGTGTTCTTCATTCCGCTAGGATTTAGGTAGTTCCCCATATTCAAGGAACTAGCAAGTGATCCTGCCGGAATGAAGGGGGCAATGGCAACCCCCAAGGTTGGGGGATGGTGCCTCTGTGCATGGGCACCCTGTGACTCTTGGCACTTCCCAAGGAGTAAAATGCCCATGCCCAGGGGGCACCTTGATTGTCCACCCAATATCGGGCAATCCGAAGGGGGTGGGGCCTATTGTGTGCAGGGCCTCGGGGCAATTGGTGAGATTGAGGAGTCTTGCTGTTATTCTGCAGTGGGTTCAGTCTGGGATGGAGGGAGGCCAGCGATCAGGGTGGGTTGGGGCGGGGGAGATTGGTCTGCCAGTGGGAGGCCTGTCTCCCAGGGGCGTCTGCCAGAGTGAAGGGGAATTGGAGATCACTATTGATGGTGGGTGGGCTGGAGGGCAGGAAGGGGGACTGTCAGGGCTGGCCCAGGAATTGTTGTTGGGGCCATAAATGGGCCTTGGGAAGATCTGGAGGGGCAGCACTGTGGGGATCCCGGACTGGCCAGTGATTGAGCTGGCCAACAAACAGGGATACTGACAGATCGGGTCCACTGTGCACTTGCAGAGTTACAGAACTCCAGGTGTAATTATGCTACACCTCCCTGGGTTTTTAATGATATTCACAATTGTGACCACTGCAATGCGCAGAGGATGGAGATTCGGGTTTGAAGCTGCATTGAAAAAACAGCCATGATCGAGAACTGTTTTCCCACCAATGCAGCACTTTTGGGAGAATTGCCTCCATTTCCTACAAGTACCCATCCAAATGTCTTTCTGAAATCATTCGCTGCTTCTGTTCCCACCACCTGGGTAGACAGCTACTTCTGTTGTCATAGGTTTTGAGCCATGTTTTGATGTAAACATTTCTAGGCAACATTCATAATGCAAATTTCCTGTTTATCTCCATCAGCAAAAAAGTTATCATGACTCAGGCCAGCAGGTGGCGTATGGCAGCTCTACTTTCGATATCCCAGGTTTTAGTGTAGCCACCTGTGAATCCATTGTGTCCTGCTCCAACATACCTTTCTGAAGTTTCTGTAAGCTCTTGAATTCTTGGACGTCGTCTTGAACTTTAACAACTAATTTCTAATATCATGTCTGCAGCTGTGTCCTTCAACCTTATCCCTTTCAGTTTTAAAATACCCCCAGACCTCACTTCACAAGTTCTAAGTAGAACACAATGGAAAATGTATTAATATTTAATACATTACATTGTAACATGTATTTTACAAATTATCCATTATCTCACATGCTTGTATGTCCTTTATTGTAATTTAGCTGTCAACTGTTGTATTGTAATTCACTATTTAGAATAGATTTTATTATAAAATTTTTTTCATAGAATCCCTACAGTGCAGAATGAGGTCATTTGGCCCATCAAGTCTGTACCAACTGCAACCCCACCCAGGCCTATCCCTATAACCCCATATTTTTATCCTAACTAGTCCTGCTGATACTAAGAGGTAATTTAGCATGGCCAATCCACCTAACCCGCACTTCTTTGGACTGTGGGGGAAGGGTAATTATGAGGCCATCAGGAGAGAATTAGGGTTCATAGATTGGACTAGGAAGCTACAGGGACTAGGAACATCTGAAATGTGGAGCTTATTCAAGGAGCAGCTGCTGCGGGTCCTTGATAAGTATGTCCCTGTCAGGCAAGGAGGAAATGGTCGAGTAAGAGAACCTTGGTGTACAAAAAAAGTTGATTTGCTGGTTAAAAGGAAAAAGGAGGCTTATGTCAGGATGAGGATTGAAGGCTCGGTTAGTGCAATGGATAGCTATAGATTAGCCAGGAGGGAGCTAAAGAGTGAATTGAGGAGAGCGAAGAGAGGACACGAGAAGACTTTGGCTGATAGGATTAGGGAGAATCCTAAAGCTTTCTTTAGATATGTTAAGAATAGAAGATTGGTTAGGGCAAGATTAGGGCCAGTCATAGACAGCAGTGGGAAGTTGTGCGTGGAGCCTGAGGAGATTGGAGAGGTACTGAATAAATATTTCTCTTCGGTATTCACGCAGGGCGATGTAAATGTAGTTATGGAGAACACTGAGGTACAGGGTAGCAAACTGGAAGGTATCGAAGTAGATAGGGAGGATGTGCTAGATATTCTCGAGGGTTTGAAGTTGGATAAGTCCCCTGGGCCGGACGGGATTTACCCTAGGATTCTCTGGGAGGCAAGAGAGGAGATTGCAGAGCCTCTGGCTCTGATCTTCAGGTCCTCGTTGGTTACGGGTGTGGTTCTGGAGGACTGGAGGATAGCGAATGTGGTCCCGTTGTTCAAGAAGGGGAAGAGAGACCTTCCAGGGAATTATAGGCCAGTGAGTCTTACTTCTGTGGTGGGCAAAGTGTTGGAGAGAATAATTAGGGATAGGATTTATAGTTATTTAGAGAGTAGTGAATTGATTGGAGATAGTCAGCATGGTTTTGTGAAGGGTAGGTCGTGCCTTACTAACCTCATTGAGTTTTTTGAAAAAGTGATTAAGGAGGTGGATGGGGGTAAGGCGGTTGATGTGGTATATATGGACTTCAGTAAGGCGTTTGATAAGGTGGCCCATGGAAGCCTTCTGCAGAAAATGCAGATGTATGGGATAGAGGGTGATTTAGCTAATTGGGTTAGGAATTGGCTAGCAGATAGAAGACAGAGGGTGGTGGTTGATGGGAGGTATTCATCGTGGAGTTCGGTGACAAATGGTGTACCTCAGGGGTCTGTTTTGGGGCCCCTGCTGTTTGTAATTTTTATAAATGATCTGGATGAGGGTATTGAAGGATGGATTAGTAAATTTGCAGATGACACTAAAGTCGGTGGAGTGGTAGATAGTGAAGAGGGGTGTTATAGTTTGCAGAGAGACTTGGACAAGTTGCAGAGCTGGGCCGAGAGGTGGCAAATGGAGTTTAATGTGGAAAAGTGTGAGGTAATGCACTATGGCAGAAATAATAAATGTGTAGAGTATAGGGCAAATGGTAGGATTCTTAGTAGTCTAGTTGAACAGAGGGATCTTGGTGTGTATGTGCATAGATCCCTGAAAGTAGGCAGTCAGGTCGAGAAGGTTGTTAGGAAGGCATATGGAGTCTTGGCTTTTATTGGTAGAGGGATTGAATTTCGGAGCCGCAACGTCATGTTGCAACTGTACAAAACTCTAGTGCGGCCGCACTTGGAGTATTGTGTGCAGTTCTGGTCCCCACATTATAAGAAAGATGTGGAGGCATTGGAGAGGGTACAGAGGAGGTTTACAGGATGTTGCCTGGTATGGAGGGCAGGTCTTATGAGGAGAGGCTGAGGGATTGAGGTTGTTTTCGTTAGAAAGGAGGAGGCTAAGAGGGGACCTGATCGAAACATATAAGATGATTAGAGGTTTAGATAGGGTGGACAGTGATAGCCTTTTTCCTAGGATGAAAAAGCTAGCACGAGGGGACACAGCTTTAAATTAAGGGGTGTAGTTATAGGACGGATATCAGAGGTAGGTTCTTTACCCAAAGGGTGATTAGGGAGTGGAATGCCCTGCCTGCAGCTGTTGTAGATGCGCCAAGTTTGGTGGCGTTTAAGAGGTTAATTGATAAGTATATGGAAGAGAAGGGAATGGTTTAGGTTGGAGGGGCATTGCTTTTTATATTGGTCAGCGCAACATCGAAGGCCGAAGGGCCTGTTCTGTGCTGTAATGTTCTATGTTCTAAACCGGAGCATGCAGAGGAAACCCACTCAGACCTGGAAGAATGTGCAAACTCCATATAAACAGTGACCCAAGCCAGGAGTCAAACCTGGTTCCTGGCGCTGTGAGGCAGCAGTGCTAACCACTGTGCCACCTGTTTCTCTGTTTTTTTTCATTTATTTATATACGGTATATAGGCATTATTGGTTAGACCAACTGTGGCAATAAATACTGGCAATAAAATTGGCAATAAATGCTGGTTAGCCAACATTTATTGCCCATCCCTAATTGTGCTTGAGAAGTGAAATACCTTTTGGACATTGCAGTCAACGTACTGTAGGTACATACATAGCACTGTTAGGAAAGGAGTTCCACGATTTGGACTTAGCAACAGAGAAGGAATGGCAATATAGTTCAATGTAGTTCAATATAGTTCAACTTCCGGCCTCCGGAAGGCCGCTGCCCCCGACTGGACATGTATGCCCAAGCCATCAGGAGGTGCGTGAACACCAGATTCATCAACCGCACTTACAAGACAGTCCCGAACATCACCCAAGCACAAAGCAAGGCCATCCGTGCTCTTAAGACCAACCGCAACATTGTCATCAAACCAGCAGACAAAGGAGGTGCCACCGTCATACTGAACAGAACGGACTACTGTGAAGAAGTGTACCGACAATTAAACAATGTGAAACACTACAGACAGTTACCAGCGGATCTGACCAAAGAACACACTCGTCAACTCAACACTCTCATCAAAACTCTGATCATTTATGGACTTCAGCAAGGCATTTGACAAGGTCCCACATGCAAGACTTCTTGAGAAGGTGAGAGGCCATGGGATCCAAGGGGCTTTGGCCTTGTGGATCCAGAACTGGCTTGCCTGCAGAAGGCAGAGGGTGGTTGTGGATGGCTCTTTTTCTGCATGGAGGTCGGTCACCAGTGGAGTGGCCCAGGGATCTGTTCTAGGACCCTTGCTGTTTGTCATTTTCATAAATGACCTGGATGAGGAAATGGAGGGATGGGTGAGTAAGTTCGCCGATGACACGAAGGTCGGTGGTGTTGTGGATGGTCTGGAGGGATGTCAAAAGTTGCAGCAGGACATCGACAGGATGCAAGACTGGGCAGAGAAGTGGCAGATGGACATCAACGCGGATAAATGTGTTGTGGTCCATTTTGGCAGATCCAACAGGATGAATGAGTACACTATCAAAGGTAGGAGTCTTAGCTGTGTGGAAGAGCAGAGGGATCTTGGGATCCGGGTCCATAAGACTCTCAAGTCGGCCTCCCAGGTGGAGGATGTGGTTAAGAAAGCTTACGGTGTACTGGCCTTCATTCATCGAGGGATTGAGTTCAGGAGCCAGGAGGTAATGCTGCAGCTTTATAGGACCCTTGTCAGACCACACTTGGAGTACTGTGCGCAGTTCTGGTCGCCTCACTATAGGAAGGACGTGGAAGCTATTGAAAAGGTGCAGAGGAGATTTACAAGGATGTTGCCTGGATTGGGAGGCATGCCTTATGAAGACAGGTTGAGGGAGCTGGGACTGTTCTCCCTGGAGAGACGAAGGTTGAGAGGCGACCTGATAGAAGTTTACAAGATGTTGAGAGGATTAGATAGGGTGGACTCTCAGAGACTATTTCCCAGGGCTGAAATGGTCGCGACGAGAGGACACAGATTTAAGGTGCAGGGAAGCAAGTACAGAGGGGATGCTAGGGAAAGTTTTTCACTCAGAGGGTGGTGAGTGAATGGAATCGGCTGCCGTCGGTGGTGGTCGAGGCGAACTCGCTGGGGTCTTCTAAAAGACTTCTGGATGAGTATATGGGATCCAATGGGATTGGGGGTTATAGATAGGTCTATGGCTGGGTAGGTTTTGATGTGTTCGGCACAACTTGTGGGCCGAAGGGCCTGTTTGTGCTGTAGTGTTCTATGTTCTATGTTCTAAAACCTTTGATCCGGACCTTCAGAACACCCTCCGGACTCTCATTCCACGTACTCCCCGCACTGGAGATCTCTACTGCCTCCCAAAGATACACAAGGCAAACGTACTCGGCCATCCCATCGTATCAGGCAATGGGATCCTGTGTGAGGACCTCTCCGGCTATATCGAGGGCATCCTGAAACCCATTGTGAAAAGAACCCCAGCTTTTGTCTTGACATTACGGACTTCCTACAGAAACTCAACACGCATGGAGCAGTCGAACCAGGGACACTCCTTGTCACAATGGATGTCTCAGCACTCTACACCAACATCCCCCACGACGATGGTATTGCTGCAACTGCCTCAGTACTCAATGCCAACAACTGCCAGTTTCCGGATGCAATTTTACAACTCATCCGCTTCATCTTGGACCACAATGTCTTCACCTTCAACAATCAGCTTTTCATCCAGACACTTGGAACATCCATGGGGACCAAATTTGCACCTCAGTATACCAACATCTTCATGCACAGGTTCGAACAAGACTTCTTCACTACACGAGATCTTTAACCAAGGTTATATACTAGATACATTGATGACATCTTTTTCCTTTGGACTCATGGTGAACAATCATTGAAACAACTGTATGATGATATCAACAAGTTCATCCCACCATCAGACTCACCATGGACTATTCTCCAGAATCAGTTGCATTCTTGGACACACGCATCTCCATCAAGGACGGTCACCTCAGCACCTCACTGTACCGAAAACCGACAGACAACCTCACAATGCTCCACTTCTCCAGCTTCCACCACAGACACGTTAAAGAAGGCATTCCCTATGGACAAGCCCTCCGTATTTACAGAATTTGCTCAGATGAGGAGGATCGTGACAGACACCTCCAGATGCTGAAGGATGCCCTCGTGAGAACAGGATATGGCACTCGACTCATCAATCGACAGTTCCAACGTGCCACAGCGATAAACCGCACTGACCTCCTCAGAAGACGAACACGGGACAAGGTGGACAGAATACCCTTTGTTGTCCAGTACTTCCCCGGAGCGGAGAAGCTACGACATCTTCTCCGGAGTCTTCAACATATCATTGATGACGATGAACATCTCGCTAGGGCCATCCCCACCCCCCCACTTCTTGCTTTCAGACAACCGCACAACCTTAAACATATCATTGTTCGCAGCAAACTACCCAACCTTCAGGAGAACGGTGACCACAATACCACACAACCCTGCCACAGCAACCTCTGCAAGACATGCCAGATCATAGACATGGACGACATCATCAAACGTGAGGATACCATTCACTAGGTACACGGTACATACTCTTGCAACTCGGCCAACGTTGTCTACCTAATACGTTGCAAGAAAGGATGTCCCGAAGCATTGGGGAGACCATGCAGACACTACGACAGCGGATGAATGAGCATTGCTCAACAACCACCAGCCAAAACAGTTCCCTTCCTGTGGGCGAACACTTCAGCAGTCATGGGCATTCAGCCTCCGACCTGCGGGTAAATGTTCTTCAAGGAGGCCTTTGTGACACACGACAGCGCAGAGTTGCTGAGCAGAGACTGATAGCCAAGTTCCGCACACATGAGGACGGTCTTAATAGGGATCTTGGCTTCATGTCACACTATCTGTTACCCCCGTAACTTGCCTGGATTAGCAAAAAACCTCACTTACTGTGCTGTCTGGAGAAAATACACAATTCTCTAACCAATGCTCAGGATTCCCTTCACACACATTGTTAGCCAATTTAACACTTGAATAGCAGGTTAGATGTAAGGATTCGCATTCTAATCAGCAATCTGTAACTGCCTGTGTGGATATGAGTGCCTCTGCAGATCAGAACACTGCATTTGCCTGACGAAGGCACATAGTGTTGAAAGCTCGCGGATTTACTATCAAATAAATTGGTTGGATTTAAAATTGGTGTTGTAAAACTTTACTGAATATAGTTCAAAGTCAGGATGGTGTGTGATTTGTAGGGGAACTTGCAGGTGGTGGTATTTCTATACATCTGTTGCCTTTATCCTTTTAGATGGCAGAAGTCACGGGTTTGGAAGGTGCTGTCAAAGGAGCAGAAGTTTGTTGTCTTTTTTCTGTGAATTGAAATTTCTGGTTGGCCAGAAGCTTCTTCTGGACAGTTGAGAGCCATTGTTGTTTGTCATTGCTCCAGTGAGTTAGTGAGCTACATCTCCAGGGATGTGTTAAAGGTGAAGAGAAGGCAAAGCTTAACAGAAGAAATGAGATATTTAAAGATCACTTAAAGGCCACAAGAGACTATGAAGAGAAAGATGTAGTTGGCAAGAATACAGTATAAAATCACGAGAGCAGAAAAACTGATGGGATAAAGGAACGATGTGGACTTGCGGCATTATACTGGGATAAACACAGTAAGAAGTCTCACTACACCAGGTTAAAGCTATATAGGTTCCAACAGAACTCCCACTCACCCGACGAAGGATCAGCGCTCTGAAAGTAGTGGCGTTTGCTACCAACTAAACCGATTGGACTTTAACCTGGTGTTGTGAGACTTCTTATGGGCTGAAGTAACAGTAGGTGAAAGTGACAGCATATAAAAGCAAATAGCTCAAAAGAGAGAGAGGCAGGAGATCTGCAATGCCGCCGGAGTACTAATTCTGTCAAACCTTGGACTTAATCATGAAATAGATTGTCTTTTATCTAAACAGCTACTAACAGGGTTTAAATATTCACAATGAAATCATAGATTTCTGATTTAATTATGCTTAGACATTGAAGGTCAAAATAGCCTGTAAGAGTTTGGACTGTTGTTATGGACTGAATGATTTCTTGTGTTCCTATCAAAGAGGATACTCAAGGACTATCCAGAACTTATATCTCAAATATCAACAATAACAATTTGTGTTCCATTCAGCACACTTAAATAAAAAAAATCAGGCAGGCCTTAAAATTTTGTGTGGGCTTTACCTCTACTGACTCTTTACAAAAAAAATACTAATTTTAGAATCAGGAAGCTTCTTCTGAACAGAATGCAAGCCCCAACTAAATGACTCAAAGGAAAGGGAGATCATTTGGTTGAGTAGCAATATTTTTTGGAACAATCACTTTATGTTTTTGCAACTTAATAAATGATTAAATCTGCGAAGGTTAATAAATTCATTCATCACCAATATAGTGTTGACAGTGAGTCCCAGTGGAAAACTTATCGTTTAACTTTGTTACAATAGATTGACTAATTGCTTTATCTGCATGAGTCCTAAGTTTCCTTTGCAGCTTTATACTGCGTCAGGTTGAACATGATTTTTAATGTGTTCTCCAGTGATGGGAGGTCTTTTTAGAAGGTAGGGGGAGGAACTTTTATTCTGAGGTACTAGCTGATTTGGAGGCGGTTATGTCAGCAATTTCACTGTTGGCTAACCAGCCAGCATGTTCCCACTGTTGGAATATCAGACTATTTTCAGAGGGGGCAGGGAGGTGGGTTCTGGAGGGAATGGAGGAGGTGCACATGTGACAGCTACCTGCCCATCAACAAGGTGACCATTTTGCCAATTGAAATATTAATCAAATATACTTTATACAACAGACTTTATGGGTGGGATTTTATGGCCAATTCGAGTGAGACTGGAAAATGCCACCCAAGGTCAATGGACATTTCCATTGTCTGCCCCTGTTCCGATTCTGTGGCAGGTGGAGCAATAGAATTCTGGAGAATGGATCTTGTGCTGATATCCAGACAGCATGGTGTGGATATGCCAGGCTGTGAAGGTCAAAGCTGTAGTCAGAACCTTCCCCGTGGAGAGCTCCCACCTGTGAAGGTGGCCCTGTAGTGTGTTTGTGCACCATTTACACAGCTTCAGAGTGCTTCTACATCTCAAGGTACCCTCATTATGTCCCAAACGACAGCTACAGTGCCCACCAATTCCAGTGGGGTTGCTGACCCCATCCACAAACAGCCTCATGCACTACCAATGGCTTTCACAGTTTTGGAGACCATAAACTATAACACCATGGCGTGGTGGCACAGTGTTAGCACTGCTGTCTCACAACACCAGGACCTGGGTTTGATTCCTGGCTTGGGTCACTGTCTATGTGGCATTTGCACATTCTTCCTGTATCTGTGTGGGTTTCTCCAGGTACTCCGGTTTCCTCCCACAGTCTGAAAGAAATGCTGATTAGGTCATGCTAAATTTTCCCTCAGTGTACCGAACATTCGCCAGAGTGTGGTGACCAGGGGATTTTCACAGTGACTTCATTGCAGTGTTAATGTAAACCTACTTGTGACACTAATAAATAAACTTTAAAATCTCCACCAGATTCCAATGAACTCCCAAGTTTCCAAGCCAGAACTCAGCACCAAGATAAGGATGTAGAAATAAACCCAGGATCCCCGAGTGAGTGAAGCAGGAGCCACAATCAGAGTTGGTTAGGTGAAGGGTCATCAGACCTCTCCAGAGATTCAATAAACTCCTGGCATGAGAAACCTCTCAACCAGCTACTGAGCTTCAGAAGGTAATAAATACAGCCGTAACTTGGATGTCAGCCAGATTGTGGATTTACTATGGCTCTGTCTCAGATTTGATCAAGGCTATTCACATCCGTAATTAGAACGAGGAAATTGCAGTATCCTGAATAACAACATCTGTACGAAAACCATCAAGTCACTACAGTACACACCCTTCATTAGAAATTGTTGAAAATCTAGTACTGCAAACTGTACAACACTTAAACAGGACAAAAGTTCAGGGTTCAATATCACTTATGTCTATTTACTTCTGTTGAATGAGTTTTATTTTCCAATTTTCTCTCCTTAGGAAAGCAGGATTCACATTCCCACAGGCATCAGAAGCCGTCCAGTACCTCATTAAAATTACCTCAGTGCCAGTATAGACTGGGGCATTGAGTGCAAGAGTCAGGATGTCATGGTGCAGCTTTATAAGATTGTGGTTCGGCTGCACTTCGAGTATTACATTCAATTCTGATCACCACATTACAGGAAGCTTATGGAGGCTTTGGAGAAGACGCAAAAGAAGCTTACCAGGATGCTGCCTGGATTAGAGGATTTGAGCTATAATGAGAGGATGGACAAAATAGGGTTGATTTCTCTGGAGTGACAGAGGCTGAAGGGAGACTTGATATACGTCTATAAAATTATGAGAGGCATAGATAGGATTGACAGAATCTTTTTCCCAGAGTTGAACTGTCCAATACTAGGGAGCATGCACTTAAGATGGGAACGGGAAAGTTCAAAGGAGATGTAAGGGGCATGTTTTTTACACAGAGAGCGGTAGGTGTCTGGAATGCACTGCCAGGGGCAGTAGCACTGGAGAAGATGTTAAAAAAAAATGATTTACTGGCGTGATATCACAACTGAGTGATTATACCTCTCAGGAAGGATGGAAGAGGTTGAGGCCCTTTTTTAGAAAAGAGAAGACTGAGGATGTGACCTGATAAAATTATGAAAGGATTTGAAAAAATAAACCTGGAGAAGGAGTTTTAATTTGTGGGTGGAACAGGAACAGTAGGTCATTAATATAAAGATATTCACTAATATAATCACAAATTCAGGAGAAACTCCTTTACTTAGAGGATGGTTAGAATGTGGAACTCAATACAACAAGGAGCAGTTGAAGTGACCAGCATAGATACACTTAGAAGGAAAGGAGAAAAGATAGGCTGATTGTGTTAGCCAGAAAGGGGAGGAAGAGGTTTATGTGGCATAACTGTGTGGCACATTCTGTGCTCTATGTACTTTATAATTAAGAAGTCCTTGATAAACATATTTGGCTGCCCAGCCCCTATAAGGTTCAACACATGTAAAATTCTTCTGGCCACATTTTATCCCACATCAAGTCCTACTCACTGAGCTACATTGGTTTCCAGTTTCTCTTCAAATTAACAATGTTCACACCCATCATGGGCTTGCCCTTCCCAACCTTTATAACCTCAACCTACAAACCCTATTAAACTCTCCATTCCTCTGACAATGATCTCTTGAGCACCTCCCAATCACTGGCCCCACGATTATCAGTCATACTTTCAGTCATACCTGACCTTCACATTCTGGAATAGCCCTCTGCCTCTCTACCTGTTAGGAGATACGGTTCAGGGAAATGTCTTTACCCAGAGAGCAGTTCAAATATGGAACTGGGTTGAAAAGCTGAGGTGACTGGGATAGATGCATTGAAGAAGAGGCTAAATAAACAAGATCCTCCTTAAAACTCATCAACTGGACCAAGCCTGTGGTTATTGCCTCTAGATCTCCTTCGTCCATTCTCTGATTCTGCCTCTGAAGCTTTTTTATGTTAAAGGCACTGTGCAATGGCAAGTTATTGTTATAATACGTGAGTCCATCAGGTTTTAGGTTTCAAAGAGAAAGCAAACTGAGTTACAGAATGTGATCCTGAGATACTCATAAAATCTTAACATCCAATGGAATAACAGGAATTTAAGTTATTCAGTCATCCCAATCGTAGGCCTCCATTCAGAGCTGTGGTTCAATTGTATGAAATTTGTTTGAGTTGTTAGCTTTGTGAAAGTTTTCATTCGCTTTGGATTTTTTTTTAAGGTTGACATCTATGCAGCTTTTCAGTAAGTACAAGCTGCTTAACTTCAAACTAGGTTTTCCAGACTTTTCTGATGTGATAAATCTTCTTCCCACTGCCTGCTGTGTACATTTGTGTTGACCTAACCTTGCCACTGCTGGCAGCTTTTAATAATGGCTGTGACTAATGGAGCTGCCTAGTTCAGGATGATGTAAGAGAGCTTGTCCTCCAACTACTGTTGCCTCTGATTCGTGAAAAAAGCCTCTTAAGACTATTTCAAAACCGCAATACGCATTTGGGCAAGAAAGAAACAGAGACAAATAAAGGGAGTGTCAGGGAGAGAGAATGAAAGAAAGAGTGAGAAAGAAGGAAAGAAATAAAAAAAGAAAGATTTGCGTTTCCTTTCATCCTCCTCGTAGGTTTCATGCTCCAGTGACAACAGGTTTATAGGGCTGAAAGGCTACAGCTGCAATCCTGTCAGTAAATGAGCATGAAGAATGGTTACCCTCAATCCTCACTGAATTTAATACAGCCCTTGGATTCAGGCTAGGAGAGGGATACAGTGGAATTGGGTGAAGGCAGAGGGTGGAGTTCTTGTTGCCCACATAGCTCGCTACAATTTAATCAGAAACAGGGAATGTCAAGGATGGCCTTCCTATCCAAAGATCAGTTGAGGCCCCAAACATGTCAAATGAAGCCTGCTTAATCCCTTCATCCCACCGTTGCTAGTGGCAAAGGTGGAGGGGGAAGGGTGGGTCTTGCGCCACATGGGGAGCGAACCCAGTAAAGGCAGGTACTCCCTTGCAGGCTTTGGGTTGAGGTGGCCCTCTTCATCAGGTATCTGGTGACTCATGGTGAGTTCCATAGGCAACAATATTCTATCCCCCCCATTTCCCTTACCCAAGGTGGGATTTGCCTGCCTGGCCTCCATGAGTCATGGTTCTCTTTAGTATTTGCCAGGGCCTCTCCCATCATGGCTGGACCACTGCTCCCAGTTGCAATGCTGGGTCTGAAGAGCTGTTAGTCCTCTCATTGGCCAGCAGATTGTAGAGGTGGAATCTCCTCTAAAGGGGTGGGAGCCTGGTTCTAGAAGGTTAATGACTAAATGGGCATGAAATTTCATTGGTGCTCTTGGTAACGCAAAATTGAATTTGGCCTTGCTTTCTGGCCTCGTCTCTGGGACAATGGCACCATGATTAAATTTGTTTGTGTGCAGTCCAGCGAGGGTACCTCCATGTTGAGGGGCCCTCATTGCCTTTGACCTACCTCAGCAGCGCTACCCCTCCTGAGGGCATTCTGAATCTGCAGCATTGATATTCTTCCTGCCATCCCATGTCAAGCTTCGAGTCAGCCAAATAGGAGTTCACCTCCTCTTCCCTACTTTCCACCCCTCCAGCACACCAATGGTTGGGTTGCCGGTCTTAGTGCCATCAAATCCAGGCTCTGGACACCCATTTGATTCTGACATCTAGGTCCTGTAGTCCACAGGAAATTCCAACCCCTTGTCACTATTAATGCACAATGTATAGCCAGCTTTGTGCATTGTAAGGTTTCATAAACAGCAGTGTGATCAAATAAGTTCATTTCTTTTCGTGTTGGTGAGAAAAGATATTTTTCGATGCTTTTCACCTTACACTCATCAGGACAATTTCAAGAATATCAATGTCAGCTTTATACTGTATGAGATGAGGATGCTAAATGGCTATCATTTATTTTGTTTAGCTGAAAGATATGCAAAGTGGGTACAAACCTAGCAGAATGCTTTTTGGCTTGATGGCAGCATCCTGTTAGCGGTGAATAGTACTCGTGTAACAGCAAGATTCACCGGCTATTCAGGTTTTCGAGAGACCCTACCCTTTCCACAGTAATCTAAGGTAGACAGAACACTTTTCAGGGCTGTCAGCATCAGGCCTATTCATGGGTTTGCGTGAGATACAATGTGAAATGAACATGGTATTGATTGTTTACTGAGCAGGGAGGTTAGAGATACAAAAGCACATAATGAAATGTCCAGCATTACACCCAAACAGGATTGGTAATCATAAGTTTGCTATGATTTTGACTTACTTGGTATAAATATGATTAAACTAAAATTTCATTAACAAGGTATCAAATTTGGTACAAGTTCAGATCTGGTACAATGTATCACCATTCCTTCAGTGTTGCAGGGTCATAATGCAGGAACTTCCTTGTTAATAGCACTGTGGGTGTACCTATATCTCATGGACTGCAACAGTTCAAGAAGGCAGCTCACCACTACTTTCTCAAGTGCGATTAGGGATGGGTAATAAAAGTTCTGGCCTAGCCAGTGACACACAGGTCACATTAAAGAATTTTTTTAAAAAAGATGCTATATATAGAACATAGAACAATACAGCATATATACAGAATATATGTGTATATAACAACTGTAAAATGATGCAGAGTTGTCACAGGGAAAATGTGCAACTATCACTGCAGAACTGGGTTCAGGTCTCCAAGATTTAGTGCTGAAACTGTCTCCAGAAGCAGTGGAAATATATGATGATGAAATACCATATGGACACTGCTGGATCCACCCTTAAAATCATCATAAGGAAGTTAACCCAATAAGAAATCTGGAGTCGTCACATTAGGCAGTTAGTGATCTCTTCAAGCTCCTGAATTTCATTTGCCAGTTCCACTTCTGAAAGTTTCATGAATGGAATGAAACAAGGCCATATCCTAACGCCAACTTTGTTTCATATTTTCTTGCTCATACTTCTGATCTTTGCTTTCCTGCAGATATGGAATAAGATTACTTGCACACCAGTTCAATCAGCAAGTACCACAATTTATCCAAATTGAAAACCGGGCCAATAATACAGCACTGCTTGATCAGAGGGCTCCTCTGTACTAATGATGCCATGCCAGTTACCCACACAAAAACTCAGCTGCAAAGACTCATGGATTGTCTTTTCCATGTCTATAATCTATTCTACTTTGCTATAAGCATAAAAAAAAATTGTGTGTTACATCTCCACACTTGATCATGTCAAACAACACCATACTGGGAGTGGTTAGAAAATTCTTCTTTCTGGGTTCAATCTGAATCTTGATGCAAAACCTGATACACGTGTTGGGGAAAGCAGTTACTACCTTTGCCTGACTCACGAAATGTCGAAAAAACAATCTGATCTTTAGAACCAAGATATTGATTTATAGGATCTGTATTCTCACCTTCTTGCTGGCTATGAAATATGGACAACATACAGCCAATTAGTTTATGGTGTTGATTTTCACAGTAACTTCATTGCAATGTTAATGTAAGCCTATTTGTGACTAATAAATAAACTTCAAACCTGGGTTAAGCTAGAACTTATATCTATATCACCTGATATTACATCAGTATCCTTCCATCTATGTGATGCAGCAAATCTATTGATGTTGGAATATTCTTTCTTGGAGCATTTTTAATAATGGTTGATGAAATCACTCTATGAGCGAGGAAGGTCCTGCTGCAAACTCAAATATGCAGTGGTTATCAGATATTATGTGTTACCATTTCGGTCATTGGCACTTGCTGTCAAGTTGCTGTAGCACTAATTGTCATGTGTGCACACTGCCCCATAGGCAATGTTGCCACTTCTCTCTGTGCTTCAAGTGTCTCCCATGTTTGAAAATTAATGGTTAAGGCATTCATGTCACACTTAAAGTGGATCTTTTGGTATCCCGGTTGCTCACTTGACTCCAGCTACCTCACCACACAGATAATCCTTAAAAATGCCCCTGTCTTCCATCCTGTGAATGTGCCTGAGCTGACAGCTGAGCTGGTGGATGAGCAGTAATATGTTAGTAAGATTTGTTTTTGAGACAATTTTCTCCTTCTATGAGATGCCAGGAATGCATTGCAGACATTGAAGATGAAAATTGTTGAGCTTCCTTTCTTGCTGGCTGTACGTTGTTTGTGTTTCATAGCCAGCAAGGTGCTGAGAACACAGCTCCCATAAATCAACATCTTAGTTCTAAAGATCAACTTGTTTTTTCAACGCATGTATCAGGTTCTGCGTCAAGAGTCAGGTTGAGCCCATGATGGAGAATTTTCTAACCACTCCCGGTTTGGTGTTTGTGGTGTTGAATAGGGCTCCTGTCTCACGATCAGAAGATTCTGATTTCAGGTTCCATTTCAGTGCATACACTCCAATGCAGAAATTGCATTGTCAGAGATGTTGTCCTTCAATAAATTGTTAAACTGAAGGCCCGACTACTTGGTTCAGATGGATATTTAAACTTTCAAAACATTAATTAAAAACTGGTAGCAAAGTGTCTTCATCAGTATTCTTCTAACAATCAAAGTTACAAATTCATCTCTAGCTATTTAAAATGGTGAGCATGTTTGCTTACAAAGCAATTATTGCACTTTTGAGCATAGTAATACTTTAAATACAAAATCAAGTCTTTGTTTATAAAGAAATGTTAATTTTGTGAAAGACATCTGACAATTTCAGAATTGTGATTAGTTGAACATTGCCAAATCACATTAAGAATGTTGTTATATAACAAGTTTACAACAGATTATAAAATAATGAACATAACAAAATGAAACATAATCCTAATCGTTAAAAGCAACAACTAAATTATTCCTTATTCAAGTGATTGCCTCGTTGTTATAACCTCATGTAGAATGTTATACTTCCCTTTGCCGAAAATGTCCCCTACATTTGAAACAAAAACAGTGAATGTTAACAAGATCATGACAATCATCACACAACAACTCACAAATGAACATACATGCATTCGACAGGATCTCCACACTGAAAGTTCAGATTAAAGTCAAGTCTGATTTTATGGTGACTTGTCTGTGATTTTTTTGCTGTTTTTTTTCCTGTTATTGTTTACAGAAAACTAAATTGTTCTAGGGCTAACCTCTGCAAGGAATGGGAAGCTTCCATGGTGGGATGATCCATCAATTAGTGCCTGGATGTCAGTGCAAAGGTCACTAAAGCCAGGGAGCAGGAAGCAGAAATTGGAATATTTGGATGAACTGAATTTAAGTGGAGGTGAACATTGAAGAGCAACATCAACGATCTATACAGGAGGTGAACAAGTTGATCATGCCTGCAAATATGGATTGTTTCTGTCGATCGTTAGTTAATTGAGGTGTATCCATGGAACAATGCTAACTTCAACTGAACATTCCATTATATACAACATATAAATTGTTGAATTGTACAAAGCTTTTAAAAAGTACTCTCCAGTCTAGTGTCAAAACTAGCATTCATACTGATATCCTCTAACATCTTCTGCCCTATCTGCCAAGAGGTTATGGATGTATATGCATAATACATTTCATGGATTAGTCAAATTCTTGCCTTTAATTCCTGCAGTTGAACAACTGTCCATTCTTAAAGAACCAATGAACCAATGATAAATTAACTCCAGTATCAATACCTCCTTATCGCTAATCTCTGTTTCATCTAAATGAATGTCACTTTCAGTTTAAGTGCACTCTTCTGTTATATATTGCATATATCTTGCTTGAGTGTATGGGTGTCATTATATAATGTAAACTCATTTCCAGTATTCAGTGTTTCACCATATACGTAAACATTTTCCAAAGTATTTTAGCTTGTCATTCATGTATTAAACTATACATAACATTGCTGCATCTCCTCAAATAAAAATTCAGCTTCTCGGATGATGGGGAATAATTATCAAACAATTCAGTGCTGCCTTAATGAAAAACTAGTTCTCAAGACTAGAATGGAAGTAAAAGTGGTTATTGAAATGCTGTAACTTTCATAACTTTACTGGACTTAACACCATAAAAGTGTACTTTAATCAGATCTTTCTAAATCATTTGCCCCTAATAAAGCGCACAGCCACAATTCTATATAAGTGAATGGTATGTTGTTTTCACTTCCCTTGATAAAGTTTAATCCTGATTACAGCCTAATTAAGCACTGTTGCTTTGTAAGGTTTTTGCATTCATAGATCAAGTAACCTTGAATAAGGGACATAATGATGGACTGGTAATACATTTTCCCAGAGGTGACTGCTGGTTATTAAATTACTTGTGTCGTTTAGCCAGGAGGCCAACAAGAAACATTATAGCTATCAGATTTCCTTGGCCTCTGCAATTTACCTGATTAACTGCTTCCTCCAAGTACGTTTCCCAAATTTAGCCACAGGCACAGCAAATGTGTTGATGTACCATATTGTCTGTGTAATGCACTACAATCATGCACTGCGTCAGGATTCAGTTGTTTATCTTGTACCCCCTCTACAGGAACTTTCCATGACACTCAATGTGGACTTCATAAGAATTGCCACTGCAAAACCCAAGGTTTTGAGCAGTGAAGAAAGATAAAGTTATTCCCAAATATGAGAAATGGATAATCTCATAATACATATTTTAAAAACCACATAGTTCAATAGTTGATAAATTATTGCACTTTTTTTCTTTTAAATGAATTTGTTTATCTCCAGATTGTCAAAAATTCCTTCATTCAAAGATAATAAGAATAAAGACTGAAACAAAATTACGGTCTCAGCCTTAGCTCAGTAGCAGCATCTTTAACTTTGAAGCAGAAGGTACTGTGTCCAAGACCCGCTTCAGATTCTTAATGTAAAATTTAGGCTGATGATCCACTGAGGGAATGCTGCACTATTGGAAGTATCATCATTTAAAGGAGGCTTTAAACCATGGTTCTGTCATCTGTGGAAAAGAAATTATAGGGCATCTTTGAAAAAAGAACAGTGAAGCTCCTCCCTGGTGTCAATGCTTAATTCTCAAACTGCTTTGTTAAAATACGTCTCATTTGTTATGTTTGGAACCTTGCTATTTGCAAATTGGTAGTGTGTTTTCTAACTTCACTTCAAAAAATGTCTCAGTGCCTGTGAAGTTATGTTATAAATGTTATAAATATAAATTTCTATTTAAGTGTCACTGAAGTAATTGGAAATACTGACTTACAGATTAGCTAAATCTCATGAAGGTTCAAACAGTAACATCAGGAATGTTAATATTGGTATGAGAAAAAGCTTCAAGGAACAATCAGCTGCTTTACTCTACAGTGAGCCATACCCTTCAAGAACAGTTCCATTAAATATCACAGTTAACTGTTCAGCCAAAATCTTTGGAAATTATCAAAAACATAATATGAAAATAAAATAATGATTTTAACTATTTGCTTTGGGTAAGGCAAAATAAACAACATCCACTGGAAACTTAAGTAATGATATTACTGCATTATTTAAACATTGTCAAAAACCCAATGCTTAATAGGGGAATGAATTAAACCTTCTTCTTTTGTGTTTTCATTTCTTTCTCTGTCTGAAATAAGTTGGGCAAACTCTGTCCAGTTCTTAGACACAAGTCCATAGATAAATATTAATTAGCGATGGCACAGAATTACACATTTAGAACATCAGATGTAATTTCAGATATTCAAAAGAATTTTGATACACTGGGGAAAACTTGCAGAGACAAACTAAGTGGATTCCAATGCTTAATGTTTTTGAAGAGATTCACAGAATCGTGATTATAACTGTCACATGATTAAGCTCTTTAAAATGATGGAAGGCATGTATATTGAAGATATAAGTAGGCTATTTAACTTTGGGTTGTGATTATAGACCTTGGGATCATGAGTGCAAGATAAGCAACCGACAAACAAAATGAGAGATTAGAGCTTTTTCCATGGAGTAGTGAATGAGTGGAACAGTCAGGAAAAATAGATAAAGCTACAATGATGGATTCCTTTAAACAGCACCATTTGTTTATGAATATTGAAAAGGTAATAAAGAACAGTTGCATACAATGCATTATATAAAATACAATGGAAGTGAAAATACTCTTCACAAATAGTACAAAATGAGTAATAGCACCTGTCCTTTAACATCAATGAAAGAGAATTTGGGAGCAATGAATTTTTTTTGCTTTGCACAATTGTTTGAGCCTGCTTCTAGCTGTAATGTTTTCTGTTCTGCTTGGACAATTGACAGGTGTAGAATGTAACTCTTCAGTAGTACCTAGGTTGAAAACTGGCAACAATTTTCATGGTACTCTGACATTAAATGTTCTGCTCTTGCAGTGGAATCCTGTGTAAGTCCGGCAATTTTAGCAAGATCATGATACATCATATTTCAGAATAACACTTAAATCTCCCATAGTCATTGGGGGAGAAATCTCCTTCTGCCCAAAGCAAGGCTATTGAGATAATGGGAATGGTCTATGGAATTTGACACCCAATGGGGGAAGTTTCCACTCCCTCAGCCTCATTAATACAAGCTGGGATGCCAGCATGTCAAGGGAGAAATGCTATTCCAATCCTTAGATAAAGGCCCCCCCTTTTGGTGGCTAAGCCAAGTTCCATTGTTGGCCTAGGATGCGGCTATGGTAATGTTTGTATTCCCCTAACCCCTGTCAGAATCTCTCCCTCTGACAATTACCATGTAATGGAGATGGACAGGAGCTCCAATTCAAGCATGCAAATTGGAAGTCCATATAAAACCTGAGATCTGTTTCAGCAAGTCCTGGTCTGGTTAACAAGTTGCGTAGATTGAAAACTCTATCATATTGTATTAATTACATTGTAGCAACTAACAGAACAGACTTAAGATCCCAAATTAGTTGGAGTAGCAACATGTATATGATTCTTTATTTTGCTGTTAACACTACTTGTGGCAATGGTCCCAGGAACATCAAACAGGAAATCATAGAAACTCTACAATGCAGAAAAAGGCTATTGGGCCCATCAAGTCTGCACCAACCATAATCCCACCCAGGCCCTACCCCCATATCCCTATACATTTACCCGTTAATTCTTTAACCTACATATCTCAGGACACTAAGGGGTAATTTTAGAATAGTCAATCAACCTAACTATACATC
Source organism: Sphyrna mokarran (assembly GCA_024679065.1). Taxonomy (NCBI): domain Eukaryota; kingdom Metazoa; phylum Chordata; class Chondrichthyes; order Carcharhiniformes; family Carcharhinidae; genus Sphyrna; species Sphyrna mokarran. Next base: position 78,260,495 of record JAGIQG010000001.1, on the reverse strand, counting down.
TTTGAACTGTGGGAGGAAACCAGAGCACCCAAAGGAAACCCACGCAAACATGAGGAGAAGGTGCAAATTTCACACAGGCAGTGACCCAAGCCGGGAATCGAACCCAGGTCCCTGGAGCTGTGAGAAAGCACTGTTAACCATGCCACCTGACTTCTTGCAATTGTCTCATGCACCAGCACGTACACTTCAATACTCGAATAGAGCTGATGATGGGGTGAGATTTGCATCTATATTTGCGCAGAAGCTTTCTTTAGTTTCTCATTTCATTTCCTTTAACTTCATTACTGTTTGGTATATCTCCCTTTTATGATTTCCCCCTCCATCCAACCTTTCCTAACAGGAATTAATCTGACACTGTTTTCAGAATTGTGTCACAAACCCAGCTGAAGTTAAATGCATGGGTGTTCCAACATAGAAACATCAGTTTGTGACAGTGCATACTTTCGCCTACAGAAGCAGCGTAAGGGACCACATGCATAATGATGGGGGGGATGGCGGGGTTGGGGAAGGTCATGTAGGGATGGAGATCTTCAAGATTCATGAAAAAGAGGCAGGAAAGTGGAGTTGAGACCAACGTAAGATCAGCCATGATTTTGTTGAATGATATAATAGGCTCAAGGGTCTCTACGGCCTAATTTGCTTTTATTTCTGATGTTCTTATGTTTAGTTTGAACAATTATTGGAGAAAGCTAGCATGGGCTTAAAACTACATTTAGTAGTAGTGTGCTGCAATTGATCAGGAGAACATGCTATCCCTGTGGTGATCTACAATGAAGTACATCACTGTTAACATACAGACTTCACCAATAGATGCAGCCAGATTCTGGTGGATGTTTGACACAGTTTGAAATGATTGCATGAAACACTGATACTCTGGTCTCAGGTTTTGTTTAGATCATGCCTCCATTTTGCTAAGGTACAATAACTTGCATTCAGTTACTTCATATCTTTCCAGTTTAAGCTGTGAACAACTATCTTTCATAAGTTCATGGTTCCCTGGATATTCCACTCATCTGTACAGTATGCCTCTGTGCCCATATCCATAATTGTGAGACCCCTATGGGACAGTCCAGGTAGCCAATCCCACTACTTACTGAGTCTCTAGCTGCGGCTTGATACCAAGATCATTCAGCTTTCACCCTCTTTCCAACAGGTCTCCCTTCGGGAATGAATGGAAAATGAGCTAACAGGTCTTAACATAAATCCAACAACTAACTGAAACCCAGTGTGTTTGGAGCAGTGGAAGTGTTTCTTTCCAAAACCATTATGCACTTCTAAAGCTGGATCCATGTTAAAGTCAGGCAGAATATTTCCTGTTCCAAATTTGTTGATGATGTGTCCCAAATACACAAAATCCTTTCAGTAAAACATTTCCTCCTAAATATACTTTTTGAAATAGAGCTGAGACCAAACCAACATGTACAGTAAAGATATGACTTTGCCAGAACTAAATTTAATATTAAAATAACCTTGCTGGATTTATGTGTCATAACCCTTGTCACACATCTCAACATTTGTTATTGCATTTTTATCAGCTTGGAAAGATTATTCTAATAGTTTTGTTAGCCTGCATACTAAAACCCCAAAAATGTCCCATCGTGTTCTGCTACTTAAAGGCATCCTCATTCAAAATATAAATCATACATTATTTCTGCTAAATCAAATGACCTTTTATCTTCCATTTTAAAGGCAGAATTATTCAGCCCCGTCGTTGCTGGAGCAGGGGCTGGTAAATGTAGCAAACTGTTCAGAAGTCTATCAACTTCGATGGGACCGGAAAACCCCACTGACATGAGGGGCTGTAAAATTCCCCCCACATCATTTCTCCACTGGCTATTCAAGATTGTCAAGGTCTTTTTGAATTTGTGTATTTAACATTTAAAACATTTATTCTAAGGATAACAGATTTTGCTTACAAGATCAAATTTATTGCCCTGTCCTTATTTCCTTTAAAGGGATTGTGTTGGGCTTTCTCCATAAATCACTACAATCTGTGTGATGGAAGTGCTCCCACAGCATCGTCAGGCGGGGAATATTTTTCCATTCTTGTTGTTCTTCGTAGCAATCTGATAAAACTGAGTGTTTCTTAGACTACATCACAAACTGAATTGTTTTTGTTGGCGGTTTATGTGGTTTACTGAAGAGTTCAGCTGACATGTCAAATTTATTCACATTTTACTCTATAATGTAATTGAAAATAATGAAGCAATTGTGTCAAATCTGGTTGTAAGCTAATTTCAAATTGAACTGTTTCATTGACTATAATTTATTTTCTGCCAAAATGTGGCATGTTTGTTCACTAGGTTAACAAGTTTGTCCAAAAAACTGCACTAGAACTCATTATAAGCTGATACAGCAACTCAATATTGCAACATCTAGAACCGTTGAATAGATTTCCTACAGTGCAGGAGGAAGCCATTTGGCCCGTCATCCTGCACCAACAGCAATCCCACTCAGATCCTATCCCTGTGACCCCATGTATTTACCCTGTTAATCCCCCTGACACTAAGGAGCAAATTACCATGGCCAATCAACCTTATCCGCACATGTTTGGAATGTGGGAGGAAACTAGAGCACCCGGTGGAAATCCACGGAGAGACAGGGAGAATGTGCAAACTCCACAGAGTCATCTGAGGCCGGAATTGGACCCAGATCTCTGAGATTGTGAGGCAGCAATGCTAACCACTATGCCAGTCTAGAATCAAACTTTTATACATTCCAACGTTCAACAGGTCACAAACTTTTCCAGACTGCAGTATTTGTACATTGTCGTTAGATTGAATATAGCAGATGATTTGGAGTGTTGGGTTGTCCAATGGTACATTAGTGCATTGGATATCTATGCTTGCACAAATAATTATCTGTAATGTCAAACGTGAGAACACCGTAATAGTGTGACCATTTCTTGAATGATGTAGCCACCTGTACCTCAACAACAAGTTATATTTAAATGGCAGTGTTAATGTAAAATGTCCCAAGGACTTTCACAGGAATAGTATCAAACAAAAATGCAGCTTCTAAGGCTGGACGATCACGTCTTGATGCAAGAAAACTCATATTGGAAAGGTGAAAATGAAAGCGACCCTTGTGAAGAACTTTTGCTCCCGTTCCTGATGCCAGCTAGTTTGATCACCAAAGCAAAGGGAATGGGTCACGTGTCTGTACTGGCTGGCTCCATTACAGGAGGTGGCATTTTAGATCAACCATCATTTTCATTGATTTGGGCCCATTTTGGAACACCATGAAAGCTCAGCAGTATTGTGAACCATGAAGGATATCTGGTCTGAAGTCTTTGAGAGATATATCATATGTCATAATTTTAAGACTCTATGATAAGTTAATTATGTTTTTAATACATTGATTAATTGTAGGACTGAATTCTTAAAGGTAAGTGACCATTAAATTGACCAATATTGTAAAAGTGGAAAAGTGTTCAGGTATATTAAAGTACATTATCAATTGAATAATGTACTCTTCTGCATTAAACTGTATTGATATCCAGATTTGGCTGTGTCATTTGCCCCTAAAATTTAATCTTTTAATTGAATGGGAGCTTATTATCTGTTCCTCTGCTTTTAAGCAATAACATATGGCTGAATATTTAGCTGAATTCACAGGTTTTAATACATTCAGCTCTGGAGGTTTATTTACACAGCTGTGCAATAGAATATCATTATGAATTCTTTGCTGAGCTCCACTTGAGCTCTTAATCCCACTACTGGATTCAGCACAGCAGTGGTGCAGTTGTCAAGGGAACTGTGAGCTTATTTATCTTGACAGTTATAAAATCACTTAAAAGGATTTATTTAAGTTAAAGTTTTTAACTTAAGTTTTAAGTTTAAGTTTATTTAGGCTTACATTAACACTGCAATGAAGTTACTGTCAAGGTTTCTGAATGGGAGTTTGTTTATCTTGACAGTTTCACAAGCATCTCAAAGGCTTCCCAATACTTTAGAGCATAAGACTTATGCTCAAAGAGGATACTTGGAGATTGGACATGGGAGGAATGAAAGGGAATGGGGGACATGGGAGAGTGAATGGATATGGCAGGTCAGTAAAGAGACATATTGTAAATGGGTATGCTTGGTGTGTGAGCAAGCATGGTGGGGTGAGTGGGCATGGGAATATGGAACAGAAATGGGAGACATGGGGGTTATGGACAACTGTGGGTGACCTGGAGCTTTTATGAGGAATGGGAGTATAATAAGATACAGAGGGAAATTGTGGGGGGTGGGGGGTGGTGGGCATTGAGTGAAAGATGAATGGAGTGCATGGAAAGTGACAGCTGGATGAAGATGTGTGTGGGGTGAAAGGAGTCAATTCATAAAACTGAATCAATCTATCAGTGACTGGAGGCAGGTCTTCTAACCTGGCTATAGTAGCGGTTGCCTATCTTTGTTCCTGCATTTGCCATTCTTTGTGTGGCTGTGACCTCAACTCCAGCCCACCCAGACCCTAAGGGGAAAATACAGTGGGCGGTCATGGCCATTCTCTAGGAGGCACTGCCACATCAGCAGATGGACAGAGTTCTGATTCCCACCTCAAAGGGAATACCATGCCCCTAGTCTTTTAATAAGATATTCGGAATGGTGGCCAAATACTTGGTCAAAGAAGTGAGTTTTAAGGAATGTCCTAAAGCAGACGAGAGAGGTAGAGAAGTTTTAGGGAGAATTGCCAGGGCTTATCGCCCAGCAGATAAAGGCTACTTCCTTGGTCACCTGCAATGGTGATATTTAATTTGTGCCTGTTATGTGAGGCTTTGTAATATGTCACGTTATGGAGTCACTTTCCAAACACCTTCAACATTATCAATTATAGAATATAGAAAGGAACGTTAAAAATAAAAATAAATCAACATCAAGTGATAAAAGAGTAAAAAAAAGGAAGGATTTTACATTGTTAATAGTAAAATCCCTAAGTACTGAACATGAAGCTTGAGAACTTTCAAGGTGTCAGCTGCATGGATATATTAGAAGAACATAAAGCAAAATAATTAGGAGCAGGAGTAGACTCTATGGCCCATTGAGCTTGCTCCACCGTTTTATATGATTATGGCTGATATTGGGCTTCACTTTCCCACCTGCTCCCCACGTTCCTGTTTGTCTATCTCAGCTTTAAATATATTCAGTATTGACAAGTACACCACCCTCTAGGATAGAGAATACAAATAATTCATAACCTTTTGAATGAAGAAATGTTTCATCATTGCAACTGTAAATAATTCAGTGTATCTTTCCTTGAGATTCCCAAATCAGGAGAAACAACATTTTGGTATCTACTTTATCAAGTCCCTTTATAATCTTGAAAGTTTTAATGAGATCCATCTCTCATTCTTCTAAACTCTAGAAAATGTAGACTCATTTTACTCAGACTTTCATCAGACGGACTAATTTCACTATTCTGCCTCTAATGCAAGAATATCTTTCCACAAATATGGAAACTGCACACAGTATTCTTGGTGTTGTGTCACAAAAGCCCTGTATAATTCTAGTAAGAATTCTTTATTTATCTACTCTAAGTTCCTTGCACTAAAAGCCAACATGCATTTGCTTTCATAATTGCTTGCTTACCTAGCTACTATTTTTGTTGATTGTACACTTACACCCATGTTGCTCTGAACATCAACATTTACAAGTTTCACATCTTGTAAAAAATATTCTGCTGTTCTATTCTTATGAACGAAGTAAATAAGCTCACACTTCCCTACATTATACTCCATCTCCCAAAATGTTGTCCATTTGCTTTAGATGTAGATATCTCTTTGAAGTCTCCTTATATCTCCCTTACAATTTATATTCCTACCTAGCTTTGTATCATTACTTTGAATCATAACTCTGTCTCTTGGTCTAACTTATTAATATTTAGTGTGAATAGCTGAAGCCTCAGCACTGATGCTTGCAACACTCCACTAGTCACTACCTGCTAGCTTGAAAATGCCCCTATTTTCTGTTTTCATTAAACAGTCATTCTTCAATGCTAACTCCAACTCCATATTGTGTATTAACTTTTTGTGTGGCACTTATCAAATGCCATCTGGAAGTCCAAGTATATTATATCTACTTGTCACCTTTTATCTAACCTACCAATTATATCTGCAAAAAACCAATGCATTTGTCAAACATTATTTTCTTTCTGCAAACTGTGTTAACCTTGTCTGATCACCTTATATTTTTCAAAGTGCTATATCGAGATCTCTTTAGTAATAGATTCCAACATTTCCCTAATGAATGATGTCAAGCCACACATCTGTAGTTCCCTGTTTTCCCACTTTCTCCTTTCTGAATAGTGATGTTACATTTGCTGACTTCCAATCTGCTGCGACCATTCCAGATTCTAGGAAAATTTTGAAAATTGCATCCATTATCTTTGCAGATATCTCTTTTAGAGCTCTATGCTGCAGGCCACCAGGACCCAGGGATTTTTATCCCTTGAGTCTGTTCAGTACTTTGGTCTGTTGATGTAATTACATTAAATTCCTCACTCTAGGTTGGCTTCTAGGTTATCCTCAGTTTCTGCTAATGTCCACATTCATAATTTTCAAATAATTCATTATATAGATTGTTTTGGACTGTAAACCTTGAATTAACTCCAGTCTTGTTCAATTATAGGGTTAATTGACCTTATTTAGACGTCCTTTAGTAAGGAGAAAATTTCCGATTGTTCACCAGCTGACCTTTGTTCACCTGAAGAGTTTACCTCATCAATGAGATGAACCGGGGCAAAATAAAGGCCAGGAGAAACTGGGCGCCAAGCAAAACAGGAATGGCTACATAAACATGCAAAACTTTAAAATTACAACAATGGTCAACAATAGGGCATCAAAATAACTATCCCTGAAGTGAATTAGATGCTGTTCGATGTTGGTGTTGGGCTGTTCTCATTAAAGGAAACAAGGTCAAACTTCCTTTGACAGGATACAAGAGCATTACACAAAGCATCCTGTCTTCAGTCATGGTATAGGCTTCATTTAATTCAGTTTCCAGTTTTGTTTTTTTTTATTTTTAAGTGTGAATGTTTATGCATCTCAAAGATAAATATAAAATTTGTTAAATGGATTCTTAAGAATATTTGAAATGATTATGGCTCGTCATTGATCAGTCTGATGTTTGGTGCTTTAAGTTCAAATTCCAATGCATGTTTTCATGTACAAATGCTTGAGGCCTGAAGTTATTTTGGTTCTATATAAATCTGTAGGTAATAAAATGAGCAAATTAAAACATTTAAAGAGAGAGCACATGAAACATCCAATTATATTTTTAATGCTTGTGCAATATCAGTGTTTGCTGACATATGGCTGCTTTTGCATTTTAATTGTTATTTCCCAAGACAATGTCATACATTCTCCATTTTTTTCCCGCTTTGTTGCACCTGGGAATTGAGCGTTTTCCAGGCAGAAAGGCAAGAAAAATCTGCCCTCTTATGTTTGACATAATGAAAAGGAATCTTAGAATTAGGATGGTGGGACAAAACAGTTTAGATTTACTTATTTCATCCAGAATTTAGTGAATATATGAAATAGATGGTGGAAGGCAAGAGGGCTGAACACACTTCAGAAGGAGTTGGTTAAGTACCCGGAGAAAAATTGGTTTAAAAGTAAGGCAAATACTGTGGAATGTAATATCTGCCCACCTTTTCTTTTCTAGCCCTCCACACTACTTTGTTTCTATGCTCAGATACTTTTAAATTGTGATGGTGCTAATTCCTATTAAAGTAGTTATTTAATGTGTTGCTTGAAATCTATCTCTGAATTTCCTCATGATGAGTAAGTCCATTGCAAAAACATGGCATGTTCTATCTTCCACACTAATTATATTTTAACCACTCATGGAATAATCACTTAATTTTCTTCAATTTTAAATGGTCCACATTTTTGTATATGCAATGGTATCCTTACAAATCTCCAGCAACTACTTTTAACAAACAATTTTTCCAGTGGCTAACAAAAGAAGTTGTTTCTTCTGTAGCTGTGGAACATTTGGATTGTAACCATGAACAATGGCGACACAATAAAATGAAGTCCTTATCAAAGTTTGGTACTTAAGTTTCACGGGCCCACTGTTGGTAGCTAGAGCTCCAGCTGACTAAGCTCTGGAATTTCCTCCATGAATCTCTCCTCTTCCCCATATCTCTTTTTTCCATTAGGATGCTCCTTAAAACCTTCCATTTTGACCAAGCTTTTGCCTACCTGCCTGATCTTCTTACATGGCTCATTGTCAAACTTTGTTTGATAATGTTCCTGTGAAGTGTCTTGGGATGTTTGACTCTGTTAGGGACACAAGCTGTCACTATTGTTGTTGAAGCAGGAATCAGTTTAAATAAAACTTCAGGAAATGGGAGTAGTTATCATGCAGCGTTGGACTGTGTTTTGAAGAAATATTCTCACCATCAAAGCACCTTTTAGGTCATATCATCAAATTTTAGTTTAGTTTAATTTCCTTTTGTTTGCTTATATTTTGTTGATCTTCAGAACATTTTCATTTGAATGGTGATGCTGATGATACAATCTTGGACATTTACAGGAAAAACCACTGAACCCAAATTTAAATCAATAGATATACAAGAAAGCCCAATTTTCCATTTTTGTGTTTGGGTATTAAGTAATTGACTGGACAAATCACATAAAGGAAGATGGGTGGAGACAATTGTTTGTCTGTAATGGAGCCAGACTGACGTTATATCTATTTAAATCAATGGATTAAAAATCAGGAGGATTGAATTATGGAAGTACAAACTTCACTGCATGATGTACACCCCAGAGATTATTTTACATAGGATGTAGGATGAAACTTTACATAGTACGTAGGATGAAAATTATCCCATGCTCCCAATCCTATCAGATTTCAGTAACCACCACTTATTGTGCATTCAGTTAACTCTATGTGGTTCCTTTGTTGGCCAAGTGGATAAAGGGTCTAACTGGTAATATTAACATTTCCAGATTTGATTACTATTCTACAAATGGAACCAGCTCCCTTGGACGAGATGGGTAAAACTGGTAAGTTAAAGATCCAGTTAAGCTTCATGTTCCTTGACAGGTAAGGGAGAATACAAGTGTAAAAGATAGGATTTGGTAGGGGTTGGTGATGAGAAGGACAGGGGGGCTCGGGGGTGGGACAGGGCAAGGCCTGTCCTTGGGAGGGCAATTGAGGATATTTGGACTCAGAGGGGACTTGGGAGACCATCAGGTCTGGTCGGGCCTCAATGTGGAGGGAGAGGAGTGGTTATTTGGTTGGATTGGGCCTGGGTGGGGGGGTGTTGGGTTGGATCGAACAAGTTGAGAGTGAGAGATATCTTGTAGGAATTTGGTGTGCGTCTGTACAATAGTTACTCAGAAGTTAGGGGAGATTTTAATTCTTCTAACTTTAATTGGTAACTATTGATATAGTCTGAACCATCCAAAGTTTACAATTTAAATCAAATTTTCAGATGGTTCCCAGTGCAGGGGAATTGTACTTACCTGTGAATGTCCGCAGTGGAGGGGAGGGGGTGGTTCCTGATTCTTCTTTTACTATACCTCCCCAATATAATGCCCTGGAGCTCAAAGATTAGAGCCTATAACATCATAACACAAAAAGAAGATCCTGAATATCATAGGTCCACTTCATTGTGACAACTGCCCACACCTACCCCACTCACCTTTCCCCCTTGAGTCACAATGTCAATCCTAGATCTAGTCTCACTGCAGTCCCAACACTGGCAACAGCTCCTGCCTGTTGTTCTCACATCTATTTTACTGTCACTACCCTTTCATTTGCTTGCTGGAGGGGTAGCTTTCACAATCTTGCTTTCTTGTTTAAAATGTACAAAGAGAGATTGAAAGAATTGACCAAGATTCTACAAGAAAAAGTTTCAATGTATAAAGAGAGAGTGTGTGTTTCTGAGATTTAAACTACAACCATCAGATGCAAGGGTCAGAGTTTTGCTCCTGGGTTGGGTGTGCAAAGATGAGAAAATTACTGGTTCCACAAATCCAACATTTAAAATTGGCAGGCCAAGTATCGGATTTTTGCCCAGAATGTTTCTGGACTGGGAGCACAGTGGTGAGGGAGTGGGGCAGTGGGGTTGCAGTTTGGTGAGAAGGAGATGGGGTGGGCACCCACCAGCAGCAATGGAAAAACCCAACTGTAAGACCCCTGTCCCCACTCCCACCATTCTTCAAGTTGATCTCCGCCGCTCCTTGCTGTCTAGCCCCAGCAAACCCGCCACACTCACCTCCCCCCATGAGTTTCAGTGCCAGTCCCTGCCCTAGGCCTCACTGCAGTGCCAACAGCACCTGCCAGTTGTTCTTACAGGCTGGGCATCCTACCTGCGCGTGGATTTCCACTGAAAAACCCACCCATAGGAGCTGGAAAGAAAACCCCATTGGATCTCCTGGAAATGGCTGCAGCAGAACTGCCATTGATTTTCCAACTGGTAGATGACACTACATTTTGCCCTATATATTTTATTTGCACAGGTAACTTCTGCTTGATCCCAGTGAATAGAAGTACTGATGGAGGCATGTTGCTCTGATGTGACCAGTGTACTAGTCTGTTTCCATTTTAAATGTTGACATAGGAATTACTGTTTGAAATAAAGAAACAAGAATTGAAAATATGATTTTAAGAAGTTACTAAGGGAGATAGAGAATGGGTAACCAACAGACAGAAAAGAATAGGAATGCAGTACAGGGGTCCCCTGCGGTCATCTCCCTCCAAAACAGATACAACAGTATCCATTTTGGATACTGTTGGGGGAGCTGGCTCATCAGGGAAAGACAGCAGCAGCTAGGATCAAAGCACCATGGCTGGTAATTACGTCTCTAATTATACATGAACTGAGTGACTCAGAAGATAGCCAACAACATTACAGTGGCCCTGGTGTCACATGCAGGCCAGGGATGGCAATTTCCTTCCCTAAACAATATCTGTGATCCAGACAGATTTTTACAACAATCCATCATAGTAGTCATGATTATCATCACTGATGACTAGTGTATTCCAGGTCAATTAAATGTATTTAAATTCTACCAGCTACCATGGTGGGATTTGAACCCATGTCTCATTGAAGCATTGGCCTCTGGATTACTAGTCCTGTGATATTACCACTACACTATATAAATACATGACACAAACATCGGAAGCAAAATGAACAATGGCAAGTCTGCTTTGAGTATGAATCTACCTCATTCATCATCAGCGCCCCCAATACTACATCTGGAGGTATCATTTTGAATCATTTTTTAATGATAAAAAATGTATTCGGGAAAAATTATTTGTCCTTATAAACTGATGTTAAAGTAAGTTTAATTATACATCTAGACACCTGTGTACATCCTTAAAAAAAGGATGAATATTGACCTTAATTTCTGATACTGTTATTAAATTTCCAGTCAAATGTGTTCTTTCTTTTATTATTTGCATTTAGTGTAGCTAAGGTAATTTACAATGTCCATATTATTCAGTTACAAATTTACAAATTTTAAATAAAGCTACAATATATTTATAGATTTTAAAGTATATCTTGAATGCATAATACATATATGTTCAGAACTTAATGACTGATTTTCACCTCTATTCTATTTTTAAGTTTTTTTTACCTATTTGCTCTTCCAACTAAAGGTTAATTTACATAATTATCTACAATAACCTGCACAATTTTGGCCTCTATAGGAAACCATCCTAATGGGCCATATTGCCAACTTTAGCCAGTAGATCAAACTTTTAATATTTTCAACAGTTTCTTTCCTGGCCACTGAGAATGTTACTCAGGTACTCAAGTGTCTGCCATCTCCTGCCTATCTAATGTTACACGCATCTATGAATGGAGACAAAAATGGGATCTCTAAATACTGGGTTGACATCGAGCGCTATACTTGCATCCGAATGGAGTGACCTTTGGTTTATTGATAATATACCCACTTAGGGACAGTAAGGTTAGGTTTTGGCCTCTTGCCAGACAGCTTTGGCAAGCAAATATTGGAGCATTAGCTCTAAATGCTGAATGAAAATCCAGTCGGGGTACTTGCATCTGGTTATGGATTTCTCCCTTACTCATAAAGTATAGGTTGAGTGCTTTAGCCCTTGTTTCAACCCACCTAGGAGAAGGCTCCTTAAATATATAAACCATAAAGGAAATGTGAACGACATTAGCTACTCTTCCAAAGTAAGTAGATCAGAATTAGAACTTTAATTAGGATCTGCCCTAGAGTACAATATAATGGGAAAAGGGAGATCTCATATTCCCATTTACACTTTTCAAAGGTTTCAAATGCTGGATTATTCTGAATATTTGTATGCCTTCATTTCCTTATAATACCAATCACATTGTCTAGATTTGCCTGTTGATAACTTTGTAACTGTCACAATCCTATCAATTGTTTGTCTAACACTGAAACTGAAGATTCCTATTTGGAGGTCAGAAGAGTATATTCTGTGTTGCCTTTCATCTGACCAGCTTATTTTGTAAAATATTGAGGACTGCAGTACATGTCTCAAAAGAGCCTTTTGAAAATGGGACCATTATCTTCATCCTGATTAGATTTGAGCTTTATGAAGTTATTGAGAAGAAAGATGTATTTGGCATGAAAGAATAAACAGGAGACAGCTCTAGCAATGGAAGAAATGTGGGCATTGCCCTTGGGGTCAATGGAGATTTTGAGACCAAGGATGTTGAAAATTGAAGGGTAGGCACATCAACAGATGGGGCCTGTTATTTAGAATGAGGAAATGCACATCTGAAAAAGGCAGTATTTTGTGTCCCTTGTTAAGAGCATGAAATATATCAATATACCATGTTTTTGGTGTGGAGGATTAAAAGATTTGGTATAGCGGGACCTTGTAGTTGGGAGGAAATAGATGGATACATAATGGAATCTTCAACAAAAATTTAATTAGTTTTGATGGTGAGTAGACAAAGCTATGTCATTGAGAAAATAATATCATGAGGATTACAATAGAGGCTTGAGAAATTCCCCAACAGATGAGAAAGGACTTGATGATGGATTTATGTTACAGCATAGATAAGGCAATCTGAGTAAAAACTAGTTTCAAAGATGCAAAAACATTAGCACCAAGATCTTCACTGGAGTGGCATTGCAAAGCAACATATCATGGTCACGGATTAAAACAGTATTTTCAAAGTGATAGATGGTTTTTTCATGGTTTATGTTTAAATAATAATAATATACACAAAACAGCTGTGGTTCAATCATGTTCCTTTCATCATCCGTAGATATTCAAATGTTCAACACAAATAAGAGTCCGCAGTTGATGGATGGTATTTTACTTTATGAAAATGTCTGTAAATCACACGCATGATCTCAGGAAACAAAATAATTGTATCATACTATATTTCAAATCATTCCAGGTGGCAGAATCATCTCCTCAGAAAGACTCTGGCATTGTAGTGCACTTTCAGAACTGTATAGAAGAATCAGCTGATGTTATGTGCACAATTCCTAGGATGGATTTTGAAACCATCATCTTCTAATTCAGATGCTTCAGTGTCAGATTAACATTTGAAAAAAAAACAGCGCACATCTTGCTATGCATAAATGCAAGATGAGAAGCAAATGCCTTACTCTACACCACTCTCTCCAAATCTCATATTGCAAAGTCATAAAATCATTGCATCACGAATGTGCTTTAATCTCAGTCTTTTAGTTATACTGCCAACTGCATCACTGTCACAATATTTTACCTCCCAGGCATCCATGCAATGACTTCTTTGAGAGCATTAGTTGAACATCAAATAAAGGATAATTTTGTAAGTTCATTTCTACAACGGGCTGCCCAAGTCTATTTGTATCAATCTCTAAAACCAACAGACAAAAGAGAATGTTATCTCCTCAGTCTCAACCAAAGGCAATTCATAGAAATGAAAAGATTGGTCTGAATTTTAGACAGCCGCATATGAGGTTAGAGAATCTTGGCTTAAATCTCCAACAATAACAAAAAGCTCGAGGCATGAAACACCACGTTTTAAAATTAATTTTCAGAACCAGAGAGGTAGGCGGGGATTTCCTGCAGACTTCTGAACCCTGTTATAAGGCTCAAATGGAGATAAAAATTCAAATTATGACTTGTGTTTTATGTGTCGCTGTCTGGCGGGTTTTTGTTGACGGGGCACATAAAATAAGGCAGATGTCAATCTCACCACCTCATCTCTCTCACAACTGAGCTCATCTCCATAACATAGAGCTGGTCAGGTGCCAAAATTGGCAACACATCCATATTCATAATATTCAAATAAATAATAACTGGTCAACAAGCCAATTGACCTAAATAATACATTGTGCATACCATGAAATATTTGGAGTGGTCAATCAGTTGGGAACCAGCAGATTTTTTAACAAAGTTCTTCAGAAAGGAGGAAGGGCATGGTGAAAGACATTCCATTTTATGCCCTTTGCCGATCAAAGTGTGGCGTCCCTAAGGTCAAAATGTCTCAAGGGCAATTAGGAATGGACAATGAATGCTGGCCCAGCCAGCAAAGCTCATCACTTGGATGAATGAAAAAAAGGTCCAGCAGATTGGGGGACTGCTGGGGAACACCATCTGACACCTCCCCCTACTACTCCCAAACATTAATCAGCTCTGTAGGGGAAACAGTTACTGACCTGTGATTGTTCGCCCTGTTGGTCAGTTAGTGTCCAGAGGTTGGATTCGCTGTCCACAGGGTGGACCAATTGGCAGCTTCCCAGCTAGAAAGTAGTATTAAGATGGTGGATTGGGCACTCCAGATTTTTCAATTTACCTTTGTAGCTGGGCTATTATAAGTGTCAGGGGGCCTGGGGGCGGTGGTGGTGGTGGAGGGGGGGCGTAGGGTCAGGGAGGGGGTGACGGAAGGTTCCAACTGGCGCTCGGTAACTGCCACCAGGGTGGCAAGAACAAAGTTTAAGCCAGCCTGGAGCATTAACCATCTCCAGGTCTGTCGCCCGAAGGCCAGTTCCAAGTAGCTAAACTTCCCTCACCACCCATGGGCAACTGAGATTTTCCAGTTGACCTTCAAAGGAATTTAAGTAGCCTTTGATGAGTTCAGATGGTTTCCCATCATTTGTAGTCTTCCCCATCCACCTCCAGGACAATGGAATGGACAGGATGAGCTGGGGAATGGGCATACCTGCTGATATTCAATTCAATTCCCTGTCCCAGAATGAAAAAAAAGTAAAGCAGCAAAATAAGAAACAAAAACAGAAGCCCATTGAGTCTGCACTGATAGCAATCCCATCTAGGCACTATTTCCATAACCCCACATATTTACCCTGCTAATCCTTTAAACCTATGCATCCCAGAACAATAAGGGTCAATTGAGTATGGCCACTGCACCTAACCCGCACATCTGCAAACTGTGAGAGGAAACCTGAACGTCCAGAGGAAACCCATGAAGACACAGGAAGAATGTGCAAATTCTGGAGGCAGTGACTCCAGCCGGGAATTGAAGCAGGTTCCTGGAGCTGTGAGGCAGCAATGCGAACCATTATGTCACCATGCCACCCATTATGGAAAATACTGAAAAATTTCAGCAGGTCTGACAACATCTGTGGAGAGAGAATAGAGATAAGTTTTGAGTCTTGATGATCCTTTGTCAGAGCTGGGAAATAAGAATATTGATCCAAACTGGTTTGTATATTTAAAATGGAACACCATTAAGAATGAGAAGTAAGAAAACTGGTCTGGTTATTTCCCTTCTGGATTCTCAGTGGGGCTTTAAGATCCTCTGCATTGTTTGGTGGTAATTAAGACCCACAATGGTAATAAGAAAATTAATTACAATGGAATGGATAAGTGTTCATGTTTTGGGTGTATCTATCATATAGGCACCACAATTTTGCTCCCTCCCAAAGACCTCGATGGCAAATGTTTTGGTGAGATACTATTATAACCAAGCTTCTGGAGGCAGCCTGGCAGCTCTGGCAGCAGCTCTGGTGGCAGTGAAAATCTAAAAGAGAAGGGGAATAAAATTAAAAATTAGGAGTAGGTAATCTGCAAATCAATATACCAATGTTTAAAAGATGCACAAACTCTGCCTGCAGCCTGGAGTCTAGCTACTAATCTAGAATGATGCTGTTATAGCCTGTGTATCATAATGTGCTTAAACTGTCATCAACAATTTGTATGCAGCTCTAGTCATTTGTTGATTGAGCAATCAATGGAGTGCTGTATCCATAATACAGATGGAAAAGTTTAATTCGAGTGTTGATCATTAATATGTTGTCTGTCATTTGCTTCTTCTGTTTTCCAAAAGATCAAGCTCATTGTTGCTTTTTGTAAGTCAGTCCAGCTCAAATCCATCATTAGCAATGACCCTTTTTTAATGTGAGCTGGATTTGTGCCAAATAAAAGTTAAACTGAGGAATTAAGCTTCAGACAGGGTGTAAAGCATGGCCTTGATGTAATCCAGACATACCACAATTCTTCACTGATATCTCTATAATTAACATTCTGTAAGCAAAAAATGCTAATAAAATATATCTTTCTTAAAGAGGTGAGTGTTTATGTATATACATATAAATGTTTCACACAATTTCTGATGATTGATAGAAAATAAACATCTGTGACAGGCACTTTGGCACATGGATAGTTTTTTTTAAATAGTGTCTTTCTTTTGGAATTCTTTTCTGTTGTGATTTTTTTTGTTTGAAGCAGCAGTGACAACTTCAGTTACACATTTTTAGCAGATATTTGCCACGAATTTTCAGAACAATCACAGCAACAGTTGTCTTTTAATCTATCCAAATGGGTAACTTCTGTAATAGTATGGAGAGTCTGAAATAAGTAATGTTAAACAAATATAACAATTTTCTAGTTTGCTCCAGATTTTTAAAAACTAATGGAACAATAGCTAGAATTGTAAGTTGCTCAGATGGGTGCATTCCTGATCCAAAAGCACATATAATTGGGCAGGAAGGCATCAAGAGCACGTCCCCACATCATTATGCGCAATAATACAATCAGTGAGTGGCGTGAGAATTGGGAACACACGCACTGAAAATCACGCAGGCAATTTAGCCTATTGTAGTGTTGTCCCCTTTTTTTAAGGCGCAATTGGCCAAGAAGGTCATGTGACCTGGATAACCAATCAGAGACCATAGATGGAGATCACGCTAGCAAGTCTGGGTTTCTGTATCAGTTCGATTCTGGAAGCTGCCTGACACCATGAGGCTGCGAGCCTCTGTGTTAAAGTTACACATGTAAATAGACGTTGCAGTTGTTATTTACCTAATAGTAAACGAGAATTTTTACCCCATTAAAGGGTCTATCAAATGCAATTTTACATGAAATAAGACTGAAATAAGAACAAAGTAATCTGTTCTGTTTCGTTTCACATTTTGGTGTTTGACTGAAT
This sequence comes from Sphyrna mokarran, assembly GCA_024679065.1. NCBI lineage: Eukaryota > Metazoa > Chordata > Chondrichthyes > Carcharhiniformes > Carcharhinidae > Sphyrna > Sphyrna mokarran. Next base: position 78,243,167 of record JAGIQG010000001.1, on the reverse strand, counting down.
CAAAAGTCACTGAGAACTTGGTTTGTTGATTGTGAATTGATGCAGTAAGGTTAATGTGGGAGAGTGACCATTGAGACAACATTTCGGGAAGCAATAACCTGACTAGACTGTTAAAATATCCAACGGTTGCTTAGTTTAGCTCATGCAACTTGTTTATTCTAAAAGGGGGTTAGCGGGGATTGGAGGATGGAGATGGGGACACAAAGCAAGAACCTATAGGCCAGTTAGCTGAACATTTGTCATGGAAAAATACTAGAAACTTTAATTAAATAATATTAAAACAAGACACTTAGATAAATTCAAGGTAATCAGGCAGAGTCAACATGGTTTGTGAAAGAGAAATCAAATTTAATTTATTTATCTTTGTTCTTTGAAGAAGTAACAAGGAACTGGATAAGTGGGAACTGGTGGATGTACTGTACTTATATTTTCAGAAGGCATTTGATAAGTTGTCTCATCAAAAAGTTACTGTATAAAATTAAAGCTCACAATATAGGGGCTAACATATTGACATGGATTGAAGATTGGTTAACTAACTGGAAACAAGGAATAGGCAAAAATGTGTCATTTTCTGTTAGCTGGATCTGATGAGTGATGTGCCACAGGGATCAATGCTGAAGTCTCAATTCTTTATAATTTATATACATAATTTGGATGAAGGGACTAAAGATATGGTTGCTAAGCTTGCTGGTGACACAAAGATAAATAGGAAAGTATGTTCTAAAGAGGACACAAGGAGACAGAGAAATGTGAAGTGAATCATTTTTGTAGGAAGAATGCAAAGAGATAATTGCCGGAATTCTATCGCCCCGCCTGCCATGGAATTGGGCAGGTGAGAGACGGAAAGTGAAATGTCCATTGACCCTATGGAAAAAGATAAAATTGACCTGTTTGGTAGGTTGAATAAAAAATAAGCAAATATTTAGATTCCTTAATCTCCAAAGTCTAACTACCATTTGTTTTCACTTCATTCCACTTCCTGACTCCTTAGTATTTTGAGTGTGTGTCAAATTTTTTGAAGTAGTTGCTCAGAATTTGCCAGTTCTTTGTCTTTCTAACAGATTCAAAACATAGTCTAACTTACACCTTCTTTTCCTGTCTGCAGTTTAACTCTTGTTTTTTTCCTTTATTAACATACACAGAAATTGCAACGAAAATGTGCAGAGTGAGCATGATGCATTATAATATAAAGATTATAGAATCATAGAATGGTTACAGTACAGAAAAAAGATATTCAAAGGCCACTGTCTTCTTGTTGGCGTTCTGTAGGGGCAATTCATCAAGTGCCACACCCTGCAAATTTTTCTTTTTCAGGAGTGGTCTTTTTGAATGCCTTGATTGAACCTGCTGTTGGCATCAACTTGATTCACAATGGCTGGCAGGCAACTGGGCCAATTTGTCTCCCAAATGAATCCGAGGTGTTATAGCTACATGCACTGTTGTAGCCTGGAGCTATGAATGGTGATAGTTGGGGCTCTAATTTTCTTTCCATCACATGACTGACCAGGAATATCTCCCACCTTTACCATCTGGCGTTGACATATGTTGGAAGAAATTACAGATTCATGCTCAATCTTCTTGGCCTCATTATGAACACAACTTACTTGGCTAGACTCTTTTCTGCACTTCATGCCCTTCCTAAAGTATTGTGCCAAGAACTGGATACAATACTCCTGTCAAGGTTGAGCCATTATTTTATACAGGTTTTCCAAAATTTCCTTCTTTTGTATTCAATACCTCTCTTAACATAACCCGGTTATACTGTATGTTTTATTAATATTCTCTCACCCTGCCATCTTCAATAATTTGTGCACATATTTCGCTCTGCACCTTCTTTACATTTGTATCTTTACTTTACATAGGGTGGGATTTTATGGCCTCCCTCAATCCAAGACCAGAAAGTCCTAACCAAGGTCAATGGACATTTCTTTGTCTGCCCCTCACCCACTTCAATTCCATGGCAGACTGTGTGGTAGAATTCCGGTAATAGTCTCTTTGCATTCGTCCTACAAAAATGAATCACTTCACATTTCTCTGCATAAGTGTTATCCATCACTTGCCTGCCCATTTCACGAAACTATCTATGTCGTCTTGAAATTTAACACTACCTCTCACAGTTCACAATACTTCCACATTTTGTGTGGTGCACAAAGTTCAAAATTGAGCTCTGTGCACCAAAATCTCAATCATGAATATCAGAAAAAGCGGGAGTTCTAACACTGATCCCTGGTCAACCCCAATCATCTTCTTCGTGCTATAAACCTGTAAGTTTTGACTGTGAAGAAAATCTGGATCAGAATTTCAGCCAATAAGGATGCCTATGGATAAAATCCAATATCTTTGAAAGCAGCATGGTATGTGCTGAATCCTGTTGTTCCTCATCCAGAATTGCACTGTGTCTACAGCTACTGTAGTTTCTGATGTTATGGTTTGAACCATAGAACCATAGAAAATTACAGCTCAGAAACAGGACTTTTGGCCCTTCTTGACTATGCTGAACCATTTTTTCCCTTTATGTGAATTGAAGGTAGTTGCTCTGGTATTAATGTTTACCACCATCACACTCCTCACCCCCTCATCCCCTCACCCGACCCCCTATGAACCCCACCCTCTCCACCTAATCCCCTCTCTCCAAACTGTAGTTCACTTTGTTTGACTGTTCCTTTAAATCCTGCTGTCTATTCTCTAAGCTGTGACACATATATTTATTTTGTTTCCAAGTCTTGAAAGGAACGAGCAGGAAGTGGTATAAATCCACTTACCATGAGTTTTCCTGTTAATGTGGAAATTTCTGATTTTAGTCCTGTGGGAGTTCTTCCCCCTGACAACACTGCACACTGTCCAAATGATGTTGATTAACAGAAATTGTCAAAAATGTAAATAATGAGAACAAAAGCTAATGCCAATTAAATCTGACTGAGGGAGACTTACTTGCTGATCTACCAATACACAGATCCAAAAAACATTGAAAACAAATTGTCCAAATAGTGTGCTGCTCCTAGTTAGGACACAGTGTCCTAAACTGAAACAAATCTCAAGTTGATCATTAATAATTAACAATTGCAATTTTTGGTAAAGTAAATCATGTTTTTTTGTTATTCCCTTACAGATAAATTGCAGGAAATTAAAACAATTTCTTCAGTTACTTACCGTTGGCCTCAATAAGAAAAGATTAACTTGTCATACTTTTCTAACAATGGTTGCGTTGTCATGTTTTCTGGCACTATTACCACTGTAGCTCATCCTGGAGGAACATGGATCCAAGAGCTAATTTTGCGTTGTGCACAGATCAGTATGTCTTTATTGAGGAAGTGCAGAGGATAATCAGTATGAACCCAAAACCTCATCATTGAATGTCACACACCGAATTTCAGAAATCTCACAGTGACTATGTATCTATGCTTTCTGCTAATTTGGTATTGAGGGTGGGGGTGATTTTAGGTCCTTGGTGATCATGTCAGCAGACACAACACATTAGTGTTGGCCTATGGAAGTTTGTGCACCCTCTACACTAACGGGATGTGGAATTTGAAGATGCAAATGTCCATTTTTACTGTTTGCATATGGTGTTGAACCAAACTTCAAATACTTACAGCTTATCAATAGTTTTGTTTGATTTATAAATTTCTCTTCTCGCTCTGCTAAAAGCTTGGACTTATTCTGGATGATTGTTCCTTAATATTTTGCACAAATTATTTTATTTTCCATCTTTGATCCTAACACAGAGCCTGCTGAAATGTTTCTCAACTGTTGGGACACTATAGCCAGTATTTTACAAACTTAGACTTAGACTTAGAATTCCTACAGCACAGAAAGAAGCCATTAAGCCCATGGAGTCTGCACCAACCACAATCCGACCCAGGCCATACCCCCATATCCCTATATATTTACCCACTAATCCCTCTAGTCTATGCATCTCAGGATACTAAGGGCAATTTTAGCATTGCCAGTCAACCTAATCTGCACATCTTTGGACTTGAACATTTTTCAAGGCTGAGATCAAGAGAGGAATTAAGGGTTATGGAGATAAGGAAGGAAAGGGAACTTAGTGAGTGTTAGATCAGACTTGGTCTTGTTAAATGGTGAAGGAGGCTTGAAGAGCTGAATAGCCTCTTCCAGTTTCTATTTCTTATGGTTTCATTTCAAAGGGGAACATATACAAATTGGAAGATTGTAAATATGAGGAGAAACAGAATAGCAATAGAGCAATTGATCAATTCTGGGATAGGGGACCTTCCCAAACCTTTTTCACCTCCTAAGTATACGGAAACATTCTTGAACATCCTGAGAAACATTCTTATTATGTTGAAAATTTTAACCACGAAACAATGGTCATGTTTGTGCAGTAGGTACAAACCCACAAAAATTAATTTATGCCAGTCTTTTATATTTCTTGTGTATTCATTATCATATGGCTGCATGGGCTTGTAGAGCCAAAGGGCCTGTTTCCTGTGTTGTGTTGTTCTTTATAATCGTATGTTGCTGCCCCTTTGGTTCAAATGGGATGGAATGTTAGACTCTCATGCCTGTAAACACATACATTCATCTCTCACACAAATTGGCGTACACATACATTCACACGGTGCACACACACATAGATGGTATATACACGCACACATGGTGCATGCGCTCACACTTGCTGTATGTGCGCACACATGGCACACACACACTTTTGGCATATACACATGCAGATATACTTGGTGCATGCACACATGATGCATGCAAACACACACACACTTGGCAAATGCACACGCACACACACTTGGCAAATGCACACATGTACTTGGCGCGCGCGCACACACACACACACACACTTGGTGCATATATGCACATACTTGGCATATTCATTCAGTGAATACATAACATTCTCTCTCTCTTGTTCAGTGAACACATGATGTTCTCTCCCTCTGTTGTTTGGTGAAAACATGGCACGCTCTCTCTCTCTAGTTCAATGAACACGAGCCTTTCTCTATCTCTCTTATTCAGTGAACATGCAGCACTCTCTTTAGTTCAGTGAACACGTAGCACTCTCTTGATCTACTTCAGTGAACACATTGTGCACATGCTGTCTAGTACAGTGAACAGACGGCGCTATCTCTTTCTCTTTCTCTCGTTTAGTGAATACACAATGCTCTCTCCCTCTCTCCAGTTCAGTGAACACGCAGCACTCACTCGTTCTGCAGTTCAGAGAACACATGGTGCTCTCTCCCTCTCTCCAGTTCAGTGAACATGCAGCACTCATTCTCTAGTTCAGAGAACATGTGGTGCTCTCTCTCTCTAGTTCAGTAAAGATGTGGAGATGCCGGCGTTGGACTGGAGTAAACACAGTAAGAAGTCTCATGACAATCAGGCTAAAGTCCAACAGATTTATTTGGCAGCACAAGTTTTCGGACTCTCGCTCTTTCATCAGATGTTCACAAACTGGGCAATATCAATTTACAAACTTGCTTGGGCAACGCTCATAAAATCCCATCTGAGGCTAACGGAGAATTCTGTGTTGCAAAATGAGTCTGCCTGGATTCTAGGAGAGTTGTGGTGGAAAAATCCAGCCTATAAGTGAGTCTGTCATCACCAAACATGCAGCAGTGGACTCTCCAGCAGACATGACTATAAAGCAGTCAAGAATCTAGGCTGAATTTTCTCTCTCCATGGACCAAGGTCACTGAGATAGATGTTTTATGTCCAGGATGAGACTGGTTAACTCAGTACATTGAAGCCAGCAGTTTGCAGCAACACCCCACTCTTGTCTACTATGTCATCAGGAAAATGGGTTCAAAGAACAAATAACAAAGAAAATTACAGCACAGGAACAGGCCCTCCAGTTCTTCAAGCCTGTACCAACAATGCTGCCTGACTTAACTAAAACCCTTCCTACTTCCGGGGACCATATTCCTCTATTCCCAGCTTATTCATGTATTTGTCAAGACATCCCTTAAAACTCACTATCGTATAGGCTTCCACTATCTCTCCCGGCAACAAATTCCAGACACCCAACACCCTCTGTTAAAAAACTTGCCTTATACATCTCCTTTAAATATTGCCCCTCACACCTTAAACCTATGCCCTCTAGGAATTGACTCTGCTATCCTGGGAAAAAGCTTCTGACTATCCACTCTGTCCATGCTTCTCAAAGTCTTGTAGACTTCTATCAGGTTGCTATCATTCCAGCTCTGTCATTCCAGTGAGAACAAAGCAAGTTTCTCCAACCTCTCCTCATAGCTAATACCCTCCATACCAGGCAACATCCTGGTAAATCTTTTCTGTACCCTCCCCAAAGCCTCCACATCCTTCTGGTAATGTGGCAACCAGAATTGAACACTATATTCCAAGTGTGGCCAAAGGTTCTATAAAGCTGCAACATGACTTACCAATTTTTAAACTCAATACTCCGGCCGATGAAGGCAAGCATGCTGTATGTCTTCTCGACTACCTTCTCGACTACCTTCTCTACCTGCATTGTCACTTTCAGTGACCTGTGTACCTGTACACCCAGATCCCTTTGCCTATCAACACTCTTAAGAGTCCTGCCATTTACTATATATTTCCTATGTGAATTAGATCTTCCAAAATGCATGACTTACATTTATCTGAATTAAACTCCATCTGCCACCTCTCCGCCTAAGTCTCCAACTGATTTATATCCTGTGGTATCTTCTAATGGTCCTCGTTGCAATCCTCAAATCCACCAACCTTTGCATCATCCACAAACTTACTAATCAATCTGGTTACATTTTCATCCAAATCATTTATATATATTACAAACGACAAAGGTCCCAGCACTGATCTCTGAGGAACACCACAGTCCTCCATTCAGAAACGCATCCTTCCACTGCTATCCTCTCTTCTTTGACTGAGCCAGTTTTGTATCCACCCTGCCAGCTCACCTTCTGCACCAGTCTGCCATGAGGAACTTTGTCAAAGGCCTTACTGAAGTCCATATAGGCAACATCTGCTGCCCTACTATCATCAATCATCCTCAATTTTCCTCAAAAAACTTGATCAAGTTCGTGAGACATGACCTCCCCTTCGCAAAACCATGTTTCCTCTCACTAATATGTCCACTTATTTTTAAGTGGGAATAAATCCTGTCTTGAAGAATCCTCTCCAATAATTTCCCTACCACTGTTGTAAGGTTCACTTGCCTGTAATTGCCTGAATTATTCTTACTACCCTTCCTAACAAAGGAACAACATTGGCTGTTCTCCAGTCTCCTGGGACCTCTCCTGAAGCCAATGAGGATACAAAGATTCCTCTCAAGGCCCTAGCAATTTCTTTCCTTGTCTCTCAGTACTCTGGGGACTTATCTATCTTAATGTTACTCAAGAACCCCAATAACTCCTCCTTTTTGATCTCAACATGACTCAAACTATTTACACATCCTCTCCCAAACTCATCATCCACCAAGTCCTTCTCCCTATAAATGAATATTCATGCAAAGTACTCATTTAATACCTCACCCATTTCCTTTGGTTCCATGCATAGATTCCCTCCTTTGTCCTTTTAATGGGTCAATCTTTCCCCTGGCTATCCTCTTGATCTTTATATATGTATAAAAAGCCTTGGGATTCTCTTCCATTCTACGGGCCAATGCTTTTTCATTACCCCTTTTAGTCCTTCTTACTCCTTGCTTAAGTTTCTTTCTACTTTTCTTGAAACGTTCATTATGTCATTTTTAATGCTGGTCATTTTTAATGTTCGCTTCTTCATTGTACAGCATCAGAAAGAGTTCCAGCAGCTTTTATTCAGAAGGATGTTAACCTGCTCTTTGGGATGGCAAAGATCAGTGCTGCAGTCAGCAAGGCTATTGATTTGACTCTGTAATGGAGTCATTGTCCATTAAAAAGAAACAAATACCTCTGAGTGCCCATTTCATTTCTCCTGATAGAGTAACCCCATAGCCAATTAATTAAGAGTCACAAGCCAAGCCGGAGCTCATTTCTAGCTCAGTTGACAAGCATGTCAGCATCTGCTGCCTGATTTCATCAGACTTTAACAAAGACACAAACTTGGTTTGGAAAATATGCAAGATTAGGAAAAAAAGACAAAAATGTAATAAATCTGTGCACCCAAGTACTTTTAAAAACAGATCTCAGTTTGGCATTTTATAAGGAGTGGCAGTAGATTATTCATCTGCTCCCCCACATCCACCTCCCTCTCAGCTTTGTTCCCATGAAGGAAAATGGGCTAGAAGCTAATGCAACCGGCACAAGCCCACACTATAGCCAAACTACACTGTGAGCAGACTAAATTTTGTTGGGCATGAGACATTCATCCTTCCCCCAACCCTCAATGGGAACAAAACTCAGATTAACGGGCACTCCGTCTGTCACAACAGTGTCAGAGCTAATTGGTGAATGCTGCTGGGGCTGCAGGAGAGAGGCAAAGAAGATCATGGCTGTCTCACAAAGATAAGTCCTGGAGCCGTAGGATGGGGACGGATCTCAGAGCCCAGGAAGAGTGTAGGAGTATGTAGGGGCCTGGGTTTTGAAGGTCAGATGACACAGAAGAGGGTGACAATTTAAGGGTGGGGATTACTCTCAATGAATGCAAAGCCCTCACAGGATGAAGTATCCCCCACTTCCTTCTTGCCTTATCTTATCTAGGTCTTACAAAATAGTCTATCACTTCACATCTCACCCCTACATTATTGACCTTTAATTATTTATTTACAAGAGGCATTTTGGCACCCACTTGTTGTATATTGAGCAATTGACACCAAAACGTACAGCAGGTTAAAAATAACAGAACTTTACTTACAGGGTGGTGTTGACTACATGATTGCTTTTTCACTCAGCCTCCCCTACAAGCGACCTATCACTTCCAATGAATTCATGAATATATTAATACGCATTGCTTAGTGCAGCTAATGGCATTCAATATTAATACTGAGTACTTCCTCCCCCTTTATATTGAATATCCATAATAAATTTAAACAAGTGCAACATGAACAATAATCAATAACTAATAATCTATAAAGTCACAAGGTCTTGAGGTCTTCGCTCTCAGAACAGTTGACAATGAACCTCTGCTGTCTTCATCTTTGCCCTATTTGTAACTTCTACCATTTTTGTCTTTGCCTAAACATCATATCTGGTTGATTTGATGAGCTTCAACATTGTAATTAGAGGTTGACTCTGTTTGGTTTTTAGGTGAGGTGTTATTTCCTCAACTGTGTCTCTCGGTTGAGCATGTTCAGCATGTTCCATTTTTAAAGGATCGGTTCTTCCCGCCAACAGCTGGTCCGCAAACCTTCTCCAGATGACATGATCTCTGGTTCGGACGACATGCGAAACAAGACCAGTCTGTGCAAGGATTGTGGCGAGAATCCATTTCTTTCATGTGGAGCAATTTCTGGCCATTACGCCTTGTCCTTAGTGAAAGACAGAATGATTTGCTTTCATACCATTCTAACTGTCCTTGTTGTTGTAATTATTTTGTTTCTAGAAGTTTCAGCAAGTCAACTGCCAAATGTTAAGATGTTTGATCAGAGAACCATGTTCCCTGGTTGCTTTCAATATATGTTTTATGGTTTTGATAAAATGTTCTGCTAATCCATTTGTAGTAGGATAATGCAGTGCAGACCTTAATATTGAATATCTTTCTCTTTCAATAAACTTTTGAATTTTTGGAAGACAAATTGATTTGATTTGATTTATTATTTTCACATGTATTAACATACAATGAAAAATATTGTTTCTCGCACACTATATAGAAAAAGCATACCGTTCATAGAGAAGGAAGCGAGCAAGTGCAGAATCTAGTGTTACAGTCATAGCGAGGGTATAGAGAAAGATCAACTTGATCAAATTGTAGTCCATTGTTGCTTATCAATTGTTCAGGGAATCTAAATCTACTTCTCTTAGCCTCTCAATAGTCTTTCCTGATGAACTAGATCTCAATGTAGCAACTTCTGACCACATTGAATGATCATCAACCATTACCAAGAATATATGTGCTTCAAAAGGTCCTGCAAAATCTACATGTACTCATTGGCAACCTTTTTCTGGCCATTTGCATGGATGCAGTGGTGCTAAATGTGGCAGATTTCTTTGCACATGATTAACACATTCCTGGCTATTTCCTTCATACATACAAACCAGCAATGGCCCTTGTGTAACTTGTCTAAAACTTGTTTTCACAATGGCAGTGGAATGACCATTCTGAGCCCCCAAAGGAGACATCCTGACTGTACTGACAGCAAGAAGTCTAACAACACCAAGTTTAAGTCCAACCGATTTATTTGATAATAAACTCACAAGCTTTCAGGGTTTCTCCCTTCGTCAGGTGAATGGGAGCTGCAGTCTTCTGGAGGAATATGGTTTCAAGTCAGATATTAGTTCTGAGGTCTTCCTCATGACATCATGTCCATCATTTCTGAGAATATTGGATCACTCTAAGTGTATCTCCCCACTAGGTGCTGGTGTACTGTCTACTTGTTCGAAGTAGAAGATACTTGACTGGTTTGACAAATTATGAACTGATGAACTAATTAGTAATGGTAACCTTGACAGTCCATCTGCATTATAATGTAGACTTGATTGTTGATATTGATGATATAAGTATGCACAGATAATGGCAATGCCCATCTCTGCCTTTTATTTGCTGCCAGTGATGGAATTCCCATGTGTGGTTCAAAAATGGTGATTAAAAAATGATTGTTTGGCAACATTGTGAACTTTCCTCCATATAGGAATTTATGGAATAGCTTCACTCAAAAAATAATCCCTAATATTTCCCTTTCAATATACGCTGAATTATTTTCAGCCTTGTTCAATGATCAAGACACAAAAGCAATGGCTCTTTCTTCATCTGATGATATGATAAGGGATACCACCACTCCAATGTGGTGACTTGGACACTGTCACCACACATGTGGTGACAGTGACTTGGACAAGTTGCAGAGCTGGGCCGAGAGGTGGCAAATGGAGTTTAATGTGGAAAAGTGTGAGGTAATGCACTTTGGCAGGAACAATAAATGTGTAGAGTATAGGGCTAATGGTAGGGCTCTTAATAGTGTGAGGAACAGAAGGATCTGGTGTATTGTCAATAGATCCTGAAAGTAGGCAGTCAAGTGGATAAAGTTGTTAAGAAGGCTATGGAGTCTTAGCTTTATTGGTAGGGGATGAATTGGAGCCGCATCATGTTGCACTGTACAAAACTCTAGTGCGGCGCACTTGGAGTATTGTGTGCAGTTCTGGTCCCACATATAAGAAAGATGTGGAGGCATTGGAGAGGGTACAGAGGAGGTTTACAGGATGTTGCCTGTATGGAGGGCAGGTCTATGAGAGAGTGAGGATTGAGGTTGTTTCGTTAGAAAGGAGGCGGCTAAGGGGACTTATGAACATATAAGATATTAGAGGTTTGATAGGGTGGACAGTGATAGCCTTTTTCCTAGATGGAAAAGCTAGCCGAGGGGACACACTTTAAATTAAGGGGTATGAGTTATAGGACGGATATCAGAGGTAGGTTCTTTACTCAAAGAGTGATTAGGGAGTGGAATGCCCTGCCTGCAGCTGTTGTGATGCGCCAAGTTTGGTGGTTTAAGGGTTAGTTGATAAGTATATGGATGAGAAGGGAATGGTTTAGTTAGGAGGGGCATTGCTTTTTATTTTGGTCGGCACAACATCGAAGGCCGAAGGGCCTGTTCTGTGCTGTATTGTTCTATGTTCTATGTTCTAATATCATAACTGAATGCATCATGTGCTAACACTTTGTGTAGAGTAGGATCAAAACTTGTAAGGACTTCAGATTTGAGCAATACTTCTTTGATTCGCATAAAGCGTTGACCTGATCACTTCCACTTCTTGTTCTGACACAAGAGGTTATGCAATGGTTTTAAAATGGCTGCCAAATTTGAAAACAAATCATCCATGGTAATTCAGCAATCCTAGGAAGGATCGCAACTGGCCAATATTCTGAGACGCAGGCACCTCTCTTATAGCCTTGACCTTCAAAGGAAATTTGTGAAATCAATCATATGTCCCAAATACTCAATGCAAGATTATAAAATCTCACATTTGTCCTTCTGGATTCTTGCTCCACAATCTTCCAAACTCTGAAGCGTGCCATTGCAATTCTGAAGATGTTCCTCTTCGTCTCTTCCAGTGACTAAGATAGTTATCCAAGTAACACTGGACTATGTTTAGTCCACTCAGGATCTGATCCATCGCTTTTTGAAACAATGTAGGAGCGAACGTGATGCCTAATGGCAATCTTCAGTACCAGAACAAGCTTTGATGTGTCTTGATTGTCAGAAGTTCCTGTGACTTCTTTTGTCCACAATCTGTAACTAAGTCTGGCTAAACTTGATATTGCTAAAATGTTTGTCTCATGCCAAACCCACAAACAAGCCAATGATGTGGGGTAAATGGTACTGTTCCACACATAATATTGGATTTAGGGTGACTTTGAAGTCTCCACAAATCCTTACTGATCTTCCTTCTGGATGACTGGCACTATTGTTATGGTCCATTCACCAATGCTGGCAGGCTTCTGTCTTCACAAGTCATTCCAAGTCAGTATTCACTTCAGCCTGATAGCATAGGCACCCTTGCCTTCAAGCATTTTCCTGGAATCTTTCTTTAATCTTTCATTTAACTATGATATCTTTCATATTCCTCAGTTCTCTTTCGAACAGAACTGTATTTCTTTAAAATTTTTGTGAGGCCTGTGAATTTACATCCAACACTAATTGCTCTTGCAGCATGTCATTGAGATCTAATCCAAATTGACAAAGCTGTACTATTTATATTAATCTTATCATTTAGGTTGCAATTGCTTCTCCTGGGGCTCTCCCAATTGAGTTGAATTTGATCCATTGCCAAATTATCAAGGCCTTAGGATGAGAACTAGGGCCACTAGCTCAGCTAAGCTTTAGTGAGAGGAGTATCCTGGAATTTTAAATTTCTGATCAAATTATATGGCTGGGTCCCACATGCAATAAGCAATATAACCAATTTCTTATCTTTCCCTTCCATTTTACTAGCCTGGAAATTGCAAATGCTCCCCAGTACTGCCTGTATCTCCCATCTTTCTGCTAGTATTGCCTCCTATGCCTAGCCTTGGCACAAATTGTGATACAGGCACCCGCTATCTTGCTGCTACTCTGTTAGAAGTAGCATTGTTTATGATCTCAAATTCATTGATGAAATGAAGCTGGCCAGGTGCATGCCACTTTCTAATTATCCACTGCTGGGCAATTCATTTGGAGGGGGATCGTAATTCCAGAGAGTTGACAGCATGGTGGCACAATGGTTAGCCCTGCTGCCTCAAGTTCCAGGGACCCAGGTTCAATTCCAGCCTTGGGTGACTGTGGAGTTTGCACATTCTCCCCATATCTGTTCAGGTTTTCTTCAAGTAATCTTGTTTCCTTCCAAACTTCAAAGCTGTACAGGTTAGATGGACTGGCCATGCTAAATTGCCCCTCAATGTCTTAAGATGTATAGGATTGATCAATTAGTCATGGTAACTATGTGGGTTTACAGGAATAGAGCAGAGGAGAGAGTAGAGTAAGGTACTCTGTCAGAGAATCAGTCCAGACTCCCCTGCTGTATGGATTCTAAGCATTTATGAAATGACAATTAATGTAAATATGGTTCATGACATAGATCTGTGGGAAATGAAATTCAGACTAATTTCCGCTAGTGGGAAACAGGCTTTTTCCGTCTCACCAAAATTAGTGCCCACTGCCACTCTGATCCTGCTATTGGCAGGAGAAGAAAATACTACCCAGTGAATATGATAACTCTCCATTCCTCTTTGAAATTTAACAATGAAGCTTTTTGCATCCTGTGGAAGATGCAGACACATGCAGAATAGTGCACGGGTTATATATTTACCATTATAGCAGCAAGCCATAAGAAATAAATGATTATATTATTTTCTATTATTACTGATACTGGAAATCCGTAAGCCAAGCAGTAATGCTAAATATGGGTTACAGCAAGAGGAAATTTAGCCTATACTTCCAGTATTAGTGTTTTTCCATGTTGCTGCAACAGGAAAACCAGCCTGCATTAAACAGGATGGAATTACACGATAAAAGGAGACAAGGCAGTTAAAGAGATCTCTGCTCCATTTTTACAACAGCTATAAAAGGAAGCAAATCATATCTTAGCTCTAGTTTGAATCTTCAAATTCTTCAACCTTCCATTTCTTTCTTGCTACCTTTGCCTTACTTTGCTCATCAATTTAGTGTCAATGATCTCCACTTTACTTTCAAATGTCATGCCTTGGTGATTATGACGGTGGAATCAAAGTGCAATTTAACCTGTGTGGAACAAAGTAACAATTTAGCAGTCACAATATTGATCTTAATATCATTGATTAAGAATTGTCTTCAGCATCAGAGCTCTGACTCAGCACAGAGAAATAAGATTCCTAAAAGAAATAATCTTCCAAATAAAGAAAGACTCCTGCTTTAGAAAATAAATACAATGTCACACAGTTGTACACTCTCTAATGAAGAGGTCTTCAGTTCTGTAGACTTGACTCTATCCATAACATATTAGTTGATACTATCATGTTTCTTTTCTTTTAATAGGCATATTGAAATCTGATGAATATTTGGTAAATATAGTTGAAAACAAATATCAATCAACACTCTAAATATATCTGGATAAAATAAGTCTACAAATAAGCTCATGACTTCAGTTGAATTTAATTCTTCCTATTTTTTCAGAATAGAGTATTGACTTTGCAATATCCTGATTGTGTATCATTTTGTGTCTCTCTTTTTATGTTATCCTGTACTGAACTCTAGGGAGGACATGATAATACAATTACATTTCCTGTCATTGTACTGTGTAAATGTCATTGGGTGTTTGAGCTCCAGTTGTTGCTCGTTGTACTCACACTAAGTGTTGAAGGTGCGATATGGTTGTCATAGAAATGTGTCTGGCAGGAAATCATGCAATAGACTACTTTTAATTATATGTTGTTGGTGTCCATACTGGCCACATGCTGTTCATGTCCCTTAAAACTGCTGGCAATAAAATGCCTGATGGAGAAAATATACATTTCACTCAACTTCAGTAAAACCTTTCACTCACTGAACTCACAAATCTCAAGAGCTTTTGTGTGATAAATCAAACTGATACCTAAAATGTATGCATAATTTAAAGTTCCACTGTAATCTATCCTCTTGTTTTCCATGTGAATATTCCTTTGCTGATGTTTTTATTACATCATGCATTGAATAAGAGGTTATAATTCACATACTTGCCCAAACATGCAGCATTGAAATCCTGAGAACCCCAGAATTCATTGAACCATAGTATTCCTAAAATGCAAAAAGAGGCCATTTAGGCTCATTGATTCTGCACCAAATCTCTAAAAGACTGTCTCACCCTGGCCTAACATCCCCCCCCTACTCCCCCCCAACCTCGTTCCTATAACCCCACAGATTTACCTAATCCACCTAACCTCCACATACTCGGACACTAAGAGACAATTTTACATGGTGAATCCACCTAATTTGCTCTTCTTTGAACTTTGGTGGTGGGGAAACTGGAGCATTTGGAGGAAACTCATGCAGACTGAAAGAGAATATGTATACCCCAGACGGTCACCCAAAGTCATAATTGAACCTGGATCCCTGGCGCCGTGACACAGCAATGTTAACCGCTGTGCCATTGTGTCACCCATAACCATCAGTGCTTTTTTTTGGGCTGGAGGTGGGGTTTCTCACTGCATTTCCCATAAGTTCGACTTCTTTGTGAGTGCTCAGGAATTAAAACATTTGTCATATAAAAGTGCAAACTGATCATGGTGCAGCGAAGGCAACAGAGCATCTGGGACGTTGGAGAACAATAGGACATATGGATATCCTGAGAAGATAGGTGAAGCTGAGGGGGAGAACTCAACATCAAAACAGGTACATGAAGAGAAATAGATATATCTTTTCAGTCTCGCCCGCTGCAGGAATCATCACAGTGCGAGGGAAACTTTGACAGACCATTTAAAGATCTATTAATCTCGGGCAGGAATTTCTGGTCTTGGGGTGGAGAGGACTGGAAAATCCTGTCCAAAAAGAGGGAAAGAAAGACAGGATTAAGAGGGAAAGAAAGAATCAGAGAAGTAACAAAAACATTGTTAAAATCTCCTAAAACAATTCGCAACCTGAAGAAATGAGACTTACAATGGCTCATTTTCTGACAAGTAAAGTTGATTGGCAGTGTTTAACAACTGACACATGTAATGAGAGGATAATGAATAAACTTAATTTTCTATGGCCATTGAATAATGAGCATGCAAATGTGGCAATTCATGAAAATCACAGAAAGCTTAAGGATAGATTGTTATTTCCATCAACATAAGAACATAAGAACTAGGAGCATGAGTAGGCCATCTGGCCCCTTGAACCTGCTCTGTCATTCAATAAGATCATAGCTGATCTTTTTGTGGACTCAGCTCTACTTATCCGCCTCACCATAACCCTTAATTCCTTTACTCTTCAACAATTTATCTATCCTTGCCTTAAAAACATTCAATGAGGTAGCCTCAGCTGCTTCACTGGGCAGAGAATCTCACAGATTCACAATCCTTTGTGTGAAGAAGTTCCTCCTCAACTCAGTCCTAAATCAGCTTCCCCTTATTTTGGAGCTATGCCTCCTAGTTTTAGTTTCAGAACTAGAAGATAAAGATCAAGTGTGCAAGTTGTCCAGCAACTTGTGACCATTTGAAAATCACTGGATATATCTTCATACTGCAATTTGCTGGCCAACTCTTATGTTAATAACAACATGTGCTGCTTGTTTGCTTTTTTTTTAAAGTAAAAGTCTGGCTCATAGCTTTTAAGTGAATGTGCGCAATTTATTGCATAGTTAAAATGATTTCATTACTATTCAATTGAAAACTAGTTTTCCGAGAAATAGATTGAAAATGCTCTTTTATTCTGTATAACTTTATTAACCCTTTAATTTCTCCACGCTTTTATTCCTATGGGTGCTATGTGAATGTTTCAATGAGTTAGGCATTATGCTATGTGATGTCAGTAGGGATAATGCAGGAATGTAGATATTTTCTTCAGATTATTGTAGCTCACCAGGTTAAATTTATTTTGTAAAAAATTAAGTAAAATATAAAACTCAGAGAAATATTGATGACAAAATGCTCATAAGTGATTATCTAATGACATGATTACTAATAGCCTGCATGCATCACATTAAATCTAAAAAATGTCAAACTAACCTTTTAAGTTAGAAAAATGCACCATCATACATTTTTTATAGCCAAATATTTTGACATTTGGGCTTTCCTACAACACTAAAATAATAAATGTTTTGTGATTTGTGGTTTCAGATAAAATAATTGCGGTTTTAAATATCTTTTTATCAAAACACACTAAGTGACAACTTCCTGTCTTCAGTCGTGGTTTTGTTTTCAAGCCCAATAGGATAGTGCTTTTTGAGAGATTCTGTCCCAAAACACCATTAATAAAACATTTTTAGATATCAATGCAGTATCAAAGGCTGCTAAAACAGAAGGAATATTAATGAGTAAATTTCCAACAAATGAGATGTGCAATGTTAGCTGTAAAAAACACAAAATTTTTTCCTACAAGTGGAAGTTAGTTCCTTCCTGATAAAAATGTAAGTGCAAAATTTTAATAATTGATATCAAAAATCACACATGAAGTTTTTTCTAAATTGCAACACTGCTGAAGTATGTTTGCACCATTACTTGTGACTTTAAATTCAAACAGCTTTAAGTAAAATAATTCTCCCCTCATTAAGGGTGTAGTTTATAGCTATGTACCACAATGGAAAAAATATTGATGCCTTCGTGAAAATGTTTTGCAAATTTTTGTAATGTTAAATTAAGCGATTCCAGTGTAGGATCTTTGCAAAACAGAGTTACATATCCAGAATTCACACACAGAGATAAAACACTTAATGAACTGCTGCTATCTATATGGTGAAGCTATACTCACAGTGCTATTGGCAAGGAAGTCCCAGGATTTTGATGTAGCAATAGTGAGGAAATGGTGCTATAGTTCCAATTCAGGATGGTGTGTGGTTTGAAGAGGAACTTGCATTTGGTGGTATTCCCATTTATCTACTGTCCTTGACCTTCTGAATGGTGGAGGTCATAGATTTGGAAGATGTGGTTGAAGGAGTTGATAAGTTGCTGCATTGCATTTTGTAGGTGGTCACACTGCTGTCATTATGTGTCAGTGGTGAAGAGAGTGCAAGTCCAAAGTGTTAAAAGAGTTATAACAAACTTGGATCATGTCAAGCTTTGAGTTTTTTTTGGGATGCACTCATCCAGGCAAGTGATCATCCTTCTGACTGTGCATTGTAGATGATAGATAGACTTTGGGGAATCAAGAGATGTCTTATTTGCTATAGAATTACTACCTCTTACCTGCTCTTGTAGCCACAGTATTTGTATGATTGGTCCAGTTCATTATCTGATCAATAACAACCCCCAGGTTGTCGGTATTGGGGAATCCAATGATGGTAATCCCACTGAATGTTAAGGGAAGATGGTTAGATTCTTTCTTGTTGGAGATGGTCATTGTCTGGCACTTGTGTTATTTGAATATTGCTTGCCATTTATCAGCTTAAATCTGAATATCATCCAGGTCTTGCAGTAAATGGATACAGACCGATTCAGTACCTGAGGAGTTCCCAATTGGGCCGAACATTGTGCAACCAGCAAACATCTCCACTTCCAAAATTATGAGGTATTACCCTGAGGAACTCCTGCAGTGATGCCCTGGCACCAAGCCACACACCATCATTGATAAAGTTGGTGGCTTGGACACTAGCCGTGAGCCAATTGAGCCACAAAGTGACAAATTAAGGGACACTTCCTGCCTCTGTGGGTATTTTGTGGGAGTTGTAAGGGACTGCAACTGCAGAAACCCAGCAGACTCCGAGTAGGTTCTGGGGTGGGAGATTCTCATATATGGGCACTTGATGGCCCAAGTAGACCCTAATCTTCCCAATGGCAATGATCCCTCTTGTGTCAATGACATCATCACTGTTTACATTTCCTCTCCTTCACAATCACCCGACCTATATGCCAGGTGCCGGTCCACTGCCTGGCCCTGATGCACCCTAACCTTCCTAACCTCTCTTTGAGTGTGCTTGGTCATTCAGGTACCTTCTCACTGGAGCTGCAGTCTCAGAATGCCCACCCTTAGCAGTGTCACTGCTGATGCTGCTGAGCTGTCAGCTTACTGATTGGGCCAGCAGTTGTTGGGATTGTGTTGCTGTTGTTGATTGGCGGTTGGCTGTGGTGGAAGTCTGCAACTTGGCCACTGCTGAATATAAGACATCCTTGGTCCTGCTCCAGGTTAAAATGGGATTATTTCCTGCTTTTCAGCTCTGATTGTGTGACTTCACTATTACCCGCAATATGGTTGACTTGTGATTAACAAAACTTTCCATCCTGTGGGTTCAATGAACAGAAAGTTGTGCAAGGTGTGAATGGGACAGACTTGTCTCTGTGTTCAAATTCTCACTATTGACTTTGATTGTGTAATGCCTTACATTGGGACTGTTAAATAGTGATATGACCCTTGTCTCCCAAATAGGAAGGGGAGAAAATTAGCTGCCCTTTTATCTTTTGACTCAGTGGTAGCACACTTGTCTATGAGTCAATATGATGTATTTAGAATGCACTTTAGGACTTGTTCCACTATCTATACTAACGCTGTTATGCAATACTGGCCAAGATTCCTAACCAAAGTCATCAGATCTTTGGCTGGTACATCAGATTTTATGTCCCATCCGTGTTAATTCCCTGCCTGATGGGACCAGAAAGTTCCAGTCATTGAGAAACTGCTGTCTTTTTTGGATCAAACATTACATCTAAGCCCTATCTGCCCTCTTAGGTGGGTGAGAGATCCTACGATGATATTTGATGAAGAATTCAAAATATCTCTCTCAAACAATACCATCAAACCAGACTACTACTGATCAGTCTTAGTGGACTGTCAAATTTCCCTGAATTTGAACAATGGCAGATTCTGTGCAGTCTATGTCTGAACCTCTGCTCCCCGGCCTGGAACAGCAGCTGCTTCATCTGGTTAGGCCTCAGTCAGCACATGGTGCATTCCTCCCCCACCCCGAAACACCAACACTGAGGCAAGTCCTTGATTACACTCCGCGATATGATAATGCCACTGTAAAGTACCCTGCAGGAGAAAAGTATGCAGGACTCCTTGATGAGGCTTCCCATGCTGAGTTACAATGGTGCCCTGGAGGGAAATGGTGAGTGGGACTCCTTGATGGGGCTTCCCACACTGAGCTAAGAGATGCCCTGCAGGGGAAGGGTGAGCGAGACTCCTTCATGGAGTTTCACTCAGAGAGCTGTGAGAAATAGAAACCTCTCACCCCCTCCCCTTGACCGCAGATATCATTGGCCACCAGGTATCCCCACACTCCACTTGCAGCATTTACCTCCTTATGCCAATCCAAAGTGGCCATGTCAGGTTGCAACTTTTATATACCTATTCTGATTCGCCTCAAAGTGTGTGACATCACAGCAAAAAGATGGGAGACGCAAATGTGGGCTGAGGTTGCCATGTCAATCCCAATAATGGCATGCTAAATATGTAAGATCATGCAAATCAGTGGCCCGCCCATTTTCTGCATGTTTCCCGGCAGCGCCATTTTTCTCTGGTTGGGAGATGCGCGCAGGTCATAAAACTTCACAAGAAACCTGCGAAATGGCCAACATGCACATTTCCTGGCCTGACTCACCAGTAAAGTTGCAGGTCGCAGTGGAAGAATCAGGCCTGATTGCAGTTTTAATGTAAGCCTACTGTGTGACTAATAAATAATAAAGTAAAATAGTCGGGTAAACTGCCACACTAATCAAGTTGCTTATGGACAGTTTACCATTTCAGCTCCTGGGAAATGTGATGGGCTGGGAGTTCATACTTCCAATGGAGATATGTCATTCCTCAGAGTGACAATAGTCAAATCACTTCAGATCTTCATCTTAATGAACCCTATGGTGTCAGGTTTGAATAAATTTGTATTAATGTCTGCCTCTTGCTATTCCCTTTACCCCTTTTTGGATTTTATATTAAATTGGCTGAACTTCTCAGATTTGATGGGCAATTTCTTATTTGGTAACTGAGTTGAAAACTTAAATTTTCATTAATCTACCAAATGTTTCAAAATACTCAATTTTTTAAACTTTATTAATGAGTTACTAAAGACACTTTTTTAAAATTCTTTCATGGGATTTTGGCATTGCTAGCAAGGTCAAAATTTATTGTCCATCACTAACTATCCTTGATAAGGTGGTGGTGAGCCACATTCTTGCCCTTGAGGCAGCTCCAATTGAAGGATAGGCACTGAGATCAGTTCAATATAGTGAAGTATTATAAAGTGCTTTCAATATACAAACAGGCCATTTGACCCTACAGGTTCATGCTAGTGTATTTTGCATCACTTGAACAATTGACAACTCTTCTTCATCGAACCCAGACTTTCCAAACTTTGGTGGGAATTTGTGAGTGCGTAAGGAGGAAGAGGTTGTGAAAGCAAATAACTTAAACAGCAGGTTTTTGTTTCAAAAATAAACATGTACATTTTCATCGGCTTCATTGGAGCAGGAAATTGGGCCTCAAAGATTGATCAGATCAGGACTATTCATAAAAAAAGAGGGTTTATAGGGGCTTTTTGGCTGTTAGCATTCAGTAAGAGCTCCACGTATGGCAGCCATTCCTGCCTCAGGGTTCATGACCCCAAAGTCCCAATCTCAATCCCAAGTCCCACGAAGACCTGGGGTAATGATCAGAATCATGGAATTGTAACTGTGTCACAGAAAAAATATTTGGCAATACTTATCACGTAACTCATCTGTGCATTCTATTTCTTTTCATCAATGTTTTCTTTTTCTCCCTTGCAGTTCAGAAGGGGACAATTCACATTGGCATCCATGATGAAACAACCTTGGTAAAAATTCACTTTGGTGTCAACACCGATATAAATTTGTGGACATTGAATAACCGGTATCTGGTAGAAATACAAATTACTCCCATGAATAGTATTGCTAAATTATTGGCAGCTTAGCCATTTTGTGTTAGAATTAAATGCAAAACCTTTCTTCAGCCACCCTCCTGAAGTCTCCAAAGACCATATGTTACTGCATTATTCCTCCAATACATATAGTACATTGTTTTACATTGAGTATAATTATATTTTAAAAAAGAATGCAGCTCATAAAAAAAAACCAAGCAGAGATTTTTACAAATACCGAAGTCTATTTACTTTGCAATATCAGCCACTAATCAGCTACAGATTTTCCCTTTTGTTAAACAAGGGGAAACAAGATGCTGGAGAATTGCATGTCATTTATAGGTTATTCACCTTTTCATGCTTTTCAATAGGAGGACTAGCTAGTACCAGGTGTGCAAGGTTTTGTATAATGGAGATAGCGGAAAATTAGAAACTTTAAAGCCAAAACTTATTTTTGATTTTGAGTATCCTTAGGTTGCCAGACACCTAGGTTCTCCCACCGTTAATACCAGGAATCAATGCATTTTGTACTTGGGTAATGTACCATTTCAATATAGCTACAACTCCATACAATATTAACAAGAAAATGATTAGCTTGAGACTAATCCCCGTGGACAAGCTGGCAGAGAGGGGCAAAGAAAGTATTATGTTGCGGCTTTCTAGCACCATCAAGTAATTTAAGGAATGGTTAGGAATAAAGGTCTTTATTGATAAAGAGAAACTTGGTACAGGAGTTGCAGCCCTTAGCTGCCCTGAAGTAACAGCTCCAGCCCTTACATACTTACAACATGGCTTCAAGAAGATTCTACCTCAGAGATGACTCCACCTCTGGTGTGATCACTCATTTTCAGTTTCCATTGGTCCCTGAAGTCGGGTGAATCATTTCTGCTGTGCCATCTTAAAAAGACAGGCACCACATAGACAACAGAGAGAGAGGTTACTGAACCTTTAGGGATGGGTTCATCTAGTCAGAAGGAGGTCTCAGATGGACCAACCCCCAACAACCCACCTGAGCTCTAATATTGATTCTTTCTGGCCTTCCCCCATGGAGTTTCAATATTCCCATCAGAATAAAAATTGAGACTGGGTGGGCAGAGGCCTTTAAGTTGCATGGCTGTTTAAGGGCCTCATTGAAGGAAAGGCAAGCTTCTGATCTGAAGCTTTGCCTACCCCAGTTAAAATTATTGTGTGGTCAGGGTGGGCAAGATTCCTGAGGGAATCCTGTTCCTTCAATCCCATCCAGGATAAAAACAGTCTGCTTGACTGGTGTCCCATCTGGAAACATTCACTTCCTGCACCACTGGTGAACAACAACAACAACAACAACAGCAGCAGCAGTGCATGCCACTTATAAGATGCACTGTGGGAACTCGCCAAGGCTCCTTAGAAAGCACCTGCCAAATCCACGACTGCTACCAGCTGGAAGGACATAAGCAGCAGACACATGGGAATACCACCACCTGGTAATTCCCCTCCAGGTAACTCCCCATCTTGATTTGGAAATATACACCATTCCTTCACTGTTGTTGGGTTAATATCCTGGAAATCGCTTCCAAACGGCACTCCCTCAGTGTTGTTAGGGAGGAATTTCTAGGATATTGACCCAATAGAGTTTGTCGACATAGGTTTGAGGGTTTGACTACTTCCATAATCTATCATTATCACAGTGTAAATTCAAAGTTTGATCAATAGCTCCAAGCAGTTATTAAGAGGGTAGCAATTTTTGATGTGGAGCTATGAATGCAAATGTTTTGAAAGGAATTAAGTACTTGAAGGGATTTAAATGTATTAATTTTTTTTTAATCAATTATACAGTGGAGTCTTTAATAGGTGGTTGGAACTTTATTTCACTTCAACATTGTTCCTAAGGTCTGCCCACTGAGTACTAGGTGATTTAACATGGAAGGTATAAGAGCAAAAGGTGATGGTTGGGTGAATGGGCTGACATTAGTTGGCACTAATTTAGTAAAGGGGTTATAGGTGGCTATGGAATGTAAATGGGGATTGGATAGAGTCATAAATTGGCATGAAGTGCATGAGGGTCTATGGTAGGTGAATGGGGACATGAGTTCATATGGATGCAGCATTGAAATAGATGAAGGTGAGGGGGCATGAAGAGTGGAGGGCTCTCTTTTGTTGTTACAACTGGAATGATGTCCTAAAGGGCCAAAACAGACCTTTTAAACAATTCACCTTTGCACTCAGGAAGCCCACAGGCTGTCTTTACATTGTTTCTTGGGGATGGCAGACCTGACTCCAGCAAACATTCATCTTCTCTGAACAAGGATCCCATTGTTCGGGATGCTTTCCTCCAAGGTAGTTGGGGAAATTCCATGACTCTGTGCATCTGCCTTGAGAGGGGAGATCAGGGCCTAACACTGCACGCTTCTGTCAGTCATTTACAGGTTGGAAGAATTTGCAACCTGTTTGGTCATATATTGAATACATCTTCTAATCATCAAGTCCTGGGTGGGATTTGATCCCAAACCTTCTGGTTTAAAAGAAGAATGCTACCCATTGTGCCACAAGGCCTCATATCCAATATACCATCAGACAAATCACTAGTATATAGTCTGAGTTACCTGTGGAGAAATCTTGGAAATATTAAAAGGAGACATGAAAAGTTGATCCAAAAGTATTAATCATTGTATTCTTATTGTCCTCTGGTGTAATTATGCCAGTGTGTTCAAATTATTGTTCCTATTCCATTCAATACAAGTCTAGGTAGCATAGTGGCACAATGGTTAGCATTGCTGCCTCACAGAGCCAGGGACCACGGTTCAATTCCGGTTCGGTCATTGTGTGGAGTTTGCACATTCTCTCCATGTCTGCACGTGTTTCCTCCAGATGCTCTGGTTTCCTCCCACACTCCAAAGATGTGTGTGTTAGATTAATTGGCCATGTGAAAGTGACCCTAACATCAGGTGGATTAGTGGGGTAAATGTGTGGGGTCACAGAGAATAGGGGTTGAGTGGAATTGTGGTTGCTACAGACTTGATGGCCGAAGGCCTCCTTCTGCATTGTAGGGATTCTATGAATGATTCTATGATCTGAGATAATATCATTTTTTAAAACCACTGATTGTAAGTGAATGGAAAAAGATCCAGCACTAAATCTTTGCAGTTAGACAGGAAGGTGCAGAGTGAATGAAAGCTGAAACTCAAGTTGTAACATCCACAATGAAAACTGTGCCTGTTTTGTTGGGTGAAACTAATTAATGGAGTTCTGAAATCCTGATTGTGCAGGATGTCCCCACTGTTAACACACACATATCAACCCCGTCGCCCACCCCTCCCCCTTGGAAACAATCACCATATGGAAGTGATTAGTTGTGCAAACACAAGAAAAGTTTCAGCTCTGTCACTTATCAGACTGTAACCCTGAAAAGAAAGCTTGTTACTATTGTTGGAATTCTGAAGACTTTGTAAAATATTCTGATTGTCTGGTTTATGCCATACCAGAGATAGAAAGTCTGTTGGAAATGCTGGTAATCACCAATGGGGATCAAGGGTTGTACCACAAAGTCAGAAAATTACTCCACAGGTACGATGACATTAATATCTCTGGTCGTGAGGAAGGTACAAGGGTGCAAAGTTGGGGAAATCATTCAAAGTGAGAAGTGGATGTCCTGTCAAATTTCATGACAAGACTGCATTTGTGATTTTATTTTGACTGCTCCCATCAATAGCCTGAAGCCTTGTGGATGGATCCTGGTAATAGGGAGGAGTAAGGGGGTGAGAAATTAGAGCACGAGGCAGGGAAGATCTCTGATCGTGGCAAGGGAAGCAAGGGGTCGTAATCTGCAGAGAGAAGGCCAAAAGGGGAGATCATTCCTGCTCCTCCCCACCTGCAAACAGAACTCCAAAAGGTTTTCTTGAATTGCTATATCCCAGCACCTTTTTACTACCAAGTTTCCTGAGTCCTTAGAAACACTCAGCAACTGTTAAAGTTAAATCAGGATACCAATTGTCTGGTTTAAATATGTTAATGAAGTGTTCACCTCTCAATGATGAGAAATTTGCACAACAAAATCCAACACCAATAAAGCAGAAAGACACATGTACATGTTACAAGTTGGAGATGTACTCCTTGATTTTAAGTTTTTAACTGCCAGCCTCCATCTCAACCCTATTTCATTTGCTACGTGGGAGTTAATACTGAGTCCACTTCTCTCCAGTGGAACACAGAAATAGGAGGATGCAACCTCAAGTTTATCTGTGAATCCAAATTTTTGTTATTGTACTAATGTAGATCTGTTATGTAAATTAAGTTTATCATTTAAATCAAACATCAAAATACTTTTCATGAAAAGTTTAAAAATTGTTCATTGTGATAATGTTCAAACATGATAATCCCACATAGGTACTGATACGAACAGCCCTAACAGTTTCAGAGAAGTTTTGCTTGAGACTTGATGCTGTCTGTATAGAATCCTAGAATTATAGAATCTTATAGTGCAGAAGGTGACCATTTGGCCCACCAAGTCTGCATCGACCGCAATTCCACTCAGGCTCAAATCCCGTAATCCCAACAATTACCCTACTAATTCCCCTTGACACCAGGGGCAATTTAGCATGGTTAATCCACCTAACCCACACATCTTTGGACTGTGGGAGAAACCAGAGCACCCGCAGGAAATCCACGCAGACATGAGAACAATGTGCAAACTCCACACAGATAGTGGCCCAAAGCTGGAATTGAACACAGGTCCCTGGTTCTGTGAGGCAGCAGTGCTTATCATTGTGCCGCCCTATATAGTTTTGCAAAATCTATTTATTTACATCATTTTTAATGAATCCCAATAAGCAGATGGTATTCAGGATTCATACTGTTCAGACATCTAGCTCTCTTGGGGCCTCTTGATCGTCAGACTACTGATGTGACAGTTAAATCATAAATATCATCACGGCCTGACTAACATAGCCGGGATGATGTGAAGCACATTACAGCCAATGGAAGTTTTGTTTTTGAAATGTAGACACTTTGGCAATATTGGAAACATGGCAGTCAAATTTCATACAACAAGATCATGGAGGCATACGCCTTAAGGCCAGAAAATTCCTGCTCGAGATCAACATACCTTTAAGTAGTCTGCTGAATTCCATTACAATTGTCACAGTAGGCAGGATGGGAAATTTTTGGCCCACAAAACAGCAGTATGATAATGACCACATACTCGCAGTGATTTCCCACTTCTCTCCACTTTTAGTCTTAGCACTCCTCATTTAAAATGACTTCAACTTACATCTTACCTGTCCTAAGCTCCCTCTGTTCCGGCATTTTTGTTCCCTTATTCACACTCAATGTTATCCTTTATATAACCCCCATAAACATAACCTGGCCCTCCCTCTCAAACTCATCATCTCTCATGGCCTCTGTTGAAGTCTTTACAGGACTACTTTTGACAATTTTTGGCTCTGTTACCACATATTTTCTGTTCCCAATCTCTACATCCTAACCATTTACCATAGAAAGTCACACTGCTTCTCTCTGTCACAAGTCATCTCTCCAATTCCCAACTCCTTTCCTGTTGGGGCTCTATCCATCACATCATCTGTGCTGCTCCTGATTTACTAAACTAACCACTTGCCATTGTTGGGAAATATAAAGAAGAGTTAAGGTGGAGGAGAAGGGTCACAGTAACTTAAGCTTGAGTCATGAAGGCTCTAATTGGAAAATGCGGTGGTGGACCTCTAGCTTGCGTTGGGCTTCAGTGGAATATTGTATGAAAGGCTAAGACAGATGTGGCTTAAGAGCAAGATGCTGAGTTAAAGTGGCAAGCAACAGGAAAGTTGCTTGTGAACTGACAGAAGCAGTTCCCAAAGTGGTCATCCAGTCTGCGTTTACTTTCCCCAATGTAGAGGAAACCTCATTGGAAGCAGTGAATACAATAGGCCAAATTAAGGGAGGTGCAAGTGAAACATTGCTTCATTTGAAATGAATGCCTGGACTTTGAATGGTGAGGAAGTAAAGGGGTAGTTGTTGCATGTTCTGCAATTTCAAGGGAAGGTGCTGTGTGACGGGCATGGGAAGTTGGGGCGTGATGGAGGAGTGGACTAGGGTGTCGTGGTAATATAATCAGGACTTAGTTTTAAGGTCGATTAAATTGGATATCCTCAGTTAAAGAATTGGGCATATTAAAATCAAACACAATTAAACTTCAGGCAGGTTGGATGTGACTAAGGTCAAATATACAAAGATACAGAAACATATCTGGGCCTGTTCCAGAAGCCCAGATCAGGCCAGACTTTCTGTCACCTAGAGTTTCTGCAGTTATTGTATATGGCAACAGGTTACATGTGAGCAACACCATGCAGATGGACTCCTGGGAGTAGGCCCAGAAGTCCTTTAGGCAGACATCAAGCAACTTACTGGTTATTGAGATCCCCTCTTGGGACCTCATTGGCTGGAAGCCAGAGAAGTTTCTGGAATGATGGTGGGGGGGGAGCAGAAAATAAAGATAACACATCTCAGACACACCAGCAGCAAAGACTCAATGAGGGAGGTGACCTTGATCATCCAGAAGACTGACCAGAGAAGAAAAGAAGGAAGAAGCTGCCATTGAGATGCACCTTCATGATGACGGACCAGAGAAACTCAGAGAATCAGGCCTGCAGTTTAACCAAATCATCTTTGTGAGTAGTAATTGATTTAGCTAATTGGATCAGGAATTGCCTGCAGCGGTTGTAGATGCGCCAAGTTTGGTGGCGTTTAAGAGGTTAGCTGATAAGTATATGGAGGAGAAGGGAATGGTTTAGTTTGGAGGGGCATTGCTTTTTATATTGGTCGGCGCAACATCGAAGGCCGAAGGGCCTGTTCTGTGCTGTAATGTTCTATGTTCTATGTTCTATAGCCATTAACCTAATACTATACACCCCTTACTTTTCCCTGTGGTTATTCTTCTGGCGTGAGACTCGGAAGTAAGTATCCTCAGCCTAATCAATAGTAGCAATCGGTTTGCTTTTTATTGAACACCCACATTTTCTTGTGAAAGTCCATAGGATTCGAAGCGAACTGTGCTCTAGTTAGTCAATAATGCATTTCCTATGGCCTTGCAGTGGTGGCAAATGAAACATTGAATGATGCTGGATTTTGTATGATATACAAACACAAGATGCACTGGAACAGGAATAGAGGAAATGGCAGCAGAAACAATCTTGAAGACCAGTGAAATGAGTTACATCAGGAGCTAGTGTAGCTAGAACTATTAAAGAAGATTATGTTTGAGTTGCAATCACCAAATTTGACAGTGTGACAATGGCTCATCAGTAAGACTTGATGCTGTGAGCAAAATAACAGAAATTAACCTAACCTGAAGCAAGTAACCTGGTCGGTGAATCTGTTATAATTTCTTCTGTAATCATGATGTAGAGATGTCAAGCGAAGGCGATAAAGCCGAAAGCTTTATCTGAATCTGCCCTGGTGCTGCTTTATTGCTAACACTACTGAAGACCATTTGGGAACAGAGAAAACAATTTCTGTCTTGTTACCATCTCTTTTGTTAGGATGACTGGGGCAACAGCAAGATGAAAGTTTAAATTCTAATATTATTAATCTCTGGCCAGCCTGACCTTCCTATGCAAATTTGATTTCTGAACCAGCCTGATTGAAGCACTCGGCACTTCCATCAAAAAACCTCATTAAAATATTTAAACTCTAACTATGCATTTAAGACTCCCAGTATTACTTTGTTCTTCTGAAGCGGTGGAATGTATATAGTGCAAGATCAGCCCAGTGCAAGCTAATGTTCAGTAGCCCAATTGCAAGTGAAACATTGCAGGTACATTTTTAAATGACTTTTTAATGAGGGTAGGAAATAGTGTTGTGCTTCTTCCTTTAGGATGTTGTGTCATTTCTATATGTTTCAATAATGTTATAATGATGTCTACTATCCACAATATATTAACTTCACGTTACACAGTCCCTATTTAGGAATCCTCACTATGGTGCACACCTTCAGCTAGACACTATATGGAACTTCACATGAGATCCCTGCATCCATATCTACACAATAGTGCCTACACATGAAGGTAGGTACAGAGAGAGAGAGAGAGAGACTTATGTTGGACGGTTTTTACATGGGCAATGCCATGGGAGATTTAATTTCTTGTTCAGTGAAGGTATTTGTAAAAGTGTAAGTCTGCTGGTTTCATTCATATTATATTGGTGCAAACGTCAAGGTCAGAATTTTGTGTCCTACTTTCAGCAGGCATAAATGGCAATGGGCAGAAAATCTTGCAAGAGGTTGAAAATGAGATTTTTGCTGGCTAATCCCGCAACAGATCCCTTCTACCCCCAATGACATAATGGGGTTCGCACTATGTACTAAGAACAGTTTTGTAAGGAAAGATATCATTGGAGGTAGAGTACAAAACGTTCACTAGGATTATCCTCAGTATGAAGGGATTGTCTTGAGGAAAGGTTTAATGGTTTGGGACTATTATTGGAATTTCAAAGAATGATCTTATTAAAACATGTAGAATTCTAAAGCTTCGATAGGGTAAATGCTGAGAGGATATTTCTCTTCCTGGGAAAGTCTAGGACCAAAGTCTCAGAATAAAGAGGCACCAATTTAAGACTTGAGATGAGGAAGAATTTCTTCTCTCAGAGGATTGAGTATCTTTGAAACTCTTTGTCACAGAGAGCTGTGGGGGGCTGAGTCCTTCTGTATATCTAAGGCTGAGATAGATTTTTGATCAGTAAGGGAATCGAGGATTACAAGTAAAGTGTAAGAAAATGGATGTGAGGAATGTCAGATTAGTCATTTTCCTTCTGAATGGTGGGAATAGACTTGAGGAGCTGAACAGCATACTCCTGTTCCTATTTTTTATGGTTTTATGTGATAACAGGAACCCAATTTAAGTACGTGTTAAATATCATTAGAGGGCTTCCCCAGTGAATTGTCCCCCCACATTCAGATCTCTGCACACCACTTTTCTCACCTGAGACAACATTTTGGAACAAATGGAAAATTCTGTGTCAACAGCCAATTTCTGGCCCCATCCAATGTGTTTTCCCTTGACGGACATGGTGAGCCATTCAAATCCCTGTTGACTTTGGCAGGACCAGATAATCCCACTAGCATGAAGAGATGGAAAATCCTGCCCATAAGAATATATTTGATACATATCACAATATAGGCTAGAGAAGAATTGTTTTCCATTTCAATTGCAGAATGAAAGTTCAAATCAAAACGTTAGAGACTCTAATAAAAAATGCCAAAAACGTAAATTTCCTAGGAGAAGAGATATTTATTTATTTATAGTGTTGGTGGTAGCCATGATGTGTATTTGCTGGTGTTGGACTGGGCTGGGCCCAGTAAGCAGTCTCACAACAACAGGTTAGAGGCCAATAAGTTTATTTTGTAGCACAAGTTTTTGGAGTGCTATTCCTTTATCACATGAGTGGGGCCCACTCATCAGATGAAGGAGCAGTGTTCTAAAAGCATGTGCTACCAAATAAATCTGTTGGACTTTAACCTGGTGTTGTGAGATTTTTTACTATTTCTTTATAGTTTATTTATTAGTGTCACAAGTTGGCTTCCATTAACACTGCAATGCAGTTACTGTGAAAATCCCCTGATCACCATATTCTAGTGCTTGTTCAGATACACTGAGGGAGAATTTAGCATGGCCAATGCACCTTTCAAGGAGAGGTCCAGATGCTGACGGAAGAACAGGGATATTTATCTAACGAAGCTGAGAATGAATCAATCGCCTGTACTGTAGATCCATCACAGCAACATATGAGACAGAAGAAACATGATGATGGTGATGTTAATGATGAAGAGAATGATGATGATCAAGCCACCCAGGAGTGACAGTTGTCTGCTCCTCTCTGAACCTGCAGGACTGTAGCTCAAGCCAGGGCTTCAGCTGTCCCCTTCTGCACTATACTCATGAAGTATAGGAGATAACACCAACAACTCCAAAGACCAAGCTGGCACAAAACGAGAGTCACCTCAGCCTTTTGTAGCTGAGCGACGTATGTAATGCGATCAAAGATTTTGGGTGCCTACTAGATAATAGTTTTCCAACAAAAAATATATTGTGACTATACAGTGCTGCATAATAAATGCACAGCAAACAGTAAGGACACTCACCCTGTATATCTGTATGTACACATAATAAAACCATATGGCACAGAATGTGACCACAATTCGGTTACGGTGACCACAATTCGGTTACGTTCACCTTAGTGATGGATAGGGATAGGCATGAAGCTGGGGGCAGTAGTTATAGCTGGGGGAAGGGTAATTATGAGGCCATCAGGAGAGAATTAGGGTGCATAGATTGGACTAGGAAACTACAGGGACTGGGAACATATGGAATGTGGAGCTTATTCAAGGAGCAGCTGCTGCGAGTCCTTGATAAGTATGTCCCTGTCAGGCAAGGAGGAAATGGTCGAGTAAGAGAACCTTGGTGTACGAAAAAAGTTGATTTGCTGGTTAAAAGGAAAAAGGATGCTTATGTCAGGATGAGGATTGAAGGCTCGGTTAGTGCAATGGATAGCTATAGATTAGGCAGGAGGGAGCTAAAGAGGGAATTGAGGAGAGCAAAGAGAGGACATGAGAAGACTTTGGCTGATAGGATTAGGGAGAATCCTAAAGCTTCCTTTAGATATGTTAAGAATAGAAGATTGGTTAGGGCAAGATTAGGGCCAGTCATAGACAGCAGTGGGAAGTTGAGCGTGGAGCCTGAAGAGATTGGAGAGGCACTGAATAAATATTTCTCTTCGGTATTCACGCAGGGTGATGTAAATGTAGTTATGGAGAACACTGAGGTATAGGGTTGCAAACCGGAAAGTATTGAAGTAGATAGGGAGGATGTGCTAGATATTTTCGAGGGTTTGAAGTTGGATAAGTCCCCTGGGCCGGACGGGATTTACCCTAGGATTCTCTGGGAGGCAAGAGAGGAGATTGCAGAGCCTCTGGCTCTGATATTCAGGTCGTCGTTGGTTACGGGTGTGGTTCCGGAGGACTGGAGGATAGCGAATGTGGTCCCATTGTTTAAGAAGGGGAAGAGAGACCGTCCAGGGAATTATAGGCCAGTGAGTCTTACTTCTGTTGTGGGCAAAGTATTGGAGAGAATTATTAGGGATAGGATTTATAGTTATTTAGAGAGAAATGAATTGATTGGGGATAGGCAGCATGGTTTTGTGAAGGGTAGGTCGTGCCTTACTAACCTCATTGAGTTTTTTGAAAAAGTGACCAAAGAGGTGGATGGGGGTAAGGTGGTTGATGTGGTATATATGGACTTCAGTAAGGCGTTTGATAAGGTGGCCCATGGAAGACTTCTGCAGAAAATGCAGATGTGTGGAATAGAGGGTGATTTAGCTAATTGGATTAGGAATTGGCTAGCAGATAGAAGACAGAGGGTGGTAGTTGATGGGAGATATTCATCTTGGAGTTCGGTGACAAGTGGTGTACCTCAGGGGTCTGTTTTGGGGCCCCTGTTGTTTGTAATTTTTATAAATGATCTGGATGAGGGTATTGAGGGATGGATCAGTAAATTTGCAGATGATACTAAAGTTGGTGGTGTGGTAGATAGTGAAGAGGAGTGTTTTAGTTTACAGAGTGACTTGGACAAGTTGCAGAGCTGGGCCGAGAGGTGGCAAATGGAGTTTAATGTGGAAAAGTGTGAGGTAATGCACTTTGTCAGGAACAATAAATGTGTAGAGTATAGGGCTAATGGTAGGGCTCTTAATAGTGTTGAGGAACAGAAGGATCTTGGTGTATGTGTCAATAGATCCCTGAAGTAGGCAGTCAAGTGGATAAAGTTGTTAAGAAGGCTTATGGAGTCTTAGCTTTTATTGGTAGGGGGATTGAATTTAGGAGCCGCAGCATCATGTTGCAACTGTACAAAACTCTAGTGCGGCCGCACTTGGAGTATTGTGGGCAGTTCTGGTCCCCACATTATAAGAAAGATGTGGAGGCATTGGAGAGGGTACAGAGGAGGTTTACCAGGATGTTGCTGGTATGGAGGGCAGGTCTTATGAGGAGAGGCTGAGGGATTTGAGGTTGTTTTCGTTAGAAAGAAGGCGGCTAAGAGGAGACCTTATTGAAACATATAAGATGATTAGAGGTGTAGATAGGGTGGACAGTGATAGCCTTTTTCCTAGGATGGAGAAAGCTAGCACGACGGGACACAGCTTTAAATTAAGGGGTGATAGTTATAGGACGGATATCAGAGGTAGGTTCTTTACCCAAAGGGTGGTTCGGGAGTGGAATGCCCTGCCTGCAGCAGTTGTAGATTCGCCAAGTTTGGTGGCGTTTAAGAGGTTAGTTGATAAGTATATGGAAGAGAAGGGAATGGTTTAGTTTGGAGGGGCATTGCTTTTTATATCAGTCGGCGCAACATCGAAGGCCGAAGGGCCTGTTCTGTGCTGTAATGTTCTAAGTTCTATGTTCTATATGAGCTCTTGTGCTTGTGTCAGCTCACCAAAACAGCAATTCAATTAGTCTTTCCCCTATAGACCTGCAATTTTTTCCCTTTGAAGTAGTTATCCAAATCCTTTTAGAAAGTCACTATTAAATATGCTTCCACCACCTTTTCAGACAACTCATTCCAGATCATAACATTAAAAACAATGACTCCAGTTCTTTTGCTAATTAGTTTGTGTCCTCTGAGTACTGATCTTTTCGTCACTCAGGGCAGTTTCTCATTGTTAAGTGGGAAGGCAGTGATATAGTGGTGATGCTTTTGGACTAGTAATCCAAAGGTCTAGACTAATGCTTTTGGTGGGGGGAGGGGGGGGTGCTGGAATGAGAGTTCAACTTCCATCCTTGCAGTTGGTGAAATTTAAATCAAATTTCAGGGGGATATGTGGATCAGGCAGGAATCAGAGTTGAAACCCAAGGGTAGCCATGATTATGCTAAATGGTGAAGAAGGCTTGACAGATTGCATGGTCCACTTCTAGCTGTTATTCAACTGATTCTTGGGATGAAGGGATTATTTTATGAGGATACTTCAGGCCTGTGTCCAATGAGAATCAGAAGAATGAGAGGTGATCTTGCTGAAGCATATAAGCTCCTGAGAGTCTCAACTGGGAGGAAGTTTCCATTTGGGGAGAGACTGGAACTAGAGGACATAATTTCAACAATAAAGGGTTTTCCATTTAAAATGGAGATGAGAAGAATTCTTTCTCTCAGAAAGTTAAGAATTTTTGGAATTCACATCCCCAGGCAGTGGTGGAGACAGGAACAATAAATATTTTTAAGGTGGAAGTGGTTTAATTCTTGACAAGAGAGTTAAAGGATAAATTGGGTAGACAGGAAAGTAGAGTTGCATCTGCAATCTGACCAGCCACAAACTTATCAAATGACAAAGCAGATTCAAAGGCCTATTCCTGCTCTTTGTTTGTATGTCTGTGTGTATGCGTGATATTTATAATATCTAAACCATTTGTATGTGGCCAGTCATACGAATGTTTGTGCACATATGTGTGCATGTGCATGTGCATGTGTATATGTATATGTGTCAATATATGTACATGTGATTCTCTACATCTTTTGTTTTCTGTCACAGTGTTTAGTGACACTGTGTGAAATATAGTGTTTCAATGAGGTGCTAGCTCATTATGAGGTTTCTGGTTGCTGTGCCAGCAGCAGGCTGTGGGGATAGAAGTGATCTCACCTCACAGTAGGCAAAACTGAGGGTGGATATGCTGTGGACTGCGACACATTGAGCAAAACATTTGATTCGCAGAAGAGGGGGAAATGAGAGGCAGGCAAGAGCGCAAAATTAGATACAAGGCTGCCAGCTCATCTTCACCCAATTTCTGTAGATATTTCAGGGTCTGGATAGTAGTAAACCATCTGAATGCTATGGCTGAGCACCTGAGTTTGGAATTGAGACAATTAATACCCATTGAAAGGACTGTAAACAATTTTTGATTACACGCACATGGACCATGAACTGCAATGATCTTGTTGATGAGTATTTGGTGGTAGCCCAGCACAGAGCCATTAAACCAAAGCTGTGTCCATTTAAATTCAGTCATTTAAAGGGGAATGGCTCAGCCTGATGCTCAGGTAGTGAAACACAGCAGCTGGTGACTATGTAAGGGTAGCATAAAAGAATGCTGAGCATGGAGAAGGCCGCTCCTGATAAAACTGCTGAGCCTGTCTCACTGGCAGCATTTGCTGGCTCAGGTTCCTCATTTTATTCCAGTGCCATTGTCCTGAAGCCTGTAGTAAAATCTTGCCTATTACATCTTGTTGGCAAAGATATATTCTCAATTCAACTTAGAATTAGGAGCTGACAGAGATGAGGGCTTTCCTTGCAGTTGGAAGATTGGGGAATGTGAAGAAAATGGAAACTTTACATACTCTGAATTACAAAGGAGAAGTAAAGATAACGCATGTAGAATAGCCTTTCTGTGGGGCAGAAGCTCTGGGGGGCTGATTCCAAGACTTATACTGGAATCTTAGTTTCTAGCTCCTTAACCTCTAGCTATTAGAGCAAGTGCCCATGATTTCCCTTCTCAAAGATCTTATTTATAGATCCCTTCATCTCATTTTTATATTTATATAAAAATTTTGTTTTAAATCTCTCCATCTTTTGGAACAAATAGCACATCTTTAGTTGGAATCTTTCCAGTGAGGCCTATTTCCACTGTCCTGCAAGCCCATAACCTTTGTCTGACTGGGCATCCCAGTCATATACTGTGTCTCTTATGGTTTAGAGAAGCAGAAACTTCTAAGATAGTGACGCCTCACTCTGTTCCATCTCCCACTGACCTTGAAAGCTACAGGCCCAGCCGAGAAAGCCAAGTGAAGTCTTCTTGCTGAAATCAGGAGATGGCATGTCTGGGTCACAGGGCTTTTCAAGATAATCAGTTAGACTCTCACTGTAGTTGGTCTGCTAGTCCAATGGAATGACGAAGGAAATTTGGCTCCGGTATGTTTAATTACACCAATCATGAGCGAGATTGTGTAGTATTAGACATTTACAAATTGTTTACAAAAGTGACATGATAAGCAGAAAAGCCACAAGAACAATCAATTCTCAAAGGGATAAGATGTCATGTGGAGAGATTCTGACATGTAAAGGACCTTTATCTCAGACGACAGAGTCACCAGCTCAGTTTTCAACTAACCCAAGTTGTTTACACAGTCATAAGGTCTTGCCATGATGCTGACTTCTTCATTCCTTTGATCCAGGCTAATTACGCCACCAAAGTAGACTGGCAGCAGTAATCAGACACTGAAACTCATTTTCCACTGTTAGCACCTTGATGCATCCTGTAATGGAAACAAGTAGTTCAATGTGGCCTTAACACTTTTATGGAAAACATCAACTTTCAGTCATATTTCAACATTTTGATCTTTGTATGGGCTGTCCATTTTTCCAATAAGCATGATTGAGAAAAATGAATTGCAAATAATTTGTATATTATGATAAGAGGGAAATTATTGGAGAAATTATCACCTTAAATTTCATAGTTTTATATTTTCAATTTTGGATGTACAGATTTATAAATTCAAAACAGATGAATCATCAGATTAATTGTTTTATTACTCAAAATATAGGGATAATGTGGAGCTGACTGTCACAGGGGAGAGTTAACATATGTACTGTGTAAGGGGAAGCTAGACAAACACAAGGGCCAACAGACATCTCTCCCTCTTCAAGAGAGATGCAAGCGGCTATATAGTACCACTCCACAAGAATCATGAAGATGATTGACTGTGCCCAGGTTATTTCCATATTAAATAGTGTCTGTTGCAGCTATAGATGCTGATATATGAAGGGCTATTTCTATCGCGCTGGCAGAGTTGAATAGTGTTGGCCTGAGGTCCGCTGATACTTTTTCCTTCCAGCAGGCTCTCCTTTTTACTGCCCTTTTGCCTACTGCTTTTTCCACACCCTTCTTGTCTACAGGTATATTGGTAAACAGTGAGAACTTGCCATGCATCAGTTCTGATCCCAATCAACTTGTGCAGGGATCCTCAGCATATTTGCCCTCTTGAGTCAGCAGTGACTCCATTCACTGAGATGTATGGATGATGTAGCATCATCGAAGACATGCTTTATGGTGAGCTTGCTATTGGCACAACAGGTCATCCACATCTGCAATACAAAGATGCCTGCAAACAAAACTTTGAGATGAGTATCCTATATAGCCCTATGTAGTTAATTAAAAATGCTTTCTAACAATTGATGATAAATGTAGGATCTTTGTATTTAACTCCAGTTGAACCCTTGGAATAATGCATTATATCTATAACTAAATTAATGACTATTGAGATTGTCCAGCAATATATAATAACAGCATAACATACTAATATATGTATTATAAATGTATACAAAATACATAATCTAAAATGGAAATGACCCGAAAGCTTAATAAAGCATTGAATAACCAGCTATATTTCATCAAGCTAGTAATAGCTTCAGTCAGAAAGATATCTTAAAGTTCATTTCTACTTTTAGCTCACATGGGATTTTCACCACTCTATAATACAGCAGAGTCACTGGGACAGAATGCATGCTCTTTGCAATAAATAACATTCCTTTCATTACCATTGATCACAGCACAAAAGTCAATCATTGAAGCTTCAAACAATCCTTCCAAAAATGTAGATTGACTTATATAGTGAATGAACCGTGAGTGTATGTGTAGGTTGTCACCATTTTGAAATATGAAAAAAAAACAGTAATTCAGATTAAATCAAAATGTTCCTTTTTATTGGATGACTTAATTCCAAAGGTATATTTTTAATTACAATCGAAACATTTCAAAAATTTTCCAATTTTTTGGCTGGGACTTGCTGGCCCTGTGGTGACAGGCACTGTAAGAAATCTCATTACACCATTGTGGCAGGATCTGCTGTGGGACATTGACTTGCGGCAGGACCAGATGATCCTGGCAGTGGAAGGGGCTGGAAAATCCCACCCACTGACAGGAATTTTCTGGCTGTTCACATCCCACAGCATCTGCTAGCCAAAATCCCCATTGGCTTCAGCGAGACCAGAAGATCCTGCTGGCATGAGCAGCTGGAGGATCTCACCCATTGTCTTCAGAACCTGGCACAAGGAGTTTATCAAATTCATTCTGAGTCACTATAGCAACAGATTCATTGCATTGACTCTGTGTCAGATTTGGCACTTCTAATAACAGAATTATCCCTGTATAACAAATCATCTTCCTCTTCACCCATTGAATTGGATATCCTGTGTTTTCTGAACGATCTGATGACAGTTTGTGCATTAGAAGTATCTATGCTTTATGACAAAATCATGTAAAATATAAAGTGGAGTGGTACGCATATTTCCACTCTTTGTGAATGTTTGTGAATCTCCATCGACCATCCACTTATTCTATTTGACACTCACATGGTTCCTAAATACATTTTAAGGCACACATCCAAAAGTTAAAGGTTAGACTCTGGATAAAAGCAAATTATTGCAGATACTGGAATCTGAAAACAAAAAGAGAAAATGCTGGAAAATCTCAGTAGGTCTGGCAGCATCTGTAAGGAAGAAAAGAGCTGATGTTTTGAGTCCAGATGACCCTTTGTCAAAGCATGGGCCTTAATGATCCTTTGTCAAAAATGACTCTTCATCAAAGTCTTGACAAAGAGTCACCCGGACTCAAAAATTCAGCTCTTTTCTTTTCTTATAGATACTGCCAGACATGCTGAGATTTTCCAGCATTTTCTCTTTTTGTTTAAAGGTTAAACTTTGTGGCATAACTGCAATGTGGGTATTATTTCTTCAAAAATATCTCTTGATTTTATTACTTATGTGGGATCTGATCATATCCCACATGAACAAGCTGCATTCTTTACGTAGGTCATTGTGACATCTATTCCATACATTATCAATCCACATATTCATTCCAACTCATCCTTCCAACTGCTGTCACAAA
Source organism: Sphyrna mokarran (assembly GCA_024679065.1). Classification (NCBI taxonomy): domain Eukaryota; kingdom Metazoa; phylum Chordata; class Chondrichthyes; order Carcharhiniformes; family Carcharhinidae; genus Sphyrna; species Sphyrna mokarran. Next base: position 78,203,309 of record JAGIQG010000001.1, on the reverse strand, counting down.
CTTGTAGAGAACTTAATATTCAGCATGGTTGTATGTTTGTAAATTTCCATAGGTTTTAATTTCATTCTGTCAGCCATGCAGACTAGTACTATCATGAATCTTGTCTTCACATGTCTTTTGGTTTTCAGTAGAACTGTTTGTGAACCTTTCCACTCCATAGTTTGGCTGAAGGACATATCAAAATTCATACATACTGCATCCATGTTGTCAATGTGACATAATGGCTACTCATGTTTTTGCCACTGTCTGATGATGAATCTTTGGAAACCGGATATTTTAGCATCAAAGCCATTGAATAATCTGTGAGGAATGTTGATCATCTGTCAAACACTGTTTTGGTTGTGTAAAACACCTTTACCAACTAGCTGTTGCTCTGAAATCTTTACTGGACTCAGGGTTAGATCGTACCACTCATTGCATTCCTGGTAATGATGTGACCATTCTCATGGTTTTTGGTAACCCAATCTGATTCATGCTTCTCAAGATCAGGCCAATTGGTTCATCCCTGCTCTGATGGCACACTTGTTCTTGACTATTTTCTTCATGACAAATTCCTTCTTCATCCATTCTTGCATCAGCTTTTCACTAAATTTTGAATTCTCTCACTACAGCAGAGTTATTTGACAAGTTAGCAAATGTGACAACTTTAAACTTGAAACTTCATTTGCTGAAATCTTGGTGACATTCACATCGATGGGATCTTACACTCTTGCCAACAGTACAGCCCTGGCATGGGTTTCCTCGCCTTGAGGGGTACGTACAATGAAAACTCCCTTAACAATGGCGGGACCATAAGATTCTGCCGTCAGTGAGCGATACACTGCTGCCTGCCACCGTAAAACACACCGCATTGGGGGAGGAAACTCTCACCCAATATATTTGCTGAAGGGCCCATTTCTATTTGTCATTCGCCATTCACAGTCTGCTTTTTGTGGACATATCTTAAACTCCCATTCATCTTCTTGGCAACACTTGCCAGTCTGATTGCTCCCATGTGCCAGGGTCTAATGAAACACTGAGACCAATTCCTCATGCAAGATAGCATTTCTTAGCAGAAAATGTGGGTTGACTCATTGACCTAGACAAGATTTTGGCTTTGAAAAATTATGATTGTCTTATTAGCCATTTTGATTTATATCTAGGGCAATCTATCTACAGTAATTTAAATGAAGAGAAAATGGAATGGGCTCCTTCACAGGACTGAGTCTTCCCCAGCTGTTCTCACTGCACCTACAAGATCTTATAGTTAGAGAGGCAATAACTGGGAAATATGCCCACCCTCCTTTTTTTCAAAGAATAGAAAGACAGATTTTGCAAATCTGTATCTTTACTCTTAGAAAGAAAATATATGAGAGCAGAGTTTCTCAAATTAGAGAGGGTCTTGAGTTCAGCAAAATACCACACAGACAGCTAACCAAGTAGAACTACCAGTGCAGCCCTGAACAGTAGCACGGGCATATTATGAAACAATCTCACCAGAATTTTGCATCTCCCATCAATTCCTGGAAGTTGACATTGGACCAATCAGAGGTGTTGCTGATGCATAATAACTGATTACCGTTGGATCAGAAATAGCCTTGGTGGCCCAATGTCTACTTTCAGAATTCGCCAGGGATTCTAAAATCTCTCTAGCATTCACCTTCTCTGATATGTGAGGTTGCAACAGTCAAAGTGAAAGACAATTCCATGGCAGTGTTTTCAATTTAAAATCCTTGTACTGACGTATTTATCCTCTCACAGCATTACTCCTCCCTATTTCTATATTTTCCTCCACACTAAAACTTATAATGTTTTAATCATTTTAACTTTCTGACCCAGAAAGTCACTGCAGAGCACAAATATGCAGCAAAACAGAACAATGACAGGAAAATTGCAACAGTGTAAGAGTCACCATTCAATGTTTTCCATTGGTGGAGCCAATGCTTGTGCAAGTCACCTTGATAGACTAAATTATGTCCTTTTTGGTCAAACTGGTTTTGTGTCTAAAATGTTTAGACACAAAACCAGTTTGAGTTTGTCCACATATGTATAAATATGAGGTCGGTCTCACATGCACTGAGCTTTGAAATCGTCTATTTCAATGATCCCTATTCCAACCAACATCCTTTGATTTATCATCAAGTATCAGGCTGTGGATGCTTTTACTCCAAAATAACATTGGAGTAAACAAATCTATTTTTCTTACAGGGCACATTTTAACTCAGAGCAGCTGTAACTTTGGAACAAAGGTGAACGGAGAGCTTCAGGTTCCTGTTTGAAAAGTATTCAAGAGGAAGATGAGTGTAAGCAAACATCTGAAGTAGAAGAAACACATAACCATGAGGGTGGCATTCCAACCCCCGCTGAGGAAGTGATGATGCTTGGTGACAGTACTAAAGCAGACCCTGTTTTTTGTTTATTCACTGTTAGGTACTCATCCAAGATTCAAGAGGTTGAAGAAAGGAGAAGCAGTGATTATGATTTTTATTCATCCAATATAGCAACATTTTTGTTAAAGCTATGACTTGCTAGTTATTGACTGCCAAATTACTTTACATAAAATGTCATTTCAGTTAACCAAGAAAAGTATTTAAAAACTGTGTTTTCAGGTAAAATGTCAATATTTATGTTAAGTCTTCACATAACACCTTCTACTTCTCAGAGAGGTAAAAAAGAAAATAACCTGAACTTACTTTCTGGAAATGTGTTTCCTTTATGGATACTTATGGGGAAGTTCGTCTTATGAAATCATTCTATTATAAAATAAATTGGAATAAATATATATTATCTGAATTATAAAAAAAATGGGCAGCATGGTGACACAGTGATTAGCACTACTGCCTCACAGAAACAGGAACCTGGGTTCAATTCCAGCCTTGGGTGATTGTGTGGAGTTTCCGCATTCTCCCTGTGTCTGTGTGGGTTTCCTCCAGGTGCTCCAATTTTCTCCCACAGTCTAAAGGTGCATGGGTTAGGTAGATTGCCTATGCTAAACTGATCCCTAATGTCCCAAGATGTTTAGGTTAGGGGATTTATGAGGTAAATGCATGGGGTCATTGGGATAGAGTGAGAGTAGACTTTGGTAGGATGCTCTATTGAAGGGTCAGTGCAGACTTGATGGGTCAAATGGCTTCCTTCTGCACTGGAGGGATAGATAGCCCATGAGACATGCACGGCAATGACTATACAACCACAAATAAATCAGCTCATGTAAAAAGAAAGAGAAAAGGCTCTTATGCTTACTTTGTACCTTTATGAAACTGTAGATTCCTTCATTGCAGAAAAAGGCAATTAACCAAATAATGAATAATTATATTAAATCATTAATATTAATAAATAATAAAAATTAGTACTGTCTGAAATAATGGTGGAAACTTCAATTGTATACCGTTTCCTTCAGACTCATGATGCCAGGAGTCTGTGTCTGTCCAGGAGGCTGTGATTTGCATCATTGAGATTGTATGGTTTTTGATATCAGCAGGAGCAGATACATTTTTTTAGGTTTACTGACTGATTTACTTGACATATTCAGGGAGGAAAAGGTATGCCATTAATTTAAAAATATCAACCAAAGGAAAGAGCAAAAGTGCATATCTGATACTTGTCTAAGTTCAAACTCAGGCTCCCCATACATCAGTTCAAGAAAGGGAAACTATCCAGAGAGGGATGTCTTCCTGTGTCACAGAAATCAAGCTTCTGACTGTGTGACCAAGAACATTTTTGATAGTTTATAGGGTGACCATCCCACTTTTGTGACTGAGGACAATAACATCAATCTGAGGTAAGAAATTTATTTAGTCAAATGAGGAAGAGATTACACACACAAAATCAATTTGATAGTTTAGCCAGAGTACTCAGAAATCAAACTAAACATTGAAGCTTATCTAAGGATAAATATAGTTAATGTGCCTGTACATGAGTTAGAATATTATTTTCACATTTTGAAAAATGGTCAGAATGAAATTTGAAGTACTATTGGTTCCAAAATGAAAAAAATTCTGTTTACCAGATTTGATATCCCTCCTTTGATAATAAAAAAGCATATACATTGAAAATATTGATTTTTCTCATCAATGCTTGATCACTGAAAAAAATTTTGGAACAAGAGATTTCTTTTCCCGTTAAATGGAATTAAAATCAGAAAGAATATCTCGCTTAACATTGTATACTGCTTTGTTAGACCCACACCGTACCTTATTCTGCTCTCTAATTTAATACATGCACAGAGAATCTTTCACAAGGAAGAAAGTTTTTATAAACAGAACACAATAAATGAATGAATAATGAATTGTATCCTGCAGCAAGTCCCATGCACTACTCCTGTCCTTACAGATAATTATTCTTATTATTTTTGAAACTGCAGTGTCACCTAGATTCAGCGAGCTTATACCAGTTGAAGTGCTACAACTAAGTAATGGCACAATGAAATTAATACATAGAACATAGAACACAGAACAATACAGCACAAACAGGCCCTTCGGCCCACGAGTTGCGCCGATCACATCTACCAATCCACAGACCTATCTATAACCCCCTATCTTATTCGTTTCCATATACTCATCCAGAAGTCTTACAATTAATTATACAATCAAAATTAATACACATAAACAAAGACAACAGACTACGTAATGGAAACTTGATGGCAAATGCCACAACATCTGGAGGGTGACTCTAACAGATTATTTCCTGCCACTCTACTCTATCTCCAAAAATCCATGGCCTTGTAAGAAGTAAACAGATCATATGCCTTTGTTATGTGATCCAAGATAGGAGAACGTTAAAGATAAAATGAAAAAAACTATGAAGTACCAGAACAGATATCTATTCATCAACTAAAGTTGTCTTTCATTTCATTAGTCAATTAATTTCAAGGAAATACCATTTTTTGAAAAGTCAAAAATTTTTTCAGGCACATATGAATGTTTTAATTTCATCTGTACTTGCAAAGACAGTTTTATCTTCCAAAATGCAGGAGGCATTTTTTTTAATGAAAAAATTAACTAGTGTATCTGTGTATGTAGTGAGCATTATGACTCTGCTACTATTATAGTTAAAATCTATTATTATTTATCCATTGTTTTTGCAGTGTCTGTTGCAACTATAGGAATTGTTGCTATTTTTCTCTTGTAGTTGTTGTGCCTGTCATTCCAGTATTGTGTGTTTTGACTGTAGTCTCTGCTGTAATATTTGCTGTGGACCATTGTGATCATAGTGCCTGTTGTATTGTACTGTAATGTCTGTTGTGATTGTTGTGTCTCCTACAACTTCTGTCTCAGTTGTTACTGCAGAAACCATGTGTTTATATTGTTTCTTATGTTGGTATTGTCTGTTGTAACTACTTTTGATTGTGACTGTATTTTATGCTATAACTATAATCTTTCGAAGTGATCTAGTAAATGCATTTGTTAAATATCTAACAATTTTCTTCTTTTTCTCTTTTTTCTCTATTATATCCTCATAAGATGTATTTTGTTGTAATTTTTCTTTATGAGACATAAGTGAACACAAGAGATAATAGACAGGAAACATATTGATGCTAACAATTCTGTCCTTACTCCTCCATTCCTTTAAAGCTTTAGTCGGTTTTCAATCTTCCAGTACATCTACAAACAGTGCTGACATTATCCATTCCTTCACTTTCCTCCCAGATGTAATCAGAGTGGAATAGCTAACAGAGAAAAGTGAGAGAGAACAAGGGAGAACAACAAAATTGACAGGTGAGAGAGACAGAATGAGACATATCTTGAGATAAAAAGGAAGAGTGAGAAATAAACAAAAAAGACACAAAAAGAGGTAAATATCAAAAATATCATAGGAAGTTAACAGTTCATTCACTGCCATTCCACACCTGAACCAACTATGTTCACAACCTCTTTTTCATAGAGTCCCTACAATGCAGAAGGGGGCAATTTGGCCATTGAGTCTGCACCAACCACAATCCCACCCGGGCTCTATTCCCATAACCCCTCAAATTTACCCTGCTAATTGCCTAACACTAGAATTAATGTAGTATGGCCAATCAACCCAAATATTTTTGGACTATGGAAGGAAACCGGAACATCCTGAGGAAATCTATGCAGACCTGGGGAGAAAGTACAAACTCCACATAGACAGTGACCCGAGGCTGGAATTGAACCCGGGTCCCTAGCACTGTGAGGCAACAGTGCTAATTACTGTGCCATCTTTTTCAACCCTTTCATTCTTCTCTTCAGCCTTTCGGTTCTCCTTTCCTTTTTACCACTCAAGTCATTATAGCTTTCAATTTTACTTTTACTTATTACCTATGCTAACCTCCCATAACCCACTCTCCTGCCATCATTCCAGCCTTTAAAGTCCCCTTGAATAAGCCCATTGCTAATCTGCACTCCCTTGGAATACTCAGCAGGCCAATAATCTACCACTTTTTTTTGGATTTGCAACTGGGTGTCCTTTGCAGCTAACCTCTCCAACCCACTTCCTACTCACTTACTACACCATCCTCCCCACAACCTTCCATTAACTTTCAGACTCTGCTGGTGTGTCAACAATTATAATCTTTGCCTGAATTTCACTCATGAACAAGTCAATTGCTGAGGTGTTCAAAATTAGAAAATCCCAGCCAATTCTCTCTTTCCTTTCAAAACTACCACTTCTAGAAAAGCCTCATCCTCGCACTCTCACTTATTGCTAACTAAATTCTCATCTCCAATATCCCCAACTCTAATGTTACTTTACACTTCAAATTCCTTGATCATGCTTTTTAGTTCCATGTCTACTTATTCTATAATTTCCTCAGATAGGTTGCTGTGTCTCCCACAGCACTAAAATATCCAAATTCAAAGACATGGATGATATTCCCTTTGACTGTAAGCATGGTGCAATCTCTGCTTAACCACTCTAAAACCTTTGACACCATTAATCATGATGTTCTCTATTGGCCCATTCTACTCCTAACTATCTGATCAACTATTTTACTGATTCTACTCCTAACTATTTGATCTGAGCAGTTCTAACAATGACCTATTTTATTATACCTGCTTGTGGCATCATCAAAAGTACAACAATCGATCCATATTTTCCACCTCTGTCTACATTCTAACCTTTCTGTGTATATACTGATGATACTCAGCAATCTTTGCCTCCACTTCTCTCAATCATTCACTTCCTCAGTATTGTCAAATTGTTTGTCCGATAGTCAATATTGGCTGAGACAAACTTTGCTCCAAATGAAAATAAGGAAGACCCACCAGCACAATTAAAATAGACTAAAGGGACTATGGCAATCTGGGTGTGAAATTAGCTAAACGAACAGTAGTAATGAGCAGTTGCTTCTCAGACCAGTGGAAAGTATGATGAGGTGCTCCTTAGGACCACAGTTCTTTTTGATAATGTTAATGAAGTGTACTTGTGTGCTTGAGGTAGTTTGCAGGTGACATGAAAATTTGAAATAATACATGATGAATTGAATAGCAAGATAATTCAAAATGATTTTTATTGCTGCTAATTGGATAACCATCAAAGAGCCATGGTGAGCTGAATGGCCTCCCTCTGTGATATATTATTTAATGACCCTATAACATCAATATTTCTGGCTTCCTGTTAGATTTTATTATTACCACTTTCTACTTTCTTCTCCTGAACATTTTCTCAGACTGAGCCACACTGTTTGTTATCATAGCAAACATTGATCTAGTATTCAACTTTGAACCCCATGTTTATCTTTGAACCCATATTTACTCAATTAAAAAGAATGACAACTCTCAATTCCGTCATATTACCCATCTCTACTCCACCATGGCCAATCTGCTGCTGAAACATTCAATCATGCTTTTATCACCTCCAGATGCCAACTAGTTTCCCATATTCTATGCCCTGCATACATTCCACTCAGCCAAATTTCTGCCAAACTTATCCAATCCGATGTAGTTCCCATTTGCCCTTCATTCCTCCTATTCACTGAGCCACATTTACTCCTAGTCCTCCAACCACACCAATGAAACATTCTTACTCTTGGATTTAAATCTATCCATGGTTTCACCCTTCCACTTTCTGTAACCCCCTCCGACTGGAGACTCCTTCCTTGTACTCTGATTCTGGTTTTTCGTGCATTCCTCTTTCACCGTATTATTGATTACAGCCCTTTCAGTAGCCCAGGATCCACTGTCCAGAATTCTTTCCCTAAATCTCTCCTCCTCTTTGAGTCTTTTGCCTCCCTTTAAGATCCTAATAAAATGTACCTTTTTGTCAAAGGTTCTGGTCACTCTTCTTCGTATCTCCTTGAAGCAGTGCTCATTCTTCACAAGCCTCTATGAAGTGCTTTGCCACATTTTCCACAAAAAGATGCTTTGTAAGGACAAACGTTGACATTGTTGTGGAAATCGCCCATATCTCTTTCAATCTTGCAGTTGTTTGCCATTTTCATTAGGGACAAATAGAAATAGCAAGATCTTGAGATATTTTGAGTAAAATAATCTTCATAAATTAAGCATAGTCAAACTGGATTCTCAAAAAAGTCCATGAAAGGTTAAATTGGTTAAATCTTACAAAATGACCAAAATATTCAGTTATTCCTATGGGAAATGATAAAAGGGTCCTGAGGTAAGGTTCCTCTAATGAAAGTGATACATGATCTGGCAAGTTCACACAATCTAGTAAACTGCTTCATGGAATTATATCATGGTTCAAAAGGACGTCTAAAGAAAACAATGGGATCAGTATGACTAGGCAGTGCAAAGCTTTTGTTTGTGTGAGTGTTAGTTTTAGGATACCTGATCCATTGCTTTTGGATATGTTTGCTTGCTGCTTGGGGTCTTACTATCCTGGCCTATTGAGTCTTCTATCAATATTTTGCTAGTCACATATGTCTCAGAGTGCTGAAATCGACGTTGAATAGGAAAGATTTGCACTTAGATTAAATTTCATCTTTTTCCACATTAGGCATCACTCTGAGTTTAAGCTGTATGTAGATTTAAATGGCAGCAGATGAAAGAGTTTTTGATAAGTAAGATTAAACAAAATCTCTGACATCAGCCAATTAATCACGATTGGTGTTCAAGCAGTATGTTTTAACAAGGTTCTGACTAAAACTAAACCAATCTGTAGCCAATGATTTTCATTGAGTTTACATTGTTTTTCAGCACTGAATCAATCTGAATTTGTTCTGTTAAACAAGTGCCCAAGATGATGGGACCACCACCAATGTATAATGTGGTTAACAGTAATCTGATTTCATCCAGCTGTGCCTCACCATAAATAAAACTCTTTAAATCACCAGACTTGAAAGATAGAGGCCATGTACAAAACAGTAGTCTGCCACACAAATCTGATGTCTTGAAGAGATAATTTGGATGCTTGAGAGATTGTCAAACACCGACAAACACAATGACTGAGAGATCTTAGGGTTTATCAGGGTGGATTCATTCTTCATTGAACAGTAAGATGTCAAGACCCCCTGTTATCAGGTGCTAGAAGCTCTTTCCTGCCTTAGTCATCGTAACAACAATCAACCCGGCTGGTGTGTCTCCTCTTCAATTGTGAGACTAACACTAGATAAACCAAGTGAAATAAAAATGTATAGCTTGATGATGAATGTTGGGGAGAATTAGTCTTGTTTATTGCTCCCCTTGCCAATATCATCCCTGCGTCACTTTGTCCATGTTAGCAAAGTCAATTTCTATACAGATCAGATCCAATTCTCTTTACAAAAATTGGTAGTCATGTCATTTGTGAAGTCAGCAAATGTAAATGACAGGCAGATTCTGCAATGTAAACGGAACTATGATGTATCCAAACTTGATACTCTATCAAGGCATTAACAGACACATCTTGAAACACACAACTGGCCACTCAGCATCTATGGTTACAGGCATGTCAATGCTTTGAGTGTAGTCAATTATACCAACATCCAAAATATTGACTTGTGATGTGCTTTATTCACAGATATTAGCTAAACTGCTTTGTGTTTTACAGACTTTTTTAATTTTGTTTTAATTTTCAGTACTAGATTATTTTGCTTTTTACTAAACTGCCCTTAACTTTTACAAAAAAGGAAGAATATGCTACGATGTGAAATGCTTATCATTTGTTTCTGATTAGCCCATATCCATATCTAAAGCTTAAATTCCTGGTGCCCCTTTCAAGTTTCTGATGACAAACAAAAGCAACATGAATTCAGAGTGTGCCTAAGATCTTTCAACCATTGCTGGTATCTAAATTATCTTCTTAAAACATATGGGGCGACTGATGGACATCAGTTTAGCACATGGTTTACATCCTTCTGCTCTGCTTTGCAAAGAGTCGTATTTGGAGAAAAATGCTGCTGGATGAATTATGGCTTCAGTAGAAAATAATCTAAAGTCAGATTATTGATGACCCTCAATAACATTTTATGACCCAAAAGCATGTTGCTTTCACACTTTTACTTCCAGAGAAGATTCAAATTTACCTCACTTTGTGCAATAAAAGTCTGCAATGTGTTACTTCTGAAATGTGTGATTTGACACTTTAAGTCACTTAGGCTACAAGTGCACAAAGTGCTTAGGCTCAGAGGCTGGAATGTATCTGAAAGATCAAATAAATCTTTGCATATTGTGGACTATTTTCTACTCAGAGGTATATGCAATAAGTAACCTGTAAAATATCCTTCCCTAAGTTTTCTCATGGCAGGTTAATACAGAAGGTAAAGTTATATAGGATCCATGGTCAGCTGGTAAAATGGATACAAAGCTGGTTTGGGAATAGAAAGCTGAGATTCACAGTGGAAAGGTACTTTTCTAACTGAAGATCTGTGACAAGCCGTGTTCCACATGGATCAGTGCTGGGGCCTCTGTTGCTTGTAATATATTTAAAGGATTTGAAGGAAATTGTAGATAATCTGATTAGTAAATTTGCAGATAATACAAAAATTGGCTGAGCACTGGATAGTGAGGAGGATTGTCAAAGGATATAACAGGCTATGAATTGGCTGGAGGTATGGGCTGAAAGATGGCAGATGGAATTTAATCCAGATAAACGTGAGGTCATGCGATTTGGAAGGTCTACTGCAGAGGCAAGTATACAATAAATGTAGAGCCATTAGAAATATTAGCACACAGAGAGATGTAGGCATGAAGATGCATTGTTCCCTGAAGACAGCAAATCAGGTGGACAAGGTGGCACACTGGTCTTCATTGGTCGGGGCGTTGAGTATAGGGATTAGAAAATCATGTTGCAGCTATATAAGACTTTGGTTAGGACGCATTTGGAATATTGTGTACAAATCTGATCACCACACTTCCAGATGGAAGTTGATACATTGGAAAGGGTGCAGAAGAGATTTACCAGGATATTGCCTGGTTTGGTGGATAGGGACTATGAAGAAATGTTGAACAAACTTGGATGATTTTGTCATTGGAGCGTTGGAGGATAAGGGAGGACCTGATAGAGGCTTACTAGATTATGACAGGCTTGGATAGAGTGGGTAGTCAGAGTCTTTTTCTCAGGGTCGAAGGATCGATTACTTAGAGGCATAGGATGAGAGTGAGGAGTGGTAATGTTTCAAAAAGATGGAAGGGGCAAGTTTTTCACACAGAGGGTGGTGAATGCTTGGAACGCGCTGCTGGAGGAGGTGGTGGAAGCGGATTAACAAAGAACAAAGAACAACACAGCACGCTAAACAGGCCCTTCGGCCCAACGAGCCCGCGCCGCCATCCTAATGTCTTAATGACATATAGAGACCAATATAGGGACAATTTGTTACCCAATCAGCCTAAGAGCACATTTTTGGGATGTGGGAGGAAACCGGAGCACCCGGAGAAAACCCACGCAACCACGGGGAGAACGCGCAAACTCCCGCAGACACAGGCCCAAATCCATGTGTCTGCACAGCAACAGCGATAGTCTCTGAGCTGTCATGTTGCCCATCTGATGGTCCAGTTTAAGCATACACTAACAACATGAAGCACTAGGCCACTCCTGAAGTAACATCCAGGAGCAGCCCTCGCACGACCTGCCGAATGCATGCACCTTGTTGGTCAACAAGGTGGACCGAATAGCCTGTGGAAACAATTAAAGTATTTAAACAGTCCTCCTATATCCCCCTATCTGCAGACCGCTCATGTGGCTGTCCAAGAGACCCTTAAACAACCCTAGCGTGCCTGCTCCCACCACCTTACTAGGCAGTGCATTCCACACCCCCACAACTCTTTGTGTGAAAAAATGCCCTCTAATATTCGTCTTATACATAGCCCCCCTCACCCTAAGGCCGTGACCCCTTGTTCTATCCGATTCTAATGGTGGAAAAAGCTTACCACCATTTACTGTATCTATACCCCTCATAATCTTATATACCTCTAATAGATCCCCTCTCAGCCGACGTCTTTCAAGGGAAAACAACACCAGTGCGTTCAATCTTTCCTCGTAAGACAGCCCTTCCATACCAGGCAGCATCCTGGTAAATCTCCTCTGCACTCTCTCCAGGGTCTCCACATCCTTCCGGTAGTACGGCGACCAGAACTGGATGCAGTACTCCAAGTGAGGCCTAACCAACGTTCTATACACTTGTAACATCAGACTCCTACTCTTGTATTCTATACCCCTTCCTATGAAGGCTAACATACCATATGCTTTCTTTATCACTTTCTCCACCTGTACTGACACCTTCAGAGACTTGTGAACCTGCACCCCTAGGTCTCTCTGCGTCTCTATACTCCGGATAGTTTTACCTTTTATCCTATAACTCCCCTCTACATTATTCCGGCCAAAATGCATCACCTCGCATTTATCCGGATTAAATTCCATTTGCCATCTATCTGCCCAATCTACCAGCCTATCTATGTCCTGTTGTATTGCCTGGCACTGCTCCTCAGTTCCCGCCAATCCAAGCATCTTAGTGTCATCAGCAAATTTGCTGATCACACCACCTACCCCCTCTTCCAAGTCATTTATATAAACCACAAATAGAAGAGGTCCTAGTACTGAGCCCTGTGGCACACCACTAGTGACTGACCTCCAGTTGGAAAAAAGAGCCTTCCATTAATACCCGCTGTCTCCTCCTCCCAAGCCAGTTCTCAACCTATCTACATACCTGCCCTGTATCCCATGCGCCTTCACCTTTTTTATCAGCCTACCATGGGGAACCTTGTCAAACGCCTTACTGAAATCCATGTAGACGACATCAACGGCTTGTCCTTCATCAACCGTTTTTGTCAACTCTTCAAAAAATTCCACTAGGTTCGTAAGGCACGACCTCCCCTTAACGAAGCCATGCTGCATATCCCTGATCAGATCGCAGCGCTCCGGATGCTCATACATCCTGTCCCTGAGGATCCTCTCCATTAGCTTACCTATAACTGAAGTCAAGCTCACCGGCCTATAGTTCCCTGGATTATCCCTCTGACCCTTTTTAAACAACGGTACTACATTTGCAATCCTCCAGTCCTCTGGGACCTCACCTGTGTCCAAAGAAGAGACAAAGATTTGCGTCAGAGGCCCAGCAATGTCATCTCTCACCTCCCTTAGCAGCCTGGGATAAATACCATCAGGCCCCGGAGCTTTATAAGTCTTTATGCTACCTAAAAGCCCCAACACTTCGTCCCTCGTAATGATTATTTCCTTTAACGGGTCCTCAAAATCCTCAAAGCCAGCATCAGACATCAGGCCCCTCTCCCGCGTGAATACTGATGCAAAGTATTCATTCAGGATCTCCCCCATCCCCCCAGGCTCTAAGCATAGATCCCCTCCTCTGTCCCTGAGAGGTCCAATCTTCCCTCTAACCATCGTTTTGCTCCTTACATAGGAGTAAAATGCCTTACTGGAGGTGAAGGAGCAACAAAAGGACTGGAGGGAGCTAGAGGTTAAGGGGGATGAGGCTGATCTAATGAGGTCACTTGTATCTTCATAATTAGCTACCATAGATGTCCAGGACAGGTTGATTCAGGTACCCTGCTAATCTGGAATATCAGTTCTGAATCCACTGTGCTATCATCCAGCTCAGTACAAAGCAATTTCTTTTCTCTGTACATTCATATGATGTAGACATCACTGCTATACCAGCCCTTATTGCTGATCTCTAATTACTGTTGAGAAGGTGATGTTGAGCTATCTTCTTGCATTGTTGCAATCTGTGTGATGTAGGTACACCACAATGCTGTTAGCAAGGGAATTCCAGGATTGCAGTGAAAGTGAAGAAACAATAATATATTTTTAAGTTAGGATGGTGAGTGACTTGGAGGAGAAATTCTGAATGGTGGTGTTCCCAGCTATCAGCTGCCCTTGTCCTTCTAGATGATAGAGGTAATGGGTTTGGAAGGTGCTTTCTAAGGTGTATGGTGCATTCCTGCAGGGCATCATGCAGATGATAAACACTGCTATTAAAGTGCGTTGGTAGTGGAGGGAGTGATTGATGATGAATGTGGTGCCAATCAACTGGATTGTTTTGTCCTGGATAGTGCCAAATTCTTGAGTGCTGTTGGAGCTGTACTTATCCAGGCAAGTGGGGAGTATCCCATCACACTCCTGACTTAGACTTGTAGATGGTAGATAAGGTTTGAGAAGTCATGAGATGAGTTACTCACCACAGGATTCCTAGCCTCTGACCAGCTTTTGCATCCCAGTATTTATATAGCTGGTTCAGTTCAGTCTCTGATCAATGGTAACCCTTAAGGTTGTTTTTAGAAACATAGGAAATACAAGTAAATAAAAGGTCATTCAGCCCTTCAGGCCTGCTCCGCCATTCATTATAATTATAGCTGGTCATACAACCCAATAGTCTGATCCTTCCTTCCCCCCATATTCTTTGATTCCCTTCATCCAAGTGCTATATCTAACTGTTTCTTGAAAACACGCAATGATTTAGCCCCGACTACTTTCTGTGGTAATGAATTCTATGGGCTGACCACTCTGTGTGAAGAAATTTCTCCTCATCTCTGTCCTAAATGATCTACACTGTACTCAGACTGTGACCCCTGGTTCTGGACACTCCTACCAACCTTTTTGCATCTCCCTTGTCTAGTCCAGTTAGAATTTTATACATTTCTTTGAGATCCTCCTTCATTTTTCTGAACTCCAGTGAACACAATCCTAACTGACTCAATATCTTTTCATGTAGCCAGTGGATGACTCAGCGATTGTAATGCCATTGAATATCAAGGGATGATGGCTATATTCACTTTTGTTTGAGATGGTTATCGTCTGGCACTAATGTGGCCACTTGTCAGGCCAATTCTGGATATTATCCTGGTCTTGCTGCATTTGGACATGAATTGTATTTGAGGAGTTGCAAATCGTGCTGAAACCCATTCAACAATTCGTTATCATCATTGACAGCCATTGTTCATTTTTTACTCTTGCCTTGGCTTTTTTCACAGGCTGAAGGTCACTTTTCGGGTGGAGATATGTGAGAAGGGCAGGACAATAGAGCTGTGAAGTATGGTTCATAAACATTAAACAGAAATGGAAATATAACAATGTAACACATTAAATACATAAGTGGATAACCTTGCATAATTACAATTTTTTTTTACTTTCTCTATTATCTATGTGTGGATCAAGCTTTCAGAAATAGGCTGCATGTTTGCCTGCCCTGATTACTCAGATGCTTCTTGCAGACATGCTCTACATTTAGGAGCTGTCAGGTGAGGGCTCCAACAAAGTTTGTCTGTGCAAGGGCAGACTCACCCACTAGAACAGCAAGCCATCTGTGAGGCTCTGTCAAAGGAGGATAGGAAGAAGGAATGAGTGAAAGACTTTGCAAGAGTTCCCATTTCTATGAACCGTTTTCCTATTTTATATCTTATGGTCCACCCACATTTGACAAGCTGGAGAATACTTTGCTGCACTTCAATGACACCAGTCATTGGCCAAAGTGAGGTTTGTCTCTGTCTTGTTTAATACACAGATTAAGTGTGGAAAGAATTGGTCAAGGCCAACATGAACATGGTCACCAACAATGCTTGCTGCTCTATGCGAATGGCTACCTGTTCCATTGACATTAGAAACGCCTGAGACATCATGCCATTCCGAGACTAGGGGACACAATTTAAAAAAAAGACATCCACCATTTAAAACAGAGATGAGAATCGTTTTTCTCTCAATTTGTCATTAAAATATGAAATTCTCTTCCCCAGAGAGCATTGGAGGTCAAGTGATTGAATTTATTCATGGCTAAATTAGAAAGCTTTTTGATAGACAACACAGTCAAGGGTTAAGGGGGAAGAGAGGAAAGTGGAGCTGAGACCACAACAAGATCTGCCATGATCTTACTGAATGATGGAGTGAGCTCGACAGTCTGAATAACCTATTCCCACTTAAGTCCTATGTTCCTGTGCATTTGAGATGGACATCTCCACTCTCCAGTAGTCTGCAGTGCCTCTGGAAATGTTGACAGAACTTCCCACATTTTCTGAGGCTGCTCCAGAATATTGCTTTTCAGTATTTGCTCAGTATTTGTGTTCTCTGCCCTTTGACAGGAAATCACTGCTGTCAGCATCACTAGCATTTGTTCTTGTAATGTATGTTTCATCATGTGGTAACACAAATTTCTGCTTTGACATCTCTACCAATGTGTGCCTGTCTGAACTAGTGGGTACCCTACATGAGTTACGCGATGGTGTTTTCACAGAGTGAGTGATTTCCTCTTCAAAGCCTTAGTTCACCTCCAGCATCACCTTCTGAGGGATACTTATTGGACCTTGGGAGATAAAAGTTATGAATCAGACAATGTTAGAAAGTTCTGAGTCATAGTTATGCAGATTTCAGTGATTGGTGATATCAAACCAACATCAGTGAGTTGGTGTGTGCTATATAGCCTTTTATATCTATTTTGGTTACCAGGTAGCTTGGAGATCCCCATCTTTCCTTTGCCTGCTGAGCCTTGGCTTACCTCCAGTGTTTTCTCCACCATGCTATCAAAATGGCTATGACTAGACAGCCAATTTAGGTTCTGTGCTTCTCTTTGGTGATGTATGCATGTTTTTACTTCAGGGAAGAAAGAAAACATAAATGTGCTTGAGCTGCAGACAACTTTGAGAGAATGGAAGTACAAAATATGTGGGGTAGCATTGTGAGAGATCGATATATCATTGCAAAAAGATAAGACTGTGTCAGTGGTGTCTGGTCAAATGGGCCCCAGAAAGTGGGAAGGTTGCACCTGCAAGTTTTGTTGGGCTGAGGAGTAATGTGAAAAAGGAGGCATGAGGTAGACAAAGTGAAGAGGTTTGTCCTTCAATATGCTATGCACACACCTTTTCTGGCCTGATCTGGTCACTGAAGCTCTTCCAACATTTTGTCCTGGAACAAAGTCTGCACATTTCTCCATGGTCATATCATGACAAGCATGCTTGATCTTTGAGACTTGCTTCTTCTTCCTTTCCTCGGGAAACTGAGTGCCAATGTGAGACCTTATAGTCCACAGCACAAAGTCCAGGATACCTTGAAGAAAAAGTGCTGCCTTTTCATTGAAACTTCATCTGTGAAGTTCCTGGTTTGCTTATTATACTTCTGCAACTTCACAATTCTGACTCTACCTGCATCCCTTTAATAGTGAAGCTGGAACTAACTAATGTCACTGTCACCAAGCCCACCAATATAATTGATTAGAAACCCAGAATTCAAGTAAAAATGCAGTGGCTGGATTAACAGGCAACTGACAAAAACACTACTGAAATCTCTAGGTGCCCCATAAAGTGGAATCTCCCCACTTCCAAGTAAGTCTGGAAATCAAAATTCAGCCCTTCTCTACAAAAGCAAGGTGATTTTGGTAACAGCGCAGTTCAGTTCTACAAGCTGCACTTTCAGAATATTGGCAAGGCCTTGCAGAGAGTATAGGCTCACCAGAATTATATGCGGACAGACGTCAGAAGCTGGAATTGATTTCTGAAAGCCGATATAAAATTGTGGATATCTTTGATCAAAAGTAGATAAAGGGGGACTGTTTCCACCAGCAAAAAGGCTGATAACCAAAGAACACAGAGTTAAGATCATTGGCAAAACAGGCAGAGGTGAGGGGGGATAAAGGGTTTTAAACAGCAAGTTCTTCTTACCTGGTGGAAGCGAATCCAATAGTTAACTTTCAAAAGAGAATATGTTCTGGAAAATGAAACATTTAGAAAGCTATGTGGAAAGATCAGGAGATGAATTAGATAGCTTTTCAAAGAGCCAAGATAGATATAATAGATCCAATGGCGTCTTTCTGTGCAGTATGCTCATTTGGCCCTAATAGTAACTCCATGCCATGTTCAGGTTGGGGTGTTGCAATATTTGGTGAGAAACCTGGAAGAGGTTTCAACTCTTCAGTTTATGGTTTACCAACGAGGCCACCTCATTAGAATGTTTTCTTTCATTTTGGCACCTAATGCATGACAGAGGGTATTCTGCAGATCCATGTAACCTAACCTCAACCTGAGGATGGAGAAGACCAATCCAAGGATGGAGTTTGGAAGAATCAGGAGTTGCAGCAATGTGAGGGAGTTGCGATGAAATAGATTCAAGATAGTGCCAGGTTGCATCAAACTTAAATGGATGCAATGAAGATTCAGATAAGGAAGGGAGGAAGAAACTTGATGTATAAAGAAGTGGTCTTGATTAAATATCAGCAGCAGGAATATCATACTCTGCTCCTGGATTCACTGCAGAATGTGTTTCAATAACCTAACAAGGCATCTACATTCTGTTGTGTTCATCAAAACCTCTCCCACTTAGTCTGCCTTGTCAAGCCTACTTCATCACATAATTCCTCACACACAATTACTTCACATGAGCAGAGCAAAGTATGCCACAATCACTCTGGGCCTCACTGCCTCACTGGACAGTACTGAAGGATGTCTCTAAATCTGTCCAGGCATCTAAAAGAAAGAAAGGTGTGCAATTACATAGCACTTCTCACAATCTCAGAGATACCCAGTGATTTCCAGTCAATGAAGTAATTCTGAAGTGTACTCACTGTTGTAATGTATAAAACGTGACAGCTAACTTGCATATAGCAGGCTCAAAAGTTATGTGATAATGGCCAGATAATCAGGGTTTTTTGTTGTTTGAAGGATAAATATTAGACTGAGCACCAAGCAACATACCTCTGTTCTTCTTTGAAATAATGTTAAGAGATCTTCTCCATCTGCCTCAGAATACAGATAAATCTCGATTGAAAGGTGTTACCCCTGCATTACTATAAATAAATGACAGTTTAGATTTTGGGCTCAAGTATTTGGAGTAGGATCCATACTATTGACACTTTGACTCAGCAGTGAGAGTGCTACCCATTGAGCCATGACTAGAACATATCTGAAGGAGTGTCAATTCCTTGCTCAGTGACAGATCTAGTGGTCCTTTAGCTGTTGTTGTATTGTTTTTTGACTTCATCAGTGAGTTTATTTGTCTAGGTCATTGATCGCAATTGAAAGTGGTATCCTTTGTCTCCAAGGAGCCAGTCAGCTTGCAAATCCAAAACAAAATCAGAGAGATTTGACTGCGGCAGCATGAGAAACCTGACACACACCTACATAAAGACTTTCCTGTGGTTATTACCAGCTGATGATTTGAAATCCTGTTGGTTTATGAATACTTCTGGTTGAGCTGTGAGTGGGAAACCCCTGTGATTGTGTGAATTAAGTCTGACATAGAATTGATTTTACGTTTGGAATTAATATTAATTACAATGGATTATGGCAGCACAAAGAAAATACTACTTGCCAATGTAAGCATATGTGCTTCATAAAGGCTTAGTTAAATCTGCTCCTTTTTTAACATTTGTGTCTATATTTCAATCATTATTTGGTGAGATATTAATCCTGTGCCTAAGTAACTGTGAGCCATGTTAGTTTGAGCTAATTACACTAAAATTAACATTAGCCTAAAATTAATCATTTTACAGCAAGTGTTAAATGGAAAGCAACATTACAAGACAAGGGGTTACATTTGATTCTATTCTTTCAATTTAGCAAGACCTAATTAGAAAACAGGGTTGAATGTAAGTAGTGGACATGCAGTTTTATATTTCAATACTTTTCAGCTAAGATTAACTGGCAAAACGACACCTCACTGTTTTAATCCATTGTTATAAATACATTTATCTAGTTGCAAACCAGGATATTGAAACCACATTTTAACAGATATAATTATTATCATAGTGGCTCAAATAACAAACATTGAATATTGTAACATACACTCAGATAAAGTAACTGTAAATTTGTGAACATGATGAAATTCAAATATATTAATTCTGTTAAAAATGTGTTTCTTTCTTTCCCAAATGTGACACTTTAAGATTTAAGGCTATGGCTGTTTGTAATTCACAAGAGTTTATGTAGCATAAATGGTAATTTAGAGAATTGTGCAAATTGAATGCTAAATTAGAACTCATGTATAATAGGTTCCTTTGGGTTAATTTGGAGAATAAAAATCTGAAATTGGAACAGATTATTCAGCAATGTTTATGTTCACAGTCAGTGGTTGTGTTTCCTTATCTTTATATTAAGCAATAAGATGCTTTCATTTTTTTCTGTTATATAATGTAATCTAGCTATCAATATGTTTGGAGCTTAAACCAAATGGGCTGAGCAATAACAATCCAACATGATCTCAGGCAGTTGAGAGAGAATGAAAATGTTTTAGTTCAGAGTTGCTTTGCTTCATGCTATAATATAATTGATAGATGAAATTTTGCACTCCGTACATAGGGTCTTGGCCGGGGCTAGAATCCCAGCATGTAGCTCTCCAGCGCACAGCAAGGTTTTCTCTCCAGATTTTCTGGCACTCTGTGCACAGAAAATCTGACAAGTGTGTAGTTTCCACTGTCATGCTGGCAGCACAGGGCATGGTGAAGCCAACAATGCCAGCTCCACAGAGATCAGGATACCATTTTTAAAAGGTGCCCCAATCTGCATTCAAGTAAACTCCCTCTGAACACCCCTACCCTCACTGGGAACACTTGCACTGGGGACCCCACCTTGCACAAGCACCACCTACCCTCTACAGTCACAGCAACATCTCCCCCCACCCCCACATACAATCAACACGTTAACACTGGGGCAATTCTCACCTCATACATAAGGGAAGCTGCCCAGATGGCTCACCCTTGGCACAGCCCCCAGCACAATCCTCAGATTGGGACCACCAGGGTGCAGTCCACGATTCCAGGGACAGTGCCGGGAATGTCCCTCTCCTCTCTGGGGGCTATATTTACTTTTGCATCCCTAGTGGGTTGTCCTTGGCAACTTCCCATTTTGCAATGGCTATTGTAAACCTCGCTGATGTGACGCCATGTTGGTAAGGGAAGGATTCCTTACTTGGGGCAACATATGCCAGGGAAACCCTTCAAATATGTTTAAATTTATTTAAATACATTTAAAGGAGGTTCACTTCATTAGTTTATTTATTAGTCACAAGTAGGCTTACATTAACACTGCAATTAAGTTACTGCGAAATTCCTCTAGTCACCACATTCTGATACCTGTGCCAATCAATGCATCTAACCAGCCCGTCTTTCAGACTGTGGGAGGAAACTGGAGCACCCAGAGGAAACCCACGCCGACTCAGGGAGAATGTGCAAACTCCACACAAATAGTGACCTGAGTCAGGATTCAAACCCAGGTGCTTGGCACTGTGAGGCAGCAATGCTAACCACTGCACCACCATGACGCCATTACATCACTCAGTTAGAGGTGGGGAAACTCGGAAAACAAGATCACTTGTGAGATTATGCACCTACACCACTATTTGCGCTCGTGCAAAAGCAGTCAGACAAGCTGATTGGCAGAAACAAATTCTCCCTAAATTGTCTCAAATTTGGTTCTAATGCATAGATCTATAAACATAGACAGGTGACAGGGATCATGGGTAGAAGCGGGAACATTGAGGTAGCGACGTGGGCTCATTGGGCCGAAGGGCCTGTTTCCCATGCTGTTTTGTTCTTTGTTCTTTGTTCTTTTAAGTCTGGATTGAGTAAAAGCTGAACATTGAACAACAAAGCCTGATGATATACAGGATTTAAAAATAGAATCACAGCAAATTATATGCACAATTGGGCTGTGAAATTATGACACATTTTGATCAATTAATAATCAATATGTGAATGAAGCAACTGTTATTTTATGACTAAAACATCTAGTAACAGTATTAACATTTAGAGAGAAAGGACTTACTTCATATTCTGCTAGCAAACTGCAAGTGCCCCCTAAAGGTCAATCCTGCAGCTGCACACTCAGGGAGCGTTGCTGATGAAGACAGTTAGTAACCAGAAGTGGTTCTTCTAAATATGGCCTTGTAATAATTACTCTGTTAAAGAGATTCTTTTTTTCAAAATAAAACTAGCAGTAACTTTTTGAGTAACACAACTCCCCTCATTTACAAAGTAATGTTTAATCATCAAAATATTTTAGGAATCTGATGTGTAAAGACATTGGTGATTAGGTATCATTTTGTAAATTACAGGAGTAGGAAACAAAACATTAGAAATAATGGCGACCGTGTTTCTCTCTGGTACATGATTAGGGGGTCAAATTAATCCTGGAGCACAATATAATATCTAACATATGCACTTTGTTTAATGCAAATCTACTCAGAAGAATAATTTTAGCGTGTAATTTTTCTATTCGAAAGTTCACACCTAAGGAAAGAGAACTATCCAGGCTCTGTCAGTACAATGCTATTCGTACCGAAATTAAGCTACTGGTTTTAATTTTAAAATTGCACAGATTAGATCTCTTTGATCAACTCTTTTCTCATTAGCGAGGGAGTCATTTATCAAAAATAGTTCCTTTAAAATGCAAAAATAAATATTTAACCTAATTGCATTGGGTTTGATTTATAGAATTTCAGACCAAGTACTGACTACTGTAGAATGTAGAACTTGTTGCCACGTGGATTGGTTGAAACAGGTAGCGCTGATTGAAATATTTGCAATTAAGAGATGGTTTGATACATACAAGAAGGAGAAGACAGTAGGTGAATATGAGAAGAGACAACTAGAGTGGAACGGAGCATGTGAAGCATAACCTCCAGCATGGGCCCGTTGACCAAATGGCATGCTGTGTACGATACATGTGAATATATGCTGAATTTATGCATGTGAATTTTTACACGTAAAATTTATTTACAGCACAAAGGACTGACATTTTTCCGATCTTCTTGGCTTCCCCACAAACCAATTTAAAAACCACAGTATCCATTTTGTTCACTGTCTCCCTCTCATTACATTTTCGCCATATCTTTTGACTTATTGCGAGCAAAACAATCACCATGATCCACTGGTACCTAGAATGACAGAAATAATAATAATTTAAGCATCTTTTTTATTTAGTTTACAGTCACCACCTTCTTCTCTGACTGGTCATCTCATTATAAATTAGTGCCTTCTTCTATCTCGCTTAGGTATTTCAGCTGGACATTTTCGGACGTACAACAGTGATGAAACAGAAAAATGATGCAAGGTATTATCAATAGTACTATCAAGTGGAACATATACCACGCTGACACTGAACTCAAAAGGTGAGAGTGACTATCTTTGGTAACATTGGAATCAGTGTGGCATCATGAAGCCATGGTTTTATCCTAATCATCCGTAATCAAGGTGTTCCAGTATAGCTACAACACTGGCATCTACTGACAATTTGGAATATATCCCAGGTACATGCTGCCCACAAACAGCAGGACAAAACTACTCAACCAATAACCTCCTCATCAATCTACTCTCAATCATCAACTGTAATGAAATATATAATCAACAGTGCTATTAATGCCACTTACACAGCAATAACCTGCTCACCAATGCTGAACTTCAAAGTAGAGGTGAGAGTGATTGCCCTTGACATAAATGCAATATTTGAACAAGTGTGACATCAAGGCACCCTAATAATATTAAAGTTAATTGATATCAAGGAATAAACCACCATATTGTGAATTGATTGGATTCACACTTAACACAAAGAAAGATAGTTGCAGTTGTTGGAGGTCAATCATCTCAGTCCTGGGACATCACTGCAGGAATTCCTCAGGGTAGCATCCTAGGCCCAACCATTTCTAATTGTTCTGTTATTGACCTTTCCTCCATCATAAGGTTAGAAGTAACATAATTTATGTCTCCTCAGATATTGGAACAGCCCGTGTCCAAGAGCTGGATGATATTCAAACTTGGGCTGATAAGTAACAAGTAACATTCAGGGTCACACAGTGCCAGGAAATGACCACTCATCTCTCCTTGACATTCAATAGCATCACCATTGCAGAATCCCCCTCAATCGATACTCTTGGGGTTTGGAGGGGGATTTATCATTGACCAGAAAATGAAGTGGTCTGGCCATTTAAATACTATGGCTACATAAGCAGGTCAGAAGCTAACTTTCTTTGGTGAGAATTCACTTCCTGACTCCACAAAACTAATCCACAATTTAGCATGCTCAAGTCAGGATTGTGATAGAATACTCTCCACTTGTCTGGATGAGCGCAAGTCCAAAAACTCTGAGGAATCTCATCACATCGAACTAAAAATAGCCCATTTGATTGGCACTCCATCCACCACCTTAAAGCTTCAACAGCAATGCACAGGGGCAGTAGTTTGTACAATTTACAAGATGCGCGGCAACCACTCATCAAGTCTTCTCTGACAGTAACTTCAAGATCCTTTATTATCTTGAACAACAATGACACCAATTGCCCGGGAACACTATGAATTACAATTTCTCTCCAAGTCAATACCATCCTGACAGCACTATAGACGTATTTAAAGCACAGGAACTATAGTAGTTAATGAAAACTACTTACCAACATCTTCTCAAGGACAATTAGGAATGGGCAACTAGTGCTGGCTAAGACAGAGATGTCCACATCATATAAAAGAATAATTTTTTAAAAAATCATTCACTAATATCAGGAGATATGACATAAACAACGACTTGCATTAACATAGCGTCTTTAATATAAAAAAAAATGCTAAATGGATGTTAATGCTATTTTAATGTGATTTGTGCTAAAATTACAGTGGAAAATGGAGATGCGTCCATGTAAAATCTATCTTATATTCTTCTATTTTCTCACCAATCTGCTAAAGATTATTCTTTGTACATAGAAGAAAAGAGAAACCTATAAAACTGAATGGTGTAGGGAAGGCAAAGACCAAGACAAAACTCTAGAGAGACATTGTTATGTGGAACATGAGAATCGTCAGCAAGATATCAACATCTTGTAATGATACATGCTTATCTTCCTTGCCCAAATTGAATCAAATCAGTGTGTGTTGGCTTAGCAATTAATCAACAGAAGAAAAAGGTTGTTTGTACAGAAAATAATAGTTTTGTTGAGTGAAGAGTTCCTTTGTTTGATTCTAAAGATGTTGGCCGTTCAAGGAATAATTAACTTAATGCCATGAACTGTGCAGAAGAAGTATTTATGGACTGCATGTCTTCTCAGCCTAGGTTTTCCAGAGATAACTGGTTATGGTTTAAATTAATGCTCAATTTTATTTGAAAGCAGATAACTTTTGTTGCATTACTACTCCAGAGAAGATTCTGCTGACAGGAATTTTATTGGTGGTCTTGCATTGATCAGCTTATTTATTTTTTTGACAGGTCAAGTTCAAGCTGGACCCATCAGTTCCTAATGCTCCTCTCAGGCCGGCGGCTTGTGTTTATCTTGTGGCTGCATGCTCTCACTCTGCACTAGTCGTGTGCCAGATGCACTGGCAGCTGCAGGAAGTTGTTTATCTAACCCCTCTGAACCATACGAGGTGTTAGAAGATGACAAAATGCCGTGTCAGTTCCTCCTTAGGTTTTTTGATAAGTCTGGAAAATTCTGCACTCAGGCACCCAGTAAATGAACTGCAGATGCCAGTGGATAAAGTTACCACAGCCAGTGACGTTTCTTGAAGTGATCTTTTCTTATTGCTTCCCTTACCACAATACAATATTTTATGAATGCTGAAGATCATTTTTATTCTGAAATATCAATAACAACTATACACAACACGTATGAAGTATAGAATTATACCCAATTATATCCAATGTTGCTTTATAAAGGGGTCTTTGATTTACAACTTAAAACTTTTCTGGAAGTTAGTCTTTAAGAAAGTATAATATAACTTCTTGGATTCCCAGAAAAATCAAAGGGATCAAATAGGGGTGCATACTCAAGACTAAGCTGAGTTTATAAACTGCGCATAAATACCGCATCATAGTTTTCAATGAGCTGGAGGTAAATGGCAACATTGGATTCTTTATGATGGCAATAATGGTGATCAGGTTCAAAAAGTGAAGAGCTAGACATTTAATATCCCTTGCCACAAGGTTTTCAGAATAAATAAGGAAGAGGAAAAAAGAGGGAAGGATATTATTATTCATCAAAGGTCATTATAAAAGGATATTACATGTAAAGCAGAATTTACTTGGTTAGAATGAAAGAACAATACAGGAGCTATGATGCAACTGGGTGTATATTAGAGGACAATGAATAGTGGAAAGGAGAGCGAGGAACACATTTTCAAGTAAGTCATAGAAAAATGCAAGAACTTCAGCATTGTGATAATGGGTACTCAGGTCTCCTACTGTGGATTTGGATAAACAACAGTGTTAAAGGCAAAAATCATCCTATCTTTCTGAAACATATAAGATTCTGTGAGCGATGTGAGAGAGAACAGAATGAGGGAATATAGTTGAAAAATAAAGTCTTCCATTCAGGAAATGAGGAGAATGTTTTTCTGTCAGAGAGTCATGAGCCTCAGGCAATCTCTTCCTTCAAGAGCAAAGGAGACAAGGTCATTGAAGATTTTTAAGGCAGAGTTAAATAGATTTTTTAACTAACAAGAATCAAAGGTTATCACGGACAGATGGAATGTGGACGTGAAGCCACAATCAGGTCAACTATGATGAGTGACACAGAATGTCTGAGGGGCTGAATGGCTACTGCTGATCCTAATTCACATGTTTGTATGTTTGTATGTCAGAGGAGAAGGCATTTCTGTAATTTGTAGAAGAGAACTTTCATAATCAGTATGTTTCTGGTTGAATGAGAAATTCAAAATAGTGGATTCAGCTCCAAAGAGGAAAGTAGGGCAAGTGCAGTATATTCATGATTCAATGGGAGAACATTGGGAAACAGTGATCACAATAAGATTAAGTTATAGCAGATAGGGAAGAGGATATGGAAACATGAACTGTGGGAATATTCAACCAAAGGAGAGCTATTTTCAGCATAATGTGAAAGGATCTGATTAGAGTAAACTCTGGGTTGTTGGAGGTGAGATGGGGCTAGTGTCTAGAAAAACTCTGATTTGGCGGTGCGGGCCCGTTGGGCCAAAGGGCCTGTTTCCCGTGCTGTTTTGTTCTTTGTAATCAAAAACTGACAGATAAGGCAGGAAATGAATTACGTGAGACTTTCAAAGAAAAAATATATACCTTCCCAAGAGGGGAATACAAATGGCACCCAAAGCTACAACCCTCTGGATGACCAATGATAGCCTCGAGAATTTTACAGTCTCCTATAGGAGTGCAGTTTCTGGTAGGTGAGGCCCATTTAATAGTGGGGTTTTGGTGGTGATGCCTAGGGTGGTTTGCCTGTGATCACCTCAATTGAGACCCTTAAATGGCAAATTATAGAACATAGAACATTACAGCATAGTACAGGCACTTCATCCCTCGATGTTGTGCTGATCTGTGAAACCAATCTAAAGCCCATCTAACCTACACTAATCCAATATCATCCATATGCTTATCCAATGACCATTTAAATGCCCTTAATGTTGGCAAATCCACTACTGATGCAGGCAGGGCATTCCACACTCTTACCACTCTCTGAATAAAGAACCTACCTCTGACATCTGTCCTATATCTATCACTCTTCAATTTAAAGCTACGTCCTCTTGTGCTAGCCATTTCCATCCAAGGGAAAAGGTTCTCACTGTCCACCCTTTTTAATCCTTTAATCATATTATATGCCTCTATTAAGTCACCTCTCTAACGAACACAGTCTCAAGTCCCTCAGTCTTTCCTCAGGAGACCTTTCCACCATACCAGGCAACATTCTGGTAAATCTCCTTTGCACCCTTTCCAATACTTCCAAATCCTTCCTTTAATGTGGCGACCAGAACTGTATGCAATACTCCAAGTGCAGCCACACCAGAGTCTTGTACAGCTGCAACATGGCATTAATGACCACTAATTGCTGCTTGTCACTCAGCCAATTTTGAAGCAGAGAGAGGAGGTCGGTCAGCATGTCACCTTGCACAGGCCTCAGGAAAGAGATAAGGACATCTCCCTATCTCAGAATCTAGACACTTCTGTTGATGCCATAATTGGCACTTAATTGTAAGTTACTCACAGTTTTAGGGGAAATTCTGTATGTTAACCACCAATATTCCATTTGTTTGCTGCAAGAATTTAATCTTATATCCATGTATCAGACTGGCTGATGGATGTTGATCTAAGTAAAATAGCAGTTGCTATTAAATGGTTTAAGGAATTTTATATATTTGTATTTCCACAACATGGTGCAGGTTGGAGGTTTCCCAGAAAAATGCAGGCAACAGGACTTGAAGAAAACTCACTAGTCTAGCAAATATAGCAACAGATTACTGTTGAACTAAATGCAGATATGTTCCCAGGTCCAGAAGAAAATCCGAAGAAAGATGCTAAAGAAAGACTGACGTATGATTTCCAATATTAACTACATGCCCAAGTTAGCCACACCATAAAGTTATGGGCTATTGACACAGTGAATATTTCTAGGTAAATCTAGCTGCATGATGCTTGTTTATTTAATATCTGACAGGATTGGCTGGTAGATGTGGAGCTGTATATCATAACCTGTGGCAATTAAACGTACAAAATCTTAGCGTTACCCGCATCTGCTTTCAAAGCAACATTGCAACATAATAAAACAGAATACAGTAAAACTGGAACATAACAGAGATGTTGAAAAACTCACCAGGTCTGACAGCATCTGTAAGGAGAGAAAGCAGAGTTAATGTTTTGAGTCTTTTAATTCTTCACCAGACCTAATGAAAAGGACAATGTGTTAAACATTAAAGTGTAACTACGACAGATTGCAGCAAAAGGTAGCAACTTTAAGAACAAAAGATAGATGGCGTGTTTGGGACGAGGAGGAGGGGATTGTGTTGAGGCAATACTTTAGAGGGTATTAAAAAAGGAACTTTATAATGGAGGAGAAAGGTCAAAATCTGTTGAACTTTACTTTCTGTCCTGAGGTCTGCATGTGCCCTCTTCTTCCCACACCATAGAACATAGAACATTACAGCGCAGAACAGGCCCTTCAGCCTTCGATGTTGCGCCGACCAATTAGGAAAAAACAATGACCCTCTAACCTAAACCATTCCCTTTTGGTCCATAAACTTATCTACTAACCTCTTAAACGCCACCAAACTTGGCGCATCTACAACTGCAGCAGGCAGGGCATTCCATACCCTTACCACCCTCTGGGTAAAGAACCTACCTCTGACATCCGTCCTATAACTACCACCCCTTAATTTAAAGCTGTGTCCCCTCGTGCTAGCTTTCTCCATCCTAGGAAAAAGGCTATCACTGTCCACCCTATCTAAACCTCTAATCATCTTATATGTTTCAATAAGGTCCCCTCTTAGCCTCCTCCTTTCTAACGAAAACAACCTCAAATCCCTCAGCCTCTCTTCATAAGACCTGCCCTCCATACCAGGCAACATCCTGGTAAACCTCCTCTGTACCCTCTCCAATGCCTCCACATCTTTCTTATAATGCGGGGACCAGAACTGTACACAATACTCCAAGCGCGGCCGCACTAGAGTTTTGTACAGTTGCAACATGACATTGCGGCTCCGAAATTCAATCCCCCTACCAATAAAAGATCAGACTCCATATGCCTTCTTAACAACCTTATCGACTTGAATGCCAACTTTCAGGGATCTATGCACATATACATTAAGATCCCTCTGTTCTTCAACACTATTAAGAGTCCTACCATTAGCCCTATTCTCTACACATTTGCTATTCCTGCCAAAGTGAATTACCTCACACTTTTCCGCATTAAACTCCATTTGCCACCTCTCGGCCCAGCTCTGCAACTTGTCCAAGTCTCTCTGCAAACTATAACCCCCTCTTCACTATCTACCACTCCTCCGACTTTGGTGTCATCTGCAAATCTACTAATCCATCCTTCAATACCCTCATCCAGATCATTTATAAAAATTACAAACAGCAGGGGCCCCAAAACAGATCCCTGAGGTACACCACTTGTAACCGAACTCCACGATGAATATCTCCCATCAACCACCACCCTCTGTCTTCTATCTGCTAGCCAATTCCTAATCCAATTAGCTAAATCACCCTCAATCCCATACATCTGCATTTTCTGCAGAAGCCTTCCATGGGACACCTTATCGAACGCCTTACTAAAGTCCATATATACCACATCAACTGCCTTACCCCCATCCACCTCTTTGGTCACTTTTTCAAAAAACTCAATAAGGTTAGTAAGGCACGACCTACCCTTCACAAAACCATGCTGACTATCCCCAATCAATTCATTTCTCTCTAAATAACTATAAATCCTATCCCTAATAATTCTCTCCAATACTTTGCCCACAACAGAAGTAAGACTCACCGGTCTATAATTCCCCGGAAAGTCTCTATTCCCCTTCTTGAACAATGGGACCACATTCCCTATCCTCCAGTCTTCCGGCACTATACCCGTAACCAACGACGACCTGAAGATCAGAGCCAGAGGCTCTGCAATCGCCTCTCTCGCCTCCCAGAGAATCCTAGGGTAAATCCTGTCCGGCCCAGGTGACTTATCTAACTTCAAACCCTCAAGAATATCTAGCATATCCTCCTTGTCTACTTCAATACTTTCCAGTTTGCAACCCTCTATCCCAGTGTTCTCCACAACTACATTTACATCTCCCTGCGTGAATACCGAAGAGAAATATTTGTTCAGTGCCTCTCCAATCTCTTCAGGCTCCATGCACAACTTCCCACTGCTGTCTCTGACTGGCCCTAATCTTGCCCTAACAATCTTCTATTCTTAACATATCTAAAGAAAGCTTTAGGATTCTCCTTGATCCTATCAGCCAAAGTCTTCTCGTGTACCCTTTTAGCTCTTCTCAACTCACTCTTTAGCTCCCTCCTGGCTAATCTATAGCTATCCAGTGCACTAACTGAGCCTTCAAGCCTCATCCTGACATAAGCCTCCTTTTTCCTTTTAACCAGCAAATTAACTTTTTTAGTATACCATGGTTCCCTTACTCGGCCATTTCCTCCTTGCCTGACAAGGACATACTTACCAAGGACTCGCAGTAGCTGGCTATTTGTCTTTTATTCTTAAAGTTTCTACCTTTTGTTGCAATCTCCAATAGCTGTGCTTTAATGTCTAACACATTCTCTCATCTTTTAATTCTGACAAATAACCGAAAGGGTTCAAAATTGTTTTCTCTCTCTACAGGGGTTGCCAGACCTGATGCATTTTCCAGCATTTCTTTTGTTGTTTTATATTTCAGCGTCTGCAGTATTTTGTTTATTTTACAGTAAAACTGGATAATGGCTATGGCATTACAAACCATTGACTCTTCACTGCGTTTAAAGACCAAAATAATTGTTTGATCCAGTAGATTTACACCAGTATTCATGCTCTACATTCCTCTCCCTCACCCTTCCTCATTTTACCCCATTAACATATCTTGCTATTCCTTTATTGTTGAATTGGTTTTTTAGATTTCTACTATACTCTTTGCCTCAACCACTATTTGAGATTGCGATTTTCATTTTCTTATCACTCTTAATAAAGAAGATTCTCTTGAATTCCTTAAATTAAATTAAATTTAATTTAAATTTAATTTAATTAAAAAAAAGTCATATTCTCTTGGGAAAAATTGTTGCCTAAATGAATTAGAGGGACATTGAGATCTGAGGACACAGATGCTCAAATCACTAGCAGTACAGATCAACAAGTCTATACAAAAGCAAATAAAGATTAATTCTAATTTTAATTTAATTAAAATTAAATTAATTTAATTTAAATTTTTTTTTTCTTAAATTAAAATCCTTTGGATTTATTAATAACTATATTTATGCGATCTGGTTCTGGTCTCACTAACAATGGAAACAGTTTTTCTATGCCTAATCTATTAAACAAGTTTATAATTTTAAAGACCTCCACCAGGTCACTGCACTGTCTCCCTTTATGTAAAGAGAAAAAGAGCCCAAGCATCATTAATGTTTTCCAATTGATTCCAGAACTTCCTAGCGAGTACCTCTTTTTTTTATAATATGGTGGTAGTGTTTTAAATACATCCTGATAAAAATTCTATATAAGTTTAAACAGAACTTTACTGATTTTTAATTCTATCCTTCAAGGAATTAATCTTTGTTTGCTTTTGTATAGACTTGTTGATCTGCACTGCTAGTGATTTGAGCATCTGTGTCCTCAGATCTCAATGTCCCTCTAATTCATTTAGGCAACAATTTTTCCCAAGAGAATATGACTTTATTCTTTCTATCAAAATGTATCTCACACTTTTCTACATTGAAAATCATATTCCAATTATGCATTCATTCTGCAATTTTATTAATGCCTTCCTGTTTGAGGAAGCTATTCCGGATTTTACCGGCCATCAAATCACTAAGAGAAGAATAGGAGGCGAAGCCAGAAGAAGAGAGCCGTCCTGGGGATCTTAATGTCTGGCCCAGGTACTGGTCACAGATTTAGGTTCCAGCTCAAAAACATCACTCACAATGATTGTATGTAAGAATAGTTTGGAGAATAGCTGAGGCTGCTTCTTTGATATCTTGAGCTCTGTATTGGAAGCTTACAAAATGTCTGCCAACAAAGTCAATGTCCCTGAATGACACACACCTTGAAGGATGTAATTAGACCTGCTAGAATTTTATAAGTCTTATGAGATCCCCCCTCATTTGTCTGAACTCAAGCGAAAACAATTCTAACCTAGTCAATCTTTCCTCATGTGTCTGTCCCACCGTTCCTGGAATCAGCCTGGTAAACCTTCGCTGCACGCCCTCAAGAGCAAGAACATCCTCCCTCAGAAAAGGAGATCAAAACTGCACACAATACTCTAGGTATGGCCTCATCAAGGCCCTGTATAGTTGCACTGAACTGCTACTGAAATCCAAACTCTCACAATGAAGACCAACATGCCATTTGCCTTCTTTACTGCCTGCTGCACCTGCATGCTTACCTTCAGTGACTGGTGCACAAGGACACCCAGACCCACTGCACACTCCCTTCTCGCTTTTTACAGCCAATTCATGTAGCAAGTGGATTTCTTGTTTTTGCTTCCAAAGTGAATAACCTCACACTTAACCAAATTATACTGGATCTGCCATTGATTAGCCCACTCACCCAACCTGTCCAGATCATGCTGAAGGATCTTTGCATCCTCGTTACAGTTCACCTCCCACCCAACTTGTTTTCATCTGCATAATTTGAGACGTTACATTTTGTTCCTTCATCCAAATCATTTGTATATATTATGAATACCTGGGATCCCAGCACTGATCCCTTTGGCATCCCACTAATAGCTGCCTGCCAATCTGAAAAGCCGCTATTAATTCCTACTCTGAGTTTCCTCTCTGCCAATCAGTTTTCTATCCATCCCAATACCCTTCTTCCAATCCCACACGCTTGAATCTTGCACAATAATCTCTTGTGCGGAACTTTGTCGAATGCTTTCTGAAAGTCCAAATATACCACATCGAATGGTTCCCCCTTGTCAACTCGATTAGTTACATCTTCAAAGAATTCCAACAGATTTGTCAAGCATAATTTCCCCTTCATAAATCCATGCTGATTCTGTCTGATCCTGCTGCTGCTTTCTAAATGTTCTGCTGTGAGTCCTTGAAAATGGATTTCAGAATTTTTCCCACTACTGATGTTAAGCTTACTGGCCTATAATTCCTGTTTTCTCTCTACCTCCCTTTGTGAATATTGGAGTGATACTTGTTACTCTCCAGGGACTGTTCCAGAGTCTATAGAATCCTGGGAGATGACAACCAATGCATCCACTATTTCTCGAGCCACTCTCTTAAGTACTCTGGGATGTAGATTATCAGTCCCTGTGGATTTATCTGCCTTCAATCCCATCAACTTTCCCAGCATCATTTCTTTACTAATATTGATATTCTTCAGTTCTTCCTTCTCACGAAATCTTCCATACTGCAACATTTCTGGCATCTGATTTCTGTCCTCTTTTGGGAAGACAGAACCAAAGTATATGTTCAGTTGCTCAGCTATTTCTTTGTCCCCAGTTATACATTCTCCCATTTCAGTCTGTAAGGGACCTACATTTTTCTTCACCAACTTCTTTCTCTTTATGTATGTATAGGAAGTGTCAGTCTTTATGTTCCCTGTAAGCTTACTTTTATACTGTACTTTCCCCTTCTTATTCAATCCCTTAGTCCTTCTTTGCTGAATTTGGATTGCAAGGCAACCATGCACGGACAGATCTTAGAGGGAGCATTGCCTGGCAGAAACACTTCAGTAATTATTTGTTCCTTGCCGACAGTTAAAACTGTTTTGGATTTCAATTCTGTCATCAGGAGACTATGTATATAAGAAAGTCTCTCAATAGACCAAGTTATCAGCAGGAATATAGACTGGTGATGGTAACTATCCATCCACTGCTATTTGCTGGGTAGTAAGGTTAAAAGCAGTGCCCATTCACCATGCAAAACATCTCAGTGGCATACTGAGGAGTTTACACTGCAACTCTCTGTGCAGTAATGAATGATTAGTTGTTTGCACTGATATCCTTACTGCAGCTAGAAATTGCCAACGCTAATCTGCAAGAGATTCTCATTAGGTTTAAGATAGTTCCCAGCAATTGTGGCATCACTGAAGTGAGCAAATGTATCCCTGTATGAAGAGACTTAATAGGACAGACCCTGAGACTTGCTTTCACTGGCTGAGGAACTTAGACCCTCATGGCATTGTCTCAGGATAAGGGGCCATTAATGTCGGACAAATGTTAGGAGAAAATGCTTCATTGGGACATGTATCTTTAAGACTATCTATCCCAGAGGGCAGAGAATGTTGCAGGGAATGGTGTTGCACGTGGAGAAAGCATTGGTTATCTCTGCAAGAGCTCTAACCAGACCAGTTACTCGGAGTTATGGCTAAAGTTGGAATCTCCCTTGTCCTCCAGCCTGAGGGATAGATTGAGCAGAGGTCATGAAGAAAAGGACAAAATGAGGGGGAGGAAGGGAGAAGTGCTCTCATTCATTCATGGTCTACAGTGTGCATCTCTCTGATCTCCAGCTAGACTACAAGCAATTGCATTGTCTGCTCTTTACAAAAGAGGCTCTCCCAGAACTCAGCTTCCTCTTGCAACCAGACTTGCAGTCTCAAAGCAGGACAAGTTCAGCACTGCCATTGGCTGTGGCCTTGAATGTTACCATGTTGTGATTGTTCCAGGCTGGAACATATGTAACATATCCCAACTCACTCTCCAGTTAGTATTAGAGAGGTGACAGATGCTCTTTATGCCAGAATTCAGGCACATCGATTGTGCTCTCTGTTAACTGAGAACTTTGTCAGAATAAGGGGCTTGCACTTTAGACTCTAGCACCAGGCATTAGTACTCAGCTATCTGAAAGGAGAAAGGCAGAAGGGTAGGGATGGAGGTGAAAAAAAGTGGCGAGGAAGCAAAAGATGAATGTGGACACTACCTGCAGCTTGAAGAGTATTGGATTAGAGGGAAACTGGATGTGGGAAGTCAGATTAGATGGACATTTACCATCATGCTCTATGGTTTCAGTCCTGCTGCTGGCTATACCCTAATTTGTGATCACACCAATAATTACCAACATCAACTTCTCTGTTGGAAGTTTAGGCATCCAACTTGTCTGTTAGGTGCTGCTGCCTCTGATTATGCATCATGTTGCCCTTCAAGAGAGAGGAATTAGTCAGTGAGTATGACATAATACATTTGAATGATGTGCTGCCTGTGGGGCACAGGCTAATCACACACTGTTAGCCGATGATCGTTTTTAGGGACAATTCTTTTTTTTTGCTTTTGGCTTCCACCTTATGCCTCCTCCCTTTGGTCCAATAGAAATGTAGAAATGTTGGACGGCACAGTGTCACAATGGTTAGCACTGCTACCTCACAGGGCCAGGAACTCATGTTCGATTCCAGCCTTAGGCCACTGTCTGTGTGGAATTTGTATGTTCTCCGCATGTTAGCTGAGTTTCCTCCAGATGCTTCAGTTTCCTCCCATAATCCAAAAATGTGTGAGTTACGTTATTGGCCATGTTAAATTTGCCCTAATGTCAGGGGATTAGCAGGGTAAATACATGGGGTTGCGGGAATAGGGCCTAGGTGGTCAGTACAAGTTCAATGGGCTAAATAGCCTCTTCTATACTGTCAGGATTCTATGATTCGAGAAATCATTTTGTGGTGAATACCTACCATTCCACAACATGT
The DNA here is from genome assembly GCA_024679065.1 of Sphyrna mokarran. Lineage (NCBI taxonomy): Eukaryota > Metazoa > Chordata > Chondrichthyes > Carcharhiniformes > Carcharhinidae > Sphyrna > Sphyrna mokarran. The sequence continues at coordinate 78,166,970 of JAGIQG010000001.1, read as the reverse complement.
AATATTTTTCTGTAGAAGTTAATCCAATTTTCTGGGGAGCAATATCTCAAGATGATGATGGGTAACAGGAATACCACTGTAAATCTCAAAGGGATCCTTTGCCTGCTGCATGTGGTATGGATCTATCAACCTTGTGAACTGGAAAGAAAATAATATTTTTTAAAAATAATAACAATGTCATTAGCAAAGTTTCCAAAGCATTCCCAATTTCCTGCTTTGGAATGTAATCTGTCAGGATCAGGTTCAGCTTTGTTTTGACAACCTGTTAAAACATCTTGAGAATCCTTCAAGCATTTTTAAGACAGCAAGGAGAATCCTAAAACAATAACATAACAAAACCAATCGTAAAGTGAGAAATTGCTAACCTATGTCCTTCATGGTATAACTGTAATTCTATAGGTGGAAAGCTCTATGCTAAATATATATTTAAAGTAATCTTCTGTTGACTATTGTTAGACAAACACATTTGTGGCACAGCTGAATGCATTAAGAAAATTTATTAAGATTCCAGTTTGCTGAGGGAATCAAGCAAATGGCACGCTGGCACAGTGATTAACACCACTCCCTCACATCGCCAGAGACGCGGGCTCAATTCCAGCCTTGGGTCGCTGTCTCTGTAGAGTTTTCTTCTGTATCTGCGTGCATTTCCTCCTGGTGCTTCAGTTTCCTCCCACAGCCCAAGAATGTGTAGGTTAAGTTGATTGGCCATGCTAAATTGACCCTTAGTGTAAGGGGGTTTAGCGAGATAAGTATATGGAGTTATGGGGATAGGTGGGATTGTTGTCAGTTGATGGACCTTCCGCACTGTAAGGATTCTATGATTCTTCTATTCCATAAAGAACAATGGGAAATACTCTTAAAATTAGAACCCAACCATTTAGGAGGGAAATCAGAAAGTAATTTCATTTACACAAAAGTTAATAGAAATCTATAATTCTCTCCTTCACAAGGCTATGAAAACTTGAAAGTTACAAACATTCAAGACCGCGATCAATAAATGTTGGTGGATAACGGTATCTAAGCATCGGTAGCTGAGGGCAGTGGGAAGCAAATAGATTTGAGGTTCATGATCTCAAATCAAAGATGACTCACAGAGTGTAAAGACAGCTACTGACTGAACTGCAGCAGACAATGGAACCCCTTTCCTGTTTCCAAACAAAGTATTTCTAAAGCATCCAGAAACTGATTACTATCTTCATAGAGACAAAGAGACAAAATGGCCAACTAGTCTCACCAAGTGCTGGAATTTGAACAACAGGAAAGGCTAGCAAACACACATACTGCCCCTGCAAAATAATTATTTTTGCAGGTATATCGCGAATTTGTCTCTGTCTCTCTCTGACCGGGAAAGTCAGCGCCAGTCAGAAAAGGATCACAGCTGAGAAGGTAACTGGGAAACTTTACTGTCAAACTAGAGAACACAGGATTCACAAAACCCACTATTTGACTGCTAAAGTCTACTGGAATCTTGAATCGCAACTGGTGAAAAGCTTCAACATCTACTCCTTAAAGTCAAGGACTGTTCTGTATACCTTTTTGTACTCTTTTTATACTGCAGGATTTGCTGGTGGGTGCAGGAAAGGCATGTGGTCCCCATTTAATAAAGGGTGTCATGTGGCTCGCTAATGAAGTAATTGACATCCCACTTCCAGTAGCCAGGAATCCAACATCACCTCTCCCACCCATCATCTTAATCAGGTAGCGTTATCATTGCCAGGAGACAGACGTAAAGCCTCTTCCAAGGTTAAGTGGGTCTGGCTGCCATGTTTCCTGCCATGATGGGCTGTATTTAATCCAGTCCCTTGCCCATCTGGAGCACCAACAATGACTCTGCTAAGATTTAGGGAACATGGTGACACCCAATCTCTGCCTCTTTTAGTTACCTTCAGGTAAGTGAAGGTATAATCTTTGGTGAAGAGGCAGATCACCACGGAACTAAGGCAGGAAAATAAGGGATCCAGTACATTTCTTTCTCCCATTGCCAGAATGACACCCAATTAGAGTAACAAATCTGCAAATCTGTGTGTCTCCTCTCCTCTTTTTAGATGATAACCATGAGTCCTCATTCTTGCTGCAGAAATTATGTTTTTCATTTACTCCTGAGCATAAAGTTATCTTGGGAATAAGTGAAGGAATTTAGGATAAGTAACTTATGTGGATGTCACTGGCTAGGCCAGCATTTATTGCCCATCCCTGAACTCAATGCTAGGCGATTCCAGGGGGCCTCTGCAAATTAACCGCATTGCTGTGGCTCTTGAATCACATGTTGGCCAGACCAGGTAAGGATGGTGGATTTTCTTCCCTAAACAGCATTAGTGAAGTAAATGGATTTTTACAACAATTGACAATAGCTTCACAATAATCACTGGACAATGGATTCCCAATTTTTACTGAATTCAAATTTCACTGAGGGAGTATTCAGATGTATTTCTCACTCCGGTTTATATCTGGATCATAGTGCAGTTCACAGAATCACCGAAGCACAGAATTCAACATTGTAGAAGAGGCCTTTCAGCCCATCGAGTCTGCACTGACACATGAAAGGTCCTGACCTGCCCACCTCATCACACTTGCCAGGCTTGGCCCATAGCCTTGAATATTATGGCATGCCAAGTATTCATCAGGTACTTTTTAAAAGATATGAGGCATCCCAGGCAGTGTGTTCAGATTGTCATCATCCTCTGAGTAAAAAACTTTTACCTCAAATCCCCCTTAAACCTCCCACCACTCACTTTTTACTTTTGACCCCTCATAACTGACCCTTCAAAAGGCAGGTGTTCCTTATCCACCTAAGGGGAACAGCTGTTCCTTATCCACCTGTTCAAGTCCCTCATAATCTTGAACATCTCAATAAAGTCGCCCACCAGTCTTCTCTGCTCCAGAGAAAGCAACCCAAGCCTATCCAACCTCTCTTCATACTTTACATGTTCCATCCCAGGCAGCATCCTGGTGAATCTCCTCTGCGTCCCCTCCAATGTGTTCACATCCCTCCTATAATGTGGTGACGAGAACTGCACACAGTACTCCAGCAGTGTTCTCACCAAAGTTCAAGACAACTCCATCATGACCTCTCTACTTTTGTAATCCATACCCTGATAGATAAAGATGAGTGTGTCATATGCCTTTTTCACTACCCTATTTATCTGATTTTCCACCTACTTACATCTATGGACAAACACACCAAGATCGCTTCTTCGGAACTTTCCAGTGTCAGACCTTTCATAGTATATTTTCTTGTCAAATTACTCTTTTCAAAGTGCATCACCTCACACTTTCCAGGGTTAAATTCCATCTGCCACTTATCCGCCCATTTGATCATCTCACCTATATCTTCCTGTAACCCAAGACACTCAACCTCATTGTTAATCACCCGGCCAACCTTTGTGTCATTGGCAAACTTACTGATCCTACCGCCCACAGAATCATCTATGTCACTTTTATAAATTGGGGGCCTAGCACAGATCCCTGTGGTACCCCACTGGTCACTTGCCTCCAGTCACTAAAGCAGCTGTCTATCATCACCCTCTGTCTCCTGCCACTAAGCCAATTATGTTTATAGCTATTCCAGTAGATTCCTGACAGAAATGTAGTAATGATCCACAAGATAATTAAGATCATTCAATGGGTTCCCCAGCTGCGACCTTCTGTCATTTAAGCTCCAACTCTTTTTGCTGATCAGGTAGTAAATATGGCAGCTTCAGGCACAACTTCAGGAGCATTTATTCAAATGCCCAGGGAAGGGGCCTCCCCTTCCCTGGGCACCTATAATAATTACCAATGATTTCTTGGTCATCGTTAGACTTTAAATTCACATTTTTATATTGAATTCAAATTTCACCATCTGTTGTGGTGGGATTCGAACTTGGGTCCCCCGATCTTGCCCTGCATTCTGGATTATTGGTCTAATGACAATACTACTACATCACTGCCTCCACTCAGAGTGCAGCTCCAGATGTCAGAGTTGATGGGATCTCAGATAAAAGGGATTCAGAATAGCCAGTCACTCTTATAAAGTCTGAGCTAGAGGCCCCAGGGACTGTCTGCTCAATTCTGGTTCTCCCTGTGGAGGCTCCTCCTTAACTCCTTATGGTATAGGAGCACCTGGAGGGAGATTGAAGTGTCCTGTTCCCTCTCTTGTATGCTCACTGCAAAAACTCACTAATGGCTGTGGTGATAGAGTGTAGATCTGTGCATGTCTCTGGTAAAAACTGGGCATTGTGCTGGTTCAGGTTCTCCATAGTGTCTGTCACTGTCCCTGTGGAGATCTCAGTGCAAGCACATGTTGGTATCACTTCATTGAAGAGCAGGAGAATGGATTCCTGTGCCTAATGTGCCACTCTGTCTCCAGCACAATAACCTAATGTTCCTTTGCCTCTCATTGCATCTCCAGCACCTTGTTTAGGACTGCTCCCAGAGGCTCATCATCTGACTCAGACTTAGCTGAGGCCACTTCTCCAGCAATCCTCTGAGTGCCAATATCCTTGGTGGTTCCTGCCTCCCCCTGCTGTGAATATGTCACTGAAGTGATTATAAGAGTATAGGACCTTGACTGAACTAGATCTAATACTAACCAAGGTCCATGCCCCTGGGCTGTTGAAGAGTACAGATGACTGTTTGACAGCTATATGGGTGCAATTTCTTCATCATCCTTATCCTCCTTGGTTCTCTGCAGCTGGAACTGGCGTTGAACCTTGTTTCAGGGTCAACGTCATTTTTTTCTAGCTGACAACTGCAATCAAAGAAGGTGAAAATGAGTGACTGCAGGGTTGCTTCCAACATGACCCTTGGGTTTCCAGGTAAAACAGTGAGTATGGTTCCTTACTGGATGAAGGCTAGATGCCAACCTCACCATCTGCAAATTACTGATCCTGAATCTCCTGACAACTCAGCAGCACACCCTTCAAATGGTTTGGGTTGCCAGACGGCAGCCGTGCCCTCTCTTGTTTCTCTGTCTCTTATGTACTTGTTATGCACAAACTTGTCCGACACAAGAAGAGAAGATATTTTGAAAGTAATTGAGATGTTGGTGGTGTTCGCTCGATGCCAGTCTTTACCAATGATCCACTGGCTACTGTGATACCCTATAAAATTTCATTGGTTACCACATAACATCTTTTTTTTTTGCCCACTCATAAAGTACTTCAGGTGGTGTCTTAAAATGCAAATATTCATTCTAATAGGGGACACGACTGAAAGCAACACAAGCTCCTTAAAATAGTAAGTGCTGGCAATCCCCTGACCGTGGTTTTTGAATTAGGATTCCCATTGAATACTGCAAGTCATTGTATGTCTAGGAAATGCTTCATTTATGAACACAGTACTCTTGCTTTCAAAATAGCAACAGAGCTTGACTTTTTCACTCAAGTAGAACAGGTTAGATATAAACATGAGATACAGAAACCTCTGGAGTGCTTTCATACCACAACAGATTTCAGCAGCCCTTTAATGTAACAATTGCTGTACTGATAATGTGACCGAACATGAGGCATGTAGCCACAACAGCCAATAATTAGGAGACTACAAAGTGCGTTTCTGGATTCATATTTCATTGCACTGCACTCCAACCCCATTTCTGTCATCTGTAAGTAAGTACTCTGGCCATTTTAAACCATGCAGAATCATACATTCAGTCACCCCAATAGCAGTCAATCTTCCCCATGGGGAACAGTAATATAAATAGATGTTATAACAACGTCTGTTATGATATTGTTGCTTTGCGAGGTGAAGGCAGTGTCAGTTTACACTATTAAACCACTGTGACTTTTCACCTTGTGGGTTACATGAAGTGAAGCCCTTAGCCATGGAGACAAGTGTCCGTGCAAATCTAAGCACGAGCGATACACTGTTGTTGAAATATTTACTCCTTGTCATAGGTGAAAAAAACTTTGATGAAGCATTGTACATTAATCATCAATCATGAAGTAAAATAAATTAGCTGGGATCTTTTCCATGTGTGGATGATTCCTTTCTGCTGTTTCAAAGATACTCCATCCCAAACGTTTTTGACACTTTTGATGATGTGAAGTTGAGAAAAATTCAGTTCATTGAAATTCAGAAACATTGTAACCCAAAGCACCAATAGTATTCTGGATATTCTGAATTACTTTAGACACTTACTGTGAGTACAAAGCAATCAAAATCAAAGCAAAAAATCATAATTTTCATGAATATATTCATACTTCTCATGTTCATAGCTTTCCTGAATCATATTACATAAACGAGAACATGCAGTCCATAATTGTGCCAAAAGAAATATTCAAGTAGTCCAACTCTCCTGCTTTTTCCCCTTAGGCTGAAACATTTTGGATGTTTTAGATGCTCAACCAATGACGGTGTTGAAGACTTTTGCACATTTGATTTGATTTGATTTATTATTGTCACATGTATTAATAAACAGTGAAAAGTATTGTTTCTTCCACACTATACAGACAAAGCATACCATACATAAAGAAGGAAAAGAGAGAGTGCAAAATGTGATGTTACAGTCATAGCTTGGGTGTAGAGAAAGATCACCTTAATATAAGTAGGTCCATTCAAAAGTCTGATAAAAGCAGGGAAGAAGTTGTTTTTTGAATCAGTTGGTATATGATCCTAAGACTTTTGTGTCATTTTCCTGACAGAAAAAATTGAAGGAGCATATGTCTGGGATGTGTGGGTTCCTTGATTATGCTGGCTGCTTTCCAGAGGCAGGGGAGAATATAGACAGAGTCAATGGATGGGAGCTGGCCTGTGTGATGATTTGGGCTACATTCACAACATTTCATAGTTTTATGAGGTCTTGGTCAGTGCAAGAACCATACCAAGGTGCGATACATCTGGAAAGGATGCTTTCTCTGGTGTATCTGTAAAAAATGGTAAGTCGTAATGGACGTGATGAATTTCTTAAGCTGCCTGAGAAAATAGGGGCATTCTTAACTATAGCATCAACATGGAGGGACTAGGATAAGTTGTTGGTGATCTGGGCACCTAAAAACCTGAAGCTCTTGACCATTTCTATTTCGTTCACATTAATGTAAATACGGACATGCCCTTCCTGCAATCAATGACTATTTCCTTCATTTTGTTGATATTGAGGAAAAGAATATTGTCATTACACCAGTTCACCAGATTCTCTATCTCTTTCCTGTAGTCCATCTCATCATTGTTTGAGTCCCATCTCACTACATGGTATCATCAGCAAACTTGAGTATCGAGTTGCAGTAGTCCAGGGAAACTAAGGGATAAGATGGAAGATTTTGGTTTAGTAGAAGATCAACCATGACTTTATTAAGCAGGTTTGAGGGGCTTAAGCTTTACTTTTTACGTACTTTTGTTCAGTTAAAACATCTGAACTGATGCTATTCTATCACTACGTATACTCCATTATCCTCCTATTGTCCCTGATTGTACCAATATTATGGCAGAGGCACAGATGCCTCACACTATTATTCGACATGGCTGCAAACAATATCCTTGTTCTTATAGCAGGTAATCATGTGACCATTGTGTCTCAAATAATGTAGGCTCACCTTTGATTACCAGAAGATTAAAACTTTTAAGTTGTTGTGTTGCTTCCTGCCACTAAACACATGATTCCATGTTGGCAATCATCAATAAGTTGCGTGTTAAGAGAGATAAACGCCTTACAGTTCATAAGGGCATAGAAATTGTGGACAGGTTCACTTAAGGTTAACAATATACCATCTGTGGTCCCCGGTCCTGAGGAAATCTTGCCATGCCATAGGATTGAATTTTGGGATGGGAAAGAGGAGCCAGGACTGTTTCTATGTCCCAAATACTCCCTTGGTGAGACAGTAACTCTTCCAGGTTTTGACCAAGGTGCACACTGACTTAGACAAAGGGTGCACTGTCCAATTGTGGGTGGCTGTGGGGCTCTTGAATTTTGAAGGCCAATCAGAGGCCTGGCATCTTCAGAGAAGCAGACAACTGCAATGAAAGGTAAGTAATTGAGAGGCCTCTTTAACATGAAGGTATATCTGCAAATCTTTTAACAATTTAATTAAACAATAAAACAAACATCCATGCCACCATGGTGGGGCAAAGTGGGTAGAGGAAAACCCTTCCATAGGGCAGCCTTTGTTTACATCCTCACCCTGAAAGGCAGGGAGCTTTCTAAGTCTGCCTGCATTCAGAACCCTGGCTTGTTGCTGGAGATCTGTCTCCAGGCGGTTGAATTGCATTCCATCCATCATGTCATGAAGCTGGAGGCTGAGTGGAAATTCCTAGCTAACCTCCATTATTCCCTTTAACAAGGCTCTTAATGAGCCTAACTGCGGGAAGGACTCGCAGCCACCTTCCCCAAATTGACCATGCAAGAAACAATGTCAGAACAGGAAAAAAACTAGAATGTCAGCCAGTGCTTGTATTCCCAGGCCTCATCTGTCTAGATTTCTGACCTTGGGGAAGTCGTGTCATTGCATTTCCTGGCACTAACCTGGTGCTGCTAAGTATCTGAGGGGTCAGAAGATTTGTTGACTGTTCTAGCAATCATTGCACTGGTTGGAAATACTGCAGTCAGTACACTGGCTGACATGGTTGTCACCTTCTTTGGTGATGTAAATAATGGTTCTTGATGTGTAGAAATTAAGTGTTGACGATTACTTTTATTGATATTGGCAGTGCTTTTCCAATCATAGGGTATGTACAGAAATTTGCTCAAAGGATGCACTTCAACTCTGTCACAACTAGAGTACTTTAAACTTTAGGACACAGTGTCATGAAATCAGCTGATGTTATCTGCAGGAGCATCCCAACCTGGGACACTGGTTCATGGTGATGTGTGGTTTTGTCAACAGGAATGGTGTAAGGGGCCACATGCAAAATCCAGTGAGAACCAATTCAGTAAGTAGTCTCACACCATCAGATTAAAAGCTAACAGGTTTATTTAGTATCTCAAACTTTCAGAACACTGTTCCTTCATCAGGTGATGAACACACTGGCACAGTTTAAGTAGGAGTTACCTTTTTGATCCAAAGTACATTTTCAAGGTCTGAACACTTTAAGGAGTTCCCACTGACCAAACAATATCCAGTCCAATAGATCTATAAGAAAGGCTGGCTTATAATTGCCACCCTATTGCATAGTTATTCTAGGAACTGTCTCTTCTTGGTTCAATGGAGATATGGATTTTAATTGCCTTCATTAAGGTGTTTGCACTCTTGCTTCTGTGCTGTTAACTAGACCTGGCTTATAAGCTGCTAGATGAAATTTGTCCCCTGACGCCATAAAAAGAATGATGTAGAGATGCCAGCGTTGGACTGGGGTAAACTCAGTAAAGTCTGGCAACACCAATTTTAAATCCAACCGATTTATTTGATAGTAAATCTGTGAGCCATAAAAAGGATACCAGTGATACCATTGTTTCCTTTGACAATTTTCTCTGTATGTTTTGCTGTCTGACCACTCAACTTCTATTAGTTCTAAAAGATTAGAATATGTATGTCTTCCCTGGCTGGTGCAATCACCTGCATCTGCTAACCTCATTACGGGATTCACATCCCGGGAAACACCTTTTGAATTGCTGGTATCTTTGAAACTGCTGGCACATTCAGCGATGTCCATTCCATCACCATATCTTTCCTGAAAATGGAAAGTTGAAATTATTGCCAAATTCTTTCTAAAACACAACATTTTGCAAGACTGGTCCTCAGACAGATGAAGAGATGATTGTTTCGGTCAATATTTATAGTAGATAAAGGGCAAAGTGTCCTTTATTTTTATTCTACAATGGCAAAAAATGATTATCTAATCTTATTTCTTCCACTGGCAGAAAAACCACAAAAAGACAAAAAAAGCTCATGATTGAGTAGCTCAGAAACAAAGTTAAATATCATACTATAGCAAATTTACTATTTAATTGCTAGTATTTTAGTTGTTATAGGATTACATAGAACATAGAACATAGAACATAGAACATGACAGCACAGAACAGGCCCTTCGGCCTTCGATGTTGCGCTGACCAATATAAAAAGCAATGCCCCTCCAAACTAAACCATTCCCTTCTCTTCCATATACTTATCAACTAACCTCTTAAACGCCACCAAACTTGGCGCATCTACAACTGCTGCAGGCAGGGCATTCCACTCCCGAACCACCTTTGGGTAAAGAACCTACCTCTGATATCCGTCCTATAACTATCACCCCTTAATTTAAAGCTGTGTCCCCTCGTGCTAGCTTTCTCCATCCTAGGAAAAAGGCTATCACTGTCCACCCTATCTAAACCTCTAATCATCTTATATGTTTCGATCAGGTCCCCTCTTAGCCGCCTCCTTTCTAACGAAAACAACCTCAAATCCCTCAGCCTCTCCTCATAAGACCTGCCCTCCATACCAGGCAACATCCTGGTAAACCTCCTCTGTACCCTCTCCAATGCCTCCACATCTTTCTTATAATGTGGGGACCAGAACTGCACACAATACTCCAAGTGCGGCCGCACTAGAGTTTTGTACAGTTGCAACATGACGTTGCGGCTCCGAAATTCAATCCCCCTACCAATAAAAGCCAAGACTCCATATGCCTTCTTAACAACCTTCTCGACTTGACTGCCTACTTTCAGGGATCTATGCACATACACACCAAGATCCCTCTGTTCATCTAGACTACTAAGAATCCTACCATTTGCCCTATACTCTACACATTTATTATTTCTGCCATAGTGCATTACCTCACACTTTTCCACATTAAACTCCATTTGCCACCTCTCGGCCCAGCTCTGCAACTTGTCCAAGTCCCAAAGATTAGTATTCTAAACATGCCTATTGCTGGCAAGATTAAAAAATAACCCCATAAAAACAGAAAATTCTGGAAAATCTCGGCAGGACTGACAGCATCTGTGGAGAGAGAACAGAACCAGTATTTTGAGTCAGGATGACCCTTTGAGCTGAAGACAAGGAAATAGGATAGGATTTATGTTGTGAGGGTGAGGATAGGGGTTAAGGTGGGGTGGGCGGCGGTGGGGGGGAATGATCACTGTAATTGATAGGAATGGCATAGACAAAATGTAAAAGTGTTTTCTCATATCATTTTGCCAACAGTTGTGTATAAAGAGTCTTTTATAAAACACAGCAACTTTCTAAGCACAAAGAAGGCAACACATCATCATCTTTTTGAGGACAATGAAGGATGGACAATAAATGCTCATCTAGTCAGTGAATAAATAAAAATACACGTAGGTGCAAATTTGAAGCAACAAAGTAACAAGAGATTGCTGGCCGTTGTGCCTGGGGGATCAAGGCCACGATTCTCCCAAAAAAATGTTCTAAGTGCTGAATTCGCAGGGAAATGGATAAAATCACAGAGTTCACACTACAATCTCTTATACTCTGTGGAATGCAGAGTCCACAATCGTCAATATCATTAGTGAAATTTTCCTGATGAAGGTGAGAGATGCTAGCGGGCCCAGAGAATTCAGTCCTGGGCTTGATAATTACATTAAAAAAAATTAAAACATATTTAAATGACTTATCTGGTGTTCACGCCAGTTTCTAGCGTGGTTCTGACAATGCTAGATATCCTGGATAATTTTCTGATGCGGCGGGCCGGTGATTCTCCCGGCCTGCTGCTCTAAAAAATTATCGCAGTGGGATGGGAGAAGCCTCCTGCCCCCACTCTTGGAGAGTCCAACACACTTGGAAACTCTGCCACACCCACCGGAATCTGAAAAGCCTAATCATTTTTTCTACTCCTGGCCTAGCAAAGAAAGGAAATAAACTGAATTGTCCTTTTCAGGTCCTGATCCTCTTCTCATTCTCCTCTCCTGCTAGCTAATTAGAGCCCAACCTGCACAGTCAAAGAAGGATTGCATTGGCTTTAGGTGGATTTGCTGACTGCTCGGTAAAGCACATTCAAATGAAAGAAGACAAGATTATTATGGGGGGATTGGTGGGTGAATTGCTCGTCTGATCTTTTTTCTGCCCACCCACCCAATTTCTGCTAGTTGGTGAGTGTGAATTCACAGCTGGTTATCATAAACTTATGAACTTTGATCCAAATTAAATGCATTATACTTTTACTGAGGATAAATAGGTTAAAAGAGTGAAATGTCTCCACTTCATGTAAATATCCACTTCTGTCAAGCTGTTTGGAGCACCTTTATCAGCACCTTACAGATTATTAAAAACTAGACTCCCTGATAGTCAACATTGACAAGCAAGCACTTTCTGTCCTCAATTTTGTTATCTGCAACGCTAACTGTTGGAGTGCATTAGTAAGGCTAAATTTCTGGTTTTAGGCGATTAGTTTAGGCTAATGGCTGCTTTATCAGCTCTCCTTTTTCTCAGGTCACACAAGGGTGACCTGTGTCTTGACAGGTGAACATGTGTGATTGAAAGCATCTGTTTGTCCCAGGCATTAACTATAGTTCTTAGGAGACACATTTCCTTTGTATTAAAGGAAATCCATTTCAAATGTATGTTTGATATTTTCTGTTCAACATAAGCGAGATTTTCTATCTTGGTAATCCTATTAGAATAATTATAAGGAAATTGCATGCGACACATAATCAATTATGTTGCACAACTTCACTATGGGATATGCTTTGCAGAAAATCTTTCCTCATATCAGCCTTTAGATTTGACTCCTCCAGTACCACTAGTTTCAGCATGTCCAAACATCATCATAACGAGAGTGCTAGTTCCTGAAATATGGACAGAAGTATATCCAGAATAAGCAGATTCTGATGTTAGTTAGTTTCTAATACCAAAACTGCCAATTTGGAGCTCGCTACTTCAGTTAATTTCCTTTCTTAAATGCACATAGCTGAATATGGAGTCAGCAACATGAAAAATTCCCCCCGCACACCCACCAGTGCCATTTAAAGGGATCATCAACAACTTTCAGGCTATTTGCTGATCACTTTCTACTGGCTCTGTTTATCTTTGTGGGCATGATGTGGAGATGCCGGCGTTGGACTGGGGTAAACACAGTAAGAAGTCTGACAACACCAGGTTTAAATCCAACTGATTTATTTGATAGTAAACTCGCAAGTTTTCGACCAATGGCCTTCATCAGGTGACGAAGGCCATAGGTCGAAAACTTGTGAGTTTACCATCAAATAAATTGGTTGGATTTAAACGTGGTGTTGTCAAACTTCTTACTATCTTTGTGGGAACACTGGGTATTTTAGAGAGCTGGTTACAGTTGGTGAATGGCGCTGCGTGTGTGGAAAGCGAGGGTTCCAGGCAAGCTACTTTGTTCCCAGTCGTGAATGCCATAGTGGCAGATCCCAGTGCACTGGAGCCTGAGGGGAGATGGTGCACAAAGAAACACAAAGGGACTTGAGAGTTAATTGTTCAAGATTCTCTTAAGATTAACGTGCAGGTTCAGTTGGCAGTTAGGAAGGCAAATGCAATGTTTGCATTCATGGTGAGAAGGCTAGAATACAAGAGGAGGAATGTGCCTCTGAGACTGTATAAGGCACTGGTCTGACCTCATTTGAAGTATTGTGAACATTTTGGGGCCCCATATCTAAGGAAGGCTGTGTTAGCCTTGGAAAGAGGTTCCCAAGAATAATCCCTGGAATAAAGAGCTTATCATTTGAGAAACGGTTGAGACCTCTGGGTATCCTTCGTTGGAGTTCAGAAGGATGAGGGGGGGATCTTATTGATACTTACACGATACTGCAAGGCTTGGATAGAGTGTATGTAGAGGGGATGTTTTCACTAGTAGCAAAGACTAGAACCAGAGGGCATAACTCAGACTAAAGGGACTATGACTCAGAGATGAGGAGGAATTTCTTCAGCCAGAGAGTGAAGAATCTGTGGAACTTTTTGCCACAGAAGGTTATGGAGGCCAGATCATTGAGTGCCTTGAAGATAGAGATAGATAGGTTCTTGATTAATATTGGATCGGGAATTATGGGGAAAAGGCAGGAGAATGGGGACCAGAAAAATATCAGCCCTGATTGAATTGCAGAGCAGACTTAATGGGCTGAATGGCCTAAGTCTGCTCCTATGTCTTATGGTCTCATGGTCCCATTATCCCATATTTACCCCACTAATCCTCCTAACTACACATCTTGAGACAGTAAGGGGCAATTTAGCATGGCCAATCCATCTAACCTGCGTATCTTTGGACTGTAGGAGGAAATTGGAGCACAAGGGAAAATCCACACAGATACAAAGAGAACGTGTTGACTTCACATAGACAGTGACCCAAGGTCTTGTGAGGCAGTAGTACTAATGTCTGTGCCACCATCCCACCCCAGGGATCAAACTTTGTCACTGCGGATTCAGTCGATATCCCAGCAACATTGGAAAAGGTGAGCCACGCAAAATGCCATATATTTCAGCCAATTCAAAGATCCAGCCAATGGTGAGCTACCTGTGCTATCACTAAAGAGCAGTGAAGTTATCCTAATGTCTCTGGCCAGGATACATTCCTCAGTCAACATCACAAATTTAGATTAGCTGCTTGATATCATATTGCTCTTTGTAGAATTTGCTTTCTATCGACTGACTGCTGTGTTTCTTACATCATAGTGGTGGCTACACTTCAAGACCAGAATTTCAGGCTTCAGGCAGGATGGGTAGCACGAAACACAGGAACAGGAATTCCCTCTGGGTTGCTGCCTGCCCTGACCACACAGCAATGTTACACTGGGGTGGACAGGGCTGCCAGCAGGAATCCCATCTTTGCTCTCATTGAGGCCTTTAAATGCCCAATTATTGGCCAATCAGGGCCATTTTCCATGCAGTCTCAATTTTTAGATTGTTCAGTGGATTTACCTGGCATGGGGAAAGTCTGAAAAAGAACAGGCCTGGATCTTGGGCAGGGAGTCTTGGTGAAGATGAGGGTCACCTCCATCAGAAGCCTCCTTCTAACTATGTGTCCCTCTCATAAGGTCCAATGGCCATTGGACCTGCCTCTCCACTCTGGCCTTTCCTCTGACACCCTGATTGTCTCTTTTACACACATCCCGAGGCCCTCCTTAACCTTCGCACCATGGGACCATTCAAAGTTACTTTGTCCTCAGGGCTTAAGTTCAGACATGTTGGTGCACTTCCTCTTCAGCCCACTGCATCCTTTCGGATGCAGTGCCACTGCATCCCTGTAGGAATTGGAAAACTGTAAGCCATTCCGGTGGGATTTTCTCCTGAGTGAGGGACGGAAGTCCCACCTGCAGCCACTTAACTCTCAATCAAGGGTGAAATGGCTGTGGAGTCAATGTGGATGTGGTTCAAGCCCAGAGTAGGGGGAGGAAGTGCTTGGGGGTTTGGATGGCCCAACATTGTTTATTGGCCAAAAGAAATACATGGCAATGAAATTTGACTCCAAGAATTTCCAAATCTGCATGTGCAAACATGGTGGGATATAAGCTGCAGAACTGACCTGTCCAAGCATTTATAGAAAGTAAAGTCGCATTTCATGCAAGTTTCAGAAATTGTAATTTGAGCACTGCAATTACTTAATCATTAGAAACAGCAACCTCTATAGCTGATAGAAGGGGTGATTGACATCCCTGAATGAAAACATTGAACAGTCAGTGGCAGATTGAATTAAAAAAAAAACAACACAGTTGTAACAGATTTGTCCTTATTTAAGAAAATTGTCTCAGACTACGGTCTCAAACCACCGGGGTATCTGTGGCCACTGCCAAGGTGTCCGATGGTCACTGTCAGGCTATCCAGTGGCCACTACCAGGGTGTCCATTGGGCACTGCCGGTGTGCCAATTGGGCACTGCCTGAAAGACATTGCCCAGCCATGCCATAGACTACCCAGGGGCTTCAATGGCCCCAAGTGCCCCCATCATGACCACGTGCCAGGTCTCTGCTTGTGGAGACCAGTGGTTATATTCACCATTCTTGCACCACACCCAAGGCCAGAAAATTCCATACAGTGAGATTCAAACAAGCTTTGCATATTTAAATGCTACTTTAAAATGCTAGTTATCCTCACATCCTTTCTGATTGTAATCTGGTTCATGCCATTAGGAAGAAGTTGGGAGAATTGCATACTATTGGTGCCAGGTACAAGACTGATTTTTAAGCCCACATGCTATTCTCCTGGATCTACACAGGCACAGCGAGGTCAGACAATCATCCCCTGCCCCTCACTCCCACCCATGTCAATGTTTTACCATAGCTCAAGTCCTTAAGAGACTCCCATCTCTAACTTGTTTGGCCCAGTACACCTACTGAGACCTGACGTATGTGTATAGATTGTATCCACGCTCTCAATTAAAGGTCTAGAATCCCCCACCCTATTCATCCATTAAATTGGTAGCTTTAGAGGGGTGAGTGTAAAATCTGTCTTCACAAAGCTCATCTCAGTAACAGCCAGTAAGCAGTTAAGAACATAAAAGATAGGAGCAGGTGTGGGAATCTGTTCCGTCATTTCAATAAGATGGTGGCTTGATCTAAACTTGGCCCTAATCCCTTTGTATTTTCCCCATTACAATTCATTATGCTTCAATATAAAATGTTAAGAGCTGGAGAGCTCCTTTGGACTCTTGTCAGACTAATGCTGGGACTCCACCAACAGCGTATGGATTTTTCTCCTGTAAGCAACATTGAACTCTTGAAAATTTGAGTCAAGTAAATTAATGATTAATGTCTTTATTACATTAGTTAAAGTCAAGCCAACCAACTTTAAGAACAGCAGCTCCACAGTTCTGGGTGACCTTCGCAAACTGAGAATCATGGAGAATTATGGGGAATGGGATGGAGGATGGAGGTAGACAGCAAGGTACTGGGCTAGCCATTTGTAATAATCTACATGACCGTCTACCAAAAATACACCCAGCTTTGAGATATAAAATCCATTCCTTTGAATATAACCAAGTAAAGAGAGTTTCCTCACTATAAGCTAGGTGACATATTCAGTTATATGTGCTTTGCTGAACTGTGAACTGGAATTTGCAATCAGATCGCTCTGTTTAGTTAAGTAAGAAAATATTTTTTTGGCCACTGTACATTGATGTCATGGTGACATTGGTCTCCATTCAGAAAAGTTAGAAACACAGTAAATAGGAGCAGGAGTAGGTCATTTGGCTTTTTGAACCGACTCCACTATTCAATATGATAATGGCTGATCCTCTATCCCAATGCTACATTCCCCAGCTCTCCCCATACTCCTTGATACCCTTAGTGCCTAAGTATCAAATTATTTTCTTCTTAAATATACTCAGTCTTATATTGTAGAGAATTCCTCAGATTTACCCTGAGTGAATAAATTTCTTATCACCTCAGTCCAAAATTGACTACCCCATATCCTGAGACTGTGACCATTTGGTTTAAACCCCCATTCTAGACCCCTTAGCCAGAAGAAACAAAATCCCCAATCCAATCTCTCCAGCCTATCAGAGTTTTAACTAGATCCTGTCTCATTCCTTCAAACTCCAGTGAGTACAGGCCTAATCAGCACAATCTCTTCTGATACGACAATCTTGCCAGCCCAGGAATAAGTCTGGTGAACATTCACTTCATTCCCCTTATGGCAAGTACATTTTTTCTTTGGTAAGAAGACTAAAACTACACACAATATTCCAGGTGTGGTCTTACCCATGCCCTGTAGAGCTGCAATAACATATCCTTGCTCCTGTATTCAAATCCTCTTACGATGAAGGCCAACATACCATTACCTTCATAACTAGTTGCTGCACCTGCATGCTTGCTTTTATTGGAGTACAAGGACATCTAAGTCTTGTATCCAATGTATCAGCAATTAAACAATACTCCACTATTCTGATTTTCTGACTGAAGTGGATAATTTCACATTTATCTACATTATATTGCGGTTTGCCTTGTATTTGCCCAATCGCTCAATTCATTTGAATCACTCTTAAATTACTCCTAAATCCTCTTTACTTCTTCCTCACTACATTCCATCAAGTTTTATGAGATCAGTAAACTTGGAAATATTATGTATTGTTTGCTTGTCCAAGTCATTGATATATATTATGAATAGTTGGGTTCCAAGCCTTGACCCCAGGTATGACACTAAAAGTAAAGTTTATTTATTATTATTTATTTATGCTGCGACAAAGCTACTGTGAATATCTCCTACTCCAGTGTCTGTTGGGCACACTAAAGAAGAATTTAGCATGGCCAATCCACCTAATACACACATTTTTGGACTGTGGGAGGAAACCCAGACATGGGGAGAGTGTACAAACTCCACGCAGATAGTGACCCAAGCCAGCAATCAAACCTGGGTCCCTGACACTGTGAGGCAATAGTATTAACCACTGTGCCACCAAGCTGTCATCCTCCACTCTAAAAAAGACTCATTTATTCCTACTCTCTATTTTCTACCTGCTAACCAAATCTCAATCTGTGCCAGTATATCAACCCCAATCCAGTGTACACTAACCTCTTGTGTGAGACTTTATCAAAAACTTTCTGAAAATCCAAATACACTACAACACAATTCTTCCTTGTCTATTCTACTAGTTATATCCACAAAAAAACTCCTGTTGGCTTGTCAAATGTGATTTCTCTTTCATAAATCTATGTTTACTTTATCTAATCCTATCAACATTTTCTAAGTGGTTTATCATCACATCCATTATAAGACTCTAGCATTTTCCTTGCTGCTGTTGTTCGGCTAACTAATCCCTCTGCCTTTTTAAATAGCTGGGTTACATTTGCTACTCTCCAATCTATTGCGACTGTTCTACAGAATTTTTGAAGATGACCACCAGTATTCCATGGCCTCCATCTTTATTACCCTAGGATGTAGATTAGCAGGTCCTGGGGATTCATTAGCTTTCAGCCCTATTAATTTCTTCAACACTATATTTTTATTGATACTAATTTCCTTCAATTTCTCCTTCTCACTGGTCCCTTGGTCTTCTAGCATTTCTGGGAAATTACTTGTGTCTTCCTCTGTGAAGCCAGAACTAAAGCATTTGTTTAAATGCCCTTTCATTTCCTTGTTCTCCATTATCAATTCTCCTGTTTTGGAATATTAATGAGCTACATTTGTCTTCATTTTTTTACATACTTACAGTTTGTTTTTATGTTCTTTCCAAGTTTACTCTCACAGTTTGTTTTTCCTCTCTTTAGCAATTTTTAGTCTTTCTTTGCTAAGTTCTAAGTTGCTCTCAATCTTTGGGTTTACATAATAACATAAGAACCAGGAGCAGGCAATTCAGCCCTTGAGCTGCTCCGCTATTCAATACAATCGTGGCTGACTTCATATTGGCCTCACCTCTACTTTCTTGCCCACTTCCCACAACTCTTCATTCTGCTACTAATTGAAAATCTGTCTTCCTTAAATTTGTTTAGTGTTACAGCATCCACTGCACTCTGGGATAGAAAATTCCATAGGTTCGCAACCCTTTGAGTGAAGTAATTCCTCCTCATTTGTTTTAAATTCTGCCACCATTTAGCCTAAAACTATGGGCTCTAGCCTACAATGTCCAACAAGGAGAAATATGTATGTCTACCCTGTCAATCCCCTTTAGCATCTTGTATACCTCAACCAGATTTACACTCATTCTTCTAACTCCAGTGAGAATAGGTCTAAAGTGCTCAACCTCTCTTCTTAAGACAGTCTTTAGCCTTGGAATCAATCTAGTGAACCTTCTCTGAACTGCATCTAATGCATTTACATCGATACTCAAGTAAAGACACCAAAGCTGAGTGCAGTACTCCAGATGCAATCTCACCAATACTCCATACAGTTGCAACATCACTTTAAGTTTAAGTTTATTTATTAGTGTTACAACTTGGTTTACATTAACACTGCAATGAAGTTATTGTGAAAATCCCCTCGTAGCCACATTTTAGTGCTTGTTCAGCTACTATTTTTATGTTCTATTTCTTTAGCAATGGATGCCAAAATTCCATTTTCCTCCCTTATTATTTACTGCATATTAACTTTTTGCATTTCATGAAACAAGATCCCCCTGCACTGAAGCATTTTGAAGTTTCTCTTCATTTAGATGATAAGTTTTTTTTTATTCATCTAACCAAAATGGATAACTTCACACATGGCCACATTAAATTCAATCTATCTAATATTGTCCACTCACCTAACCTACCCATATCCATTTGTAACTTTCTTATTCCTTCATTGCAACTTAGTATCCTACTTGTTTTAGTGTCATTTGCAAACCTAATATCTTCTATTCCTGCACCAAGACATTAATATAGATTATAAAACTCTGTGGCACACAACTAGTTGCATCTTGCCATCCAGAAAAAGACCTATTCATCCTCACTTTTTGCCTTCTATTGATTAACCAATTCTCTATCCAACCCTATGGTATCTTACCTCGTGTATGAAACTTTTGTATGCACCTTATCAAATGCCTTCCAGAAGTGCAGAAATACTAAATCTACAGGACCCTCAATATCCAGTTTGCTTGTTACATTTTCAAAGAACTCTAACAAATTAGTCAAATATGATTTATCCTTCATAACCCATGATGACTCGGATGGCCTGCATTTTGATTTTCAAATGCCCCTTTACAACTTCATTAATAATAGGTTCCACCAATTTCCTAATGATGACTTTAAACTAACTGGCCTACAGTTTCCTACATTCTGCCTTTCTCCCCTTTTGGACAGGGGCATTTCATTGGCCTTTTTCCAATCCACTGGAATCTTTCCAGAGTCCAGGGAAGTTTGGAATATTATAACCAATTAATCCAATATCCCTGCTTCCATTTCCTTTATGGCTTCAGGATGTAGGCCAACAGCCCCTAGGGATTTGTCTGTCTTTAATCCCAATAGTTTGTTCAGTACTTTTTCCTCAGTGATGGTGATTGTTTTATGCTCATTCTTTCCAAAAATCTCTGCAAAATCTGTCACCATGGAGTATCACTAGTGCTCTCCACCAAGGCAAAATATTGACTTAGTGTCTGCCATTTCTGTACGCTCCATTATTAACTCCCCACTATCATCCTCTAGGGGATCAACATTGACTTTAGCTACTCTCTTCTTTTTTATGTACTTACTGAATTTTTGCTATCCATTTTAATATTTTGTGTTAGATTTCTTTCATAATTTACCTTTGCTCTTTTTATCACATTATAATAACCTTCCTTTAACCTTTAAAACTTTTCCAATCCTCCAGCCAGTCATTGACTTTAGCAATATGGTATGTCTTAGTTTTTGCATTTATGTTACCTTTAACCTCCTTACTTAGCCACAAATACATTTTCTCATTCTTACAATCTTTCTTCCTTGGTGCAATATATTGTAGTTGGGAGGAATTGAATGTCTCTTTAAATGTCTGCCACTGTTTATCAACTGTCCTTTCTTTTAGTATTTCTGTCCATTCATTAATGCCAAATCTATCCTTATGCTCATGGAATTAGCTTGGTTTAACACAAGAACACTAGTGTGGAACTCAAGTTTATTACCCTCAGATTGAACTTGTAATTTAAGCTTCAATGATCCCTCTTCCCTTGAGGATCCACAACTACAAGATCAATAATTAATCCCATCTCATTACACAATAATAAATCCAGAATAGCCTGCTATCTGATTATTTCTTTGAACAATATGTTGATGAACCAGTCTTTAATACCCTTTATGAACTCTGCTTCAAGACTACTTTCGCCAATTTCATTTTTCTAATCCATATGCAAAATTAATCATCCATGATTATTATTGTTCCTTTGCGAGCCCCCAATATTTCCCAATTTACAAACAATGTGGAACTACTATTAGGGGACCTATAGATTACACCAACCGGGGCTTATTTATTTTGTTATTTCTTATTTCTACCTAGACTGATTCCACACCTTGATCTCCAGTGCCAATATCATTTCTTACTATAGCATTGATCTCTTCTCTAACTAACAAGTGTAACATTCGGCCCAAACAATGGGTTAAGTTGATTATATACTACACATGTGCATGAGACACCATGGAAGTCCAGGCACACGTTCATGTGCACTGAAAGAGCTCCAATTTTGAACCTCTAAGGTTCCAAAAGCTGCCAGTGTTGAACTGCTACACTGCAATTGTTCTGAAATCTCTGCTGCTTGCGCTGTTGTTAGGTGAGTTTTTGCCTTTATTTATTTCACTTTTATTTTTTAGTCTAGCTACAGCGCATAGAGTGTAGCAAACATTCTTTGGGTGAGTTTTTTGGTACACGGTTTAAAAAGTTGGTTAAGATTTATTTAAAACTCAGAAAATGAAAGAATGACTTTGTTTACAACTTTGTCATAACAACTAATTTCAGTAAAAATATTCATTCATAAATAAAAAGTGGATATTAGTTTCTGGAATGAAATTCTGCATTTGGATTTTGCAATATATCTTAAGGAGCTTTTAACCCTATTTTTAAGAGTCTCCCTGATGTAACTTGGCTCATTCAAATGCTTTAGGAAAGCTGATCACTTAAGATGACATGTTCAAGTCTGCTGTAAGCTGATGTGAACTCAGTATTACAGAATGCAGTGCAGTTTGAAAATCTGAAGTCATGTTCTACACCACTGGAACATCATGCTTTTCACTTGATTCTTAACTGAAGTTCTCTTTGAGACTTTAATGTAGGCATAGAAAAGACAGGCTATATGTAAAATCCAAACCCTACTCTCCCTCTTTTCCTCTTCTCCTTTTTCCTACTCCTTTTCTTCCAAGCCTCCTTCCCCTCTCCCCTCCTTTCCACCTCCCTGCCCTTCTCTCCTTCCCTCTTCTTTTTGCCCTTTCTCTTCTTACCCTCTTCATACCCTTCCCTCATCTTCTTATTTAGAGACCACTGAATTATTGTGTTAATGTATAGATATTTTATTGATTGTTGTCAGAGAAATAGATATTTTGTTAAAAAATTTGAAAAGTCAAGGTAATTAAGCTTGTCAATGCAGCTGCTAAAATAAAATGTTTAGTTAACTGTTAACATGGGATCAAAATTTTGTTACAATACAGAACATTATTATTGTTAAATATTTTCCATTAAACTACAAACTTCTACTGTTGCTTTATTGAAACAAAAGCAACATTTAAATATGAAATCCTACAAAACATTTAATGAAATATACAGTATAGTTAAATATGAGAATTGTAAGTAAAGTAAACAAGGCAGAAGAATATTAATGATAAACATGTCTAGATTTTCCATGGCCCAAAACATGAATTCTCCTTCGATCAATCTTATGAAGGTATCTAAATCATGGTTTGAAAAGTTCAGACTATATTCTAAATTATCTTACACTTATTCATGAAAGGTAAGTGCGCAAAAGTTTCTTCCATTTTTGCCGGCCCATACATTTCCGCAGGTGATCAGTGGTAATAGGTCTGGCATCCTTGAAAGCACGTCTTTCAGACTGTGGGAGGAAACCGGAGCACCCAGAGCATTACAGGATGGATGTCAGAGGTAGGTTCTTTACTCAGAGGGTAGTAAGGGCATGGATAGGCATATGGATAACATTGGAATAGTTTAGGTTAGAGGGTCATTAGATTCATTCCACTGGTTGCTGCAACATCGAGGGCCAAAAGGCCAATACTGTGCTGTAATGTTCTATATCCTTATAACCGTGCCTCAATAATTGCCACCAAATTGTACCTTTCTGTCTCTATTTTAGCTGTTTATTCATTAACTTTATTACTAATGCTCTGTACATTTAGATGCAAAACCTTTAGGTTTGTCCTATTACTATTTTTCTTTACTCTTGTATGATTCCCTAACTATTACGGTAGGGAATGGGAACCTATGTAAGACGTCCAAGGAGGAAGGAGCAAGGACAAAATGTGGGGAGAATGTTCCAACAATATCAAGAATTAGGAAAAAAGTTAAAAGGCAGGAGAACTCAGGAGATGTTATTAATGGAAGTATTAGAATTCAAAAAGAAGATACAAAAACTAGCATTACGGCACTTTATCTGAATGTTCATAGCATTCAAAACAAGAAAAATGAGTTGACAGCACAAATTATTGCAAAAAAGTATGGTTTGGTAACATTACAGAAATATGGTTGCAGGATGGTCACAACTGGGAATTGAATATCCAGGGGTATCAAATTGTTCTGATGGACCAACAGGAAGATAAGGGATGTGGCATAGCTCTGATATTTAAGGATGACAACAAGGTAGTGAGAGATGATGTAAGTTCTATGGAAAAAATGGTTGAATCCATTTGGGTGAAAATTAGAAATAGTAAGGAGAAACAGACACTGATAGGCACTGTTTATAGGCCACCAAATAATGACATCGTGGTGAGGTAAGAAATAAACAAAGAAATAACTGATGCATGTAAAAATGGTATAGCAATTATCATGGGAGTTTTAATCTACATATTAATTGATCAAACCGGGTCGGTCAAGGCAGTCTTGAGAAGGAGTTCATAGAATGTATCCATATTAGCTTCCTTGAACAATATGTAATGGAACCGACAAGGAAGCAAGCTATTCTAAATCTGGTCCTGTGTAATGAGATGGGAATACTTAATGATCTTGCAGTTAGGGATCCTCTTGGAAGAAGCAATCACAAAATGGTTGAATTTAAAATACAGATGGAGCACGAGAAGGTAAAATCCAATACCCTATGGAATTCAATATCCAACCTCCATCCACTGCCATAGTTAGCCGATTTGTCCGAACACTGGTTTCAGATGGGCAGTAGTTGCTGCAGGTCTGAATGGATATGGAAAAGTCGTTGGTAATTTCCTCATATTTTATATCTGACCCACTTGAACCCCACTGAGTTCTAGTTCTCCAGGAGGTCATACTATCAATACCTCATCTTGGCATTACGCACTCTTTAAGTGTCAGTTGTGACTCAATGGTAGCCGTCTGTTCTCAGAGGTAGAAGGCTATGGGTCTGAGTCCTATTCTAATGCATTAAGCATAAAAATCTAGACTGACTTTCCTGTACAGTACTGATGGAGTGCTACACTCTCAGAGTTGTTTTTTGAATGAGACCTGAATGAATGAGGCCCAGCTGCTTTCTCACTATGAACAAAAAGGAGCATCTATGACTGTATTTTAGAGAAGAGCAGAGGTTATTACCAATATTGAGGGAAGGACAAAATTAAGGAGGGATTTGAATATAAAGATGAGAATTTAAAAAGGATTTGTTGAATTTTCAAATCTAGTGACAATGTTGGTTTGCAAATGAAAACTCTGAGTGGATAATTGCAGAAATATTATTTTAAAAATGTATTAGGTCAGTCTCTTGTAACTTAAAAAAGATTTCAAATTAAAATGGCAAATTCACTTTGTTCTACTATTGTATATCATATTAGAAGTATCAAATATACGTATAATTACAAATTAAAATTAAAATGCAAACCAAAAGAATTTCAAGTTTTTAAAAGATCTAATCAGAGCCTGATACAATCATTGCAAGAACTCAGTAAGAATTTAGCAACATCAATTTTAAATCCAACCGATTTATTTGATAGTAAATTTGCGAGCTTTCGACACTCTGCCTGACAAAGACACAGAGTGTCGAAAGCTCGCAAATTTA
The DNA here is from genome assembly GCA_024679065.1 of Sphyrna mokarran. Taxonomy (NCBI): domain Eukaryota; kingdom Metazoa; phylum Chordata; class Chondrichthyes; order Carcharhiniformes; family Carcharhinidae; genus Sphyrna; species Sphyrna mokarran. The sequence goes on along the minus strand of JAGIQG010000001.1, from coordinate 78,141,609 downwards.
CTATCAAATAAATCGGTTGGATTTAAAATTGGTGTTGCTAAATTCTTACTGAGTTCTTACTGCCCCAGTCCAACGCCGGCATCTCTACATCACAATCATTGCAGCCAGAGAGCCAACATTGTCTTACAGACAGAGGCAGCTCTGATCCCACATTATCTACAGGAATTAAAAGACAAATGTCTTCATTGTAAGTCAGTATTGCACACCACACTATCCATAAAATAAAAACTCTGTGGCCCTGCATCAGTCTTTTTGTATTTTTTATATGCATAGAATTTTCATTTCAGGTGATGTGTTTATGGTATGAAACTAGAAATTAAAGTACAAAATATGTTAGTCTCCTGGAAGTTCACAGTATAAGCAGTTATTGAAGGTAGAATTTTCCATTCCAGGCCTGAGTCCTATGGCAGGTCAGTATCTGGAAGTGTTATCAACTGTGGAGGCCAGTGAAAATTTGCGCCAAATCATACAACGCTGGCCTCATTAATTAAACAGTAGGGGGTGGTGGGGATGGGGGGTCCCCAATACACCGTGCAGAATGGTGGGCTGGTTCCATACTTCTATCACGTTGTCATCATTGAAGGCGATTACCCCTTGACGCGAGGGGGGCTCTGGCCCCAAATTCAGTGACACTTCATTCAAAATGCTGCTCGATCTGTGGATGGAAGAAGAAAGGTGAGCTGTCTGATTATCCCTATATAGGAGCAAATCTCCAGATTGACTAGTCCCCTGGATCTCCACCAAAGGGCAGCCCTGAAATCAATCATGGTAGAATGTCCAGCAGTTTCTCCAGCCCACAGAAGATCAAAGAAATTGGGGAGGAGGAAGAAAGTGAGCCTGTAAAGATGTCAATTTAGGCACCTGCAAGCAGAGTCTTAGATTCATATTATTCACCACACTGACATGTGTCTGCAGCAGGCAGGGACAAAGAAACAAGACTGAGAAAATTTGGCATGTCAGCTACGACTCGCACCAACTTTTACAGATACATTTTTTCTGGCTGTATCACAGCTTGGTATGACTCCTGTTCTGTCCAAGACCACAAGAAGCTACAAAGATTCGTGAATGAAGCCCAGTCCATCGCTCCAACCAGCCTCACATCCATTGACACTGTCAACACTTTCTGCTGCCTCAGAAAAACAGCCAGCATAATCAAGGACTCTACATACTATGGATATACTCTCTTCCAACTTCTTCCATTAGGCAAAAGATACAAAAGTCTGAGGACAAGTACCAATCGACTCAGCAACAGCTTCTTCCCTGTTGCCATCAGACTTTTGAATAGACCTTCCTCGCATTAAGTTGATCTTTCTGTACATTCTGCACTCTTCCCTTTCGTTCCCTATGTCTGCTTTGTCCATATAGCATGCAAGAAACAATACTTTTCAATATATACTAATACATGCAACAATCAAAATCAAACCAAAATCAAAAATCCTGAGTCAGTGGACACTCAATACTTTTGCAGAATTTCAGTCCCACAATTATTCAACACTGTTTGTCCATCTGGGAAACAAGGAAGATTGATGTGGGAGATTGCTGATCAACGTATACAACATTAGAACTGACAGGGGATAGTACAATATTAATATCAGCACTAGGAGCCTGACTGGAGTTTCAAAATCTGTTTGCTTTGTATATTGTGAGAGAGTTGCTGGCACAGATCACATAATTATATAGTAACACTGCACCAGATTGAAATAACATCCTAGAGATAATTTTGAATTGGAATGAAATGGAACGATGAAATTAAAACAATTACAATCACCAGAGAAAGGGTACTTAGAAAATAATTGGAATTAAAGGCTGACAAGTCCTCATGTTCTGCTGGATTTCATAAGATGGTCTTGAAAAACATGACAGCTGAGATAATAATTTTAATGTTCCAAAATTCTCTAGACTCTGGAAAGGTCCTATCAGATGGGAAAAAGGGAGAATGTGACTCCTATTTAAGAAAGATAGGGGGACAGAAAGCAGGTAACTACAGGCCAGTGAGCTTAACATCTATCATAGGGAAATTCACAGAAAAATCATAGAATCTCTATAGTGCAGAAGGAGGCCATTCAGCCCATTAAGTCTGCACTGCACTCCAGTTTAAATCTTCCTGACTGCAATGGTAAACATCTTCCTCAGGTTCAGAGGGATCTGGGTGTCCAGGTAATGAAACACAAAATCATTGGTATGCTGGTCCAACAAGCAATTAAGAAGGCAAATGCAATGTTTACATTTATTGCAAGAGGCATAGAATATAAAAGTAAGAATGTTTTGTTATAGTTGAGTAAGAATTTAGCAACACCAATTTATCATTGTTATAGTTGTACAGGGCATTGAAGAGACCACATCCTGAGTACTGCATACCATTTTAGTGATCGCATTTAAGAATGGATATAAGGGCATTCAAAGAAAATTCACTTGACTGACACCTGGATGTGAGGTTATCTCATGGGATAAGATTGGATAAGCTGGACTCATATCCATTGGGAAAATGAGAGGTGATCATGAAAGCCAAAATACTCACTCCCCATCCCTCCCAACCTTTAATATCTTGTCTATTTAGATTGTATATAATTAGTCTATAATTTTATCAGTGTGTTTCTCTGAAATGTGTTTCTTATGTACGATTTTATGATCTTTGAGGAGGAGACAGAAAAATTGCAGAAGAGACAGATTGCTCATGGTTTAACTAGATTTTGAAATTGATGTGTCTCTGTGGACAATGATTCATGTTTCTTTTGTTTCAACTGTGGCATTGATCAACGGAAGACAGCACCCTTCAACTAGGATCACAAAACCAATCATATGTAATGAGTGCAGTATCTTGAGAAACATCCATCTTATTTGATTTAAATAGATGGGATTGATAAATAATCATCATCATATAATGTTAGTGGCTATGTTGCGATTAAATTATTGTAACTGAATTGATATGGATATAATCTCAACTTTACAAAGTCTGTAGAACTTGTGAAAACAATTCTTTTCACTGAATGTACAAATCTTGTCAGTGCATTTTGATACCAGATGTTATAACAAAGGAAGAAATCATCTCAAAAGTAGATGATTGCACGTAGTCTCAGGCATTACAGTTGGATAGAAATGATTCGTTCAGTCACTCAAAGCTGTGGAGACAGGGCAATGCAGAGTGACTGGCTAGCAAAGTCCACACCCATGGAAGGGTAACTCAGAAATCTGGTAATCACAATAAGAAGTCTTACAACACCGAAGTCCAACAGGTTTATTTGGTAGTAAACACCACTAGGTTTTGGGGTTTGCCCCTTCGTCAGGTGAGTAGGAGTTCTGATCACAAACAGGGCATATAAAGGCACACACAGTTTACAGAATACTGATTAGAATGCAAGTCTTTTCAACTAATCAAGTCTTAAAGGTGCAGACAATGTGAGTGGAGATAGCATTAAACATAGGTTAAAGAATGTGTATTATCTCCAGACATGACAGTAAGTGAGATGTTGCAAACCACGGCAAGTCATGGCAGTTACAAATAATGTGACATAAGCCCAAGATCCCAGTTGAGGAAGTCCTCATGTATGTGGAACTTGGCTATCAGTTCCTGCTTTGCGTTGTTGTACGTAGTGAAGGTCACCTTGGAGAATGTTATTGTCATGTCATATGTATGACGGCCAAGGCGGCTTTCACTACGTACAACAGCACAGAGTTGCTGAGCGGAAACTGGTAACCAGGTTCTGCACACATGAAGACGGCCTTAACCGGGATCTTGAATACATGTCACACTATCTGTTACCCCAAGATTTGCCTGAACTTGCAGCGTCTCACTTACTGTCCTGTCTGGAGACAATAATACACATCTCTTTAACCTATGCTTAATGCTGTCTCTACTCGCATTGTCTGCACCTTTAAGACTTGATTAGCTGATTAACTCTAAAGACTCGCATCCTAATCAGTATTCTGTAAACTGTGTGTGCTTTATATGCTCTATTTGTGATCAGAACTCCCACTCATCTGACGAAGGCGCAAATTCCAAAAGCTAGTGGTATTTACTACCAAATAAACCTGTTGGACTTTAACCTGGTGCTGTAAGACTTCTTATTATGTTTTATCCAGTTCATCACCGGCATCTCCACATTATTTATTGTAAGTGCAGCTTTTTCACAACTGTTCTTTGCAATAAATGCTTAGTGGAACCAAATTGAATCTGATCAGATTGAGTTTCATCTGTACTAGTCCAGAGTAATGCTCTGAACTTAAAGGTAAGATTTTTACATCCAATAATCTTATTGAAACATGTCAAATCCTGAGGAAACTTTAGAGGGCGATGCTGAAATGATGTTTCCTGTTGTGAGAGAAACTAGAACTAAAGATCACTGCTTAAAAATAAGGGGTCTCCCATTCAAGGCGAAAATTAGGAGAAATGTTTTCTCAGAGGATCATGAATCTTTGGAACTCCCTTCCCTAGACAGTGGTGCATCTGAATAGATACATTGTTGACTAACAAGGAAGTCGAAAGATATTGGGGGCCAGGAAGGTGGGGGGTGGAGAGAGGGGGTTGCTGGGGGGGAAGGGTGGTAGACAGGAATTGGCCTTTGGGCCATGAGCAGATTAAGGCTGACATTTTTTATCCATTCAGCATCTTAAGTGACTTGAATGATTCATTAGGCCAGTTTAGAAGATATTTAGACAACTCAAGGAAAACTGTTACAAACGTTAGCCTCCTCTTGCAGTAAAATCAGCATTCACATCCTTCAGTTGGTAAACAGTTGGCAAAGCAATGCCTGTTGCAGTCAAGGTCTTGGTGTCCCTGAACTTTGTTTCCTTGTATTCTTTCCAAGCTACTTCAGCAAATTCAATCATTCTGTATGTCTAAGCATTGTGTGCAGGTGGCTGATGTCAAATTTGTGAAAGCAGACGATTTCATCATATTCGTAGAGCAAAGTAGGAGTGTGGGATTCACCCAGAGTGCAAGTTTTCCCAGGTCCAGGGGTATGTCGTTAGTTGGGCCTGTAGATAAATACTCTTCCTGCACGAATTAAAATGGCTTCTATTTCATTAATGTACAATAATGTGAAATTATAGGCCTTGGTGACTGTCTTGCATTCATCATCCAACCCTGCTCTCCTCACTTTTTTTCTTCTCCACAGTGATTAAGAGGTTGGCTTCTTTCAGTAAAAGGACAATTCCCTGCACACTTGACTAATAAGATCATAAGATAGAGGAGCAGGATTAGGCCATTTGGCCCACTGAATCTACTTTGCCATTCAGTCATGGTTGATATCATTCTCACTCCCATTTTCCTGCCTTCTACCTGTAATTCTTGATTCCCTTAATGATCACAAACTTATCCATCTCTGTCTTAAAAATACTCAATGACTTGGCCTCTCCAGCCCTCTACAGCTATGAGTTCCACAGATTCACCACTCTCTGGCTGAAGAAATTCCTCCTACCTCATTTTAAAGGAGCGTCCTTTCAGTCTGACGATGTACCCTTGAGTTCTAGTCTCCTTCACTAGAAGAAACACCCTCTCCACGTCTACCTAGGCCTCTCAATATTCTGAAAATTCAATTAGATCCTCCCTCGGTCTTCTAAACTCCATTGACTATAGATCCACTGCCCTCAACTGCTCCTCATATGACAAACCCTTAATTCCTAGCATCATTCTTGTGAGCCTCCTCTGCACCCGTTCCAAGGCCAGCATATCTTTCCTTAGGTTTGGGGCTCAAAACTGTTCACAATATTCCAAACAGGATGGGACTATAGCTTTATACAGCCTCAGCAATACACCACTGCTCTTGCATTGTAGCCTTCTAGAAATGAATGTTAACATTGAATTTGCCCTCCGAACTGCCAACTGAACCTGCATGTTAACCTTAAGAGAGTCCTGAATCAAGGCTTCTAAATTCCTTTGTGATTCAGATATCTGAAGTCTCTACCCATTTAGAAAATAGTCTATGCCTCCATTTTTCTTACCAAAGTGCATAATTTCAGAGTTTTCCACATTGTAATCCATCTGCCACTTCTTTGCCCACTTTCCTATCCTGTCCAAGTCATTCTGCAACCTTCCCACTTCTTCAATGATACCTGTCCCTCTACATATCTTTGTATCATCTGCAAATTAGCAACCATGCCCTCAGTTCCATCTTCCCGATCATCAATCTATATAGTGAAAAGTTGTGCCCCGACACTAACCCCTGTGGAACACCACTACACACCAGTTGCCATTCTGAAAAGGACCCCTTGTCCCCACTTTCTGCCTTCTGTCTGTCAGCCAATCTTCTATTCATTCTAGTATCTTGTCTCTAACATTATTGGCTGTTAGCTTATTTAGAAACATCCTGTAAGGCACCTTGTCAAATGTTTTCTGGAATCATGTTCACTGGCTCTCCTTTGTCTAACTTTTTCATTATCTCCTCAAATAGTTCTTTGAGGAGATTTGTCAGATATGACCTCCCTTTGAAGGAGCCATGCTGACTCATTCCTATTTTACCATGCATTTCCAAATACTTCACGATTTCATCCTTAATAGTGGAGTCCAAGATCTGACCCATGACCGAGGTCAGGCTAACTGGCCTATAATTTCCCATCTTCTGCCTCCCTTCTTTCTGAGTTCTTGTGGATCTTCCCTGACTCTAGTGATTCCTGAAAGATCACCACCAGTGCCTCTGCAATCTCCTCGGCTATCTCCTTCAGAACCCTGGGGTGTAGTCCATTCAGTGCAGGTGATTTGTCCACCTTCAGATCTTTCAGCTTCCCTAGTATTTTCTCCTTAGAGATGGCCACTGCATTTAACTCTACCGTCTACTCTCTTGAAGTTCTGGCACGTTACTTGTGTCTTCCACGTGAAAACTGATATAAAGTATCTGTTCAGTTCCTCTGCCATTTCTTTTTCCCCCATTACTACTTCTCCAACCTCATTTTCCAGCAGTCCAATGTCCATTCTTGCCTCTCTCTTACCTTTTATATATCTAAGGAACTCTTGCAATCTTCTTTTATATTACTAGCTAGCTTACCCTTACATTTCATCTTTTCCACACTTAACTGATCCACACTGGAACTGATCCACTTCAGATCAGCCATGATCTTATTGAATGGTGGGGCAGGCTCGAAGGCCTAGATGGCCTACTCCTGCTCTTATTTCTTATGTTCTTATTGATTTTTAATTGTTATCCACTTGCTTTTAAAGGCTTCCCAATGCTTTAGCTTCCACTATTCTTTGCCTCACAGTATGGGGTCTTTCCTTTGCTTTTATGCTATCCTGACTTCCATTTCAGTCATAGTTGCCTCACCCTTCCCTTAACATGCTTCCTCTTCCTTGAAATGAATTTATTTTGTGCTTTCTGAATTATTCTAAAAACTCCTGCCACTGTTGTTCCACAGCCTTTCCTACTAGACTCCCTTTCCAATCAAACAGCCAGCTCCTCCCTCATAGCCTTGTAGTTTTCTTTACTTAGTTGTAGCACCATTATATCCGATTCCAATGTCTCCCACTCAAACTGCAAGGTGAATTCTGTCATATTATGGTCACTGCCCCCTAGGGTTCCTTCATCTTAAGCTCCCTGCCTCATTACACATCATTAGATGCAGAAGTACCTGTTCCTAGTAAGCTCTAGTGTAAGTTGCTCCAAAAAAACCATCCTGTAGACATTTCACAGAATGAATATGGTAATGGTGAACAGTGAAGCCTGTTTCGCGTGATTATGGTGATGGTGACTGTGCGGGATGTTTAGGGTGATTATGGTGATGGTGACTGTGCGGGATGTTTAGGGTGATTATGGTGATGGTGACTGTGCGGGATGTTTAGGGTGATTATGGTGATGGTGACTGTGCGGGATGTTTAGGGTGATTATGGTGATGGTGACTGTGCGGGATGTTTAGGGTGATTATGGTGATGGTAAGTTGTGAACTGGGTTGGGATGTGCGCATGCTCGGTGTCTCCAAAAGCATGTTTAACGTTTCTGCTGTCGGTTTACTCGGTGCCGTTTGGCTCGTTTTCGCCGCGATGTTTCTTATTTTTGTGATTTTTCACAATGTATGGACTGGTTCAGGCATCTTCGCTCTTTTATTTCAGGATTTTATGCGTTACGGTAAAAGCAAACAGTATTTCTTCGAGCGGCCGCTGTGGCTGCGGGTTTTGGATGTGCCGAAAAGGTAAAAGACAGCCGGAGGATAGAGTGTTAAAAGCTCAAACTCTTCATTAGCGCCCAGTCATCACAAAAGCATTGGCTGAGCTGACCAGAAGTTCAGCCTGTGTCTTTGGCCTAGTGAGATACTCAGGCAGAGCTGTGCTTCTGCTCACCTCCTGGCCGATACTTGAATGCAGTGCTGAGGGAGTGAGTGCTGCACTGTCAGAGGGACATCTGGCTTCACAGGTTAACAAGAGACTGCATCTGTCTTGTTGACACTCCCAACAACACTAAGGAGGCTGGACACCAGGCAGGACAAAGCAGCCACTTAGAACGTGGAACAGTATAGCACTAGATCAGGCCCTTCGGCCCAGCAAGATATTTTGCTAAACATAACACCAAATTAAACTAATCCCTTTTGTTTGCACTAGGTCCATACCCCTTTATCCTTTATGCTTACCTAAATGGTCCTGTTGTATCTGCCTGCACCATCACCCTTGGCAGTGTGTTCCAGACGTCTGCAGCCTGCTGTGTAAAAAAAAACTTGCCCTCATCTCCTTTGAACTTTTCCCCTCTCGTCTAAAGTGCATGATTGGCATCCATTGCACAAACACAAACTCCCACCACCACTTACGCTGTAGAGGTCACCCAAGGTTCCTCAGGCAGCACCTTCCAAACCCACAACCGCTACCATCTCAAAGGACAAGGGCAGCAGATACCTGTGAACACTGCTGCCTGGAGATTCCCCTCCAAGGCACTGACCACCCTGACTTCAAAATATGTCACTGTTCTTTCACTGTTGCTGGGTCAAAGTCCTGGAAGTCCCTCCCTAACAGCACTCTGGGTGCACTTCTACCTCAGGGATTGCAGCAGCTGTGAATGGGGATATATAAATTCAAGTGTTTTTACATGACCTTGATTTACATAATAGCGACTCTCATTTTTGGTATCATATATTCGAGGAGGTTGCTCATAGCATCTTAAGTTCTTGGCAGCACAACTGCTGGTAATCCGTGTGATTTGACAGTAGCAAGGACAGGATTGGTTGTGTCTTGTCTAATTGAATACTTCACTAATATTTACTACTCAGACTGGCAAATTATGGATTAGGTAAAATACTGGAAGGTTGTTCACTGGTATAAATGTCTGAACTAAGTAAGAAGAAAGCAAATGGGTTTTAATTGGTTTTAAAACATATACACAGGACACTTTCTAATGATAAATGATAGAGATGCAGACTAACTAAAAATACAATAAACAGGAAGAATATAGAAAACTTAGATAATTACAAGTCTGACAGTTTGACCAGATGATTATGGTTACACCGCTGACCGTTTTGGCATTTTATTGAGATTTTATCATCTGTTTGCTGGTACTATTTTAATCTGAACTATGCTTGCTTTACTGGGTAATTATGGGTTGTTTTACTTTGAAAAAGTTATTAACTGTAAACAAGAAATTGGTTTTCAATTTTGTTACCTGTGCTCAGAGAGTATTATCTGCCTTCTGTAGAGCCTATTTGATTTTTATTCTATTAAAATCGGTGTTGTAGAGGACATAATTTATAACATTAATAGTTTCACAATTATTAGTCTGGTTTTGAGAAAAGAACCAGTTACACTAACATATTGATGACTAGCTAATTGAATAGGTTAGTTGCTGTTCTTTTCATCTCTGGGTTTCAATCCACCTCGGACTGAGATGAAATTTTCCTCTGACAGTTGTCAAGATTCTAGGATGGACCCAATTTATTTCCCAGTATATATAAGTAAAATTGCCTGTAATTTAGAATTGAATAATACACAGATCTCAAAAGCACAACTTGTTTAGGAAGCAGAAACGTCTAGTATTCATACAGATGTGATTTAGAAAAAGTGAAGTAGAAGTGCCTTTATATCCCATTCACTTTATTATGCTTTTGATGGCAGAACAATAAATTCAAGATGGCAGTGCTCACTTGAGTGGATTTCACCATTTTTCTGGCTGCCATTGGATCTAGACGCTATCCAGATTAACATTTTACGGGCTTCCCTGGGCTTTAGGGGAACAATAGAGACCAGAAAACTACAGTTATGAATGTGAACAGATTTATTTTATCTAGAATGGTGGATTCTTACCTTTCAGTGTAAATGATTAAGTTTCCATAGAACTCGTATCTTCAGGCTGTATTTACAGGGATGTATCCTGAAGAATTATGCAATATAAATAGGCTGCCTTTCCACTTCCGATATTGTGTTGTACTCAATGTGAGAATAGTGTTCAAAAATTGAAAATTGCATCGTAATATATTTTATATTTCAAAATAAATTGCTTTCCTTTGAGCCTTAATGACACAAAAATATTCCTGCTGTCAGAGCTGAAAATATATTAAAATTAGATAGTTTCAGTCTATTTTCCAGAAGTTAACCTCATATGAGGAACTACAACATGGCACAACTTGACACCAGATTGGCAGTCAGACTGAGGAAGAGCTGTAAGAATGACTGTGGAAGTTGGAAAACAAAAACTAACCAATGAATGTGGGTTTCGGTCCAGGCTAACTTGAAGGATTGGAGCAAACTACACAATTCTGCATTGAATCTATGTTGTAGGATGACCTTTGGGGGTTTATTCCAGAGGTCAAGAATCAAAAGCAGAAAATATTCCATCCTTGCTCCTAACGTATGTGAGCAAAGAAAATTGTCATAATAGGCTAGGTTTGTACTCTTTGGAGTTTAGGACGCTGAGAGGGGATCGTATAGAGACGTATAAGAATAATGAAAGGGATGGATAGGGTAGAGGTTGAGACACTCTTCCTGCTTAGCAAAGATAGCAGGACTAGAGGGCACAGCCTCAAGGTTGTGGGGGGGGGGGGGGGGGGGGTTCAGATCAGAGTTGTGGAGGAATTTCTTCACGCAAAGGGTGGTGAATCTTTGGAATACTCTGCCTGATGAAGCGATGAAGGCTTCCTCGCTGAATACGTTCAAGTCAAGAGTGGATAGGTTTTTGATTGACAAGGGAATTAAGGGTTACGGGGAGAAAGCGGGAAAGTGGTACTGAACCACTACAGATCATTCATGATCTTATTGAATGGTGGGGCAGGCTCAAGGGGCTGGATGGCCTACTCCAGCTCCTATTTCTTATGATCTTGTGTTTTGTTTTTGGATCTAGTCATAATTAACAGATTCACTTTGTTCTACATTTTCTATAGATGGTTTTCACATTTCTATGTAGTTTCTGTGATATGGAACACATTTCTACTTGGAATTACTTGTCAAAGACTCTTTTTTGGCCACCCATTCCCAATCTGGCTTCAAAGACTGCTCAGCTTGCTGTGTGGAAATGTATTGCACTTAAAATCTGGCAAGTGTTAAACCACCTTTTGTTATTATACAAATAAAACAGCATCATAAACCACCTTTTGTTATTGTACAAATAAAACAGCATCAGACAGAGTTTAAAAACGAAGTGCATTGACAATACTGGTTAGTAAGGAATAAGTTAAAGCCTTTTCTAATAAGATTCCTAATCCTGTATGCAGAAAACCAGAAGGATGGGGAAATCTGCTGAGTCAATGCAGATTAGAATTAATAATTGAAATTGATTAGAAATTAGTGTAATTTATCCAGTACGCATTAAGAATGTTTATTTTTATGCTGGAACATAACTTCACTAGAGTTACATTTTCAGCAATCATTTTCACTTATTTATATTGGAATGAATAAATCAAGCATGACACCACTCTTGGACGATGATAACATTAAATCTTGTATTCTATTTCCAAAATAATGTACAATAACAAGGAAATAACTTGTATTTATTATGCCTTTCACAACCTCAATACTCTTCCAAAGTATTTCACAAGCAGTGACGTATTTTTAAACGTTGTTGCCGTTGTAATATAGAGAAATGTTGTTACCAAATAGTGTATAGTAAGGTTGCAGAGCGGTAATGAGAAAATGGTTGTAATGATCTGTGTAAGTAATTTTGATTGTGATCTGATGTAAATTTATCCAGCAAGAGCTCCCCTCTCCTGATCTTTGACTGGTATCATGGAATTGTTTATGTCCACCTAAAATGATGGATGTGGCCTTCTTCCACGTGGCACTGCTGACAGTACAAAAATTTCTCAGCACTAAACTGAGAGTTCTGCTCTAGCTTCGCGTGGGGTCTTTAACTTTCTGAGACAAGAGAGCCACTTTTGAGCCTGGACAAATATGAACAAGATTAAGAACATTAAAAACGTATATTTTAAATTCACATTTTTTAAAGTTGTCTTATAGAATCTTACATTGTAGAAGAAGGTCATTCAGCCATCAAGTCTGTATGAACCACAATCCCACTTATCCCCATAACCCCATGCATTTACCTTAGTCCCCTGACACTAAGGGGCAATTTGACATGGCCAATCCATCTAACCTGCACATCTATGTTTCTTTCTCAGATGATGAACTGTCCATTCTGTTGGTCCAAATGATGTTGTGCGTGCAGGCTGTTCGACGCCTTATAGAGTGCCTATTTACCTCTGTATTTTCAAATGGAGTTATTCACCCTGTACAGTATTGCTGGGGTTTAGTCTATTATGTGCTTGTTGGTTTAACGGTTCATTGTGAAGGACCCATCCTTACAACCAAAGGTAAGTTTTTGTATATATAACTGAAGTATATGCGTGGATTGCAGCTTTTTTGCATTGAATTTTGTATGCCATATGCTGACCCATTCTATTAGCGTATGTCATCCTGAAACCTATGACTATTTTCCACATTTTTTTACTTTGGTTTTACATTTTGTCAACTTCACTTGTGTCCAGTACCTAAATTTCAAATTATTAAGTACTGCTAGTCTCTCTTGTGCCACTTTATGTATTTCTTTGTCACCCAGTATCCTGGCAATCCCCTTTTTGACCTTAGTTTTGATAAAATCCTCTTCCTTGGTAAACACTACAAAATACTCAGTGCCTCCGCTTTCACCATAGATCTGAATTTGTGTCTCTATTAACTTCATCATTTATAATAAACTTAAGGAATTTTTGTGAATAGCAGTGATACAAAAACCTAACTGGTAATTTGTTAGGCACAGCTGCACAGACACAGGTGATTGGTTCCTATAGTGCCGCTAAATAACCGAATTTATAGCTTCTCTTGGATTTTGCACTTAATTATGTATCTTGAGCTAACCTGAAAGAAGCCTACACTAGGAGCTACTTGCTGTTACAGCAACATCGTTCCATTAGTTTTTATACCCTACAGTTGTTTAAAGTAATGGAGAGGGATAATAAAAGTGGTGTTGTTGATACTGCATATATGGACTTCCAAAAGGCATTTGACAATGTACTACTTCATACACTAGTGAGCAAAGTAGAAACCCATGAGGTTAAATGGGCAGTGGCAGCATTGATACAAAGTAGTTATGAGACAAGAAGCAGAGAGTAGTGGTGAACAGTTGTTTTTTGATTTGATTTACTATTGTCACATGTATTATTATTTAGCAGACAGTATTGTTCCTCGCATGCTGTACAGACAATGCATACTTTACATTGGGAAGAAAAGGAGAGAGTACTGTATGTAGTACAGAACAAAATTACACCACAGGAACAAGCCCTTTGGCCCTCCAAGCCTGCACAGACTGTGCTGCCCAACAGAACGAAAATCTCTGATCCTTCCAGTGACCATATCTCTCTATTCTCATCTTAATCATGTCAAAAGTATGTTAGGTGTCATGCATTACAGTCATGGCTACGTTGTAGAGAAAGATCAGCTTAATACAAGGTAGGTCAGTTCAAATGTCTGATAGCAGCAGAGAAAAAGCTGTTTTTGAGATGGTTGATCTGTGATCTCAGACTTTTGTAACCTTTTCCCAACAGAAGAATGTGGAAGAGAGGTATATCCAGGGTGCGTGGGGTCCTTGATTATGCTGGCTGTTTTTCTGAGGCAGTGGGAAGTGTTCACAGTGTCAGTAGATGGGAGGCTGATTTGAATGATGGATTGGGTTTCATTCACAACCCTTTGTAGTTTCTTGCAGTCTTGGGTAGAGCAGGAATCATACCAAGCTGTAATACAGCCAGAAAGAATGCTTTTTATGGTGCATCTGTGGAGGTTGGTAAGGGTTGTAGCGGATGTGCCAAATTTCCTTAGCTTTCAAATTATTAAGTACTGCTAGTCTCTCTTGTGCCACTTTATGTATTTCTTTGTCACCCAGTATCCTGGCAATCCCCTTTTTGACCTTAGTTTTGATAAAATCCTCTTCCTTGGTAAACACTACAAAATACTCAGTGCCTGAATGTAAAACCAGTAGAGGTGCTGATAGACTATAGTGCCCGCATGGAGGGACGAGGACAGGTTATTATTGGTCTGGACACCTAAAAACTTGAAACTTTTGACTATTTCTACTTCATCCCCATTGATGGGGATGGGCATGCGCTCTACTATGCTTCCTGAAGTCAATGACTATCGCCTTCATTTTGTTGCTATTGACATAGAACATAGAACATAGAACATAGAACATAGAACATAGAACATAGAACATAGAACATAGAACAATACAGCACAGAACAGGCCCTTCGGCCTTCGATGTTGTGCCGACCAAAATAAAAAGCAATGCCCCTCCTAACTAAACCATTCCCTTCTCATCCATATACTTATCAACTAACCTCTTAAACGCCACCAAACTTGGCGCATCTACAACAGCTGCAGGCAGGGCATTCCACTCCCTAATCACTCTTTGAGTAAAGAACCTACCTCTGATATCCGTCCTATAACTCATACCCTTAATTTAAAGCTGTGTCCCCTCGTGCTAGCTTTCTCCATCCTAGGAAAAAGGCTATCACTGTCCACCCTATCCAAACCTCTAATCATCTTATATGCTTCAATAAGATCCCCCCTTAGCCGCCTCCTTTCTAACGAAAACAACCTCAAATCCTTCAACCTCTCTTCATAGGACCTGCCCTCCATACCAGGCAACATCCTAGTAAACCTCCTCTGTACCCTCTCCAATGCCTCCACATCTTTCTTATAATGTGGCGACCAGAACTGCACACAATACTCCAAGTGCGGCCGCACTAGAGTTTTGTACAGTTGCAACATGATGCTGCGGCTCCTAAATTCAATCCCCCTACCAATAAAAGCTAAGACTCCATATGCCTTCTTAACAACTTTATCCACTTGACTGCCTACTTTCAGGGATCTATTGACACATACACCAAGATCCTTCTGTTCCTCAACACTATTAAGAGCCCTACCATTAGCCCTATACTCTACACATTTATTGTTCCTGCCAAAGTGCATTACCTCACACTTTTCCACATTAAACTCCATTTGCCACCTCTCGGCCCAGCTCTGCAACTTGTCCAAGTCACTCTGTAAACTAAAACACCCCTCTTCACTATCTACCACACCACCAACTTTAGTATCATCTGCAAATTTACTGATCTGCAAATCTCTGACGGAGAGATTATTGTCATTGCGTCAGTTCGCTAGATTTTCTGTCTCTTTCCTGTACTGTCTCATCATTGTTTGAGATCTGAATCACTAGTGGTATTATCAGCAAATTTGAAATCGATTTTGAGGGGAATTTGGCTATACAGTGTATACGGAGTATAGTAAGGGGCTGAGGACACAGCCTTTTGGAGTGCCATTGTTGAGGATGATCGTGGAGGAGGTGTTGTTGCCTATCCTTATTTACTGCTGTTTGTGGATTAGGGAGTCTGTGATTTGGTTGTAGAGGGAGGAGCCGAACCCCAAGCCATGAAGTTTGAAGATGAGTCTCATAGGAATAATGGCGTTAAAGACTGAGCTGTAGTCTGAATAGGAGTCTGACATAGATGTCTTTGGTATCTTGGTGTTCCAGGATTGAGTGTAGTGCCAGAGAGGTGACATCTGCTGTGGAGTTGTTGTGCCGATAGGCAAACCGTCGTGGATCTAGGCTACCTGGGACAGAAATTATTTGTGCCGTGACTAACCTTTCATTTTTCAGATGGGAGAGAAATATATAGAGGTGTTCTCCAGGATTTTATTCGTATCGCTGTCTTATTTGACACATACATGGCACGTAATTTCAAAATTTGCAGAAAACATGAAACTAAGAAATGCATTAAATTGAGAGGTAGATAGTGCATTCCCGTGTGTTACTATCGAAGAAAGCATGCAATTTAATGCAGAGAAGTGTAGAGTAATGCATTTAGATAGGAAGAATGTGGACTGGTAATGTAAACAAAACAAGTTAAAAGGTGTATAGTGAGATGTGCCTGGTCAGCACATTAATAAATATTTGAAGGTGGGAAGCCAAGTTGAGATGGTTGTTAAAGCTTATAAGATCTTAGGTGTGGACCACAAAAACCGATCTATGCAAAATTTTAGAAGGTTAGCTGCCAGTCAAGTAATATATTTGATTCCAGGTACTACATTTTAGAAAGGATGTCAAGGTCTTCAAGAGAATGAAGGCAAGATTTAGACTAGAGAAATAGAGAGAATGTTATGGGCAGACTTAATAGAGATGTTCAAAATTATGAACTGTTTGAAGTGGCAGAAGGTTGGTAAGAGGTCACAGATTTAAGATAATTGGCAAAAGAACCAGAGATAAGATCAGATTTCTTAATTTGATTCTGAATGCATTGCCTGCAAGGATGGTGGAACTAAATTCAGTAAGCTTTCAAAAGAGAGTTGGACAAATACTTTACAGGGAATGTTTTTCCGGAGAGTGGGATTGAAAGAGCAATTAGGGATGGCCAATAAATGCTGGCCTAATCTGCGATGCCCATAATTTTGTAAATGAATAGAAAAAGAATCAGTCATTGTGGTATTATTCTGTTTCTTTATTTCTTTGTGCTTAATTTAAGATGCAAATCAGGATGTGAAGTGCATTGTTCTTTAAGGATGAAGTTATGCTGCTATTTTAATTTTGGTTGGACATCAATATGCAAGTGTACCATGACTTGATCTGATTCTTGGGCAGACTGAAGTCTAAGATGTGTATGAACCCTTTCAGGAAATCATTTTTCTGTGGCATTTGAGTTTGCACTAGTTATATCTACATTTCGTGTCCAATTATACCATGAATCTGAATTTGGTTGCTGCAGTATAGATGCAGCCTAAAGTACAATATTTACATGTGATTTGTTATTTAATCATTCTTTATCCTTGTTAGTGTACACTGTTCGAGACCTGTTTGCACAAGGGAAATGGTACCATGCAGCTGGAATAATGCTATTTTTCTGGGCAACAGTTCATCACCATAAGAGTCATGTGATATTGGCCAGTCTAAGGAAGAACAAATTGGGTAAGATCATTATGCAATAGTGTTGTAAATGAGAAATGAAACTGATCTTCCTGATTATCCATAACATTGCAAGCAAAGATGTTTTGCATTCTGTAAATTTAGTAATGATTGCCCTACTAAATGCCTGTTATTTAATAATTATAAAATTGTCTTCAAATTTCAATTTATTAATATAACATGCAGAATACCATTTAAGTTGACATGCTTTTTGTAAAACGTAATGTGCTATGCATTGCAGTAATTCTTGTACTAATAATCAATTTGATCTGACAAAACAAAAGGTGAAGAGACAGCTTAATTTTAGTTATTAGCCAGAAGCTACTTTTTCTTCCAAATGTCATCCCTTCAGTTGAACTGACCCATAGTGTAATGATTTGCATGATACTCAGCACCATTTGCAACTCCTCAGATACTGAAACAGTTTCTGCCCAAATGCATCAAGACCTGGAGAATGTCCAGGGTTGGGCTGACATGCTACACAAGGCAAAGACCATCTCTAACAAGGAAGATTCTAACAATTGTGCCTTAATATTCAGTGGCATTACCAACACTTAATTCCCTCACTGTCAACATCCTGGACATTATCATTGACCAGAAACTGAACTAGACTACATGAATACTGTAGCTACAAGAGTATGTCAAAAGCTAGGAATCTTATGGCAAGTAAAATTTGTCCCAACTTTCCAAAGTCTGACCACCATCTACGAAGCGCAATTGAGGAATAAATACCCTTCACTGCCTGGATGAGTGCAGCTTCAACAACATTCAAAAATCTCAGCACTAGCTGAGACAAAGTGGCATGCTTGATTGGCACCGTAGCCACAAGCATTCACTCCCTTCACCACCAATGCAATTGACAGCAATGACTACTATGTACAAGCTGCACTAACACGCCTTGGTCAGCACCTTCCAAACCCATAACTGTACCTTCTAGGAGAACAAGGGTGACAGATGCATGGTAAGGCCACCACTAAGTTCCCTTCCAAGCCACACAATCCTAATTTGGAAATATATCACTGTGAAAATATATCACTGTTCCTTCATTGTAGCTGGGTCACAATCCTGGAACCCAATCCTTAACAGCACTGGACTGCAGCAGTTCAAAAAGGCAGCTCACCACTATCTTCTTGACGGCAATTAATGATGGGAAATAAATGCTGGTCTAGCCAGCAACATCTACATACCATAAATGAATAATAAAAAGATCTCTAATTTTTGATTGTCCTTGTTAATGTAAAAATATCCAACTTTACTTGGTCCTTATGGTATGGACACAATAAGAAATTCAATAGTCTGGAAACCACAAATGAAAAGCCACATTTTACTATGTGATACGGAGGGTTGAAGTACAAGCATACTTGCTATCCAGTTATGGAAACTAATAGAAAAACAATGTAGTCACAGGAGGAAATTTGAGGAAAGTAACTTTGTGCAGTAATGAGAGGATTAAATTAGGTCATTGACGTGTGCATTTATTTGATGCTTACAGGTTGCATTTTCATTAGTTTTAACTGTATAGATGTAGATAGTCAGTAGAAATATACATATTTACTTTTGCAGAATGTAGATATTCAGGTTTCTGAATAAAATAACCTCTACTTTTCCCAAATACTGTAGCATTTGTTCTGTATGCAGACAACCAAAAATTCAACTGTTAAATTTTTCACTCAAGAGTCTGTCAGATGATATTTGGTAGAGATTTTTCTTTTCAAAAAGCAACTTGTTTTGATGAATGTTCCTTTTCATTTCCCTTTTGATGACAGTAAAGTTGTGAAGCAATTATCTAGGTTTTTGGAATATTTTTAAAATTGAAACTTGTATGCTAAATAATGAGCTGTACCTCAAGGATTTGCTTGATGTACTTCACCCACGTAATGAACTGTTTCTGTTGTTAATCTACAGATGAAGTGATTAACTTAAAGCATAGCATTCCCTATGGTGACTGGTTTGAAATAGTTTCCTGCCCACATTACTTGGCTGAACTGCTGATCTATCTTGCTATCAGTGTGACCTTTGGCGGACGACATCTTACTTGGTGGTTTGTAGTGTTGTTTGTGTTATTCAGTCATGCAATGATGGCCGTTCTATGTCATGAATTCTATGTGAAAAAGTTTGACACATATCCAAAAAAACGGAAAGCATTCATACCTTTTATATTTTAATACTATTTTCATTATACCTTGTATCATAATGCATCTCCTGTTGTTGTATTGTATTTGATACTATAAAATTTACAAAAGCCAACTTGTATGTTATTTCTGACAATTAATTCTTTTCTTTGGCATTGATGAATTTGATTTTTTTTTTAATGCCTGAATTTGTGTAATTGTGGACCTTAAGGTAAACACATTATTGATATTTATGAAGAGCTAAAATGTAATATTAAGGCAAGTCTTTAAAAGAAGTAGTTTTAAATGAGTCTTTAGTTGCACTTTTTTTTCAGTTGCACCTTACTGTTGGAAGCTTCTCTTCTTAACTATGATGCTGTTACCAAACAGTATATGGAATGAGAATGATCAGTCCATCAAATGCCGCTGCCTTAGGGATCATATATGTATTATCTTCCAGATCATCATTTTGCTGAAATTCTATAGCCTGTATACTTTTGTAATATTTATCATGTTTACAATTACCAATGCATTCTGTCTGTACATTGTCCAAATGTTCCAAATAGCTTTTGTATTAGTATTTTGTACCATGATGGTGACTTAACAATGAAACGTTTGTGAAAATTAATAACTGTTGCTAGAAAATAAATATATTAAAATTCTCATAATGCATATTTCTTGCAGGTGTCACACCTCTGGTATTGTTTTCTGTACTTTTTGCCTTGTAATCAAATGTGATTATACTTGTCCTTCATTGAGAACTCACAGCTCTTTACAAGGTACTGGGAATCATGGCGATGTGCTCTACTACATTGCTGTTCTGAGCTCCAGAATGTCTGGTAGTTCCCAGCCGCTGCGTTTGTTTCCTTTCTCCGAGTTGTTCTCTTTTCCTATCACTGCTGCTGTCCTACCTTGTTCATGCCTATTTTTCCTGCCCCTAAAATGATCCTGCAATGGTTTTCTTTCCACTACCCCACACCTTCACCTAAACTGATCAGTAGTTTCCCTTCTATTCCTGCAAAGGGAAAATGTGAAAAGCAATGTTCTGGTGTAGTCAGAATAATACTCTGGAGGTATGTAGCATTAAGAGTATATTTGTGAAAGTATACCATGTTTCTGATGCATACAAATTTAATATTAAATTTTTTGGAAAGACAGAATCTAAGTCACTGAATATTATCTTGGGACTCAAAAGAATGATTAGAGAGATCAACAACAGTAGCTATGAGGATAGATTGGAGAGGTTGGGACTGTTTTCCTTGAAGAAAAGAAGGCTGAAAAGAGATTTGATTGAGGTATTCAATGTTTTTGGGATATGGACAGAGTAAATAGTGAAAAACCTCCTATTCGATAGTATCGAGAACTAGAGAGCACAGATTCAAATTAATTGGCACAAGGAGTAGAAATGATGTGAAGTTGGTTGGAATCTGGACAGTACTTCCAAAGGGTGGTGAATATCATGTGAAAAGAATGAAAGGTTACAGGGATAAGGCAGGACAGTAAAACGAAGTAGCATGTTCTTTCAGAGAATGTGTGCAGACTGATGGACCAGATGCCACTTGCATTGTAAAGATTTTATGAACGTCACCTATAAGGACATATATTTATCTCAAATGTGCGTTGAAAACGAATGGTTATTCATCAGACTTGAATGGTGTTGGGGAACAAAATGAATGTAGACTGTTTATAGAAAGTTTCATACAATATATTAGTTCTATAGCTCAAAATCAGATAATGGTCAGTGATGCCAATTTGGTACTAAGTGTCATTTGCAGAAATTAAGTAAAACTAACAAAAACGAGTGTGCTGACTCTTGTTTTCTTGATCCTATTCATACCAAACTGATCACCACCGAACTTCACTTCTTGGCTCCCGTACTAGCTTAGAATATAAACAGATCCCTCTCCTCCAGTAATGTCTTTTTAAAATTCTGGCATCAACAACCTTTTCAGAACGCTTGATTCCTCTTCTCCATCTCCAACCTTCCTTTGCTTTTCAAAGGTTATGAACATGTCAGCTGCCAAATCTATATAATCTTTCATGCAATTCATGTTGAACCTGTCTAATAGAGCACTGAACTGTCCCTATTCAGCATCAAAATAATTTTATCTGACTCAGGCCAGGATTTTCTGGTGCCATCTTGGTGTGACCTTCCATGAGAAATGTGGTGGGCCAGCCAAAATTCTGATGATTTTTGGCGAGACTGGAAGATCCTGGCCTCAAGTACTTTGAATTTTCTCTGCAGCCTTTAACTTATTCCATTCTCCTCCAATGCTCTTCTGATGTTCAGCTCATTGGGGCTAGTCTAGAGTTACTGAAACTGCACTCATCCAGGAAAGTGAAGGACATTCCATTATACTCAAAACTAATAGATGGAACCATTTGTTTTAAAAATAAAGGTACCATTGTTGTTCACAAGGACAGAGAAGTTAGGGGATGGGGAGTGAAAATGACATGGAAAAACAATAGATTTGCAAGCTGAAATATTTGAAATACCAATATGAATCTGAGTCAACAACACATTAAAAGTAATTTGCAAAGGAAGATCAAAGATTATTTATTTGTTCATGGGACATAGGTGTCACTGATAAACCCAACATTTATTGCCTAACCCAAATTACTCTTGGCTAAGTGTTGATGAAGTTGTCTTGAACTGCTGCATGTCATGTGTATGGGGGTATACTCTGTTGTTTGGGAGAGTATGCTAAAAGGATATTTCCGCTTGGAAAGTAGTCTTGAATTAGAGGATAAAGTTTAAAAAATTAGTCTCTTGTTTATGACGGAAATGAGGAAAATCTTTTTCTTTGAGGATCATCAGTTTGGAGTTCCCTTTGCAAGAAGCAAAGATGCTGGGTTAGATTTACAAAGGATACAAGGATCATGGGGGCTGATAGGAAAATGGATCATTTGTGCTCTTATGGAATGGTAGGACAAGTTTAATGGGCTGAATGGCCTACTCCTAATTATTTTCTTGAATGAGTTCCAGGATTTAAGCTTGGAATACCAATATATTGCTGTCAGGTGTCACTTAAATGTATTCCCATGCACTTGCTGTTCACATTTTTCTATGTCATAAAGGTTGCAGGTTTGGCAGCTGTTACCAAAGCAGCCTTAGTGAATTGCTGCAGGGTGTTATATAGACATTGCATCTTGAGCTGATAGTCGTGGGAGTGAATATGTAAGAGCAGCTGATTAAGTAGGCTGGTTCACGCTGAATGGTATTGATCTTCTTGTGAGTTGTTGGAGCTGCACTCATCCAGTCAAGTGAAATTATCCCCTCACAACTTACGATGAATAAGCTCATGGGATTTATAAGGTGAGTTACTTTCTGGTGTTTTCCCAATCTCTGACCACAGTATTTTTGTGGCTGGTCCAGTTTGGTTTTGGTTTAGTGGTAACTTACAGGGTATTGATAATGGAATTCAACAATGGTTATGTATGAAATGTTAAGAGGAGATGGCTATATCCTGCCTTGTTGGAAGTGATGATGTAGAGATGCTGGCGTTGGACTGGGATAGTAAGAACTCGGTAAGAATCTAGCAACACCAATTTTAAATCCAACCGATTTATTTGATAGTAAATTTGCGAGCTTTCGACAATCAAATAAATTGGTTGGATTTAAAATTGGTGTTGCTAGATTCTTGTTGGAAGTGGTCAGTGCCTGGCATAGGCATTATTTGCCACTTATCAGACAAAGCCTGAATGTTATCCAGGTCTTGCTGTACGTGGGCACAGATTACTTCATGTTCTGCGTGTAGAAACCAGAAGCGGAAGTAGGCCATTCAAGCCTACTCTACCATTCATTTTGATCATGGCTGCTTATCGAATTTAATATCCTGATATTCCCCGCTTCCTTCCATATCCCTTTAGCCCCAAGAACTATATAGCTGCCCCAATACGCATACGCTGTCTGTTTTCCCCTGCTGCCAAACAGGTTGAAAGGTTGGCTGTCAAATAGATAAGTTTTGGAGTCACTTGCTGGTGATTTCCGAATCTCTGACCTGCTTTTGTAGCCACAGTATTTTTGTGGCTGGTCCAGTTTAGTTTTGGCTCAACGATAACATAGGGTATTGATAAGGGACTTCAACAATGGTTAAGCTATCCTGCCTTGTTGGAAGTACAGTGTCGATATGCGTAATCTTCTTGGAGATCCTCTCCACTTGGATCTGGCAGTTTGTGGAAACTGCCGGATCCAAGTGGAGAGGATCTCACAGAAAATTGTGTGTATCGGCACAGACAACTTGTTGGAAATAGTCAGTGCCTGGAATTTGTACAGCATAATGCTGGAAAATGTGTGGAGATAGTATAGATGATACTTTTGGTCATCCAAACTCGAAACGTTGGTTTTAATGTTTCTCCACAGATACTGTCAGACGTGCTAAGATTTCCCAGCACTTTGTTTTTGTTTCAGACTCCAGCATCTGCAGTATTTTGCCTGAGGCTCTAATGCCAGCTTGCCTGCCAATCAGCGCATGAGCACACCTATGGTTCCTGCCCGGTTGGGACGTCACAAGTAGCATGCAACCAAACCTGATGTGGAATGATCCAATCTGCTGTAAGACTGAACAGACAGTCACTAATCAGGATGTGGCAGACGAGAAGGGACTGTCGTTTGTGTGAGAGTTCGCCAGTTCTGCCATAGCTTGTCCCCGCTCAGTGAGTGCCCCGCCGAGGGGATCGTGTCCGCTCCCCGCTCAGTGAGTGCCCCGCCGAGGGGATCGTGTCCGCTCCCCGCTCAGTGAGTGCCCCGCCGAAGGGATCGTGCCCCCCCCACCCCCCCCGCCGCCCTCCGCTGAGTGAGCGCTCCGCCGACGGGATCGTGGCCCTGGCCTCCCGCTCCGCCATGTCCACACGGTGCTGGGCGGCGGCCGCTGTCACCGCGGTTTTCTGGCTGAATCTCTGCTACATGGTGGCGATGGTAGCCGGAGCGCAAGAAGAGGAGAAAGCGGCCAAAGCGGAGAGCGGGCAGCAGGTGAGGCCGAGGAGAGGAGAGAGAGAGATCCAGCCGCCGTGCTCGTCCATTGAGAGGCCGGTGATGAACCGAGGGCAGGGCCTGTCATCCCCGGGCCCTTAGTAACTGGGAACCGGGGGGGGGGTCAGCGGCGCCCGGCTTCCGGCTTCCGGCTTCTCCACAGCCAGAGGCTTTCAACCCAACAATCCGGGTGAATAAAAGCCCAAATATCACCCAGTTAAACCGCTTCGTGTCCGTTCAAAAAGAGGCTGAAAAAAGATATTTTACCACGAAGCTTGTAGGGCGAAATGGAGTTCACTAAGTTCATGTTTTAATAGGCTGTGAGGATGCTATTCATCAAGAAGCTGGGTGATCATTAACTTGGCAAATGTCCAAGCTAAGTATAGAGCGAAAATGTACCCACTGGCAAAAAGGCCGGCACAGTAGGAAGTCTGACAACACCAGGTTTAAGTCCAACCGATTTATTTGGTGGTAAACTCACAAGCTTTCGAGGTGTTTCGACCCCTTCCTCAGGCGTGTTGCTCAGACTTCCTACTGTGTTTACCCCAGTCCAACGGCCGGCGTCTGTACATCATGACATTCAGGGCCGGCAATCAGAGGTATGGGGGCAGACAGAGAGTTTGAGTTGCTCATATCAGAACTGGCACGAATATGACCTTCTGTTTTGTGAATGTTCATTTTTATAGTCAAACATTTCAGAAGAAAAGTCAAACTAGCCTGGTTATTGGTGTTTATGCCATTTAAATAATCTTCTATGTAATGTTAATTGATCTAATTTCACTTTTCGTCCATTTGTCTGACAATCCTTGCCCAGGCAAACTTTCTCCCATCTGCACTTTGTGTGACCACAATTCAGAATTAATTCTTTATGAACACTTGGATGTGAAACAGTGCACCCAGTATTAGATCACCTTTACGAAAGATAACTGATGTAAACTATGAATACGAAGATATTCTTACAAATAAGATACGGTTTCTGTGTCTGTGTGGGTTTCTTCCAGGTGCTCCGGTTTCCTACCACAGTCCAAAGATGTGTGAGTTAGGTTGATTGATCATGTTAAATCATCCCTTAATGTTCTAGGATGTGTAGGTTAGAGGGATTAAGAGGATAAATGTGTGGGACTGTGGGGATAGGGCTAAAGTGGGATTGTTGTTGGTGTAGACTCGATGGGCCAAATGATGCCTCCTGACTGTAGGGATTCTATGATGGTGACTTGAAATTGGAATGAAAGGCTGGTATGCAGGTACAGTATTTGGAAAACTAATAGAAGTTTATTGTAAAGATAATTGATAAGCGAAGATAATAGGCGATGTTTTCAGCTGGACAAGGCATCGGTGAGACCACTATGGGATACAATGTACAATATTGATCTCTTTATGAAAGAATGTAAATACATTAGAAATTTAGAAGGCTTAAATGCCAGGAATGGGCAAATTTTCATATGAGCAAAGATTAGATAGGCTAGGCTAGTATTTGATGGGGTTTAGAAGAGTAAGAGCTGACTTGATTGAAATATAAGATCCGGGGGGAAGGTGTTCTTGACATGGTGGATGTGAAAAGAATGTTTCCTTTTGTGGAAGAACCTGATCATTGTTTAAAGGTGAAGGACCAGTAATTTAAGATAGATGAGAAGATGATTTTTTTTGAGGGTAGTGAGTCTTTGGCATTCCATTCCTCAAAAGAAATGGAAGCAGAATTTTTGAATGTTTTGAAGCCAGAGGTAGATAGATTCATAATAAACAAGGGAATAAATAAAAGATTACTGGCATAGGTGGGAGGTTACAGTCAGATCAACCATGATCTTATTGGATGGTGAGCAGGCTAGAAAAGCTGAGTGGCCTACTAATTCATGTGTTCATAGTTTTTACTACTATTTAGATATGAAACAAAGCCGTTGTACTGGTATGAACTTCTTAGAAAAGGATTGGGGTATAAACTGCAACGAATAAATGCATGGCTGGTGATATCCCCCTGTTGTATTTGGTTGTAAGTGAAAGATAATTAGTTTCCTGGATAGAAACAAACCAAGGTTGAATAGCTGTGACAATATGCAAACAGTCAGATAATGGATAAGTTTATCTATTTAGGATTTTTTTTAAAAAGCGAACTTGCCAACAAAACTGTAGATATGCATCTCAGCTAGTGTGACCTTGAGTTTTCTAATAGTATTATTAACAAGGATATGGAAACATCTTTTTACTGCTTGATAAATAAGAAATTTGGAAGTGCTCTCAAAATATGGTGGGGTACTAATCAGTAGACAATTAACTTGTGTAATTATTGCAAGTTTGAATCACCTGGAGTCAAAGTCAATAAAAATATGTTTAATATTGTACTGGCAGGCAGTCCCTTGGTTTTGTGGTAGTATGGCTTGTTGTGCAACACTCAAAGAGACTTGTAGGGCATTGTTAAGTTTGCGATAATGTTGTCTGTAAAAAAAAAAAACTCCTCTCTATCCATAGTAAAACAGAGTTTTAATCAGATTACGGATTTTTAAATGCAACATATAGAATTTCTATAATGCAAAAGGACATCATTTAGCCCATAGTCTGCACTGACTCTGAAAGAGCATCTTATCCATGCCCATTCCCTGCCCTATCCCCACAACTCCTTGCATTTACCGTGGCTAATCCACCTAAACTACATCTTGGGGCATTAAAGAGGAATTCACTGTAGCCAATCCATCTATTCTGCAAGTTTTTGGACTGTGGCAGAAACCAGAGCATCAGGAGGAAATCCATGCAGACGACAAGGAAATTGCGCAAACTCCACACAGACAGTCACCCAAAGCCAGAATCAAATCTGGGTCCCTGATGCTATAAGGCAGCAGTGCTAACCACTATGGTGCCTTTGCAAGCAGCGTGAATAGTTTAACTGTTTTAATAAGATTGCCTGAGAGTGAAAAAATGGCTTGGATCCTGAGAAATTACAAAACAAAATATTGTGGATATTGGAAATCTGAAAAATGAAACTAGGAATTCTTAAAACAGTTAGCAATTCTGCAGAGAGAAACAATTAGTGGTTCAGATCTATTTCATCGACGTTGTCGTTTAATCAACTCTCCTTCATCTTTACTGAGTTAATATTCTGGAATTGCTTGTTTGAAAGTATTGGAGGTACATCATTACCACTGCGACTACAGTGGTTTGAGGGTTCACAGGTTAACTGCATATGAACGGACAAAATAAACAGTCTTTTCAATGTGATAAAGGACTTTGTTTTGTTCAAAGACAAACTGATGGGTTGATATGTTGTTAATGTTGATAGGATTTACCCAATTAAAATTCTAGTTAGTGACTTCTAAAAGGTAAGTGGTAAGAGGAACTGTTGAAGTTTGGTGTGGAGTGATTGGATTTCTTATTGATGATGGATATTGCTTGCCAATTATTGGTCTATCTCTCTATAGACTGCTCCACTTTTTTATGTTCTCAAAAAGTTACAAACTGCTCCCTAATTTTCTAAAATCTGTTATTGCAATGTTAATTGAATTGGAAAGGCTGCCATTTTTTTTGTCCCATCACTAGTTGAATGGGATGAAAAACAATTTTGGATCACTACACTCCTGTGGTAAAATTACATCTCCAGTGTGTTTACAAGTAGATAATTTGAGGATATTGACAAATCACGGCTGACTTTATGGGAGATGCTAATGCTTTTGTGATATTTCTATACTTAAATGGAAATCAAGGTTTTCAAGGAGGGAAGTGCTGAAGCAAGCTTATTGAGGTGCTCAAATCTATTCTGTAAATGGTAAAGTTCACCAGTGGTTGAGAAAGGAGCAGAGGGTATGCAGTGAGTCAGTTTGGAGTTTACTGATTAAACAGACTGCTCCAGCCTTAGTTGTGGTCAGTTCCTTGAATGTTGTGATTGTATCAGTCCAAACAATTATGGATATTATTTTTTGACTTCAGGTTTGTGAAGAGAAGCAGATCAGGAATTGAGCCACACAAAAACATTAAAGCAGGAGTAGGTCATTCAGCTCCTTGAGTCATCTTCATTCAATAAGAATGTGGCTATTCTGATTGTAAACATAACTTCATGTTCTTCCCTTTGTAACATAACCTTGAGTAAATTCTATGAGCTAGCCTTCATTGCTTATTGCAGAAGAGAATTCCAAACACTATCGCTGGTCAGAGTGCTGGAGCTTTCTTAATAGAACTGAGAATGTTTCCACAGCACATGGATTGCAGCAGTTCAAGAAGATAACTCACTATCACTTTCCCGAAGGCAATTAATAGTGGGTGTAATTGCTGGCCTAGCTAGCAGCACTTCTATGGCGGGCGGGAGCGGAAGGAAGAAAAA
This sequence comes from Sphyrna mokarran, assembly GCA_024679065.1. Taxonomy (NCBI): domain Eukaryota; kingdom Metazoa; phylum Chordata; class Chondrichthyes; order Carcharhiniformes; family Carcharhinidae; genus Sphyrna; species Sphyrna mokarran. The sequence goes on along the minus strand of JAGIQG010000001.1, from coordinate 78,112,881 downwards.
TAAATTAACCACTCAGAAGAAATTCCTCATCACCATTTCAAATGGCGAGTCCTCCTATTTTTAAATTGTGTGCCATGGTTCTGGATTCCCCCATAAAGGAAAACATCTCAAGTCCCCTCAGTCTATTTCAATAAGTTAATTCCTCATTCTAAACCTGAAAGAAAATAGGTCCAACCTGCTCAATTTTTCCTTATAAGACAGCTCCCTCACCCCAGAAATCAATCTAGTGAACCATTTCTGAATTGCTTCTAATACAGGTATTGTGACCAAAACTGTACACAATACTGTCTGTTTCAGCTGTGCCTTATACAGTTGTAGCAAGACTTCCCTACTTTTAAGTTCCATGATCTTGGCAATAAAGGCCAACATTCTGTTTTTCCCTTCCCCATTACTTGGACACTGATCTTTTGTGATAATGTACAAGATAACCTAGATTCCTCTGTATTTGCAGAATTCTGCAGTTTCTCTTTAATTTGTATTCTTTTTATTATTTTTCTTGCCAAGGTGGACAACCTCATACATTCCAACATAATACTCTATCCATCAGATTTTTGGCTACTCATTTAACCTATCTATATCTGTTTGTATCCTCATCTTATCTGTTTTCATACTATCAGGATTGTTTGGTTTCCATTATAGTCAGTCCCTTCATCCAAGTCATTAATGTAGATTATAAATGGCTGAGACTCCAGCCCTGATCCCTGTCCCCTCCACTAGTTATAGTTTGCCATCCTGAAAATAACCCGTTTACTCTGACTTTTGTCCTGTTAGCTAGTCCTTTATCTATGCTAATACACAATAGAATCCTTAGTGCAGAAAAAAGCCATTTGACCCATCATGTCTGCACTGACTGTCTGACGCAGCATCTTACCCTGGCACTTTATGTAGCACCTTATCAAATAACATTTGGAAATCAACATATGTTGCGGAGTAATCAGTCTGTTCCCTATCATGCTGTTGTAGGTCATTTCTGTTGATTGCTGATACAGTTAAGTTTCTGTTCTTTGGTGATGAGAAGGTTAATGGTAGGGGCTATAAAATTAGGGTGAAATGATTGGACTTATTTTGTTGATGGCCATTGCCTACTAAGTGATACAACTGATGTACCGGCACATGTATATCAATTGTGCTTCAATGCAAATGGATGACATTAACGGTTTTTCACTTCAGCACCTAATAAAGAGGCGCTGAAACTGGTGTGCTTTGAATCATGTTTATAATGTTCCACTCCATAAATTAAATGCAAGACTTTTGTCCACTGGCTTTCTGGAGTAAAACATGATAGAGGAGATTGATTGCTCAGAGATAAAGTTTGGAATCTAAACAAAATAATGACAATTCCACTAGCCACTGAGAATTGGCAGAAATAAAGTTTTTATTTGTTCGAGGAATGTGTCCTTTGGTTAGCCTGAGATGTTGTTAAGTTCAACTAATTTACCTTATGCAATGGAAATGTGTGCGACTATCCAAGATTAGGTATTACACTGAAGAATGAGCATTTTCTCTCTCTTGCATCATCATCATGAGGGGTGCTAACTACCATTCCCACACGTTAACCTTTACAGACCCTAATATTACAAGATGCTGGTTAGATAAAGCATTCATTGCCCATCCTTAATTAGTCTTGGGGAGGTGGTCGCGAGCCATTTTGAATCATTGCAATCCATGTCATGTAGCTACAGGTATAGTGTTGTTAGGGAGGAAGCTCTAAGATTTGGCCTAGCTACAGAAAAGAACACAATATGGTTGGGATGGTTTGTTGCTTAGAGGGGAATATGCAGGTTGCAATGTTTCTAGGCATCTGTTGCCTTTGTCCTTCCAGATGGTAGAGATTGAAGTTCGGAAGATGCTGACAAAGGAGTCTTTGTGAGTTGCAACAGTGCATCCTGTGCTGCCAGTATCAGTGTTGGATGAACTGTGTGTGAGGTGGTAAATGGGGGTACCATCAAGCAGGCTGCTTTCTCCCACATGGTGTTGAATTTCTTGGGTGTTGTTGGAGCTGCACTTAACTCAAGCAAGTGGAAAATATTCCATTGCAGTCCTGACTTGTGCTTTGTAGGTGGTGGACAGGAGGTGAATTACTTGATGCAGAATTCCCAGCCCTTGACCTTCTCTTGTAGCCACAGTATTTATAAAGCTGGTTCAGATCAGCTTCTAGTCAATGTTAACTCTCAGGATGTTGATAATAGGAGCATCAATGATGGTGATACCACTGAATGTCATGAGGCAATGGTTAGAATCCCTCTTGTTGGAAATGCTCACTCTCTGACATTTTTGTAGTGCAAATGTTACTTGCCACTTATCAGATCAAGCCTGAATATTGTACAATATTCATAGTATTGCTGCGTGTGGACAGAGTCTGCTTCAGTAACATAGGGGTCTCAGATGGTGTTGAGCATTATGCAGTCATCAGTGACCATCCCCACTTCTGACCTTGTGATGGAGGGAAAGTCATTGATGAAGAAGCTGGAGATAGTTGAGCACTACCTATACACTACCCTGAGGAACTCTTGCAGTGATGTCCTAGGACTGAGATTCTCAGAAGTTCATAGAAACCCTACTGTGCAGAGAGGCCATTTAGCCCATCAAGTCTTCACCGATTACAATCCCACCCAGGCCTACCCCCATATCCCTACACATTTATTCACTAATCCCTCGAACCTAAGTATCTCAGGACACTAACAAGCAATTTTTAGCATGGCCAATCAACCTAATTACACATCTTTGGACTATGGGAGGAAACCGGAGCACCCAGAGAAAACCCATGAGGAGAATATGCAAATTCCACACAGAGAGTGGCCTGAGCCAGGAATCAAACCCAAGTCCCTGGAGCCGTGAAGCAGCAGTGCTAACCACTGTGCTGCGTGCAAATGAATAACTTGCAACAACCTCAACCACCTTCCTTTGTCTGGGTATGTCTCCAATCAGCAGAGAGATTCCCCCCCCGTGATTCCCATTGATTCTAGATTTGCCAGGACCCCTTGGTGCCATACTTTGTCAAATGCTGCCGTAATGTCAAGGACAGTCGCTCTTGTCTCACCTTGTGTTCAGCTATTTGTTTGAACTAAGGCTATAATGAGATCAAGTAGTGACAGCAGAAGACAAAATAGGAATAACAGTAACAGCAGACAAATCACAGGAATGCAAAGGAGCAATTTAGTAAAGTACTTCAGCTGTGATGCAAAGTATCATGTGACAATTTGTCCAAAGTAGAGAGGCAACATTATACAGTTGAGGGAATTTGAATGAACTGTATTGGTTCCCGAGCTTTAGCCCTGTGTTGAATGTAGTCATGATGTGCTCGTTCTACTCTGCTGTGATGTGATAGATTGTACTTACTATGGAACAGATTAGGTATCTCTAGATTCACTAAGTAAGGAGGATAAATGGAAGGTTAAGGAAAATAAAAGTAATAGCTTTAGATTTTGTGGTTGCAGCACATTATAGTCATTAAAGAATCATAATTCCACCTAAAATAGCTGGAGTAATACCCTTCTATAGACCTGAAAACTGAACTGGACTAATCATATAAATGTGCCTTAAAGAACAGCTCACTGGCTAGGAATTTTGCAGTGAGATCTCATTGAATGGTGGAGCAATCACGATGAGCCAAATGGCCTACTTGTCATCCTACATCTTATGGAGTAACTCCCCTCCTGACTCCCAAAAAGCTGTCCATCTACGATGTACAAGTCAGGAGTGTGATGGAATGCAGTCCACTTGCCCAGATAAGTGCAGCTGTAACAACACTCAAAAAAAACTCATGCAAACTTGAGTTGGCGCACTTGATTGGCACCCATCCACCAGCTTAAACATTCATTCCTTCCACCACTAATATACTGGCAGCATTGTGCCTTATACAAGATGCACTGCTGCAATATTCAATGTTTTCTTCAACAACACCTTTCAAACTCCTTACCTCTGGTATCTAGAACGACAAGGACAACAAACACATGGGACGCCATCACCTGCAAGTTCCCATCCAAGTTGCACGCCGTCCGACTTGGAAATGTTTTACTGTTCCTTCACTATAGCTGGATCAAAATCATGGAATAGATGCTGCTATTAGGACCACTGCTCATTTGGCATACGTTAATTTGGTTTTTGGAGCTAGTGAGGAGATTTGGTGCTGCCTGGTCCATTCTGAACATTAGCTGAGAACAGAGTAAACTTTTTTTTAAAAAGGATCCCAGACTACAAAAACAAGGATGTTATGCTAAATCTATCAGAATGTTCTGTTGGAGTATTACGATCAATTCTGCAGACTATTTAGGAAAGCATTTTCAGGAAAATGCAAAGTAAATTTCCATGGACGGTTTCAGAGATATGGAGAAGCTGGGTTTCTTCTTTTGTGCAGAGGGCATTAAGAGGAGATTTTGATAAAATGAGGAAAAGCTATCCAATGATAAATGACCAGACAGTGACTTAAGATTTTTTTTTCAAAAGAACCAGCAATATGAGAGAACATTTTGAATGCACTTTTTATAATCTGGAAAGCACTGTCTGAAAAGGTGATGAAAGCAGATTAAATGACTTCCATAAATAATTGGATAAGTATTTAAGCCTGTCAATATTTTCCCCTTTATATCTAAAAAGGGACAAATTGGAATGCAATCAGAGCCAGCACAGGCACAGGCTGGCTGAATTGCTTTTTTCTGAGCTGTATAGAATCTTGCTCATGAGGCATGATACCCTGTTGTCATAAGGCTATAATACTGGTGGATCAAGTTTGAAACTAAGATATGCACCCCATAATGTGTTGTTTAGACAGAGGGCAACCAGTAGATGTAATACCCTTTTATTTCAAAGGGAATAAAATATAAAAATAGGGAAGTCTTGCTAAAACTATGCAAGGTATTAATTAAATCATACCTGGAATACTGTGAACAATTTTGGTCCTCTTATCTAAGGAAAGATATACTTGCACTGGAGGCATCCAGAAAATGTTCACTAAATTAATTCTGGGAATGGAGAGATTTTCTTATGAGAGGAGGTTGATTAGGTTATGCTGAAGAATGAGAGGTGATTTTATTGAGACATAAAGATTTTCAAGGGGCTTGACCAGGTAGTTACTGAGGTTGTTTGCCCATTATGGAAGAGTACAGGACCAGACGACATAACCTCAGAGGTCATCCATTTAAATCAAATTCAGAGGAATTTCTTCTGAGAGTAGTGAATCCATGGAATTCTTTATTGCAGAAGTCTGGAGAGACTGGACATTAAGTATGTTCAAGGTTGAGATGAACAGGTATTTAATCAATAAGCCAATCAAGGCTAATGGAGATAAAACTAGAAAGTGGAGATGAGGATTGTTAGATTAGTCATGATCATTGAATGTTGGAGCAAACTCGCTGGGCTGAATGGCCTACTACTTCTCCTTGTCTTATGTTCTAAGAGAAACAGCAAAATACAAAGATGTTAAGCATGCACTCGCTAGTATAATTAAGCTATAATCCCACCATTACAATTGAATATAACAAACTTACTGAGAAGAGCAAACCATTATGTAATATTTTTGTAATATATATATAAATGATTTGGAGGAAATTATAACTGGTTTGATTAGTAAGTTTGCGAACGACACAGGTTGGTGGATTTATAGATAGAGATGAGGACCATCAGAGAATACAGCAGAATATAGATCGATTAGAGATTTGGACGGAGAGATGGCAGGTGGAATTTAATCCGGACAGGTGTGAGATAATGCATTTTGGAAGCTCTAATACAGAGAGGAAATATACAGTTAATGGCAGAACCCTTCAGAGTATTGATAGGCAGAGGGATCTGGGTGTGGTATACTAGTACAGGGGTCACAAAGTGGCAATGCAGGTGGAAAAGATAGTGAAGAAGGCATATGGCATGCTTGCCTTCATCGGCCTGGGCATTGAGTTTAAAAATTGGCAAGTCATGTTGAAGCTTTATAGAACCTTGTTAGGCCACACTTGGAATATAGTGTTCAATTCTGGTCACCACTCTGCTAGAAAGATGTGGAGCCTTTGGAGAGGGCACAGAAATGATTTACCAGGATGTTGCCTGGCATGGAGGGCTCTAGCTATGAGGAGAGGTTGGTAAAAATTTGGTTGTTCTCACTGGAATGACGGAGGTTGAGAAATGACCTGATAGAAGTCTACAAGATTATGAACGGCATGAGCAGAGTGGATAGTTAGGAGTTTTTTTCTCAGGGTGGAAGAGTCAATTATTAGAGGCCATAGGTTTAAGCTGCGAGGAGCAAATTTGAAAGGAGATATACGAGGCAAGTTCTTTTACACCGAGGGTGATGGGTGTTTGGAATTCGCTGCCAGGGGAGGTATTGGAAGCAGATACAATAGTGACTTTTAAGGGCATCTTGACAAATACGTGAATAGAATGAGAATGAGGGATATGGTCTCCTAAAGGATTAGAGGGTTTTAGTTCAGTCAGGCAGCATGGTCAGTGCAGGCTTGGAGTGCCGAAGGGCCTGTTCCTGTGCCATAATTTTCTTTGTTCTTTATTAGCTAAGTAGCTAATTATATTTAAAATTTCACCACAGTTATCATTTCAATTTCTTTAATGTACAACATGACGTATATAAGGAAATCTGTAGCGAGGGCCACATCCTGTCTTTTGAATAGCGGAAAAATCATTGCCAAAAATTCTTTTTCGGTGACTAAACCACAAAGGCATAATATATATGCCTTTATATATATCATAAAGGCACAAACATTGTTTCAATTCTCATAGCTGCGCGTGTAACTGAATAAGTTACACAGCCTTTTGTGTTGGAAAATCATGAAATCGACAATGCTTTGGAAACATCTGACAATTGATTAGAAGGCTAATGTCAAAGTCTGGATGACATCTGATTAGACAAGATAGATCCAGAAACGCCATCAAAAGAAATCATACTTGTCCAAAAAATAGTGGCCTTATTGAAGCAGCAAATTATTTGGCTTCATATGGTTAAAATCATGAAAAATCCCCTTGTCAATGTAACATTTCAAAAACAAAGTTGAGGTAATGCAGCTCACAGTGGACACAATGAACAATTAAAGTTTTCAAAAGTTTGAATTTATTTCATGTAACATTAATGCTCCTTATTTGTTGTTTTCTTTCTGCAGAAAATATCGTCTCCACATCCTGTGGCTAATGTTGTGAGTGATGAAGCTGTAACAAAGACAAACCTGGGTTTCATACATGCCTTTGTTGCTTCTATATCAGTTATTATTGTCTCTGAATTGGGTGACAAGACTTTCTTCATAGCAGCTATTATGGCCATGCGTTATAATCGCCTCACTGTGCTTGTGGGAGCTATGCTGGCTTTGGGATTGATGACCTGCCTGTCTGGTTAGTAATTTAAAACTTATAAAGAAAATGTACACTGCTTGTATTTCTTTGCCAGAAATGTACAAATTATGGATTAAGCTAACAAGTGTGATAATGCTTACCGTTATGTAGTTTAGCTTGATCACAAAATTAAGCTGTATGTCCAATCTAGAAATAAGATTATTGTAAAGTTATCTTGTGGCTGTGTGAGGGGTGGAGAGATGAGTGAGCAAAGTGTCTATCTTGCTGCAATTGTCTGTTCTGCCAGCCATACTCTAGTTTTTGACATTCCCCCCCTCACCCCACCCCCACTTTCTGCTCCCATCCTTTTGTTTTTTTACATGTTTCTGTAGCATTTGTCTTTATCTCTGTCCACCCTAAACTTTGTTTTGTCTCCAATGCTTTAGTCTCACCCTCTGTTCCTCACTTTCTCTTTATCTCCTTCCTGTGTACATCAAGCATAACCTGAATGTTCTTTTAGCCTGTAGTTTCTTCATCTTTCTGTCCCATTCTTAAATATATGTCTTGCTGCCCCGGTTTCTTTCTTGGGAACATATTGCAGATATGACGTCCCTCTCTCCCTCTGATTTCAAAGCTATGACCTCTCTTAGTGTTAGCCTGAAACTCTAAAAGAATCTGCCAACTTCAGAAATATTTTGTGAATAGAACCTCAGATTCTCTGACCTGACTTGGTCTGGTCAAGCATGGGGGGAAATCTGTTCCATGCCTCCTCTTATCACTCTCTCATCTGTTACTCTCTGTCTTTTTTATTGGGTGCAATATTTCACCTGACCCAGGAAATAATTTGTATAGGTTTAGCATTACCATTTACTTAAACATTTTTCAGCATTCTTTTTATTAAATTTTATCCTCTTGTCCTTCTACTTTTAAACATTTGTGTACCTTGATGCTGAATTTTTCTATTATCAAAACTTTATTGTTTTGTGTATGTATGTGTGTATATCTCCATTTCCCCTCAATTTATTGTCTAAGAAACATTTTAATTTTCCTTTTTATACTGTTTATAATACACCATTTGTCTTAATCAACCAACTAGTTAAAACCAGTTCCAGGCCTTGTAAGTTGTGCCTATAAAAACAGAGGCCTCAGAGTGTTGCTGTGTCTGTGCAGTGAGTGCTGTTTGCCTGAGAGCAGTGCTTTTGGGGTTGGGTAAACACAAGGAGTTAGGTGGAACAGGCAGCAGAGGCTACGAGAAAGTGCTGATTGGTAAGTTTTTTTCTTTTTGTTCTTGGCATTATAGTTGTTGTACACTATAATAGTGTTTCTGCGGTTTATAGTTTGAAAAGGCTATATTCGGTCGTAACAAGGAACAAGAAAGAAGGCCCTAGAAAATTGGATATAATCTGAAACAAAGCATCTTTCAAAAGTTTAATTTAAAGGAGTAAGGTATGACAGGAGAGCTCCAAGCTGTGGGTTGCTGTTCTTGCTCCATGTGGCAGGCTGGGGACAATTCCAGTCCCCTGGATCAGTGTGTGTGCAGGAACCGTCTCCAGCTACAGCTCCTGGAAGCTCGAATTTCAAAGCTTGAGCTGTGGCTGAGACACTGTGGAGCATCAGTGAGTCAGAGTATTGTGGATAGCATGTATAGAAAGGTGGTCGTACCGCAGGCTCAAACTCTGGAGTCAGGAACGAAAATGATGACCACCAGGCAGAGCAAGAGAGATAAGCAGGTAGTGCAGGGATCTCTTGTGACTATTCCCCTGCAGAACAGATATACAGCTTTGGATACTGTTGAAGGGAATGATCTCTCTAGGGAAAGCAGCAGCTGTCAAACTTGCTTACACTATAGTTGTTTCTGCTGCAGAGGGGAGGGGTAAAAAGTGTGCCAATGTAATAATTATAGGGGCTTCAATTGTAAGAGGAATAGACAGGTGTTTCTGTCACCGCAAAGGAGACTCCAGGATGGTATGTTGCCTCCCTGGTGCTAGGTCAGGTATGTTTCAGAGCGGCTGCAGGACATGCTGAAGGGAGAAGGCAAACAGCCTATGGTCGTAGTACATGATATAAGTAAAAAAAGGGCTGCGGCCCTGAAAGCAGAATACCTGGAACTAGGAAGAAAGTTAAGAAATCAGACCTCAAAAGTAGTGATCTCAGGAATACCACCGGTGCCGTGTGCTAGTCAGAGTAGAAATGACGGATATCGGATAAATACGTGGCTGAAGAGATGGGATCAGGGGAAGGGTTTCAGATTTGTGGGGCATTGGGACCTGTTCTCAGGGAGGCACAATCTGTACAAATTGGATGGGTTACACTTGGGCAGGACTGGACTGATGTCCATGAGGGAGTGTTTGCTAGAGCAGTTAGGGAGGGTTTAAACTAATATGCCAGAGGGATGGGAACCAATATAAGGAGTTTGAGAAGGAGGGAGTAAGGATAAAATGTGGAGAGAATGTTCCAGCTACATCAAAAATCAGAAAAAAAATTAAAAGGAAGGAGAACTCAGGAGATGTTGTTAATGGAAGTTAGAATTCAAAAAGGTGGTACTAAAACTAGCATAAGGGCACTTTATCTGAATAAGGCCACCAAATAATGACATCATGGTGGGGCAAGAAATAAACAAAATAATAACTGATGCATGTAAAAATAGTATAGCAAGTATCATCAGCGATTTTAATCTAAATATAATTGTTCAAAGCAGCTTGAGGAAGAGTTCATAGGAGTTCATAGAATATATCCGCGATAGCTTCCTTGAACTACGAGGGAGCAAGCTATCCTAGATTTGGCCCTGTGTAATGATTAATGATCTTGTAGTTAGGGATCCTCTCAGAAAAAGTAATCACAGTATGGATGAATTTAAAATACAGATGGAGCGTGAGAAGGTAAAATCCAGTTAGTTCTTTGGAGAACTTGTCTTTCATCTCGTCTGGGTTGTTCATTGTGGGGATTTAGGTGCCAATCAGGGTGGCTTGACTTCAGTTCTGTAGCGGAAGCTGTAATATCATAAGCCAGTCGTTCACACCCTTGGGTACACTATCAAGTTTCCGAACAAGGTGACTGCTGACGGCGAATCCAACTCCAGCCATCACAACACTTATTGTTGCTACGACCGCACCAGAAAAAAGTGTATCCACCTCTAGTTTCAGTCAACTGATCTACGTTGGCAAGATGAGTTTCACTCAGGGCTGCAACATCAGTGTTGTATCTTAAAAGTGTTCTGGTAACTAAGGCTGTTCTCTCTGGTCTGTCTGCTGTAGGGTTGTCCAAAAGCATGCACACATTCGAAGTTCCATTGGTGAGCGGTGTCACCTTCTGTTTTATTTTGTTTATTCGATTACAAGATGAGATTCTCGCCAGCTATGGTAAACTGGACAGGGAGTAGTGAAACAGGCAATGTTTAGGGCATCTTTTCTAGCCCCTTCCTCATTCTACGGAAGTAAGCAGTGTGTTCCTGAAGAGGACTGCTCAGTCGCCCAGGTAGACGCCGAGTTTCACTGCTGCCTTGGGTCAGCGGAAAAAGACCATTAGATCTTAATTAGTAGATAATTAAGAAGGCAAATGGAATTTTGTCCTTCATTGCTAGAGGGACGGTGTTTAAAAACAGAGAAGTTACATTGCAGCTGGACAGGTGTGACCTCACCTGCACCTTAGAGAACTGTGTACAGTCTTGGTCTCCTTACTTGAAAAAGGATCTACTGGCACTGGAGGCGGTGCAGAGGAAATTCACTACACTAATTCTGGAGTGAGAGGGTTGGTTTATGAGAAGAGATGGAGTAGATTGGGACTATACTCATTGAAATTCAGAAGAATGAGGGGAGATCTTATAGAAACATATGAGACTATGAAGGGAATAGATAAGATAGAAGCAGGAAAGTTGTTTCCACTGGCAGGTGAAACTAAAACTAGGGGACATATCCTCAAATAACAGGAAGCAGATTTAGGACTGAGTTGAGGAGGAACTTCTTCACACAAAGGGTTATGAATCTGTGGAATTCCCTGCCCAGTGCTACCTCATTGAATGTTTTTAAGGCAAGGATAGATAAATTTTTGAACAATAAAGGAATTAAGTCAGCGATCATGTAAGTAGAGCTGAGTCCACAAAAAGATCAGCCATGATCTTATTGAATGGCGGAGCATGCTCAAGGGGCCAGATGGTCCCCACTTCGAATGTGTGCATGCTTTTGGATATTTTGGTCGGCACAACATCGAAGGCCGAAGGGCCTGTTCTGTGCTGTATTGTTCTATGTTCTATGTTCTATGTTCTATGGCCTACTCCTGCTCCTAGTTCTTATGTTCTGCTCCTATTTTGATGGTACTCTCCATTTATGATCCAAATTTAAATATGAAAATCTTATCTGTGCACTTTGTCAACCCTTTCTGTTGTATATTTCAATGTATGCTGTCACTGCTGGAAGGATGTAACTATTACATGGTCAGTTTGCAACAATAATTTTTATTGTAAATATGGACAGTTATTCATGGAGGTAGTCAAAATCAGGACAGAATATATAATTGTAAAATCAGGGCCATGTTATTGCCTTGCTTTGGTCTAAGTATTGCCCCCCTCTAGCCCTGTCTCTAACCTTGTATCATGCAATGATGATGCTTGGTCTTGGACTGTCTGTATACTGGTTCTAGCACTGGCTCCTGGGGATCACCTCTGTTACATCACGTCAGTCCAAAAAACATATATTAGTCATTGTCTTGTTTTCTGCCGTTCGGCCATCAACAATGCTTACATATGGTACTTTCGAATTCTTTCTGAAAATCTCTATACGCAACTATTACTGATCAATTCACTGAGTTCTTCAATTCAATGGATCTAATTTGCTGGATAAACTTGTTTAACAATTTAGTAAATGAGTGTTAATGTGAGTAATAATGCATTTTGGAAGGCCTAATTATAGGTAGGAAATATACAATAAATAGCAGAACCCATAAGATATTGATAGGCAGAAGCAGCTGAGTATACAAGTACACAGGTCACTAAAAGTGGCAACGCAGGCGGAAAAGGTAGTCAAGAAAGCATATGTAATGCTCACCTTCATTGGTTGGAGTTTGAGTTTAAAAATTGGCAAGTCATGTTGCAGCTTTATAGAATCTTACTTAGGCCACCCTAGGAATATAACATTCAATTGTGGTTGCTGCACTACTGGAAAGATGTGGAGGCTTTGGAGAGGGTACAGGAATGATTTACCAGGATGTTGCCTGATATGGAGGACATTAGGGATGAGGAGCAGCTGGTGAAACTTTGTTTGTTCTCAATAGAATGGCAGAGATTGAGGGGTGACCTGATAGAAGTTTACAAAATTATGAGAAGTGTGGACAAAGTGGATAGTCAGAAATCTTTTCCTAGAGTAGAAGAATCATTTACTAGGGGGGCATAGGTTTAAACTACGAGGGAAAGGTTTAACGGAGATGTATGAGGCTAGTTTTTTTACGCAGAGGATGGTGGGTGCTTGGAATTCACTACTGGGGGAAGGAGTGGAAGCAGATACAATAGTGACTTTTAAAGGGCGTCTGGACAAATCCATGAATAGGATGGGAATAAAGAGGTATGGTCCACAGAAGGGTAGGGGGTTTTAGTTCAGTTGGGCAACATGGTGCAGGCTTGGAGGCTTCTAGAAGCTAGTCCATTTAAGATGGCTTGTTTATAGTTATCTGTACGTTCCCATTCTGTTTTCCTGAAGAAATTTCACTGGAAACCATGAAGCCTCTGGCAAGTTCACCCAAGGATATTTTTTAAAACTGCCCCTGAGAGCTTCTACTTTTTCCCTACATTTTTTTGCAGATTTCCAGAATGCCTGTCATGAGGGCTTGATACTTTTCCATTTTAAGTTCCGCCTTTTATTACTAATCTGTAACAAAATTATACTGAAAATACTCAGCAGTGCTGCAAGTATCTGTGGAGAAAGAAACAATTAACATTTCACATTTGTGACTTCATCAGAACTGGGAATAAGTTGGAAATTGGAGCATGTGAAAAAGAACAATCTCAGAATACTGGGAGGGGAAGACATATTTGATCATGGCATTGTGCTGGAGATGGTAGAAATGGCAGCAGGTCATCTACTGAATGCAAAGGCTGGTGAGGTGGAAGATCAAGACTAGGGAAGCACTATCATGGTTCTCGGAGTGAGGGGAAAGAGTGAGAGCAGAAATGTGTGAAATAAAATTGATGTGATCAAGGGCGTTGTCCTCCGCAGTAGAAATCCTCAGTTAAAAGACAAGTGAGACATATCAGAAGCACTAATATGTAAGGTTGCATTTTCCAAACACATGGTATGATAATACTGGGTGAATGAACTATTAGCCCTTACAGGAAGTCAGATGTGAAGGAAATATAGTCAAAGAAGCGCAGAGTGTCAGTAGGGTTATAGTGAATATTGGCTGATGGAAAAGAAGTCAAAAAAGGAAAGAACCAGATATGGATCATGTGAAGGCAAGAATAAGGTGGAAATTGAAAGCAAGTTGATGAAATTTTCCAGTTTGGGGTTAGAGCTGGAGATGGCACTGATGCTTAAGGACTTGGGAGGGGACCTGAACATGACTGGAACAAGGAATGTTCCATATATCCTATAAAAAGTCTGGCAGCTATGCATACCAACATCCTTTTATTTAAGGATGTGAGTGGATTTGAAGGAACAGTTGTAAATATGAGAACAATCTCAGACATGTAGAATGGGGCTTGATAGATGGGGATTGGTTCCGTTCAAGAAAGAAGCTTCGAGATCTCAGACAATCCTGGTGGGAGATCAAGGGGCATCTGTGGTAAAAAAAAAAACGGTCTTTTAAAAGTTCCAAAATCTTGTGTGCTCTGATTCCTTCTATCATATCTATCCTTTGAAAATGGAGAGAAAATGTTCTTGCTATCTATTTCTTCATTGTTCATGTAATTTCCCCCTTTTTGGTCCTAATTAGCTTTATATTTTTTGTTAACAATTTTACTTTAACAGATAACTTGCCATTTTTCTTCTGCTTTGTCATTCTAATTTTTTTAAACTCCCACTTTATATATTTTTGGCAATGTTTGTATCTATCTTAAATTTGCTGCATAGTGCTTCAAGTCTTACTTTCTCAACTTGTCAAAGCAAGTGCAACTTTTCCTATATTCCTTTAGTATGAATATTCTGATTCGTACTCCAATAATTTCCCGTTTGAAAGTTATCCGTCATTTCTCTGTTTTTGTATCTTCCGTTTTCTCTATACTAGCTTATTTCCTTTTCCAATCTAGGGTCTTATCTTCTGAGAATTCTTTCCAATTGTTACATTGCACCAAATTATTTTGCTGTTTGAGTTCTTTACCATTGCATTCCAGAGTAAACATCCTGATCTAGGAAACAATTCTCAAATGGTTGAAGCCCTTCTCCTGTTGCTGCATTCATTAATTTATCCCAGTATACCTTGAGTTAATTAAATCACTCCAAGCCCTGTTATTTATGCATATTTCTTCAATTTGTCTGTCTGCTGCACCTATCTCCTTTCATCTTATCAACTGCTTCTTAATCAATTACTTTCAATGTTTCACAATTCCCTCTGTCTACTTTGAAGAATTACAAGGAACATTTTTTGATAACCGTCTGTGCACAGGCAAAGTCCACTTAACTTTGTTCTCATGTGTTAGCCGCAGTTCAGTTGGTGGGACGCTTGCCTCTTGAGTCTCAAGATTCTGCATTCAAGTCCCTCTTTGGAGTTTTAAGCACAAAAATCAAGGCTGACACCTGTACTGCACTGTGGGAAGTGCTGTCTTTCAGATTTCACAGCACTTACAATCAAAGCCGCGTCTGCCTACTTGAGTGAATATAAAAGATTCCATGGCACTATTTACTAAGAAGAATGAGTGAGTTGTCTTGGCCAATATTATTCCTCAATCCATATTTCTCAAATAAAATCTCACTGCAGGGTTTGTGCGATTTTGCTAGGTACAAACTAACTGCTGTTTTCCCTATATTATAATAGTTCCGACACTTCAAAGGTACTTCATTGACTAAAGCTCCAAGAGACTTCAGTGCTTATGAAAACGCAAGTTTTTTACATGGGTGCAAGTCTTTTTCTTTCTTCCTGTATCACTTCTGTTGCTTGAAAGTGAATTGTGGCATACTTAATGGCAACTGTTAGACTCTGCACCTCCTAACCTGATACGAAAGCTGCTCAAAAATAAGATCAGATTCTAGGCAAAAAAAGTCATGAGACCTTTGGAAAGGGTAAGAATATTAACTTGAGAAATTCAGCCATGGAACAATGAAAGGGCTGTGTGTCATACTCCTACTTTTATGTTAATTGCAGGATTTCTGCTAAACGTTTAGTTGTTATACCTGAATTGATACATTTAGGGAACAGGACACGCATCAGATCCTGTTCAGCAAAAAACATTTTTGTTTTTGCATAATTTCCACTCTGTACACGTTTTAAACTACTTTTGTTGGCTAATTGTCAAAAATCGCCATCAATCGCTCAAATTATTGAGCCACTGCCAGTCTCAATTTAAAAAAAAATCTGATTTTGAAGGATACAGATTACAGATACATTTTTTAAATTACCCTGAAGAGTTGTTTATTTTAAAGGTTTACGTGATCAGTTCTGTTTGTGGATGTGACTGAAGTGAACTTCATGTTCTTAAGTTGGGGGAGGAACAGAAGAGGAGGACAGAATGAAAGCATCACTGGTTTGAAGTAGGGTGTCAGTCTTATATTTCATTCTTTGTTGCAGTTCTTTTTGGCTATGCTACTACAATAATCCCCCGGAAGTATACGTATTATGTATCAACGGCACTATTTGCAATATTTGGCTTCCGGATGCTTTGGGAAGGCTTGAAGATGAGTCCTGATGAAGGTCAGGAAGAACTGGAAGAAGTGCAAGCAGAAATCAAAAAGAAAGATGAAGCTGTATGTATAATAAGGTGTTCTCTCTCTCTCTGTCTCTCTCTCTCTCATACAGATTCTCAAGTGAAATACACGAATTGTACTCGCGTCTTAATCTGATTTGGGTCTCAACTGGTAACTTAGCTACAATTTGGAAAGGTTTGAGATTACTGGAAATCTTAAGTAAAATTTAAAAAGTTGGAAATACTCAGGTCAGGCAGCATTTGTGCAGAGGAAAATATGTTTTGAAAAAGATCACTGACCTGAGTTATTACCTTTGCTTCATTCTCCACAAATCTGCCTGAAAAAGTGGCACAGTGGAAGTTCATTAGATTGGTTTATTGGACAGCAGAGGTAACCTGGACAATGAGTTCATAATGTATTTGGGACAGTTTTTTAGTACAGTACATACTAATGCCAACCAGGGAGCAGGCTGTTCTAGATATTGTAATATTCAATGAGATAGGATTAATCAATAACCCAGTAGTAACGAAGCCTCAAGGTGACAGCATTCATAACCTGATTGAACCTTGTGCTCAGTTTGAGAGGGCATGGTGGCACAGTGGTTAGCACTGCTGCCTCACAGCACCAGTAAGCTTGGGTTCAATTCCAACCTCAGGTGACTGTGTGGAGTTTGCATATTCTCCCTGTGTCTGCATGAGTTTCCTCCCATAGTCCAAAGATGTGCAGGTTAGGCGAATTGAAGCTAAAGTCTGCAAGGTAAGTGAGTGAGCTAAGATTTTGGTATATAAGGTGGGAGAATTTAGAACTTTTCTACTTCACCTGCCAAAGTGGACAAGCAGCATATTTTTTTTAAATTGAGAGAGATTGCAGAACTCTTGAGGTATCCTGCTGCTTGAATCAAAGGTTACTGTGCAATAAAGTAAGTAATTAGGTAGGCAAGTGGAATATAGGGGTACAGAGGTTTTACTGCAGCTGTACAGAGTACTGGTGACACCACAACTAGAATACTGTGCAGGATTTGAACATTGCTGAATATGCCTAGTATTTGCTGCCTGTCTCAAATTGACCTTGATCTGAATGGCTTGCTGTACGTTTCAGAGGGCAGTCAAGGGTTAGCCACATTCCTGTGGGGCTGGAGTCGCACGTAGGTCAGACCAAGTATGGATGACATTTTTCTTCCCTAAAAGACTTTAGTGAACAAATGGGCTTTTACAATAATTGGCAATGGTTTTATGGTCACCATTATTAACTTTTGATTCTAGATTTGTATTGAATTCAAATTGTACAATCTACAAAGTTCAAATTGAAATCTGTGCCCTGAGAGCATTTTCTTAGTTACTGGATTACTAGTATTGTAGTATCCATTACTGGATCAGTGATGATACTGCTCGACTGCTGCCCTGCCTAAAGAGATTGAGGTAGAAGATCAGGATGTAAACATGTTGAGTGGCAGAGCAGGCATGAACTGGATGATCTGTTCTTACTTCTCATGTTCTTTGAGGTGTCAGCACTCAACAATACATTTTCAAAGTTGAAAGCTCAAATTTCTCCACGTATTTTAAGCATTAATAAATTTGATGGCATTGCTAATGTTCATGAATTTAATTACCAAGTGTTTAGAGCCATAGATTGGCTGTCAAATTATAGAAAGGACTTTCATTTTCATTCTGTTAAAAACTGAAATATTCCTTATGGGAGTACCTTAACAGGTTGCGAGTGTTACAACCTGGGACTAGAAAGAGATACTTGCTCTTATTACTTGCAGTGGTGCCATGCTGTGATGGCAAAGCCAGATGAAGGTGATGTTTTGTTTGAATGAAATGCCAATATACAAGAAGTCTACAGTGGATTTTGATTGAAGAGACTACAATTGGAAGTCACTTGAAGTGGTTTAAGAACATCTAAATATGATTGTGATACTCGTGAGTGTGAAGAGATCAGATGGAAGATCAGTTGGGATTACAATTAAATTGGAAAAATAGTAACTTTTATTTAGAAACCTTTAATGCAATAAAATGTCACCAAGATGCTTCATGTGTTACAAAGCAAAAATCTGACCCAAGCTGCATCATATATTCAGGCGTATGACCAAAATCCTTAGTCAGAGGTAGGTTGAGGAGTGCCTTAAAGGAAGGGAGGGTGAGAGGTTTCAGGAATGAATATTAATGTTTTTAGGTCTTGGTAGTTGAAGGCATGATCAGAATAGGGAGCATTCAGTCATGTAGAAAGAAGCAAATGAAATGCTGAAATTATTTTTTCCTGAATGGTAGTACCAGTAGGGTGGCTTTATAGTCAATAAAGCAGCTTCCGTTTTGCAAGGTGATAGTTTGTGCCATGGTGGTGAAATCTTGTGCTAAGGATCATCTGGTGTGATTCGAGCAACCCAGTCTGGAATTGCAATCTTTGCCACTTTTGCTGTTTTCTCTTGGCTTCTCAACTGGCTGAGCTTTGGTTCCTACTCACCTCTAAAAGTGCCCTTTTAAAAGTCGGCCTGCATTGCTTTTTCGTGCTTCGAAAATAGAAAAGTTTGGCATGTCAAAGATGCAACATTATATTCTGCACTTTCTCATTACCTTTATGAATGGTATGCTTTGTCTGTGTAGCATGCAAGAAACAATACTTTTCACTATATACTAATACAAATCAAATGTTTTCCTGATCTATTAATGTAATTTTTCAATTAATGTGTGGAAGTCAAACCTAACATTTCCGACAAAATTGGTGTTAGTTTGGGGAAATTCCCAGCCTAGGAAACCATTCTGAGCAATTGCTTTTAATGCCCAGTGAATGAATATATACATGGCTTGTTTTAGTCATGAAGGATTGCTAAAAATAGTGAAGATGTAGAGATGCCGGCGTTGGATTGGGGTAAACACAGTAAGAAGTCTGACAACACCAAGTTTAAGTCCAACCAATTTATTTGATAGTAAACTCACAAGCTTTGGAGGCTGTCCCCTTTGTCAGGTGAATGAGGTGTTCTGGTCTCAAACAGCACATATAACAGCACAGACTGTTTACAGATGACTGATTAGAATGCGAATCTTTGCACCTAATCTGCTATTCAAGTCTTAAAGTGGCGAACAATGTGAGTGGACGGAGCATTGAGCACAGGTTAAAGAGACGTGTGTTATCTCCAGACAGTACAGTAAGTGAGGTTTTTTGCTAACCCAGGCAAGTCATAGGGGTTACAGATAGCGTGACATGAACCCAAGATCCCTGTTAAGACCGTCCTCGAGTGCGAAACTTGACTATCAGTCTCTGCTCAGCGACTCTGTGCTGTCGTGTGTCATGAAGGCCACCTCGCAGCAAACTACTCAGCTTTCAGGAGAACAGTGACCACAATACCATACAATCCTGCCACGGCAACCTCTGCAAGACATGCCGGATCATCAACATGGATGACATCATCACACGTGAGAATACCATCCACCAGGTATACGGTACTTACTGTTGCAACTCGGCCAACGTCATCTACCTGATACGTTGCAAGAAAGGATGCCCCGATGCATGGTACACTGGGGAGACCATGCAGACACTGCGACAGTGGATGAATGAATATCGCTTGATAATCATCAGGCAAGACTGCTCCCTTCCTATGGCGTACACTTCAGCGGTTACGGACCTTCGGCCTCTGACCTTCGGGTAAACATTCTCCAAGGTGGCCTTCACGACACACAACAGCGCAGAGTTGCTGAGCAGAAACTGATAGCCAAGTTCCGCACACATGAGGACAGTCTCAACAGGGATTTTGGGTTCATGTCACACTAACCTATGAAGGTCCTATGAAGAGAGGTTGAAGGATTTGAGGTTGTTTTCGTTAGAAAGGAGGCGGCTAAGAGGGGATCTTATTGAAGCATATAAGATGATTAGAGGTTTAGATAGGGTGGACAGTGATAGCCTTTTTCCTAGGATGGAGAAAGCTAGCACGAGGGGACACAGCTTTAAATTAAGGGGTATGAGTTATAGGACGGATATCAGAGGTAGGTTCTTTACTCAAAGAGTGATTAGGGAGTGGAATGCCCTGCCTGCAGCTGTTGTAGATGCGCCAAGTTTGGTGGCGTTTAAGAGGTTAATTGATAAGTATATGGAAGAGAAGGGAATGGTTTAGTTTGGAGGGGCATTGCTTTTTATTTTGGTCGGCACAACATCGAAGGCCAAAGGGCCTGTTCTGTACTGTAATGTTCTATGTTCTGTGTTCTAACCCAGGCAAGTCACTAACCCCCATGACTTGCCTGGGTTAGCAAAAAACTCACTTAATGTACTGTCTGGAGACAATACACGTCTCTTTAATCTGTGCTCAGTGCTCCGTCCATTCACATTGTCGGCCATTTTAAGACTTGAATAGCAGGTTAGGTGTAAGGATTCGCATTCTAATCAGCAATCTGTAAACAGTCTGTGCTGTTATATGTGCTGTTTAAGAACATCTTATTCACCTGACAAAGAGGACAGCCTCCAAAGCTTGTGAGTTTACTATCAAATAAATTGATTGGACTTAAACCTGGTGTTGTCAACTTCTTACTGGAAATAGTGAAGCACAGAAATGCTGGGATTCCAAATGGTGACACATTGGGTTGACTTCTGAATGGATTTTTAAAGCAGTGTGTTGCTCTCAAATGAGGTGCTACAAATAAACTAAACTAAAATATGGAAGAATTCATGTTTGATATCAATGGTTGTTTTCTCCTGTTTAATTCATTGCATAAGCATGCTAATTAAAACAGCAAGTAAAATGTAACTACTTTGTTGTATTCATCAAAAGTAACCTAAAATACATTGTCATTTGGTAGTTTCTAATTTCAAATTTGCTTCATCTGCCTATCTTTAGATACATTTGAAACCCTAAAAATACACTTCATGTTTTTGTAATTAAAATGTTTCCTCTCTCCACTTAGCTTCAACGATCAAAGACTGTAAATGGTCCACAGGATATTGAGTCAGGATCATCAACACATCTATCACAAAAGAGGCGCATGCCTTGTATTTCTCCAATTTTTATTCAGGCATTTACTCTCACATTTTTGGCAGAATGGGGAGATCGATCACAACTAACAACAATTGTATTAGCTGCTAGGGAGGTGAGTTTTCATTTTTGCTTAATCTGGATACAAGCATATTTTTCTTTTAAGAGGCAGAAAATGAATTGATTGAATTTTTGCCTTGCAAGAAGAGATTTGACAGGATTGTAGATCTGTATCATTTTTTTTGACCCAGTTGAATACCAAGGGTTCAGCCTGCCTTGAATGAGTAAAGTAAGATCTCTTTATTACTCACAAGTAAGGCTAACATTAACACTGCAATGATATTAGTGAAATTCCCCTAATCGCCATAATCTGGTACCTGTTCGGATCAATGCACCTAACCAGCACATCATTCAAAATTGTGAGGAAACCAGAGGAAACCCATGCAGACATGGGAAGAACGTGTAAACTCCACACAGTGACCCAAGCCAGGAATTGATCTTGGACATCTGGCACTGTGAAGCAGCAGTGCTAACCACTGTGCTACCCTAGAATTAGACTTTATCCCCATAAATCCTCACATCTACCATGACTAATCCACCTAACCTACATATCTTTAAACTGGGGGAGAAAACCCATGCAGGCATGGGGAAACATGCAAACTCCACACAGTCACCTAGAGCTGAAATTGAACTCGTGTCTCTGGTGTTGTGAGGCAGCAGTGTTGCTAACTTAGTTAGCAACTAGGTTAAAAAGTCAGATTATTTCACAAAGAGCTTTTTTAGTGTGTGAATAAAACTGTTCAGTATGTTAATTTACAAGCTAATTCAGTGAAATTATATATTTGCATTCTAATAGTTGATTCGAGCTATGGCCTGCAGGGTGGCTGATCAGATGCAGAAAGGAGGGGTTGGATTGGATGGCTCTTTGTCAATTGGGCCAAATGGCCTCCATCTGTATTGTAAATTTTCTAGGATTCTGTGATCTTATTGTGCACATTATCCCTGCAGGATCCCTTTGGTGTAGCTGTAGGTGGAACATTAGGGCACTGTCTTTGTACTGGATTGGCAGTTATTGGAGGAAGAATGGTTGCCCAAAAAATCTCTGTTAGAACTGGTAAGAACTGAGACTGTTTGTTTTTATTTCCAAAATAAAACTGCAGATTTAAATTGTCAAGTTATTAGCTTAGACTTGATTCTCTCCATTTTGAGGGAAATAGGAACTCAGTATTGAGTAGTAATTGGTAATATAGGGCAAGTCAACCAGTATATATTGGAAGAAAGTTAACTTTTCAGGTCTGTGACCTTTCAGCAGAAGCATTAAAAATTAGAAATGTTATGGACTTGTGAACAAGTGCAAAGGGCAAGGTGGGATGAATAGAATAATGCGGAGGGAGGTCATTTGGCCCATTGAAGCTGCACCGACCATAATCCACCAATGCCCTATCCCTTAACCCCATCTATTTACTTTGCTAGACCCTTAGACATAAAGGGGCAATTTACCACGGCCAATTAGGGAGAACATTATGGCAGTACTGAGGGGATATATCCGAGGGTTCACCTACTGGGTCTATATGGATAGAACAGAGAAAAAGAAGAGAGATCACTTTAATAGGATTATAATACAGGCCCCAAAGAGTTGGGGGGAAATTGAGGAGAAAATACGTAAGGAGATTACAAATAGCTGCAAGCAAAATAGGATGGTAATAGTAGGGAACTTTAACTTTCCCATAGTATTAAGGGCTTGGATGGAGAGATACTTGAGTGTATTCAGGAGAAATTTTTCATTCAGTATGTGGATGGCCCAATTAGAGAAGGGGCAAATCTTCTCTTGAGAAATAAGGAAGGGCGAGTGACAAAAATGTTAATGAGGGATCACTTTGGGACCAGTGACCATAATTTCATTATTTTTAAGATAGCAATGGAGAATTATAGGTCTGGCCCCAAAGTTAAAATTCTAAGTTAGGGCAAAGCCAGTATTGATAATATTAGACAGGAACTTTCAAAAGTTGATTGGGGGAGCTTGTGGGGAGGCAAAAGGACAGCTGCTAAGTGGAAGACTTTCAAAAGTATGTTAACCAGGGTTCAGGATAAGCATATTCCTTTTAGAATGAAGAATAAGGCTGGTCAAAAAAGGAGGAGGCATATGACATGCATAGATAGCTGAGATCAAGTGAATCCCTTGAAAACTCTAGTGGATTTTGGAGTAGAGTTAAGAGATAAATCAGGAGGACAAAAAGGGGCCATGATTTGCTTTAGCAAGTAAGACAAAGGAGAATCCTGAGAGCTTCTACAAATTCATAAAGGGCAAAAGAGTAACTAAGGAAAGAGAAGGGCCTGTTAAAGATCAACAAAGTCATCTATAAGTGGAACCACAAGAGTTGGGTGAGATCCTAAAATGAGTATTTCTCATTGATCTTTATTGTTAAAGAAGGCATGGATATTAGGGAACTTGGGGAAATAAACAGTGACATCTTAATGAGCGTACATATCATTATAGCGAAGGAGGTGTTGGAAGTCCTAAAATGCATTAAGTAGATGATAGCAGAAATACTTGAATCATCAACAGCCACGGATCGGGTGCCTGAAGATTGGAGGGTGGCAAATGTTGTGCCTTTGTTTAAAAAGGACGATAGAGAAAAGCCTGGGAACTGCAGGCCAGTGATCTATATATCTGTAGTGGGTAAATTGTTAGATATTCTGAGAGACCTACAGGCCTGTTAGATATTCTGGTAACACCTGCGGGCATTTAGAGATGCCAGAACTGATTAGGCACAGTCAGCATGGCGTTGTGAGTGAAAAATCATGTCTCTCAAATTTGATTGAGTTCTTTGAAAGAGTAACCAAGAAGATAGATGAGGGCAGTGCAGTTGATGTTGTCTACCTGAATTTTAGCAAGGCCTTTGACAAGATACTACATGACAGGCTGTTGCACAAGGTTAAATCTCATGGATCCAGGGTGAGGTAGTCAATTGGATATAAAATTGGCTTGATAACAGAAGACAGAGGGTGGTTGTCGAGGGTTATTTTTCAAACTGGAGGCTTGTAACCAGCGGTGTGCCTCAGTGATTGGTGTTGGGTCTACCATACATTAATAATTTGGATAAGAATTTAGTAGACTTAGTTAGTAAACTTTGCATACGGCACCAAGATTAGTTGCATAGTGGACAGTGGAAAAAGTTATCTAGGATTGCAACGGGATCTTGATCAATTGAGCCAGTGGGCTAAAGAATGGCAGATGGAGTTTAATTTAGATAAATGTGAGATCATATATTTTGAAAAATCAGATCAAGACAGGATCTACTCAATTAATGGGAGGATGTTGGGGAGAGTTATAGAAGAAAGAGATCTAGGAATAGATGGGATTAAATGGGATTGGGAGATACAGATAGTTCTATGGCCTAGCAGGTATGGGTATGATTAGTGCAACTTGTGAGCAGAAGGGCCTGTTTGTGCTGTAATGTTCTATGTTCTACAGGTTCATAGCTCCTTGAATGTGGAGTCGTAGGTGGATACGGTGGTGCAGAAGGCATTCTGTATGCTTGGTTTCATTGGTCAGAATATTGAATACAGGAGTTGGGATTCTTGTTGAAGTTGTACAAAGCCACACTTGGAACACTGTGTACAGTTGTTGTCACCCTACTATAGAAAGGATATTATTAAACTAGAAAGAGTGCAGAAAAGATTTACCAGGATGCTACCAGGACTTGATGGCTTGAGTGGTAAAGAGAAGCTGGATAGTCTGGGATATTTTCCTTGGAGTGTAGGAGATTTAGGTGTGGTCTTATAGCAGTCTATAAAATAATGAGGAGACTAGATAAGATAGATAGTCAATATGTTTTCCTAAATGTAGGGGGCATTGGTTTAAGGTGAAAGGAGAGACAAAAAGAGAGTCCAGAGGGACAATTTTTCAGTGAGGGCGGTGAGTGTCTGGAACGAGCTGCCAGAAGCAGGTACAATTTTGTCTTTTAAAAAGTATTTAGACAGTTGTATGGATAAGATGGGTATGGGCCAAATGTGGGCAAATGGAACTAGCTTAGTGGTTAAAAACTAAGGCATGGACAAGTTTGGCCAAAGGCCTGTTTCCATGCTGTAAACCTCTGACTTTAATCAACCTAACCTGCGCATCTTTGGACAGTGGAGAAAATTGGGACACTCCAGAGGAAATCCACATTGACACAGAGAGAACGTGAAAACTCTATACAGTCATTCAGGCCAGAATTAAACATTAGTGCCTGGCCCTGAGACAGCAATGTTAACTTCTGTATCACCATGAAGGAAAAAGGAAGAGAGTGACAGGGTGATGGATCAATGTAAGATAGCATCTATGAAACCTGTTTTCATAGTTACAAGTAAATTGATTTGGAATTTAGTAAATTTATAAATTTTATGAAATTAACACTTGGTTTAATTATTCTCTTTTGTTTGTAGTGACCATTATTGGTGGAATAGTTTTCCTGGCATTTGCACTCTCCGCCTTGTTCATCAGCCCAGACAGCGGATTTTAACAAGAATGATGACCTGAATCGTCCATTTCCAACTCTTTATTCCTATGTTTATAAATGTGCAGTGTGATACACAGTGCAGAGGACTTGATGTAGACATGTGCCTCTTGTAAAGTTTACATGTATTTTGGATTCTGAGGGCAAGTTCTTGAGGTTATTAACCCAATACCTTGCTGTATATTACATTTTCTGAATGGATATTTCAATAAGTAGATACCACATCCAAATTCTGCAAGCATAAATGTTGGAGTTTGTCGGTAGCTTTCAAAAGAACTCCACCATTAAATGGGAAACTAAATTTTAACTTCTTCTTGAGGTAGTCTCTAAAGAAAATGATTCTCAGCTATTTTGTTTGGAGCACTCCTGTCTTGCATTTTGTCCATTCTTCTTGTAAAGAAGTATTTGAAAATGTTCCCTGTGAACACCTGTAATTAAGATTAGGCCTCCATTGCATTAATTGAGGGGATCATTACGATTAAGTAATCCAGACTTGTTAATATTAGAACATATTTTGGGAATTTTCTATAATTGAAAATGCCTCATCAAAAAAGTAGTAGATAATATTGCATCAGTTTTAAAAGGGCAACCCTAGTCTTTAGCAAGCATTGACCTATAATTATCAGGGTTGTGTTTTATAATTCTACTAGCTATGTTATGAAATGGCTGTTAAAGAGCTCAGCATCTAATCTTGCAACTTTTATGTTGATTGTGCAAATTAGTGATCTTCCATTGTTGATGTTTGAGCGAAGGTTTTGTAACTGCTTTTGTACTCTTCACTTTCCCTTTTTTTTATTAGATCGGTGTATGTCAATTACAAACAATTTTAAAAGTGAGGGATTGATCAGGAATACAAGTTGTGATTGTTTCTGCTGGTGTTAGAATTACTAATTAATTTATAATTATGAAAAGCTGCAGAAAGAATATATTAAACCTTGGCACTGCAGCTGACTGTTAAAGTTCACTTTAGAGATTACAGTGAATGCTGTGTTTATCACAAGAAGTTGCTGCAACTTTTGATATTTATTTTAGCTATTTAAATTCATATTTGCAGGATTTTGCAATGGAGTCTTGCTTGTTTTTCATGTCCATAAAGCAGAGTAGATTCCAAGGTGGGATAGGAGAAGCATATATATCTTGATAAATACCCACTACCTAAAATTGTTCTGACATGAATTATTCAAATTCTGCCATGTAGTAAAAACTCACCGTCTCCTAATCAATCCAAAAGCAGGAACTGCCTTGAAAATGGGAATATACAATTATGAATATAAGTGGCATCATGATTTACCTCATAGTTACTATCTGATTTTAATAACTTGATAACATTGCAGTTAACTATTACTCTATCTTCAAGATGGAAGTAATAAATTATCTGAACCATGCAGTTCAGCAAGTATCAAAACACTGCATACTTTTAACATGCATATGCTGGACGAACAGAAGTCCAGTTTATATCTTTCTCACCATCTTTAAGTTTATTGTTTTGCTTTGGTGTGTTCCACAAATGTAAATATTGTACACTGTTACATTTCATGCAATATGTTCTATACTGGAAAGACATTTTTGGGATCATTGAAATTGTGACTGAAAAATATGATTACTTATCTATTCAATGTAGCCGTGCAAGACATTTGCTTGCCAGTGGCAATATTTCTCTAGGAACAGTTTTATACAGAGGAATTAATTATTTCTATAGTATAAAAATAATTCAGTTTTGCATATTGAAATTACCTTAATACACCAGGGATTGGAAATGTAGAACAGTTGAATTTCTTGAAAAAATAATGCATCCAATTATTTTTACAAGTAAAGGATTATTTGTAAAAATGCTGCTTTTTGCACTCCTGGCCCACAGAAAAATGCAAAGTGGACTGGAAGGAATTTTAATTTGGCAGCTCATGCTGTGGCTCAGAATTGACTCGTTGTTAATTGGGAAAAGAGAATCTTAACACCAGCGTATTTAATAAATCGCCATTTGAAAAAGAGCACACATTTGGGATTGGTGCTACAATGTTGTAGCCCCATCCACTTTCAGAATTAGTTTCTGTGCTGGACACAACTTTATCCTTGTAAGTTCGTTGTGGACACCTTTCATCTATGGTAGTTCTTAAAATAAAATCCACTAAATTTCTGATGAATTATGGAATATGAATTTCCGGTTGTTGTGCAGCTAATTTACTGTATAGCAAATGTTACTTTTGGCAACAGCATCAGTTCTCGGTACAGACAGGACCACTCAAGTTTATTTTTATTCATAGAGTATCTCTTTGTCCTTTCACAATAAATGAAAATTGTGGCTTTTCTGTTAAGAAATTGGAGAATTCTTAGTTTTGTGGTCCCCCATTCACATGGGGCCTCCAGTGGCCTTCACGTGTTCTGCCACTTAGCTGAATTGTGTATTTTGTACAGGCTGAATGTTATCAGACTCTTCCTAAAAATGACTTGATGAAGATTTTGTATAAAAATGATGCATCAGTTTAAAATTAATCTGATTATCTGTCTTATTGATTTATGTTCCTAGTGATGGTGCAGCACACCTGTAACTGCAGGTGCATTGCAGTCCTCAGTTTAACTCTCAAAGTCTTAACACTCGAACTCCCAACATTCATCTAAATTAGCTGACACACAGGAGTCAAAGTAAATATTTCATTTGCACTGTTGGAATAGTATACAGAAATGTCTTTGTGAAAATTGGTTTGGAAGACTGTGCAGCACATTTTCTTTATGTTAGAACACATTATATGAAACTGAGATTTAGATTAAATTTTTACATATTGCTATGACCAGTGGATGTACTTTTATTTAGTATCAAGAGCAATATCTTCAAATCTGACATTTTATTTGTAAAAATCATTGGAATACTGCTTCAATTTTGTTCTTCATAATTTAGAGATATGGTAAGTTATTTTCAGTTCATATTTTTTTCAATGATTTCCAGGTACTGTTCTTTCCCCTTTAGTCCTACTTCCAGAATTTGTATTTTGAAGGTTCAGGGTTATTAGATGTATTGTAATAATGTATTGGTTTAACTCACATTTTTTGAGCACCATATGATTAAATCTGTCAAGCAAAAGTATGCAAAAATTCATTTTGTTCAATTCATTTTATTTTACAAAGTTTTAAATATTTGATTTTACCCTCAACATTATGGGATTTTTCTTCCTTGTGGTTTTCAGTTCATAATTTTCTCAAACTACTGTAGTCAGATTTTTGTCTGTTTTGTTCCAACTGTTTAAATGCAGCTACAACAGTGACAGTTACTGCCCTTACCATCTGCCTACTTTTGATGATCATCAACAATGTTATCAAGCAACACTTACATCGGAGTGACAATACTCAGTTTGAATTCTACTAGAGCCACTCTGTTCCTGACATTTACTACCATTACCATCACTGAATTCCCATCATTAACATCCTGTGGATTACCATTGCCCAGAATTAACCATATAAATATTGTAACTAGAGGAATAGATCAAAAGCTGAGAATTCTGTGGCAAGTAATACTTGCTGATTTTCCTCCAAAGCTTGCCCATCATCTACAATGTACAGCAGGATTGAGAAGGAATAGTCCCCACTGTCCTGGATGAGTGTGATTCCAACAATCATCAAGAAGCTCCACAGCAGTAATCTGCTTGATTGGCATCCCATACCTCACTGATACACTATGGATGTTCTGACTTGTATCAAGCTCATGTGATGTCTCTTAATTTTCATGTTTGATCTTTAGTTTTATGCTATACATTTTTTAAAAACAGCCATGTCAGCCTAATTTTGGGAACTTATTTGTATTGATTTCTGGTACAATCTGAGCTAATTAGTCATCTATAACTGATGTTGATCTTGTATGATTCCAACAAGAAGCCTAGGAAAAGATATCTGTCACCAGGTTGATCACCAACGTCAATACCACTTGTAGGTGAAGAAGCACATCTTCAAACATCTACCTTCTGTTACTGAAAGCCAGGTTTTGTATATCTAATTCATAGGTTTTAAATCTATTACCACATTATGAATCAGTGAATCTTAGAAATAGCCTTAATGCCACCCAAATTGTGGGCTCCCATTACTTCTAGAATCAGTCATAGCTTCAGAAAAGGCCACTTGGCCCACTGAGTCCGTGTTAACCCGAGCAACCCAATTAACTTCTGCCGCATCACCCAAAGTTGTTTTCTGATGCTGGCAAACTGTCATCTCTGTTCTCTGCAAAGAAGAGATAGCAATTGAGGTTGGAGTGAGGAAGAATGAACATTCTTTGCCATAGTGACGATTTAGCAAATTTCAGTTTTCTGCTTAAACTCAGCCACCGATCTATGCTGGGTGGGAGATTTTTTTATTTTGCTTTGAGTCTTTACCACTTTAGACAACTGTGAATATTGCCTAATTGTTCACTGGTCTGTTGGAAAAGTTGACATCTCTTGTGATTGTAGTTTCTGCAAGCCTTGTAAGAAACGTGCTTACCAATTACAAAATTTAATGACGTGACCAGGCCCTCCTACTCCTGGTCTATAAATTGCTGACGAAAAGATTGGCAACCAAGCCCACTAGCTCTAGAATGGTGCTTGTGAGGCATGCCTTCCTTGGAGTCCAGGAACAGAATAGAAGGAAGAAGATCACATTCAAGAGAGGAAGATTATGGAAGCACATCTTAGCAGAAAATTGGTGTTAGAGCTCTTCAGCTGGACCAAAATAAACATTTAGTGGAAAAGCAAAATACTGCAGCTGTTGGAAATCTGAAGTAAAAGTAGAAAATGCTAGAATTAGTGCACTGACTTTTTTTTTCCAATGTCAACTGTCTTTCAAATGCTGTTGATTTGAACTGTTTTACTTCCAGGTTATTCATGAGCTCTTTAAAAATCCTGATATGAAATTTGACCCTTGATCTGGATGCTTCTCTTTTGGGAAACCACATCTAGTTTTAAAAAAAAAAGCTTGGTTAATTCTTCTACTATTCTCTTGACTGCAATGATTCTTAATGGTATGGCTTCAGGAAATCTAGTAGATATATCCATTTAGTTAATAAGTATTGATTTCCACTACAGTCGACTAGAACTCTAGTTTTATTGCAGCTTCTAATTTCCCTATTACTTGTGTGATGTTTGCAAAATTTAAGTACATCTTTATATAAAACTGTTTCAGTATCTTCGTACATGATGCTTTATTCCTAGATGTCTGTTTAATGGAATTTGATCAATTATCCTTAGATATTTGGGAGGTAATGCAATTTGATGTATTTCTGTCCATTTGACAACTGCACTAGCACTTTGAAAAACTTGGTCTGTCTGACAACCTTTGTACATTTAAATGCTTTGCTACTTCTGCAATTACTTCAGTTTCTTACCCACTGTAGGTAATCCTAATTGTAATGTATTTGCCAATTTCATCAGTTTTGTTTTGGATATACTTTTCAAATTTTCAAAAATTGTATGGTCTGTTCCCAAGTAAGTCTTGGCCAGTGCAAGGGCCATTTTTGCAGTCATCCCCTTATTTCAAATCCCACATCTCCTCACTTTGGTTCATTGTGAGTGATAATGAAACTATGTAAACCCAGTAAGGAAACAATCCAACTGTGTATGAACAATTAAAGAAGATGTAAAAATACACATAGGGACTATAATTCTTCACAACACTTAAGAATGTTAATGGCTGTGCTCAATTTTTCATGAAACTGTCCCTGGGATTTTGGATACCCTCACATTGAACATCAGAGTTCCCCTCATCAAATTTAGCAATCATACCTTTGGTCCCTTAATCTAAGTTATTTATGCAAGCTGTAAACAGTTGAGGGCCCAGCTCTGATTCCTACGGCACACTATCCATTTAACTTAGAAACCAGAAAATTACCCATTTATAACTACTTCTGTTTCATGTTAGCTCATCAAACTTCTATCTGTGCCAATTTGTTATTGTCTACACTTTGAGTTTTTATTTTCTGGAATAACCTTTGATATGCTTTTTGCCTGGAACAGACTGACATTTCAGCTACCCAATGGTAAGCATTTGTTATATTGCTGCCAGAAAATAATCTGGACCATTTGGCTCTCTCCTGTGATCAAAGGTCCCATTTGTTGCTGGTCTGAATTCAATGGGTTGCAGCAAGATACTCATTTGGAACAGGCAACTTAATAATACTATTTATGAGGTGTGAACCTCAGAATTGTTTTGGCTGCTTCATTGCCAGAATGATGCACTCTACAGGTTAATTACTTTTTTTTCGCAATCCAGTACATGATGTCTCCCATTTAAGACCAAGATAAGGAAAATTATTTTGTCTCTTAAGTCTGTAAGTTTTAGGTGAGGAAATTCTATGAATTAATTTCTGTCTGAATTTTTAATTTAGCAATCTAATTGTTTATTCCAGCCTTTAAAAGAGGTATGTTAGCTGTTAGAATAGCAGAAATAGCCATAGCTGCTCTAAATGGAGTGTTCAACTGTGCATGCACAGTTAAAAAAAATTTAAAAACACTCCCCTGCCACATCACTCCCGAGTTGCAAAAAGGAGTTAAAGCAACCCAGAAGCGATGGCCCCAAAGACTGCCGCACCCCCATAACGTAACAGCCCCCCTTATTTATACATTCCCCTGCTACCCAGACTGCGACCCCAAGCCCCACTTCCCCACCTCCCCCCTCCCCACCCCACCACCACCACCACCAATCGCCTGCAGAGCAGTAGCGGATCCCCCTCAGTGAGTGATCTGGCCTCCCACCTCCTCTCCACTAGAGATACATAAGAACTAGGAGCAGGAATATGCCTCCTCAAGCTTGTTCCACCATTCAATAAGATCATGGCTGATCTTTTCATGGACTCAGCTCCACTTACCCACCTCTCATTATAGCTCTTAATTTTTTTATTGCTCAAAAATTTATCTACCCTTGCCTTAAAATCTTTCAAAGGGGTAACCTCAACTGCTTCACTGAACAGATTCACAACCTCTGAAGAAATTCCTCCTCAACTCAGTGCTAAATCTGCTTCCCCCTTATTTTTGAGGTCATGCCCCCTAGTTCTAGTTTTACCTGCCAGTGAAAACAACTTCCCTGCTTCCATTTTATCTATTCCCTTCATAATCTTATGTTTCTATAAGATCTCCCTTCATTCTTCTGAATTTCAATGAGTATTGCCCCAGTCTATTTAGTTTCTGCTTATAAGCTAACCTCCTCAACTCCGGAATCAACCTAGTGACTTTCCTGTGCACCACCTCCAATGCCAATATATCCTTTCAAGTAAGGAGACCAAAACTGTACACAGTACTCCAGGTGTGGCCTCACTAGCACCTTATATAGCTGTAACATAACCTTCTGTTTTTAAACTCCATCCCTCCAGCAATGAAGGACAAAATTCCATTTGCCTTCTAAATTGAAGGATTTGAGGTTGTTTTCGTTAGAAAGGAGGCGGCTAAGGGGGGATCTTATTGAAGCATATAAGATGATTAGAGGTTTGGATAGGGTGGACAGTGATAGCCTTTTTCCTAGGATGGAGAAAGCTAGCACGAGGGGACACAACTTTAAATTAAGGGGTATGAGTTATAGGACGGATATCAGAGGTAGGTTCTTTACTCAAAGAGTGATTAGGGAGTGGAATGCCCTGCCTGCAGCTGTTGTAGATGCGCCAAGTTTGGTGGCGTTTAAGAGGTTAGTTGATAAGTATATGGAAGAGAAGGGAATGGTTTAGTTAGGAGGGGCATTGCTTTTTATTTTGGTCGGCACAACATCGAAGGCCGAAGGGCCTGTTCTGTGCTGTATTGTTCTATGTTCTATGTTCTATGTTCTAAATTACCTGCTGCACCTGCAAACCAACCCCTTGTGATTTTTGCATAAGGGCACTCAGGTATCTCTATACAGCAGCATGCTGCAATTATTTACCATTTTAAATAGTCCATTTTGCTGTTCTTCCTACCAAAATGGATGACCTCACATTTACCAATATTTATACGCCATCTGTCAGACCCTCACCCACTCAGACTATATTCCTTTTCAGACTTTAAGCATCCTCTGCATACTTTGCTCTGCCATCATCTTAGCATCATCTGCAAATTTTGACACTCCACACTTGGTCCCCAACTCCAAATCATGTATGTAACTCGTAAACAATTGCAATCCCAACACTGATCCGTGAGGCACACCGCTAGTCATTGATCACTAACCAGAAAAACACACATTTACCCCACTCTTTGCTCTGTTAGTTAACAAATCCTCTATCCAAGCTAATACATTACCTGTAATTAAGTGCACCTTTTATCTTATGTAGCAGTCTTTCGTACAGCGCCTTGTAAAATGCCTTCTGGAAATCCAGAAACACCACATTCGCAGATTCCCTATTGTCCACTATGCACATAATATTGTCAAAGAATTTTACCAAATTAGTCAAACTTGATCTTCCCTTCATGAATCCATGCTGTGTCTTACCAATAGGACCATTGTCTTGCTAGTTCTTCCTTGATAGCTTCAAGCATTTTCCCTACCACAAAAGTTAAGCTAACCAGTCTATAGTTATCTGCCTTTTGTCTACCTCCTTTTTTCAAACACATATGGTGTCATACTTGCTGTTCTTCAGTTTGAGGGAACCCACCCCAAACTCCAGCAAATTTTGGTAAATTACCACTCGTGCACTTGTTATTTCTCTCGCCACCTATTTTAGTACCCTGGAATGTATTCCATCAGGATCAGGAGACTTGTCTACCTTTAGCCCCATTAGCTTGCCCAACACTATCACTTTTGTGATAATAGTTTCTCAGTCCTAGCCTTCCTGTCATCAATTTTTGACCTATTATTTGTGCCTTTCACTGTGAAGATTGACAAAATACTTGTTCAATGCCTCAGCCATTTTCTCATTTCCAGCTATTACATCCCCCTTCCCATCCTCTAAAGGACCAATCTTTACTTTAGCCACTCATTTTCATTTTATGTATTTGTAGAAACGTTCGCTACCTCTTATATTCTGAGCTAGTTTACTGTGATAATCCATCTTACATTTCCTTATTGCTTGTCTCATGACTTTCTGTTGACTAAGATTTCCCAATACTCTAGGTTCCCATTAATCTTTGCTGCTTTGTATGCATTTTCTTTATTAGAACATAGAACATTACAGCGCAGAACAGGCCCTTCGGCCTTCGATGTTGCGCCGACCAATTATGAAAAAAAAAGCAATGACCCTCCAAACTAAACCATTCCCTTCTCTTCCATATACTTATCAACTAACCTCTTAAACGCCACCAAACTTGGCGCATCTACAACTGCAACAGGCAGGGCATTCCACTCCCGAACCACCCTTTGGGTAAAGAACCCACCTCTGATATCCGTCCTATAACTATCACCCCTTAATTTAAAGCTGTGTCCCCTCGTGCTAGCTTTTTCATCCTAGGAAAAAGGCTATCACTGTCCACCCTATCTAAACCTCTAATCATCTTATATGTTTCGATTAGATCTCCTCTTAGCCGCCTCCTTTCTAACGAAAACAACCTCAAATCCCTCAGCCTCTCTTCATAAGACCTGCCCTCCATACCAGGCAACATCCTGGTTAAACCTCCTCTGTACCCTCTCCAATGCCTCCACATCTTTCTTATAATGTGGGGACCAGAACTGCACACAATACTCCAAGTGCGGCCGCACTAGAGTTTTGTACAGTTTGCAACATGACGTTGCGGCTCCGAAATTCAATCCCCCTACCAATAAAAGCTAAGACTCCGTATGCCTTCTTAACAACCTTCTCGACTTGACTGCCTATTACCCTCTTTATTTCCTTAGATATCCATGGCTGATTATCTTTTTTTCTACAGTCCTTCCTTATCACAGGTATATATTCTAGCTGAGCACTATGAAAGTCCTCCACTGTTCCCCCATAACGTTTTTTGCTGCCAATCTACTTTAGACTGGGCACTAAATACATCTGACCTCCCCCCCCCCACCCAAGAACGATCTGACCAACTTCCCTCGTCATCGTCCTCCTCCTCTCCCCCCACCAGAAAAAAATCTGACCGACCAACCCCCACCAGAAATACATCTGGTCTGCCTCCCTCCTCCCTCACCCACCAGAGAATGATCTGGCCCATCTCCCTCCTCACCACACCCCTTCCCAACCCACCATCAATCTGGGTTAGAAAGCCGCCAGAAACTCTGAACTTACCTCTTCAGGAGCTGGAATGCCTGAAACAGAGTTTAAGTGAGCATGTCTGTTTTGGCAGGTGCATACAATGTACGTATGGGTGAATGCGATGGAAAGGGGAAAATGCCAGTAACTTTGGTTCATGCAGCCCATTGAGTCAATTTAAATACATGCAAATGCATTTAAATTGATGTCACGCCCTTTTTGGGCATGGTCCCATTTTCGTGTTTTGGTAAAGGGGGAAATCAGTGTGAATGCAGGCCCAGATCGTGCTATTCACCTCATGTTCGACTTTACCAAATTCTTGCATTCGAAAACACACTGGTAAAATCACACTCATATTTCTTTATATGATTATAATTTGCATTAAAATGGAACAAAACACTAGTGCTTTAGTAGTCTTGACAAATTCATTACAATTAAAGTTCAACGAAAAGAAAAGCAAAGTCATCAGATTTTAGGTGTATTGAGTTAGTAAACCATATAGATGATCTTAAACATTGTTTTAAGTGTCATCTACTCAATCAGCCTTTTGACTGATTTAATTAATTTTAACATAATAATTTAAGCCCACTTTTATCCCATAATACAACAAAGTAATAAACTGCCACATTAGCATTTCAGAAAATATCAATATGTAGATGCCAAATGCTTCACTGAATGATAGAGTAAAAGACAAAATATCCTCTTCATTTCTACAGAATAATAGTCAAAATATTTAAACCCGCAAACAAATTTCATTTCCATGTATCATATAAAAAATTTCATTTGTCATTTCCTGGTTGTTTACTCAACATTTAAACAATTTGTATGATAAAGAACACATTCATAAAACTTTAAGAAAATATTATATGCATTCAGAACTGTCCTTTCAATTTTTGTCATAATGGTTGAAACAAACACAGCAGAGATAACAGCTTAGCAGCTACGTACTCTACAAAGATTAAAGAAACAGCTTATGTCATCATTGCAAGTACAATTAACAATAGCTTTGTACATTTATTTTATGAAGCTGATAATTACACTGGTTAAAAATTGGCAGTATTTTTTACAGAATGAAGCATATAAGACTGCTGATTGTAAATTAAATATTAAGGAGTTCCTTCAATCTAAAACCCGTGCGTCTTACTCTTTTCTGCTGAATCAACTTGCAATAATATAAGTGAAGCTCTTTAAGCATCTAATGGTGAATATGGTATATTTCCAAATTTGCAATATTCCAACTTTCTTCCAATGTTAGCTGCTGACTTCAGAACACTGCATTCTTTTAATAATAAATTAAAGTTGCAAGGCCTTTTTTATATAAATTATCTAGTGTCTAATTTGTTTTTTTTTAGAAATGATCACAGATTACTGTGGCTGTACTTAGAAGGATCTGATAAACTGTCAGTCCTGTGCTGGGAGAGCTGGTGATGAGAGTATTCTGCTGCAGAGGAAAATGGTTGAGAGGTTAAGCTGGCTGGATTGATTGCTGTGGCAAAATTGAGGTGCCTAAATTTAAAAACAAATTTTATGGTTAAAACAATATTATGTACTACAAAACACATAAATGTACGACTAACAATCCAATAAACAGAAATAAGGACTGGTTGACAATCACAGTTGTGTACAAATTGATTCATTTCACCAATTTATTCTTCTACAAAGCAACCATGTTTAAAAGAGAAGCATCTGCTCTACAGCAAGGGGGAATACTTTCAAGGTATAGAAATTGCCATATCCAAATTTAGATGAGATTTCGATATCTATTTGGAAAAACCTACTTGGATCATTTAAAGGGCAATTTTATCCTCACACCAGGTTACTCAATACATATCAAATACAAGGTTTCTGCTGTGTACTTTGGCACTGACATTACCCATCAAGTATCCACTACATCAGACAGTGAGGGCTATATCCTATGGACATGTTCGCTGACTGGAAGTCTGACTATCCTATGGTTGGTTTCAACTGAGTTAGAAGTCTCACAACACCATGTTAAAGTCCAATGGGTTTATTTGGTAGTAAACATCACTAGCTTTCAGGGTTTGCTCCTTCGGGTGAGTGGGAGTTCTGATGTCGATTTTCTGGAAATACATTTTGTATTCTTGTTTCAAACAGAATTAAGTTACAGGTGTTCATTTAGTAAATAGAAAGACTATTCTACTCACAAGATCATCATATCATCATACAAAGAACAAAGAACAACACAGCATGGGAAACAGCCCCTTTGGCCCAATGAGCCCGTGTTGCCATTTTAACAATGTGAGTTGCCACTTCCACCCATGACCCTTGTCTGTGTTTCTGGAAATCTATATTGGAAACCAGATTGGGGAGGCAATTTAGGGACAATTTCTTTCACCAATCAGCCTAAGAGCACATCTTTGGGGCGTGGGAGGAAACCGGAGCACCTGGAGAAAACCCACTCAAGTATGGGGAGAATGCACAAACTCCCACAGACACAGGCCCAAATCCATGTATCTGCACAGCAAACAGTGATAGTCACTGAGCTGTCGTGTTGCCTATCAACTGGTCCAGTTTAAGCGTACACTAACGACGTGAAACACTAGGCTACTCTCTCAAAATCCAAGAGCAGCCCTTGCACGACCCATCACATGTATGCCCCTTGTTGGACAACAAGGCGGACCAAAATACCTGTGGAATAAAAGAGAAAAACATAAATAAAAGAGAAATACATTTAGGGAAAAACTCAGCTAGTCTGGCATAGAGAAACAGAGTTAACATTTCAAGTCAAATATGATTTCTTCAATTTGAGTTCTGGAGTTACATTCAACTTAAAACATTAAATTGGTTTTTAACTCCAAGAAGCTGCCATACCTGCACTATTCAGCATTCTATTTTTATTTCAGATTTCCAACATCTGCATTATTTTGCTTTTATTGTTGTATCTTTAGGCATTGCAGTGGTTATTGGGCAGGTGTCTGGGACTGTGGTGGAGCTGTGGCTGTTTGTTCCTGCCGCTGGTCTTGTGTCAATGGCAAAATCTGGGATTGTTTCTACTGAGTGGCTAAGATGAGATAAGTTGCCATTAATTCACCCACGAACAAGTTGTTGGAACCATAACTGTACTGCATTCCAATGTAAGCAGCTACCAGCTTTGTCACAAGTTATTGGCCTTGAATGAATCTGGTGTGAGGGAGAGAAAGGTAGTATTGGATATTCAACACATGTTTTCAAAACTGAAATGGAAGACTAACATGATAATTTTTGTCATTACCTTAATACATTTTCTTCTGCCGTTCTTTATTACATTCTGACTGGGTTACAATTTCAAGTACCGTTTGCTATCCAGAATTTTGTCCAAGTTGCCAATATCATTTGTGACACTGAGCACCAGTTGACTGTGACTGCAGCGGGTATCACAACTAAACCATATGATTACTTCTAGTAAGGAGACACTGATAACGATGAAGACTGGAAACGTAAGTGAGTTTTTGTTTTCGATCCATAATTCAGAACTATTGATATTAAGAGTTATGGCCTTCATTCCAACTGAGTTGGGTAAACTTTGTGTAGACAAAAGATTTAACCTGGGACATGCCTGGATAAACTTTTCGAGCTGTCAGAACAGGGCAATATACCTTCGCAAACATTTTATTCTACAAACAAGTCACAGGGCTTTAAAATTATTTTCTCGTTTTAACTGTCAAATATAAAATCTCTTGTATACTTCATTCATAAAAATAAAAATCGAACAAAAATTAAACAATGTTTTGTGACCATGATGACAGAAATACTGAAGACTACAAACAATTAAATGTAAATATATAAATTCTAAATGTTATCTTATTCTCTGAAATTCCTTCCAAAGGAAAATGATCAATAATATTAAAATATACTGGCTTTTAAACAAAATACCATTGATAATTCTATGTAAAATTTTCAGTTTAATTTTAATTTATGAACTATTTTTTAGAATAATCCACATATTTGGAATGGGGATTGGTGGTGGAGGTAAATAATATGCATAAAAGCTTCAGATCATATATGTACACTTACTGCAGTGGCAAATACTTCATATAGCATCTTTATATTTAACTGCAGTGGTCTCTCCTGAGTGAACATGGTAACTGTGCAGCTTTGATTGGGATAAAGTAGAAAGAAGTTGCCCAACATTTGCTGTTTTGGGCTGGAAAATCTTCATTGTGTTATAGAGAGAGGCTGTGAGGGCATCCCTGACTGGAAATTGAGGTTTGCTGTCTATGGTTAATTTGCAATGGCTGCTGAACCTGCTGTATTAAAATGTAAAAAATCTTTGAATTCTCAATGAACAAACATATGAAGTGAAAAGTTAGTATTCCTCTAAAAATCAAGATGAAATTTATTAGGTCATCTAACTATTATTCACAAAACAAAATCAGTAAGATCGTCTTGCATTCCTTTAATTAAAAAAAATCTCATAGTCTTCTAGTTATCAGCGTAGACTTAGTAGTAGTAGAAGAAGAATTATTTAAATTCATAATTGAAAATACAGGATTTGAAATTTGGGGAGAAAAAAATAGAGAGGGGGAGACGGGGGAAGGGATTCTGCCTGCACTGCTTGCTGGGGAAACAAATTTCAAACACTAACACAGAAGAAATTCCTCCTCTTCTCTGTCTTGATTGGGACATACTGGTTCTAGATTTACCTCTGCCCAATCACCAAGGGTTCTTCTCAGCATTTACCCAAGCCTCCTCAAAATTTGTATGCTTCAATAAGATCATACCTCTATCTTCTAAACTCTGAATGTAGGCCCAACCTGCTCAACCTTTCCTTGTTAAACAAATTTATCATCCCAGAAATCAGCTTAGTGAACTTGCACTGAACTATCTCCAGTACAAGTATGTCCCTCCTTGAGTAAGATGACCAAAACTATACACTCCAGGTGTGATCTCACTACTGTCCTAGCAAGACTTCACTACTTTTATGCTCCAACCAACTTGCAAAAAAGCTAACATTCTATTTGCCTTCCAAATTTCTTGTTGCAACTGCATGTTAACATTTTGTGATTCATGTACAAAGGCATCCAGCTTCTCCTGTACTGCAATAATTTGTAGTTGCTCTGCATTTAAATTGTACTCCACTTTGCTATTCTTTCTGCCAAAATGTAGCATCTCACACTTTTCCATATTATACTCCAATTGCCAAATTGTTGCCCACTCGCATATTTTACTATACCTCTCTGCTCTTCTTTGTATATTCCTTTCAACGTGTTTTCCTACCTAGCTTTGCATAATCAGCAAACCTAGCCAAAATACAGATGGTTTTTTTCTTCCAAATAAAGATGTAAATAGTTGAGGCTCCAGCATTGATTCTTGTGACAATCTACTTACAGATTGCCAACTTTAAAATTATCTATTTAACCTAACTCTCTGTTTCCTGGAAGAAAGTTATCCAGTCTTATATCCATGGTAATATTTCATCCCATAACCTTTCATTAGAACATAAGAACATAAGAAATAGGAGGAGGAGTAGGCCATACAGCCCCTCGAGCCTGCCCTGCCATTCAATAAGATCATGGCTGATCTGTAATGGTTCAGTACCATTTTCCTGCTTTCTCACCATAACCCTTAATTCCCTTGTCAATTAAAAACCTATCCACTCTTTACTTGAACATATTCAGCGAGGAAGCCTCCACCACCTCATCAGGCAGAGAATTCCAAAGATTCAGCACCCTTTGTGTGAAGAAACCCCTCCGCAATTCTGATCTGAACCGCGCCCCCAATCTTGAGGTTGTGCCCTCTAGTCCTGCTATCTTTGTTAAGCGGGAAGTGTCTCTCAACCTCTACCCTATCCATCCCCTTCATTGTCTTATACGTTTCTACAAGATCCTCTCTCAGCCTTCTAAACTCCAAAGAGTATAAACCTAGCCTTTTCAGTCTCTCCTCATAATCCAATGCCCTCATCTCCAATATCAGCCTAGTAAACCTTCTCTGCACTCTCTCGAAGGCCAATATAACCTTCCTCGAATGCGGTGACCAAAACTGCACACAGTACTCCAGCTGCGGCCTCACCAGTACCCTATACAGCTGCAACAGAATCTCCTTACTTTTATATTCTATCCCCCTAGCTATAAATGTCAACATTGCATTCGCCTTCTTAATCACCTGCTGCACTTGCATACTGTGTTTTTGCAATTCATGCACAAGGACCCCAAGGTCCCTCTGCATCGTCGCATGCTGCAGCTTTTCACCATTTAAATAGTAGTCCTTCCTACCATTATTCTTACCAAAGTGGATAACCTCACACTTGCCTCCATCTGCCAGGTCCTCACCCACTCACTCAACCTATCCAGATCCCTCTGCAGGCTTCCCACACCTTCCACACAATTTGCTTTTCCACTCATCTTCGTGTCATCAGCATTAGTAACCTTTTAAGTGATACCTTAACAAATAACTTTTGAAAATCCAAATAAACTATACTTACTGCCTCTCTTTTACATATCTTGCTTACTACTCTAATGAATTACACGATTTTCTTTTCGCAAAACCATGGTTAATTTGCCTGATGGTATTTTGATTTTGAAAATGTCTGTCTATTCCCTCTTCAGTCACAGATTCTAGCATTTCTCCAGTTATGGATGTTGGGCTATATTTTCCTCATTTCTGTCTCCCTCCTTTCCTGAAAAGAGCTTTCTTTGCCTTCGTCACTTCACAACCATATCTGCGCAATGGCAATTATAGCATAGTTAATTATTTCTATTTGTGCGATCAATTCATTCAACTTGTTACAAATGCTGCAAGCATCTGATGCCTTTAGTTCTGTTTTATTACTATTTTTGCCTGTGACCTTATTTGCTGGTGTGTTTGGATTTTGTATGTCCTCTCCCTTCCTGTCACACACTCATTATCAGTACCCATATCATTACCCTGCACTGCTGAATTGTCCTTTCTATTTATCTTTCTGAATCTTTCCTCATGTAAATCCTTCTTCCACAATTTGGTTTAAATATGTCTCTATAGCCCTGGTTATATGATTTGCCAGAATTCTGTTCTCAGCATGGTTTAAGTGAAGGCTGTCCCAGGAGTTCAGCTCCCTCTTTCCCCAATATTGGTGCCAATGTCCCAGGAGTCAAAACCCATATCTCCTACAACAATCTTTAAACCATGCATTCATTTCTTTGATCTTATTTACTCTATGCCAACTTGTTTGTTATGCAGGTAGTAATCCAAAGGTTATTATCCTTGTGGTTCTGCTTTTTAATTTGTCAGTCAATCCAGAATAATTGTGCATGGCTGGCAATGCTAATAATAGATCAAGAGGAAATTAATGCAAACATATGGAGCCAGGAGGAAAAGTGTCAGAGGGCTGACCATAATCTTGTCAGACAGGTCATCTTAAGAAGGGTTTTTAAAGGTAAAGACAGGTAGAGAAACTGTGATTTAAGCAGGAATCTCCAAAAAGTAGAGATCAGATAATCACACGCTCTAACTTCAATAATTGAGGAGAAAGGAGAAATGCACAAAAGATCAGAGTCAGAATGAGCATTCAGGGTGGGGAGGTCATAAGGCTGTGGGAGATTGCAGAGCAAGGAAGAAACAAGGTCACAAGAGTAAACAAAAGAAATGACTTTGAATTTGGAGCATTTGGATACAGGGCGTAAGTTGATGTTAGTGAAGATGGATTGATAGCTGAACTGATTTAGCATGAGGAAAGATTGAGGGTGGTTGGTAAATTAAAGTTTGGAGGCCAGAGAGAAAACTATAGCAGTAGTTAAATATCAAAACAATAAAAACTTGAAAAAGGATTCCAGTAGGTATGCACTGATTGAAGGGTAAAATATGGCATTTAGAAATCTTTGTGACTGATAGTTTATGGAGCATGAAGGGAATTGTATGTCTTGTCTAGGTGC
This sequence comes from Sphyrna mokarran, assembly GCA_024679065.1. Classification (NCBI taxonomy): domain Eukaryota; kingdom Metazoa; phylum Chordata; class Chondrichthyes; order Carcharhiniformes; family Carcharhinidae; genus Sphyrna; species Sphyrna mokarran. Next base: position 78,069,406 of record JAGIQG010000001.1, on the reverse strand, counting down.
AGAAAGAAGATTACGGAAAAATAGAGTTTTTGACAGCAACTGAGTAAGATAGTGTTAGATTTTTTTCATATGCAACCAAAGAAATATTTGGCTCTTCTATGAATTGTGATCAGATTGGCAGAGGGACAAAGCTGCAGTCATTAGCATAGATATGGAATTTGACAATACATCTGTGGACAACACTCAGGCTTGGGCTGAAAAGCAGCAAGTAACATTTGCATCACATAAATGCCAAGCAATGAACATTTCCAACAAAGAGAATCTAACCACCTGCCATGGATATTCAATGGCATTACCACTGCTGAATGACCCACTAACATCATTCAGAAATAGCACTGTGGGTGTATACATATGAAGTACAGCAATTCAGAAAGTATTGCACTACCACTTTCTCAAGAGCAATTAGGAATGGGCAATAAATACTGGCCAAGACAGTGACCCCACATCCTGTGAATGAATATAAAATATGACTATGTTGGGTTAGAGGAGAATCATTGCCAAAGATGTGCTGACTGTGCAGAAAGGTAGATTGTGATAGAGAATTTATGCAATATTGGACTTGGTGCATTGAGCATGAATGGGATTAAATGGTCCTGCGAAGAATTTAGAGGAAGGTGAGCATGTAGCTGAATGAAGATGATATAGTCAAAAATTTGGACAGGAATGACAGATTTGATCAAATTACAATTATGAAATTTATAAAATTGTGATGTTTTGGTACTGAGTCTTTAATCTGGGGTAAATGTTGTGAGTTACATGACCTGTTTTGAAGTCTGCTGCCACTGTCTCTAAATGTTAATTTCTTGCATCTTTTCCACAACAAAACAATCTAAGCCTTCTTTTTGCCAACATTAATTTGTAACAAATTGCTAGAATGCATGGTTTTTCCTCCAGCTGATTTCTACTCAGACTTTATTTTTCTCTTCAGAGATATTTATATAAACGAATATCTAAATGTATAAATGAATAAGTAAGGGGGCAAAAATTTATCAGGGGCACGTGGAAATGTGGAGTTGAGGTTCCAATCAGATCAAACACATCTTATTAAATGGCAGAGCAGGCTCAAGGGGCTGAGTAACCTATTCCTGTCCTAATTTGTGCGCATATCCAAAGCTGCAGGTGAAGAATCTCAAGGCCAACCCAGCAATCACATCGGAGACAACCAAATAACAAGGGCAATCCAATGACTGGCAAGATAAACAGTATTGGAAAAGACAACCTTGAATCAGGGTTACTACTTTCCCCCTACCAGATTAATTTCAAAATATTGAGAGACCCAGGCTGAGCAATGGCAAAATTGGTGAAAACGCTTTATCTGATTCTATTATTCTCAGGTCATGTAAGAAAAGAGAGCTAAGATCAATTTACTCTTTTGTTATGTGGGTGGACAATGTGGCACAGTGGTAATGCCACTGAGCTAGCAATCCAGAGGTCCAGATTAACGCTCTGGGAACCAGGATACAAATCCCCCATGCAGCTGATAGAATTTCAATTCAATTAGTAAATCTGAAATTTAAAAAAGCCAATCTTAGTAATGAAACCATCATCTATTGTCACAAAAACCCATCTGGTTTACTAATGCCCTTAAGGAAACCTGCCATCTTTGCCTAATATTGTCTATATGTGAATCCAGACCCATGTAGGGTTGACTTATTAGGGCAATTAGGAATGGACAACAGATGTTGGCCTTGCCACCATTGCCCATATCCCATGAAAGAACAAGCATTTTAAAAATTATACTATTGGAAGCATTGCAGATGACGTGCTGGCCAGACAGGGCGTGAATGAGTATCTATGCAAATGTCATCAGAGCCTTTGACTCATACTTCAGTCTTTGCAAAATTATTGTAATTGAGTGGGTGAAATTTAATCAATGCCGTTGAACACAGCATGAAGGGCTTGACTCATTTATATGATTTATGTTGCCTAGCTGAAAATTGTGAGGATAAAATGTCAAAAGATAGATTCGATCAACAGAAAATAGCTTTGATAGATGAGAATATTTCTAACTTCTTGAGATCTCAAGAAGATTTAAATTTAAACAAAGCTGTACAATTGGTCAGACAAGCTGAAGAGTGGAGTAAGAATGAGGATTGTCAGAGATGAAAGACAAATGAATGCCCCACTTGAATTGGTAGGATAAGTTATGTTATTTTAAAGTGATCTACTGTTTTAGGAAATTGTCTTTTACCAGTGAGAAGGAGAAATCTGCTAAAGGAATCTCCATTCAAGAAACACAAAAGCAGACTCAGAATGATGTGAATCAGATTTTCTAGACAAAACTCTATCTCTGTTATCACAGAAAGACATTGAAGATCCGAGTTTAATGTGGAAAAGTGTGAGGTAATGCACTATGGCAGAAATAATAAATGTGTAGAGTATAGGGCAAATGGTAGGATTCTTAGTAGTCTAGATGAACAGAGGGATCTTGGTGTGTATGTGCATAGATCCCTGAAAGTAGGCAGTCAGGTCGAGAAGGTTGTTAGGAAGGCATATGGAGTCTTGGCTTTTATTGGTAGAGGGATTGAATTTCGGAGCCGCAACGTCATGTTGCAACTGTACAAAACTCTAGTGCGGCCGCACTTGGAGTATTGTGTGCAGTTCTGGTCCCCACATTATAAGAAAGATGTGGAGGCATTGGAGAGGGTACAGAGGAGGTTTACCAGGATGTTGCCTGGTATGGAGGGCAGGTCTTATGAGGAGAGGCTGAGGGATTTGAGGTTGTTTTCGTTAGAAAGGAGGCGGCTAAGAGGGGACCTGATCGAAACATATAAGATGATTAGAGGTTTAGATAGGGTGGACAGTGATAGCCTTTTTCCTAGGATGGAAAAAGCTAGCACGAGGGGACACAGCTTTAAATTAAGGGGTGATAGTTATAGGACGGATATCAGAGGCAGGTTCTTTACCCAAAGGGTGGTTCGGGAGTGGAATGCCCTGCCTGCAGCGGTTGTAGATGCGCCAAGTTTGGTGGCGTTTAAGAGGTTAGTTGATAAGTATATGGAAGAGAAGGGAATGGTTTAGTTTGGAGGGGCCATATATTGGTTGGCGCAACATCGAAGGCCGAAGGGCCTGTTCTGTGCTGTAATGTTCTATGTTCTATGTTCTATGTTCATTTCTCTGTGAAGTGAAGCTAGATGCAGTGAGAGACGTGCACTGAGAATGAAGGTGATTAGTCGCAAGATGCATTCTGAAATTTAACTTGCCCTTTCAAGAAAGAGTAAAAAAGAAAAATAATCAAGATATCATTAATATTGATAACTGTTTTTTGCAGGAAAGGATCCTGAACATCACTTTACTTTTTGCAGGCAGTATACATCCTGACCAAGTTCTTCAGGTTTAATGATGAGCAAACTCACATTGAAGGGAGTGTGCAAACTGAACTGCAGCTTACTGAAAAAGAAACTCCTACAGGATTAGCAGGAATTATAATTTCTTTTTTGGAATATTCTTCATGCTTCTCTTCATTCATCTTGTATATAAGAATCTGGCACAAACAGGGTTAATGTGGGACTGAGTGCAGTACCAACCACACTGTGATGTGAGAGGCACATAATCTCTTCAAATGGCAGTAGAAGCAGAGTCTTTAAATATTTTTAAGGTGGAAGTAGATAGAATCTTGATAATTGGCAGTCAATTTGAACACAGGAAGATTCTATTAGCAGCAATGACCAGCTAATTTGTTTTTTTGTTGCTGTTTTGGGAGATAAACTTTGGCTACAGTAAACACGCTTTTTTCAAATAGTGCTTTAGTTTAATTTATATCCATCTAAAAAGGCAGATGTCTCAACTGAAAAGTGGAACCTCCTACAGGGCATTACTCATTTGGTAGTGTACTGGAGTGTCCGCTACAACTTGTGGAACTCAAATTCACAATCAAATGACTCAGAGGCAAGAGTGTTATCTACATAATCACGTTTGTATACTAGCTTTATGGCTAGGGACCGGCAACCTGTTATACTACCAGTTTTCTCAGCACTAATTTTAACACTCGTACACAACCCCATCCACTGGTGGCAGCAGTTGAAATGTCAGGATTGAGCAACTGTATCCCAACCTGATCTCACTCTCACTGATCGAAATTTGAAGTGCAAAAATCAGGTGATGGACAAGGCTCCTCCAACTCCAAAATGAATAATAGGCCCTAATTAACATAACTGGTGCAGTGATCTAAATTACAAAGTACATGAGGAGCAGACCTGACCTAAAGGGTTCCCTGCAGTGGAATTGAGGAGAATGTTACTGATTCTCCAAGGTAAATGAGTCCTTTAGCATTTCCCATGGATTAGGAGGTGCAAGAATCTGAAAAGGTGATCCTGAAAAATCTTGACAATACAAAAGTACTTGGTTTAGCAAAAAATAACGTGCAATACATCTTCTATACTGCACGGAAGTGGAGGAAGGACTGTTACTTGTGTTAACACCACACGACTATCTCTCATACCCCTATGCCCTTTTGAAATGTGTCTATTTACAAAATTGGTTGAAATGTGGAAAAGCAAGCAAAAACGAAAAGTCAATCATACAACTCATTGATATACCAAATAGATTTACAGAGCTCATTTAAATCATCCTGATAATCTATAAAGCAAGAAAAGTTAGTTTAAAAAAAAATTTCAATTCTACCTGGTCACACAATGATGCCCTTCTCGGGGGGAGGGGGTCATTTCATGACCATAAATTATTTTCTGTTGTGGAGATGTGCTTGAATTAGTCAGTTGTTTTGTGGATGTTGCTATTGAAATGAAAATAGGATAAAGAAATTAAGAATCAAAATAAAACTAACAATGTAGAATGATATAATGCTCAAAAAAAACTAAAATTCATCAGCAGTGTGCCAAAAAATTATAACCATATATATTTCCATCCATAAACAATCAAATGGAAAGCAACTTTCTACATCTGTACAGTTTTCTCATTTTCAAAGATGTTAGCAGTTCTCTGAAGCATTACTGGTCCTTTGCCTCTATAGTGGAGGACAGCACTTGAGCACAGATATTAATGGGGTTAACTACCACTGCTGTTGAGAGATAGTTGAACAGAATGCATTCTTAACCTTTGTGGAAAATTCTATCATTGAGAATAATGAAATCTTTCCAGCAATGCCAACAACTTGCTTATGTGTTTCTTCTGAATTCATCTCTTGCCAGAAAAATATAGTTTTTTTTCCGGGATCTGCACATACGTTCCATGTAATTGCCTCTCTACAAACAGAGCAAGCTAACCCTATGAGTGGGATGGCCCTGTGGCACCGTGCTTAGCATTGCTGTCTTTCAGTGCCAGGGACCCAGCTTTGATTTCCTGTTTCGATCATTGTCTGTACTTTCCCCCAGCATCTCTGTGGATTTCTTCTAGGTGCTCCGATTTCCTCCCATAGTCCAAAAGACATGTTAGTTTGGCGCATTGGCCATGCTAAATTCTCCCTCAATGTACCTGAACAGGGGCCGGAGTGTGGCGATTAGGGGATTTTCACAGTAACTTCATTGCAGTGTTAATGTAAGCCTACTTGTGACTAATAAATAATTAAACAAACTTTAATTTTGAATCTTGTACATTGCTATGTTAATATAGGGATGCTATGTCAATGTTCTGCCATCAGTTGCCATATTGATCACAGTTGGCGTATCAACTTGCCATTAGTCAACTGTCAATCCTATGCACTTAACTCTGACTTTCCAGCTTGCCAATTGATGAATTGGCATCTTGTTTCTGATTGTTTCATCTGTTTGCTGATGTGATTAATCTAATCCACTTGCTGAAACTCAAAATTATATAAAAAACACTGAAGCACATAGAGTTTGGCATGTCAGCGCCTTAATACCCATGGGCTGCCTAGCTTAAGGTGATGGCTGATCAGTGGGACACAGTGGCCTCCCTCACTATCGGAGCAAGTACAGAGCACCCATTGCTATATCAATTAGGTTGAGCTTATCATTGTAACTGCAGTCCTATGTTAACGTTTGGAATAAAACTGCAATATCCTCTACAGGAGGAAAATCCTAAGCAAATTTATGGACACTCTGTGATGTTCAAACATCAACCTCCTCTCAACCACCCCACCCAAATCTAAAGGAATGCAAAGTATTACATTTGGCACTGGCTCGGCTGAAGGAGTTTCTGGAAAGATTATAAATTTAGTCATCAGTCCAGCTTTGGGCTCCACTCTATTGTCAAGAGTTTAATCCACGATGTGGAGATATTGGTGTTGGACTGGGATGGGAACAGAAAGAAATCTCATAACACCAGGTTATTTGATGAAGAAGCAGTACTCTGAAAGCTTGTGCTACCAAATAACCTGTTGGACTTTAACCTGGTGTTGTGAGACTTCTTACTGAATTCAATCCATTTGCCATTATCTTTGTTGCAGTATTCACAAGGCAGTGGAGCTATTTGCTCTTAGCTGGGAGCTTGGCTCTTGAGCGCAAAAGCACGTCCATGTGCCAGTACGATTGCACAATGCAGGTCTTGGGGTCAAATCTCCAGTTCTTGGCCCCCTATTTCTTGCCCGCTGTTTCCCACCCTCTGTTTCTGGCCCCCTGTTCCTCGGCCACTGTTTCTCGCACTCTGTTTCTCACTCCCTGTTTCTAGAACATAGAACACAGCAGGTCGTGCGAGAGCTGCTCTTGGATGTTACTTCAGGAGTGGCCTAGTGCTTCATGTCGTTAGTGTATGCTTAAACTGGACCATCAGACGGGCAACATGACAGCTCAGAGACTATCGCTGTTGCTGTGCAGACACATGGATTTGGGCCTGTGTCTGCGGGAGTTTGCGCGTTCTCCCCGTGGTTGCGTGGGTTTTCTCCGGGTGCTCCGGTTTCCTCCCACATCCCAAAAATGTGCTCTTAGGCTGATAGGGTAACAAATTGTCCCTATATTGGTCTCTATATATCATTACGATGTTAGGATGGCGGCGCGGGCTCGTTGGGCCGAAGGGCCTGTTTCCTGTGCTGTGTTGTTCTTGTTCTTTGTTCTTTGTAGAACATAGAACATTACAGCACAGAACAGGCCCTTCAGCCTTCGATGTTGCGCCGACCAATTAAGAAAAAGCAATGACCCTCTAACCTAAACCATTTCCTTTTCATCCATAAACCTATCCACTGACCTCTTAAATGCCCCCAAACTTGGCGCATCTACAACTGCAGCAGACAGGGCATTCCATACCCTTACCACCCTCTGGGTAAAGAACCTACCTCTGACATCTGTCCTAAAACCACCACCCTTAATTTAAAGCTATGTCCCCTCGTGCTAGCTTTCTCCATCCTAGGAAAAAGGCCATCACTGTCCACCCTGTCTAAACCTCTAATGATCTTATATGTTTCAATAAGGTCTCCTCTTAGCCGCTTTCTTTCTAACAAAAACATCAAATCCCTCAGCCTCTCTTCCTAAGACCTGCCCTCCATACCAGTTTCGGCTGGGGCCATGAGGGACCTAATTTCTTGTGTCAGCATGAGAGGCACAGCTGAGGAATTGTCAATGAAGAGACAGGGATACAGTTACACATTTGGCTCCATTCTGCATATTACTGCTAGCCAGTGATGTGGGTCTAAAAATGAGAATCAAACTAGCATCAAAAAGTAGAAAGGGGAACTGTTGGATACACAGATGTCCTATACTTACCCAGATATTTATCTAATCCTTCTTAGGCATAGGATAGTGATCAACAGTTGGAGTTATGGTGGGAAAGTCTAAAAAAACACTCTCTGCTCCCCAGTAATGCACTCTCCAGCATCTTAATTTTCACCCCTCAACCTCCCACTCACAGGAATGCTCGTATCTCTCTCACATCTCCTCCTAAGAATGGATAACTTGATTTAGTTGCATGATCTCCATCATATTGATCTATGATGTGATTACATCACTGTCACAAATGATATAGACTTGGTGAATTGTATAGTATTGATCTTATTGCCAATTAGAAATCATTTTAGATGATTAAATTATATAAACATCAATTTTCATTAATTATACCATAAAATTTAAGTATTCTGTAATTCCTGAAACTTACAGGAAAGATTGGACACTGCTGTATGTGAAGAAGACTTTCTTGAACTTCTGGAGGAAGAAGATGGGTGTGGTTGTGATCAAATCTTTCCAACACCTCCTTGATTGTGACTGATTGTGTTTAGCTTAGTGTCAGATCCTGAATGCTGATGCCAAAAGATAAGGGAGGTAGGAAGACAACATTTTTTTTCTCTTATGCCAATAATTACAAGTCTGAACTTGACAAAAAGTGCATCTCCAAATATCTTGTAAGTGAAGTCAAAATTTGGAAATAACAGCTCCCATTTCTCTAAAGCTGATATATTTTATAATATATACTTAACATATTGATGCATACTAAGCCTGCTTCTGCATAGAGATTATGACTAGTATTAGGTAGAAAATACAGTTGAGAACAACAAGGGGTACAGAAGGTTCAAAGGGGAGATGATGAAACACATCAGAGAAGTAAAGAGGGATTTTAAGAAAAGACTGGCGGCAAACATTAGGAGAATCCCAAATTCTTACATAGGCATATAAACAGTACAAAGGTGGTGAAAGGAGTAGGGCTGATTACGAACTAAAAAGAGAGTTTACATATGGAGGCTGTGGATGGCTGAGGTATTAATAAATTGAATCCATCTTTACCCAGGGGGCAGATAGATGAGGAAACTGTCCCTAGAAAGGTTCAAAGTTGATATGGAGGCAGTTTAAAATAGTCTGTTGGTACTGAAAGGCACTGGGGCCAGATAAGATGCGTGCAAGGATAACAAGGGATGTGAGAATGGAAATTGCAGGGGCACTGGCCAGAATCTTCCGGTTTTCTCTAGACACAGAGGAGGTGCTGGAGGATTGGAGAATTGCAATCAGAAAATTTTCATCAGAATTTCAGAGAATTTTCATCAGAAAAGATGTAGGATAGCTCCAGCAATTCCAGACCAGTCAGTTCAACATCAATGGGCAATCTTCTAGAAACAATTATTTGGGATAAAGTTAGTAATCATATGAAAAAATGTGGGTTGATAAAGAAAAGTGAGCCTGGATTTCCACGTGGGAAATCCTGTTTATCTAACGTTGGAATTTTTTGAGGAGATAACAGAAAGGGTCAAATGAGCATTAAATAGGGATATGGAGGTACCCTTGGAGTTGAGGAACAAGGCTGGGCATTGCTTCCTTTCAGTACCTACTGGCAGTGGGTACATAAAGGGGCACTGCTCAGAGGGCTCTGTGTTGGGGAAGTAACCTTCCACTATTGGGAGAAGTTCCTCTTCTGTGTGGTGGGGAGGGGGACACCTCCAATGACAGCACAGGGGAGGTGAGGAAAGAGGGGAAAGTACCGGTGATTGTGCAGGGTGATAGGTGATACCCCACTTTTGACATTGAAGCAGGAGGCTTGGTGGATGTAGTGCTCCAATGCTTGAGGATGGAGGTGTGGTTGGAGAGGGAGGGTAGTCTCGATCTTGGGGGGGAGGGGGAGTTGCCTTAAATGTAACTTTGGGATAAGGATAGCCTATCTCACATCCTGCCTCACTTCCATAGCTGGCTGTGTAATCTTCACCAGCTCTTTAACATTTTAAAACTGCAGCAAGTGCTGTTTAATCAGACAAGAAAAAGTGTCTGTTAAACTGGAGAGTTTCTCACAGCCTTTCTTGACTGATCCAGCATTCTTGTGTAATTCTGAGCAAATTCCCCATTTGGGTTCTTTATTTAAAAAAGCAATTCTCAGAATGTGAGCATTACTGGAATGGCCAACATTTATTGCTCAGTCTCAGCCCTGCTTGATAAAGCTGAGCATCATAATAGGCTACATTGGAGAACAATTAATAGGAATCTCACGGTTAATAGGTCCAGAGCCTTGTATGCATTGGCACTGCAAGTACACTTCTAAATATTTCTTACTCCAGCCCACTTGTGTCTCCCCCCCTAACCCACCAGGTATGGTTCGCTCCAGTGGGGTTTACACATAGAATATAGAACATAGAACATTACAGCGCAGAACAGGCCCTTCGGCCTTCAATGTTGCGCCGACCAATTAGGAAAAAGCAATGACCCTCTAACATAAACCATTCCCTTTTCGTCCATAAACTTATCTACTAACCTCTTAAACGCCATCAAACTTGGCTCATCTACAACTGCAGCAGGCAGGGCATTCCATACCCTTACCACCCTCTGGGTAAAGAACCTACCTCTGACATCCGTCCTATACTACCACCCCTTAATTTAAAGCTATGTCCCCTCGTGCTAGCTTTCTCCATCCTAGGAAAAAGGCTATCACTGTCCACCCTATCTAAACCTCTAATCATCTTATATGTTTCAATAAGGTCCCCTCTTAGCCGCCTTCTTTCTAATAAAACAACCTCAAATCCCTCAGCCTCTCCTCATAAGACCTGCCCTCCATACCAGGCAACATCCTGGTAAACCTCCTCTGTACCCTCTCCAATGCCTTCACATCTTTCTTATAATGTGGGGACCAGAACTGCACAAATACTCCAAGTGCGGCCGCACTAGAGATTTGTACAGTTGTAACATGACGTTGCGGCTCCGAAATTCAATTCCCCTACCAATAAAAGCTAAGACTCCATATGCCTTCTTAACAACCTTATCGACTTGATTGCCAACTTTCAGGGATCTATTACATATACACCAAGATCCCTCTGTTCATCAACGCTATTGAGAGTCCTACCATTAGCCCTATACTCTACACATTTGTTATTCCTACCAAAGTGAATTACCTCACACTTTTCCACATTAAACTCCATTTGCCACTTCTCGGCCCAGCTCTGCAACTTGTCCAAGTCTCTGTGCAAACTCTAACACCCCTCTTCACTATCTACCACTCCTCCGACTTTGGTGTCATCCGCAAATTTACTAACCCATCCCTCAATACCCTCATCCAGATCATTTATAAAAATTACAAACAGCAAGGGCCCCAAAACAGATCCCTGAGGTACTCACTTGTACCGAACTCCACGATGAATATCTTCCATCAACCACCACCCTCTGTCTTCTATCTGCTAGCCAATTCCTAATCCAATTAGCTAAATCACCCTCTATCCCATACATCTGAATTTTCTGCAGAAGCCTTCCATGGGCCACCTTATCGAACGCCTTACTAAAGTCCATATATACCACATCAACTGCCTTACCCCCATCCACCTCTTTGGTCACTTTTTCAAAAAACTCAATAAGGTTAGTAAGGCACGACCTACCCTTCACAAAACCATGCTGACTATCCCCAATCAATTCATTTCTCTCTAAATAACTATAAATCCTATCCCTAATAATTCTCTCCAATACTTTGCCCACAACAGAAGTAAGACTCACTGGCCTATAATTCCCTGGAAGGTCTCTCTTCCCCTTCTTGAACAATGGGACCACATTCGCTATCCTCCAGTCTTCGGCACTATACCCGTAACCAACGACGACCTGAAGATCAGAGCCAGAGGCTCTGCAATCTCCTCTCTCCTCCCAGAGAATCCTAGGGTAAATCCCGTCCGGCCCAGGGGACTTATCTAACTTCAAACCCTCAAGAATATCTAGCACATCCTCCTTATCTACTTCAATACTTTCCAGTTTGCAACCCTGTATCTCAGTGTTCTCCACAACTACATTTACATCTCCCTGCGTGAATACCGAAGAGAAATATTTGTTCAGTGCCTCTCCAATCTCTTCAGGCTCCACGCACAACTTCCCACTGCTGTCTATGACTGGCCTAATCTTGCCCTAACCAATCTTCTATTCTTAACATAGCTAAAGAAAGCTTTAGGATTCTCCTTGATCCTATCAGCCAAAGTCTTCTCGTGTCCCCTTTTAGCTCTCCTCAACTCACTCTTTAGCTCCCTCCTGGCTAATCTATAGCTATCCAGTGCACTAACTGAGCCTTCAAGCCTCATCCTGACATAAGCCTCCTTTTTCCTTTTAACCAGCAAATTACTTTTTTCGTACACCAAGGTTCCCTTACTCGACCATTTCCTCCTTGCCTGACAGGGACATACTTATCAAGGACTCGCAGTAGCTGCTCCTTGAATAAGCTCCACATTTCAGAGGTTCCCAGTCCCTGTAGTTTCCTAGTCCAACCTATGGACCCTAATTCCCTCCTTATGGCCTCATAATTACCATTCCCCCAGCTATAACTACTGCCCCCATCTTCATGCCTATCCCTATCCATCACTAAGGTGAACGTAACCGAATTGTGGTCACTATCACCAAAATGTTCACTCAACTTCCAAGCCTAACACCTGGTCTGGCTCATTGCCCAGCACCAAATCCAATGTAGCCTCACCTCTAGTTGGCCTATCTACATACTGAGTCAAAAAACTTTCCTGCACACTTTGTACAAAAACTGACCCCTCTAACGTGCTAGAGCTATAGCTATTCCAATCAATATTAGTAAAGTTAAAGTCCCCCATAACAATTACTCTATTACTTTCACTCCTGTCTAGGATCGACTTTGCAATCCTTTCCTCTACCTCTCTAGAACTTTTAAAACAGCTTTCCATGAATGGGAGAGGGCAGCTATGTGGGGTCGTGGGGCTGGCCAGCCATTGGGAAGCTGGCAGTACGGAACCATTCCATATTTGCTGATCTCAGCATTGACATATCGGGGTGCATGTGCAGAGTCATGCTCACTGCTTTGCTGCTGACCTCTCCAGCGGAAATAGGCGCCATTCAGTGCGAATCTCGCTAGGGCACTTTCCAGTGCTCAGACTATATGGGAGATTCATTTTGAAAATTCCGCTAGAAAACCAGCGGGAGATACTCCAGTTCTGACATGAATCGATACTTCGAAATTTTTTTGGGGAGAATTGCTCCCATTAGCTTTTGTGGGAGAGAATTCCTGATTTCCACTTCTTATCATCAAAAATCAACAGTTCAGCTCTAAATTTAAGAATATGCTCCCTCTTCAGAGAAAATGTTTTTCTCCATCTACCCCAAAAAATTATTCAATTTAAGTGCTTCAAATGGATAGTTCTTTAATCTTCTATTTTCAAATAAGCAAAAGCCTGGTCTATGCAATCTCATAATTTAATTGTTTTTAGACTGGATTCAAATGCACGTGAGAACAGATAACCATCACAGGTTAAACTTTTACAACAATCCAACAGAATCATGGTCACTATTGCTAAAAACATTTTTTTTTTGTGAATTTTTTAAAATTCAATACTTTTGATCTGCCATGAAATGCACTGCCAAGTAAGGTGGTGGAGGCAGGCACACTAGAGTTGTTTAAGGCTTACCTAGACAGGCACATGAGCAGACTAGAGATGGAGGGATACAAAAGAATGTTCTAGTTGAAGATCAAGAGCCACAGGACGTTCCTGGGAATTAATACATTCCTATCGGCCATCCAACAAATTTTAAGACTCACCTGCATCTTACGTTGGAGCTTTTGGGGATCTTCCATTAATGTCTGTAAAGATGTTGTCTGTTTATTAATATCTCTTTTTTACATCCACAGGCAATTTGGTCCACCTTGTTGGCCAACAAGGGGCATACATGCGGTGGGTTGTGCAAGGGCTGCTCTTGGATGTTGCTTCGAGATTTGCCTAGTGCTTCACGGCGTTAATGTACGCTTAAACTGGACCAATTGATGAGCAACACGACAGCCCAGTCACTATCACTGTTTGCTGTGCAGTTGCAGGGACCCGGGTCAGATCTCCGACTTGGGTCAATGTCTGTGGGAGTTTGCACATTCTCCCCATGCTTGCGTGGGTTTTCTCCAGGTGCTCCAGTTTCCTCCCATTTCCCAAAAATGTGCTTTAAGGCTGATTGGTGTAAATAAATTGTCCCTAAATTGGATCCCCCTTAACCTGGCGCACATATAATTCTCTAATTCTGCACCCCTTTATGGTGGAGTCCCCTAGATGTAGACAAAAGTCGTAGGTAGAAGAAGGATTGGAATAAGGCACTCACTGAGTGTTAAAATGGGCAGTGCTGGCTTGTAGGGCTGAAGGGCCTGTTTCCTGTGCTGTGCTGTTCTTTGTTCTTTGAAAGGTTTCAGTTTTACCACTTAAATGGAACTTTATGAATGAGACATTAATCAGATACTACCTGTGCTATCTCTTCCACAGATCTTTTCCTGCCAAATGAAGTGCTCTCCAGACTCACCTAACAATAGTTAATTGCAGAGTTGCTCGTTAGATCTATATTGTGAAAAGAATATTTGTCTTTAGTTTTCTTGTCACAAATACTTACAATGATCAAGGGAAATGTGAAACTTAAAAGTTAAAGTTTATTAAGGAGAGGGGCTTGTTGACAGCTCCTGTCTCTGAGGGAGCTGTGGACCAGTTGAGGGAAATATCCATACCGAGGGAGGAAGTGTTAGAGCTTCTACGTAGCATTAAAACTGATAAATCTCCGGGGCCTGATGGCATTTATCCCAGGCTGTTTAGAAAGGTGCGAGGTGAAATTGCTGGGCCTCTGACGCAAATCTTTGTCTCTTCCTTGGACACAGGTGAGGTCCCAGAGGACTGGAGAATAGCTAATGTTGTGCTGTTGTTTAAAAAGGGTAGTAGGGATAACCCTGGGAATTATAGGCCGGTGAGTTTGACGTCAGTGATAGGGCAGATGTTGGAGGGGATTCTTAGAGACAGGATGTATAGGCACTTAGAGCGGTGCGATCTGATTAGGGATACGCAGCATGGATTTGTTAAGGGGAGGTCGTGCCTTACAAATCTGGTAGAATTTTTTGAGGAGATGACGAAAACGGTGGATGAAGGGCGAGCCGTTGATGTCGTCTATATGGATTTTAGTAAGACGTTTGACAAAGTCCCTCATGGGAGGTTAGTTGAGAAGGTCAAGGCAAATGGGATACAAGGATAGGTAGCTAGATGGATAAGCAACTGGCTTGGTAATAGGAGACAGAGAGTAATAGTGGAAGGGTGTTTCTCTAGCTGGAGGTCGGTCACTAGTGGTGTGCCGCAGGGCTCGGTACTGGGACCTCTTCTATTTGTAATATATATAAATGACTTGGAAGAGGGAGTAAGTGGAGTGATCAGCAAATTTGCAGACGATACAAAGATGGCTGGACTTGCGGACAGTGAGGAACATTGTCAGGCAATGCAGCAGGACATAGATAGGCTGGTAGCTTGGGCAGACAGATGGCAGATGGAATTCAATCCTGATAACCTGGGGTGCAGGTGCACAAGTCTCTGAAGGTGGCAGAGCAAGTGGAGAAGGTTGTGAAGAAAGCATATAGTATGCTAGCCTTTATAGGAAGGGGTATAGAATACAAGAGCTGGCCTTTAATGTTGCAGTTGTATCAAACGCTGGTTAGACCTCATTTGGAATACTGTGTCCAGTTCTGGTCGCCTTACTACTGGAAGGACGTGGACACTCTGGAGAGAGTGCAGAGGAGGTTTACCAGGATGCTGCCTGGTGTAGAAGGTCTGAGTTACAAGGAGAGATTAGGCAAATTGGGACTGTTTTCCTTAGAATGACGTGGACTTAGAGGAGATCTGATAGAGGTGTACAAGATTATGAAGGGGATAGATAGAGTAAACAGGGTTAAGCTTTTTCCTAGGATGGACTCAAATAGCACGAGGGGTCACGGGCTTAGGGTGAGGGGGGTAAGGTATAATTTGGATGCTAGAGGGAGTTTTTTCACACAGAGGGTGGTGGGGGTATGGAATGCGCTGCCAAGTAAAGTGGTGGAGGCAGGTACTCTGGAGTTATTTAAGAAATACTTAGATGGGCACATGAACAGAATGGGAATGGAGGGGTATAGAAAACTGATTTAAAATAGGGATCATGAGCCTTGGGAGTCCCTGGGAAGTGTGTAAATAGATGATGATATTGATGTACTTGTTTTTATCCTACAGGTGCTTTGGTCCACCTTGTTGTCTAACAAGGAGCATACACGTGATGGGTCGTGAGAGGGCTGCTCTTGGATTTTTTCGAGAGTATCCTAGTGCTTCACGTCGTTAGTGTACGCTTGACCTGGACCATTTGATGGGCAACACGACAGCTCAGTGACTATCGCTGTGCTGTGCAGATACATGGATTTGGGCCTGTGTCTGTGCGAGTTTGCGCATTCTCCCCGTGCTTGCGTGGGTTTTCTCCGGGTGCTCCGGTTTCCTCCCACATCCCAAAGGTGTGCTCTTAGGCTAATTGGCAAAACAAATTCTCCCTAAATTGTCTCAAATTTGGTTTTTAATCCATAGATCTATAAACATGGACAGGGATCACGGGTAGAGGTGGGAACATCAGGGTGGCGGTGTGGGCTCGTTGGGCTGAAGGGC
The DNA here is from genome assembly GCA_024679065.1 of Sphyrna mokarran. Classification (NCBI taxonomy): domain Eukaryota; kingdom Metazoa; phylum Chordata; class Chondrichthyes; order Carcharhiniformes; family Carcharhinidae; genus Sphyrna; species Sphyrna mokarran. The sequence continues at coordinate 78,053,190 of JAGIQG010000001.1, read as the reverse complement.
CTGTTTCCCGTGCTGTTTTGTTTTTTGTTCTTTCTTTAGTAATAAATCGGTTTACATTTAAACTGCAATGAAATTATTGTAAAAATCCCCTAGTCGCCACAATCCAATGCCTGTTCGGGTACGGGGAGGGATAATTTAGCATGGCCAGTGCACCTAACCAGTACGTCTTTTGGACTGTGGGAGGAAGCCAGGGAACCCAGAAGAAAACCATGCAGACATCAGGAGAAGGGGCACACTCTGCACAAATAATGACCCTGGTGCTGTGGATCAGCAATGCTAACCATTGTGTCACCGTGTGTTCATCACAACATATTTTTCCTAACTACTTTTTAGTTACTTGCCTATGTACTTCTAAATCTATCCTATTCTTTGCCAACTCTGCAAACCAGCTAGTTCACACATTTACCTTTGTTTCTCTTTCAAAATATGCTCATAAAAACTCAATTTCTAATATTTTCTCTCATCCTAGGACATTTTAATGTTTTCAAAGATGCTACTAACTTAGAAGTAATTCATCACCTTAAAAATTCTTTAATTCCAGATCCAAAAGTGATTTCAGTATGGCTGCACACCTGCTCTTGTACACATTTGTACATGACCTGCTTTTCCTTGAATATCTTGAAATATTTGCATATTGCGAAATTAATTGCACTATCTAAAACTTTTATCAGAGTAAATTTTGAGGCTTTCGAGTTTTCTTTTCAATTTCTCTATCTGCACTGTATTTTAATATAATATTTATTCTTTTCCAGTAACTCAGGAGTGCCTATAGGTTTGGTCCTTTTCCCAGTCAGCTCCTTCTCATGAATGAACTACTTCATTCAACAATCAATTATATGTTAATGATTATTAATTATCATTAATCAGCTTATTCCTTCTTAATTAAATAAATGTTTTTGGCCTCATAATTTTTGCTGGCCTTAAACAGAATTCCCAAATTTCCCCCAATGTTAAAACTGCATCTGAGAAATTTTGTTTTTTCTTTTGCCTCAACAACTTATTAAGCTAAAATCCTTATAATACTTGCACACTGATCTTTATTACTTTTCTTACACTCTTGGACATGACCCAAAAAAGATGAGATCATCCAATCAACAATTCCCTCTTTCCTTGAAACTTCAACTTCTTTTGTTTCAGTGCTTTCTCAGTTTTAGCAATATTACTGTAATGCTACTTTCAGAATTAAGCTCTTTCCTTCCCTGCATCATTATTATATTCAAATTGAAACTCATTATAATTTCCTCCTCACGTTGCTTTCTAATGCAGTTTTACTAAAATGGAGACATTTGATAACGATGAACGGTTTTGCAAATAGTGGAATCAATTCTAAATGTGGCTCAAATAACCACGTCATTCATTCAAACATACAAAGGAAGAAAAAGCTACCACACTCACACCAATCAATATCATCCCTACTCACCTCTTTGCCCACACAACCTTTCAGTTCTGCACAAATAGACTCTCCAACATCAATTTCCATATGGAAATGAGCTATTTCATTTCTTGAGGGTACAACACATCCACTACAACTACTTATCCAACTCAGGAACTCTATACACTAATGACTTTCCATACCTGTCTCAAGCCCAGACCCATGACATCAATGTCAGGCAGTATTCCACTCTCCGCACTCAAGTGTTGATACTATATAATGGCTGTGAAGTTACTGTGAAAATCCTCCCATTGCCACACTCCAGCATCAGTTGGGGTACACTGAGACAGAATTCAGCAGAGCCAATGCATCTAATCTCCATCATGTATTTTGGGCCCCTGGGAGGAAACAGGAGTACATTTCAATTGCAGAACATTCTTAAGGGGGAGGATGAGCAGCCAGAGGTCACTGTACATATTGTTAACACAATAACATAGGTCGGAAAAGGGTTAGGCAGAAGGCTAAGATGTTAAGATGCTACCTTAATTTCTAGACTACTACTGGTGCCATGTGCCAATAAGAGTAGGAATAGGAAGATTAGGCAGATGAAAGTGCAGCTTGAAAGCTGGTGCAGGGGGCAGGGATTTAGATTTGTGGATCATCATGATCTCTTCTGGGGAGTGGGTGACATGTTCAAGAGGGACAGGTTATACCTGAACTGGAAATGAAATAATATCCTAGTGGGGAGATTTGCTAGAGTCACTTGGGAGAGTTTAAACTATTTTGGCAGAGCAATGGGACCCAAAACAACAGGAAGACAGAAAACATTTATGTTTTCAAGTTTACTTTGTACTTTGATTTTGTTTGGGCTTTCCCCATTCTTTTGAGGAGTTTCTTGTAGGTGAGAAGGGTGGGTGGCATGGCCAGGAGGAAGGGTGGGGTCACCCAGTTTTATCCATGGCTCTCATTGTGAACCAGGGTTCCAGTGGGAGTACCAAAGCAAGGCCACTGCAGCACACAGAATCCCACTAACCCGATTAATGAGAGGCAGTGGTGATACAGGAGCTGATCCACATGCTATTCAAGAAGCAAAATATAAATAAAAAGAGATACCACATTCAGTGCAATATCATAAGACGTAGGAGCAGAATTAGGTCTCTTGGCCCATTGAGTCTGCTCTTCCATTCAATCAGGGCTGATATTTTTATGATTTCCATTTTCCTGCCTTTCCCCATAACCCCTGGTCCTCTTATTGATCAAGAACCTATGTATCTCTGTCTTAGTGATTTGGCCTCCACAGCCTTCTGCGGCAAAGGATTCTACAGATTCATCACTCTCTGGCTGAAGAAATTCCTCCTCATCTGTTTTAAAAGATTGTCCCTTTAGCCTGAGGTTGTGCCTTCTGGTTCCAGATTTTCCTATAAGTAGAAACATCCTGTCCACGTCCACTCTATCCAGGCCTCGCAGTATCCTGTAAATTTCTATAAGATCCCCCTCTTCTAAAATCCAATGAGCACAGACGCAGAATCTTCAAAGACAAGCTCTTCATTCCAGAGATCATTCTTGTGACCTCCTCTGGACCTTTTACAAAGCTAGCACATCCTTCCTTAGATATGGAGACCAAAACTTCTCACAATATTTTAAATGGGGTCTGACCAGAGCCTTATACAGCCTCAGAAGTACATCCCTGTTCTTGTATTCTAGCCTTCTCAACATGAATGCTAACATTGCATTTGTCTTCCTAACTGCTGACTGAGCCTGCACGTCAACCTTAAGAGAATCTTGAATAATGACTCCCAAGTCCCTTTGCGTTTCTCATTTCCTAAGCACTTTTCATTTAGAAAATAGTCTCTGTCTCCATTCCTCCTTCCAAAGTGCATAACCTCACACTTTTCCACATTGTATTCCATCTGCCACTTCTTTGCCCACTCTCCAAACCTGTCCAAGTCTTTCTGCAGCCCCCTGCTTCCTCAATACCACCTGTCCTGCTACATATCTTTATATCATCTACAAACTTAGTAACAGTACCTTCTCCAAATTGTTGATATATATTGTGAAAAGTTGTGATCCCAGAACTGACTCCTGAGACACACCACTAGACTTTGCCTTCTGCCAGTCAACCAATCCTCTATCCAATCCAGGATCTTACCCCTAACACCATGGGCATTTAATTTATTTAACAGCCTCCTATGCGCCACCTTGTCAAAGGCCTTCTGGAAATCTAAACAAATCACATCCACTGGTTCTCCTTTATCTAACTTCCTTGTTATCTCCTGAAAGAACTCTAACAGATTTATCAGATGTGACGTCCTCCTAACAAAGTCATGCTGACTTAGTCCTACTTTATCATGCACTTTCAAGTACTCTGCGATCTCATCTTTAATAATGGACTCTAAAGTCTTGCTGAAGACTGAAGTCAGGCTAACTGGACTATAATTTCCCATCTACTGCCCCTCTCCCTTCTTAAATAGTGGTGTTCTATTAATTACTTTTCAATTCTTTAGTACCTTCCCTGACTCCAGTGATTCCTGAAAGGTCAGAAGTCAGAGGAGGAGCCAGCAAGTCAACTGTGAGCCACTGGAGGTTTATAGCAGATTCAAGTGTTAGCAGATTACATCATGAATGCATAGACCTGCAGAAGGATAATGGGAATGAAATCCAAGAGCAGGGATTTAGAAGAGGTAGCAGTGTGAATCTATGACAATAGTCTGAGTATTCATGGAAAAAACTATTTAGGGTTTACAGCAAGGGGGTACCATTAAAGACAGAGGCCAGAGAGAAGGCATTTTAAAAGGAGTTAAGAGAGAGATTGACATGGAGCTGGGAAAGTAAGCCAGATGGACTGATGGTTTTCAGTAGAAATAGTGATTTGACAAGGAAGGGTAACATATAATTCACTGGCACATCTTGGTGAAAGAGTTCTCTGGTAGGATTTCTGATTATCTCTTTTGTATTGTTCACCTTTGTTGCATTCTATTTCTCTTCACATGTTTGATCAGGTTTGATCATTTCCATCTTTTCTCAGGTTCAATGAACCAATATTGACCTGAAATATTAACTCTGTTTCTCTCCAGATGATGCTCAACCTTCTGAAAATGATTATTTTGGTATGACATTTTGGGACAATGTAATTTAAAAACTGGTTGGACTCAGCGAAGGCAATTAAAAAGTAAATCCAAAATCATTTGTGCCTTCAACATAAAGTTCTACCTTCTGGATCATGCCCAGCATGCCAAGAACATTACCAGAATCAATTTGCAATCATGACATAGCAATCAGGCTTAGACTTGGAATCAAAGCAGGATCGAAAATTGAAGGAACAGGAAGCAACTGAACAATAGCACGTTAAGAAAAACAGGAAGAGAATGTGATTGCCGATGCTTTTTAGTGATTTTGATGAAAGAAGATGGAATGTTCAATATTGGAAGAGATGAATTGAACTGGACGATGTTGCTGTTATGTTTGCATGCTTAGATTTAATAATATATATTATAGCCTACTAATAGTGTGAAACTAGAGGTTTTGAAAAATGAAGCCACTTTTTTATATTGTTGGTTCATTTTTTTAAGGGGAGAGATGTGATGATGGTGTGCCTTTAGGAAATATATTTATTTCATGTTTCTTGTAAGGGGTATTTTAAAAATTCATCTCTGTTTTATATCGTGCTGATTTTTCTAGGCACCGGGCAGCAACAATGTTGAGAATGCAGGCAAATGATTGATTTTAGCTGCGGATGTGTTTGTGTTAATCTGAGGTAGTGAATTTTTCTTTATTTGTTTTTTCCACTGGGGTTTCAGAGTAGGGTTTTGATTAGGTTGATTGACAGAATCATGTGCTTATGGGTGCTGAAAGAAGCAAATGGTCTTTCTCTCCCAGGAGGCTGTTGTTCAGGACCTTAAAGAAGAAATAGGTCTCTCTATCTGTGTCTCTCTCTCTCTGTCTCTATCCAGAGGTGTTCTGGAGACTTGAGAACTGGCAACCCAAGTACAAATATATAAGCCAATGTGTCACTAACTAACTTAAAGAAGAGTTCAAACCTCTAAGAAGAATATTACTTGAATTATAATTAATAGAGATAGATTAGCAGTTCAGAATTGTACGTTGACATGTTTAAGTATTTTAATTGGTAAAAGTTAAGCTTATTTGTTCATTATAGTTAAACTGCATTGTTAAATAAAGTTTGTTTTGATAAAAGCTTCCTTGTGTGTCAATAGAATCACATCTGGAGTGAAACTCCTTGGGTGTGATTTTTTGCTCCACTGCACTAATTGAGTATATTGCAAACTGCTTTGCATGTCATTAATGAGCCTGGGACATAATATCTGGGGTCACTTAATCTTTGTGACTCTGCCATTGGAGGTGCTCACCACCAAGTATCACAGATAGTCTCCACCAAGGGGAACTGATGTGATGACCTCGCTGGTGGGACCACAGGCAATTGAAGGTCCCTGGTGAGGGCAGTGCTAGCCTGGCACCTGGGCCAAGGGATGGCACCAAGGGGTGTGGTCTAATATGGTGGAGCCGGTGGTGGAGGTCCATAAGAGGGGCGTGGGCTGGTTGATGATGCCACCAATCGATCATTGGGGCTGGCGATCATGGCGTGGGGTCGACAATCGGGATTGAGGCCAGCGATCAGGAGGGTAACGAACAGAAGATCATCAATAATCAGAAGGCCGGTGATCAGGGGAGCAGCAATTGGGGGGGGGATGTATGATGAGGAGAGGTTGGCAAATCGCCCACTTGTACACAGTATTCTGGTAGATTGAGATGCCTGTGCAATGGTGCCCCTAACAGCCTTCAGTCAATTAGGCTCTGTTTACTCCCCCACTGGAAGGAATCAGATTCTGGCCTGTATTGCACAGAATGCTATAAACTCACATAGGTTACCTCACTGGAAAAACGGGCGAGGAAACATCCCATTTTCTCGCCCATTCAATGTTGAGAATTGTTCTGACACAATTCCACCCTTATCTTAACGCTAATGCCAAATTGAAAAAACTGCTTGGTGCTTCGTATTATACTTTGGGGTTTTTGTTCTGGTACAATCACAATTTATGGAATCCACTTTCATCTATTGTGAACAGAATCCAAGGCTTGATCAGTTCAGCTGAATAAGAAAGTTAGGGAAAATTTGCATTCAGATCATCTATCAGACTTAATACAACTAGCACTTGAACAATAAACTAGATGGAGTTATGGCAAAATAGAAATGAAAGACAAAAGACTTGTCTAGCATCATATTTAATCAATCCGATTGAGCTAGTAACATTTGTTGACAATATCAGGTTTATTTTTGGTCGTTTTTACTACTATATTGAATGGAGCAATCTCGTATTGAAGATGTCATCATGTCTGCAGTCTTTTTCTTGGGATTTTCTTCTAAGCATGTCTTTATTGCACCTGAATTTGCGAGCTTCCATTCCAACTCTGAAATGAGAATAACATTTGTGGTACTTTACATTTTTTTTAATTCATTCCTAGGACATGGGCGTCACTAGCTGTCCAGTATTTATTGCCCATCCCTAGTTGCCCTTGAGAAGTGGTGGTGAGCTGCCTTTTTAAAACATTGCAATCCACATTAGGGAGGGAATTCTGAGATTTTGACCCAGCGATTGCGAAGGAACAGTGATATATTTCCAAGTCATATATTCCCATTAACATGGACATTAGCCATTTCTTATCATTTTTTAATCATATAAATTTTCCATTTGTGACTGAAAAGCAAAACCACTACTTGACAATTTAGAGCACTCTTGTATTTTGGACCAATGTAGTTAGAATGAATTTTACTTCTAATATAAAGAATAGCACAAACAACTGGAATGGGCAGGATGTATGTACTAAAATTGTAAATATATGAGTTTTTAAAGTCATTATGCAATGCCACGCCAGTTTTTCTCACTTTGGAACTAAAAATACAATATGGTTTCGCTGATGGACATGTACAGGAGAATTTTACATCCAGCGTGAAGTTAGAACAAGGTTGTGGTGGGTGGGAGGGAAGGCAGAACCAGTAAAACTCTGGGGTGCCATGGTGGATTGACTCTGTAATGATATCCCACCTCCAGGGAATTTCAGCAACAGCTGGAATCTATTTGGACACTTTTCCTGCCACAAACAGGTGGGAAATCAATTTAAATATTCAATGACCAATTGAGCGTCATTTTACCAGGTTACTGAGTAGGAAGGCACTGGCTGAATGAAAGCTGCCTGCAATGGCAGCCTTGGGGTATGGTTTATTTAATCAATTAGGGGGCTGTGGATACTGAAGGCAGCACCTGCAGCCATTGTGAACTTCTCAGAGGTGGGAACTCTCCATCAATAGCAGCTTAACATTTTCTTTGCTTTACCTGCTGTCGGCTGGAAGGACCCTTGTCTTTATCAACAATGGCCACCATTTCTAGCAGTGTTGATGAGGTTAATCTAGCAGCTCCCAAACTGGTGGACATCTTGAACAACTTGGCTACCACTCATATAATTGAAGAAGGGGCTCTGTTGGCTGGCTGTGCTTGTTTTGACAAGTATTTCCAGCTAATGTTGGGATCTCAATAGGTTTGGCAAATTCTGTCTGTAATTTTCCATTACAGCGACCCAAGTGACACCAACTCTAAGGGGGTGTTATTGCATAGTTTTTATTTCATTTTGACAGGCATGCTGTAACAGCCGACACTTGTCAAAAAATTCCTAAATTCTCTAATACACTGGGCCGTATTTAATGAATGCAGCAGTGGTTTAGCCAACCTGCTGGAGAGCTAACAAGAGCCCACTGAATCAATCCTCACCGAGGTACCTGACAGACCAGCAGTGGCCCTTCCCCAGTGTCAACTCATGAGCTACCAGCCAATCAGAGACTAATACCTCTATTGAACAGTAGGGCTATTGGACTGCTGCCTGTGTAACACCTATCTAGATCCAGAAGGGACTCAGGCATAGCAGAGGGTTATTGGGTGGAGTTTGAGGGCAGTAAGGTTAGCGTGTTGGGCCCTCAGTCCCTCAGTCACCCTTCTCCTTCCAGATGCCAGGTTCCTCAATCCGGTACTGAGTGCATTCCCACCTCGCCCCCAATCCATACCAGGAGGCCAACAGGCAAACAAGCCAGGATTATCTTATCAAGCTCCCTACATGGCAAATCCCCTGCCCTCTGCTGGGTTAATATGAATACCAGCAGGATTTAGCCTTAAGTAGGCATTAATTGCCCATTTGAGGGCCTTAACTGGTGGTCGAGTTGGAAGTCTGTCTGCAGGCCTTTTCACCCTGACTTAATTGAAAGGGGGTCTCCAGCTGCCATTCTCCTGCCTGATCAAATGCTTTGGTACTAAATTCACCAAAGGCAGGGTGCTAAATTCCACCCATTGTAATTATTAGATGATATATGATGTAATTTATTCTTATTTTTTCTTACAATATAGATGGCATTAACAACAGAACACTTATTCTTCATCCCATTTACGCTGAAAGCATCATGGAGTCAACCCCATTATGGAACTAAAGTCATCTGTTAATCCAACTGCGTGGAGACAACAGACTTCTTTTAACTAAAGGACAACAGAGAATCAGTTGGAATCTTAGGACAATACGGCAGCTTTTATTCTAATTTTTAACAACATTCGTCATTAGAATGTCAACAGTTGTCAAGAAAGTCCACTCAGGCCACATTACAATAATATTAAACAATGGATATAGTGGCTAAGCTTAGTAACAGTAGGAGATCTATAATAAACTGTGCTGGCATGGATTACCACAAATGATGATTGCCTATAAACTGTTCTGATGTGATTGACATGATAAATGCTTTGAACTTCTGAACCAGCCACTTCTTGTGACTACAAATAGGGATTTGCACAACACAAGAAAGCCTCAAAATTACCTTCATTCAGAAAGTTCTCGTCAGGGAATCAGTATTGACAGCTCAGCTGACATATGAGATATCAACCAGGGTCAACATCTCCACACAAAGTCAGTGCTTTTAGAAAAGGGGAGAAAGTCAGGGGGAGGGGAAGGTGGATTTTTTTTTATCATATCTAATCAATGATACCAATTCCAAAATATTGCAGCTATCACTAATATTTTGAATACGTTACCTTCTAACTTCAAATCTGGAGCTCCGCACTCTAATCCAATGAAACTGGCCTTCATTTGACCCTCAAAATACACAAAAATTGTCGGCAAAAATTTGTCTGGGTAGTTAGGAATACAAATGTTTGCAATTGCCTTCATGAATTTTGTTTCTGGATACTTTTTAGCTAGTTGGCTCAAGTGATGATTGATCAAAATGCACATTGGTATGCTGTAGTGGTAAGAAAACAAAACACATTGTCCAATTCAGCTTGTCTTAACTTTTGAAACTTTATATAAGCAAAGCTAAATAATGGGAGTAAGTCTCTACAAGACTCACTTGCTCATTTCAATGGAAGAACTGAAAAAAGAAATATATAAGTGGCAAAGATAATTAAGAAAAATGGAAATTCATTCCCTCAAACTTTTATAATTGTCACAATATTGGAAAAACTCAAATGATAAATCTGTTATGGTAAAATGAAATGCTTAAAATGAATTAGTATTTTCTTTAAAATATTACCAGTATATACCAAGTAATAAATATTAGCACAATAACAAAAGAGTGTTTTAATGGAATTCTACTTTTAAGTTACATATCTTTGTTTTCTCTAAAAATTCAGAAAATATTTTGTTCTGTTATGTTTTAAGCATGCATTTATTTATCCTCCTCAAGGTACATGTGTCAGCATGTTCCCTTTGTGCACAATCTGTGCCAACACATGTGAGAGAGGACCAATTACTTTGGGCCTATACTTGGAAAACTCCTTCCTAATCACTCAGCTTCTCCATCTCACCCCCATTTTCAAATGTTTCTTCAAAGTCTACCTCTTCATTCTCTTGCCCATGCCCCTAATTCTTTTGCTATTTGCTTTCTGTTTTCCTCCTTTGTGACATTCTGTGACAACATGTCCCTTGGAACATTTATTATGTTTTAGGCACAATAGTAAATACAAGTCATTTTTCTTATCCATATTTATCTTCTGTAGTCTAAAGATGTAGGTGATGATTCTCCCAGCCCACTGCTCTGCGTGAGTAGCACAGAGTGCAGGGAGACATCAGCAGAGGCCATTTTGCGGAATTTCTGCTGGGTGTCACGGCCTCTGCATGTCTCCAATGTTAAGTTTCCTGACATAATAAACTCCTATGTTAGGAATAAAAGGGTGGTTAGAGGAAAAATCGGACCTCTTAGGGACAGAGGAGGGGAACTGTGCTTAGAGCCTGAGGGAATGGGGGAGATCCTGAATGAATACTTTATGTCGGTATTCACGAAGGAGAGGGGCTCGTTGACAGCTCCTGTCTCTGAGGGAGCTGTGGACAAGTTGAGGGAAATATCCATACTGAGGGAGGAAGTGTTAGAGCTTCTAGGTAGCATTAAAACTGATAAATCTCCTGGGCCTGATGGCATTTATCCCAGACTGCTTAGAGAGGTGCGAGGTGAAATTGCTGGGCCTCTGACGCAAATCTTTGTCTCTTCCTTGGACACAGGTGAGGTCCCAGAGGACTGGAGAATAGCTAATGTTGTACCGTTGTTTAAAAAGGGTGGTAGAGATAACCCTGGGAATTATAGGCCGGTGAGTTTGACGTCAGTGGTAGGGAAGCTGTTGGAGGGGATTCTTAGAGATAGGATGTATAGGCACTTAGAGCGGTGCGATCTGATTAGGGATACGCAGCATGGATTTGTTAAGGGGAGGTCGTGCCTTACAAATCTGGTAGAATTTTTTGAGGAGGTGATGAAAACGGTGGATGAAGGGCGAGCTGTTGATGTCGTCTATATGGATTTTAGTAAGGCGTTTGACAAAGTCCCTCATGGGAGGTTAGTCGAGAAGGTCAAGGCAAATGGGATACAAGGACAGGTAGCTAGATGGATAAGCAACTGGCTTGGTAATAGGAGACAGAGAGTAATAGTGGAAGGGTGTTTCTCTAGCTGGAGGTCGGTCACTAGTGGTGTGCCGCAGGGCTCGGTACTGGGACCTCTTCTATTTGTAATATATATAAATGACTTGGAAGAGGGAATAAGTGGAGTGATCAGCAAGTTTGCAGACGATACAAAGATGGCTGGACTTGCGGATAGTGAGGAGCATTGTCAGGCGATGCAGCAGGACATAGATAGGCTGGTAGCTTGGGCAGACAGATGGCAGATGGAATTCAATCCTGATAAATGTGAGGTGATGCATTTCGGGAGAAAGAATGTAGGGGGGAGGTATATGATAAAGGGTAGACCTATTAAGAGTATAGAAACGCAGAGGGACCTGGGGTGCAGGTGAACAAGTCTCTGAAGGTGGCAGAGCAAGTGGAGAAGGTTGTGAAGAAAGCATATAGTATGCTAGCCTTTATAGGAAGGGGTATAGAGTACAAGAGCTGGCCTTTAATGTTGCAGTTGTATAAAACGCTGGTTAGACCTCATTTGGAATACTGTGTCCAGTTCTGGTCGCCTTACTACCGGAAGGACGTGGAGACCCTGGAGAGAGTGCAGAGGAGGTTTACCAGGATGCTGCCTGGTATGGAAGGTCTGAGTTACAAGGAGAGATTAGGCAAATTGGGACTGTTTTCCTTAGAAAGACGTAGACTTAGAGGAGATCTGATAGAGGTATACAAGATTTTGAAGGGGATAGATAGAGTAAACAGGGCTAAGCTTTTTCCTAGGATGGACTCAAATAGCACGAGGGGTCACGGGCTTAGGGTGAGGGGGGTAAGGTATAATTTGGATGCTAGAAGGAGTTTTTTCACACAGAGGGTGGTGGGGGTATGGAATGCGCTGCCAAGTAAAGTGGTGGAGGCAGGTACTCTGGAGTTATTTAAGAAATACTTAGATGGGCACATGAACAGAATGGGAATGAGGGGTATAGAAAACTGATTTAAAATAGGGATCATGAGCCTTGGGAGTCCCTGGGAAGTGTGTAAATAGATGATGATATTGATGTACTTGTTTTTATCCTACAGGTGCTTTGGTCCACCTTGTTGTCTAACGAGGGGCATACACGCGATGGGTCGTGAGAGGGCTGCTCTTGGACCTTTTTTGAGAGTATCCTACTGCTTCACATCGTTAGTGTATGCTTGACCTGGACCATCTGATGGGCAACACGACAGCTCAGTGACTATCGCTGTGCTGTGCAGATACATGGATTTGGGCCTGTGTCTGTGGGAGTTTGTGCATTCTCCCCGTGCTTGCGTGGGTTTTCTCTGGGCGCTCCGATTTCCTCCCACATCCCAAAGATGTGCTCTTAGGCTAATTGGCAAAACAAATTCTTCCTAAATTGTCTCAAATTTGGTTTTTAATCCATAGATCTATAAACATGGACAGGGATTGCGCGTAGAAGTGGGAACATCGAGGTGGCGGCGTGGGCTCGTTGGGCCGAAGGGCCTGTTCCCCATGCTGTTTTGTTCTTTGTTCTTTATAATCAGCTCTGCGCCAGAAATCAGCACGGAGTTGATCATCATATGGAAATGTAATTCAAATTGACATTTCCATATGCTTAGTGGGCACAGGATAGAATTCTTCAGTCCTGCTAGCCTCTCCCCTCCCCCGCCAGGAGAAGTTCCCTCCAGCAGCATTTACAACTGCTTCCCATTAACAGCAACAGGCATCTGACCTGCTGGGAAGAAATAGAGGTCATTGAAGCATCGCACCACCCCTTCTCCACCGCCAGGAGGCCAAGAGTAAGGGGGAGATTTCCCTTGGGCAGCACCAGCCTGGCATCCTTGTACTGACCAAGGGCCAAACTGGCACTGCCCACTGGGCCCCAGACAGTGTCAAAAAGGTGGGGTCAGAAAGGTTGGGACCTATTGGGCATATTAGGGCATGCATCAGTGGGAAGGAAACCACTGCCATTCTGCAAATGGTTGTAAGGATGGGAGGGAAAAAAGGACAATTGGGGCTGGCCAGCCAGTGGGGAAGGGGTTGGGTCTGTTAGTGGGGGGGAAATTGGGGGGAGAGGGGGGAGGGGGGCGGTCAGGGCTGGTTATTGAAATCGACAGCATCGGGACTGTCCGTGGGGTGGTCAGTGAGATCGGGGGTGTTTGGCGGGAGGATGGAATGGGAGAGGGACATGGGGATGGCTCAGGGATGTCAAGGATGTCAAGGAGACCAGTGATCAGGTGTGGGGAGGCCAATAATGGGAGATTGCGAGGCTGGCCAGCTAGCGACCTGAAGGCTGGCAAAGGGGGAGACCACAGCACATGTGCTGATCTCAGCACTGAAGATCAGTGCATGCACAGTGGCCTGCTCAGTGCTATGCTGCCAGCCTCTCCAGCAGAAATATGCCCTTCCCCTACTTAACAGATGGAGTTTTACAAAGGCACTCTGTGAAGGACAAAATGTCTGAAAATCACGCTGATAAGTACCCTAAAAAACAATGGGATTTACTACAATTTTCCTGCCTGTTGGGAACCTAGAATCTTTTTGGAGAATCCTGGCTGTTATTCATTTCACTCGTAAAATAAAGTAAGGCAAACATGTGTGAGATCCTTGATTAGGCTGGATGCTTTTCTGAGACAGCAGGAAATATAGACAGAATCAATGGGTGGGAGGCTGGTTTTCATTATAGACAGGACTATGTTCATAACCCTTTGTAGTTTCTTGCAGTCTTGGGCAGAGAAAAAGACATACGAAGCTATGATACATCCTGGGTTTAGGTTAGAGGGTCATTGCTTTTTCTTAATTGGTCAGCGCAACATCGAGGGCCGAAGGGCCTGTTCTGCGCTGTAATGTTCTATGCTCTATGTTCTATGAAAGCTATGCATCTGTAGAAATTGGTGAGAGGCATAGTGGACATGCAAAATTTCCTTAGTCTTTTGAAAAAGTAGAGGCGTTGACGGGCTTTCTTAACTATGGTGTTATGTGTGAGGACCCAGGTCAGGTTGTTGGTAATTTTAACACCTAGAAACTTGGAAGTTCTCGGCCATTTCTACTTCATCACCTTTGATATAGATATACAGGGAGGGGCATATCCTCAACTTTGCTTCCTGAAGTCAATAACTATCTCTTTCATCTTACTGACATGGAATATAAGACATATCTTACCAGATTTGTAAATTATTCTTTGAATTGAATGTCAAAGTGAATGAATTGACAGATTTTTAAAAGCTTTGATTGTGATTAAGCATATCCTTATAGAAATCATTCATTCAATAAGGCAAGTCACCTTGAGTTAATTTAAATGATCAATCTTTTTGTTTCATATTTCAAAATGGCAACTATCTCAACCAAAAGTATCAATTCATATTGATTTTTTTTTTCATGTATAAGCCTTCCCCACCCCAGCCTCTGGTTTTTGGGAGGATTTTCCAAGACTTCAAATGTCAATTTGTATGCCATGAACTGCAGCATTATTTGCAAAGGATGAATGATCAGGGCTTCAAGGGAAAGGTGGAGGAGTGGCAATAAATAAATTGTTCCTTCAGAGAGTTAGAGTTATATTGGATTGAATAGCATCCATCAGCACTGTAACTTTTTCATATTATTGGATACCATCAGCACTGTAACTTTTCTGTGGTTACTTTTGTTTTTCACATTTGGATTAGTTAGTGTTGGCCTCAGGTTTGTGTTGACCAACCTTCAGCTCTTGGCACCTGAGAATAGCCTAACCCCAAGATGGCGCTCTAAGCAAAGGGTTCAATGTAGTGCCCAAGTTTGCAGATTGAAATAAACCCAATAATATGAAAAAATAGTGTTCAACAAGGGCTGTTTAAAAAGAGAAAAGAGAGTTGTCAGTTTAGAAGAAATACAGAACATATAGAATGTTATTTCAGGTTATATGGGCTTAATTAATCACAATCCAATGTTGAAGATGTATAAAATTAAAATCACTATAAATCTTTTATTGAAATAATTGAACTGAAAAACTGAAAGGTTCTACAATGAGCAGATGATCAGCTTTACCACTGCCAGGTAGCAAAATTGAAATTGCTACCAACAAACTTTAGCTTCAGTTATGGGATCGTACAATCTTAAAGAGTTTTTGTGAATCATATTTAACATTTCAGATATGTTCAATGTACTTAATAAACCAAATTCATTTTTGTTTACATTGGATTCAGGAAGTTTTACTTTTTTTTGTGAAAATTGCAGATCAGTGACCTTGCTAATAATCTCAAACATAATGTTGTCAAGAAATTTGGTGGATTTGCTCCCTGAGTCCTGCAGGTCACTTCTGTCTTCTATTTGTTCAACGCTTGCCTTGAGGCATATTTTATTGAAAAAAAATTACATAGAGCTAAATAAACTTATAAGTACTCTTTTGATTTTTTGAAAGTCAAAAAGAACCCAGAAACTTTCCCTTTCTAATTTCTTCTTCTAATTCTTTCTTCTGTGCTTTAGCTGTTAGATGTTTACAAATTAATTAAGTTCTACAAAACATTCTAGCTTCTGCATTTGCGTGGCTTCGAGAAATTTCCAAATTGTTAGGTAATTACTTTTTTGTAGTAGAAAGGTCTTCGGCAGTGTAAGGGTTAGTATGGGACTGGGGTAACACAATGATGTAGAGATTCACATGATGGTAGACTGTGTGGTAGAGTCTGGAAGTATCATGCTTGGAGACAGCACCTATGCAGTTGGAGAAGTGTAGGGTTGTGAGTTACCAATAAACAGCTTATTTTCACCATAGCTCCAGATTTCTTAGCGAGACAACAAACAACGTTACAACACGGTGGCAGATTGTGGAATAACTAAAATGCTGAAAAACAGAAAAAAATAAATACAACAAAACAGTCTGACCTGAAAACAACATAGATGGAGGAAAAATCACCAAGAAAATTCTAGTTTTTTTACCCAGAGAGTATTAAATCTGTGGAATGCATTACCACAGAAAGTAGCTGAGGCCAAAACATTGTCTGATTTCAAGAAGAAATTAGATACAACTCTTAGGCCTAAAGCGATCAAGGGGGATGCAGGGAAGGAGAGATCAGGATATTGAATTTGCTGATCAATCATAATCAAAATGAATGGTGGAGCTAGCTCAAATGGCCAAATGGCCTATACCTAATTATATTTTCAATGTTTCTAAAATTCACAAAAGCAAGTCTTGAAAGCTGAAGGCATGGGTTTAAAATTGCTCACAGCAGTAAAAGACTGCTTTGCACCTCCTTTGGAAGTTCAATTTCAAATGCTAGAGCACAGTGTTAGCAAGTGGATGAGTTAAATCTTTTAAACTTCCAGACTACAGCAAAGCCTGAAAATTCTTTTAAAAATTTCAGAGTCAGAGGTGCAGTATGAAAAAAATTGTTACTAAAAACCTAATCCTGAGGTCATTGTATACATAATTGATTGAAACTCTAGGGGAATCACAACTTTTTTATTTTTAAACCCAGCTAAAGGGAAGCAAAAGCCAGGATTTGAAAAGTTTGAGAATGTGTCTAAACACATTAACGAAGGAAGGGCAGTAGATGTAGTTTATATGGATTTCAGCAAGGCGTTTGATAAGCTGCCTCATGCAAGGCTAATTGAGAAAGTGAGAGGCCATGAGATCCAAGGGGACATTGCTCTGTGGGTTCAGAACTGGCTTGCCCACAGAAGGCAAAGAGTGGTTGTAGATGAGTCTTTTTCTGCATGGAGGTCAGTCACCATGGAATGCCCCAGGGATCTGTTCTGGGACCCTTGCTCTGAATGATTTTTATGAATGATGTGGATAAGGAAGTGGAGGGATGGGTTGGTAAGTTTGCCGATGACACAGAGGTTGGAGGTGCTGTGGATAGTGTGGAGGGATGTCAGAAGTTGCAATGGGACATTGATAGGATGCAAGACTGGGTGGACAAGTGGCAAATGGACTTCAACCCAAATAAGTGTGTGGTGATTCATTTTGACAAATCAAATAGGATGACAAATAATAATATTATGGTAAGACTCTTGGCAGTGTGGAAGATCAGAAGAATCTTGGGATCTGGGTACATAGGACGCTCAAAGCAGCTTCACAGGTAGAGGCTGTGGTTAAGAAGGTGTATGGTGTACTGGCATTCATCAATCGAGGAATTAAGTTTAGGAGTCAGGTGATAGTGCTGCAGCTGTATAAGACCCTGTTCAGACCCCACTTGAAATATTGTGCTCTGTTCTGGTCGCCTCATTACAGAAAGGATGTGGAAGCCATAGAAAGGGTGCAGAGGAGAATTACAAGGATGTTGCCTGGATTGGGTGGCATGACTTTTGGGGATAGATTGAGAGAGCTCGATCTTTTCTTCTTGAGGAGACAAAGGATAAGGGGTGACCTGATAAGATGTTGAGAGGTATAGATCAAGTGGATTCTCAAAGGCTTTTTCTCAAGACTGAAATGGTTGCCACAAGAGGACACAGGTCTAAGGTGCTGAGGAGGGAGGTCAGGGGTAAGTTTTTCACTCAGAGGGTGGTGGAGATGGATTCAATAGAATCTTTTAAGAGATTTTTGGATAAGTACATGGAACTTAGTAAGATAGAGGGTTATAGGTAAGCCTAATAGGTAAGGACATATTCAGCACAACTTGTGGGCTGAAGGGCCTGTTTGTGTTGTAGTTTTTCTATGTTTCCATAAACATAAATGAGTAAGAGAACTCTGCAGGAAATTGTTCCAAGCTGACATTGTTGAGAAAATCTTTCTTTCAAGCTGAGAATAATTGCCATTGTAGCAGATCCTACCAGAAGTGGCAAGTGCGAGTAATCCCTTTGTCTCCAGGTGAATGGCAACACAATCCTGAAATTCAGAAAGCTGCAGCAATAGGTCCATAGCTAACATCAAAATACATGATTAAGCTTAAGTGAAAGAAAAATAAGTTTTAAAACTGAAGACAGAGGTTAAAAATTGCCTTCCCAGTATATTTTCCAAGATTTATAAATCCATAAGATGATCCAGGCATCCCGTTTTAAAGGCTTTCTGCAGAAAGGAGAACAAAGAGTGGAAAAATAAAGCTTATTGTAAAGTCACTTGGAAGAAAAATGTAAAGAGGTAATCGTTATGAAAAACAATCTACAAAGTAAATTAAAGCTACCAGACCAATTTAGACAAAGGCAAGGTCCAAACCAGGCCCAAAATTTGGTATTTTGGCCAAGAGGATTTCTAGATTACAAAGTTACATTAGGATAAAGTTAGAAATCAAAAAAAGTACAAGTTATTACACTGAAAATGCTTTTGATGCATTTGCAGAAGGAGGAATCCTAATGCACCACATTGATGAATTCTCAACCAACTTCAGTAAAACATTAAAAGCCTTTGATGAATATTTTAATCATCAAATTGTGAAGCAATTTAAAAACCTTCAGCAAAGCTACAAAAGGGAAGAAGACGCATCCCGAGCAAACAACAGCAGGGTGCCAAAAAGGCAACAAACTTTATGGAAGTAACAAAACTATATCTTTCTGGAACACCTGATACATTACACAAACCATAAGTGGCAGTGAAGATCAAATAGCTAACTGTGAATGTATGTAAGCTATCTAATGAACATCAAATTACGCAAATCCAGCAAAACGAAAATGAAATAGAGTTGGAAAATGTTTGCATCAAAGCTGAATTAGAAGATTTGAAGCACAAAATTAAAGTTGAGAATATACCTTTGAAAATGCATGATTAACTAAAACCAAACTGTTTAAAATCTGAATAAACATATTTCTGAGGCAAAAGGTAATAACAACTCTGAATTTCATTGTTGGCAAATGGAAGTGGAAGTTGAGAAAATTCAACCAGAACTACAGAACAACAGCAAGTGCAAAATGCACAAATGGAGATTACAGCTTTGAAAGACTCTGAAGATCAATACATATCTGAGAGAAACTTGACAAGTTAAAAGAAGTTGTATTCCACATGAGAGAAAGCTTCATTGGAACTGACAGTAGTACCAAAGCAATGCATCAAAGTGTTGCATGAGTTGGCAAGAGGTCAACAAAAAAAACAGTTGAAAGAATATCTAATTGTCCTTCAAGATCAAACACAAACATAATACATAATTCTTCAGAAGCTTGAAGAAATGGAGGCTATCTTGGACACAGTATGAAAGAATAGAAAAAACTCAAGGAGACTCTGCTAAATTATCAGAAATCTCAAGATGAAGTAATTAAGCTTCACAAAGAAAAGGAAAACCTCGTGAAAGACCTTTACATGCTCCAAGGATCCTCCAGTTAAAGCTTGTTCTTCTGTAAAATTGTAAAGTGAAACTAAATGAATTTCATTTCACACTGACGGAATGGAAAGACCAGTAGGAAAAGACTCAGAAATGTTGTATTTTCAAAGAGGAAGACATACTGAATAATGTGCTACTATTTAAAGCTTTACAATAACACTGATAAATTTTCCTGAGTAAACTCAAATAATTTTCCAGCATTTGTCAGTCATAAATGATATCTGATGTGAGATATTATGGTCTAAAAAATTAATTGCATCAATGTTGCATGTTGAAACATGGAAGTTAATGACACAACTAAAAATACATCTGTTGAACTGATTAACTACATACCCAGGCCTATAAAGGTGAAGTATGACCCAAATTTCTTCTCCTGCGTAAGTAATTTGCTTTACATACTCATCTCCTTGAAGTTCAGCCAACTCACCAAATTTACTTTTTCTTTGTAGGGCTTGCCACTCTGCCATACGCTTACGCCTAAAACACAAACATGAGCTATTTTCAGTGTAACATGCTCTGCTTAAAATTTGCTTTCAAAGAAGCTTCTGGAATCCATATCTGTATACCTATTTAGAATCAGAAATTTCAGTATAGAAGGAGATTTTTGGCCTATTGTGGTTCTGCAGTGCTATCTCCAAATCAGAACCATTTGCTCTAATTCCCTTTTTTCTCTCATCACATTTTCAAATCTTTAATTTTCAAGAGTCTGTGTATCTGTTATCCCACTGTGTGTAGGTAATTGTAATGAGATGCTCATCCACGCAAGCATAAGGCAAACAGACTCTATTCCAAATGTATGAGATTGAGATTGATGTCCAAGGGCAAGAACTTGCTTGCGTGGTTATTGAGGGTTTAAACTAGAATGGCAGGAGGTTGGGAACCTAGGCAGTGACAAGGGAAAGAGAAACAAGGACAGTAATAAAAGTAAGAACAGTAAAATGCAAACATAATAGACAGGGTAATCAACGGTGAGAGGCAAATTGGGCCACAGGACAAAGATGATTAAAAATGGCAAAACAAGTCATCTTAATGTATTTTAATGTACGAAACATTCAGAATAAGATAGATGAACTGACAGCACAAATCGAGATAAATGGATGTGATCTAATATATCTTAATGGAGACATGGTTAAAAGGAGATCAAAACTGGAAATGTAATATCCAGGAATATTTGAACTTTTGGAAAAACAGGAAGGAATGTAAAGATAGTGGGGTAACACCTTTAGTAAGAGACTAAAATACGTCAGTTCTGAGAGACAATCAAGGCTCAGATGATGTAGAGTCTATTTGGGTGGGATAAAAAACAGCAAGGAAAAGGGTAGAAAGAGTGTACATACTCTTAAGCAGTAGCTACATTGTAAGAAACAGTATAAGCAAATAATATGGGCACACAAAAAGAGTACAGCAATGATTAATGTTTATGTTGATTGAGTTAATCAAGTTATTCAAACTGAGTTTTTTGAAAGAGTAATCAAGGAGATAGATGAGGGCAGTGTAGTTGACATTGTCTACATGGAAGTTAGCAAGGCCTTTGACAAGGTACTGCATGGTAGGGTGTTGCATTATGGGATCCAGGATGAGGTAGCCAATTGAGTACAAAATTGGTTTGATGACAAAAGGCTAAGGATGGTTGTAGGTGGTTGTTTTTCAAACTAGAGGACTGTGACCAGTGATGTGCCTCAGGGATTGGTGCTGGGTGCACAGTTATTTGTCATTTATATTAATGATTTGGATGAGAATTTAGGAAGTATGGTTGCCAAGTTTTCAGATGACACCAAGATTGGTGGCATAGTGGACAGTGAAGAAAGTAATCCAGGATTACAATGGGATCTTGATCAATTTGACCAGTGGACCCATGAATGGCAGATGAAATTTAATTTAGAGTCACTCACCTGATGAAGGGGCAGTGCTCCAAAAGCTTGTGTTACCAAATAAACCTGTTGGATTTATCCTGATGTTGTGAGACTTCTTGTTGTACTTACCCTGGTCCAATGCTGGCATCTCCACATTGTAGAAAGAGTGTAGAAAAGATTTACTAAGATGCTACGAGGACTTGATGGTTTGAATTATAAAGAGAAGCTGGATAGACTCGGACTTTTTTCCCTGGAGCGTAGGAGGCTGAGGGATGATCTAATAGAGGTCTAGAAAATAATGAGGGGCATAGATAGTCAACATCTTTTCCCAAAGGTAGAGGAATCTAAAACTGGAGGGCATAGGTTTAAGGTGAGAGGGGAGAAATACAAAAGCGTGCAGAGGAGCAATCTTTTTTGCACAGAGGGCAGTGAGTGTCTGGAATGAGCTTCCAGAGACAGTAGTAGAGATGGGTACAATTTTGTTTTTTAAAAAGCTTCAGATAGTTACATGTTTAAGATTCTTATAGAGGGATATGAGTCAAATGTAGGCAATTGTGACTAGCATAATGATAAAAACTGGGTGGCATGGACAAGTTGGGCCAAAGGACTATTTCCATGCTGTAAACCTCTATGAGTCTATGACTAAGTTGAAAAGGGTAGCTATGACAGTAAATTCATAGAGTACATTGGGGATAGTTTCCGTGAACAACATGTCATGGAGCCAACCGGGGGACAGGTTATCTTGGATTTAGTAATGGGTAATGAGGCAGATTTAATAAATGACC
Organism: Sphyrna mokarran; assembly: GCA_024679065.1. Classification (NCBI taxonomy): domain Eukaryota; kingdom Metazoa; phylum Chordata; class Chondrichthyes; order Carcharhiniformes; family Carcharhinidae; genus Sphyrna; species Sphyrna mokarran. The sequence continues at coordinate 78,031,045 of JAGIQG010000001.1, read as the reverse complement.
ATAGAGAAAAAGATTCCTTAAGAAGTACTGATCATAACATTATAAAATTCAATATTCAGTTTCAGAGTGAGAAATTTGGGTCAGAAGCAATTGTGTTTAACTTAAATTAAGGGAATTACAGTGAAGCAAGGCTACAGTTAGCTAAAGTGGACTATGTGGATGGATTAACAGAAAATATAGTAAGCATGCAGTAGCAGTCATTTAAAAAGATAATTCATGACAAAAATATATCCCAGTAATGAGGAAAGATTCTCACAGAGGGTAAACAAACCTATGAGGAGGCAAAAATCAGGGATCACCCCGAAGACTGGATAAATTCAGTATCCAGCAAAAGAGGACTGAAAAGATATTAAATAGAGAGAAAATAAACTAATAAATTACGAGGGCAAAATAACAAGGAATATAAAAACTGACAATAAGAGCTTGTTTAAATATGTAAAAAGTAAAAGCGAGGTCAAAGTGAACATTGGCCTCTTAAAAATGAACATGGGAGACCGTTATGGAGAATATTGAAATAGCAGTGGAATTAATTACATCAGTCTAATGTGGAAGATACTTTGAACATCCCATTAATATTAAAGAATACTAGGTTGGAATTAACTACCATCACTAGAGAAATAATATTAGACAAACTAATTAATGGAGTTAAAGGGAGATAAGTCCCCTGGCCTGGATGACTTGTATCCTCAGACCCTAAAAAAAGAAGCTACTCATATATAGTGGATGTATTTGTTGTAACTTTCCAAAAATCCATGGATTCTGGGAAGTACTGGAGGATTGGAAAACTGCCAATATCCTTATTCAAAAAAGAAGGGAGGTAAAAGTCAGGTACATACAGGCTGATTACCCTAACATCTATTGTTGGAAAAATGTTGGAATCAATTACTAAAGAAGTAATGGCAACACATTTGGAAAATCATATCTAATCAAACAGAGTCAAAACGTCAAACATGATAGTGAAATCATGTTTGACTAATTTTGGGGGACGGCACAGTAGCACAGTGGTTAGTACTGCTGCTTCACAATGTCAGAGATCCGGGTTCGATTCCCGGCTCGGGTTCCTATCTGCGTGGAGTTTGTACATTCTCCCCGTGTCTACTTGGTTTTCTTCTGTGCGTTGTGATTTTCTCCCACATTCTGAAAGACATGCTGGTTAAGTGCATTGACGAGGTGGCAGACTGTAGCAACTAGGGGAATTTCACAGTATCTTCATTGCAGGGTTACTTGTGACTAATAAATAAATCTTAATTTATTAAGAGTTTTTCAAAGAAGTCTCAATCAGAGTGGATAGAGGGAACCAGTGGATGTGTTATATTTGGACTTTCTGAAGGCATTCAACAAGGTACCTCACAAAAAGTTAAGTCATAACATGGTAATGGATATAGTACATGAAGCTAGGCATGGATAGATAATTGACTAATAGGCAGGAAACAGCCAGTGAGGATAAAGGGTTCTTTTTCATTTGGTAACCTGCAACAAGAGAGGTTCCACAAACATTAGTGCTAAGATCACAACTGTTTATAACACATATTAATAACGTAGAGGGAGGAAGCGAATGTAATGTACACATACCTGCAGAAGACACAAAAATATGTGGAACGGTAAGTTGCAAGAGGGATAAAGTTTCCATAGAGATATTGATGGGTTATGTAAGTGACAAAAAAGTTGGTAAATTGAGTATAATAAGGGAAAATAGAAGGGAGAACAAAAGAACAGAATATTATTTAAATAGAGAAGAATGGCAGAAAGGTGCAACACAAAGAGACTTGGGGCATACATGTGCAGAAAGTTAGCACAAAGATAGGTGCAGGAAGTAATCAGGAAGGCTAATGGAATGCTGGTCCTTACTTCAAGGGATTGGAGTATAAGAGTAGGAAGCCTTGTTACAACTGTACAAGGTACTGGTGAGACTACATCTGGAGTTCTGCAAACAGTTTTGTTCCCCTTGTTTAAGGAAAGACGTTATTTCATTGGAGATAGTTCAGAGAAGGTTCACTAGGATGATCCCTGGTGTGGATGGACAGCCTTATGAGGAAAGGTTAAACAGATTGGGACTCTGCACATTGGACTTTAGAAGAATGAGAGGTGATCTCACTGAAAAATTTAAGATTCTTAAAGGGGCTGAAATTCTTAGATGCTGAAAGAATGTTTCGTTTTGTGGGAGAGACGAGAGCCAGAGGACATAGTCTCAGAATAAAGGGATGCCAATTTAAGATATGAGGAATTTCTTCCCTCAAAGAGTTGTGAGTCTTTGGAACTCATTATCACAGAGTGCTGTGGGAGCAAAGTCAGTGGACTAAATCTAAAACGATGGTGAGTTGTTTCAGTAAGAAACTTAGTGTGTTTCCCTCTGGTTTTGTTTCTCTGCCAAAAAAAATCAAGTAGGCGTATTTCATACCAGCATCTGGGAAGTGGAGGGGGGGCGGGGAAAAATCTCAGAACCACCCCTTCCCACCCCTGATCAAAGTCAGCCACTTTCTCCCCGACACCCCAATAATAGGAGCCTTCTCCCCTTCCCCAATCATAGGTTTTTTCTCCTCCAACCCCCACCAATCATCATCCTTCTTTGCCACTCCCCAAAGTCTCAGCCAGCATCCAATTCCCCACCTCCCTCCATCAATGGCCATCGCTGACATCTCCAGCTCCTCTATCTGCCCCCAGACATTGCCACATTTAAATCATGGACTTGTTATCATAGAATACCTACTTTGTGGAGGAGGCCATTCTGTCCATTGAGTCTGCACTGGCAGCAATCACCCAATCCCCATAAACCCATATATTTATCCCCTGATGTTAAAGGTCAATTTATCACGGCCAACCAACCTATCTTGCACATCTTTAGATTGTGGAAGGTAACTGGAGCCTCCGAAGGAAACCCATGCAGACACAGGGAGAACGTGCAAACTCTGCACAGACATTGGCCAGAGGCCAGAATTGAACCTCAGACCCTGGAGCTGTGGGCAGCAGTGCTAACCATTGTGCCATTTTGCTGTTAATGAAACTCTGCCTCCCCTATGAGGCTTTCACGTGGATTGACATTATCAAATTAGCACTGACTTGGGCATGGTGTCAGCCTGGCAATGCAAGCTATGCCAAGTGACACTGCCATGGGACATTGCCAGGACACTGCCTGACTATGTCTATCTCCCCTAGGGAATATACATACCTTTATAACCTCGGGGAGACCAGCACAACAGGTTCATGTCAGCGCTAATGTCAATTTGCATGGTGTCATTATGCAGCAGAAGAGGAGGATCAATGTCTGTTGAGGGACAGGTTAATAATATTTAAATATATTCAAATAAATGTACAGCAGGTTCATTTCCATTATGAGTGTGAATTTGGTGACATCGTCATGAGGGGTGGAGAAAATCCAAAATCTTATTCTTATGGTGAGAATACTGACTTGCAGATCTTGATGCCACACCCGCATTCACATCTATGACAAACACCGGTTCAAGTTTGTTCACATTGAGTACATTTGAGGCTGAGATAGATTTTTGATCAGTAAAGAAATCAAGGATTACAGAGAAAGGAAAGGAAAGTGGACGTGAGGAATGTTGGACAGCCTTGATCCTATTGTTCATGTAGCACAGTAGCACAGTGGTTAGCACTGCTGCTTCACAGCTTGATGGGTTTGATTCCCACCTTGGATCACTGTCTGTGTGGAGTTTGCACATTCTCCTCGTGTTTGCGTGGGTTTTCTCTGGGTACTCCGGTTTCCTCCCACAGTCCAAAGATGTGCGAGTTAGGTTGATTGGCTGTGCTGAAGTTCCCCCTTAGGGTCCTGTGATATGTAGGTTAGAAGGATTTGTGGTTAAAATGTAGGGATATGGGGGTAGGGCCTGGGTGGGATTATGGTCGGTGCCGACTCAATGGGCCAGATGGCGTCTTTCTGTACTGTATAGTTTCTATGATTCCAGGAATGGCAGAGAAGGCTCGAGGGGCCGAACATTTTTAATATTATTATTCTGACACAAAATTTCAGTTCAGAGTCTACTATTTCCTTACTCCCCATTTACAATTTTCCTAGCTAACCACCTAGGGAACAACGTTTCCATTATTTATGCTCCATTTTACGGACTTGTCTATGCTATTACAACCTGTTTTTTTATTCCCGGTTAGCTTACCAGCATTTTCTATTTTGCTCTTTTTACCAACTTTTTGGTTACTATTTTCTGATTTCTAAAACAGGGTTCCTATCTCTTATAGTCTGATGGTATGTCTTGGAATTATTCCTCTGAAAGGGGCAATCTGCAAGTGCTCGTAAGGGCTTTGCAGCAGTGCTTGGCATAAAGTGTTCTTGTATGGCTGCTTCATCGTAGATAATCCTGAGCTTCTTTATTGGCCAAAGTAAACGTACATATAAAGTTTCAGCTCCTTAAGGTTGTCATTTTCTGGTCCAACAGAGGTAATCGAACTCTTGCAAGATAAATTAATGCTGGTTGCTTAGGGTTTCCTTTAAGCACGCAATTTGTGTAGCACAAGAATCCCGCTCAATATACTCCACACCATATTGCAGGTTGAGGTGAACAAAAGCCTGATCTTCCCAGTCAAAAAAAGGCTTCTAGTAAGAAATGGGATAGAGAGATTGGGAATGTGAGAGTTTTCATATTTATAATTGTCCACTTGCCGATGCAATGTTGTCCTTGTTTGAGGCAGACAGAGAGAGAGAGAGCCATGCCTTACAAGGACCCATAGAATCTTAGGCCCAGACCAGGACCCAACAGGATCATATCCCAATAGTGTAATATTTCTTCTGCATTCCCATATATTCATGCAGAAGAAAGAATTAATTGATGTTGATTAATTACTTTCACATACTCACAGTTCTTATATAACAATCGATTAATTCCTTTCAAAATTATGTATGTAGATAAATTAAAACTATATATGTAGTCCTGCTCTTTTTGATTTGAAAATGACACAATACTCAGTAAACCAATGCAAACAGATCCTTTCTTTTTGATATAACTGTTGTATTTGAGCTCACAGTGTCATGCTATCTTATTGGTGAAGCTAAAGAAATTTTTGCACTAACCTGTACATTTCAATAACACGTTCATCTTCTTCATCAAACTCATCTTCTGCTTCCTTTAGCTCTGCAAGGTTCATCTTTTCATAAGGTTTAACTGTAAGAAGAAACATTTTTAATATTATTATTCTGACACAAAATTTCCGTTCAGTGTCTACTATTTCCTCATACCCCATTATAGTTTTTCTGTCTAACCCTCCAGGAACCAACGTTTCCTTTACTTATGCTCCATTTTACAGACTCATCTAAGCTTTTACAATCTGTTTCTTTTATTCCTGGTTAGCTTACCAGCATTTTCTATTTTGCTCTGTTCATCAACTTTTTGCTCACTATTTTCTGATTTCTAAAACAGTGTTCCTATCTCTTATAGTCTGCGTTTTGGAATTATTTCTGTGAAAGGGGCAATCTGCAAGTGCTTGTAAGAGATTTGCAGCAGGGCTTGGCATAAAGTGTCCTTGTATGGCTGCTTCATCATAGAAGGCAGGAAGCTTGCCTTCAAACAATCGCACCACCTCAAAGAGACCATTGTTCGCAGCAAACGACCCAGCCTTCAGGAGAACAGAGACTACGACATCACACAATCTGCAAGATATGCTGGATCATCGACATGGATGCCATCATCTCGTGTGAGAACACCATCCACCAGGCACTCATACATACAAGTCAGCCAATGTTGTCTACCTGATACGCTGCAGAAAAGGATGTCCTCAGGCATATGGTACATTGGGGAGACTATGCAGACGCTACAACAACGGATGAACGAACACCGCTCGACAATCACCAGGCAAGACTGTTCTCTTCTTGTTGATGACCACTTCAGCAATCATGGGCATTCACCCTCTAATCTTCATGTGAGCATTCTCCAAGATGGCCTTCATGACACACGACATTGCAGAGTCACTGGACAGAGACTGATAGCCAAGTTTCACACACACGAGGATGCCTCAACTGGGATCTTGGGTTCATGTCACACTATTTGTATCCCCCATGAGTTGCCTAGGCTTGCAACATCTCACTTACGGTCCTGTCTGGAAACATTACACATCGCTTTAACCTGTACTTAATGCTATCTCCACACATAATGTCTGCATCTTTAAGACTTTTCACAGTAACTTCATTACAGTGTTAATGTAAGACTACTTGTGACTAATAATTAAAATAAAATAAAAATGCTCTAATGTTGATGATATGGAGGGGGTAGGGGAGCCTCTTCCATGAATAGTGTTTCTAGAGTAGGGGGAGAGGTTGCCTGCAGCAGGGCACCTGTAGTTTTTACAGTGCAGGAGAGATATGGCACAGCTATTCTCACACTCATCAGGAATGAAGCGCTGGGTATGTGGAAGGGTTTGCAAAGTTTTAGACATCGAGTGACCTACTGGAGGCTCTGTGGGTTAAAAAAGGGAATATTTATCCTCAAAATATATACAATAGGTGACCTTTCTACACTTGTGCCTACTTTCATCATACCAACCAGGTGCCTATAACTTCCTACTCCTCCTTACCCTCGCATTACATCGAGCTTCCCCAGGACTCACAGCTGAGGTTGGAGGAGGCCTGCTGACTTCCACGTTCTAGTTGCCTGAAATTATCTTGGCCGACGTCCCCTGTTGGGTCTGGGTTCAGCGGAGTCCTGGCCTCCGGCATCCCTCAAGTAGAGAGTCAGTTTCTGGAATGTTCTCCTCTTCTGCCTGCTATGGATCTTCAGTTGTGAGGTACTCATCAATGAGTGACCCAGAAACCAGTCCATTTAGCAAAGCCACCGAGTAGTGAGTATCAGTGGCGGTGCCAGATGTAGATGATGCTTTGATTCATCTTCAACGGTGGGATCCAAGAAGTTTCGCTCAGTGTTCCTCGAGTTTGGTTGATCCAGGACTCAAGGATGGTCTAAGCTGTTCAGCTGCTTTGCCTGCAAAAGCAGGCAGACGGCATTAATGTGTCACAGACAATAAAAGAGGAACATTGATCACTCACTTGAGACTTGAGGATTGAAGTGTACCTTGAGGATTCTTACATTTGGCTGCTGTCCCCACTCCATCATCAGTGCAGGCACAGTCTTCCTTCTTACGGGCCAGCATGGATGCTTCTGCTTGAAACACGTGAGGGTTCGGAGCTCAGGCATGACTCCAGCAGACTGCGCCAGATCACACTTGCTGTGGTTGATACAGATAGGGAGAGTAGGCAGGAATTGTGAGATTGAGGATAGTGATGAGGTGTGGCAGATGTGGGGCAGTTTGAGGAGTATAGCAGCTACTGGTGGGAACAACGTGATTGTGGGAGGAGGAAGGAGAGCGTTATAACTGGAATTGACAACAATTGAGGTGGTTGGGAGAGAGATGAAGTTGGAGGTAGGAGGGATGTACAAGAGATCCAGAAAGAGACTGGGTTTGATTCACTTACACTGGCTGAGCAAATAAGATCATTCATCTGCTTCCAATATTAATGTTACATCCTCTTTTGCAGTGAGCTGGCACTCACTATATCCCAGGCAGGAAACAGTGACCCTTCTGGAGGGCTTCTGCTGGAGCAGGAGTAGAGTGCATCCTGTCTCTGCTGCACACCAGCATCCTGATCAGGGCTCCCTCCGAAAAGCAAAGTGACCACCATCCCCTGGGTTAGGTGTGCAACAAGTGCTGGACTCCCCAGTGATTGCAGTGATTAAGTTGTGGTGGAATGGGTGAATCAAAAGGAGCATTCCGTGAGCGCAGTGTGATTCTTGTGTGCATAAAAATGTACACTAATGAGGTGTAAGTCATCAGTCAGAAATCCTGCCACATCCTCCATTTTTCACATTAGAAGCAACACACTGCCAAATTCTTACAAGATTCCACCCATAATGTTGCTCCTGTTCTCCTGCTGAAATTTACTAGATTATTGAATTTAAAAAGTCATAAAATGTTCAAACATTATGCAGAAATTGGTAAATGTTTGAAGAACTTTTGTGATTATAGATAGTTAGCATTCTAATGAGTTTTGATAATCTTTCCTCATTTATGACAAATAATTAATTATTGCTCAGCTAGCCTGAGCAATTGGAAAACACCTCTTACTCAAAGTGTTGAAAACCATGAGCAGCAGAAGGAAATAAAGCACAGATACTGGCAATAAGTTAGGCTTGGTAAGTCTGTTCTGAGAAATAAAATACAAAAGATAGCAAGAAAATCCAAGGATGTGGGGAAGCTTCGTGCATTCATTAATTTGTAGTATTATGCACAGGCAACTTATGATTGAAATAAATAATCCAAACCTTAACTGTTGCTGACAACACTATAAAATTAAACAGCTAATGACTTATATCTCATGATTTCACCATCAGAGAAGCTTAAAGAGTACACTTCTGAGAGATGTAAGTCTGATTCAAGTCACAAAGGTTTATGATTATCACTGCTCTTCTCAGCTATGAACAAAAAGTTGAAGGGCAGTTGAGTCAATGTTTTGATTGCTTTTGGGAATGAGTGACAATACAAAACCCAATATAATAGTCAAAAAATATGAGTTATATGGATTGGCCATGCTAAATTGCTCCTTAGTCCCAGGGGCCCTAGCGAGGATAAATGCATGGGATTATGGAGATAGGATCTGGATGGGATTGTGGTTGGTGCAGACTTGATGGACCGAATTGCCTCTTTTTGTTTTGTAGGGATTCTATGATTCTATGAATAGTAGGCCCATAGCAGAAAGCAGACAGCAGATGTTGGCAGAATATGCAATTATGATAGCCATCACTGCCCATCTATTCTCTGTCATTTAAATGCTTATTTGCAGAAAAGATCTGTAGCAGCAATAAAGAGTTAAGTATATACTTTTCTAATACACCAGAATGCATATTTGAGAATTCTAACTACAAATGTGATAGAGCTTGAACCTAAACTGTTTAATCCTGTCGAATACTCCTGATGTATTTATCAGTCAGGAACTGGCTAGCTTAGATGACGAGTGTGTTGTCCAAAGGAATGGCAACAGCACAGGTTTGATTGCTGTTGTGGATGAGGTAGACTTGAGCCCCACCTCCTCACCCTGTCCCTGAGAGGGGAAGGCAATATCAAACCACCACTGACAAAAAAACTGTGAAGAAAACAGTTCAGAATGAAGCATAAGGGGAAAGTGAGCGATAAATCAGCCTTTAGATAGTAAAGTCTATTTATTAGTCACAATAAGACTTATATTAACACTGCAATGAAGTTATTGTGAAATTCTCCTAGTCACCACAGCCCTCTGCTTGTTCAGGTCAATGCACCTAACCAGCATGTCTTTCAGACTGTGGGAGAAAACCACAGCATCTGGAGGAAACCCACACAGACACAGGGAGAATGTGCAAACTCCACACAGACAGTGATCCAAGCTGGGAATTGAACCAAGTCCTTGGTGCTGTGGGGCAGCAGTGCTAACCACTGTGCCACCATACCAGCCACAGGTAATGCACTCATAATATGACAGATTTACCCAGTCTGCCATCATTCCTTTCTGCTAATAATTTTTATATTTGTGGCATCTTTAAAAGCAACAGTAGAAACTGATTAACACTCCATTTTGTTCAACAAAAAAGGTAAAATATATGTTTTTAATTAGGGATTTCAGTACAGACTCACACTGGGATGGCATGGTGGTGCAGTAGTTGCTCATAGCACCAGGAACCGGGATTCAATTCCCGGTTTGGGTTCACTGTCTATGAAGAGTTTGCATGCTCTCTGCGTGTCTGCAATGGAATTTTTCCACGTGCTTCGGTTTCCTCCTCCCACAATCCGAAAGATGTACTGGCTAGGTGCATGGGCCATGCTAAAATTCTCCCTCGGTGTACCCAAACAGGTACCAGAGTGTGGTGACTTCAGGATTTTCATAGTTACTTCATTGTAGTGTTAATGTAAGCCCATTTGTGGCATTAAAGTTTAATAAAAACATTGCTCTCATATTAATATTAGAAATTTTTGCTTTTCATGTTTGCATTTTAAACAAAATTAAACTTTTACCTTTAGCTTCTTCCTGTAAACGCAGGACCATTTCTTCAACTTCATCCCTTTCCTTTTCTTTCGGAGGAATGATGCCAAAACTCCGCAAGGCATCATTCCATTCTGTGTCTTCATTGGGATCCTATGGGGGAAAATACTGGAATTAGAATGTTCTGTTTTTTGGTTCCAAATTGATAGCTGTAACGTCTGTCAGACCATGAGTTTACAATTTTGTACAAAGTAGGCACAGAAAGATCATATTTGATAACAAAATCAGTCAATGTACGAAGCACTAAATTATATCTAAAATGTAACAAATCTGCTGCTCGAAAAACGTTAGTTTTTATTTGTTGATTGAAGAGTCACATTTGCATAACAGTAATGCAACATATTGATGTACCATTAGTCTAAACAATGGCATAAAGATGCAGAAGTAATTTCCAAACATAACCAAGTTCTGAATCTCATCTATTTTGCTGTGAGGAGATGCTGAGTGAGTGGTTGTAAATTGAAAAGAAAATCATCTGTAAGTAGAATCCATGCAGTTGCCAAGTGCTCCATAGTGCATTTCAATTGTATGAATTCAAAGAACAAAGAACAAAGAACAAAACAGTAGGGGAAACAGGCCCTTCAGCCCAACAAGCCCGCGCCGCCACTTCGATGTTCCCACTTCTACCCATGATTCTTGTCATCCCTGTCTATATTTATAGATATATGCATTAGAACCAAATTTGAGACAATTTAGGGAGAATTTGTTTTGCCAATCAGCCTAAGAGCACATCTTTGGGATGTGGGAGGAAACCCACACAAGCACGGGGAGAATGCGCAAACTCCCACGGACACAGGCCCAAATCCATGTATCTGCACAGCACAGCAATAGTCACTGAGCTGTCATCAACTGGTCCAGGTCAAGCGTACACTAACGACGTGAAACACTAGGATACTCTCGAAAAATCCAAGAGCAGCCCTCTCACAACCCATCGCGTGTATGCCCCTTGGTAGAAGTTGGGATAAGCTGTTCGAAGGTAGGTCGAAGCTGCACATGTGGGAGTCTTTCAAGAGAAAACTAAAATTTTTGCAGGAAAGACACGTGCCGGTAAGGAGGAAGGATGAGAAGGGTAGGATTAGAGAACCGTGGGTTACTAGGGATGTTGAGGACTTGGTCAGGAAGAAGCGGGAGGCGTACGTTAGATCCAGGCATTTGAGGACAGAGGCAGCACTTGAAAAATATAGAGAGTGTAGGCGGGATCTTAAAAGGGGTGTCAGAAAGGCAAAAAGGGGCCACGAAATGGCTTTGGCAGGTAGGATTAAGGAAAATCCTAAGGCATTTTACTCCTATGTAAAGAGCAAAAGGATGGTTAGAGGGAAGATTGGACCTCTCAGGGACAGAGGAGGGGATCTATGCTTAGAGCCTGAGGGGATGGGGGAGATCCTGAATGAATACTTTGCGTCGGTATTCACGTGGGAGAGGGGCCTGATGTCTGATGCCGGCTTTGAGGATTTTGAGGACCCGTTAAAGGAAATAATCATTACGAGGGACGAAGTGTTGGGGCTTTTAGGTAGCATAAAGACTTATAAAGCTCCGGGGCCTGATGGTATTTATCCCAGGCTGCTAAGGGAGGTGAGAGATGACATTGCTGGGCCTCTGACGCAAATCTTTGTCTCTTCTTTGGACACAGGTGAGGTCCCAGAGGACTGGAGGATTGCAAATGTAATACCGTTGTTTAAAAAGGGTCAGATGGATAACCCAGGGAACTATAGGCCGGTGAACTTGACTTCAGTTATAGGTAAGCTAATGGAGAGGATCCTCAGGGACAGGATGTATGAGCATCTGGAGCGCTGCAATCTGATCAGGGATACACAGCATGGCTTCGTTAAGGGGAGGTCGTGCCTTACGAATCTAGTGGAATTTTTTGAAGAGGTGACAAAAACGGTTGATGAAGGACAAGCCGTTGATGTCGTCTACATGGATTTCAGTAAGGCGTTTGACAAGGTTCCTCATGGTAGGCTGATAGAAAAGGTGAAGGCGCATGGGATACAGGCCAGGTATGTAGATGGGTTGAGAACTGGCTTGGGAGGAGGAGACAGCGGGTAGTAGTGGAAGGCTCTTTTTCCAACTGGAGGTCAGTCACTAGTGGTGTGCCACAGGGCTCAGTACTAGGACCTCTTCTATTTGTGATTTATATAAATGACTTGGAAGAGGGGGTAGGCGGTGTGATCAGCAAATTTGCTGATGACACTAAGATGCTTGGATTGGCGGGTACTGAGGAGCAGTGCCAGGCAATACAACAGGACATAGATAGGCTGGTAGATTGGGCAGATAGATGGCAAATGGAATTTAATCCGGATAAATGCGAGGTGATGCATTTTGGCCGGAATAATGTAGAGGGGAGTTATAGGATAAAAGGTAAAACTATCCGGAGTATAGAGACGCAGAGAGACCTGGGGGTGCAGGTTCACAAGTCTCTGAAGGTGTCAGTACAGGTGGAGAAAGTGATAAAGAAAGCATATGGTATGTTAGCCTTCATAGGAAGGGGTATAGAATACAAGAGTAGGAGTCTGATGTTGCAAGTGTATAGAACGTTGGTTAGGCCTCACTTGGAGTACTGCGTCCAGTTCTGGTCGCCATACTACTGGAAGGATGTGGAGGCCCTGGAGAGAGTGCAGAGGAGATTTACCAGGATGCTGCCTGGTATGGAAGGGCTGTCTTACGAGGAAAGATTGAACGCACTGGGGTTGTTTTCCCTTGAAAGACGTCGGCTGAGAGGGGATCTATTAGAGGTATATAAGATTATGAGGGGTATAGATAGAGTAAATGGTGGTAAGCTTTTTCCACCATTAGAATCGGATAGAACAAGGGGTCACGGCCTTAGGGTGAGGGGGGCTATGTATAAGACGAATATTAGAGGGCATTTTTTCACACAAAGGGTTGTGGGGGTGTGGAATGCACTGCCTAGTAAGGTGGTGGGAGCAGGCACGCTAGGGTTGTTTAAGGGTCTCTTGGACAGCCACATGAGCGGTCTGCAGATAGAGGGAAATATCAGGACTGTTTAAATACTTTATTTGTTTCCACAGGCTAATCGGTCCACCTTGTTGACCAACAAGGTGCATGCATTCGGCAGGTTGTGCGAGGGCTGCTCTTGGATGTTACTTCAGGAGTGGCCTAGTGCTTCACGTCGTTAGTGTATGCTTAAACTGGACCATCTGATGGGCAACATGACAGCTCAGAGACTATCGCTGTTGCTGTGCAGACACATGGATTTGGGCCTGTGTCTGCGGGAGTTTGCGCGTTCTCCCCGTGGTTGCGTGGGTTTTCTCCGGGTGCTCCGGTTTCCTCCCACATCCCAAAAATGTGCTCTTAGGCTGATTGGGTAACAAATTGTCCCTATATTGGTCTCTGTATGTCATTAAGATGTTAGGACGGCAGCACGGGCTCGTTGGGCCGAAGGGCCTGTTTCCCGTGCTGTGTTGTTCTTTGTTCTTTGTTCTTTGTTTGTTAGAAGTGCCTGTAGGATAAAACAAATACATCAATATCATCAACAATTTACACACTTCCCAAGGACTCCCAAGGCTCATGATGCCTATTTTAAATCAGTTTTCTATACCCCTCCATTCCCATTCTGTTCATGTGCCCATCTAAGTATCTTTTAAATAACTCCAGAGTGCCTGCCTCCACCACTTTACCTGGCAGCGTATTTCATACCCCCACCACCATCTGTGTGTGAAAAAAGTCCCTCTGGCATCCAAATTATACCTCACCCTAAGCCCGTGACCCCTTGTGCTATTTGAGTCCATCCGAGGAAAAAACTTAACCCTGTTTACTCTATCAATACCGCTCATAATCTTGTACACCACATTCATTATACGTTGCTGCATATAATCCAGATTGAAGTTGCTGCATATTCAGCAGCAATCTCTTCAGAGCATTCTCTTTTGCAGAAAATATAATGAGCGTTTTTCTTTTGCTCATTTATGGACTCCCTTCTCAGGCAAAAAAACAAAGTGAATGAGTAATTAATTGATTGGAGAAGAAGCTGCATTTCCTATTTGATGACTGAGGATTTGGAGGTGCTTTTCCTGATGCAAGTTTGATAGCAATTGCTTCTTTAGAACAAGATCTTTCTGATGACGAGATTTCCCACTGTGCCACTTAGAGTCAGAATGTGAATACATGCCCTCCAGTATTGTCTGTCCCATAGCCATTTAATGTTTGGCAGGACATTAATTGGCTAAAGGCAAGACTTCCATTCCCTCTTAGAGAGCTGCTGGCCACTCAGATTGCAGGCAGTTCTATAGTCCCAGGTTCTAGCAGTGGCTCCTCATTGTAAGGAAGACAGATGGGCAATAGTAGGCCACCCCCTGGATGTTAAAAGCGTGCCCCCCACCCCAACCTCCACCCCCACTCATCCACCCCAGCTTCCAAGCCTGCTGGCTGTGGATTGTAAAATTGTTTATTGTCACTGCAACATGCCTAACCGATTGAATTGCCTGTTATTGTATCTACATGTTCAAGTTGCAACACGTTAGGTTGCTGTTTTGTTTGTATGTCACATGATAACATATGATAGCACATAGTCACCAAGTTAGAAATTTATGGTTTCACAATCTGTTCTCAAACTTAAAATCTTGGATTACACTTCAGTGCGGCACTGATGGAGTGTAACAGTATTGGAGGTGTGATCTTTCTGATAAGTTGTGCGACCAAGGTTCTAGACAAAGTAGAATCAGTGCCCTAGCCATCATTTATTCCTGAACCAACAGCATCGGAACAAATTAACTGATCAATCATTGTAATTGCCATTTGTGAGACTTGATTATGTCAGTTGGCTGCTGAAATTGCCTGCATAAGTGGTGACTATAGACTTTAAAAAATTATTTAACATACAGTGCCTATACCAGCCCTTCTCCAGCCCTTTAGAAGGATCTTATTGCTTTGAATCCCACAGCTCTGGTCAAAAGTGATTAATTGACTATGAATTGCTGAATATGTGAACTATAAATCTGAGAACTTTCTTTCCATACTACAATGGGACAGGCCTGAGTTTTAGAAGGGCTCAGAAATGTCACACTTTTAACCTTCTTGATGGGTTTGATATCCTTGATATTCTTATGAATAAGAACATTGAGAGAATGGAGAAACACAGTAAATCTAAAGAACTTCACCAAAATGAGGACGTCTTCATACGTCTTCAGTGCCTTCTCATGTATTGGCAATGGAAGAGGTTTTAAGACAACAGGTTTAACGTTATTCTCTAGGGAGTGGGTCATATCTGTTACCAATCCTTGTAGCCTACTGGTGCTGCATATTGTTCAGCATTACTAAATAACTTCAACCAGGGCTTTGGAAGTAGTGAAAGCATCCTGTTCAAAGTAATTTGCAGCCCTGTTAGTTTCCATTCAACAGCCATTAATGAGAAGCTGTTCCTTGAATTTCAGTTGGAAAGAGGCATTTAAAAATTCTATAGTGTTCTACAAATGCTGAAAGCTTCCTGCAATTCATTATATGTGTGTCACAGTGCCACGGAGATTAGTGAGATTGTTTTGAGTCTTTCTCTGTGAATTGACTTAGTGTAAAGCCAGAAGGTAAAACTAGTGGAGAGAAGCAGCCATGAAAAGACAGTCAACAGAACAATGGATTTTCTGCAAATAAGCTGTGTCAGCTTTGGCTTTTATGTAGCTTGTAGTTCCTTGAACTCAAGAAATAAAGCCAGGTCTACACCTGAAGTTGAGTAAATGCTTGATCTATCATCCCTGATTCAGCCTGTAATTGGGAGTTGGTTTTCAGTATAACATAAAGTTGGAAAGCAGGAATACTCCTTTCAGTCTCTCAAGGAAGCTTTTGGGCTTCCTTTGTCCATCTGGCCTCTTCCTATTACCGCAATGGCCACCAGCTGGTCGTGACCTCTCTTTTCATGACATGAACCTTCTTGTGCAGGACTTGGATTGCTAAAGAAGTTGGTCCAGATTTTGTCATCAAATCCTAAACTGCATTTTTAAAAAAATCCTATAGGTTTCGACTGGATGCCACATCATTAGTTACAAATCAGAAACCCAAAAAAACAATGTGACCTCAGATAAGACCTACAAGGTAGTGTAATAGTTGTTGCAATTTTTGCTTTTATCTTAGGATTTCATTTCAGAACCACAATGCCACAGAACCATTGAAAAATTAAGGCTTTCCAGTACCATCCACATAGCATTTAAACACCAATTCCAATACTAAGATCCAAGTTGTGATGATCCAAAAGCATTTAAATTAGAATGCATTCAAATCCATGTTGGAGAAATGAAAAGATAATCTTCTACCGCAGTGCATGACTTGATTTTCTGAAAATTCAGTTAGTTTGTTACCTGCATAGTGCTTTCCCTTTTGTCTTCCTAAAATAAACATCCACAGTAGAAGATTATTAAAAAACCAGGAAGAAAATTTATGAAAATCTGTCAAACACGTTTGATTAGATGCAGAAAAACTCTTTATACAAAATGCAACTAATCTTCAAAAATACAAAAAGAATGGAAAACAATAGTACGTCAGACTATTTGAGTTTAGCGGAGCCACTGAAACATTTTCATTGGAACATAAAGTTGCCAAGTAACTGTCTAATAACTGTAAATAAATAAGACACATCACAATGGAAAATTCTTGCTTTAGATCTCTGCAATCACAACAATCTTGGTTTGAATTTATACTTATTCAGCGATGTCACAATATATTGTGGTGAGTGTCAACTACTATTGTGACAAAACAATCCCTTTGGTGAAAATTATCTGACAGAAATCACTTAGCTAACAGCTGATGATGTCTTTTAAGATCATAGAACCTGACAGCACAGAAGAAAATCATTCTTCTTTGTGTATCTGTGTGCATCTTTCAAAGAATCATCCTTTAATCTCACTCCCATATTCTTTCTCCTTAGACACACATACATTTCACGTTCATGTATATGTCTAAACTTCTTTTGAAAAACACCACTCTCCCCAAAGTTTATTGTTTGCTATGTGTGAGAGACATGAAGTGAGAAACTTAAGAAGAGGATTTTAACTTCAAAAGGCTTTTTACCTCGTTCCAGAAGGAGGTAAAAGGCCAGCAACTGTATTGGTGCCAGTGTCTGAGAATATATGATGGCTGGTTAATTTACCCAGTGAATGACTAATTAATTAAAATACAAATCAGCAAAAAGCATTGAAGGAAATATCTGGTTGAGCGAAATATACAAAAGGCTAAGCTTTTGGATCCCAATCCTGCTAGATTTGAGACACCTATAAGCTTGGATTGGGAATTCCTGTTTAACTGCATGGTTTTATTTCTAGCAATTTAATTTCAATATAATTTTATTCCTAAAAAATACTTAAATGAAATTGCGCTAGCCTTGGCTATATCAAATTTCCTGAAGCATGAACAAATCCAAATAAACAGTGGACAGGGACAGGTGAAAGGAGATTGAACATTTACCTGAATTAGCTGGCTCACTAAATGCCAGTAAGTTGATACTACAAATTAATTATCTTTGTAATTCAGTTTAAGTTGCTGGATAATTTGATTTCCGCATATTTTTAAAAATTCTAAAAAATTTCCACTGACTGGGCCAGCATTCATTGCCCAATCCCAATTGCTCTTGAGAAGGTGGTGAGCTGCCTTCTTAAATCACTGCAGTCCATTTGATGTAGTATATCCACAGTGTTGTTAGGGAACGTGTTCCAGGATTTTGACTCAGTGAAAGCAAAGGAACAGTGATATATTTCCAAGACAGGAATATGAATGGCTTAGAGAGAACTTCCAGGTGGTGACATTCCCAGTTCTTGCCACCCTTGTTTTTCTAGACATTAATGTTTGTGGGTTTGGAAGGTACTGTTTAAGGAGCCTTGGTGAGTTTTTGCAGTGCATCTTGTAGATGGTACACATTGTTGTCACTGTGCATCAGTGGTGGAAGGCACAAATGCATGTGGAAAGGATGACAATCAAGCTAATTGCTTTGCCCTGAATGGTGTCAAATTTCTTGAATATTGCTGGAGCTGTACTCAGCTAAGGAAAGAGAAAATATTCCATTACACTCCTGACTGTGCCTCAGAGATGGTGAACCGGCTTTGGAGAGTCAGGAGGTGAATTACTCACCACAGGATCCTTGTTTCTGATCACAGTATATGGCTAGTCCAGTTGAGTTTCTGGTCAACAGGATGCTGATAATGGGGGAATTCAGTGACATTAATGCCAGTGAATGTCAGGGGGCAATGGTTAGACTCTCCCTTGTTGGAGATGGTCATTGCTTGGTAATTGTGTGATACAAATACTCCTTGCCATTTGTCTGCTCAAGTCTGGACATTGTCCAGGTCTTGTTGCACTTGGAGATGGACTGTTTTCGTATCTGGGGAGTCATGAATGGCACTGAACAATCATCAGGGAACATCCTCCTTTCTGAGTTTATGATAGAGGGAAGGTCATTGGTGAAGCAGCTGAAGATAGTTGTGCCAAGGATTTGAACAACTTCTGTAGTGATGTCCTGGAGCTGAAATGACTGATCTCCAACAATCACAACCATCCTTTGTGCGAGTTCTGACTTCAACCAAAGATTCCCCCCCCCAGCTCCCATTGACTCCAGTTTTGCCAGGGCTCCTTGGTGGTCAACCACTGCCTGAATGTCAAGTGTAGTCACTCTTGATGTAGCTCTGTTGTCCATTTTTGATCAAAGACTGTAATGAGGTCAGGAACTGAGAGGACCTGGTGGAATCCTGTTGCTTGACTGCATGATTGATGATTCCTTCTATCATATTACTGATGATTGAGAATAGATGGGGTGGTAATTGACCAGGTTGGATTTGTCCAATTGTTTGTGTACAGGGCATTCCTGAGCAATTTTCCATGCTGCCAGCTAAATGTCAGTGTTGCAGCTGACTTGAAACAACTTGGCTAAGTCATGGCAAGATTTCAGCAACATTGCTAGGATATTGTCAGGGCCCATAGTCTTTAGTGTATCTAGTGCCTTCAATCAAATCTTAATATCTAATGGAGTGAAGCAGATTGGCTGAAGACTGATATCTTTGATGCTGCGGACCTCCAGAAAAGACCGAGAGGGATCATCCACTCAGCACTTTTGGCTGAAAGTTGTTGCAAGTGCCTCACTCTTATATATTGCACTGATGTGCTGTGTTCGCCCATCATAGATGAAGGTATTCATGAAGCTTCCTTATTAAGGATTGAATTAATTGTCCACTACCATTCATATTGAATGTGGCAGGACTGCAGACCTTAGATCTGACACTTTGATTGTGGGATCTCTTAGCTCTGCCTATTGCATAATATATTTGCTGTTTGGCATGCAAGCTGTCCTGTATTGCAGCTTCATGAGGTTGACTCCTCACTTTTAGATTTTCCTGGTGCTACTCCTAGCATGCCCTCTTGCCTTCTTCACTCTGCTCTTGTAGAGAGCTGACAAAAACACGACAGGCTGAATGGCTCTTTCTGAATTAAAAACAAAAAGTGCTGGAAATACTTAAGCAGATTAGACAACATTGGTTGTAATTTCTGAGCATCCAATATTAGATTCACAATAAAGATGTGCATGGCAATTGTCCAATCACAGCAATCTACTCTGGACAAATACTCTGCACTGAGAACTGTCCAGAAAAGGGATTTGAATCATAAACTTAGTATGGTTCCAACAGGGTTACACCAGTAAGTATCCTGGAAAGGTTAGAAGAAGTAAAATCCCCTTGAACTCCTGTGTAACTATTGTAAAGTCCCAGGCTGATTCTCCCATGGTAATCTCCAGACACCACTGACTTCCCAGGAACTGTCTCACCACATCCTTGACTATCCACCCACAGTTTTCCCCACCATTTCAAACCATGGACCCAACCTCATGCCAACCCCCAAACTTGGGCCCAACCCAAACCATCCCATCTCTGAATCCAATCCTCCGACCCACCAACCTAACACAACCTGACTTACAATTCCAACCCAACCATTGCAATCTCCTGACCTCTGAACCCCAACTTCTGGAATCCCACCTTTCATTCTCATCTTGCCCGACCTCTGATCCTCCACACCTCTGACATCCAATCTACAAATCCTCCACCCCCTCCGACCTCTGTTCTCTTTCCAGTCCCTCTACCATTGAACCTGGGAGTGAGGTGTTTGGTCTTAAACAACTAGAATCATCTTCTTTTACTAACTACAATTCCAACCAATGGAGTTTTCCCTCTGATTCCAAATGATTTTAATTTTGCTAGAGTTCTTTGATGCCATAATTTCTCAAATGCTGCCTTGATGTTTAGAATAGTTATTCGTATCTCATTTCTTGAATTTAGTTTTTTTGTCTGTGTTTGGACTGAAGCTGGAGTAGAACCAAGTATCCGTGAGCAGGTTATTGTTATCAGGTGCCACTTGATAGCACTGTCCACGATACCTTCCATAATTTAGCTATGTTACGAATTTAGGAAGTTAATGAGATTAAAAGTTGAACGTGAAATTAAAACAAAATAACATAAAAATAACAAGATTAGCAGGCAGCTAAAGAAGTTGAGTTGTGAATTGCCATATCAGAAAAAACTCTTTACCAGAGATCAGTGGGGTTATACTAATGATAATTTTTAAAGGTAAGGAATTTGAGAAATGTAGACATCCAAATTCATGGGATTCCACATCTACCCTCAATAAGTGTTATTTATTGATTTTAGAGAATGTCTCAGGTAGGTATTTTGATTTAATCACTAAAATTTTCTGAAGAGCAGATCGTATTATTTCTCACATTTTTTAACAGATTATAAAGCGAGGTATTCCTCTTTGAGTGGTTAGGTGTTAACTCTGAGGGGTTAAACTCCCTTTTATAACAATATGGACAGATGATACATGAAAGGGACAGCTCAAGGATTTAGCTCAGTGTTGTGTGCATGAGCATTTGGCACAAAAGTCTGCAACAGTATTTTTCTTGGTCAGCATAAGCATTCTATTCTTGATTCTTGATTCTTGATTATTCTCCTCCTCCACAATTTGGCTATTTGCATTGAAATGTTAATAAATGTATATCTTATGATGAGGTTTGAAACCCAAGAGGGTACCAATGTTGGTGAACCAGGCTACAACAATAGAAAGCTCAATTTCCTGTTTTCTGTAACTGGAATAATCCTATTGGCTGATACTTGAGCAATTAAGGTACTTGATGGACACAGAATAAGGATCATATGATGATCAAAATCTGAACTTTTAGTCCTCTGCATATAAAACCAATAAAGTTCTACTGAATAAGCCCATTCAATCAATTCACACAAAAATAAAACTAGCATTAGTCTTTGCTGGATTTTATAAGTTAGAACTGGTGAGATTAATATCAATCAAACTCAGATAGTGAGGAGGTGGAGGATAAAACTGGAGCCTTCTATTCGTACATTTATAAACGTTTATTTACAGAGAAACACGGTACATATAGTGAACCTCCAATCTAATACAATTTCAGCCTGCTAATATACATAAACATAAGAGAGGCCCCAGTTAATATCTACCATGTGAATACAATGAAACACCCAATTGATATACAATTAACAAGCAATTTCAACAGTGTGTGTGTGGAAATAACAGAGTAGCTGGCAGCAACCTAAAACCTGCAACGATGTTGCTTCTTAACTATAAAATAAACAGGGATGAATTTCTCGCAGGAGGCAGGGGGGAGGCTGGATGCAGGAGGGGAGAGTGGGGATGCAGGAGGAGAGGAAGTGGTGGAGACTCCCATTTGTTCCCTGTAACTTGGACTCGAGCAATCTTTCTTCCAGGCTATTGAGGAACAGTTTATCTAGGGACTGGAGATGAGAAAATGAAACCAGAATCTTCTGCAGAGCATCTGGAACTCATTGCAGGACTGGCATCTATCTCCAGAGGAGCAGAAGAGTCACAGAGGGTCAAGTGCGCACACTGATATGTTTATGGCAGGAAATAATTAAAAGCTTGTGAACGTTCGGCAACACTTTTAAAACATGAGCCAATCAAAACTGGGAATATCTTAAAACAAGAGCAAACAAGAATCTTCACTAAGAATGCTAACTGAACTTGCACATTTAGTGACATCATCATTAATAGAGAAGGTGAGAAGGAATTTAGTAACATGCATTGCATTACATT
Source organism: Sphyrna mokarran (assembly GCA_024679065.1). Lineage (NCBI taxonomy): Eukaryota > Metazoa > Chordata > Chondrichthyes > Carcharhiniformes > Carcharhinidae > Sphyrna > Sphyrna mokarran. The sequence goes on along the minus strand of JAGIQG010000001.1, from coordinate 78,008,958 downwards.
ATAGGTTGACTGTAAAGTGATATTTGCCTTCTGATCATAGGTATGCCTTACTTTGCCAAACTACACTGAAACATTGCACAAGCTTGCCTTCATTTTAATGATGTCATTCATTGTTAAAACAACAATTTTCAACAAAGCTTAAATTAGCATGCAAATTGTAGATGTTGTTAAGACATAAATTAACAATTAAACAGGCAAATTATAAGAAGGCGCAGACATAACTGTTTGTACATAGCAGTCCATACACCATTTTCATCGTGTGTCAATAACTCCCATAGGTCTTCATCACCCTGCAAAATGAAATGATAATAGTTAGACAGTAAATATTCTCTCTAACTGGAGGTTGGGTTTCAAACTACTTAAACTAGATTCAATGTAACATAGCAATGAATGTAAAATGGCATTCAGTTATTACAACAAACATGTCTTTATGCGAGTATCTGGCAACATCATGGGAGATAAAATGTTCAACAAATTTCAGGGTTGCCCTTTCTTGCACTCCAGAAAATATAAAATCCTGATGAAGCGACATCCTGTCGCCTCTATTTTCTGTCCACAGATGTTGTCAGAGCTTTTGAGGTTTTCCAGCCTTTTCTGTTTTTGTTTCAGATTTCAGCATGCTTAGTATTTTGCTTTGATCTTACTATAAAATCCTTCCTAGCAACATTGTCAACTACTGAAAATTTTTGGGACTGTCAAAATGTCAGTCACATTCCTATAATCATAGAAACCCTACAGTACAGAAAGAGGCCATTCGGCCCAGTGAGTCTGCACCGACCACAATCCCAACCAGGTCCTACCTCCATATCCCTACATACTTATCCACTAATCCTTCTTACCTATGCATCTCAGGACATGAAGGGCAATTTTTAGCATGGCCAATCAACCTAACCCTTTTGGACTATGGGAGGAAACCGGAGCACCCGGAGGAAACCTACGCAGTCACGAGGAGAATGTGTAAACTCGACACAGACAGCAACCCAAGCCAGGAATCGAACCAGGTTCCCAGAACTGTGAGCAGCAGTGATAACCACTGTGCTACCATGCCACCCCTATTCAAAGATACGATAATGAATGCTGTACTCTGTCATATCTGAAGAACATTATTTATTGATTTCCAAACAGCAATGGATTTGCACCTCAGAATCATTACAGTGCAGAAGGAGGACATTCAGCCCATTGAACCTGCATCAACAACAATCTCAGCAAGACCCTATTCCCTAACCCCATGTATTAACCCTGCTAATCTCCTTGACACTAAGGATCAAGTTAGCATGATCAATCAACCTAACCAGCACATCTTTGGAGTTTGGGAGGAAATTGGAGCCCCCAGAGGAAACCCACGCAGACACAGGAAGAATATGCAGATTCCGCACATACAGTTAACCAAGGTGGAATTGAAACTGATTGCCTGGCACTGTGAGGCAACTTTACTAACCACTATGCTGCCTGATTGCCAATCACACGCGCAAGTCCAATACACACCAACTACATCACTGAACTGCATGTTGACCACCTCATAGTCAGTGGCAAACTGAAAAATATTACATAACATACAAGCTGTTTGACAAGTCCTCAGTCAAACAGCAATTTAGACAAATACTGTTTCAGTTCAGATAAAAAGACAGAGAAGGAAATTCAGTGCTTATTAAACCTTGACATTATTGGAAAATGAAACCCATCTTTTGGGCCTCACCCATGCAAGGCATCAAGAACCCAAGAATGAGAATCAGGTCACTATCTGCATTGATGTGATGTTGATAAACCAAATAATATGAAAAACATGCATGACACAACAACTGATGATTGCACAAAGTGAATCCTGCTAAACATTTCCAAGTTTGCTGATGACACAAAACTGGGCAGAATTGTAAACTGTGAGGAGGATACAAAGAGGCTTCAAGGTTATTTAGACAAGTTGAATGAGTGGACAAACACATGGCAGAAACAGTACAACATGGCTGTATGTGAAGTTATATACCCTGATGTGAAAAAAAGGAAGAGTATAATCTAAACAGTGATATATTGGGAAGTGTGGATGTACAAAGGGAGCAGAAGTCCGTGTACACTGGGCAATGAAAATGAAAAGACAGATGCAGCAAGCAATCAGGAAACCAAATGTTACATTAGCCTTGATTGCAACAAGATTTGAGTTCAGAAGTAGAGATATCTTTCTGCAGTTATATAGAGCCTTGATGAGACTACATCTGCATGCAGTTTTGGTCTCCATACTTAAGGAAGGATATGCTTCCCAAGAGGAAGTGCAGCAGAGGTTAACTAGGTTGATACCTGGGTTGGCGGGACTTCTTATGAAGAGAAAGATTTAGGTGATTCTTCAGATTTTAATAATATCAAGGGGAGAAAAATGAAATGCCAATCTAATGAAGCTACAACACTGGTCTACTTGCATGCCAAACAGTAAAAGCATAATTGCTTCCAGAAAGAGCTAATCAATCCCAGGGACATTGAATCTGATCTAAGCTCTGCAGCCCTGCTGTATCTAGTTACAATGTTGGTGGACAATTAAATAAGTTACTGGAAGATGAAGCTCCACAAATATTACCAGCCTCAAACTTGAGCTATCCAGGACTCCAGGGCAAAAGCAAGGCATTTGTAACCCTTTCCAGCTAGAAATGTCTAGTAGATGATCCATCTCTGCCTCCTGCTGAGGATCTCAATATCACAGTTGCCAATCTTCACCCAACGACATTCACTCCAAACTGCAAAGGCAAAGGGCCCTGACAACATTCCAGCAAAACTACAGATCACTAGCTGCACCCCAGTATGGCTACAATACTGGTATCTATCCGGCACTATGAAAAATTGCCCAGTCCAGTCCACAAAAAGTTGGTCAAATCTAATTAATTATCATCCCTTCAACCTACCCTCGAACATCAGTAACGCGATAGAATGGGTTGTCAGCAGTGCTATCAGGCAGCACTTGGTCAGCAGTAATGTTCTCACTGAAATTTAGTCTAGGTTCTGCCTGGACCACTTGATTCTGATCTAATTACAGCCTTTGCTCAACTACGGTCAAGAAGTTATTAACGTAAAGACAGCATTTGACAAATTGTGCATCAAGCAGATCTAGCAAATCAAGAGAGGAGCTCTCTACTGGTTGGAGTTTTGTTTTTATTCATTTATGGAATATGCGATGAGAGACTAGCTCAGAATTTATTGCCCATCTCTAGTTGCTCTTGAAGATGGTGGCGAGCTGCTTGTTTGAACTGCTCAGTCCATGTAAATACACCCTCAGTACTGTTAGGGGGGAAGGGGCATCCAGGTAATAGTGAAAGAATGGCAACATACTTCCAATTCAGGATGGTGATTGGCTTGGAGGAGAATGTCCAGATGGTGGTATTTCCATGTGTCTCCTAGCCTTGTCTTTTCAGATGGTACTAATCATGGGTTTAGAAGGTGCTGTCTGAGAAGTTTGATCAGTTCCTGCAGTGCAAATTATACATGGTATAAACTGTTGCCAGCAAATGTCAGTGGAGGAAGATGTGGATGTTTGTGGGTGGTGTATCAATCAAGTGGCCTGCTTTGTTCTAGATGGTGTCAAGTTTCTTGTGTTGTTGGAGTTGCACTTATCCAGGCGGGTGGAGAGTATTCCTGAATGGCACCTTGTAAATGGTGGTCAAACTTTTTGGAGCGAGGTGCTGAGTCACTTGCCATGCAATTCCTAATTTCTGACCTGGTCTTGTAGCCACATTACATTTGTTGATAATCAATTATCTCAGTCCCAGGATATGAATGCGAGCATTCCTTGGGGTAATATCCTAGGTCCATCCACCTTCAGCTGCTTCATCTGCACCCTCTTTCCATTTCCATCATAAGACCAGAAGTGAGGATGCTCATTGATAAATGCATAATGTCCAGCAGCATTTGCAACTCCTCAGATACAAAACGTAATTGCCCATACTTAGCAAGATCTGGACAACATTCAGGCTAAAGCTAATAAGTGACAAGTAACATTCACACCACAGTAATGCCAGACAACAACAATCTCCAAGCATCCATTCATCTCCCCTTGACATTAAATGACATGATAAATGCTGAATCCCTGAGTATCAATATTCTGGGGGTTAATATTGACCAGAAACTGAACTGGACAGCTATGTAAATACCATGGCTACAAAAGCAAGTCAGATGCTGGAAACTTTGCGGAAAGTAACTAACCTCCTGATTCCCCAAAGCCTGTCCACTTTCTACAGGGCACAAGGCATGACTGTGATGAAATACTGTCCACTTGCCTGGATGAGTGCACTACGCAGGACGAAACAGGCCACTTGACTAGCACCACATTTACCACCACCTTCAACATTCACTCTCTCCAACACTGATGCATAATGACAGTAGTGTGTACCAGCTAATGCACAGTAGCAAGTCACTAAGAGATTTCAACAGTGCTTTCCAAACTCACAACCTCTACCACCTCGAAGGACAAGGGCAGCAGATGCATGGGATCACCACCATCTGCAAGTTCCCCTTCAAGTCACTCACCATCCTTAGAACTGTATTGCCGTTCCTTCACTTTTGCTGGGTTTAAAGCTTGGAATTCCTTCCCTAACAGCACTGTGGGTGTACCTCCACCAATGGACTACAGCAGTTTGTGAAGATAGCCCACCACCATCCTCTCAGGAAGAATTAGCGAAAACAATAACAATTCTAACTTTGCCAACAAGCCCATGTCCCATGAAACTATTTCTTGAAAAATCAATTGATTCACAATAAAGAAGATATGCCTCTCATTTACCAAGAAGGGGAAGGCTGTAGTATATTTAAGAGCACTGTACTTCTTTGAAGAAGCATGGAGGATGTGCCAGCAGCCGGAGTCAGAAATAGACTAGCCATATTTCAGCAGCATGAGACAACCCTTTGAAAGTTTCTTACCAAGAGCTCTACAGAAACCAAGTCCTGTCGGGTGAAGGTGCGATCCATGGTAGGTAAGTACAAAATAATTGTTATAGAAGCAATGAACTGAAAGAGAATTATGTATTATAGTGAACAATGCTGTACGATGGGTTAAGGAATTAATTCTAGGATTATTTGGTGGTCAATTCAATGTTTTGCACTGGAAAATGATAATAAAAGAAATAGATAATAACTAAATCATTACAAAGGAACTGCATGTGATAATGAAGCTTGATCACTTTGACAATCATTTCAATACTTGAGATTATATTACTGACTTAAAAATACCTGTTAGCGAAAATTGGATGATCTTCTTCCATTTCGTGGCTAGAAAAAGTGTATAAAAGAAATAGTTAAGTATCGACAACACGGTGTGCTTGTGAAATCATAATCTCAGTGCCCTTGAGACTCCGAGTCAAACTTGCTGGTTGAAGACAGAGACAAAATGGTTCACTAACGTTTCCTGTTGGGCTCAAATTATAATGTGCTGCATCAATAAAAAGGAATTTAATCCAGAAATATCAAAAAAACTATTGTAGATATCACTTGATCACATCATTTTATTTATTGACCCAACTATTTTTTACATTGAAAATTCAGGTAAGTCAATAAATTTCTGGCACTTTGTTTTGCCCTGTCTCCAATCCAATTCCACTGTAGCTCCCCATTTTTAAAAGAAACTGATTTTATTCTAATGACCTTCCAAGATTACATTTATCCAAATTCAGGTGCAACTATTAAGAATTTTGCGTAATTGTTATACAAGTGTTAGGTTTTCAAAATTTTGACACATACCCTAAACATAAAATAACCTCGACTTTGAATTCCACCTGGTCCTTGAAATTCTTCCTGAAGCAAAAACAAGAGAAATCTTATTAATCAATAACATGTATAAAAGTTGATTATTCTCACTCAGTTCTGCTATATTCTGAACAAAATGGGACTGTTTTTATCTTAATTTCCAATTTCTTTTCCTATTGAAAAATGTATGACCGTAATATATAACATCAATAATGATTAGGAATTTTCCATTAGCATTGGTGACAGTTGGGAAGTTACTGCGAACAAGATCACAACAATGTTTCCATTACAGCCCACGAAGTAAACTCCATATCCTCTGAGATTAGAAGTTTACCTTTAGTATCCAGTCATAGAAATATTTAGGAATCATTGTAAAATGAGAAATGTAAATTCCTAAGGTTTGTAAATGTTCCAAATCCATGCATAGCAATTTAGTTATAGCCTGTCCAAAACAAATCTACTTCAATAATCAACATAGCAATTTCAGAATGAAAAATTTAAAGTGGCATTTTTATGCCACAATGGTTAAGTGAATCAGCACTTTATAGGGCTTTGACAATGGTAATAGTTATACCTGCAGGAGACAAACAATCATTTCAGAAAGTATTTATCCACCACCAACATATTATTTGCAGTGTCTCAAACTGCATGAGAAGCTGATAGACTCAGTCTGTTTATAACATGGATTTGAAAGAATTGATCAATCAGCCCAACTTTAATTTCTCTCTATGTAAAATAAGTTGTTAAATTTATTTAATTTTCACATCTCTCTAAGTTACAAAGTCTCATCCAACTGTTCAAGAAAGGCAGTAATTATAAAGAACAAGCTTGTATTTATCTAATGCCTTTTACATCTTCAACACAATCCAAAATGCCTTGTTGACAGAAAACAAAATTAATATCATAGCTTCCTTTAGCTCACAATTATCCAAGTGATCTCTCAGCTTAGAGGAATATGTTGAATCTTTACTCTAATAAATAACTTTTTACAATTTGAACATTTATACCTATTGTCAGTAAAGGGCAGACCATCCAATTCAGATGTGATGCTCACAGGGAACATTGGTCAGAAAATCAAAGCAAATGTAGTTTCTTGTTCTTTAATTGATAAACAGAAAATCATTCATACAAGCCTGAATAAGCAAGGGCATCTAAGTAGAGCTGAGTCCACAAAAAGATCAGCCATGATCTTATTGAATGGCAGAGCAAGCTCGAGAAGCCAGATGGCCTACTCCTCCTCCTAGTTTTTATGTTCTTATGTTCTATGAGATTTCCCAACCAACTTCCTGTTGAGGGAATCCTATTGCACTTAATATTTCATATCAGAAAAGCTTAGTATTAGCAAATTTTTAACTCGCTTAAATGTGTTTATAATGATTGGAGTTTAGCTAATACCCCCAAGATCATCCTCAATAAGATAGGGATAAAAGAAGACATGACATTGCTTAGAGCTAAAAGAAGACATGAGGTTGCTTTGGCAGACCGAGTGAAGGAAAATCCAAAGAGCTTCTATAGATATGTAAGAAGCAAAAGGATAGTGAGGGATAAAATTGGTCCTCTTGAAGACTAAAGTGGTAAACCAAAAGAGATGGGAGAAATACTAAATGGGTTTTTTGCATCTGTATTTATTGAGAAAACAGACATGGAGTCCACGGAAATAGGGGAAACAGATAGGGAGATTATGGAACCTTTACAGATCACAGAGGAGGTGGTGCTGGCTGTCTTGAGGCAAATCAGAGTGGATAAGGTATTCCCACGGTATGGCCACGGTATTCCCACGGACCTTGAGGGAGGCTAGTGTTGAACTTGAGCCCTGGCAGTCATATTTAAAATGTCAGTATTACGGGGGAGGTGCTGGACGATTGGAGAGTGGTTCATGTTGTTCCGTTGTTTAAAAAAAGTTCCAAAAGAAATCTGGGAAATTATAGGCCAGTAAGTTTGACGTCAGTGGTGGGCAAGGTATTGGAAGGTGTGATAAGGGATAGGATCTACAAATATTTGGATAGACAGGGACTTATTAGGGAGAGTTAACATTGTGTGTGGTAGGTCTTGTTTGACAAATCTATTAGAGTTTTTCAAGGAGGTTACCAGGAAAGTGGATGAAGGGAAGGCGATGGATATTGTCGACCTGGATTTCAGCAAGGCCTTTGTTAAGATCCCTCATGGGAAGTTAGTTAGGAAGGTTCAGTTGCTAAGGTAATAAATTGGATTAGACACTGGCTCAATGGAAGAAGCCAGAGAGTGGTTGTGGATGATTGCTTCTCTAAATGGAGGCCTGTGACAAGTGGTGCGCTACAGAGATCGGTGTTGGGTCCATTGTTGTTTGTCATCTACATCAATGATCTGGATGATAATGTGTAAATTGAATCAGCAAATTTGTTGATGGTACAAAGATTGGAGGTGTAGTGGGCAGTGAGGAAGGTTTTCAAAGATTGCAAAGGAATTTGGACCAACTAGTAAAATGGGCTGAAAAATGGCAAATGGAATTTAACACAGACAAGTGTGAGGTATTGCACTTTGGAAGGACAAACCAAAGTAGAATGTACAGGATAAATGGTAGGACTCTAAAGAGTGCAGTTGAACAGAGGGATCTGGGAAAACAGGTACAGAATTCCCTAAAAGTAATGTCACAGGTGGATAGGGCCATAAGAAGTGCTTTTGGTATACTGGCCTTTATAAATCGGAGTATCGAGTATAAAAGTTGGAGTGTTATGGTAAAATTGTATAAGGTACTGGTGAAGCTGAATATAGACTACTGTGTACAGTTTTTGTCACCTAGTTACAGGAAAGATGTAAATAAGGTTGAAAGAGTGCAGAGAACATTCACAAGGATGTTGCCAGGACTTGAGAAGCTGAGTTACAGAGAGAGATTGAATAGGTTAGGACTTTATCCCCTGGAGCATAGAAGAATGAAGGGAGATTTGATAGAGGTGTATAAGATTTTGATGGGTACAGATAGAGTGAATGCAAGCAGGCTTTTTCCACTGAGGCTAGGGGAGAAATAAACCAGAGGGCATAGGTTAAGGGTGAAAGGAGACAAGTTAAAAGGGAATATTGCGGGGGAGGAGGGAGGGGGGCTTCTTCACACAGAGATTGGTGGGAGTGTGGAAATGAGCTGCTGGATAAAGTGGTAAATGCGGGGGTCACTTTTAACATTTAAGAAAAACTTGGATGGGTTCATGCATGAGAAGGTGTGGAGGGATATGGTCCAAGTGCAGGTCGGTGGGACTGGGCAAAAAATGGTTTGGCACAAACAAAAAGGGTCAAAAGGCCTGTTTCTGAGCTGTAATTTTCTATGGTTCTATGGTTTTTCTATGGTAAGAGATAAGGAAGACAAGTTGAAAAATGGTCATGACCTTGAAGTTAGAAAACACAGAACAATCATCAGCATAAATTATAAATATTGTTGAGCTCTTGACACTATGATGAGCAATAGGACACATTTTAGTTTGGCTGATTTGCCCAAATTAGAAATCTCTTGATAATGATTTCATATTTTGTTGACAACCTGTTCACAGTTCCATCTGTACTTGGACCCAATGGACATCATCTCTTGTAGAAATAAACAAAGATTAATTGTCACAAGATAATGCTGGCAGGATTACTGAAGAGTTACGTACATCACCTCTGCCTTTCTTCATTCTTCTCTCATGAAGCTCAGGGACAAGCTGCAGCAAAGGATGCAGGACAGAGGACTGAGAGCACATGAACAAGGACATATGAGGAACAATGATCAACTGATCATGCGACACAACAGTATATTTTCAAAGAAAGCTTTGTAGACAATGATGTGGGACTAAACAGAATAGACACACTGAAATGATTCTTGCTGGAAAGTCACATAACTTACATTAAAAGCCTTTAAACCCCTGTGGATTATGTATAAATCTGTGATTGATATGTAATATTTGTAATAAGAGTGAATTATATTTACTCTTTTAAAATCATTTTTAAGTGACTTTTCAAAAAAAATTAGAAAGACAAGGCTCATGCAACCTATTTAAAATTTCCTCCAAACATTCAAGTCCACACTTTGATTGCTCCAGCACTCCCCTCCCCTTCTCATACATCATCCCATGCAAGCAAAGGAATGGCAGCATCGGCTATTTTACTTCAGAGCTGAGAAACACCAAAGGTCAAAAACCATTAGTCAGGATTGTATATAGGACAGAGTCTGAGGACAGAATTCTCTCATCCCCCCACAATGTGAATCACAGCGGGCAGGACATCGACCATGCAAAGGTCCATTGACCTCAAGATGGGTTTTCTAGTCTTGGGGTGAGCATGCTAGAAAATCTTTCTCTAGGAGTAAGTTTGCAGGAAACATAAAACCTGACTGCAAATATTTCTATAGGTATGCGAAGAGAAAAGATTTGGTGATGACAAATTTAGGTCCCTTACCATCAGAAACAGAAGAATTTATAATCAAGAACAAAGAAATGGCTGACCATCTAAATGCATACTTTGGTTCTGTCTTCACAATGGAAGATACAAAATAACATACCAGAAATGTTGGGGAACACAGGATTTGGTGACAGGAGTAACTGAATGGATGGCCTACTCCTGCTCCTATTTTCCATGGTTTAATGTTTCTATACCTTCCCCCAGCATACTGCCCAGATACTTCTTCCAGATAAAACAGAACTTACTTGTACATCTTTCAATTTAATATACTGCATTCACTATTCGCAATACAGTGTCCTCTCTATACTGGGAGACCAAACACTGATTAGGTAACCAACATGGAAAGCCTCTCAACCTCAAACCAATGAAAAGGCAGTTGCTTGTCATTTTAATTTTCCATTCCATTCCAATTCTGAGCTTCTTTCCTTAGTCTTCTACACTTTTCCAATGATGATTAGAGACGAACCATACCTCAGTTTATGCATTTTATAAGCTTTGTGATTTAACATTGAATTCATTAACTTCAGGATAAAACAATCAATCCCATTTGACTGTACATTGTGGTTGATAATGATTCCATTATCAAATGTATCTCCTTTGGAGTCATCTTTTATATCTTTACTTGCCTCATTTCCTTGTATGATGATCCCTTTTATACTTAACCTTTCCTGTATTATATCATTTTAGATACCTTTCTTTTTGTTCTTTCCTGCTCCTTGACTTTTCCGCATGCTTATGTGCCTTCTTAAAGTCTGTTACAGTTTTTTCCAGTTTTGATAGGTCATTTAACTGAAATATTAACTTGTTTTCCTGTTCACTGATGCTGTCTGACCTGCTGGGTATTTGCAACATTGTTTTTTTAAAATAATTCTGGTTCACCAGTTAAGTAAATTAGTACTGTAACATTTATGTAACTATAATATAGAGGCTTGCAGCTTCATGATTGCCTGTCAGCTTCCAAAAAGGTTCTGGAACAGCAAGCCCTACCTATCATGATAACCCCCACTTTAATCCCTGATTGGTTCTCTGGGTTACGTGACCCTTACTCTGCAGATGGCTCCTTAAAGAGACATTCACCACATCTCTCCCCCTCTAAGTCTTTTTATACAAATGTCAGTACTCAACTTACTCAGTCAAAGATAATGAACATTTTGTGCATTAATTTAGTCAATTATAAATTAAGTCTTTCAAGGGTTTCCACATCCTTATGAAGCAACAGTACTCCTTTATCTGGGACACTTCCACAGGGATCATTGTTAGCCCAAACTACAGTGACAGGTGCTTCTTCAGGCACAGGCAGTTCAGTTCTACCCATTTCCATGGAGACATTGGTTGTATCTGCCATAGGACGACCAGGTATTTCAATGCTTCGACAGTCAACTACATTCCCAGATGGCAATATAGCTCCTGATGGCAGTCCTGGCTGCTGTGGCAACTCTCACCTTCTCAAATGGTCTACACATTTCTAGACAATCCTTCATTCTACATCCACTTGATAAGACAGGGATTCAGTTTTAGACACAACGACCCCAGAGACCGAACTCGACTGGCTTCCAAAATTCCTCACGTACATGGCTTCAGCCATTGAAAGTGACTCTGTTGACTTACATGAATTATGATTTGTCTTCTGATTGCTTTGGCTGGACTCTGGCCTCCCCGGAAAATTTGAAAACACAAAGCTCAGACTCTTTCTGAGACAATGGTTCATTAACAACAGTGCTGGTGCAACTCCCGTAGTTGCATGTAGAGTGGTCCTACAGCTCAGAAGGAGCTAGAAAATAATTCCGCATGCAAATATAGCTTGAGAGATTCCAGAGTCCAGAGACCCGTCTGACTGTTTCTTTAGATCAAAATCAAAGGCTTGTCTATTCTGTTGGATGCTGGGTTGTAAGGCACAGTTCTAATATCATTAAGGGTGGTGAAGTTTTGAAACTCAGCACTAGTTCAGTGCTGCATTATCAAATACTATGACTTTCAGTATTCTGTGGGTGGAAAAATATTGGTGTAATTTCTCAACTGTAGCGTGCAATGTCAGGGACTTCACCTCAAACATTTCCATTTACTTTGAACATGCATTGACAAGGAGCAAAAACATTGTGACAATGAATGGCTCAACATAATCAGCATGGACTCATATTCCATGGCTGGCTAGAGCACTCCCAAGGATGCAATGGGGCTACATAGGCAACCTTTGTTGCAGTTAGCATAGTGCCTGAATTGTCACCGTCAATGCCAGAATACTAGACATAACCCCCAGTGAACATCATCATCTTAGGAATACCCAGATGGACACTGTGTAATCGGATAGGAACAACACTCTTTCTGGTACAGAAATGACTACTCTGGCTCCCCAAATTATGATACCATCTTCACAACTTAATTCATCTTATCTTCTTTAAAAAGAGTGTTTTGCAATCCATAACAATGGTAAAGTGCTTCCCGTACACATATTGGTGGAACTTCTTTATCTCATATGTTATTGAGGCTTTCTTTTTCAATCTAAGAATACCCTATGAGAGGATTGTCAAGATGTACACTTTATGTATTTGTTGACAAATTTGATAGAAAGCACCCACAGTAATTCAAAAAAAATAACTTGAGCTTAGATACGTTTCTGGGGGCCAATGCTTCCTTTATTGCTCTAACGTTGTCTTTTACACAGGGTGTAACCTTTGTGCATCTATGCAATACCTCAGATTGGCTTTCCACCAATTCGACTGTCCCAGTGACAGGCTTGGGAGTGGGACATGCTTGAGGATGTGAGGTAGCATATTAAGTTGTAGGCCTGGGTCCCACACATGCTCAGAGTATTACCTTCCTCCTCTCCTCCTCCTTTATTCCATTGGCCTGAAAATCAGACCCAAACATTCAATGTATTGTGTCCAATTCTCTATACAGGCATTGAAAGAGTCTGGCTTTCTGAATTGGTGTAGACATGCCGGCGTTGGACTGGGGTAAACTCAGTAAGAATCTGGCAACACCAATTTTAACTCCAACCGATTTATTTAATAGTAAATCTGCGAGCTTTCAACTTTTTCGTCTTCGTCAGGCAAATGCAGTGTTCTGGTCTGCAATAGCACACATATCAGCACAGACAGTCACAGATTGCTGATTAGAATGTGAATCCTTACACCTAACCTGCTATTCAATGTTAAAATGGCTAACAATGTGTGTGAAGGGAACCCTGAGCATTGGTTAGAGAAATATGTATTTTCTCCAGACAGCACAGTAAGTGAGATTTTTTGCTAACCCAGGCAAGTTACGGGAGTTACTGATAGTGTGACATGAAGCCAAGATCCCTGTTAAGACACTACGACAGTGGATGAATGAACATCGCTCAACTATGACCAGGCAAAACAGTTCCCTTCCTGTGGGCGAACACTTCAGCAATCACGGGCATTCGGCCTCCGACCTTCGGGTAAATGTTCTCCAGGGGGGCCTTCATGACACACGACAGCGCAGAGTCACAGAGCAGAGACTGATAGCCAAGCTCCGCACATATGAGGACGGTCTTAACAGGGATCTTGGCTTCATGTCACACTATCTGTAACCCCCGTGACTTGCCTGGGTTAGCAAAAAACATCACTTACTGTGCTGTCTGGAGAAAATACACATTTCTCTAACCAATGCTCCGTGTTCCCTTCACACACATTGTTAGCCATTTTAATATTGAATAGCAGGTTAGATGTAAGGATTCGCATTCTAATCAGCAATCTGTGACTGTCTGTGCTGATATGTGTGCTATTGCAGACCAGAACACTGCATTTGCCTGAAGAAGACGAAAAAGTCGAAAGCTCGCAGATTTACTATCAAATAAATCGGTTGGATTTAAAATTGGTGTTGCCAGATTCCTTCTGAATTGGGGCATATCTTCAAACTTCCTTCTGTTTCTCAACTTGAGTTGAACTTCAATAGGATTTTGTACTCATAATCTTGGGAGCTTCTTTTTTCTTTTATCCTTGCTGCCAATTTAATTATTTTTGTTAACCAGTTAGGTTAAATAACAACTGCTAGATTGATTTACATATAATACAGAGGCTTACAGCCTTATTGCTCCCTGTCAGCCTCCAAGAAAGTTCCAGAACAGAAATCCAAGCTCACCAGGGTGATTTCCCCACCCTGCTCTCTGAATGGTTCTCAGGTCATGTGACCCTAACTCTGCACATGGATCCTTAAAGGGACAATCATCATAGGTTTAGATTTTCAGTGTCTGCAATGTATTGATTTCGTTTAACAGCTTGCTTATATCAACATTTATTTATGTCTTCAAGAGCTGGAATAAAGAAAGCTATATTCATTTCAAGACAGCCGGTAAATTATCCACTTCCTACTGCCAAAGGGTAATGCTAAATTACCAGTTGAAATTATTTGGAACCCCTTGTTTTCTCAGCACTATGTTCTCGTCGCCCACACAGAAGAGAACCTCAAAGTCAGCATGGAATATTTTTGGGATCTTACAAGAAATTTGACCTCACTGGCAGTTTGGAAAGTATATAGCAACCTACTCTCAAACACATTACATGTCACCCATTATTACCATTGAAGGGCACATGCTGTCTGGAGTGAGTTGGTTTATTTAATTGGGAAGTACCATGTCCTGTGAATATTCGTAGATGGTCAAGTGAACCATAAATTGTTTCAAGCCATTGGTGATTTTGGGAAGCATGCTATTTTTATATTCATCCATGGGAGCTAGCAAAGCTAGGCTTATTCCCCATCCCTATTTCATCTTGAGATGGTTGTGGTGAGGTGCAAGGAGTGAATGTTTAACATTGTGAATGGGATCACATGACATTCAGTGGATGCTTGTTCCTGCCCTTTTATAAGTTTGGAACAGTGAAAGTGGAAAACACAAGACCATCAGGCATGGAGAAAAAAGCAGATGGCCTGTCCTCGGGCTACTACCTGGGATGCCAATCATGTGAGCTGCTTTGTCCTGAATAGGACTGAGCTTCTTGAAGGTTGCTGGAGTTGCACTCATCTAGATAATTGAAGAGTATTCCATCCAACTCCTAACTTATGCCTTGTAGATGATTGTCAGGCTATCTCTCACAGAATACCTAGCCTCTGACCTGCTCCTGTAGCCCCAGTATTTATGCAAATGGTTGAGTTATTGTAAGTTAATAACAGCCCCTTGAATTTTGATGGCATCAATTCAATGGTGTTAAATTTTTAAAATTAAATCCTTTGGCTGAATTCTCTGATGTTAAATACCCTGCTGTCAGTGAGAACAGTGAATTTGACGCTGCATTCACAGCAGCAAGACCAGGGAACTCCCCCTCCACTCCCACTGTGAATAAGGTCAGACAATCCTGCCCTTCCACTTTCTCTTTGTCCATTTTCTTTCTTGTCCACCTGGGTTTGATTTCCCATGGTAACATTGTCTTTTGAAATTAAAGGATCAGACTGCAGCTGTGGTGCAATCCAAATAATGATTTCCAATATAAAAGGATGGCCACTGACTAAATTGGAGTTGAGGAGGAACTTCTTCACTCAAAGGATGGTGAATCTCTGGAATTCTCTGCCCATTGAAGTGGTGGAGTCTACCTCGTTGAATATATTTAAGTCACGGGTAGATAGATTTCTGATAGACAAGGGAATTAAGGGTTATGGGGAGAAAGCAGGAAAACAGAAATGATCCACTTCAGATCAGCCATGGTCTTATTGAATGGCGTGGCAGGATTGAAGGACTAGATAGCCTACTCCTGCTCCTATTCCTTATGTTTTTATGTAGGAATACTAAACAGTACACCCATGTTTAGAAGCAACCGGTTTGCACAGAAGCCTTGAAATCTGCAAACGTCCCACTGGGTTGCCACACCAATCCTTGCAGACATTGTAATTTGAAATATGGAAAGCACTAAACACTTGAGTTATAACATAAGCCGTAAAGCAATCAGTCAGCAACTATTCTATATGTAGTTAATTGTCCCTATTAAAAGAGCTAGCAGTCCTTCTTGCTGCTGAATGTGTATTAAGAGAGGGCATTGGTAAAAACTGAGCCTCTGAAATGGCATCATTGATATCAAATCAACACTGTGCACTATTTGTGATCTGCCTGCATTGCATACTTGTGGTGAACATTAATTGCTAGTCTGCACAAAGATGAAGTCCAGTCTAATTCATCTCACAAACTTGCGTGTGCCCTTCCAAACTTGAAGGGCAATACCCAACCCCCAAAGCAACGGGCCTAACAATCCCACTTTTTCAGTCTCATTCTTTAATGTTACAAGAACTAACTGCTGTAAAAATGTGAACATTGGCATCATTTAAAGGCTGGCAGATGCGCGTAAATTCCTGACTCCAAGTCAGAATAAGCAAGGCTTTCTCTTTTTATATTTTTTGACAATTGCAATGTGCAAAAACGTGCTTAAATCTTCTAGAGACCCCTTTAATATGGATATATAGACCAAAAAAGAGAGACACACACAGATATAAAGGTAGTTCAATTGATTGAAGGAATATTGTTTAGTTTCTGCCACTTGTATATAACCAATACCATGGAAGATTAATCAAAAAATTAAATTACTTAATTAGTCCTGTTAAGATTGTGATACATGCAATCACCAAAGTATCTGAAAAATTTTAAAACCCAGTACTTGTATCAATATAATTAGTTTATTATATTTCAATTATGTGTTGCCACATGCAATATTCAGTGTGTGATGAAGTAATTGAAAGCTGACATCTTCTGAGGTTGCAAAAAGCTGAGTTAATGTTTTGTCCTACAGCTAGACATTCTAGGAAACAATATCAAATCTCCCGTCACTGATCTAGCAAACAAAGCTATAATTATGTGGCAATCATAATTTCTACAATGAATAGCGAAAAACAAACCTTAAACATCGGTGGTACAGTTTGTGGACCAAAGGGGCTGTTTATGCTGTAGTGTTCTATATCCACTAATTTGCAAGTTAAATATCTGGACTGGAATAAAAATTAGGTTTTAACACAATCGAGCCAGACAATTTAAAAATAGCTCTATGTCACTTACCATAAAATCAGAGTTGCCTGAGTCATGGGTCTTAGAATAATGAAATAAGAACTGTACAAAAACGGAAAAATATTTTACTATAAAATGCATTGATTACTTAAGACTCCTCATATATTCTCACTGTGTTTGATAATCTGCAATATATAAGCTTACCCTTTTGGTTTGGCCCTTGTCTTCTGAATCCTGTAAATAGATTGCCTGGTATTAATGTTGGGTCTCTACTTTTGTTAAATAAAGAGTGCACAGAGCAAAACAGTACAAACTAACACACAGGGGGCAAAATTGGACAAGACCCAAAAACAGATGTAGGCATAGAATTGCACATTTAATCCATGCCTGACATACCAATGTAGGCACTCAGTAAGAATTTAGCAACACCAATTTTTAATCCAACCGATTTATTTGATAGTAAAAAAGCGAGCTTTCGACACTGTGTCTTCCTCAGACAAATGCATTTGCCTGAGGAAGACACAGTGTCGAAAGCTCGCTTTTTTACTATCAAATAAATCGGTTGGATTAAAAATTGGTGTTGCTAAATTCTTACTGAGTTCTTACCACCCCAATCCAACGCCGGCATCTTTACATCATACCAATGAAGGCAGCAGGGGAACTCCTTGGTTCCTGTCCATTTCATCTATGTAGTGTCTAGACTAACAAGTGGCTGAATGGCCCAATATCTAAGCAGGAGGCATAAAATCATGAAAAGTTGGCACAAGTTCAAGCAATTCTGTGCTACCTAAATCAAACCTCCATCCCCAAAATATGAGGTGCATGTTGAGCAAATGCTGGAATTCAGCACAAGTGTCTTTGAGCTGAAAAAGACAGAGGTGACCGAGATGGTAAGAGGAGACTCCAAGATTCTCTGACACAGCATTAGAAGCTTTGGTATAAGAGGTCAATTGGTGCAGAGCGGACCTTTACATACAAACGTAGAAGATAGGAGCAGAAGGAGGTCATTTGGCCCTTCAAGCTTACTCCACCATTCATTAGATCAAAACTGATCATCCAACTCAATAGCCTAATCCTGCCTTTTCCCCATAACTTTTTATCCCATTTGCCACAAGTGCTATATCCAGCACCTCTTGAATGCATTCAATGTTTTGGCATCAACTACTTCTGGACGACTTGGATCCACTATAGTTTGCCCACTACTGCAATAGGTCCACAATAGACATTATTTCCCTGCACTCAACTTGCAACACCTAGATAACAAAGACACCTATGTCAGGCTCCTATTTATAGACTACAGCTCAGCTTTCAACACCATTATTCCAAGAAACTCATCTCCAAACTCTGTGGCCTGAGCATCAACCCTCCGTCTGAAATTAGATCTTGAACTTCCTATTCACAGACCACAATCAGTAAGGATAGGCAACAACACTCCTCCATGATCATCCTCAACACTAGTGCCCCACAAGGTTGTGATCTCAGCTCCCTACCATACTATGACTGTGCGGCCAAATTCCCCTCCAACTCGATGTTCAAGTTTGCTGACAACATCACCATAGCGGGTCGGATCTCAAATAATGACGTGATAGAGTACAGGAATGAGATAGAGAATCTGGTGAACTAGTGCAGCAACAGTAATCTCTCCTCAACGTCAACAAAATGACCTGTCCTGATCTCCCCATGCTGACACTACAGTTACGAAAGCCCACCAATGCCTCTACTTTCTCAGAAGACTAAGAAAATTTGTCATATCAGCTATGACTCTCACCAACTTTTACAGATGCACCATGGAAAGCATCTTTCTGGCTGTATCACAGCTTGGTATTGGCTCTGCCCAAGACTGCAAGAAACTACAAAAGGTTGTAAATATAGCCCAATCCATTACACAAACCAACCTTCCATCCATTGACTTTGTCTACACTTTCTGCTGCCTTGGCAAAGCAGCCAACATAATTACAGACCCTATGCAATCCGGACATTCCCTCTTCCACCTTCTTCCGTCAGGAAAAGTCTGAAGTCACGTACTAACTGACCCAAGAATAGCTTCTTCCCTGCTGCCATCAGGCTTTTGGATGGACCTACCTTGCATTAAATTGATCTTTCTTTACACCTAGCTATGACTGTAACACTACATTCTGCACTCTCTCATTTTTTTTGCTATGAATGGTATGCTGTGTCTATATAGTGCGCAAGAAATAATATTTTTCACTGTATGCTAATACATGTGACAATAATAAATCAAAATCTTGCACATATACCCAGTTATACAATCATGACAGCCACATTGCACCACACTCATTAACACACACTCCTTTCCCTTACAGCTCAGGGTAAGATAAAATTGAAGGTGGCAGGAGTTAAGCAGAATCCCACTAGCATGGAGCCATGCTAATGGCCTCTGACTAACTCCAGCCTGTAGAGAATATTTGGTGCTCAATTCATTGCAACTGCTATGACTGAAAACATGGCCAGTGATGGGGGTAGAAAGAATCAAAGATGGCCGCGAAATAAAAATAAAGTATTGTGGATGCCGGAGATCTGAAATAAAAACAGAACTCAGCCTGTCTTCTGAAAGAAACAGAGTTTGTCTCAAGTTCCATGTGATTCTTCGTAACAACTCACTGCCATCTAACTCCTTTCAAATTTCAAGAAATGCCGCCTAACTGGGAGTGATACAGGAGTGAGGAGCAGAAAAGGAAGAAGGGACTGTTGCTGGTGATGATGATCATCCAATCTCACCCTTGCACCCAGCAGTCCAAATACTGTGTGTATTTTTGAGGGTAGTGTTAAGGTGGAATCCATATAGGCTATCTTACAAGGTTAAAGGATGGATAGATCTGCTAGAGTTCTACTGCATAAGACTCAGGAGAGAATTTTGATGGGATAGCATACAGGAGAAGGTTGATGCACACAGAAAGGCTTGATGTATTGGAAGGGCTATCAGAAAGTCTGCTCTCACTGTCAACAAGCATGGTTGAGTCAGGCACCAACTAGGCAAAGGCCATTGCACCAAGATTGAATACTATACTTTCCAGTGTGTAAGTGATAGCTAACTTCATGAAATCAGTTGTAGACCTACCCATGATGCGGTGTCAGATGGCCAATGTCTCAGTTTCCATTGCAGCCAACATAGAAGCTACCTAACATCTGAGTACTGTAGTGTAAGCTCAAACTAAAATCACACAACTCAGTTTTTTATCATGCAAGCTCAGAGTGCGTGAAAACTGATTGTTCTCCTATTGGTAGCTGCAATGTATTGGTGCTATTGTCCATTAAGAAAGAACTGGTATTTATGTTAAGTATGCTTCACATCCTGTAGATCTTCAAAGTTCTTCACAAGCAATTAAAAATTGTTGATGTGTGGTAATATTGTAACATAAGGAAATATGGCAGTTAGGAATACAGCAAGGGAATTAGGGTTGCCAACCCTGTAGAATTGGCCTGGAGCCTCCAGGAACTGAAGATCAATCTCACTGACATTGCATTTTGCAACCTGAAGAAATACAATTAGGACATTATAAAAGATAGTTTCAAACAAAAAGGCAAAATAAACTCTATTTATCAGATATAAAATATTAAATGGGATAGAAAAGGGCTCATTGGCTGACTGCAAAACGTCATCCAATTCAGTAATGAGTTTTTTTGCTTTCCAATTGGCACAGGAAGGTAGTGACTTACAAGGAGGATGTATTAGCCAACGAATGGCAGGAACGTGTAGCCAACTTGTGATAAAACCTCCAGAATTACATTTAATTAGAGCTGGCAAGCCTCGGAATGAGGGAGATGATGAAATAATCTGTTTTAGCAAACATTCCCAAAATACTGCGAGAATTTCTCTCCTCTTCAAATAGTAACAAATGACCTCAACCATCTTCATCCAAAAGACTCCATGAATAGAAATAAATCTACCTCTAGTGCCCCCACATTATCACCAGAAAGTTGTTCAGAGATTCTCCAATCAGACTTGATAATTTTGGGCTGTCCTTCTCCAGGCTCAGAATTTGATCAGATCCAATAATGCAATGGTCATTGGCATTTGACAATGACCATTGCAATATTGGACCATTGCCCTAAAGCAGTGTCAAAAAGTCAGTGATGAGATCACCATTCACTTATCTGTCAGAAAACTGCAAGAAGATGAAATCTACTGCTGAACATCAAAGCTTGGCTTTCATCAAGGAATTTACATTCCTATCCAATATACTGATTTAGACATAATATGAATTTTAAAAAGTACAAAAAGTTGTTGCATTTTTCACAGATTTCTACATGTTAATGCTCAACTTGTGTAGAGAGCAAACATTACAGCAGAAAATATGTCTCTTCCTTGAGCTCTGCTGAAATAGTGGCTGCACTGGCTACAATTTCCCAAAATTCCATAGATTCTGCAACAGTTCCAGCAGATCGGAAGTTAGCAGATGTAACAATGCTATTCAGTAAAGAGATAGAGAAAGCAGGGAATTATAAGCCAGTTAATCTGATGTTGCTGTCATTAAAGATAGGAATCTATTATTGAAGATACCTTACTAATACTTCTTTAACACATGCATCTGTGATTGCTTGTCTAATGCTTTCCCCAACATTACCACTACAGTTTGGTGGTCAGTATACTACCCTCACCAATGTTTTTTGCCTCTTTTTACTTCTTGTATTGTGCAATTGTTGAATACTGTGTACTCATTAAAGTAGTTGATGATGATGATGATGACGTTAATGCCATGAAGATTAAAGAGGTCAGATATCATTTTGGATCCAAGGATGGGTAGGAACTTCATGTGGATTCAATGGTTCTTCTTCTTATGTCAGATGACATAAGTTCTTCTGATGTCTTGCACTTGTTAATTATAACTTTAGTGTCATTGATAATACATGTTAGTAGACTGTCTCTCATCAGTCTTCTTGTCTGATCTGTTTCTATAGGCATGCAGAGAAAAAGATTGACAAAAACATAGGCATCTTATTGTCAGAAACAGGAGAAATCATAACGGGGAATAAAGAAATGGCTGAGGAAATAAATTCGTGCTTTCCTTCAGTCTCCACAAAAGAAGACATGAATAACGTGCAGGGGACCGAAAGTAATGCTTCAGTCTTCCCAATATTTAAGTGGAAGAAATTTCTGCTCATTTAGAATTGGATTTTGGATGAGCAGTATGATAATTCAGGAACAATGGAGGAGTCAAGAGTGATGGTGGTGAGGTAGAGCAAGATATTGTCAGTATACATGTGAAAATTAACATTTATCTTTGGATGATGTCTCTTTGGGACAGCATGTAGATGAGAAATAGGAGTGGGTTGAGATTAAAGATTTTTAGTCTCAATCATGATCATACTGAATGATGAAACAAGCTCAATAGACCACAACGTTGGGACTGCAATTATTTATAATTTACATGGATGACTTGGAGTTGGGGACCAAGTATAGTGTGTCAAAATTCATAGATGGCATTAAGATGACAGGCAGAGCAAAGTATGCAGATGATACTGGAAGTCTGCAAAGGAATATAGATAGTCTAAGTGAGTGGGCAAGGGCCTGGCAGATGGAGCACAATGTTGAGAAGTGTGAGGTCATCTATTCTGGTAGGAATAACAGCAAAACGGACCATTACTTAGATGATGGAAAAATGCAGTATGCTGCTATACAGAGAGACCATGGTGTCCTTGTGCATGAATCACAAAAGGTTAGTCTGCAGGTGCAACAGGTAATTAAGGCGGCAAATGGAATTTTGTTCTTCATTGCTAAAGGGATGGAGTTTAAAAACAGCGAGATTATGTTGCAGCTGTATAAGGTGCTGGTGAGGCCGCACCTGGAGTACTGTGCACAGATTTGGTCTCCTTACTTGAAAAAGAATATACTGGCACTGGAGGGAGCACAGAGAAAATTCATTAGGTTGATCCGGCATTGAGAGGGTTGGCTTATGAGGAGACACTGAATAGACTGGGGCTACACTCACGAGAATTCAGAAGAATGATTATGAAATGACTAGCAAAGGTAAAAGCAGGGAAGTTGTTTCCACTGGCAGGTAAAACTAGAACTAGGGGGCATGACGTCAAAATAAGGGGGAGCAGATTTCAGACAGAATTGAGGAGGAACTTCTTTACCCAAAGGATTGTGAATCTGTGGAATTCCCTGCCCAATGAAGCGGTTGAGGCTAGCTCGTTGAATATTTTTAAGGGAAGGATAAATTTTTGAATAGTAAAGGAATTGAGGGTTATGGTGAGTGAGCAGGTAAATGGAACTAAGTCCACAAAGAAGATCAGCCATGATCTTATTAAGTGCTGGACCAGACTCAAGAGGTCAGATGGGTCGACTGCTTCTCTTAGTCCTTATGTTCTTATGTTTTTATATGGTTGGCTGCTTCTATTTATTATGTTCTTATGAGTAATTAGTTAATCATTTTTCATTTTCCATTTTCTAACATGACTATCTCCAGGATTTCTATTTATGCAAGTGTAAGATGTTACAGCAGCTTATTTATTGTGAAGATTAAATGATCTTAAGATTAAATAGGTAGGCGAAAGTCATAAATGGAACGTTAGTAGTAACAATGTGATCAATTAACCATTCCTGAAAGAATGAGATAGCATTGTTATCATGAAATAAAGAAGATGCGCCTCACTTCTGTTTCATTGTAAGCTCACAGCAACATAAATACAGGAGATGATGGTATAGTGATAATGGCACTGGACTGATAATCCAGAAGTCCAGGCTATTGCTCTGGAGACAGCTTTTTCAAGTCTCACCACAGCAGCGAGTGGAATTTGAATTCAATTAATAAATCTAGAATATAAAGCTAGTCACAGTAATGCTGACCATGAAACTATCACTTAATGTCAGAAAAAATCCATTTGGTTCACATATGTCCATTAGGGGAGGAAATCTGCTATCCTTACCTGGTCTGGCCAACATACAACTTCAAACCATAACAATGTGTTTGATTCTGAATTGCCCTGTGAAATGGCCCAACAAGCCTCTCTGTTCAATGGCAATTAAGGATAGGCAACAAATGTTGGCCCTGTAAGCAACAGCTATATCCCGCAATGTAGTATATTTTAAAAACTAATTCATTATTCTGGCTAAAAATTTAGCCAGCAAGATATACGAATCAAACAAGTTTCTCATCATGAATCAATTCGTAGAAGATAAGGAAAATTGCTTCAAACAGGTTCTTGTTGCTTTTATGTATGGCCTAATTATTTACTCAGTTTTGATAGATATGAAAATAAAAACTAACTGTTCTCCTTCCACAGACCCCTTCAGAGTTGAGGAGGAACTTCTTCACTCGAAGTGTGGTGAGTCTCTGGAATTCTCTGTCCATTGAAGTGGTGGAAGCTACTTCACTGAATATATTTAAGTCACGGGTAGATAGGTTTCTGATAGACAAGGGAATTAAGGGTTAGGGGAGAAAGCAGAAAAGTAGAACTGATCCACTTCAGATCAGCCATGATCTTATTGAATGGTGGGGCAGGCTCGAAGGGATAGATGGCCTATTCCTGCTCCTATTTCTTAAGTTCTTATGTTCTTCTGGGATATACACAAACCACTTGATCTCCTCAAAAAATCCTATATAAATATTGGTTACTATCAAGCCTTCAAAATATTATCAAGCAAAATTCTAGATGATTTATTCATCCTTATATATACTATGTAATATGAGCTTTTGTATTTCCAACATAAACATGTATCGCCACATTATGAAAATTGAAGTGTCATTACAACAAACTGAAGTTTGAAAAATGAATACAAGATCTTACATCTATGAATAAAGATGTCTATCGATTCTGTTATACTAAAAGTTTTGCAGTTGTGAATTAAAGGAAAGGTTAATAAAATTTAAAACTGGCCACATAAAGTGACGAAAATATTTATTTTATGGATTCCTAATTTGTGCTGAAAAGGGCATTAGGTGTCCAAATTTTGCATTGCAGCCTGTGATATATATTATGAACTGGAAGTGCATTATATTGGCTTATGCAACCTCTAGTCAAGACATCAGCTTTTCTTAAACAATTTTCATAATAGCAGAAGTCTCTTCCCTTTTCTTGGCCAGAAATACGTGACAGAGATTCGCAAGGGCAAATCTTGATGTATAGTGCCATCACCTGGCAAACATCATCTATTTATTATCATTGATTTGAATGATTATAATCTTGAAATCCTCTCCACTTCAGGTGACACTCAGCAACTGTATGAGAGTCAAAAATGACTGTGGGGAGTGGTGGCAGCACGCAAACTTAATGTTGCTTCCCCATTTAAATGGAATAATGAGCATATTGCTGAGTGACTGCATACCTGAGTTATGAATGTAAAATTATCAGAGGCTTGCATGAGTTTAAGCTGGCCTATGCTACTTGACGTAAATCTGCTCCTCTCAAAAGAGAAGTGCGCTTTGGCTGGAACAGATGCTAAGAGTTATTGCAAAATGTTTAGCCTGAGAAATACTTTAGAATGCCATTATAGATAGTGTGCTCAAAGGTTTTCCCATGTTAATCAGAAGGCTTTGATCAAAGATATGTAGAGGGGTGGGATGCCTTTCAGGCCAACTCAGAATAAGCAGTGGCAGCAGATAGCTGTTTCACTCAATGCCAGGAATCAAAGCAGTGAGGATCCAGATGCAGATCAATGAACTCATATAAATCTCATATTCAATGAATGTACCTTCAAATTCCATATCCCACTAAATGAGCCACTGGCCTCAGGCAGTGATCAATGCACCATACTTTCATCTTTCTCCTCCCAAGACTCTCTATCAAAACCTGACCTTAAATTCATTGCTTCACCTCCTCCTCTTAGCATTATTCCAATCACCCCATCCACACTGCAGCTACTCAACCATGACTGGCACATTGCTCAAGGACATTGCACTGCACTCACTGGCTCAGTCACAGTCATATTTGGTATAACCTAGCAGGTGCCCACTGAGGTAGAGAAGTTGGATTAGAGTAGATAACTGAGGCACAGATACACTGTCATTTTTAATTATTTAGTAATCCATGTCATTAGGTGATGGAAGTGGAACTCGACGCCTGAAAGGATGGAAAGGCAGAAATCCTCAAAACATTTCATACAAGAGCGGTAAGAAATAGAAGAGGCTGGATCACTCTTTTTAGAAAACCATGGGCTCAATGGACAGAGCTAAATGCTATTCCGGAGACGGGCTGGGTGGTTCACCTTCTTGGTCAAGGAGTGCCCTCCTATTAAGGACTTTATCTCACCATAGCTGACATTCGACTTGGCAGCGGAAGATTCTTCCTATTTGGATAGCTTGTACCCCATGGAGGAACTTACTGAATGCAAGGGTTGCCCAGTCATGGAGACCATTCCCTGGCCCTGCACCTCAATGAGGCCTACTTGGCTGGCCCCAGTGATCATGCCTCACCTACCAGCAGTGGCCATCATTCCCACTGGCACTGCGAGTACGAAAGAATTGCCAGTTTATGACTGACCAGAGCCTCTTTTGAAGTGGAATATCTGCCCTGAAGTGGCTGACTGTCCTGTTGCCAACCAGATTGACATTTCATCAGGATGAGGGGACCTGAAATGGCCATGGATTACTACAGGCTCCCCAGTCCCTACCGTGACCATTAAATTCTGCTTAATTAATCTCTTTCTGAGCTGTAAGTTGCCACAACTCTATGACTGTCACTTGCTTGTTTCCCCATAAATCTCTTGACTATCACTCTCTTTTTCCAATCAATTTGAAGAAAAATGCCATGAGGATCACTGTACTTTACACTCAAGTTCACTGGGCTCCAATTGATGAAGTTTACAGACCTGAGGCCTATTGTACATCCCAGCGTGGGGGGCATTGTAGTGTTCACAAGGTTTATTAAGGCCCTATGATTAAATGTAATCCACCCCAATACCCACAATAGAGTTGAAGACCTTAAGCAGCACATCATCACTCATCGCTTACTATAACAGGCATTGCAAAGGAGGCCCTGTGAAAGCCAGTTATTCAAATAAAGGTGTTGCTGACTTTCTGCTAGCTTACACACTGTTCAATGTTCAGGTTTCCAAAGCTCCATTTTCCTCTCGAGCAATGAGCCTCTTTTGTCAATATCCATCCTCACAGAGGTCGAGTTCATAAACGTAACATTCATCTACATTCTCAGATTTCATTTCAAAAAATACCTACTGTTTGATATTCCACCCTTCACAATTTGCCAGTATGTCAGAACAATGTACCTGGAGTAGTATTTCTTATAATGAGATGATCTTGCATTTTAATGCAAAACCAGCTTATTTGATTGTAGCAGTACCACTGCTACAGCAATAGTCTCATTATGGTGCCCCTGCCCACATTTTAAATGGATACCAAAGAGGTTGTCCTTTAAATCAGAAACTCCTTCCAACAATCAACATTCTAAAATAACGGATTTTTCTATATTGATAGCAATATTTGAGAGAGGATAATTACATCAATCTATTTTTCTAGTTGTCCATTTACAATGGCTTCTTGGAGATTTTTTTTAAATTTAAAGCACCAATAACTGGCAAACTAGATGTGCTCTTAGGCTAATTGGCAAAACAAATCCTCCCTAAATTGTCTCAAATTTGGTTTTTAATCCGTAGATCTATAAACATAGACAGGGATCATGGGTAGAGGTGGGAACATCGGGGTGGCAGCGTGGGCTCGTTGGGCCGAAGGGCCTGTTTCCCGTGCTGTTTTGTTCTTTGTTCTTTATAGTGAGTTTGAGGTCCTAACATTTTATTGCATGAAATTCCTGCTTCATTGCTGCAAACAAACAGTTACCTGAGGCTGCTGCAGAATGGTCAAGGCCATATAACACAGTTCTTCAAGTGTGCTGGATGGCTGGAAAAGCAATGCATACGTTTCTCAGAAACTGTTCTTTCATTATTTTACAAATACACAGACAGCATCATTAGACTGACATTGGAGCTCACCTGTGGCTGAGGAACTGCAGAAAGAAAGGAAGAACACAGGCTGTCTATCTAGAAACAGATAATTCAGAAATTAGCATCTGAAAAAGAAGAATCCCTCCACAAGAAGTTTGATTGAAATCAGATCAGCAACTACAAGGCATGGACAATGAATACATAAAAGGGAAATGGAGTAAAGTCACTCTGATCTGTGCAATGCTAGAAATTATTGATGCAGTTACTTTATACAGTATCACAACCAATATCTTAAATTATTTATTTCTGATTCAGCATGGTCTAAATTAGTCTCAACATGAAGTTAACGAAAAAAATCTAGTAATGAAAATAAAAGAGATCTAAGGAGATAAAAGATATTGAAATATAAAAAATGGCTTGGATAAAAGAATTCAGTTGGTGATTATCAGATTTTTAGTGAACATAAGTGTCATATTATCTGCACACACATTGTGGGGACGATTCACCCAAAGAAATTCTAAGTGTCAAATTTGCGTTAAAACTAGATAAATCATGCTGGTTTTTCAGAGGATTTTCAAAATAAATCTCCCACATTGTGCACTGCAGATGGTACAAACATAAATCATGTGAAAAAATCTGGGGGCGGAGCCTATTCCCACTGAAGAGGCTGAAATCAGCGCGTGGTACAGGCCTCCAAGCATGTGCCGATCTCTGGGAAATCACTAAACAGGTTGTCCCACCATAGACTACTGGCCTCAACCCCCATGGGCATTGCTCCCCTCATCGCTGACCTCTCACTCTCTACCCCCTCTCCTCACAGACATTACTGGCCTGATCGCTGGCCTCTCATCCCCTCACTCCCTCCCCTCACGGACATTACTGGCCTGATCGCTGGCCTCTCATCCCATCATTCCCTCCCCTCACGGACATTACTGGCCTCATCGCTGGCCTCTCCTTCTCCATCCATCTCCCCCTGCCCCTCCACAACAGACATTTCTACTTCTCATCCCCCTTCTCTCCCACAAGAGGCCTCCCAACTTCCCTATTAGAACATAGAACATTACAGCACAGAACAGGCCCTTCGGCCTTCGATGTTGCGCTGACCAATATAAAAAGCAATGCCCCTCCAAACTAAACCATTCCCTTCTCTTCCATATACTTATCAACTAACCTCTTAAACGCCACCAAACTTGGCGCATCTACAACTGCTGCAGGCAGGGCATTCCACTCCCGAACCACCCTTTGGGTAAAGAACCTACCTCTGATATCCGTCCTATAACTATCACCCCTTAATTTAAAGCTGTCCCCTCGTGCTAGCTTTCTCCATCCTAGGAAAAAGGCTATCACTGTCCACCCTATCTAAACCTCTAATCATCTTATATGTTTCGATTAGGTCCCCTCTTAGCCGCCTCCTTTCTAACGAAAACAACCTCAAATCCCTCAGCCTCTCTTCATAAAGAGAGCCTCTCTTCATATTCTCCATTCACCCGGATATCACCAGCATTCTGGCCTCCCCTTCCCCCACTGACCTAGGCATCGCTGCCCTGATGGCCTCCCCATCTCCCACTGACCTACACACTGCTGGCCTCCCCAGGTCTCCGCCACCACCAACCCCCCACCTCACTGCTGTGCTATCATGCACATCCCCTGCCTGCGAGCATTCACCCTCATTGAATGAGAGCCTTGAGCATTGTACCCCTTCTCGACACCCAATCAGCACTTTTGGAAATGGCTTACTCTCTATTGAAACCAGGTTACCTGTACATTATTCACAATGAAACCTAACTAATGGTCCATGACTGGCCCAAACTGACGGCACTTAGACTCTCTTAACAAGCCAGTGCCATGTATAAGCTGCAATGATGGACGCACAGGCAGTCACACCAGGAAGATGGACGGGAAGAAAAGTGCGCCCAGATTTTTGGAGATTGAGCAGGCCTGCCTGCTGGATGTAGTGGAGGAAAGGTGACATCTGCTCTACCCCACACAGGGCCATCGCCCAAGGGGACGCGAAGCAAGAGTCTTATAGGAGGCAGTGGGCTTCTGCAGGGAATGCCAGGATGCTGACCTTTCAGTCTGGAGTGCAGTTCCACAAGAAAACAAACAACCCTCTTTGGGCTGCAAGCTTGAAAGTTCTGGAACCAGTACACATGCTGTGCCTACAATGTCAAACCATCCCTATACACTTCATGAGCAATCACCAAATGCAACCACCCCCCACCCACTCCCCCCTACCCACTCCCCCCCTCACTCTCAGTGCTGCCTCTAATCCCTGTGGCACCCACCCCCCCCCCCCCCCCCCCCCCCCCCCCATCCCCTGCCCCAGTAAGCAACACTCCACTGGGGACCTATCTCCCTGAAGCAGCCAACACGAGCTCACGAATCCCAACACATATTGCATCTCATGCCCTTCCATGCATCATGCTTTCAATCCTCCTTATGTCCCCAAGGAGAAAACTGCACACAACCTGCATGAGAGAGAGAAAACTGATGGGTTGTTCCTGAGCTACGCCTGCTGATAGGCTCTGAGCAGTGTTCTCTGGAGTTGGTGAGGAGGAATGATCCTAGAATGATCACCGACAGCCAGGTCAGCATCCAGTGTACAAGTGAACATCAACTGAACCCGATTCCTAAATTTTCTTTGGAGTGCCAAGCTGCGCACACTGTTTTCCCTCCCTTCCCTTAATGCGTGTTCTTCCTTACAGTGCCGGATCCTAGTGAACGAGGCCCTTCTGGTAGTTGGCAAGACACACCACCCCCTCCCAATCCACCCCCCCACCCCCCCACTCCTGTCACTCAGGAACCAATTCCCATTGAGACCTCAGATATTACTTCGGAGGAATTTTCAGAAGACAGCACCAATGAATCGGCACAGCCATCTACCACAGAACCCACCAACACAGAGACTGTCACAACTGTTGGTCACGTTAGTGCTGAGGTTTCTGAGTCACTTACTGGTGAGCACATCACATCTGCAGATGAGGTGAGGGCGGGCATATTGGAGGGCTTGGGCACACAGTGTCTACGAGAGGCAAAGATGCAGCTGACTCTAAGCCAGATGCCGAGCCTCAGGTTTGTTCATCCGGAAGCCGGTGGAGATGCATCAGCAAACCTGGCGAATTGTGGAAGGGCTGTCAGCAAACATGTTGCAACTGCAAGGCTGTTTGGAGGAGACAAGTAGAGTGCTGTCGCAGAAGGTGGTGTCAGCACAGTATGGAGTGGCACAGTAGCACAGTGGGTTAGCACTGCTGCCTCACAGTGTCTGACACCCGGATTCAATTCCCAGCTTGGGTCACTGTCTGTGCAGAATCTGCATATTCTCCCGTTTCTGCATGGGTTTCCTCTGGGTGCTCCAGTTTCCTCCCACATTCCAAAAGATATGTTGGTTAGATGCATTGTCTGTGCTAAATTTTCCTTCAGTGTACCAGAACAGGCACTGGAATGTGGCAACTAGGGGATTTTCACAGTAACTTCATTGCAGTATTAATGTAAGCCTAATTGTGACACTAATATGTAACCTTAAACTTTAACTTTATTAACCAGGCCAACACTGCAAGGGTGGCATCCACAGTGGAAAGTCTGGCACAGAGATATGCCCTCACGGCTGACAGGATCCAGGCCATTCTAGAGACACAATGAGCCATGACAGAGATACAGCCCAGGCCTTCTGCTGACCCTGTCCAAAATCAAAATGGATGTATTGATCTGCTTGTGCACACAAGGTATTTGTCATCTGTGGACTGAGGCCTGAGAGATTCCAGAAAGGTCACCACTGCGTGTCTGAAATGACCTTAGAAATTAAGTGCTGTTGTCACCTTAACTTCTACTGGCAGTGGTTGGCTGCCCTTCCCCTCGTGTGCCAGGTGTGCAAATTTCTCACACAGGTGCTGGACCATGTCCTTAGCTAGATGGAGCTGGGGACCTCCAATAGCCCCTTGAATTATGTTCTGGTCCAGTACTGCCTAGGCCTCCACATCCCCCTTCTCCTGGCCACCCTTTTGGGAGACTGCTCTCCTACCTCACAGCCATCAGCACCAACATTATATTTTGTTTATTTTTCGAAAAAAGGTAAAGGAACCAGTGAAAGTTGGAATCATGCTGCAATAGATGACATATTTTATGTTGTTAATTGAGGTCAGTTATCCCCAGTTGGGTAAGTATTAAAGCTTCATTACAGGATTATAAGAAGTCTTCACATAAGCTAAAATTCTGACCTTATCTGTGGCTGGGATTCTCCAGTCCTGCTGCAATGAATGAAAACTTGGCTGAGCGCCAAATATTCTGTTCTCGCTGGCCATGGTCTTAGGAGAGAATTGAAATAGTCCACATTAACTCTACAGCCTTTTAAGTAAATCTGTCTTAAGATACAGGCGGACATCCGATTATTCTTTTCTCAACCTATGAATAACGGAATTAAGATAGTACCTCTGACAGCAGATGATATACAGAAAATTGTGATCTCCATCCCTGCAGTTTGCCTGATAATGTGTTTTTCTCTTTCCTTGATTTTTAAGGATATCACAAGTTAGTTGGTTTACTTTCTTCAAATAAAATTTGATTACAATTACCTCACTCCACAGGCGTAATTCTTGTTCTGCTGGAAACCCAAGGGATGATGCAGGTACACCTGTAAAATAAATTGGATACTGGATTGTATCAATCAACATTTAGGAAATTTATCCTACTTGAAGCTACAAATATCTTGCAACTCTAACACAACAAATATCCATAGTTTGATTACGATTATTTTTCCATGCTTATTTTTTAGACAGTTGTATAATTTTCATCGGAATTAAGAGCAGAAATAGGGAAATTCAACCCTTCCAAGCATGCTCTGCAATTAGATTATTGCTGATCTCTCCCTGGTCTCAAATCCACCACCTCAACTGTTCCCATATTCCTCTTTGCCCTTCTTTTATGAGAAATATGTCTATCTCCCTTTTGAAACCATTCAATGATTCAAACTCCACTTCACAATGGGGCAGCGAATTCCATAAATTCACACCCTCCGCGAGAAGTAGTTTCTCCTCGTCTCAGTTTTAAATCTACCACCTCACAACCAATAATTGTGAACTCTTGTTCTAGATTTTCACTGTGTAACAGTGTAAAACAGGCAATTGCAAATGACATCAATGAAAATGAAAATCAGGAGAGAGGTAAAAGGGCTGATCATAAGCTATCACGGTACTTGTATTGTCACACATAACTAAAAGGACACTCGTACATTTTTCTGTATCTTGTTATTGTCTATTGATAATGTAAAAAAAAATTGCATTTCTAGAGTTTCTACAATAATGAAATATCACAAAGTATTTTATAGGTGCAGATAGAAATCGAAACTGAGTCAGAGACAGAGATAGTGGGTGGGATATTGAGACTGATTTCGCCATCAGTGGCGGGGACTCAATATACGGCAAAACCTGGAAGTTGTGAACATCACTGGTGAGATTGTGACTTTCAATTTTCACTGCCTCTTACCAGCATTGTAGTCAGGTTAACACCCGTGTATTTCCATGTGACTAATGACACCTCATCTACCAGATATTGAATACTTACCATAATTTCAAATGTGATGGGCTGCACGGTGGTCCAGTGGTTAGCACTATTGCCTTACAGAGCCAGTGACCTGGGTTCAATTCTGGCTCGGGTCACTATCTGTGCAGAGTCTGCACATTCTCCCTGTGTCTGCGTGGGTTTCCACCAGGTTCTCTGGTTTCCTCCCACATTCCGTACATCTGCAGGTTAGGTGGATTGGCCATGCTAAATTCTCCCTCCATGTATCTGAACAGGTGCCGGAGTGTGGCCACTAGGAGATTTTCACAATAACTTTGTTGCAGTGTAAACGTAAGCCTACATATGACTAATAAATTAACTTTATGTACTTTGAAATCAAAATTCTCTAATTGTTATGTACTATGATTAATTTTCCAACAAAAGTATTCAGATTTTTCTACAAGAGATTGATAATTTGCTTGCATTCATTTTTGCCAAATGAGGTATCATTGCCTTATTCATATATCTTCACCCAAGAGAATGAGGACAATGGTATGGAATTCGGGGAGAGAGGCTGTAAGCTGTTTGAGCAAATTGACAAAAGGAAAGACAAGGTATTGGAGGTGTTGACAGGTTTAAAGTGGATAGATCTCCAAGTCTGAATGAATTGTGCCCCAGGCTGCTATGGAAGGCAAGGGAGGAGATGGAAGGGGCTGTGACCCAATTTTCAATTCCTCTCTGGCCATGCGGGAGGCCAAGTTCCGCACACAAGAGGACAGTCTTAACAGGGATCTTGGCTTCATGTCACACTATCTGTAACCCCCATGACTTGCCTGGGTTAGCAAAAACCACTTACTGTGCTGTCTGGAGACAATACACATCTCTTTAACCTGTGCTCAGTGCTCCTTCCACTCACATTGTTAGCCACTTTAAGACTTGAATAGCAGGTTAGGTGTAAAGATTCGCATTCTAATCAGCAATCTGTAAACATTCTGTGCTGGTATGTGTGCTGTTGGAGACCAGAACACCTCATTCGCCTGACGAAGGCCATAGAGTCGAAAGCTTGCAAGTTTACTATCAAATAAATTGGTTGGATTTAAAACTGGTGTTGTCAGACATCTTACTGTGTTTACCCCAGTCCAACGCCGGCATCTCTACATCATGAGGGAGGTGCCAGAGGTCCGGAGAACAGGTAGTATGGTTCCGCTATTTAATAAAGGTTAGAGAGATAAACCAGGGAACTACAAACAGTTGATCTCACATCAGTGGCAATGAAGAAACATCTGAAGGAGAGCATTTATCTCCACTTGGAGAGGCAATGCTTTATCAGGGATAGTTAGCATGGCTTCAACAGAGGGAGGTCATGCCTAACAAATTTGATTGCATTTTTTGAAGAGCTGATCAGATGTGCTGAAGAGGGTAGTGCAATCAATGTAGTTTATATGGATTTCAGCAAAGCCAAGGTCCCATGTGGGAGACTTGTAAAGAAGGTAAATGCACATGGGATACAGGGTAATTTGATAAGTTGGATTCAAAATTGGGTCAGTTATAGAAGACAGGGGGAGATGACAGTAGATTGCTTTAGTGACTGGAAGCCCGTGTCCCCAGTGGCATACCACAAGGATCTATGCTGGCTCCCCTATTATTCATCATTTATATGAACAACATGAATGACTATGTGAGGGGTTGGATTAGTTAGCTCGTGGATGACACAAAAATTGACAGAGTTGTTAGCAGTGAAGTTGAGTGTTTTGAAGATGTAGACGGGATGGTCAAACGGGCAAGTAAATAACAGACGGAATTTAACCCTGAAAAATGTAAGGTGATACACTTTATGAAAACTAATTTGACAAGAAAGTGTTCAATGAAGGCATGATAGTAAGAAATTCTGTGGAGCAAAGAAACTTTTGTGTATTTGTCTATAGATCTCTGAAGGCGGAAGGGCATTTTTGTAGTGTGGTAAAGAAGGCACATGGGACATTTGCTTCAACAATTGAGATTGCAAAGACAGGGAAGTCATGTTGTTGTTTCGTGGAACTTTGGTGAGGCAACAGATAGAGTACTCTGTTCAGTTCAGCCTGCCACATTGTAGGAAGGATGTTTTTTATTGGAGGGGATGCAGACAAGATTCACCAAAATGCTGTCTGGGATGGAACATTTAAGTTATGAAAAGAGGTTGGGTATGTTTGGGTAGTTTTTGTTGGAGCAAAGACTGAGGAGTGACCTGATCGAGGTGTATGAGATTATGGGGGACATGGACACAGTGGATAAGGAGCAGCCATTCCCCTGAGTTGAAGCATCAGTCACAACAGGACACAAATTCTAGGTAAGAGCAGGCAGGGGATGTGAGAAAACATTTTTTACCAGAGGGTAGTGACAATCTGGAATGCACTGCCTGGGAGGGTGGTAGAAGTGAATTGCCACATCAAATTGGCACATCATAACATTCAAGGCTATGGGCTAAGTGCTGGTAAATGAGATTAGGTGGGAGGCCGGGTGTTTCCCATAGGTTGATGCAAACTTGCTGAACCAAAGGGCTTCTTCTGCAAAGTATTTTTCTATGATTCTATTACCAGTTGTGTGACATTAGCTCAAGAAGTAGGTAAGTCAGACAAATTTGAACCATCAGAATGCTTTTTGCATTTAAATAGGGATAACTTTGGATTTATTTTTCTGGAAAGGATTCTCTGGAAACATTGAGAAATATGGTTGCAACATCCAATACTCTTGGTGTGACAATGTTAAATACAGTAATAAATAAGATTTTAAAATTTTATTTAATATTGTAAAAATGTATCAGTCATTTATTGGCAGGATAAATTTAGAAGACCCTTTTGCTGCGCACTAAATAATGAATTAATAATTGCATTATCCTTTATTAACCTCTGGATTTTAGGTCTAGAGGTGCTGTAGTAAATAATTAAGCTTGGCTTTTATCCACAATGTTAATTTATGCAACAAAATAATGAACAGGAAATTCCACAGATCTGCTCCACTACTCTGCTGTATTTCACAGAAAGGATAGTACAATCAGAGTTTTCAATGCAATTCTGACTATGTTAAAATGGCAGAATGGGAGTAGTTCAAGAAAGTTCCCACATAATTTTACTTTTTTCACATAACTGTTTCATGTTTTAGTTAAAAAGTTATTTTCAGAAAGTACCTCATTCACTGCTTTAAATGGAAACAATTTCTCTCAATCCAATTATATTTTTGCAATTAATTAATACATTACCTACGCTATCATTTACCAAAGAGAAAAAAGTGATCTGCAAAAGAGTGCTATGATGTCTCCTTAACAAAAGCAAACTTATTACACTTACTGAATATTTGGATATAGATTAAATCAAAATGCATTATTTTGCAATTGATTTATGCTATCAAATTGATTTCAGATTTGATTTGATTTCAGAATTGATTTTCAGATTTTCTATTTACTTCAATTAAAAAACAAATTCATTTAAAACATTCTCATTTTAATAACACAGCAATAAAAGTATAGATGTAAATAAAGCAGCTTATCTCTATTTGTTGTGTACCATTTAGAACAGAAAAAGTATCTATTTTCAATTTGTTTGAAAAGGATTAAAGTGATAATATTAAATATTTAAAACTTAAATAGTAATTATATTTCACTGTTTTATTTATGCACAATAGTTGGAAATTGCTGTTCTTTTTCCACTTTAATTATTTTATTAATATTTTTACTTTAACCTTGACAATATTTTTATTAAATCAGTAATATATTAAATCATTTTGCATGCATCATTTTGCATGCACTTTAACTCAATAATGCCCATATTTAAATAGTATAGTGAATTTGCATCTGTACATCACAATTCACACTTAAACACCAGTATTTAAATATGATTACGCCAAATGTTTTCATTAGACTCCAAGCAGAGGACAATAACTAACAAACAAATTTTGACTTCCTAACTCTAATCTAGATTTTTTTTAACATGCTTGTTGTCTGCCCGCACTCTCTTCAAATTCTTTCGAGCTGCAGGAGACATAACATGAAGAATGGCTACCCACAACTCCCTCTTTTTATTCATAATAAAACAGGACTTTAATCTTTCTGAAAGCTTTGAAACAATGCATTTGTATTTTTTTTCTGCATTTATCCTCAGATTCACAATTACAGATTGCTCGGTCACACTGAGCTTCTGCTGTAACAAAAAAAAACAGCCTCCTTCATTTCCCGATAGTTAATTACATTCAGACTCCTTCGAAGGTGAAAGCCAATCTTCATGTAGCGTTTGTAACAGATGCGTAATTGGGATACTGTAAAGAAACACCGCCGCTTCGCCAGTGTACTTTCTCCCAAATCTAAGTGTGAGTGAAGCTACGATGCGAGCTTCAGGAGAGGTTGGGTGGAAGATGGCAACATTATTACTAAAATAACTTAGTATTGGGACTCCAGCATTTCCCCAAAGAATGCTAATTTCTGCTGCTTCTACTTGAACAGCCGAGTAAAATAAAACAGTTTCTCTCTTGTTTAGCTGCACATTGCTGTAAAGCGCTTAATTCAATAGGCAGCCCAGGGTGGATTTTTGTCCACACAGAGCACGAATTCTGGGAAAGTCTTCGAACTGAGTTGATTAAAAAAAAAGATTTCTTCTTCATTTCCAATAGCAACTCATTAACGAAAATCTTGAAAAGCCAGCTCAAACGGTACCAATTTTAATCTTTGCAATGGATGGCTGGGTGAGTGGATGGGATTGACTCCCTCCTATTTTTTTTTCTATATATAGTCTACTCTGCAGGGACCCCAAAGAAGATAAAACAGCTTCAGATCTCACACGTTAATCAATGTCAAACATAACAATGTCACTGTTTATGTCCAGAAATGTTCTTCGCATCAACAAATCAAAAGTTTTCGACAGAATTTAACCTGGGAAGGAGAAACCAGAGAAAAAGGACTATACACGTTTTAAATAGTTCACCAGGAGGTTAAAAAAGAATTGAAATGATTAAAAGAAACAGAAAAGGTCAGGGAGGTTAAAAACAAGGGTGAAAAAATGAGTGAGACGCGAGTTTAGAGGATTTGAGAGAAAGTACACTGGCGAAGCGACGGTGTTTCTTTACAACATCTCAATTATGCATTTGTTACAAACGCTACATGAAGATTGGCTTTCTTTCACCTTCGAATGGAGAGGAGAAAGTAAGACAGAAATGTAATGGATAAACATGGGAGAGGAAGAGAGTGAAAGCAACATTCTTACCTTGTGAGAAGCAGCAGCGGGAGAGGAGTAACAATGTGAGTGCGAGGATGCAGTGGGAGTACTTCATAGTGATGCTGTGCGGCGCTCTTTCTGCTCCTCGGTACTGACACAGGTTGTAGCTCAGCATGGTTGGCCCACAACGATCTGAGTCAGGCAACTGGGATACTTGTGGGTTTTCACTACCGTGTAGCTGCACTCTTTAAAACACCTTTTAGATTTCCCACGTCAGCAAAGACTGGATCAAACGTCATGTGCACTGTTCCCGGGGCAGGATGAGACAGACCATGTGCTGTCACTCACTTTCAATTCTGACTATAAACAACACCTTCAGTCCTTCAACTCACCTTTTATGATTTCTACTCCAAAGCAAAAAAAAATATTTCTTTCCTCCAAGTGTGTCACTAAATGTGGATAAATTAGATGAGTTACTTCTGGAGGTGGGTGAGATTTTAACTCACTTGAAACCCATTTAGGGTGGCACAGTGGTTAGCAATGCTGTCTCGCAGCATCAGAGTCCTGGATTCAATTCTGGTCCTGGGTGACTATCAGCATGGAGTTTGCAGATTGTCCTCATGTCTGTGTGGGTTTCCTCCAGGTGCTCTGGTTTCCACCCACAGTCCAAGGATATGCAGGTTAGGTGGGTTTGCCATGCTAAATTCTCCATTAGTGTCAAAAAGATGTGTAGATAAGCTGGATTAGCCATGGTAAATGTGCAGTGTTACAGGTATATGTTAGGGTGGCGGAGTGAGTCTATGTAAGAGAGACTTTGGAGAATTGGTACAGACTTGATGGTCCAAATGGCGTCCTTTTGCACTGTTTAGATTCAGTGGTTCAATTTGCACAGAATTAAAACCTGAACTGGAATTTGTTTAAATTCTGCTCAAGTTACTAAAATGTGTAATCCTGACCGACAAGACTAAGATTGCTTCTGCACACGATTACGTTCATATAACCCCAAAGAAATCTGATAAACTTTAAGTTCACATCTTGCGGACAATTCCTATGCTCATTATTTTGCAGAATCACAGTGTCCTTTTGACAATTGAGATAATTCTTTCCCCATTGCATTTAAGCACCTGAGCATTTTATTCATAGTAATGTTGGTATTCAGGGTTAACTGCATACTAATCTATTCCTAAATAAGTGAAATAATCTTTCAAAAGCAATTCCAATTCATGTTTAAGTGTACTTTCAATGAATAGCAAGGGGTGTTGGCTATGGTGAGGGGAGAGAGAGAGAAAAGTGGCATTGTTGCTTGACGAGTAATCCAGACTGAGGTTAATGCTCTGGGAATTTGGGTTTGAATCCCTCCATGGCAGAACATGGAATTTTAAAAAAACTCAATGAAATATCTGGAATTAAAAATCTCTTGATGACCATGAAACAATTGTTGTAAGAGCCCAATTGGTTCACCTTTAGGGCCTACATGTGACTGTAGATCCACTAAAATGCCCTCTAAAGTGGCCAAGCAACCCATTCAATTGTATTCAACCACGACAAAGGAAACAAAAAGAAGGAATGAAACTGGAAAGACTGAGGCATTGGAAATGACAATGACAAATTCAGCCCCGTGGACCCTCCAAATTCCTCCTTACTAACATCTGGGGACTTGTGCCAAAACTGTGAGAACTATTTTGAGACTAGTCAAGCAACAGTCTGACTCAGTCATATTCATGGAATCATACCTTACAGATAATATCTCAGACACTACCATCATCATTCCTGAGTATGTCCTGTCTCAACATAGACTCTGGGCTCCATGAAGTCTCATGATACCAGGTCAAACATGGGCAAGGGAATCTCCTGCTGATTAACACACACCATCCCACCCCCCCCAGCTGATAAATTCCATCTCCCATAAGTTGCCCCGTTCACTTAACCTATTCATATCCATTTGTAAATTTCTTATTTCATTACCACAAATTACTATCCCACCTATTTTAGTACCATCTGCAAATCTGGCTACTGTACCCTCTGTCCCTGCATCCAAGTCATTAACATGATTGTAAATAGTTGGGCCCCAAAGACCAAACCGTGTGACATTTCAATGGTTACATCTTACCAACCTGAAAACGACCCATTTATCCTGACTCCCTGCTTTCTGTTGGTTAGCCAATCCTCTATCCAAATATTAAATTGATTTGATTTGATTTATTATTGTCATACGTATTAGTTTACGATGAAAAGTATTGTTCCTTGTGCGTTATATGGACAAAGCATACCCATACATAGAGAAGGAAAGAGAGGGTGCCGAATGCAGTTTTACAGTCTTAGCTAAGGTGTAAAGAAAAATCAACTTATTACAAGGTAGGTCCATTCAAAAATCTCATGAAGAACTTAAGCTTGAGTCAGTCATTACATGTCCTCAGACTTTTTTTTCCCCAACAGAAGGAGGTAAAAAGAATATGTGTAGGATGCATGAGGTCCTTGATTATACTGGCTGCGTTTCCGAGCAGCAGGAAGTGTGGACAAAGTCAATGAATGGGAGTCTGATTTGCATGATGGACTGAGCTCACTCACAATTCTTTGTAGTTTTTTGCGGGCTTGGACAGAGCAGGAACTATACCAAGCTGTGATACAACCAGAAAGAATGCTTTCTATGGTGCATCTGTAAAAGTTGGTGACAGTCATAGCAGACATGCCAAATTTCCTTAGTCTCCTGAGAAAGCATTTAAAATCATTTTAATAACTTGGATGCAGGGGCAGTAGGTACCATAGCCAAATCTGCAGTAGACACTAAAATAGGTGGGATAGCAAGTTGCAATAATGAAGTAAGAAATTTACAGATGGATATGGATAGGTTAACTGAATGGAGGAAATTTTGGCCAATGGCAGAGTTTGGCAGAAATTTTGGTAGTTTTGGCATTGACTACAACTCAGTCAACTAGGAATAATGGTCTTCAACACCGTTATTCCTATGAAACTGGCATTGCTGGGCTTTCTTAACTATTGTGTCAGCATGGAGGACCAGGACAGGTTGTTCGTGATCTGGCCACCTAAAACCTTGAAGCTGTTGATCATTTCCACTTCGTCCCTACTGATATAGACAGGGGCATATCGTCCACTACGCTTCCTAAAGTTGATGACTATATCCTTTGTTTTGTTAACATTGAGGGAGACATTATTTTTGTCACACCAGTTCACTAGGTTCTCTATCTCTTTCCTCTACTCTGTCTCATCATTTTTGAGATCCAACCCATCATGTTGGTGTTATTAGAGAATTTGAAAATTCAGTTGGAGGGGAATTTGGCCACATAGTCATAGGTGTATAAGGAGTATATTAAGGGGCTGAGGCCATAGCCTTGTGGGGCACTGATGTTGAGGATGATCATGGAGGTGTTATTACCTATCCTTACTGATTACTGTCTGTGGGTTAGGCAGCTTACAATCCAGTCGCAGATGGAGGAGCCGAGCCCCGGCTATGGAGTTTGGGGATGATTTTTGTAGGAATAATGGTGTTGAAGACTGAGTTGTAGTCAATGCCAAAACTATCAAAATTTATGCCAAAATCTGCCATCGGCCACAATTTCCTCCATTCAGTTAACCTATCCATATCCATCTGTAAATTTCTTACTTCATTATTGCAACTTACTATCCCACCTATTTTAGTGTCATCTGCAAATTTGGCTATGGTACCTACTGCCCCTGCATCCAAGTTATTAAAATGATTTTAAGTAGTTGAGGCCCAGAGACTGAACCGTATGGCATTCCACTGATTACATCTCAACAACTCAAAAAAGACCCATTTATCCAAACTCTCTGCTTTCTGTTGGTTAGCTAATCCTCTAACCAAACTAATAAATGATCTTTAACCTCATATGATCTAACCTTATGCATTAACTTTCTGTGCAGCAACTTATCAAACATCTTCCTGAAGTCCAGATACACTATATCTATAGGATCACCATTATCCACTTGTCTTGTTACATCTTCGAAGAACTTAGAAAATAAGTCAAACATGATTCACCCTTTATAAGTCCATGCTGACTCTGATAGATTGCATTGTGACTTTGTAAATATCCTGTTATTACTTCCTTCACAGTGGTTTCCAACAATTTTCCAATGACAGATGTTAAACGAATTAGTCAATAATTTCCTATCTCCTGCCTCCCTCATTTTTTCAATAGGGGCATTAGCATTTTTCCAATACACCAAATAACTTCCTTGAACAGGGTGTAATGGAATCGACAAGAGAGAAAACTATCCTAAATATGGTGCTGTGTAATGAGATGGGAATAATTAATGATCTTGCAGTTAGGGATCCTCTTGGAAGAAGCAATCAAGCATTGTTGAATTTAAAATACAGATGGAGTGTGAGAAGAAAAAAATCCAATACCAGTGTCTCGTGCTTAAACAAAGGGATGAGGGAGGAGTTGGCTAAGATAGACTAGGAGCAAAAAATTTATGGTGGACAATCAAGGAACGGTGGAGGACTTTCAAAGCAATCTTTCACAGTGCTCAGCAAAAGTAGATAGCAGTGGTAAGGAAGGACTGTAGAAAAAGAGATAATCAACCTGGATATCTAAGAAAATGGAGGGTATCAAATTGAAAGAAAATATATACAGAGTGGCAAAGATTAGTGAGAACCGAGAGCATTGGAAAATCTTTAACAGTCAGCAGAAATCCACGATAAAAGCTATAAAGAAAAAGAAGATGGATTATAAGAGTGAATTAGCTCAGAATATAAAAACAAATAGCAAAAATTTCTACAAATATATAAAACAAAAAAAAGGTGAAAGTAAACATTGGTCCTTTGGAAGATGAGAAGGGGGATGTAATAACTAGAAATGAGAAAATAGCTGAGGGATTAAACAGATATTTTATGTTGGACTTCATAATGGAAGACACAAATAACATGCCAAAAATTGGAAAGAAAGCTATGGTAGGTGAGAACCTAGAAACTATCATTATCATGAAAGAGGTAGTATTGGGCAAATTAATGGGGCTGAAGGTAGGCAAATCTCCTAGTCCTGATGGAATGCATCCCAGAATACTAAAAGAGATGGAAGGAGAAACAGCAAATGCATTAGTGGTTCCCACAAATTGGAAAGCAGCAAATGTGATGCCACTATAGAAAAACTGAGGTAGACAAAAGGCAGGTAACTATAGGATGGTTAGCTTAATGCAACTTGGGCTGACAGTGGCAAGTAACATTCATGCCAAAAATGCCAGGCAATGGCCATCTCCAACAAGGGAGGATCTAACCATTGTCCCTTGGTATTTGTTAGCATTATCATTGCTGAATCGCCCATTATCAATATCCTAGGCGCTACCATTGACTAAAAGCTGAACAAAACAAGCCATTAACTAAACTTTAAACTGAACCAATCACAGTAGTGATGTCTTAGGAGTGTACATATTACAGAAAGGGAGGTACTGGAAGTCTTAAAGTGCATCAAGATAGATAAATCCCCGGGACCTGATGAAGTGTTGACACAGGAAATTATGGGAAGCTAGGGAGGAAATTGTGTGTCCCCATGAGGTGCCTGAAGATTGGAGGGTGGCAAACCTTGTGTTTTTGTTTAAAAGGGCTGCAGAAAAAGCCAGGGATCTACAGGCCAGTGAGCCTTATAACTTTGGTGGGTAAGTTGTTGTAAAGTATGTTGAGAGACTGTATCTACAGGCATTTAGAGACACAAGGACTAATTAGGGATAGTCAGCATGGCTTTGTGAATGGAAAATCATATTTGCATGGGTTCCATCGGATGTTGAACTGCCCCTTAGTGTTAGAGGGATTAGCAGGATAA
Source organism: Sphyrna mokarran (assembly GCA_024679065.1). Classification (NCBI taxonomy): domain Eukaryota; kingdom Metazoa; phylum Chordata; class Chondrichthyes; order Carcharhiniformes; family Carcharhinidae; genus Sphyrna; species Sphyrna mokarran. The sequence goes on along the minus strand of JAGIQG010000001.1, from coordinate 77,964,570 downwards.
ATATGTGGGATTACAGGGATGGGACCTGGGTGAAATTGTTGTTGGTGCAGGCTCGATGGGACGAATGGTCTCCTCCTGTACTGCAGGGATTCTATGAACTTTGTGCGTTCTTCAGTTCTTCGCATTGGCTTAGCATATGCTTAAAATACTAAATTTAAATTAAGCAGAAATATTCTGGCCTCAAGCTAACATAAAATATAGATAGAGGTATCATTAAAAAGCATTGCTTTGGACAAATAATATTCAGTATTCCCAATACACATATAACTCCTTTAGACAAATTGTATTTTTTGTGGTGTAACATTGCCCTGATACTTAGCTTTCTAAAACAAAGATTTTTTTTTAATTGTACCTATAAAGCCGCATACATTTCACCTGCTGGATACAAATAAGAACATAAGAAGTAGGAGCAGGAGTAGGCCATCCAGCCCCTCGAGCTGCCCCACCATTCAATAAGATCATGGCTTGTAGTGGTTCAGTACCATTTTCCCGCCTTCTCCCCGTAACCCTTAATTCCCTTGTCAATTAAAAATGGAGCAATAGCACAATTAAAATGGTGCTGTACTCACTCCCACAATTCCATCATATCTGGATCTTTGTCATTTTGCTGTGGGCCTTGAAATGGTAAGTCAAGTGCCTCGCAAAAACAGGTGCGATCCCAAATAGCCCGTACGAATGGGCATCAGATGGTATCAGTAGGAATCCAAAGTGATTTGCAAGTATGATGCAAAGGGTGGTGGGGGGGGGGGGGGGGGGTGATGGGGATGTGCACTGCCCATTCTGCCCAATTAGAACTTGCTTTTTGAGTGACTTAACCTCAATCTGCCATAATCTGCATGAGTGTCTGTTCTAATGCAAGATTGTTGATCTGAAATGTCTGTTTCTCTCTCTCTATAGGGCTGCCTGACAGTTGAACCTTCAGGAAATATGTGTTCCTCCAATTCAGGCCCCTTTTGCATCCCCAAATGTCTTTCACCACCATCAGTGGATGCACCTTCAACAATCAAGATCTAAGCTCTGGAATGTGTAGCCCCAAAGCACCTCTCCTTGATCTCCTTTAAACTCCTATTTAAAATTGTGTCAGATTTGAGTGATGTCCAAATTAAGATGATTTTGTATATTTGGCTAACTTTTCTTTGAGCTAAGTGCTTAATTTAGAGGTACTATTAATTCCCATTGTCAGGTGATGAGCAATGTTGAACAATACAATCTTAATTTAGAGGGGAACATATTCACATATGTTACTGTCCATTTTAAAATGATGTTTATTACATTTGTGAAAAGAACATTTGAAGCCAGATTCACATTCTGTACAGATTTACTTTTGAGACTGTTTTTCAAAGAAGTGTGCTTGCCAGAAGTATATTGATGCTTCAACGGTTTATGATTGCAGCAAAGACATCTCAAACATGAGACTGAGGACTTAAAATGTCATGCCCTTTATCACTGTGGAGAGGTGAGCAACGGATTCTCAAAAGAGAACGATTAGCTTATCTCTGAACAAAGTTAGTGTGACATTTACAGCTCACTTCATTAATCCACTCAATATTCAATAGTGAATCGTTGCTTTTGGAAACATTGTGATTCATCTCATTTAGTAAAATAGACTGTGAATCTTACTCTGGGTTTATCTTGATAAATCAGAATAAATGTACACATGGTTATGTGAACATAAGCCAGTTTGTCTGTGCTTGCTTAACTTTGTAATTTGATTCACCAGATCTTTATTACTTGATGTAAAACATTGGGTGGAATTTAATCCAGACAACAGGGTCTCACTTGTTGAGTAGAGAGCCAGCGAAAGCCCAGCATTGCCTCCTTTGGGAAGGTCCACTGTATGAAATACCAGTTAGGCATGTAAGATGCCGGTGGTGGGGTTTAACAGGGATCAAGGACCCCAGGGTGGAAATCCACCTTCCTGGAGTGGCACCTCATTTCTATCAGCACCAGTGGGACTGGTGGCAGCTGCAGGAAATACAGCCACTGATGGACCAAGATCAGCAAAGGAGATCAGCAAAGGACCAAGTCAGAGTTAAGTGAGGAAAGCTGAGTGTCATGGATAGGAAGGTCACTGGCTAGGGGCAGGAAGGGGTTCAGAAGAAAGGACAGAGAGTTGATGCTCAGTGGACTCATACCCATCCACATTCCTGCTGCAAGATTCCTTGATCAGGCACCATGTGGCTTCCCCAAGGCAGCTGACCGGCCCGCTACTCTTCGAATACATCCAGGAGCTTTCCTGTGCTGAACCTAATCATGGCTGAGGCAGGAAGGAAGAAGGGTCTCCACTTGGCACCCTTTCACCTGATTAAATGCCCTTATCCCTGTAGTAGTAATTGGATCTAGCACTCACTGCATTAATGTGGGATTGAGCACAGTACCAGCTGCACAGCGATGTAAGAAGGCACATGATGCAGATACAGGGTCAGGCTAAAGATGGGCACAGTAAGAAATCTCACGACACCAGGTTAAAGTCCAACAGGTTTATTTGGAATCATGAGCTTTCGGAGCACTGCTCCTTCATCAGATTAGTGATGAAAGAGCAGCACTCTGAAAGCTCGTAATTCCAGATAAACCTGTTGGACTTGAACCTGGTGTTGCGAGACTTCTGACTGTGCCCACAGCAGTCCAATGTCAGCATCTCCACATCAAGGTTAGAGATGGACAGAGATGTGTAAAGACCTAGGAATGGAGTCAGTTCCGTACCTGTATACATTACTTATATATGCTTTAAATATACTGTATAAAGACATAGTTAAGACTATGAGGCCGACTTCATGTGGTCCAAAGCAAGTTTCTTCAAGGTGACAGCACCTGGATCAAAAACCAATTCTTTATCCTTTTTTTTAACCTATGTCATTTGTACTAATGTGTACCACAACAACAGGCTGTTCACTCTGTCCCTTCAGAACCGCTCTGGGACATCCTTGATTCTAGCATCAGAGAGGCAACATACCATCCAGGAGTCTCTTTTACAGCCACAGAACTGTCAATCTATTCTCCTCACAGTTGAATCTCTTTGACTAATATGTTTCTTTGTTTTTGCTCCTCCCCTGTGCAAAAATCAGAACAAAAAAAGCATTGGAAGTAACCTATCACACATGATGCTTTCATTTAGCACATTACAGATGAGTTTCAAAGGGAAGTGCTAATTTTTTGGTGAAAAAGGACTGGAAATCAGTCTAGATATTTAATTAAAAGACTTTCCACGTATTCTTGAATTGAAATGAGGTAAAGAACTTTGGAAAACCTATAGCAATATAATTGATGTCCATTATCCCAAAGTTGACCATGTTTAGATTGTTTCTGATAGATTTGGTTCCTAGTTGCGAAATTGATTGTGTATAACTATATCAACCTGAAACAAAAAAAATCTGCTGTCTTGAATCCACTCATCAAATATGTGAACTGCAAAGCTCAGTTAGGTGAGTGTTACATGATATTCTGTTGATCAACACTGACATTTCCATGTTTCTAATTGCACCTTTGAGTCAATGTCTGCACAGGCCATTGAAATTATAAATAACAAAACTAAGGTTGGCATACAGAATTTTGAATGAAACAAGCTTTGTTAATGAGTTCATGTCAGATAATGATTAATGATACATTTCATTCAAACCTTAAGCTATATACTAAGGAAAGTTATTTCAACTTTCAGTATATATATGTGACAAGGGGGATTGAAGAGGAGGGGGAATAGCATGAACTTCGCATTGCCAATGCCTTCTTCCAAAGTAGACATTGACACAAGATATCAGAACGCCATCTGAGATCTGATCACTGGCATCACTTGACTTGATAATCTTGAAAAGACTCTGTCCAGCACTCTTCGTACACAACATAACAGACTACAAGATGAAGGCATGTAAAATCGTTGGCTCCAACACACCCTCCCTGATAAGCTCAATGCATTCCACGTCCATTTTGAGCAAGTGGTCAGCGTGAACGCACCCGGCACTCTGGAAGCCCTGGATGAACCTGTATCTGAGGTCACCACTGCAGATGTCAAAGCAATCTTTTCAAAGGTCAATCCATGGAAAGTGACTGGCCCGGATCAGCTAGTGGGGATATTCACAGATATCTTCAACCTCTCTTTACAATAATATGAGGTCCCTCTCTGCTTCAAAAAGATGACCATCAGCCCACCAACGCTTCTACTTTCTCAGAAGACTGAGCAAATTTGCTGTATCAGCTACAACTCTTACCAACTTTTACACATGCACCATAGATAGCAGAATACAGCAAGATACTATGCCAACAAATATTGGATCTATCTGTGTAAAGAAATACAAACTGCTTGTGACAATGGTAATGTTTATCCTTCATATGTCAGTACGAAGAGCATGTGGCCCAATCATCAGAATTGTTCCTTTGAAATCCGCAGTTGGGGAAATACTCACTGACAGGTGAAAGAAACTGGCCTGCTAGATAGAGCTCTAGCCCAAACTATATTCATGTGAGATGGAACTCTACCTGCCTGCGTTTGATGACCTTCTGCAGTTACCTCTCATAGATAAGCTTGATATAAAATCCTCATTACTTGAGCTTGAAAATGTCATTGACTCCTTAGCAGCAAGGAAGACATCTGGAAAAGACAGAATATCAGCTGAGCTATTCATATATACAAATCCTAACCTGCTGCCATATCTCTGAGACTATGTCTTCCTCTGCTGGAGAGAAGGCTCTGTCTCATAGGATGCAAACATCGTTGTGTTATGCCAGGATAATGGTGAGCTAGGGGATTGCAGAAATGACCAGGGAATCTAACTCCCCAGTGCACTGGGAAGGAAGGCCTTTTCTGGAGTCATTCTGATGAGGATCCATCGACTGGCTAACAGAATATACCTAGAGGTACAATGTGGCTTCAGAACAGGCAGATCTACAGAGATAGGATTTTCTCTCTACATCAGATTCAAGAGAAGTGCAGGGAGCAGCAATTCCATCCTTGAACCCTCTGGGATATCCCGTTTCTCCCACACTGCAATGATTTCTATAACCAATACTGCCATCCCTCCTCCTTCCTTCCCTATCTTTTCTGAACACCTTGCACGGAGGAATATTGAACATCCAGTCCAGGACTCTATGATTATCCCACTCAACGCATTGTAACTTCTATTTTCTTGTTTAGCGACATGGATGAACAGAGTCAGAGGACTGCCAGTGACTTTGAACTAAAGGATAAAACATTTATTAAACAAGAAAAGATTAACTATAATGCACTATCCTCTCACCCCAGATATAATTTTAAAGATATATACAAATTTTTAAGGATAATACAGGTTACAAAATCTGTTTTATTCTCTGATGTACTCAGTAGTACATATTCCATGTAAACCAACAGGTGAAATGTGATCAAGATTGCCACACTCTGAAACCAAGAAACAGGTATCACCCAAAACAACTTCTGTGGATCTCTGGTCTAATCCCCCCAGATTATTGTCACACTGTGAGCCAGCTGGTGTTATTTGAATTATGACTTCAACATCAGAATTTCCAAACTTTACATTGAAGTGTAAGCTTGGAAACTCCCCCAAACAATGCTTTCTCTCAGATACTTTCACCAAGAATCCACCTCCATGATTTCATCCTCTCCTTTTGGTATTCCTCTGTTCCGGATTAAACTTCTGTGCAACTTCTCATTTACTTAAAGCTATACCTTATTTAAAATACCCACAAATACAAATCTAGATTGTTTTGTACTACCTTTGTTCTCTGACACCTCCTTTGAGCCAGGTTATTACCCCAAGATCATATTTCCATGTAACAATCTGCACCTGCAACTCTTCAATCTTACTCTTTATACCTGTATATTTATAGACAATACATAGACAGTAACCTTGATTTAACCTTTATTACTTTCTCACTTACTGTGGCTCCACCTATTAATTTACTATTCTCTGTCCTTGTGTTATCTATCCCTTCCAATACTAATTGCACCCTAGACAGCCAATCTGTTCGTGGTTCCACAAACTTGGCTCTGACTGCAAAATCACTTTGAAGAACTAGTGTCCTCATTAACTTGTAACATGAAAAACAATTTGTAAGTGGGACCCCAATGTAGTCCTGCACTCTCTCTTTAGTTCCCCTGGATTGCCTAAAAGCTATTAATTCCCTTTTGCCTCCAGCCTCCTTAGTTGCAGTGTGACCACCTTTCTGAACATACTATACATGTTGATTCAGCTTCGTGGCTGTGCCATAGTGACTCCAGCCACTGTCGAGTTCTGAAACCCAGAGCACTTCCTGCACACATGGTCATTTAGGACATGACTTCCCACATATTACAGACCAATTCCAATCAACCGAGCTGACATTTCCATGTTTTAACTTTGCTTCCTTAACACCTGCTTTATTTAATTTTGGTTTATTTATAGGGTGGGATTTATGGCCTCACAACAGAGCTCCCCGTGGTCCACTTCTCGCCTGCTTCGATTCCCTTGGCAAGTGGGGCAGTAAAATTACAGCCATAGTCGTTATTATACTGGCCCTGATTTTCCCTTACTGTTGGTAATTCTCACTCAAATCCAGGTGGAGCTACTTCTTTAAAACAAATGCTAATCAAATTGACAGCAACTTAAAGACAGTCTCAACTACAGTTCCTTACCAACCCAGAGCTTATGTTTTTCCTGTGTTATTACTATTTGCAGTCTCCGTGGTACAATCAGTTAGCAGTGCAATCAGCTGTTAACCAAAAAGATTGTAGTTTGATCTCACCCAAAGACAAACTGCATTCATTTTTGAGTGACACGGTGGCACATAGTTAGCACTGCTGTTTCACAGCGCCAGGAACCCAGGTTTGATTCCTGGTTTGGGTCACTGTCTGCATGCAGTTTGCACGTTCTCCCTGTGTCTGCGTGGATCTGCTATGGGTATTCCTGTTCCAACATGTCTTACAGTTCGAAAGACATGCTGGTTACATGCATTGATCCAAGCAGGTTCTGAAGTGTGGTGACTGGAGAATTTCACAGTGACTTTGTTGCAGTGTTAATATAAGCCTTACTTGTGACTAATAAATAAACTCTAACTTTTTGTTTTTTCTAACTCTTCTTTTAAACTGGTTCTGAGCAGATAAGTGACATAGGCCTCAATCCTCAGCCCTAATTTTTATGCTCCCTCACAGGTTTACACCTCTCTAATAAGTCTGCCAAATAAGTGTTATAGTGACCTTCAATCCTAATTTTCATTCTCCCTCACAGGTTCACACCTTTCTGACTCCAAAGTAAGTGATATAGGCCTCAAGTTTCAGTCTCAGTTTCTATCCTTTTGCTCCAGGCTGCTCCCTCACAGATCTACCATCTCTGTAATTGAGCAATATCGGAGGAGTAAAAGAGATGGTAATGAGATATCTGCAGCATAATGCTGAGTTTTTGGATGCAACCTAGAGGCAACATTGCTTAGGCAGTCTAAAGCAACATTGCTTAGACAGTCGACTTAAATCAATCCGCTTGGTTTTTAATGGTACAATTTCCAGTTCAAAGAATCACTGAAGCAACTACATGGCAACTGGCTCCACTTAATTCCATGGTTCCAGTTTACCTGTCACACATTCCATCAGAAGTCAAGTGGTTCCAAGAAGATCCAGATTGTTACAAGTGAAGTCAACAGAGCATGTGCTATCACAACCAATCTTAGATGCCAGTTATTCCAGTTGTTTACAGTTGAGCCAGTAAACAACTCAAATGGTTCCAGTACGATTCTACTATCCCAGTTAAATCCAACTAAATGACTGGGGATGCCAATCGGTGTCCAGTTATAATCTCTAGTTCTTCCAGTTGCGACCTGTTAATTTGGTGGAACCGAGTTATTACAGATAGTTTTTCAGAATAGTGCCAACTGATTTGGAGAGAGCTTGCTCTGCCACAACTGACCTATTTGTTGCAAAATACTTGTAAATCAGAAAGCTAGCTAATTGTATTTTTTATGATATATTCAAGATGGGGAGATAGTAGCACAGTGATAATGTCACTAGACTAGTAATTCAGAGGTCCAAGCTATTGCTTTAGGGGCATAAGTTCAAATCCTGCTATGGTAGCTGGTGGAACTTAAATTCAATTAATAAATCTGAACTGAAAGCTAGACTCTAGTAGCATGTCAGCTGCGACTCTCACCAATGTTTATAGATGCACCATAGAAAGCATTCTTTCTGGCTATATCACAGCTCGGTATGGTTCCTGTTCTGCCCCAAAACCACAAGGAACTACAAAAAGCCATGAAAGGTCTACACTTCCCGCTGCCTTGGCAAAACAGCCATCATAATTAAGGACGCCATGCAACCTGGGACATTCTGTCTTCCGCTTTGTCAGTCAAGAAAAAGATACAAAAATCTGAGGTGACGTATCAACTGACTCAAGAACAGCTTCTTCCCTGCTGCTGTCAGACTTTTGAATGGACTTACCTTGCATTAAGTTGATCTTTCTCTGCACTCTAGCTATGACTGTACCACTACATTCTGCACTCCCTCGTTTCCTTTTCTATGAACACTTTGCTTTATCTGTATTGCACGCAAGAAACAATTCTTTTCACTATATGTTAATACGTGGGACAATAATAAATCAAATCAAAGTCAGTAATGTGCAATTTCAAGAAGAAATTAGATATAGCTCTTGAGGATGAAGGGATCAATGGATATGGGAGGAAGAGGGGATCAGGGTATTGAATTTAATGATCAGCCATGATCAAAATGAATGGCACGTAAGGGCCAAACGGCCTACTCATGTTTCTATTTTTTTATATAATGGTGACATGAAAATCATTGAATGGCGTCGAAATCTGTCTGGTTCACTCACTACTCGAGCAAATCGCTCAACTTAAGGGGCAATTAGAGATAAGAACAAATGCTCGCCCAGACATTAACACAATCCATGAAAGATTTTTTTTCAAATGTGCCATTAAGAGTTATTCATAGAAAGTTATCAGATAAAAATTTGAATCCATTAGATTTGCCTACATATCTGCTCTATTGAGTGTTAATAGAATAACATATTTTCATATATTATCAATTTGAACCCTCTTTGTAATTTTCTGTGGTAATCCCCTTCCTGCTTGAAGAACAGACAAAAACATCTTACTTTTAACACATTTTTCAGCTACATTTATACTAAGTTCTCCTTTTGTTTCTAATTTCAAGCTTTTGATCTTTTGTGGAGTTCATGTTTTCTTCCACTTTTCCCTGAAGGTTCCCTGACCTTTTTCCCTTAAAGACTTTGTCATGTTTTATTTTCATGCTTGCTTGACTGTGTTATTGTCTTATTAATCTATTTAGGGCTTGTTCTTAGTCAGTATTAACCTTTAGTTAAGATTACCCATCCCAAATCCACATTCCTCCCATTCCCATGCCCATTAGGTGCATTAGCCATGCTAAATTCTCCCTCTGTGTCCCCAAAAAAGTGCCGGAATGGGGATTTTCACAGTAACTTCACTGCAGTGTTAATGTAAGCCACAGTAATAAATAAACTTAAAAACTTAAAAAAGTACAATACTTTATAACTAGAAAATGTGTTTTTTAATGCACTTTTTATTGCCCCTATGATTTTATTCCTGCTCCTTCCATCAGTATCCTTCCAGAGAGTAGATGTGGATTAGGAGTCCCAACATCAGAATTCAGGAGCCATAGAAAATCTCCAGCCTACTAGCCCAAGTTGCAAATCCCAGGGCACCATCTCTGCCAGTTACTCACAATTCACCTAAACAGGGTGAATACGGTATGAACATTTAAATTCTTCAGGCCTCCTAGCTGTCAGGTTGGTTCATGGCTGATATTGTGGCCAGGAGGTCTCCAACCAAACAATCTCCCTACATATGATTTAAAGTAGATGAACTAGTAGGAAGTTTGGACTCTTCAGGAAAACTCAATCCTCCCTGTTACCATTGTCAACTTCAGTAACTATACTGGAAAGGATTGACTAATTTATTTTGCTGGACTCAATACGGTTCAGTGACTTGCAAACGAATGCTTTGACAAAGGTGAATGGATCCATTTCAAGAAAACTCTCGGCAGCTTTAAATAACAGTCAAGGCTGTTAGTTTTCTGGTGTATTGATTACAGCACTGCAAGAATTCCATATCTGGAGTTGCTTAAGTAAAATTACCAGAGTTCATAAGGCTGATACATTATAACTAATTCTGAGAAAATAGCTTTGATCTATTGAAATTGGATAAATTTGACATCAGTATGAAAAATAATGACCAATCTGACGGTTACATTTCACGCAGAACACACTGGTAGTTCTCAGAATTGTTTGACGCACTGCCAATTAAATGGTAATAAACCTGAGATGAATTAACAAAAAAGGATACATTGCCTCACTGTTTATGTGGTGTAGGATTTACTTGAAATCTAGCATCACAAACTTCCATCATTGCTGTATAAGAATAAATACAAATCCTATTTAATTCAGATTGAACCAGGCTCAGAAAACAGTTTGAAGCTGATTTCTGACATTCCTCTTGGCAAAAAGCAATCAGTAAAATAATGTAAAGACAATGGCTTGAAAGGACCTGTGCCTGCAAGGTGCAAGCAGGTGCCGAATGGTTTTCTTGCTCATCATTTAACCTTAGTGCCCGAGTCTATATTTTGTCTATAGAGAAAGTGAAACTGTCATAAAGTTAATATCAACTCTATTTTAAAATGGACATAATTCTGAGCTACTATTTATTCATCTCAGCAAATACCTGATCTAAATGTAAATAGAAATGAGTCTCTGTGATATTTCTGAGTTAAAAGATAACTCCTAATAAATGTGTCTGTGCAGGCTGCATGACTTAGTTTTTTATCAGAGTCTCCACTTTCATTGTATTTATAAAAAGTAAAATTATGGTGGATCAAATACATTTTTGTTTCAACACGCTAGGAAAAATTTGTTCATTTTACATACTGATTGCTACTCAGCATAATTTTGGTTCATCTACAACCTGCACAGAAATATATACTTGAGAAAATTATCAAACTGCTAAATCAGATTGTTTTTGATGGAGAGAAATATAATTCTGGCTCTGATTTACAGTTAGCAGGGAGGTGGAGGGATTTGGGGGGGTGGGGGGATGAGGAGGCTACGTTATGCCGCTGCTGTTGCAATTTTTTAGAAAACAAAATGTGCTCCTGCCCATGACGTGTGAAAAAAAGGCATAAATAGTTCCATTGGTGCAGTCACTGAGGTAAAGTTCATGTAAAGTGAGAATGAGCTACTAAATTGTGTGGAAATTCCAGTGTAATCTTTTAAAAGACAAATTGTGCCTTCTTTCAAGCAAGACTATGATACTTGGATCTTTCATCACACTCTCTCATAACTTAGTATAAGTGTTTGTAATTTTTTTAAATTCTTTTACCAAATGATGACCATTCAATTAAAACTTCACAGGTGCAGACCTGATCTAAATGTCTTACGAAGAACAAAAAATAGGACAAAAGCCAAAATAGAAAACGTTGGAAAATCTCAGCAGGTCTGACAGCATCTCTGGAGAGAGAATAGAGCCAATGTTTCAAGTCTGGATGACCTTTTGTCAGATTTGTTCTGACCAGTTCTGATGAAGGATCATCCAGATGCAAAATGCTGGCTCTATTTTCTCTCTATAGATGCTGTCAGGTCCGATGAGATTTTCCAGCATTTTCTGTTTTTGTTTCCGATTCTAGCATCTGCAATATTTTGCTTTCATATTATTAAAGAACAGTACAGCACAGGAACAGGCCCTTTCACCCACCGGGCCTGCGCTGTCATGTGACACCTTTTTAAAGACTTTGTATCTCTCCGTATCCTTCTATCCCCTATTTGTGTATCTTCTGTGCCTTAATGATTCTATGTCCTCCAAATCTGTCTTGAGGAGATTGAAGGCAGAATTCAGAGTCTCATGTACATAAGGTGCTGACAAAACCTCCTTCTGCCCCAGAGGGATAATAATGATGTGGCGGAGAGGAAATGTCTCTCCTTTGTTACACTGACAATGAAATAGAGGAAGAAGAGGATGAAACCAAGATGCCTTCTCAGTTTATTTGCTTCACTCTGCACCTTCCCACTAACAACTTTTAGGAGGTGGGGTCCCACATGCTCAAGAGGAGGAAATGAGGCTATGATAAAGCAGCAGCAACTGCTACACGAGAGAAGGGTAAGAAAATGAGGAAGGCTGTCAGTAGCAGACCCTAACCATTCAGGCAACAGTATGGTTACATTCACATCACCAGGACTAGTGTTTGAGGGGACTGAGGTTTCTGAAGAAGTTCAGTGGCCTCGTATGTCTCACAGGAAGGTCTCAGTTAAGTAGCACTTCACTATGCTACTGTACTGGAACCACCCAAGTTGCCACAGGTGATACAAGTTATATGATACAATCTTCTGTGCACTTCTGAAGCTTTCACTATCCCTGAGGAATGATAATATATCATTTTCTTTTGCATGAGAAAACCTGAGACAGATATCTCAGGAATTCAAAGGATTGCAGGATTGACTTCATTATGGGAGCCATTGAGTGAACACATGTTGTCATGCAAGCCCCTTATTTAAACTTGGAAATGTTCAAGAACAGGACGGGATTCCATTCCCTCAATTTACAGCTTCTTTGCAATCATCATCTATGCCTGCTTACAAGGAGAGGCCATGATAGTTTAGATAGTCATCTGTTTCATCAACTTGTCAGCCGCAATGGATTGTCCACAGCTAACAGCTGAGGTGACAATAAGGAATAGCTTCTGATGCCATGGGCCATGCTGGCACACACCAGTAGAGCACTCATACAATGACATCCATTCAGTCAGCAGGAGCTTGATGGAAAAGGTTATTGGGGTCTTCAAGCAGTGGTTTAGATACTGTGGCTGGTAGAAGGTGCCCAGCATTACCCAGCCAATATGTTATCCACAAAGTGAGGTGCTGCACACTTAACAATCTGTTGAATGTGAGAAACCAGACAACACACCAACAGTTGTGTCAAAGGTCACATCAAGGAGTCACTAAAGGAAGAGAGATGGAGGAAGGAGACCAGGAGAATTACCAGAGGCTTCCAGGTAGACAGAGACGCACACCACTTTTGGAGGTTTTCTCCACTCTAATTTGATTCACTAGTGTCATGTGATGCAGCTTCATTGACTTATGATCCATCAGGCAGCCCATCATCCGGATTTCAATTTCTTCCCAACGAAGAACGTAATAAAACCACACACTGACACCACAAATACTTGGTTACTTTAACAACTAAGCTTATACATAAAACAAAATTATTTATGAGGCAGGTGAAGATGGGTGCACCTAGAACACTACCCTGAGGAACTCTTGAGACTGAAATGATTGACCTCCAAAACCACACCTACCTTCCTTTATGCTACAAGTAACACCAGTCAGTGGAGAGTTTCTGTCTGAATCCCATTGACTTCAATTTTACTAAGTCTTCTTGATGCTACATCAGTCAAATACTGACTATGGAAATCACTCTTACCTGAATATGAATTCAGCTCTTCGTCCATGTTTAAACCAACGTTGTAAAAAGTTCAAGAGTTAAGTGGTCCTGACAAAATTCAAACTGAAAGTCAGTGACTAAGTTATTGCTGAGTAAATGCCACTTGATAGCAGTGTCAGCAACATTTTCCAATGCTTTGATGATGATTGAGAGTAGACTGATAGATTGGCAATTCACTGGAACAAAAATAGAAAATGCTGGAAAATTTCAGCAGGTCTGACAGCATTTGTGATGAGAGCACAGAGTCAATGTTTCAAGCCTGGATGACTTTTCACCAGGGCCTGGTAATAGGCTGTGTTGGTTCTGGCTCAAGATATTGTGGACAGGACATACCTGGGCAATTTTCCACATTTCTGTGCAGATACTAGCATTGTAGCTATACTGAACAGCTTGGCTAGTAGCATGAGTAATTCTGGGGCATAGGTCTTCAGTACTATTTCTGGGATATTGTCAAGACCAATAGATTTTGCAGTATTTAGTGCCTTCAGCCATTTCTTGATACGTGGGATGAATCAAATCATCTGAAGATTGAATTCTGCTGCTTGAGATATGAAGAAGAATCTGAGGTGAATCATTTGGTTATAGATCATCGCAAAAACTTCAAAGGATATTTGTGGTGCTTCCTCCTGTTATTTGTTTAATTGTCCATCAACGTTCACAGAAGATTTGGCAGGCTTTGGTTGTGGAAATGCATAGCTCTTTCTAGCAAATGCAGTTTCCACTGTTTGGCATGCAAGTCCTCCTTTGGCTTCACTAGGCTAACACGTCAGGGGACTGCACTGCTCTACAAGTTCAGTGGGTCAGGAGACATTAGCGGAGGCCATTTAACAGGCTCCCACAGGGTGCCACGTCCTCTGCACATCTCCAATTCCAAATCTTTTGGAGTTGTCAGCTCTGCACTGATTTAAATATTAAAATTTCAATGTAAATTCCATTAACGGGCCGAGGGCTGATGTTTCTCGGCCTGCTAGTGTCTCCTTCCTGTCAGGAATAGTTCATTCTAGCAGGATTTACAACAGCTCCCCGCTAATGGTGAACCGGCAGCCGACATTGCTGGGGACGAGAGGCCATGCAGGCCCCCCCAGGAGGTTGAAGATAAAAAAAAAAGGGTCCCCCCAGGCAAAGCCAGCCTGCAGTGCCAACCTAGCCCCTGGCACTTCCCAAGGAGCAAAGTGGCACCTTAACATTGCCCACCAAGCATCGGGCAGTGTCAAGTGGGCGGGACAAAAGATGATAGGGGGCATATCAGGACCTTTCCTAAGACACATTGGTAAATAATCTTGTTGTTTCACAATTACTAATTCTGTGACTAGCTTTCTCTTCCAGATTTAATTCAGTTAATTGAATTAAAATTCCCCAGCTGCCATAGTGGGATTTTAACTCTTGCCTTCAGAATAGCTGGAATACAGCTGAATTACAGTTCTCAGTAATATTTACCATTCTAGGGTGTTCCCAATATTTCCTTGAAACATTCTTCAATCATTCGGCTGTCATACTCCACACCTTCAATGGCAGTGGATGAGTGCAAAATACGTCTACTGCTCTAGGAAAACTGCACCTAATCAGCAGTTGAATGCCTATGCATTCAAATAATTATAATCATTAAGTAGCCTGAAAATTGTATTTTAATTCCAGACTTTCACATATCTTTGCTTCACACAGTAGTCAGTTTTTGCACAAAAATCAATCTCCAGTTGGCACAAATCATCATTAAGAAGACCAAAGCCTTTATATTTGACGCACCATAAGCTTCATTCCCCAGTTTCATTTTAGATGAACTATTTATAATCTCAGCGTCCAACTTGATCCCAACCTGATTTTACAATATTTCCTGAAGAATGAACCAGAAAATAGTTGTCACTTATTTTGTTTAGCTTCAACAGGCTCAATGTTTCTGTATGTTCTTTCTATCTGCCAGGGGCAGAGCCTTATGCATTAAGAAGTGCAGCTTTTGGTACATGCAAATGCACCGCACTGCAAGCCCAACTGACAATCTTAAATTTGCTGTCAGTGTAATTCTTAGCATATTGAGGAATATTTATCAAATGTTGTCCAGTCTTGGAATCACATCTGATATTGGGAATTGTGTATTGTGTTTTGCAACAATGGGCTTATTGGGTATAGTCTGTAATTTGCCCATTGCAAACAGAAGAAGGGACATGCTGTTTGATATGATCTGCCAGTCTTTTGTTTATTCTTCACCTTGACCAATCAGACTCAAGTTGCCTGGGTTAAATTTCAAGAAATATTTGGCAGTTAACTGCCAGTCACCATCAACTGGTGCATTCTTCATGGAAATGCCTCTGCCAATCAGAGTTCACTTGCCAAATGATCAACACTCTCTTCTCATATGGTATAAATTTGTTGTCTCCAATGGATTTGTACTCTTGCAAAATGTCAAGTTGAATGCAAGATAGAAAGCTTCAACAAAACACCTCCTTTTTCAGCAATACTAAATTCATTTTGATTTGCTTCCCCCTTTATAAGCATGCTTCCCAACCCCTCAATTTTTGTGTGATCCAATTTTCTATTCATAACTCCAAAGCAAACTCGAGATAGAATGAATTGAGAGTGTTATTTATTTTCACATTTGGAACACTTCAGTGGTAACAAGGTGCCAATTTCTTCCATATTGCCAAATAATTCCTGTAGCTCGAGGGTCACAGCCGGCCCTCGCTTCCATTGTAAATAAAAATATAGAGTGCAAGGTCTTAGACTCGTTACAATCACCAATTACCAATTACCCTCTTGAACAATTGGCTAACCTATGCTTTAACTGTCCAACCATCAGATTGATCCCTTTCTGGGTGGTTGTGGTAAGCTCGTGGATTCTCCCTCACTGACTTCATTTGCTGCTGTTTTTGCCTTTAGGATTGCACTTTGAAGGGCCCTTTATTATATGTCGAGATATTATGTAAGTAGCATTGATTGTTTGCTTTTTTCACTCTTTAATAATATCATTTATTCTGTCTGCTGAAACTATGGAGTCTAGTGACTTTTTTCTTTTAATAAGTAACTGTGAATCTTAATTTCAACGACTTTGAAACAAAAGTTACTGGTACTAATGGATCATAACAAAATTTAAGAGTTTGGTTGGGATCATAACAATAGTACTATATTGTATCTCTGGAAAAGGCAAAGAAGCAATGTCACCAATCTTTATTTCATTAGAAATGAGGCAGGAAGGCATTCAACAGAAATATGAAAGGCTAAGTAACAAAAACAGGGAATACTAGAAATACCATATGCAGGTCAGCCAGAATCTTTGGAGAAGGAAACAAAGAGTAACATATTGTAAGGGGCAGGCAGATGGATTGCCCAACTTCCCCAGAGCAGTTTACTGGCTCACAACCATAGCCCACTCCAGGCGAGCTGAATTGGTGCATTGTGGCACTTCTGCCCTTCACTGGGGCAGAGGTTTTGTCCTCAGGAGCTACTGACCAACCTGACTGGGTAACAGCCCCTGCAGCCCAGACAACTCCAAAAGTGTTTTAGTGGGCACTGCCAAGACTGCAACCGGGAACAAGCAGGTTTATCATCATAGAATCCCTATCGTGCAGAAGGACGTAATTTGGCTCAGAGTCCGCACGAACCACAATTCCATGCAGGTCCCATAAATCCACATAATTACCCTGCTCATCCCCTTGACATTAAGCGGCAATTTAGCATGGCTAATCAACCTGAACCACACATCTTTGGACCATAGGAGGAAACCGGAGCATCTGGAGGACATGCACACAGACACGGGGAGAATTTGCAAACTCCACACAGGCAGTGACCCGAGGTCGGAATTGAACCTGGGTCCCTGTTAGGCAGCAGTGCTAACCATTGTGCCACCATGCCACCCTCATGGATCCCAGATCCAGGTATATGGAAGATTTTGGGCAGAGAGGTTTTAGGCAATTTAGGATAGGTGGTGGAGTGGGTTTCTATGTTTTGTGGATCTTCTTGAGCAGGTGGATAGGAAGAAAGGGAGGGGGTGGTATTATTTTATGGGGACGCAAACCCTCCCCCTACTCAGAGTTAGTACCTTGCCTTTCCATTGAGAAAGGAATTTTGGCTACTCCTGCTGACTGCCCTTGCCAGATGTTTTCTAGCATGGGCAGCATATTCCCATGGTCAATCTGCTTGGTAACAAACTTGATTGATCCTTAATTATTTATTTAAATATATAGAGTGGTTTGTTGATTTCAGCACATATTGTGGGGTTGAGTTCAGGGTAAGCACATGCCCTATTTTATGTGCCCCTATATGCCAAAAACATACACAACAGAGGCACATAAAATGCAGCCCAGAATTACAACTTCAGGTCAATGACTTTTCATCAAGGACTTTCAACAGAAATAAAAGCCCATGTATCCTGTTGAGAATCATGCTGTGCTGCAAATACCCTTGTGTGTCTTCCACTAAAGTTACAATGTTTGAAGGAATTCCTGGCCCTATTGCCTTACAATGTTACTCAGTAATGACACTACTGTAACTGATTATTCTGACATGCTGAATAGACTAATTGTATCTTGTTACAGTTAGATGTCTCACAACACCAGGTTAAAGATTTATTTGGTAGCAAAAGCTACTAGCTTTTGGAGTGTTACTCCTTCATCAGGTTAGCGGGAGTTCTATTCTTAAAGTATCTTTAAGACTTGATTACCTGTAAAGGCTTGCATTCCAACCATTATTTTGTAAATTGAGTTTGTGTCTTTATATGTCCTGTTTGTGAACAAAACTCCCACTAACCTGACAAAGGAGCAGGACTCCAAAAGCTATTGGCTTTTGCTACCAAATAAACCTGTTGGACTTTAACCTGATGTTGTGAGACTTCTTACTGTGTTTATGCCAGTCCAATGCCAGCATCTCCACATCATGTATCTTGTTACAAAAGTGAGTGGGAGCAAGGTAGCAGTAATATACAAAGGGGAAATCTGAATACCTTTCATCTTTCTGCTCCCAGAGTGGAAAGTCTAGCAGTCTGCAAGCTTGGTGTCCTGTGACAGTACATCACAGTTTTGCTGTGGACTACAGTTTTGCCATTCCCAAGACTGTGCTCAGTTTGAATTGTCCTCATGAACCAGAATTGTTGAAGTTGCTGCTTGATCCCCTCATCATACTACATTTTAAATGTAAAACTAGTTTGGAGTGAAAAGAGCCATTTCATTCATCAATACTGCTTATTTCACATATTATGTACAATTTATTCTTATAACTATCCTTATAAATCCTTATAGGGCAGCACAGTGGCACAGCAGTTAGCACTGTTGTCTCTCAGAGCCAAAGAACGGGGTTTGAATCCGACCTTGGGTCACTGCCTGTGCGGAGTTTGCATATTCTCCCTGTGTCTGCATAGGTTTTCTACAAGTGCTCCAGTTTCCTCCCACAGTCCAAACTTGTGCTGGTTAGGTGTATTAGCCATGTTAAATTCTCCTTCAGTGTATACGAACAGGGGCTGGAGTGTGGCGACTCGGGGATTTTCACAATAACTCCACTGCAGTGCGAATGTAAGCCTATTTCTCACAAATAAATATACTTTAGCTTAATCATGGATTCTACCCACTTACCTAATCTCCAGAAAGGAAATATCTTGGAGAAAAGTTTTCAGGAGTGAATTTTTATTTTCCATCAATGACCTGAGCTTCGGATTCAGGAACAATCAAGGGCAGGATGCATGTCAGAAGTTCAGCGTTCATTTTTGTTAATAAATATGAAAATTCTTTAGTATGTCTGTGTTCTCATTTGCATAGAATGTGCTGGTCTACTTAATAATAATTTTACAGTAATATTTTACCACAATTCTGGATCGTTGGTCATGATTAGCAATTACCTATAAATGACACATCCCGATATTAAAAAATATTAAACAGATTGTTCCTGAAAAACACAAAGTTTAATCAGGAACTGCAAGGTGGAGAGAGTGGGAGGTGTCATCCTTTCCGGCGGTAGCTTAATGAGCAAATAGCAGAATGATTTGATTCATGATTTTCACCTTGTTATTAGATATTGCACTGATGAGATCTGCTAATGTTTCCTAAAACCCTTCCCAGCTTTCAGAACCTGAGAGAATAAAATTCACAGCTTCCAACTAGACTGTACTCTCATGTATAAAGATGTAGCTTGTTTGGCAACAAAACGATCCACTTAAATGTCAATTTGCAAAAAAATGATAAATAGTTAGATGAGTATCTTCACTGAATGTACCTCACCAACAATACAACAACTTATAGTTATACAGCACCTTTTAACATAACAAAACATCTCAAGGCTCTTCATAGCAACATTATAAAGTGGGATAGAGAATTAGAAAGGCTTAGGGAAGGAATTCCAGAACTTAGGGTCTTTGGCAACTGAACACATGCTTATCATTGATTAAATGATGTGGAAATGCTGGCGTTGGACTTGGAGTGATTAAAATCAAGGATTTTAACATGCCAACTTAGGTATGTACAGATATCTCAGAGGATTGTGGGCATTGAAGAGACTACCGAAATAGAGAGAGGATGAGTCCATGGAGGGATTTGAAACCATAGATGAGAGTTTTAAAATTAACTGGAAGCCATCGTTGAGCACAGAGAATTAACTGTGTAAAAACATCAGCAGAAGCATAAGCAACAACATACATATCAAATTAATCCATTGAGAACATTTGAACAAGCTGGTACATTGGCCAACTCAGAAGAATGTTTTCCAAAACATTGGGCAGAATCTTGTTGAAACATTCAGAGTCTCACCTGTTAGCTGGAGAGCTGTCTCTTTTTAGATTGCCCCATTGAACAACACATCAATCAGCTCTGACAAAGAATAACCTGGACTCAAAATATTGATTCAATGCTATCTCCACAGATGCTGTCTGACCTGCTGAGATTTTCCAGCATTTTCTGTTTCTGTTTCAGATTCCAACATCCGCAGTATTTTGCTTTTATATCAGTCAGATATCGGTGAGACCAATGGAGCAACTCTTCTGGAATCAAAACCCCAGGGGCAGAACCTTCACCTATCAATTGGTACTATCAGAGTCTGGCAACTGCTGTGCTCAACAGTGCATGTGAGGAGGCCGTAGCCTCTCACAGAAGGTCAGGTATTGGTGTCCCAGGATCACAGAGCAGCCCTGATACAGGTAAATAATGAGGGAAAAGGTGCGTTTTATGGGGAGTGGGGTTGTGAGGAGAGGAGTGCAGAAAGTCAGCAGCAAGGGAAAGGAGCTGGTTCTCAATGCCCCCCACCAACTTCCCGATGTGGGTGCTACGTGCTTTTGATGAAGGGATTCCCCAGAGGACGCGCTGGCCACATAGGTTCACCTGTCATGCACGTTGCATGATGACAAGCTCAACTGAAATTTAAATGATCACTAATTGGTCACTTAAAGGTCTCAATTGGCTGTGGGTGCAAAATTAACCATGGACCCTCCCACCCAAAAAGAGGCAAGAAGGTGGCAGGCTTTTGGTACGCTACCTTCTTGCCTTAATAAATGCTCTTCCTACCTCCAAGCTCATGACCAAGTGGGAGCACAAGATTCAAGCCATTTTCTCTCTTGTGATGGCATCAGTATTCTTTGGAACATATTGTTTGTTCTTACTTGCGTTGCAGTGTCCTCTGTATCAGGCACACCAAATGGAGAATTTCTCCATGTTTCCCACTTGCACAATCCCGAGCTTCTGGCTGTTAGTTATTTTAATTCTCTACCAAACCCTCATTCAGGCCACTCTGATGTTGGTCTCAATCATCTCTGCAGTGAAATAAATTGAAGGTCTCACCTTTTGATTAAGTATTTTATCAACAAAAACTTTCACATTCAAGACTTGATCCAATGACTTCAGGACATAATCTCAGCTCCCTCAGCTTAATTTTATGTACATCATCTGTTGGGAATGATGCAGATATTGCCACGTACTCATTCTCTTGGCCTATCTTTTGCCCCTTGTCCTAATACAATCTCCTCTGACCTTGCTCCATCATTCCTTCCATTTGATAGGGGTGATTCTCCTCCAAAAATTCTAAATATCAAATTTGTGTAAAATCAGTAGCAAATCACACTGCTTCTTTCAGTACACGAAGATAAATCATTCCAAAATTCAGGGGACAGGGCCTATTCCCACTGGAGAGGCCAGCAGCATAGCTCTGAGTGGGCCACTGTGCATCTAATTGTGCCAAGATTAACGCAGGTGCAGTAGCTCCACATTGCCAGCCTCCCAATTGTTGGCCAGCACATTGACCCACATATCACCAATGTTTGATTGTCCCCCACAAGGCCTGATTGCTGGCCCTATGAACGTACCCAGGCCAGCCTCGAATAACATTCCCACCACTCTGCAGCCCCAATCTCCCAATTCCCCCACCAATACCTCCTCCTATCAGCAGCCCTGACACTTCTCCCCTGCCCGTAGTCATGACCCTCTGCAGCCATGACCCCAACAGCAGGCTGACCCCCACCATGCTACTCCCATCCCAATGGCCAACCCCAATCATTGGCCTCCTTCTCTCTGTCATTCAGCCCAAAGTACAGAGTAGCAGTGGGACACCACCCCCCACCCCAGCTGATCACTCCCCAGAGGCCTCAATTAGGTCTGACCCCCCAATCATGCCCCACTCCCTCGACACTGCCCTATGGCTCATGGCAATGCCAGGATGCTCATAGGCACTTTGACCCTTGGGCAGTGCCAGGGGCACACCAGGCTGGCACTATCAAGTTGGCAATGTTGAGGGGCACTCCCCTGTCACCTGACCTCCTGGGGGGCACTTAGTTTACTCCCCACTTCAATCCTGACAATGGCAAGGGGCAGGAGGCTGGAGAAAGAGGCTGATTACATTGAAATGAGAAATTAAATATTTTAATCAGCTCCATGCCAATATCTAGCATGGAGTTGATGGCACTGGAAATCCATTGCTGGAACACACAGAGGCTTTGGCACCCAATGGGGATCCCGGCCACAAAATGGCCTCTGTTCGCGTCTCACCGCCCACTGCACTGTGAAAGCAGTGCAGCGGGATGGGAGAATTGTCCCCATAATGTTTCCTTCTTCTACACTATCACAGACTTGCTCCTTTATTCTTTCTCCTCTATCCACCTCCTCCCTATACCTGCTTAAAACCTGCTTCATCTCCATATACTTCCAGTTTTGAGAGAAGGTCATTGGGCTGAAACATTAGAGTAAATTTTCAGGTCCCAGCCATTGTGGAAATCATCATGGGTGGACAGATAATTGCCAGACCGTTTACAGGTCCATTGACCTCGGGCAGTAATTTCCATTTGGGGAACAAGTGCGATGGGAGAATCCCACCCATTAATCGTGTTTCCCTCTCCGTGGATATTGCTTGTTTTCCTTTTGAAGGAATGCTGGCTCCTTCCCTGATCTGCAAATTCCTGCTCATTGGTCGACTCCAGATCTGAGAGGAAAAAATGACACTAACTTGAATGTTTCTGGCACTTTTAATGTAGAGAGATACACTGATTCAACTGGTGGCAATATCATTAGTGTTTGGGGTCTTACTTGCATAGAATCCGCAATGAACAGACTCTGAAGGAATTTACGGATTAGGATTTAGAATTCAGGACAGTGAGAGATGGGGAGCCAGTGAAGAACAGTGATCCACAAACAGAAGAGAAAATTTCTAAAGGAGAAAAATGATTGCAAATGCTGTAGAGCTTCAAGATATTTCCTTACGGAGAGCCTGGCTGCAATTCTCCTAAAAGTGCTGAATTGGTGGGAAAATTGTTCTAAATCCCGACTGTTTTGTCAATTCCGTTTCCCACCTGAATCTCTGCACTCTGTACACTGCAGAGGTCCCAGTTGTGAATCTCATTAAAAACCCAGGGGGGTGGAGCCTGTTCACATTGGAGTTTGACAATTCTGGAACTCTGTGTATGTGCAATAGCCTTGATCTATCAGACTCCCCATTAGCTGGCCAGCTCAGGACCCCAGTACTTCTGCCTCTCCAATCCTCTTCATAACCTGATCACAGCCCCCGCAACAATTCCCAGATCCCCTTCCGTCTCAGAGCGCCCTGATGCACAGCCCACCTCCCTCAGCAGTGGTGAACCCCCCCACCCTCTCACCCCTATAGATACCCCCACTACCCCCCCACTCGCTAAGCCATCCTCTGGGGTCAGAACCCCTCATCCTCGGAGGCACTCCCCCAGCAGACCACACCCCTAATGGCTGCTCTCCCTCCATCCCAGACTGATCCTGTCTGTAGAGTGGAAGCAGAGCTCCCTCCCACCCCCACTGATCACCCATGGGCCCCACACATTATAGGCCCCACCCCCATGGCACTGCCTGATGCCTGGGAGCAGTGACAAGTTACCTCCTGGGCATGATCACTTTGCCTATTGGGCAGTGCCAGGAAACATAGGCTGGCACTGCCAAGGTGCTCATGCTTGGGGGGTTGGGGGGGGGCCACAACAGCCTACCCTACCCAATCCCACTCCCCCCCACCAGGGGAGCCCCACTTGTCCTCCCTTCACTTTAGCAGGATCTGTCTCTAGTCCCCGGATCATGGGGTGCTAGTGTTAATCCCACTGGAATGAAGTATTGCTGACGGGGTGGGAGATTCAATTGGCATCTGAAAGTTCCTGATAATGAACTGCTAAACATTATTTAAAATACATTTAAAAGAGATTCAATGGTTTACCTGCCTTCCCTCATGTTTCCAGCATGGTCTGGATTCTGACTGTTCGCTGGCTGTGCAAGATGCACATGCATTCCTGGTGTACGCGCAAATCTTAGTCCAAGACCAGCAATGCACATCTCCCCCTACTACGACCAGAAGTGATGTGGGTCACGATGGGAAAATCGTGGCCCCTGTTTCCAGGTGATGGACAGGAGGAGAAAGATCTGGTTCCCATCAGGAGACAGAAAGTTCAGCAAATAGCATCTACAAGGAGCTTTAATTCAGTTTGCAAAAAGGGTTTAATGATCTTAACTAATCTGTAAATTACTCTGGCAGAATTTGGACACTGTTATATCAGCTTCTGGGTGTGGAATGGATACACCACAGTCCAATTTCAAGGACCAAGAAACTAGCTCACAACTTGTATGTTAGATTCTTGGGCTCTTTGCACTTGCTACCAACTTTTGATTGAACAGAAAACCACAAATATATTGTTGCTTGAGTGCCTGCCCCCAATTCCAGGAAAGTGGGGAATGCTAAAGGGTATGTTTTGACCAGACCTCTTACATATGCATGAGGCATTTAACAAATTGCATAACATGAACCATCTAATTTAATAGTAGCTGTATAACCAACTACAGAAGTTCACTCGCCTATAAGTTAAACTGCAGCGAGTTCATTTGGAAATAAAAGTAGGGAAAGTAATATGTCCTTTTAAAAAGAAATGGAAACACTCAAAAGCAATTTGCTGTGATCCTTTTTCTAATGCTGCCACTATAAATGCTGATGATATTTACCTTAGAAATAGTAGGTATGTCTACTTCCAGTCATCTGTTGTGAATGATATCTCCTAGCTCATCTTTATGCACTAACTGAAGTTTGATAACAAGACCTTATCTATTGATGAAATCATATTCATATTAAAGAGAGCTAACATATGCATCACCACCTGTACTGGAACTGGACAGCGGGACTCTAAATTGAAATAAAGAGAAAAAAATTGAACATCCACTGTCAAAACAAATATATTTTTGATAGATTGGATTTTTTGATGACCTCATTCAGAGATATAATATATCTGTGGAGCCATGCAAGCATAAGCTATCAAATATTGTTCAGGAAAGATGTTGCAAAAAATCATGGTTTCATGGAGAGCAAGCCCACTGACGAGTGATCAGTAAAAGCTTTTACACAAATTAAAGAGAGGTACACATCCCGAAATGTCTTTAGCTTTCATTTTAAAAGCACACAATTATTACAGCATTTTTATAACCAAGAAAGCTGCACAAGTATCTGTTTTTTATGCCGCATGGAAAGAATTTTAATTATTTTGAAAGTTGTTCCATAAGTTTTGGAAAGAAAAACTGCTAAAAGTAATTTTATATTAGTAAAATGGCTAAATTTTTAAACTTTTAAAGCAAAGTTCATGAGTTTAGTGTCCTACTTATTTAAAAGGTAGAGTACCTAATAACACTAAGCATTTCCACTGAAATATGAGGATCAATAATTTCAACCCATTGATTTTAAGAACCTTGAACAATTATTTGAACCCTTGATAGCATACAGCAACTCAGCCCAGGTCAGTCTCTACCAAGATCAACACAGCACTTTTATCACCTTCTATGTTCCACGGCACAAAAATCTGTCCGATGAAAGGAAGCTGAAAATTTTCTTAGAAGTAGATGGGATAAGCAATAAGCAGAATAGAAAATAGAAGGTTAGGATTAATGTGCTGCAAATCTGAGCAGAATTTCCTGACCCATACCTTGATGGGTTTGGTGGAGGGCAGATGCCAAGTATCCGTTGAATCCAAAAAAATCCTAAACCTGTTGGCATAACATCATGTTGCTATTCTCCCAATGTGGGTTAATGGCAGGTCGGTCTCCTCACTGACTGGTAGTGTGAATGGCATTTCTATCTTATGAATGCTTATTAAAACAGCTGTCCACCACATCCCACCTGGCCTCCAATCTTAAGTCACCTTGGTGGGAAAGTACATTGGTGTCAAACCTGATTGATGAAGAGTGGCTTGCATGTTCCAGACTTCAATTCATCTGAGACTTTGAGATGAGTGCAGCATACAGAGCTTACCAGCCATACCAGTCATCAGATCCTGTTGCGCTGAATACCATCTGGTGCAGGCCAGTTCATACCCTCCAGCTCCATGCCAAGTTGGTCTTTATGGACAGGAACTGTGCTGCAGAACTCATGGCCCCTTCACTCTAAATTACTGAAGTTTGATAGGTGGGGGTTATAAGGTGAGGGGGGTGCTGAGGAGGACAGAAGGACTATATGGTGAGAGGAATGTGCAAGGATGGGGGTGAGGATGAGGCAGCACGGTTGCAGGCAGAGGACCATGGAAGTAGATGAGAACCCTTACAAAGCAGCATGAGACAGTCACAAGCAAGAGGTCAAAGGGAAAACAGATCACTTACTGGAAGAGGACAGATGCAGACTCCAGATAGGATGGGTAGAAGTCCACATGGGGCATAGTCATGTCGCAGATGATGGGAAGAGTGGGAATGTCCACCACAGTAATGACTAGATCCAGAGTGTTTGCAGGGATGGTTGCCAGGGGTTAAGGGCTTAAACAGTGGATGCTGACTCTATTATGTCACTCTCAGACTTGTGCCAAGAAGAGATAAAATGCTGCTCATACGTTTCTCATTGAACATACAAGATGCCTGGACTTCTCAGCTGACTGTCTGTAATGCACAGTGGAGAGGATTTCCTACATGATCATAGTTTGCTGTGCCTTTCACAATGTGGTTACATTCAGAATTGTGCCCTTCCCAGAGGACTAGAAGGTAGAGAGAGTGTTAGCACATGAGAGGTGGGATGAGGGTGATGTGAAAGTGTCATGAAAGAATATGTCCCCCACAAATGGATGCATGAAATCTATGAAGAGAGTTACTGTTTGAGTATATGATGCCATGATGAGAGTTTGATAGTGGAGGGAGCTGCGAGCGGACTTACCCTCGCCGAGCGGATTAAATCATTCATCCACTTCTCGCACTGCATGGTGCTTCTGGCAGTTGCCAGCCACACTGACCTTTTGAGTAGTAGATCCCAGGCTGGAGAGGAAAGATTATGTGCTTCCTGAGACTTCCCTTGGACATGCCTCTGCACCCAGAATCATTGAATCAAGGGCTCGAAGGCATGACGAGATGAGTTGGAGTTCAGGCTTCTTCATGAGTCCTTTTGTCTCTGAGTTCCAGATGTCCTGCATGGTTTTGGGAAGACAGGTGAGCTGGAGAGAGTGATAAGTGTGCTGGACTGGTATGAATCTGGTACCCAGGCCCTCAAACCCACCAACTGGTGGCAAGCGGACAAATCAGCTCCCAACCTGTCGAGTGACTTGAAGAAATGTTCGTTCATACATAATTAATGAGGCTACAAGTGTGGACTCAGGGGTGAGTTCACGCCATTCTGGCCAGTAGAAACAGCCACCAGAACCACCCACAGCTGCACTTAGGAAAAATAGAAGAATACTGATTTTTGTGTGAGATTGCCTGCCATCAGTGGATACTTGGAAAATTAACCTCTCTATCAGCGAGGACCTAATTGGGAAACTCACAGCAGGGATAGAGGATGAAGAGGAAATGGGAAAGAGGGAGAATGTAAGATTGGAGGTGAGTGCTGACCCCACCCTTCCCCCCACCCCCCCATTACTAAATTGCACCCACTGATAATAAGGCATTCATAAGGCTAAGTGTAACTGTCAGCAAATTAATAAGATGAGTTTAGCACAGTAGTTTAAACAAGCTATGAACAACTTCAAAAGGAAATTGGATGGGCAGTTGAGGGAAAGAGCAGGGACTGGGATTAACTGGTTTGCTCCAGAAAGCCAGCATGGATTTGAAGGGACCAATGCCTTTTCTCTGTACTGTGCCATAATGACTCTCAGAAAGCCACTTAAATTTCACCTTGCTGCAGTTTCTGGTCTGCTGTTGATGACTGTCATGCACTAACTTCCTTCCAATCTCTCTGACTTCCTGTTACTGCCAATAGAGTTCATTGAAAAACCTTTTGAAAATGAAAATATTTTCCAGCAATTTCTTTGCATCATTTTCAGTCAGTCACTGGAGCTGCTGGTGTGTCTATTAACATCATCTTAAAAAGTCAACTTCAGTCAGTTATTTCCTTGCAACTTTTTCTCTGAGACAGCATTGACCTTATTAACATGACAGGATGTCATTGAATGATTTAAAATGCTTTAATTATGTCAATCAATTTTGTTATGAGATATATCTCACATAATAGGAGGGCAGTTAATTAAACTGAACAGTTGAGTTGATGGCATTTTTGTCTTGCTGAGAAAAGTCACTATTTTGATTGATGTCCAAGCTGAGATTTGGATGTGTTTATTTTTGTAGCTAAAGATTTGGATTCATGCATAACAACAACAGCCTTGGGCTGAATACTCCTGTCCCAACTAAAGGAGCAGATATATGGCTGAGTTCTTGTTCCTGGTCTTGATCTCACTGTTGGGAAAATACTCATATTTGCATGCTTGTCTCAGGAGAAAGTGCCAGTAAAGATAGGATTTTCCATTGCCTGGGTGGAGAAAAGGAGTCGCAGGCTTCCAGCAGGCACCCCACCCATCGGAAAGAGGCCAAATGCAGCCACATTGCTCCAGCCCCAGCAACTGATCTGTCAAGCGCCACTAACTCCTCATCAAAGAAGTGTATCTCTTACCACCTACGAATAATAATAACGCACCCCTTCACAAGGCAGCTCCTAACTCCTCACCAAAGAGAGGTATCCCCTACCACCTACAAATAATAATAACGCACCCCTTCATAAGGTAGGCATGAGTGTGAGCTGACCTGACCCCCTCACCTCACTGGTCTCTTCCCCTCTCAGAATCCTCAAACAGATCCCCTTCCCCCTCAGACCACATACTCAGCCCTTCCTCATTGCTAGAAACACCACTAAGCCCCTCTATGATTTCTTCAAAACGATAGCAAAGTGCAAAAGAGGAATTAAAACCACAAGCTGTCAATGTCAGCATCGTAGTCAGGATCAATGAGGTACTTGAGTTTCATTTAAACATGATGGTAAATGAACATAAACACAAGTGGCTGGAGCAGAAACCCATTGATCTGTCAATTGAATATTTTTCAAGACATTTCATACTGAATTTGTTAGAGATCATAGGATCTCTACTGAAGTAAGTAAAGTAAATTGCTTCACCCTCTTCTGTTTGACTGTTTCCTACCACAGCCAAAATTCCTCCCATTTCCTCCACTGGCAGGTCAACTTCTGGAGAACTGTTAATCTTAGCATTGTCACAGAATCCCTGCAGTACAGAAGAGGTCATTCATTAAGTCTGAAACAACTCCCTGACAGTGTATTTTATTCAGGCCCTCTCCCCTGCCCTATTTCTGTATGCACATTTACAATGGCTAGTCCATCTAACCTACACATCTGGGCAATTTAGCATGGCCAATCCACCAAACCTGCAGAGTAAAAAGAGAGATAGGGATAGCCCAAGTAACTGCAGGCAGTCAACCTAACTTCAGTGGTGAGCAAATTCCAATGGTGGTATAAATCTAATTTACAAAGGCAGGGTATCAAGAGCAGTCAGGATGAGAGGAGGGAAAGTTCGCCTGACTAGTTTATTTTGAGGACAAGGCAAGTGAATAATGATAGTGGTTTTGATGTCATCTATATGAATCTTAACGAGATTTTTGACAAGATACCATGTGGCAGATTAGTGGGCAAGCAAAGTGACAAAGTGGGAAGTATGAATACATTTTAAGCAAGTGAAATTAAGGCAAGGCACAATACACAATAAATGGATACTTAATGAGGTTTGTAGTGGATCAGGGAAAACTTAGAGTGCATGTACAGGAATCCCTAAAGATACCAGGACAGGTAGATAAGACAGTTAAGAAGACAAATGGGATATTTTCCTTTATTTGTCAAGGCATAGAATCAAGAGCAGGCAGATTATTGTATGAAATGTTCGTTACTGTTCCATACTGGTCACTGCAATTACAGGAAGGGTGTGATAGAAAAAGTGGTAAACAGACTTATGAAGACATTGCCAAGAATCGAGTATATTAACTATGAGGCCATTATTTTTTGGAACAGAGGAGTATGAGGAGAGGTTTAATATACATGCAGAAAATGAGGAGGAGCCATGGTAGGAAAGATATGTTTCTTTTTGCAGAGATATCAATTGTTGGGAGTCAAAGATTTTAAAAAGTAGTTTAAATTTTATTTATTAGTAGTACGAACCGGTTTTGATTCCCAGCTTGGGTCACCGTCTGTGCAGAGTCTGCATGTTCTACCAGTGTCTGCATCGGTTTCCTCAGGGTGCTCTGGTTTCCTCCCACAGATGTCCTGATTCGGTGCATTGGCCATGCTAATTTCTCCCTCAGTGTACCAAACAGGCACCGGAGTGTGGTAACTCAGGGATTTTCACAGTAATTTCATTGCAGTGTTAATATAAACCTACTTGTGACACAAATCAAAAACTTTAATTTTAAGTCAGGAGTGTGATGGAATAGTCTCTACTTGCCTGTATGAGTGTAGGTCCTACAACATTCAGTAAACGTAATACCATCCAGGACAAAACAGATTAGCATTCAATCCAGCACCTCAAATATTCACTCTCTCCACCAATGGCAGCAATGTGGATCAATCACAGGAGGCATTCTTAATAAGATATATTTGACATCACCTTTCAAATTCATGAATTTTATCACGTAGACAAAGACAGCAGACACATTGGAACAGCACTATCTCTAAGTTTCATCTTGACATGGAACTACATCACAATCTCTTCACTGTTGCTCAATCAAAATTTTGGAATCCTTTCCCTAACTGCATTGCATAAGTATATATCCAATTTGCACTGCAGCAGTTCAAGAAGGTGAGTTCCTTCCCTGCTTTTAAAAATTTAATCAGGATCCTTCCCAGCAACACTCAATTTCCGTAAAGTTGTGTACTTTATAAGCTCTGCAAAGATATTGCTGCTTCAGTTTTAAAACTTAAAAATGAAGTCACTATTTGTAATGTTGAAGCATTGAAGTAAATTGCTTCACTGTCTTCTGTTTGACTGTTTCCTACCACAGCCAAAATTCCTCCCATCTCCTCCACTGGCAGGTCAACTCCACTGGAATAAAGGGAGAAATGTCAGTCAAACCAGCACCCTACTTCAATTCCCAATCTTATGTATAGATTGCTCCATTATGTCTTGTTATATTTTTCCTGGATTTGCACTTGTGAATATGAAAGCAAATGACTGGCTATATCAGCCCAAATGTTTGAATTGGGCACCTTTGAATCTCAATTGTTTCCACTGATCCTTCTGCTACTGCTGAGTTCTGTCCTATTACTTACTCTCTCAAAGGCAGACTAAAGGAACACCCAGGCTTTTGCTTGAGATGTTGCCTTCATTCTAGACATTGGCATCTCAAAATAAATCTAAAGCCCATCAGCATGCAAATCGCCATTTCTGGCAGGCATAAATCATTTTAAAAATCATTTTTTGTGAAATTCAACATTCTTCTCACCCTTCTTTGGCACCTCCATTTGACATGCATCTTTAATGGTGCAGCTACTTTTAAGATCCAGTGGTTTTGACTTCCTCCTTGCTCTAGTAGAGTGTGCCCACATGCACCAGTGGGAAGATTGAGGTTAATGTCATTATATTGATGCAGTGTGCCCCAATTCTAGGGCAGCAGAGGCTCTAGAAATCCATCCTCATCTGTTTTCTTTTCTGATTCGATAAATATACTCATAATGAATTTTTGGCCTGAATCATAGAATTTCAACAGTGAAGAATGAAGCCATTTGGCCCATCAAGCCTGCACCAACTCTCCGACAGAGCCACTTACCCAGGCCCTATCCTTAGAATCCCAAATATTTACCATGGCTAAGCTCTTTAATCTAAACATCTTGGGACACTAATGGGCAATTTAGCATGGCTAATCCATCTAATCTGCACATCTTTGGACTGTGGGAGGAAACCGGAGCACCCAGAGAAAACCCACACAGACACAGGGAGAATGTGTAAACTCCACACAGACAGCGGCTTGAGGTCGGAATCGAACCTGGATACCTGGCACTGTGAGGCAGCTGTGCTAACCACTGTGCCATCGTGCCATCATGAAGGTTGAAAGTGAAAATAATGACTGAATTCTGATTCACTTTGTCAAGGTTGCTACCCCCTTTAGCAATTCCTTCTATAGGGAAATGTAAACATCACATCCTTGGCTGGTTGTCAATGGCCATCTTTAATCTGAATTAATTTATTTTCTTTCTTATGTATAGATTGCTCCATTATGTCTTGTTATATTTTTCCTGGATTTGCACTTGTGAATATGAAAGCAAATGACTGGCTATATCAGCCCAAATGTTTGAATTGGGCTGATTTTGCATGAAGGTTGTCAGTCCCTATTTTGTTTGTGAATCTTTTGGACAGCACACAATACACAATGGGCCCAATTTTACTATTGCGTAGCACACGTTTTCAGGCATGAAAACATGATAACGTTGGGCATGAGGCCATTAACACGATCTGTGCCTGTGTCTGTGCAGATAGCCACTTTACCAAGACCTGGGAATGGCTGCAATCCGATTCGCATCTGAAACAGGCACAACAGCAATTTAAATGCATTTGCATGTATTTCAATTGAATTAATTAACTGCCTGCCCAACTTTATCAGCATTTCCCCCTTTACTATCGCGTTCACTGATCCAGAGTTGTGCCGAAATGGACCTGCTAAATAAAACTCCGTTTCAGACACTCCAGCTGGTGAAGAGGTGATTTCAGAGCTTCCAACAGCTCTCTGATCCAGATCGATGATGGGGCAGACAGATTATTGTCTGGTGAGGGGAGTTATAGAGGAAGAGGGCAGATCTTTGCCTGGTTGGGTGGGGGAAGGAAGGCCAGATTATTCTCTGGTAAAGGGATGGGAAGGGAGGAGGAGGCAGTTCATATGCATCTCTGAGGGGGAGGGGTGGCAGGGGAGTGTGGCCAGATCATTTACTCTCAGGGGATATAGGGAGGGGGGTAAGATATATCTTTCAATTTGTTTTTTAATCACACGTGCACAGTTCAGAACTCCAATAGTTTCGGGCATGACAAGCCCTGCCCACAGTGTGATTCGGACCCGTGAGTTTTCTTTCCAACTAAGTGCGTTCGGGAGCGCCAGAAAGCAGATTTCCAAGTCAGATCTGAATTGCATTCAGCACTTAGAATGAAAATGGTAAAATTGAGGCTGAACAGTAACTTTATTGCAGAATTAATTGCCTACTTGTGACATTACTTAGTGAATAAATTTTAAACTGAAGCATGCACATATTTCCAGCTTACCACCTGAAGGCCTGAAAAATAGGCACTTTTGTTGTATAACTTTGAGGCCAATTTTATTAAGTAGTCAAAATAATGATTTCTGCTCATTTACTAAACTACACTAGTTTTTACCTAGTTGCTGCACAAAAATTGTAGCCTTATTTAAAACAAAATTAGAAAGTTGTCTTTCTTCGATTGACAGGAACAGGCTTCCGCTTTGCTTTGTCATCCAACAGCTGTTTGATAAGTCTAGCCTTGTACAAACTCCATTCCTGCTGCCTAGCAAGGCTCTGTCGAATCATTTGTTCAGTCGGGTAGGTGTTCACTAGCTCCAATGCAAAATGCTTGGAGTTGACTGGAACCTCACTCAGGAATAACTTTTTTGGGATGAAAATATACTCGGCTCCATCACTAACCTGCAGACAGAAAACAGAAAGGTCCCATGGTTAAAAATAAAGACAAGTCAACATATTTGCACTTTAGTAGCCTGGGAGAGAATTTCATAATACCCATCAGCAATTTTCACATAGGGACCCAATAAAACTCCCTGGATGGTTACCTGCCATTCTCCCTCCTGTCCCATTATGTGAAATGGGAAGGCCAAGGGCAGCCTGCCAGCCTCATTCTGTTTAAGTGGCTAATTATTGGCCACCTAAAGGCTGCTTCCTGCCTGGCTTCAATATTCAGGCTGACAAGAAGAGTTCAGGGGTGGGGCAAAGCATGGCTGGTCACAAAATCTTGAAAGTCAAGGGCACTTATGCGAGCACCATCACCATAGGTTCTTCTTCAAGCCACCCACTATCACGACTTGGAACTATATTGCCATTCCTTCACTGTCACTGGCTCAAAATCCCACAATTCCCTCCTGGGGTGGCACGGTGGCAAAGTGGTTAGCACTGCTGCCTCACAGTGTCAGGGACCTGGGTTTGATTCCTGGCTT
The DNA here is from genome assembly GCA_024679065.1 of Sphyrna mokarran. Classification (NCBI taxonomy): domain Eukaryota; kingdom Metazoa; phylum Chordata; class Chondrichthyes; order Carcharhiniformes; family Carcharhinidae; genus Sphyrna; species Sphyrna mokarran. Next base: position 77,930,287 of record JAGIQG010000001.1, on the reverse strand, counting down.
GGATCACTGTTTGTGTGGAGTTTGCACGGTCTTCTCTTCTCTGCGTGGGTTTTTTCTGGTTTCCTCCTACAGTCCAAAGATGAGTAGGTTAGGTGGATTGGCCATGCTAAAATTGTCCCTTAGTGTCAAGGGGACTAGCTAGGGTAAGATTGTAATCTTTACATATTACAATGGTAATATGTAATTATTACCACTGTAATAATTACAATTATTACAATGTAATAATTGTACATTGTATAATTAACATGATAAGTCATCAGATTTGAGTGGGCTGCACTTGGTCAGGGTGAGAAGAATAGTTTGTGTGCCAGGTGACAACATACGGGACTATCACATTTATGCTCTGGATAGTATTGAAGGCATTCCCCTGGGTGCTCCACACAGCAAAACTTTGCTTCAACATACTGGTGATCTGTTCTATGAATTTTCTGCTGACAAAAATGTTTTCGTTAACACTCATTGTCCTCACAAGGTCAGCCAGCATCCAGCTTCTTGTTTACCACGGTGACCTAAGGACATTGCAATCTCCTTTGGGATGTGGCTGCTGTCAGGACAGTGAGCATTGTTTGACATGATAATTTGTGAATAGGAGCACGCTGCACATTAATAGACTGGAATCCTTTACAGTTCCTGTACCTCTTCCCATTGATATGTGGGACCTACAAATCATATGTGTACAGTTGAAGGATTCCATTGGGAATCCCGCTACCATGATAAAGCTTCATGTTCACTCATTCTACTTCTCTCGACTTAGAGAGAAAATGATAAGTTTGTCACGTCTCACATACAAGGTATCCATCATCAACTATGCACACGGCTCGCTACCGAGGATGCAGTGATGTCAGTGAACTGGGATATATTTACAGTGTTGTCTATTCGAATCTGGAAGTACCTCTCATACAGTAATTAGAACAATAGTGATCTTGATGATGATTAGCAGTGCCGTCCTCACCTGATATGAGGTTGCAGCTTCTTTCGAAAGAGATAGCACAGTTCTATGACCACTATTGTCTCTTAGGCAATGCTTCTGGGTGTAGGCAAGAAAAGTGTTCCCTGAAAATCTTTTATGGAGATCTCTCCTCCTCCTCTATGCATAGTGGCATCATGGTTAGCACTGCTGCCTCACAATGCCAGGGATCCGGGTTCAAGTCCCGACTGTCTGTGTGGAATCTGCATGTTCTCCCCATATCTGCATAGGTTTCCTCTGGGTGCTCCAGTTTCTTGCCACAGTCCAAAAGGTGTGCTGGTTAGGTGGATTGGCCATGCTAAATTCTCCCTCAGTGCACTCCAACAGGCACCAGAGTGTGGCGACTAGAAGATTTTTGAAATAACTTCATTACAGTGTTAATGTAAGCCTATTTATGATTCTAATAATTAAACATTTTCTTCTTCTCCTTAATGCAGAACCTCCTGCCCTCATAACTGTAACAGCCTTTATATGGACAGGTCTCCAAATCCTCTGTCTTCCCTGTAAGTATGCGGAACACTCCCTGCCAAATCTAATATAATAGTTAAAAAAGCCCATCAACGTCTCTTCTTTCTCAGGAGGCTAAGGAAATTTGGCATGTCTGCTATAATTCTCACCAGCGTTTACAGATGCATCACAGAAAGCCTTCTTTCTGGTTGTATCACAGCTTGGTATGGCTCCTGCTCTGCTCAAGTATGCAAAAAATCACAAGGTGTCATGAATGTAGCCCAGTCCATTGTGCAGACCAGCCTCCCATCCATTGACTCTGTCTATACTTCCCACTGCCTCAGAGAAGCAACCAGCATAATCAAAAACCCCATGCACGCTGGACATTTTCTCTTCCACCTTCTTCCATTGGGAAAAAGATACAAAAGAACAAAGAACTAAACAGCACGGGAAACAGGCCCTTCGGCCCAACGAGCCCGCACTGCCACCCCGATGTTACCGCCTCTATCCGCGATCCCTGTCCATGTTTATAGATCTATGGATTAAAACCCAAATTTGAGACAATTTAGGGAGAATTTGTTTTGCCAATTAGCCTAAGAGCACATCTTTGGGATGTGGGAGGAAACCAGAGCGCCCGGAGAAAACCCACGCAAGCACGGGGAGAATGCACAAATCTCCCACAGACACAGGCCCAAATCCATGTATCTGCACAGCACAGCGATAGTCACTGAGCTGTCGTGTTGCCCATCAAATGGTCCAGGTCAAGCATACACTAACAACGTGAAGCACTAGGATACTCTCGAAAAAAAATCCAAGAGCAGCCCTCTCACGACCCATCGCGTGTACGCCCCTTGTTAGACAACAAAAAGTCTGAGGATAGATACTAACTGACTCAAGAACAACTTCTTCTCTGCTGCCATCAGATATTTAAATATCCTACCTTATATTAAGTCAATCTTTTTCTCCACCCTAGCTGTGACTGTAACACTACATTCTGCACCCTCTGCTTTCCTTCTTCCCATGAACTCTATGAACGGTATACTATGTTTGCATAATGTGCAAGAGACAATACTTTACACTGTATACCAATACATGCAAAAATAATAAATCAAACCAAATCAACAATTCAACATAATATCTCCATATCACTTCCACAAAATTTGCACAGTGGTCCTCCATTTGCAACTTGGGTACTGGCCCTTTAAATGATGCTGGTGTGGCAGTGAAGGGTAGGCTGGGGTTCCTCGTGCGTATGTATACAGGTGCTGCACAGTTAAAGTTACAAAAGATGTAACAAAACAGCTGGAAAATAGTAGACGTATATTCCATTGGAATTAAATTGAAAAATCTACCTCTATCACTGCAGCGTAGGGTTTTTGGAAATGTATTCATGGAATATACACCTTGGAATAGCGGAGGGATGGAGGGTTTTTGTCACCTGGACTGCCACTTTAAAGAGGAATGGATCACTCCGTGACTCCAATTATTTTTCCACTATGTGAAATTTTTCTCACTTGAGGTTTTCAACCAATGACATTTCAGTGCAGCTACACATTAAGCCAATGAAGTACATTTTCACATTGGGTAGTTATGGAAAGTGGGCACCAGAGGATCGGCACTATTCTCCATCCACCCTGACTAGCATCAGAATCGGACTGACCTGCTACCACCTATTCTGCATGTGAATGTGAATGAAGAATTCACTCAATGAGTGAATGAAGAATTCACATTCTTCTCGATTTCACAGACATCAAGTGGAGGAAAGTAAATTACAGCAGACATTCAAAAGATTTGTAAATTATGCTCATTATCATTATTGGTTTCACTATTCCAGGGAAGAACGGCTTCCGTTATGAAGGAAGATTGAACAGGTTGGCTTATGCCTATTGGGGTTCAGAATAATGAGGTGATCTTATTGAAATGGCACAGTAGTTAGCACTGCTGTCTGCTGACAGCGCCTGGGAGCCAGGTTCAATTCCAGCCTTGGATCATGGTCTGTGTGGAGTTTGCACATTCTTCCCGTATCTGCATGGTTTTCTTTCGGGTGCTCCTTTTTTTCTCCCACAGTCTAAAAATATGCAGGTTAGGTTTGATTGGCCATGCTAAATTTCCCTCAGTGTCGGAGGGGCTGGGCTACCAAAGTAAATGTGTGGGGTTACAGGAATGGGTAGAGTTGTGGTCAGTATAGACTTGATGGGCTGAATGGCCTCTTCATTATTCCTGTTGGGATTCTATAATTCTATATGAGATCGGGAGGAGACTTGATAGGATGGATGTCAAAAGGATGATTTGTCTTTGGGCCGGCGATGGGTGAGGGTGAGTGACTAAAACTAGGAGGCACAGTTTAAAAAAATAGAGATCTCCCATTTAGGACAAAAATGGCTTTTTTCTCTCTCAGAAAGTCACTAATCAATGGCAGGAAGGGAAAAAAGGCCACAATGAGATCAGCAATGGTCTGATCAAAGGAATGAGCAAGCTTAAAGAGCCAAATGGCCTATTTCAGCTTCTAAACAGTATATTCTAATGTTCCTATTCCTATCGTGTGCCAGTCTGGGGTTGTTAATATGCCAGCTTTTATTCATTGCATCTCACAATATTGTTCGACATTTATAATAAAGTTTTGATCACCTTACAATGCACTCACTTTTTTTTTTAAATTCAGTAAATTCTAAAACTTAGCTGCAACTTTTTAAAAGTAACAATGTTTACTTCTAAAATTCTGTTGCATAACAAGACTGTGCTTGCTGAAATTACTCTTCAAAATATTTCCAGTAACATTATAAATTAATATTACAGCTAATAATTGTCACACATATACTTGCCACAGGCATGTTCAAAGAGCAAATTGACTTATTTGTATGTCACAAACACAGTTTTATAGTAATAATTATTATATGTTAAAAATTACAATCATGCCTGTGGCAATTGGAATAATTTTGTGGCTTACAAGCTGTACCTCATTGAATGTTCAAGCTGCCAGGAGCTTCATTACAACCTAATATCATACATTAAGTCATTTAAAAATACCCTATGCATCAGAATTGGAGAAACAGAAACAAATATTTGGTTTAAAATTATATAACTTTCAAATAATTACCATTTCCATATGTAATTAAACTTAAAAAAATAGGAAATAAGTTGCAATTAAAGTTGAAAATCAGTTTTCATTTCTGGGAATTCTGGGAGGCAGAAAGACTAAGAGTTGCAGTAAATATTTCAGTTTTCAAATGCATATTGAATTAGTTTCACTTACTATACCCCAATTAAAGCAGAGGACTGATAATTAAGAGGTATAATTTATCAAAGTTGACCTTAATTACTGAAATATTAATGAACAATTCTGGTATGCCCTCAAAAATATGCTTTACATGATATCAAATGTCAACTGTAATCATACATAGCAAAAACAGAGTCATCTAAAATTACTTACTCCTCACTGCAACCCTTCCCCCATACCCCCCAAGTATCCTTTCAACCATTGTGATCAAAAACTACTTCATGCCCCAAGTTTAAGCCAGGCACTTCTGTTTTGATCTGTGGGTGGCACAGGTGGGTGTGACTACAAATGAGGCAGGTGTGGGCACCAAAAGGTAGCAGTGGGAAATCATAGAATCTCTACTCTGCAGGAGGCGGCCATTTGGCCCATTGAGTCTGCACCAACTCTCTGAAAGAACATCTTTCCAGACCCAACACTCACCCTATCCCCATAACTCAATGCATTTAGCCCTTTGATCCCTTAACCCGCACATCTTGGAACACAGAGACAGTTTAGCAAGGCCAATCCACTTAACTGGCATATCTTTGGACTATGGGAAACTGGAGCACGCAGAAGAAACCCATGCAAACACAATCGTGCAAGGCTGGAACCAATCCATGGTCCATGGCGCCGTGAGGCAACAGAGCTATTTACTGTGCTACCCTAGGGAAGTCTCAATCCCTATAATTATCCAGAGTTAAGACTTTTGTGGCCTGTGAATGAGAACAGGGACTACAAGGTGAACTATGGCAACAGTGGTGCAAGAAGCTGTTCAAGGTGCGAAGTAATTGTAGATTAGGACAATTTGATTCAGGGGATAGATACAGTTTTCTGCAGCTGAGATGTGGGTCCTATATGCTGTATTGTCCGCCCATTGCCAGGGTTAAGGACATCTACTTTGAGCTGGAGAGGGACATGGTGTGGGAGAGGTAGGATCCAGCTGTCATGGTACATATGAGTATCAGTGACATAGAACCAAGAAAGAAGTTCTGTTGATGGACTAGCGATTAGAGGCAGAGGTGGATCATGATGGGGACATATGTTGGGAGGGGTGTCAAGCAGGGGACCCATCAGAGGGTCTCAAGTTCTCTATGCTGGCAATCTGTGTCAGGGAGGGTGCGGTGAACATGCCACAGATGGTGTGCCCAGTGTCCATGGGGGGAGGGAAAGGGTCTCCCAGTGTACTGTGAGATTGGGTTGCCCTTGTGAAAAGGCATCTGAGTGCTCCGAAATCAGGCTCATCAGTATGTTTAGGCCCCTCCCCACGACCCCAGTACAGATGCAAAACTCCCACCTCTCCAAAAGAATGACTGAATGTGGGTGGATTGTGGCGTGGAGCATGCCTAAGAGATCAGTGCAGACCACTCCATTATTCTTACTGTTTTGTGAGAATTCTGCCCAAGGTGTGCCACAAATGTTTATACACAAGGTAAGGATTCAACCTTATTTGGGTGATATATCAGAATAAATAGAAGACTGGTTTACGGACAGGAAGCAAGGAGGAGGATAAATGGGTCTTTTCCAAGTTATCAAAAATCAATAGATTGATGAATGATACATGCAAAACAACAAAGTGCAAATCAGAGAAAATTGTGACAAATTGTACAAAGCCACACCTTGAACACTATGCGGGCAATGGGAAAATGGGAAACATTCATACGCTGGAGGCAATGAAAGGAAAATCCATAAATCCGATTCCTGGTGTCAGAGATCTGAGTTCTGAAGAAATACTGGAGAAAATTGAGCTCCTCAGCCTTGAAAGGTGTCTCAGGTGTGATAGACAATGGCAAAAGGTAACTCTGGAATATTTTAAATTAAATAGTGGCAATAGGACAAGGAGACATAGATTCACACTGCAGAATTGATAATAAGAGGAACCTCTTCACATAGAAAGCAATCAGCGTGTGGAATGGATTCTGGATTGAGTGTTGGAGATGAAAATCATGGAATATAAAACAATGAGGTGCAGCACTGAGGGGGAATGTAACTAGGTACTGTGCATTGAGGTGTAACTAATTATAGCATGACTTTTGTCATCTCTTTGATGATGTATCCAGAATTAGGGATCAAATCAGCTATATGATTATCTTAAACCTGCAACTATAATTTGAATCAGTGTCAAGTGAAGATGTTACTGCTGTCAAATTTAGCTGGAGCCTCCCCTTACAGATTTGTGCCATGGATAGCATGTAATAGATAAAACTTTAATGTGAGCTGCAGTACTGCAGAAGAATTTTGAACTGGAGGATGCAGGAAAACATCTAGCTCATATCTGTGCTGTGCAATGCCTTGCTTCAGCAAGAAATGTCCCAATTTTCTTTTGTTTCTTCTTGTCAACAAGTCATTCCAGCAATGGAAATCATAGAACATTCTAACTAACCTGTAGGTGATAACATTCCTGATCATGTCTTGACAAAAGTGTTTTTTTTCCCCTTTTCTAAAGTCAAAACTATTACGTTATCATGAACAAAATGATTTTCAAATATTTTGCACTTTGCAGCAGCTGACTCACGGCCTCTGAGGAGATTTCACTTTCTAGTTAAACATTGATTTCTCTGAAGTGTTAGTCACCTGTTACTCAGTGGGAAACTATATTGCGATCTTTAAATTATTATTTTCAATTGGGAGTTGATGTGTGCTGTGTTCCTCTAAGAGCTGTTCTGATTCATTGAAACATCCAAACTAGAAACAGCCTTTTAAGACTGCTCCACTATTCATCCTGATCAAGACTAAACATCAAATTCAATGTTCTGATTCCCCCCTTTCTCACATATCCTTTGATCACTTTAGCTCAAAGAGTCAAATCTAATTTATTCTTGAAATCACTTATATCCTGTGACAGTGAATTCCACACATTCACTATCCTCTGAGTAAAGACACTCCTTCTTATCTCAGTTCTAAAAGATTTTCCCCTTATTCTCAACTATGACCTCTCATTCAGGACTCTCCCACCATTAGGAACATACTTTCTGAATCTACCCTGTCTAACCTTGTTAAAATTTCATAAGTTTCTGAGATTTCCTCTCACTCTTCTAAACTCCAGTGAATATAATTCCAACGGACTTAGTCTCTCCTCATATGACAGACATGCCATCCCAGAAATTAGCCTGGTAACCCTTCACTGTACTCTATCTATAGCAAGGACATCCTTCTTCAGATAAGGACAGCAAAACTGCACGCAATATTCCAGATGTGGCCTCACCAATGACCTCTTGAATTGCAACATAACATCCCTATCAGTGTGCTCAATTCCTCTTGCTATGAAGGCCAACATACCATTTGCCTTCTTTACTTCCTCTATATCAACGTGCTTACTTTCAGTAACTGATGACTCCAAGGTCTTGTTGAGAATCCACCTCTCCCAATTTACACCCATTCAAGTAATAATCTGTCTTCCTATTATTGCTACCAAAGTGGATATCCTCACATTTACGCACATTATATTGCTTCTGCCATGTAGGTGTCCACACACTCAGCCTATCCAAATCATGCTGAAGCATCTCTGCATCTTCCTCACATCTCACCCTGACACCCAACTTTGTATGATCAGCAGATTAGAGATAATTCAGTTCCCTCTCCCAAATTATTAATATATAATGTGAACAGTTGGGGTCCTTGCACTGATTCTTGTGGAACCCCACTAGTCACTGACTGCCAATCAGAAAAAGACCCATTAATGCCAACTCTTTGCTTCACATCTGCTAACCAGCTTTCTATCCATCTCAAGACATTACCTGCAATCCCATGTGTTTTAACTTTACAAACTAGTCTGTTATGTGAAACCTTATCAAAAGCCTTCTGAAAGTCTAAACAAACCACATCCACTGCTCTCCTCAGTCAATTCTACTAGTAACATCCTCAAAAATTCCATTAGATTTGTCAAGCATGATTTCCCTTTTGTAAATCCATGCTGACTTTGTCTGATAATGTCACTACCTTCCAAATGCCAAGTTGTGAAATCTTTGATAATAGACTCAATTTCTCCAGTACTAACATTAGGCTCACTGGTCTATAGTTCCCTGTTTTCTCTCTATCTCCCTTTTTGAACAGCAAAAGCCCACCAAGTATAATTTCAGTGAAAACAGCAAAGAAATCTCAAAGAGCATCTTGGTAGGTGGCATGGTGGCACAGTGGTAACACTATTGTCTCACACTGCCAGGGACACAGGGTCCATTCCATTGCCTGTGTAGAGTTTGTATGTTCTTCTTGTGTTAACCTGGATTTTTGCCAGTTTCCTCCCTCTGTCCAAAGATGTGCAGACGAAATGGATTGGCCATGCTAAATTACCCCTTAGTGCCCAAATATTTGTAGATTAGGCAGATTAGTGGGATAAATGTGTGGGGTTACGGAGGTAGGGCAGGGATTGGACCTGGTTAAGTGCTCTGTCAGACAGTCAGTGCAGATTTGATGGGCTTGATTGGTTGCACAGTAGAGATTCTATGATTCTAAGGTTGATTTATGGTGTCAAATAACACAGGATAAGGTAAGCTAAAAACCATCATAATTCATGAGGGATCATAGACAACTCTCTCTGTTAGAGAATGAAAGAGGGAGACAAGTGGTTATTTAGCTTCAGGGGCACCACTCCACATCAAGCATGGGACAAGGCAAGCCTCCATGAACGTCCACAGCCAGTACAGAGATTGAATTCATATTGCTGGTGTGACTGTGCACTACCCTCTAACCAACTGAGCTAATACATCCCCAAATTAAACAGGATGATTCTGCAGAGCATCATCATCTGCAAGAGAAAGAAGTGACATAAACTTCATTGCAGTGTTAAAGTAAGCCTACTTATGACTAATAAACAAACTTTAATTTATAATAATCTAACATAGCCAGTGATGAAGGAAAAATTAGATAGAACATAGAACATAGAACATAGAACATTACAGCACAGAACAGGCCCTTCGGCCTTCGATGTTGCGCCGACCAATATAAAAAGCAATGCCCCTCCAAACTAAACCATTCCCTTCTCTTCCATATACTTATCAACTAACCTCTTAAACGCCACCAAACTTGGCGCATCTACAACTGCTGCAGGCAGGGCATTCCACTCCAGAACCACCCTTTGGGTAAAGAACCTACCTCTGATATCCGTCCTATAACTATCACCCCTTAATTTAAAGCTGTGTCCCCTCGTGCTAGTTTTCTCCATCCTAGGAAAAAGGCTATCACTGTCCACCCTATCTAAACCTCTAATCATCTTATATGTTTCGATAAGGTCCCCTCTTAGCCGCCTCCTTTCTAACGAAAACAACCTCAAATCCCTCAGCCTCTCTTCATAAGACCTGCCCTCCATACCAGGCAACATCCTGGTAAACCTCCTCTGTACCCTCTCCAATGCCTCCACATCTTTCTTATAATGTGGGGACCAGAACTGCACACAATACTCCAAGTGCGGCCGCACTAGAGTTTTGTGCAGTTGCAACATGACGTTGCGGCTCCGAAATTCAATCCCCCTACCAATAAAAGCTAAGACTCCTTATGCCTTCTTAACAACCTTATCGACTTGACTGCCTACTTTCAGGGATCTATGCACATATACACCAAGATCCCTCTGTTCATCAACACTATTAAGAATCCTACCATTAGCCCTATACTCTACACATTTATTATTCCTGCCAAAGTGCATTACCTCACACTTTTCCACATTAAACTCCATTTGCCACCTCTCGGCCCAGCTCTGCAACTTGTCCAAGTCTCTCTGCAAACTATAACACCCCTCTTCACTATCTACCACTCCACCGACTTTAGTGTCATCTGCAAATTTACTAATCCATCCTTCAATACCCTCATCCAGATCATTTATAAAAATTACAAACAGCAGGGGCCCCAAAACAGACCCCTGAGGTACACCACTTGTCACCGAACTCCACGATGAATATCTCCCATCAACCACCACCCTCTGTCTTCTATCTGCTAGCCAATTCCTAACCAATTAGCTAAATCACCCTCTATCCCATACATCTGCATTTTCTGCAGAAGTCTTCCATGGGCCACCTTATCAAACGCCTTACTAAAGTCCATAAGTTTCTCCCGGCCTTGGATGGTAAGAATATTCAGAGGTAAAGGGAAGGTGTTGTATGTTCTGTGTTTATACAGCAAAGTGCAGCAGGAAAGGAATGCTGCGCTGGGGTTGACTCAGGACTGAACCAGAAATGATCCTTTCGGAATGCTGAAATGGGAGCGAAAGATGAACTTTCCCTGCCATTTCAGTATTCCTCCCAGGGCGGTATGGTGGCATAGTGGTTAGCACTGCTGCCTCACAGCTCCAGGGCTGGGTTCAGTTCTCGGCTTGGGTTACTGTCTGTGTGGAGTTTGTACATTCTTCTCATGTCTGATGATGGAGAAGATATAAGAAAAATCAGGAAGTAGTATTGGACAAAATACTATGGAACTAAAGGAAAGGTTGTAAAAGATTAAGATCCAAGGGGATTATGCAAATTGGGCAGAAATAAATTAGATAGTAAAGAAGGCATCTCGAGGTACTGGGACTTAGCAGTTTCTATAATGTCATAGTACCTCGGAGGTCTTTCTCAACATATTAGATGGAATTTTACTATTCCATGGGAATCGGAGCAGGTGAGGAACAGACGATGGGAAGGTCTGTTGACCTTGGAAGGGATTTTACAGTTTCAGTATGAGCAAGAATGTAAATTCCCACCAATGTTGCAACACGATAGTTACATAAAACTGAGAGTCAAGATTTTCATTGCAATACTAACTACTGTCCTTACCAAGCTTAACTGTAGGGTACAGGTACTGCCTGGGATTTCGGTAAGCCCCTGAAAACAGAAAAAAAAACATTCATTTAAAACAAACAATAGATAAAAAGAATGGGAAACATAGTATCATTAAGACAATTGCAATTATAAATGTTGTATTCATTCATTCTTTAACACAGTTTGAAAATATTGTGCATGTCTGTAATGAAAAATAGAAAAGATGCAAGGAATTTCTATTCACACAAGCAACTACAAAAATGAAAAGAAAAATTGGAAATCTCTTCCCCAGTGGCCGTGTGAAATCAATTAATTTTTAAAAAAGAATAATTGACAAGTGATATGCAGCAAAGGCAGGTAAATGGATTTACAATACAGATCAGAACTATCCAATGGTAGAACAGGCACAAGGAACTTAGTCCTGTTTCTACCATTGCTCTGCCTCTGAGTTACTGTTGTTACCCAAATACTTAGTGACTTGGCTCTGTAAATTTTGGGTTAAGTTCCACTGTGCAACCTGAGCACATATTGATTTGATTTGATTTGATTTATTCTTGTCATGTGTAATAGTATGCAGTGAAAATTATTATTTCTAGTATGCTATATGGACAAAGCATGTCATACTTAGAGAAGGAAATGAGACAGTTATAGTCATGACTAGGGTTTCAGAGAAAAATCAACATAATGCAAGGTAGCTCCATTCAAAAGTCTGACAGCAGCAGGGAAGAAGTTGTTCTTGAGTCAGCTGGTATGTGACCTCAGACTTTTGTATCTTTTTCCCGAAAGACGAAGGTAGAAAAGAGAATATGTGGTGTGTGTGGGATCCTTAATTAAGCTGGCTGTTTTACCGATGCAGAGGCAAGTGTAGATGGAGTCAATGGATGGGAGGCTGGTTTGACGTGATAGATTGGGCAATATTCACAACCTTTTGTATTTCCTTGCAGTCTTGGTCAGAGCAGCAGCCAAGCCAAGCTGTGATATAATCAGAAAGAATGGTTTCTATAGTGCACCTGTAAAAGTTGGTGAGAGTCATAATTTATATATCAAATTTCCTTAGTCTCCTGAGAAAGTACAGGCGCTGGTGGGCTTTCTTAACTATAATATCAGCAAGGGGGAACCAGGTCAGCTTATTGGTGATCTGGATACCTAAAAACCTGAAGCTCTCGATCTTTTCTAATTTGTTCCTGTTGATGTAGCAGGAGCATGTTCTCTACACCTCCTGAAGTCAATGACAATCTCCTTTGTTTTGTTGATATAAAGGGAGAGATTATTGTTGCCACACCAGTTCACCAGATTCTCTATCTCATTTCTGTACCCTGCCTCATCATTGTTTCAGACCTGACCCACTACAGTGGTGTTGTCAGCAAACTTGAAAATCAAGTTGGAGGGAAATTTGGCTACATAGGTGTATAAGGAGTATAGTAGGAGGCTGAAAATACACACATGTGGGGTACCAATGTTGAAGATGATCATGGAGAAGGTGTTGTTGTCTATCCTCACTGATTATGGTCTGTAAGTTCGGAGGTTCAGAATCCAGTCAGAGAGGGAGAAGCTGAGCCCCAGGCCCCGGAGTTTGGAGATGAGTTTCATGGGAATAATGGTATTGAAGGCTGAACTGTAGTCAATACATAGGAGTCTGACATTGGTGTCTTTGTTATCTAGGTGTTCCAGGGTTGAGTGCAGGGCCAGGGAAATGGCACGTGTGGCGGATCTGCTGCAGCAGAGGAGGCTGAAGCTGGCAATTACTGAGCAGGTCCTCACTACTGGAGGTATTGTGTTCCAGTGTGATGCAAGGACCTTAACTGCCAGCTCGGAATGATGTTAAGGAATTCTTGCCATTTTTTTGAAGAAGTGAAGCATGTTCTAGTTGTGTCCTGGTCAACAACCATCCTCAGATCAACATTAGTAAAACATATTTAATTGAGACTAATCTCAGTGCCATTTGTCAATCCTTGCCATGAGTAAATTAAACTTTTTTTATTATTAATATAACATCAAGGCTTTTCCTTCTACAGTAAACAATTGTTTCTGAACAACTTTTGAATCTTCTGATGATGGTCTGTCAGTATAATTTATTTTCTGTTATTTTCTGTTAGTAACATTACAATTTGTAAAAATTGTGAATCCATTTTTTAATCCTTCTCCTTCTCAATGGTAAGGAGTATCAAGAACAATGAATTCTTGCTAATGTGTTATTGACAACATATTATGAGAGGCTAAAAAAAATTTGTTCTTTTTATTCTAACCTATGGGTCAAAAAGCATCAGCAGCAATATCATCAGGTAAGAACTACACAGTGATTCTTTTATAAAGAAATTTACAAGATTGCAATGTGCAATTTTAAAGACATGAAAACAATTTCACAGCCACTTTTTCACAAGGCCACCTTTCATTCTTCTAAACTCCAGTGAATGTGGCCCAACCTGCTCAACCTTTCCTCATCAGACAAACTCTTCATCCCCCTGTATATAAATGGCAGCTCTCAACCTCACCTCCTTAGGCACCAAAGTCCCCAGTGAAGCATTGGCCAATCTTGGAGCTTACTCTCTGGCATGTTATGATAACCTTGTGTCTTCCACAGGTCAGAATTGGTTGTAGAACAACTTTCTGCACCTGCTCCAACCACAATGCACATTCCTTTTAAGTAGTGCAAGTCAGCTTTAACTTACTGTGGCCTTTCAGGATTTTGTTCCTTCTAATGCAGTCACTCAATAATGTGCTTAGCACTGGCTGAAAACTTGTGTTTGCATGTTGCATGCATTTAAGCTAACATATGTGGAGTCAGCCAGGATCAGGATCCCCCCAGCCCACTTTAGAACCGGTCTAAGTTTGTGGCCAATGTAAGTCACCTCCTGCTATCAATGCATGAGTTTTGTCACACATACATCATACATGCCATTATCTTACTGAATAGCAGAACAGGTTCAAGGGGTTAAAAGACCTGCTCCTGTTTCTACTGATGCAGCAAAACCACAAGATAATGTGATTTTGCAATAGCTCTGACCCAGACTTAACAAAAATATAAGCAATTTCACAACTTTCTCAATAAGATAATTATTTCAATTGAAGTATCCAGCTTTGGCTGCAATTCAAAATGCATGTCGTGCTTTCATAATGAAAATAATTTGTTAGAATATATGTCATGAATTATCTGAGGCTCTGAGACTTACAGCAATATGTATCTAAATAATTCAGTACAAAGCTATATTAGAATATAAACTTATTTTGATGTTCCCCTGAACAAATGAAGGGTTATATCATATACTCTTAAATAAATAAACCTGAAACTTGAGTATAAATGATTTGTATAGAGCAAAGTAATATGTTATTGCCAACATCTTACGGGAGGATATGAAGAACGTGCATAGTAGTGAAAATCAACGAAGTAGCAATTCCGGAAAAAAAACAAATGAATTGTTGATTTAAGCATGGGAACATATTGTGTATGTGTATGTATTTATTAATGTAAATTAATAAAATAAATGTAGCTGAGTTTCTTTCTGCCATTAGCTACTTTTTCATAAAGGTATTAGTAATCTCTCTCAGAAAGCCGATTATGAGATTGATGGATATTCATTTGGCAAGGGCATTGAAGGTTACAGAGGTGAGATGAGTAAATGGTGTTAGGTTTCAGATAAGCCATTATCTTACTGAATAGCAGAACAGGTTCAAGGGGTTAAAAGACCTGCTCCTGTTTCTACTGATGCAGCAAAACCACAAGATAATGTGATTTTGCAATAGCTCTGACCCAGATTTAACAAAAATATAAGCAATTTCACAACTTTCTCAATAAGATAATTATTTCAATTGAAGTACCCAGCTTTGGCTGCAATTCAAAATGCTGCACTGCATTGAATTCAAAATTCAATAGTGCTGCACTGCCTTAGTACTCAATGCCAACAACTGTCAATCTCCAGATGCAATTCTACAACTCATCCGCTTCATCCTGGGCCACAATGTCTTCACCTTCAACAACCAGTTCTTCATCCAGCCATGGGACCAAATTCACACTTCAATATGCCAACATCTTTATGCACAGATTCGAAAAAGACCTCTTCACCGCACAGAGCCTTCAATTGATGCTATACACTAGATACATCGATGAATTTTCTTCCTTTGGATTAATGGTGAACAATCACTGAAACAACTATATGATGACATCAACAAGTTTCATCCCACCATCGGACTCACCATGGACTACTCTCTGGAACCAGTTGCATTCTTGGACACACACATCTCCATCAAGGACAGTCACCTCAGCACTTCACTGTACCACAAGCCTATAGATAATCTCACGATGCTCCACTTCTCCAGCTTCCACCCTGAACACGTTAAAGAAGCCATCCCTTATGGATAAGCCCTCGTATACACAGAATCTGCTCACCTCCAGATGCTGAAAGATGCCCTCATAAGAACAGGATATGGAGCTTGACTCATCAATTGACAGTCCTGATGCACCACAGCGAAAAACTGCACCGAGCTCCTCAAAAGACAAACACGGGACATGGCAGACAAAGTACTTTTCATCATCCAGTATTTCCCCAGATCGGAGAAGCTACAACATCTTCTCATTTGTTGATGAAAATGAACATCTTGCCAAGGCCATTCCCACACTCCCACTTCTTGCCTTCAAACAACCACACAACCTCAAACAGACCATTGACCACAGCAAATTACCCAGCCTTCAGGAGAACAGTGACTGCCACACCACACAACTCTGCCACAGCAACTTCTGCAAGACATGCTGGATTATTGGCATAGACGCCATCATCTCACATGAAAACACCATCTACCAGGTACACGCTACATGCGCTTGTAACTCAGCCAACGTTGTCTGCCTGATACACTGCATGAAAGGATGTCCCGAGGCATGGTACATTGGGGAGACCATGCAGACATTAGGACAACAGATGAATGAACACCACTCAACAATCACCAGGCAAGGCTGTTCCCTTTCTCTTGGCTTGCACTTCAGTGCTCAAGGACATTCAGCCTCTGATCTTCAGATAAGCATTCTCCAAAGCAGCATTCACAATACACGGCAAAGCAGAGTCGCTGAGCAATGACATGTGGACAGTCTCAACTGGGATCTTGGTTCATGTCACACTATTGTAACCTCACGACTTGCCTGGGCTTGCAAAATCTCACTAACTGTCCTGCTGGAGACAATACACATCCCTTTAAGAATGTGCTTAACCCTCTCTCCACTTACATTGTCTGTACCTTTAAGACTTGGTTACCTGAAAAGACTCTCATTCCAACCATTATTTTGTAAATTGAGTTTGTGTCTTTATATGTCCTGTTTGTGAACAGAACTCCTACCCACCTGATGGAGGGGCAGCACTCCAAAAGCTTGTGGCTTTTGCTACAAATAAGCCTGTTGGACTTTAACCTGGTGTTGTGAGACTTCTTACTGTGTTTACCCCAGTCCAATGCCGGCATCTCCACATCTCAGTCTACCATTCAGCCCATGATGTCACCAAAAAATAATAGGTAAATGTGGAAAAGTCTGGTACTAAGGATGGAATCTTGGACCAAACTTGTT
Organism: Sphyrna mokarran; assembly: GCA_024679065.1. NCBI lineage: Eukaryota > Metazoa > Chordata > Chondrichthyes > Carcharhiniformes > Carcharhinidae > Sphyrna > Sphyrna mokarran. The sequence continues at coordinate 77,913,347 of JAGIQG010000001.1, read as the reverse complement.
GTGATCTTGTGAAAAAACTGTACAAATTATTCCTTAATATCCAACCATTTTTCATCATCGATAGATAGGTATACCATGGATGCTGAGTCATTCCCTCCAGGCCTATGTAATTAAAACTTACAAAAATGCCTCCTTGTTCCAAGCTCCCTATCTTCACAAATGTAGATACAGCATTCTCAGGTGGTCTCTCTGTCTGCAAAGATGGATCCTTTGGAGTAAGAACAGATAATGATTTTTATACAAAAGAAAGATACACTCTGAAGATGTGCAGGTTAGTGGCTTGGTCATGCTAAATTGCCTCTTATGGGGGCAATTTTATCATTTTGTGCTGAATCTGATTTGGGAAACTGCTCTCAGTGCTCTCATACACACTTAGCTTAGAAAAAAAGTCGTGAGTCTGAATCGCACTGTTGGCAGGGCTTATCACACCCGAAACGCTGCAGCTCCAATCACATGCACAATAAAAAAAATTGGAAAACAGCCCCAGGTCACATCATTCCCAGCCACAAAAAGCAGGAAAAGTGATCTGGGAGCAATGGCACCCATGGACATTGCCCCACCCCCACAACATAACTGTCTGTCTTATCCAGCACCCCCTCCCTGGCTACCCAGACCAATCGTGACCCCTTGCCCCCTTCTCCCACCGAGCGGCAGTGAGCACCCCTGAATCCTGACGCCCCCCCACTCCCGCTCTCATGCAAATACATTTAAATTGACGTTGCGTCCATTTTGGGTGTGGTGCCTATTATGGCCATTTTCTGGCTTTGGTAAAGTGCGAACCTGCCTGGACACGGGCGCAGATCATGCTATTTGCCTCAAGCTCAACTTTACCGTGTTTTCACGCCGGAAAACAGGCACAACGTAATGGTAAAATCACCCACTTTGTGTCCAAAGATTTGTAGGTTAGATGGATTAGTCATGGGTTTACTGGCATAGGGCAGGGAATTGGGCGTGGGTAAGATACCCTTTACGGTCTGAATGACCTCCCTTTGCACTGTAGGGATACTATGATACAGCAGATTCAGGAAATCTAAAATAAAACATTAAACGCTGGAAATACTCACCAGTTCAGGCAGTATCTGCAGAGAGAGAAATTGGATTAATGTTTCAAGGCAATAACATGTCAGACTTATTTTGTATGGAGCGTATGATAATTCTTGGTAATGATGTGCAAAATATAACTAAAGAACTGGATTAATTAGAATTCTAATTTAATCATGATAAGTTTGTATTTTTTTACATGATTGTGACTTTAGACTATAGAGATCTATAAAATATTAAGGGGCATAGATCATCTAGATAGACAATACCTTTTCCCAAAGATAGGGGAATCTAAAACTAGAGCAAATAGGTTTAAATAGGAAACCAGAGCATTTAACAGAAACCTACGCAGACATGAGGAGAGAGTGTAGATCCATGCAGACAGTGACCCAAGGCTAGAATTGAACCTGGATCCCTAGTGCTGTGAGACAGCAATGCTAACCACTCTGCCATCATGCCAATTTAACATATGGTCAAGTAAATCTACCTCATCTTTTGACAAGGGACTTTATAGCTTTCCATTTAAACTGTAACCTCTTTCCTAATTCCATGTTTTCATTATTATCCCTTTTTTGTTGCTTTTGGGCAGCAGCTATTCAGGATATTGCCATTTGCACCTCCTCAAGATGCTTTTTTATATTTATCCCATTACCATTCCCTTTGACCCTCCACTGCTAAATCTTTTGTCATTTAACTTCTCCTACCCCACAATCTACGACAGAATTCCCATTTATTCATCTTCCTACCTCCTCCTTTTCACTTGCTTAATGCCTATTACATTTGTAACCTTTCCCAGTTCTGGTGAAAGGTTATCAACCTGGAATGTGATATAGATACATTAAACATTCATGTGATAATACTGTCAGCAGTGATTTCTAGATTACTAGTACTTTGTAAACACACTCATTTCCTGAAAACATTTTACAGAGGCACAGTGGAGTGCAGCTTTTCGCAGCTAATTGAGTTTTTATGTCACTTCTGAGCGTGTGACTGAGTAAATAGTTTAAATAAAGTAAAATTAAATGAATGATGTACATATGTGGGAAATCAATAAAGTAATGGCTTAATCATAGCACAGCTTGTCTATCTGAAGGAGGATCCTCTATTCACTGTTGGTAGTAATAATTCCAATTCCCATCCTCTCTAAAAGAGAAAACATTGATTCTCCTGCACCCTCAGACAATCTTGTTCTCTAATAGACTGAGTAGTTATTGACATTTGATTATGCTGTCAATTCTTAATTCAAAATAATAATAATTACATCAATAATCTGGAATCTTCAGCAATAATGTTTAAAAAGATGTCAAATGTCCAATTGAATCAGTGACAATTAGTTGCAAATAATCAGCCTGTTGTCCTATTCAACCAACAAAAGATTTACAGGGATCATTCAAACTCATTCAATATAATTCAAAGCAATTAAAATTGCTTTGTTTGGTATTAGTCCAAAAGGAAAGTGCATATATTAATAACTTTTTATTGGTCCGCAGCTGGAGTAAAAAAATCAAACCTATTAATCAGTGTTGTTTACAAATCACCCCATATTGAAACTTAGATTGAACTCTACCAACTCTTGTATAACTTTGTTAATTTTGGTAATTCACCAGGTACTTACTTGAGATTCTAAGCAAACACTCTGGCCAAACATATAATTTTACAATTGATCATGTCTAATTTGGTCAATTTTTTTAGGAGCATGAAGATTGACGATCAATTCACATTTGCATAGCCATTCTATCATTTATTGTCCCCTACAATCTGAGCATACAATTGCCCAGAAACCGAACAACACCAGCCATACAAATGCTGCAGCTATAAGAACAGATCAGAGACTTAGGGCCTGATTTTACCATTTTCATTCTAATTGCTGAATCTGGGAGCAATTCAGATCCGACTTGGAAATCTGCTTTCAGGCACCCCCATTAGGGCTTAGCTCGCCCAAAATGATCAGAACTCTGAACTGTGCAAGCGCAGTTAGAAAAAAATTTGAAAAAGCACACCAGTGTCAGATCGCTTCCAGTGTACAGAAAGCAGAGAAATTGGCCTGGGAGCAAAAACCTGAAGCAATGCCCCCCACAGACATTACTGAACCCCTTATCCACCCACACTCTGTTACCCAGACCAATCATGACCTTCGCCCCCTTCCCCCCCCCACCAACAGAGTGGCAGCAGACCTCCTTCCCCCCTGACCAGAGATCTATCTGGTTCCCCCCCCCACAACCCCACCACCCCTCCACCACCAGTGAGTGCTCAGTCCTCCCCCCCCTCCATCAGAGATACATCTGACCTGCCTCCCCTCCCCCAAACCAGAGAATGATCTGGCCTCACAACCCCCACCCAGAGAATGCTCTGGATTCACTCCCACCACCCCAGAGAATAATCTGGCCTCACTTCACACCCCCCCCACCCCCCAGAGAATGATGTGGCCTCACTCTCCTCCCCATCCCATCAGAGAATGACATGACCTCACTGATCACCCACCCTATAACCCACCCAACAAATGAGCTGGCCTTACTCCCCTCTCCCAGAGAATGATCTGGTCTCATTCCCCCACCTTCCCAGAGGATGATCCGGCCTCACTCCCCCCCCAGCCCATCCTGCCCATAGAATGATTTGGTCTCATACCTCACTCCCCCTCTTCCCAGAGAATGATCTGGCTTCACTCTACACCCCTCCAGAGAATGATCTGTCTTCCCTCCCCCCACCCCAGAGAATGATCTGTCCTCGATCTCCCATCTCCCAGAGGTATATCTGACCCGTCCTCCTTCTCCTCCTCCTCCTCCCCTCACCAGAGAATGTTTTGGCCCACCTCCCACGCTCTCCGCCACCGATCAGAGTCAGAGAGCTATTGGAAATGCTGAACTCGCCTCTTCAGCAGCTGGAGCACCCGAAACAGACTTTTATTCAGCATGTCCATTTCAGCACAATTCCAGATTGGCGAACGTGGTGGTAGGGGGAAATGCTGATAAAGTTGGGCGGGCAGTTCATTAATTTAATTGAAATGCATGCAAATGCATTTAAATTTCCGTTGCACCTGTTTCAGGTGCAAATCAGTTTGCAGTCATTCATGAATCTCGATAAAGTGGCTATCCACACTGACGCAGGTGCAGGCACGGATCATGTTAATGTCCTCACAGTTGACTTTACCACGGTTTCACACCCAAAAATGGGCGCGGCCCAATGGTAAAATTAGGCCCGAACGATCCTGCAATGACTAACTAACTTCCTGATTCCCCAAAGACTGTTCACTATCTACAAGGCATAAGTCAGGAGTCTGATAGAATATTCTCCACTCGTCTGAATGAATGCATTTCCAACAGCACCCGAGAAGCTTGACACCACCCAAGATAAAGCAGTCCACTTAAATCGCAACCCTTCCACAAACCTGCATTCACTCCACCATTAACAAATCATAGCAGCAGTCAGTATCATCTACAAGGTGCACTGCAGCAACTAACCAAGGATCCTTAGACAACACCTTCCAAACCCACAACTGCTGCAATCTAAAAGAACAAGGGAAGCGAACATATTGGAACACCATCACTGAGATGTTCCCCTTCAAGTCACTCACCATCCTGATTTGGAAATGTCTTGCCATTCCTTCACTATCACTGGGACAAAATCCTGGGACTTTCTTCCAAAAACCGCACTGACCTCCTCAGAAGACAAACATGGGATACGGTGGACGGAGTACCTTTGTCGTCCAGTACTTCCCCAGAGCGGAGAAGCTATGACATCTTCTCCGGAGTTTTCAACATGTCATTGATGAAGACGAACATCTTGCCAGGGCCATCCCCATACCCCCACTTCTTGCCTTCAAACAAACGCACAGCTTCAAACAGACTATTGTTCGCAGCAAATTACCCAGCTTTCAGGAGAACGAAGACCACAATACCACACAGTGCTGCCACGGCAACTTCTGTAAGACATGCCGGATCATCGACATGGATGCCATCATCTCATAAGAGAACACCATACACCAGGTACACATACATACTCTTGCATCTCGGCCTACGTTGTCTACCTGATGCGTGCAGGAAAGGATGTCCCAAGGCTTGGTACATTGGGGAGACCATGCAAATACTACAACAACGGATGAATGAACACCGCTCGACAATCACCAGGCAAGACTGTTCTCTTTCTGTTGGGCACACTTCTGCAGCCACGAGCGTTCAGCCTCTGATCTTTGGGTAAACATTCTCCAAGGCGGCCTTCACGACACATGACAGCGCAGAGTCACTGAGCAGAAACTGATAGTCAACGGCCTCAATCAGGATCTTGGGTCATGTCACACTATCTGTAACATCGACAACTTGCCTGGACTTGCAAAATCTCACTAACTTTCCTGTCTGGAAACAATACACATCTCTTTAACCTGTGCTCAAAGCTCTCTCCACTCACATTGTCTGTATCTTTAAGAATTGCTTAGCTGTAAAGACTCACATTCCAATCATTATGCATGTTAATTGAGTTTGTGTCTTTATGCCCTGTTTGTGATCAGAACTCCCAGCCACCTGGTGAAGGAACAGCCAGTTCTGAAAGCATGCTGTGTTTGCTGCAAATATACTTATTGGACTTTAAGCTGGTGTTGTGGGATTTCTTTCCATTTTACCCAAGTCCAACGCCGGCATCTCCACATCAGGTGTATTTACACACAGGGCCCACAGCAGTTCAAGAAGGCAGCTCACCACTACCTTCTGATAAGCAATTAATGCTGGTCAAGCCAGCAACACCCATGTCCTGTAAATGAATTATAAATAAAAATCATTCTTTCCATGTTTCATTCTGATCTTTCTCTTACTTCACTTAATGAAATTCTTTGCTTGGCCTAGCTCAAATCATTTTCATTTCATCAATATAAGAAGCATAATTAGGTATTCACTCATTTTGATTTATGTAGTGTGTAATTCCTCAGATAGGGCTAGATATTGTTTATGAATAGTTAAAGAACTTGTTTGAAAGGACAGGTCATTTTTCAGCCAATACCTAATGAATGTAACTGTACTGGAATTCTTGTTGCAAAGAAAAATGCACATTCCAGCTTTGTCAGGAACACAAGACCTGAATTGTGATTTTAAACTCAAGGAATCTGCATGGCATAAAACCATAAATTGGAAGATTTGCCTTAAATTATTATTCAGGAATGTTATACCCAATGTGTGAGCCACTTAGAGTACAGACTGGCTAAATGTATTACCTCGTACTTCTCTGCGTTGAATTCCATTTGCCCCTAGTCGATTAATATCTTCCTATAGTGTATAACTTTCTTCTTCATTAGTAAGACATTTCTCATCACGAAATTTTCTAACTATATTCCATTATGTTCAGATTTCCTAATTATACTCCATCATTGATGTATACCACAAAGCAAGGCACCTACTGAGCTCAGAGGAATTCTTCAGAAAACCATTTTCCAGCCACAAAAATGTACATTTGACCATCACATTTGCTTCCTGCTTTCAGCAATTTCCATTGTGGCTTAGATCTCATGGGTTTTTACTTTTGTAACCAGTCTATTGTGTAGCATCTTTTCAAAAGCCCTGTTAAAATGCATGTAGACTACATCAAATGCACTACCCTTATTGACCCTCCTTGTTATCACTTCATGTTAATCAAACAGGGCCGTCCTTTAACAATTCCATGCTGACTGTCTTTGATTATTCGGTGTCTTTCCGAATGAAGATTTATCTTGTTCCTCAGGCTTTTTTCCAATAATCTTTTCAGCCAGGGTGAACTGGTCATAATGACTCAGTCTGTTCCTTTCTCCTTTTTTGAACAGTAGTACAATGTTAGCCACACTCTAATCCTCTGACATCACACCTGTAGCCACAGCCAGCAGGTTGGAAAATATGGTCAGAGCCTCTACAATTTCTTCTCTTGCTTCCCTTAACAACCTAGGATACACTTTATCTGGGTACTTATCCAATTTAAAAGATAATAAACTCCTTAACATTTTCCCTCTCTGTTATGATGGCCATGGGGAAATCATCTATAGATCTCCCTTAGGCCTCATAAGTTATTAAGTGAGTGGAGGCTTGCATAATAAGTAAGGAGAAGCAGGGTGTTTAAAACCATTGAGAATCAAGATGGACTGCAGCAACTATCCAAATGTCCTTAAATAGCACCTTCCAAACCCACAACTGTTGCAATTTAGAGGAACAAGGGAAGCTAACATATGGGAACATCACCACTGAGAGGTTGTTGGCTGTCAAAAGACTCAGGACCAATCTGCGTTCAGCAATTGCCAATGGCATTTAGAGATCATTGTAAATAAAGTAAATATGCGACGCAAGACTGGCCCTGGTGAGATTATTACACTATCACTCTGTTAATTTCATCTAATATTTCAAACTGGTCCTCCCTGTCTATATTATCCTTCTTTTTCAGGAAAATTGAACCATCTTAACATCTTCTGCCTCTATACACCTTAATGCACAGTGGCATTCTCTACTGCCTCATAGCATCAGGGACCCGGGTTCAATTCTGGCCTCAGGCTACTGTCTGCGTGGGTTTCCTCCAAGTGCTCTGGTTTCCTCCTGCAGTCCAAAGATGTGCAGGTTAGATTGATTGGCTAAGCTAAATTGCCGCTTATTGTCAGGGGTATTAGCAGGATAGATATATGGGGCTATGGGAATAGAATCTGAGTGGGATTGTGGTCGATGCAGATTCAATGGGCTGAATGGCCTCCTTCTATACTGTTTCTATGACTCTATGAATAGGTTCTAATCTTTCTTTAGTGATCCTCATCCTCTTGATATTTTATAAGAAACCTTTATGTTTTCCTTGTTTTTTCATTGCCAATATTTGTTGCTTCAGAGATATAGCATATTGTTCTTATTTACATTAAGTACTAATAGTAACCCAATTATTACAGTGTTACCTTATGTTTTGCTTTATGTTGATCAGTCTCTTCGCAATTACCTGCAGGTTGGCACAAATATTACATTTTTTTAAAGCACACTAGCAGGGCAAGTTTTTAAATAATCCTTGCAATAAATATTGTGACAGCAAAATATGTCCATCATCCGGCAGACAAAACCGACAGGGCTTGGTGGAATCAGACTGATTGAACTAGGACAACAGATGGTGGATTTGTTAAGGTGTCAGGTTCTTGCCTGCCAGGTGGAAAGCCAGTGAGAGAACCAATTTTTCATTGTATACCAATACATAGATCATGGATCACAGAATCTACAATGCAGAAGGAGGCCTCCTTCGGCCCATGGAGCCTACACCAACAACAATCCCACCCAGATCCTTTCCTATCCCTGTGTCCCCACGTATTCACGTTTCTAATCTCCCAGATATTAAGGATCAATTTAGCATAGCCAATCAACCTAACCTGCACATCTTTGGACTGTGGGAGGAAACTGGAGCACATGGAGGAAACCCACACAGACACGGGGAGAATGTGCAAACTCTACACAAATAGTCACCCGAGGCCGGAAGAGTCATAGAAGTTTACAGCATGGGAACAGGCACTTTGGCCCAACATTTTGACTCTGTGACAATAATAAATCTAATCAAATAAAATCAGCCTTGATATGTAAAAGACTGAGAATTGGCAGTAAGGCCACAAACAAACCCTGCTGAGTTTTTCAACTGATTCATGTTCAGCCAGTGCAACAATGCCACCAGATTGGAATGCAGCCTTTAATTCACTCACAGAAAGTCATATCCATGAATTAACAAGACTCTGGGATGGATTTCAATCACTGGGGGGGCCGACCAGAAGAGCACATCTTCTAGCCAGCTAATAGTGCCAGCTGGAAAGTCTAACTCAACTTGAATTGTGTCTGAGACTGTTGAAGGGACAGTTTCTGCCTCATATGGCTCATGTTTCCCTAAGTCTATTTTCTGATATAACTCGGTCAACCATTCAGCCCGGTGAAACTCTCCAGTTCACAACAACACATATACCAGAGGATTTGGCAACTGTTGCAGAGTCTGTGCCACACTTTATACATTGGTTCCAGGCTGTATGTCTGCAATATCGATAGTTAGCTTACTCCTTACCAAAGAGTTGAATGTCCTCTTGCATCTCATTGCTATCCTCTTCAGGGTTGATCATTCTCTCTTGGATGGATTCAGCAAACCTGGATGAAAGTGATCTATCTATAGAAACATGGAAGACATTATCGCATTTATTCCTGTGAGCTAATTTTGCATTAAAAAAAAGAAGGACTGCTGTAGATACCAGAGAGACACATCTCAATTCATGCAGTTCAATTGCAGCAAATAGGGATCTTAAGTATTCATCCTCTGATTTAATAAACAAGTTCTAATTACCAAAAAATAATATTATGAACATGTTTAAACAATTTAAACAAAAAATGTTTAAACAATTCCTTGTAATGTAATTATTAAATGAAGAAGATCTGTATTCACAATTACTAGTTTGTTATCATTCTGAGGGTGTTGTAGATTTACATTGTTGGCAGTTTTATTCTGAAGACTGTTAAGCCTTTTTTTTCTTGTTTTGTGGATTCTTTCTTGTGAAATGGATTATAGTTTGTTCAATTAGATTTCTTCTTTGATACTTTTTTGGGGTAAATTGGAGTTCAAATTCAACTTATAGAAATTTAGAAGTTCTGGGCACCTTGCCCACTTTTGTTGAAAAAATGCTTAACTACTCCTAATTTTTAAACATTCTTAGTGATCCTCAGAATTTTTATGTTATACTTAATTCCCAATGTTTCAATGAAACGGTTTGCTTGAATCAAAACAGCAAAGACTTTATGAGGCCATTTTTAATCAAACCTACAGGAGGTGATTCTCCTCTCCTGCTGGCTGAAGGTGGGATTGCCAATGTCCTGTTGAATCGAGCAGGAGGGACAAAATGGGATTTTCACCAGGCATCAAACCAACTGCACATCTCCCTGTCAGGCACATTGGCCCCTGATCAGTTTTCTACCGAGAGTGAGTGGGAACCTCTTCAGTGCATCCTTACTAAGTTGAATCTTATTAGCAGGTTGGATGCTCGAATCTCCAGCTTACTGGGATGTTCCAAATTCACCATTCTTGCTGGCAGAGGCAACGGCCAGAGAAGTCCAGCCTTAGGCTCGTTTTGTTTTGAGAGTGGATTTCCTTCATCCTCTCATGTTGGAATGGTATGTCTGCACTGGAGTTTGCTTTCAGCCATTGAAAAGACTGACACCACTCTCCCTGGCACCCTGCCAGAAAGTCCTCTGACAGATGTCACTATCAGGGATTCCTCTTCAACCTCTCACTACCAGGTGACTCTGTCAAGGGGCAAGGCCCAAAGGGTGACCTGAGGGAGGCAAGGATTTTGGTGATGTCCACATAGGTGTGCCTATCCTGGAGAGGGGATTGTTGGGGGCGTGGAGGGGTTTGGGTCTTTGACTGGGAGGAGGAGGTTAGGGGTTCGAGCCTCTGACTGGAGGAAATGTCGGGTCAGCCTCATGCCTGTGAGGTGTGTGTGTGTGTGTGTGTGTTTATGTGTGTGTTTATGTGTGTGTAAGGTGGGAGTGGGGGTAGTATCCCCTTCATTTAGGAGTGTGGGGCGATGGCTCTTGATGGTGAGGAGCACGGCGGGGGTGGTGGGTGGTGGTTTTGGCCTTGACAGTGGTGGGGGAGGGGAACATTCTGGCTTTCCTGCTGGCAGAAGCACTGAGGTGTTTATTTGGGAGGATTGCAGCCACAATGTGCACTCATAGAGCAGGCTGATGTGTTGTCCACACTGTAGCAGACTGCTGCCTTAGTTCATCAGTCAGACCAGCACTTTCATCTCCTTTTACCTGAAGAGCAACAAGCCCCAAAGCTACTTCCTAATTTCACTAAAGCTCTGCATTTCAAAAAATACAATTATAGTTCCCAGCGACTGCAGAGATATCTCCACAGCAGGTTCCTGCTTCTCCTCTATCATCGTTTTCACCTCCTCTCCTGTGCAATCTGCTTCACCCGATGCTATCTCCTCATGTTCACTAATTGTGTTCTCTGGGATGTGTGTGGCAGTGCTGTTCTTTGTTAACGTTGGTGTGAGGGGCACAAAGTGCTGTACATCTTGCAATGGACTGCTGGCAATGCTGGAAAGCTGCTCTATCAGACCTTCGATGATATATAAAAAGCAGTTAGAATACCGGCTCCAAAAGAAACCTTCAAACAGAGTTTGCATTCAAACAAATGCGAATAACAATAATTACTTTGAGGGAATAAGCAGGGAATTAGTGTGAATTTGAAGAAACACAATGGCTTCACTTCTCCCTGATCCTTTGCATGTCCATAACATCCAGTATAGCAGACATCAGCTCAGTCTGCAACCTACACTGTGTCATTAAACAACTGTATATGCTACAGCTAAATTATTTCACAATCATCTGATTTGTAATTGCCTTTGGGAAGACTAACTTTGAAAGGTGTTTAGAAATATATTGAAATTTATGTTAGAAATTTGAATTTGCACCTTTCCAAAGTCTGGGTATAAGATGAACTGAAGAAATGCAAGGTTTTGTGAGGGCACTGTATAGATGTACTGCACTCTTGGAACAGTTAGAAAGGCAATATTTTATGGCAGTAGTCTTGTGCTGTTTATCCAATAGACAGCATGGTGGCATGGTAATTAGCCCTGCTACTCACAATGCCAGGGACTTGGGTTCGATTCCAGCCTTAGGTAACTGCCTGTATGGAGTTTGCACATTCTCCCTGTGTCTGTGTGGGTTTCCTTTGGGCACTCTGGTTTCATCCCACAGTCCAAAGGTGTGCAGGTTAGGTTAACTGTCCCTTCGTGTCAGAGAGGCTAGCAGCGTAAATACATGGGGTTACAGCAAAGGGCCTGGGTGGGATCATTGTTAGTGCAGACACAAAGGGCCAAATAGCCTCCTTCTGCACTGTGGGGATTCTATGATTCTATTCTATGATGTTGTGTGGGTCTTAACTTGCCATATTCATTTGCAGTGCTTTTCCTTGAAAACTTTCACAAGCCAAAAGCTTCTGTACTCAATGGTTGTATAGTTGCTGCCCATCTACATCAGTATACTGTCCGCTTCTGAGCAAGTTGCTATATAAGACAGTTAAGACAATCCCCTAAGCACCCAGATTGTGCAGCAAAATCCATTTATAAAGAATTAGTTTGGGGTTGTGTCACTCCATCACATGCCCACAAATTCCGTTTCCTTTTGCAACATTGGGTTTGACTTCACTTCATTTTTGCAAGCCAATTCCTCTTTACTATCACCACCCCTATAACCTTCAAAAAACTTCAAATCACTTGAGCATTTTAAATCATTCAACGGATTCTTGCCTCCATGTTTGGCCACTTATTTTTGAATGATTGAATAATTTAAATATAAACATAAACAAAATACCCATGTTTAATTTCTCAAATGCAAGGCACAGGCATCAGAAAGAGTGCAAATTTCTTATTGAGCTGAACTAATAAAATGACGTAAGATTTGCCCAGCTTGTGTTAAGTGAGCACCGTGATCACTGCATGAGGCTTTTGACAGCTCCACAGCATTATGGGAAATCAGTGATGTAGTCAGTTAAACTGATGATAAAGAACTCACTGTGATGACCACTGCCTATCTGGCAAAAATGGAAACGTTAACACTAAATATTGAGGAATGGCAGCAGCAGAATTCACACAAATAAAAGCACTCTCACTTTCAACAGTGAGGCAACGGTATATGTGTGACAAATCAGAAATCCATCCATTTAGCAGCCAAAGTAAAAAGTAAATAAAACAGCAGGAAAAATCTATGTGAAGCACAGAAAAATATGTCAATAGCAAGAGACGGCATACACTGAGAGTATGAGCTAGCATGCAATAATCAGAATGTCGCTTGAAAACAGGAAAAACAGCAGCAAACATTCAATAAATTAATAACACGTTTAATAAAACTGCAGCAAAATTGCCAGACCACTATGTGACAGTAATCACAAGCCTACGAAACATCCAAGGGGAGTCCAGCAGCATTAGAAAATTTTATGGCTACTCTATATGTATAGTCAATCTCCTGGAACTTAACTTTCTTATATATGTAGGCATCATGTCAATGAGGGAAAACAGGTCAGAAGTGTGTTGAGAGGCAGTAGCCAGACTGTCTTTCTTTGATTTTAGGAAGCAAATATCAGAAAACATACCAAATATGAATTAATATTCCATATTTCTAGTGGTTACCCACAAAATGTATGGTGAAATATATTATATGAATATACTTACAAACATACAAATTAGGAGCAGAAGCAGGCCATTTGACCATTCAGACCTGCTCCAATGTTGAATAATTTCATGGCTGATCTGATTGTGGGCTCAATGCCATATTGCTCCTACCCCCAATAATCTTTGACTCAATTGTTTGTCAAGAATTGAAATACCTCCCTCATAAAACATTAATTCATCCTGCATTGATCGCTCCCTGGGGAAGTGGGTTTCAGAGATTCACAACTTTCTGAGACAGAGAGACTGCCTCTCATCTTTGTCTTGAATGGGAGACCCCTTAGCTTTAAACTGTTTCTAGTTTCTTCTACAAGGGATTCAGAAGGGCTTTCAGCATCAAGTTTTCTGAGGATATGCTTCATATATTTCATTAAGACCATCTCTCATTCTTCTAAACTCCAAATGATTCAGCCCTGTTGATCCAAACTTTCTTCATAAGTTAACCCCCAACTATCAATCTCTAGTATCAGTTGAGTGAATCTTCTCTGAACTGCTTCTAACACTTCAATCTCCTTTCTTAAATAAGAAGAGCAACACTGGACACAGTATTCTAGATGTTCTCTTACAAACATCCTTTACAACTACAGAAAAACATCCCAATTTCTACATTGCAATAAATGCCAATATTCCATTTGCTTTCCTGATCACTCGCTGTACCTGCATACTAACTTTTCCTGATTCATTTACCAGAACACCCAGAAATCTCTGTATCTCAGAATTCAGGAATCTCTCTTCATTTAAATAACACATTGCTTTTCTATTTTTTCTGCCAAAGTGGACATGTTCACATTTTTTCTACCTTTGGCCTGTGCCAAATTTTTACCTACTCGCTTTTCTGTGTCTCTTTGCAGGCTCCTTAAGTCCTTTTCACAACTTACTTTCCTACCAATCTTTGAGCAAATTTGGCAACAAGACATTTACTCCTTTCATCCAAGGCATTGATGTTATTTGTAAATAGTTGAGGTCCCAGCACTGATCCCTGTAATGCATGGCTCATTACATCTTAATAATCAAAATAACCTATTTACACCTACTTTCTGTTTCCTGTTAGCTACCCAATTCTCTACCCATGCTAATATGTTGACCTATTACACCATGTATTTTGAGCACTGATCTATAATAAGGCAGCTTGTCAAATGCCTTGTGGAAATCCGAGTACAACGCATCAATGTTGTTTTTTATTTCCTCAAAGAACTCCAATAAAGTAGTAAAGTATGAGGGAGGTTCTCCCAGCCTACTGCGCCAAGAAGCTGCTTAGTGGATTCCCCATTGGGCGCCATGGCCTCTGCGTGTCTCAAGGGCCAGGATTTCTGGTGTCATCTGCTCCACGCCAATTTCTGATGTGGAGCTGATTTAGATATTAAAGTTCTGATCTTAATATCATTAGCAGGCCACTAATCTCTCCCCACGCACCAGGAATTGTTCATTCCAGCAGCGTTTCCAACAGCTCCCTACAAATGGGGAGCTGGTGGCTGACCCTGCTGGAGTAAAGGGAGGCCATGGAGACTTGTCCAGAAGTCAGAGGTTAGAGGATTGCCTCTTGAACATTGCCCATCTGGCCGCCTAGCATTGACCAAGAGGCAAAGTAGCAGGGCCCCAGGGGCACCTTGGAACTACCCACTGCAAATCGAGCAGTGCCATGGGGAATGGACTAGGGGATGGGGCATTTTATGGGGGGCCTATGAGGAGAGATCGGTGGAGGTGAGGGTCTCACTGCCACTTTGCAGTCGGGATCAGAGGCAGAGGGAGAGAGGGTAGTGATTGGAGCTGGCCGTGGTGTGGGGAAGGTGAGGGTGTTAGGGAGATCGGGGCTGGTCTGGAGACATTCAAGCTGCCAGTGATCGAGGGGGTGGTTCGCATGGCCTGTGATGCGGGGTCGTGGAGTTGGACAGTGATTGGGAGGCCAGCAGTGCAGGGCCACTGCGCATGCACCAATCTCCGCACTGACATATTGGCGCATGTGGCTCGTTGAGTTGCTGGCCTCTCCAGCAGGAATATACCTTGCCCCCTGATGTTCAGTATGAATCTCTTTGAGGCACCCTGCAGTGCTCAGCATGTGAGAGATTCATTTTGAAAATCCCACTAAAAACACAGCAGTTTTACTCAAGTTTTTATCCAAATTCAGGAATATCTCGATCATGATTACCCTTTCACACAATCACGTTGACTTTCTCTGATTGCAGTGAGATTTTGTAACTGCCCTGCTATAACCTTCAGAATAACGGATTCCAACAAATCTTTGTGATTGATGTTAAACCAATTTCCCATTTACCATCTGATGGGACTTCAGAATCTCGGGAAGTCTGGCAGCGGTACAGAATAGAAACCTACAGTGCAGAAGGAAGCCATTCGGCCCATAGAGTCTGCACCAATTACAATCCCTTCTGGACACTATCTCCATAATCCATGCACTTACTCTAGCTAGTCCTCCCGACACTAAGGGGAAATTTAGCATGACCAATCCACCTAACCTGCACATCTTTGATTGTGGGAGGAAACCAGAGTATCTGGAGGAAATCCACACAGACGTGGGGAGAACGTGCAAACTCCACACAGACAATGACCCAAGCTGAGAATCAAAGTTGGGTCCCTGGCGCCGTTGAGTCAGCAGTGCTAACCACTCTGCAACCATGCACTGCTTGTCACTAGACTAGTTGTGCAGGGCACGATCTAGGCACATGGTTTCTAATCCCATGACATTGGGGTGAAATTTACATTCAATAAAAATCTGGGATTAAGAATCTATTGATACCCATGAAACCATTGCTGATTGTCATAAAACCCATCTGGTTCACGAGGGAAGGAAATCTGCTATCTTCACCTGCTTTGGCCTATACGTGGTCCAGATCTACAGTAACAAGGTTGACTCACAACCTCAAATGCCCTCGGAAAAGAGATCAGTTAGGGATGGGCAATGCATTCCAGCCCAACTGGCAATGCCCATAAACTTAAAAAAATCCCATAAAATCTCTCAATTGTACCAATGTGAAATGGAATGACTGAAATGATTTCATATTTGTTAATATTAAAACATAAATTAGTAGCTTTAAGATAGACAAATATAGTTATGACAATTCTTTTTTAAGAATGATGGTAAATATAGACAATACTATAGGGATGATGAGATATGTACCTAGTGCTGTGAGAAACCAGTGCAAAATACAAGTAGGAAAATTTAATGACGTTTGCAGCTAAGATAACCACTGTTAGAATAAGAAGAGCACAGGCAGGGAGGTGCAGATAAAACTGATACGCTAACAAATTCCCAGGGTGTAAGCCAAGATGAAAGGGATCGGCAGAGCATGAATTGCTACTTCGTTGATTAGAAATGTGACGTATATATTAAAATACTTGACGGTTGTACCAAGTAGTATAGTGAAATGTGATTAACTTATTATGCAGACATTGTAACAGAGAGACAGGGAGACATGCAAATCAATATATGTCTCCCAGTATGTGTTTGAATTAAAACTTGTATTTACTTGATGCTCACAGACTCTGAATAGTTGGCTTATTGTTTTTACCAAAACAAATGCTTTCTGTGATTAACCCTCCATCTTTTTCAGATTTCCTGTTCCTTCCTAAATGTTATATGTCCTTAAATATTCAGATCTAGTCTTTGTCATCCTCCAGCCTTTACTCAGTAATGGCTATCAGATCTTATATACTTATATCTCTTTTTGCTGTTAATTTTTGTTATACATGCTACATACATTCAGGTACATCATCTTTACTTCTGTCTTATTCCTATTTTTGTAACTTCTAACCTTATTTGTTGGTGCACTTTTAGGTTTGTACACCCATCCTGCCATGCTATGATCATCATTTCCCTTACTGCTATCTTCCCTTCTCTATTTAAGACATCACCTCTTCCCAGACCTGATCACTTTCCCCCATGATTTAGTTTAAAGTCCTCAAGCAACAATACAGGCACTCGTCTTTATTACCTGTAAGCTCCAGTTCCTCGAGGCTGCCTTCTTTAAGCACTGAGCACGATGAAGTGGTCATTCTCTGGGGATTAATTAATGCATTTAGACATAAAAATCATTTAAAACTAAATGTGAAGATTTTACTAATTGTACTGCATTAGTAACCTGATGAGAAATATATGCATTTTACCTTGTTTTAGAAAAGAAACAAAATTCCAAAATCAATATTCTTAATTAACGAAGTTGGGACATTTGGCCCCCCTCATCCTGAAATGTGATCTTACCATTCCAGAATGAACTTGTATTCAAGTACTAATCCAGTCAAACATTTGAATGTCCCTTAATAGCTTCATAACATTTCACTATCAGAATAAATCATAAAATAAACAAATGCTGTCCCTAATTTCCCTGAGGACACACACTGTATCTGAACCTTCTTCATCAGCTTTGTAAGTGGTGGATTAATGGCCTATGCTGGATGTTAACACTTCTCAGGCTCAGTAAGACCAATGTCTTCTCAGAGGTCGGTATACTGAAAAAGGTGACGTGTACCAATCTCCAGATGGGCCACAAAATCCCCAAAGTTAGGCAGTTCAAGAGAGTGCATATCCAAAGAGGCCAGAGTCTGCGATCTTCACCTGAGAAATTGAGGCTTGGTGAGTGTATTGGCTCCAGCTCTAGAGGCAGCTCACCCAATAGAAAACATTCTTCTCAGTCTGCCAGTGACCCACTGGAAATTCTGGAAGAGGATTGGTGAGTGGAGTGGGTGTGTGTTGTGTGTGTGTGTGTGTGTGTGGTGTGGTGGTGTGTGTGTTGGTGTGTGTGTGTGTGGTGTGTGTGTGTGTGTGTGTGTGTGTGTGTGTGTGTGTGTGTGTGGTTGTTGTGTGTGTGTGTGTCGGTTTTCCTTAGATAAAAACAAAGCTTTAAGCATTTAATTTTTGATTGGCATCCCAGAAGTGCACTGAAAAATCCTGATTAGGTCAGGCTCAACATTTGCCCAACTCATTGAGACTACAATACATACTCAATATCAGGTTTGCTCAGCTTCACAACACATCTTTCTAATATTCCCCTAATTGACCTTTAAACCACCACGTAAAAACCTAGTTAGTCCAAAACATTTATACCCTTGTCCTCTCTCATACCAAATCCTGTTAGATGCACAGTTGTGATCTTGACTATGAATGCACCCACTTCAGAATCCTAGAATTCCTACTTTGCAGAAGGAGGCCATTCAGCCTATCAAGCGTGCATCAACAGCAATCCTACTTAGGCCCTATCTCCATAACCCCTTATCCTGCTAGTCCCGCTGACACCAAGGGGCAATTTAGCATGGACAATCCATCTAACTCACACATCTTTGGAATATGGGAGGAAACTAAAACACCTACAGGAAACTCACACAGACACAGGGAAAACATACAAACTTCACATGGACAGTCACCCTGGGCCGGAAATGAACCCACGTCCCTGGCACTGTGAGATAGCAAATGCTGACTGTTGTGCCATTCTGCCGCCCATGTGAGGCCAAGGCAGGCTGATTTGGGGTTTTTATTGTGACAGTTTGATTATTATTAGCAAGTACATTTATAAAAGTTCACTTATTTGTTCTCAGGTGATGGCTGATGGATGAAACTGAGAAAGCCGCAAATACTGCTCTAATAATGTAGTGATGAGCCTTCTGCAATCTTTATTTGTGGAACAGAATAGCTTGCTTGGCCATTTCAGAGATTGTAAGAGTTAATGATATAGAAAGACTTGAGTTTAAGTGTCATGCGTTCGCCAAACCAGACAGGAATGGTTGGATTTCTCTCTTAAAGGACATTTGTAAACTATTTGGATCTCCACAGCAATCTTTGAGAATTTGTGCTGGTCTTTCTTCTGGTATTAGCTCACAAATTTTCAGATTTATTGAACCTATGCAGTTGTGGAATTTGAACATATATTGCTCCTAAATTGCCAACATTTTGGAAACTGCCGTGTAGATTGCTGTTTTTTGGAGGAACGTATTTGCAAACATCTGTTCTTATAACCAGAATAGGCAAGAGGAAAATACACAAGATGAAACCCCAAAGATATTTGACCCCATTTAACCCCAAAAATTATTTGAAGCACCTGGCTTGTGTTCTTGCGAAGATGAACTGTAGGGAAACCAGAGTATTCACTTAAATTAGTTTATTTGTGCTATTTACGTTACAGGATAGCTTACTGAGAAGACACATCTAATAGTTTTCCGTCTACTGTGTAGGGTGCAAACTTAAACTTCTGAAAACCATTGTGTTTCAGATGTATTTTTGGGGCGAGTTTCACAATGAAATCTTACCACACTCTGTCACTTTTATTCACAGCAGTGTGATTCACACCAGTTTGAAGGGGTGGGAGGAGTTTATGCTCAGCAGCGCAATTGGCTTCAATGCATTTGGACACCATTGCACAGGATGTATTGATCTCCTGGTGCACTTGGAAATTCCTGCTACCCCTCCCCACCCCCCATGGATGGACGCTGCCTGACCAAGCTCCTGACCACCTGGGAACTTCAATGTTCTCTGATCCTCTAGCAAAGCCATGACATTTGATCCCTGTTGGTGGGAACCATGAGTGATTCTCACCAGTGTGAGGTCCAATTGGCAAGCTGGTAAATATGGGTGAGGGTGTAAATGGCCATGCGAATACACTAATGTGATGTTAATCATGACATTAATACATAAATTGGCTTTAAGTCCTTTTTGGGCACGAAGCAATCCCACTGGCAAAACTGTGCTGGTTACATTGCATGCAGTGCAAAATTGGCACTGAACATGATTTCTGGCTTTGCATACAATCTTACCACTTCACCACACTGATCAACAGTCTGGACGAAGTGGTAAGATTGGCCCATATTATCTGGCACATGACTGTCTGATGTCAATGCTACATCATCCAAACTTTCGATAAGCAAAGCCATCCTGGTAACCCTTTATATGACAAAAGTTTACATTGTCATAAATTACAAATTAAATTTCAATTAGTTGAATCAAACTTAGTTTAATTTCTTTGTATAAACTATGGAATTTGTTCAATGTCTGATTGAAGATTGCATCAACAGTGCAATGATCAATGGATTTGCAAACAAAGCCAACACTTTTAAACATCCTGAAATTCCATATCTAACAGCATTAGGGATGTACCTACACCAAATGTACTGCAGCGATTCAAGAAGGTGTTTATCACCATCTCAGGAACAAATGGGGGTGGATAATAAATGTTGGCACTGTTAGCAGTGCCCACATCCTATGAATAAATTTAAAAAAGAAACTGGCAGCAGTAAAGCATTCTGCCTATAGTAGAATGGTAGAAAATGGCAAGATTGCAAACAGAGCAGTAAAAACAGGGCTGAGCAACGAGTAACAGAAGAATCAAGACCAAGGCTGGAACGATCGAAATGTCCAAGACCAGTGTGAAAAGAATGGGGTCAATGGCAGAAGAAAGGACATCCTGTTACTGTGAGTGACAGCGGAACAAAAGTCTTAAATAAGCTCATGCAACAGAAGCTGCTTCAGCTGTTGTTGGAAGGCTTGGCTGACTGGAGAAGCACAGCAAGTGGAGAACCAAGTGAGGCAGAAGCTCCCAAATTTTCAAATGCAACACTGGAGACCTTTGTGATTGAAATGGGAATGGGGAGAGGGGTCAGATTTCTGCCTAGGCCAGGAATCCCTCACACGCCCTGAGATCAGAATGGAAGCAGAAGGCCAGGGAGGTCCCAGAGTCTGGTTCAGTCATCTAGCAGCAATGGCACAAGAAGCTCAGTAACTTCACATGGCTGGCCAAGGTCAGTCAATGCATCTTCAGAAGCCATCTCTTACTCACCATTGCAGCTCAATGTAACACATTCCCATCATCAATCTCTAAAAGTTAGGACTCGAGTCTAACTTTGAGATACCCCTTCTTATCCTTACACATCTATTAATGAAGCCAGACTCTCACCCACCTCTCACTGCCTCCGTAAAACTCTAAGTCAGCTTTGCAGAAACCTCACCCAAACACACTGCAACAAGTTCACTGACATGATTCCCTCTCTTGAAGAGCAAGTTGGCACATGGTGTCACAGAAATCAAGTGGGATGTGAGGAACAGGTGTGCTTTTTTTAATTGATTTGTGGGACATGGGCGTCACTGCCTGGTCAACATTTATTGCCCATCCCTAGTTGCCCTGGAGAAGGTGGTGGTGAGCTTGAATCACTGCAGTCCATGTTCTGTGGATTGACTCACAATGCCATTAGGGAGGGAATTCCAACATCTTGATCCAGTGACTGCGAAGGTGTGGTGATATATTTCCAAGACAGGATGATGAGTGGCTTGGAGGGGAACTTGCAGGTGGTGGTTTTCCCATGTATCTGCTGCCCTTGTCCTTCTAGATGGAAATGGTTATGGGTTTGCATATTCTGAATTCTTTGGTGGAGATGGTGTTCCACTCCATGCTGCTAAGGAATCCACTCCATTCTGCATCACTAAGAGCTTTCAGGATGAAGGAATATTCCTGCTTACATCTCTTCTTGACTCTCATTTCTCCCTCTACACCCCTTCTTGACTCTCACTTCTCCCTCAACCTGCTGTCTGTCATAAAGTTCAGGCTATAGAAATTGTGTCTAGGAACTTTTTACCACGCCTCTCCTTCCCTCACCTCAACACTCCAGACTGGATTTTTGCTGCTCGACTTCCAAAAGCTGCAGCGTGGCAAGCCATTGCAGTTTCTTTATGGAGGGTAAGAGCTAAACCTGGCCTCTGATGAAGGTTGCCATTTAATTTGACAACTGCAACCATTAGCCTGGTACTGGTGCTGTGTGAACTTTAGAGGATGCAATAGAGTCAGGAAAGTAAGTACTTTATGATAAACCTACTAAACACGGATTGCAACCAGACCAGCAAAAAAGGAGAGTTTGTGAGTTCACTAAACCATAAGGTTGCAGATGATTCTGCTGCAGAGGGCTTGGTGAAGACTTCGGGAGAAATTCTCCCATCCTGCCTGCTACAGGAATCGGAGCGGCAGGGGATGGACCATGGAAAGACCCATTGACATTGGGGTCTCCAGTTTTGGGATGAGCGTGGCTGGAGAATGGCCATAGACTTTTAGTCATCCTACACCGGAATCAGTAGATTTTTGGATTCTAAAGAAAACAGAAAATGGGGACAGGCAAGTAAGAGAGGCTGCAGTAAAGGATGAGATATGATTTTTCTTAGTGACGGAGCAGATTTAAAGGGCTGAATGACCTTGAGTTTCTTTATATTCTATTCTTAGACTCACTTTTAATCTATGCACACTTTTATAATGTTTCTATAACAGGTAATCAGAAGAAGTCTCCCTCATTTCACCCATCCTTTATAGTTAATGTTTTCTGAGGTTACAGAAGTTCCTTTTTCTCAAAAAAAGAAAAAAATAAGCAAAATACTGTTGGAAGGAAAGAACGTCCCAAGGTGAGACCATGAAGACCTTACAACAATGGATGAACAGAACCGTGCAACAATCATCAGGCAGGAGTGTTCCCTTCTAGTCTGGGAGCACTTCAGCAGTCCAAGGCATTCAGCCTCTGAGCTTGGGGTAAGTGTTCTTCAAGATACACAACAATGCAGAATTGCCAAGCAGAAACTGATAGCTAAGTTCCACATGTGTGAAGACAGCCTCAACTGTGATCTTGCGTTCATGTCACATTACCTGTAACCCCCAAAACTTGTCTGGGCCTGCAAAATTTTACTAACTGTCCCAATTTGAGACAATTCATTGTGCTTTAACTTGCACTTAACCCTCTCTCCACTTACATTTTCTGTACCTGTAAAGACTTGATTACTCGCATTCCAACCATTCTTCACACTCCAACCTGTAATTATCTTGCATTTGCTTCTTTGCCTATATATGCCGTGTTTGTGAACTAACCTCCTCTCACCTGATGAAGGAACAGAGCTTTGAAAGTTCACAACTTTCACCTTGTGTTGAGAGGCTTCTTATTACATTAATGCTGCTTCATGCTCTTGTCTGGACCTGGAAGAAAGTATCAATTTTGCTTCCAATTTCCACCCATCTTTCAACTTCACAATCTCCATCTCTGACACTTCCCTTCCCTGACATCTCTGTCTCCATCTCCAGTGATAGACTGATTACCGATTTCCACGGCTACCTTGACTACAGCTTCCCACACTCTGCTTCCTGTCAGGACTCCATCCCATTCTCCCAATTTCTCCATCTCCACTGCATCGATTGTAATGATATCGCTTTCGATAATGGTGCTTTCTGACATACCTCCCTTTTTCCTTAACCAAGGTTTCTCTCCCACTGTGCTTAACACAGCACTCAACTAGGTTCAATCCATCTCCTGCGCCCTCATCCCTTCCCTTTCCCCACCCACACCATGAGAGTGTTCCCCCTTGTCCTCATTTTTCACTGCAGCAGCCTCTGCATTTATAGGGTCATCCTCCGCCATTTCTGCAGCTCCAGCATGATGCCACCACAAAACGTATCTTCCCCTCACCACCAGCCACCCCTGTCAGCATTCCACAGGGCCCACTCCCACCTTACATCCTAGTCCACTCCTCCATCATGCCCAAGTTCTCATCCATTTTCCAGGGCAACTTCCTTTGCAATCCCTTCACCTCCTCCCTCCTCACCTTTCAAGGCCTCAAATTACCTCTTCAAGTGAAGTAGATTTCACTTATACTTCCGTCAGTTTGGTTTATCGTATTCACTGCTCCCGATGTGGCCTCTATATTAGGGGAACTAAGTGCAGACTGGGTTACCACTTTTGGAACATCTTAGCTCAGCCTGCAGACAGGACACAACCTTCCTGTCGCTTGCCATTTTAACTCAGCATCTTGCTCTCATGTCCATCTGTCCATCCTTGGTCTGGTGTAATGCTCCAGTGAAGCCCAGTGCAAGGTGGAGGAGCAGCATCACATCTTCCGATTGAACAAGTTGCAGCCTTCAGGACTCAACATTGAGTTCAGCAATTTTAGATTTTGACCTTTCTCCTCCATACTAAACCCTTCCCTTCTTTTTTAAAAATTTGCATAAGTGTATTCCCTCAATGTAAAACTCTCACCCTCCCACACCAGGCTTTTGTTTTTAAAACTATTACATTTTATTGCATTTTCTATAGATGGTATGGTGGCACTGTAGTTAGCACTGCTGCCTCACAGTGCCAGGGACCTGGTTTCCATTCCTGGCTTGGGTCACTGTCTGTGTAGAGTTTGCACATTCTCCTCATGTCTGTGTGGGTTTCCTCTGGGTGGTCTTGTTTCTTCCCACAATCTGAAAGACTTGCTGATTAGATACATTGACCCAAACAGGCACCAGGGTGTGGCGACGCAGGGAATTTCACAGTAATTTCATTGCAGTGTTAATGTAAGCCTTACTTATGACTAATAAATAAACTTAGCTCTCACACATTCTCCCCCCTCTCAATTCTGATGAACACTCTCTGACTCGATACATTGACTCTGTTTCTCTACTTATAAATGCTGGCAGAGCTGCTGAGTTTTTCCAACATCCTCTGTTCTTGTTTCAGATTCCAACGCCCACAGTATTTTGCTTATTTTCCCTTTTCCTCATATTTACAATCTCAGTGTCATAGCGCACTATCTTTCATTTCCACTGGGATATTTCTAATTGGAAATACATCCTACACTGCCTTTGGAGTGTTGTTACTCACAACTGAAGCATTAATTTTGACCATATGTTTATTTAGCAGTAATTGATCAGGTTAACTGTTGGAGTGAGGCATTCATACAGAATTTGCTTGCAGTTTAGTCATTTTTATCATCACTTAGTAAAATAAAATTTTAAATATTTATCCAAAATATTTTTGCAACTATTAACTGAAGAACAATGGGCCTATTTTGAAAGTTATGAAGTACATTGTGTATTCCAAAATTTAACTGATCCATATAAAAATAACTAAAATATTTCATCAGCAAATGATTCACAATCATTGCAATTGAATCCGGTTATGATCTCAATGCTATATTATGATTTTTTCACATTTGCATCAGGCATTAGAGATTAAAGGGTTTTCTTTGGTAGAGTGCAGATCTGCAGGCTGTCACAAATTAGCTCAGAAGAATTAATAACTGCTGTTTATCGTGAAATAAAACTGCATCATGAAAACTCTTTTAAAAATTGAACAGGATAAAGTGGTCTATAACTTCCTCAGTGAGGTAATCTTTTGGATTGCCACTCTTGAGACACTTATCCTAACTGTAATTTCACAACTCCTGTCACACCCAACTTCCCTCACTCAAACAGGGCGAGACAGGAGCTGTGCAGCAGTGCCAAGCATTGCTGCAGAGTAATTGGGGAGCATGAAGATAAGGAACTCCCTTTTTTACAGCAGCTATTGGATGCGCAAAGGAATAAGGGAGGAGGTGAGTTTCAATGATAAGTGTTTTATGAGGGATAGAAAGTCCCAGGCCAGGGAGTGGGTGGGGACAGGATGGGGTGGTTAGTGCTTTAAATCATTTCTGTCAGATGGTTCCACCCAGCGCAATACTCCAGATCAAGCTAACCGCCCTTATGCCTACTGCGATAGGTTTGTGTGCACCTTCGGCAGAAACTGGAACAGGTTGTCCGTGGAATCCGACACCTTCCCCATCCGGACTTTGATCGAGTGCCACTTTATCAGCCAGCTGGTAGACATACTCCTGTACCTTTATACCAATCTGTTGAGGGTCTCTGCCAAATGTTCCCCTGCTTCTTGCTGCATCTCCAGCATTTCAAGCAGGGCCGAACTCAAAGCTCATTGTCTAACTGGCACGTCGCAGTTATCTTCATCCCAGCAGCTCTCTGTGTGCCAGTGAGCTTCGCTAATGCTGCCTCCTCCTATTGAAAACATGGTGTTCATGAGGGAACCCCCACGAAGTGAGGCCCTATCTGAACTCAATCTCAATTTCTCAGCTGGTGGAGAGTCTAAGTGTCTGCTGTGATGACTCTATAGGTTCACTTTCTTCCTCCTTCCTGATGTCATGGATCCTCTGCAGGTTGCAAGACCTGCTGGACAGAATCTCATCTTGTTCCTTTTCCCTCCTCCCCTGTAAGTGAGAGAGGAGAGAGTGGCTGTATGAGCTGCCTCCAACATGGAGGAACATCATCCTTAGGTTTCGATGTGATACATACAGGGATTCTTACTGGATGGAGGCCATCCTTCTAAATGAGGCTGGGTCGGTTTCTCCCCTGCCAGCTGGGATGCCCACTCCTCGATTTCAGTGAGGTTCATGTGGACAGGCTGGGCCCCCTCCTGTCTTCTCTCAGTCTCTCGTGTTGCACCCTTCATGAACAAAGAGAGAAGGTGGGGTTGAGAGCAATTGATTTCAGGAATCTTTCTTCAGCTTCCAGTTTTATAAATAACCATTGGATTGTGTGTCAGTTGGTTGATGCACTGTAGGTAGTCCACTAGGATTCTGGGGCAGCACCCTCCAAAGCGGTGAGACCATGCAGATGGGATGAGGCTCATAGAGATATGTCATTAGTGATGCTTGCTTGTGTCCTCAATGCCTAATGCCCCCACACCCAAACCTCTCCACTGCCAGACCAACAAACAACTGCCCCCCCCCACCCTTCCCCCTCATCATCCTTAGGTTTCTATGTGACATGTATAGATCCTTACTGGGATTATCTGGTGTAGAGGCCAAGTAATTAGATGTAAATTTATTGTAATAGTAAAGGGCAGAGACGATCATGTCAATCCTGTTCATGTGTGTAAAATGTGATTCGGGCCTCCCAGTGGATTTTTGGCTTCTATCACAGATCCTGCCTGGTGAAAATGGAAGTGGAACCTCCACTAACCCCCAGCTGTCTACTATCCCAGCTCCAAACTGTTTCCACTAGTTATTAACGTTATCCTTGCTCTCACAAAAGTCACACACCAATGCTGGTCGTGTCTTCAGTTCCTAGGCCTGTGCTCAGGATTTTCTCGTTAAACCTCTAAATCACTACTTCTCTTCCAGTATGTTGTTTCTTAATGTCTATCTCTTTCATCAACTTTTTGCCATTTGCCATAGTATCACCTTATACGGCTTGGCCTCTAATTTTGCTTTATTATGCCGTGAAGTACCTTGACACATTTTGTGACATTAAAGGCGTTGTTTAATGGAAATTGTTGTTGTCATGCATTTTAGAAACCAGCCAATT
Source organism: Sphyrna mokarran (assembly GCA_024679065.1). Classification (NCBI taxonomy): domain Eukaryota; kingdom Metazoa; phylum Chordata; class Chondrichthyes; order Carcharhiniformes; family Carcharhinidae; genus Sphyrna; species Sphyrna mokarran. Next base: position 77,886,053 of record JAGIQG010000001.1, on the reverse strand, counting down.
AGCAAGCACCAATTTAATGCAGTGCAAATCTGGAACATTCTATCATTTGTGGGTGACCTGCTGTGCAAATTATTATCAAAGTGCTGGAAATCGGAATTTATCCCATCTTTCCCTCATAAACTGATTGTTGTTCTTATCTTTCTTCAATAAAGTTTTGTAAAGCTCAATTTTCCTACCGCAGATCTAGATTTTCTTGTTTCATGAGTCTTTGTGGCCTCCACAAATGTCAAGGCTGGAGAGCTAGAAGCCCCTAGAAGAAATTAAAAGATTTACGTTATTGGAAAATTAAACATTAAGTTATCAACAAACCCCCTTGATAAAAGCAGCATCCTTTAAGGATTTAAGCAAGATATTCAATCCATCACAATGGAACTGAGACAAGCTCTTAAGCTGGAACAATCTACTGTAATGCTTTCCCTGTATTCTTCCATGCCCTTTCTTTTCAAATATGTATTCACTGTTAAATGTTGTTATAATCCTTGCCTCAACAGTCATCTGAGGTTTGTAATAACCCCTTGCGTCAACAATTTTCGAACTTCCCCTTCCATCTCTGAATGAAAATTGCATGTCTATAGTCCTTGTTAATGATTTAATAGTGGAAATAATCTTTTGCTATTAATCTTCAGAAAACATCTCAGTCTTAAAAAGAATTATTAGCCTCACTTTCTCCTTCTGTGTTAGTATGGAGAAAGTCTAACACATACACATCTTTCTTCATTACTGTAACATTTCATTCCTGACATAACTAATGAGCTTTCACTGTACTTGGTTCTGTTCTACTTTCTATAATTGAATGAACAGAATATGATGTGTGTGTATGCAAGATGTAGAATAAATATAAATTAATTGGAGTTTATCAAATGTCTTAGCAGATCGAACATCAGTTACTGTCATTTATATTCATACAAGTGCATAAACCCAGGATGCAATATTCACCAAGTCAGAGACAATTTGTGCTGCTCCAAGGGCCTAACCCACAGTAACATGTTTATGGAGACAGATAGAGTTTGTTTGAGGATCAAGATTTATTTAAATCTCTCGCCTTTTAAGAATGAAAAAGAAAAGAGCTGCAGCTGTTACTTGGAGTAGAAAGAAGAGGAAAATCGTTGCTAGGTATAATGATTGACAGACCATCAGAATTAGAAAAAAAATTGGCTATCTGTTCCTGCAGTTTCAACAGCCTTCATTGCCGAAATATCCTAAAGGTTGTTATTACAGTTAGGTCTATTATAAATTCTGAGTTGTTTATAAAATACATCATAACTATTTGTCTCATCAGGCAACTTGATTGCACATTTTAATTTAACAGTTCTAAGTGGCAATTAAAGGATTAACAATCTTTGATGTGGTTAGTGAATAGAAGATTTTTTTATATAACAGATTGAAAGATTTTGAATGTGTTTCATGAATGAGAGTATTTTTCGTATCAAGCGTGATCTAAATTAGATTGTCTGAAATTTCTTTTCCATCTGCAGGTGGCTCCTGAACTGTGCCTACTGTGCATAATATGGGGTCATGGGGATGGCTTTTGTGATATGAGGTGGCATGGATATGGCATTCATGGTATAAAGGTACATGAAGATGGCATGGAGGTATGGAGATGGCATGGAGATATGACAGGCAAGAGTTAGTGGCAGAACAGCCCAATGGAGTAAGAGCCTGCAAAACCATGGAAAAGGCTCCAATTGTCATCATGAAATGTTCTCAATTTGGTGGGGAAATACTGCACAAGAGGGAAGAATGCCAAGCAAGGGACAGAGTGCTGCAACTGTGGTAAGTTGGTCATTTTAAAATTGTCTGCTGACCTAAAATAGAAGGAACTCACAGGAAGAAAGAAAAAATAACAATGCTAAGCCAAATTCAAAAAGTGGAACGATTGCTGAAAAAATAAATAACTTCCTGAGAAGAAGTTAACAGAGCAGAAAATAATTACTAGTGCATTAAATTAAAGATTACTGGTTATCTCACAGAATTCAAGCTTAATACCGGTGCAGATGTTTCAGCATTATCTGATTAAATAAAGTAGCTTAAAATATCAAGTTATAGCCATTCATTGTAAGATCCAGGAAGGACTACATTGGAAGTAATAGGCCAACACTTAGTGAGATGTGGGGATATCTTGAATCCATGTCTGCCGTCCCTGTGAATGCTATCGGGGATTCAAGATTGAGAAGTCATAGTTTTTCTGGCAGGTTCATGATTTTGGATCTTTTCTGCCCCTCATCTTGGCATCATCAGATTTATGACCATAACAAGTGAGAATCTGCTTTACATGTGTTTGAATGAATGTTAATATAATTAACCTGCATCTTGTCAGATATTGACTCCCCCTCCCCCGCCAGAAATTGACACTGTACCGACATGACATCACACTGATGCAATTTTAATAGGTTTACCTGCACATGAACCTATCATGGGGGCCTCTCTGGCAGTGCAAAGTTAAGTATATAGTCCCTGGGGGAGAAAGACATGGCCAGAGAGTGGCCAGAGAATGCAACGCTGCATGATCCTTGGCACTGTTTGGCACTGCCAGCCTGGCTAAGGGGCAGGCACCAGTGGTAGCCTCATTGTGGGTGAGGGGGTTCATGTAGATGCAGTAGTGGCCAGATGCAGACAGAGGAAAGGGGGATGCCAGGGATGGCTGTCATTGTGGAGGGGAGGAAAGGAAAGAGGTGGAGGTGGTTGTGCGCTCAAATTGTTGTGGAGGGAGAAGGGTCCAATGATTGGGCTGGGGAAGGATCAAATGTTCAGGGGGAGGGGCTAATGATTGGAAGGTTGGAGGGGGCCAATGATGGGAGTTGGGGGTAGAGAAGTGCAGACTCTGATCAGGAAGAGGTGGAGACAATGAGCCCATGGTGGGGTGAGGGGAACGTTTATTCAGATTCTGATTGGGTACCCTTTAAAGATGGTGCTCCAATCCCTGATCTTTATCCACTCCTCCTACTGGCAAGAATCACATTTGGATCTTTTTTTTTAACTAGCATAAGATAGTGCCTGAGAGATCATCTAAAAAATGGGCATGATTCTGCCATTTTAATGTTCACTTGGCACTTAGAATTTTTTCAGTAAGTTCACCCTCTTTGACTTGAAATTCTCCCGAAATCCATCAAGGTCACTTGAGAATGAAGAAATGTTGAGTTAGAGCCCAGCAGCCAGTCATCAGTCTAGTGGTCAAACATTAATTAGTCCACTGAAGACTTATTCACACATTGCATGACATGTGTGGTGAATATCCAAAAATAGAGAAAACTGTTGGTATCTTTTATTCTTCCTTTAGGGTTATGACAGTACATGCAACTAGTTCATCTTGATATCCTCAATCAAATGGAGAAAGAGATTTCAAACAATCAAGAAATAGATTAAAAAGAATGAAGAAACTAACTTTGCTCTACTTAACGACACAATAATATTATTAAAAGATGGGATCCCACCATCAGAACTATTGATGGGACAATCGTTACAAACACAACTTCCAGCTCGACAGCAAACACCACAACTAACAATATGTCAGATGATTGTGAGAAAACTAGGAAGTGAGAGGAGTAACAAAGAGTCAATCAAGCTCATAATTTCAACTTCAGGCACATAGCATAAGACTTGAAAGCGCTACAGCCAGGGAAAAAGTGTGGATATAAGATCAACTGAAAGAAGGTCATTTTTCTCATCTAAACCTTGAAAGGAAAGTGTTGTCAAGCCATTCCACAAAAGGAAGTACCACGGCTGAGCCTGATCCCATCCTCACTTGGTATTTACATGCGATTTCAGCAGAATTCACTGAATATTAATAAGGTGTGCAAAACCTGGTTAATTATCCAACCCAGTTGATCTGAAGCTGACGTGAGTTAATTCATCACTGACTGTAGGTCAGTGCCAGAACTTTCTTGATATACACAACTTGGTTACTTAATGGGTTAACCAGCTGGTTGGGGGATGCTGTAAATTAACCTTCCAGAAACTGAACTGGACTGATCACATAAACACTGTGGCTACAAGAGCAGATTAGAACATAGAACATAGAACATTACAGCGCAGAACAGGCCCTTCGGCCTTTGATGTTGCGCCGACCATTATAAAAAGCAATGACCCTCCAAACTAAACCATTCCCTTCTCTTCCATAAACTTATCAACTAACCTCTTAAACGCCACCAAACTTGGCGCATCTACAACTGCCGCAGGCAGGGCATTCCACTCCCTAACCACCCTCTGGGTAAAGAACCTACCTCTGATATCCGTCCTATAACTATCACCCCTTAATTTAAAGCTGTGTCCCCTCGTGCTAGCTTTCTCCATCCTAGGAAAAAGGCTATCACTGTCCACCCTATCTAAACCTCTAATCATCTTATATGTTTCGATAAGGTCCCCTCTTAGCCGCCTCCTTTCTAACGAAAACAACCTCAAATCCCTCAGCCTCTCTTCATAAGACCTGCCCTCCATACCAGGCAACATCCTGGTAAACCTCCTCTGTACCCTCTCCAATGCCTCCACATCTTTCTTATAATGTGGGGACCAGAACTGCACACAATACTCCAAGTGCGGCCGCACTAGAGTTTTGTACAGTTGCAACATGATGTTGCGGCTCCAAAATTCAATCCCCCTACCAATAAAAGCTAAGACTCCGTATGCCTTCTTAACAACCTTATCGACTTGACTGCCTACTTTCAGGGATCTATGCACAAATACACCAAGATCCCTCTGTTCATCAACACTATTAAGAATCCTACCATTAGCCCTATACTCTACACATTTATTATTCCTGCCAAAGTGCATTACCTCACACTTTTCCACATTAAACTCCATTTGCCACCTCTCGGCCCAGCTCTGCAACTTGTCCAAGTCTCTCTGCAAACTATAACACCCCTCTTCACTATCTACCACTCCACCGACTTTAGTGTCATCTGCAAATTTACTAATCCATCCTTCAATACCCTCATCCAGATCATTTATAAAAATTACAAACAGCAGGGGCCCCAAAACAGACCCCTGAGGTACACCACTTGTCACCGAACTCCACGATGAATATCTCCCATCAACCACCACCCTCTGTCTTCTATCTGCTAGCCAATTCCTAATCCAATTAGCTAAATCACCCTCTATCCCATACATCTGCATTTTCTGCAGAAGTCTTCCATGGGCCACCTTATCAAACGCCTTACTAAAGTCCATATATACCACATCAACCGCCTTACCCCCATCCACCTCTTTGGTCACTTTTTCAAAAAACCCAATAAGGTTAGTAAGGCACGACCTACCCTTCACAAAACCATGCTGACTATCCCCAATCAATTCATTTCTCTCTAAATAACTATAAATCCTATCCCTAATAATTCTCTCCAATACTTTGCCCACAACAGAAGTAAGACTCACTGGCCTATAATTCCCTGGAAGGTCTCTCTTCCCCTTCTTGAACAATGGGACCACATTCGCTATCCTCCAGTCTTCCGGAACCATACCCGTAACCAACGACGACCTGAAGATCAGAGCCAGAGGCTCTGCAATCGCCTCTCTTGCCTCCCAGAGAATCCTAGGGTAAATCCCGTCCGGCCCAGGGGACTTATCCAACTTCAAACCCTCAAGAATATCTAGCACATCCTCCCTATCTACTTCAATACTTTCCAGTTTGCAACCCTGTACCTCAGTGTTCTCCACAACTACATTTACATCTCCCTGCGTGAATACCGAAGAGAAATATTTATTCAGTGCCTCTCCAATCTCTTCAGCTCCACGCACAACTTCCCACTGCTGTCTATGACTGGCCCTAATCTTGTCCTAACCAATCTTCTATTCTTAACATATCTAAAGAAAGCTTTAGGATTCTCCTTAATCCTATCAGCCAAAGTCTTCTCGTGTCCCCTCTTAGCTCTCCTCAACTCACTCTTTAGCTCCCTCCTGGCTAATCTATAGCTATCCATTGCACTAACCAAGCCTTCAAGCCTCATCCTGACATAAGCCTCCTTTTTCCTTTTAACCAGCGAATCAGCTTTTTCATACACCAAGGTTCCCTTACTCGACCATATCCTCCTTGCCTGACAGGGACATACTTATCAAGGATGATACCTATTAGAGATTGGGAATTCTCATCTCATGCCCCCCAAAGTCCATCCACCATCTACAGAACACAAGTCAGGAGCATGATGGAATATTCTCCACTTCCCTGGATGAGAGCAACTCCAACAACACTTAAGAAGCTTGACAACATCTAGGACAAAGAAACTCTTCAGACTGGCACCACATCCAAAAAACATCCACTCCCTCCCCCACCGATCTATCGTGGCAGCCCTATGTACTCTGTGGAGCAAGATGCATTGCAGGAACTCACCATGGTTCTGCTGACAGCACCTTCCAAAGGCATGGTCTCTATCACCTAAAACGACAAGGACAGCAGGTTCATGGCAACAGTCCCACCTGCAAATTCCCTTCTGGGTCGCTCAACATCCTGACAATGAAGCCATACCTTCATTGATGCTGAATCAAAATCATGGAATTCCCTCCCTACTCGCACTGTGGGTGTTCCTACAACACATGGACTGCAGCGGTTCAAGGGGGCAGTCCTTCTCAAGGTCTATTAGGGATGGAAAATAAATGATGGTCTAGCCAGTGATGCCTACATCTTATGAAATAATTTTTTAAAACCATACACAAAGCTTCTTACTCTGTGGTGATTCTTTTGAGAGTTCTGTTTTTGCTTCCAATGAGGTTACTGTGGAAAGGTTCTTCTGGATCCGAGTGTGTTTCTTTTGTTGTGAACTCTGGGACCGAACAGTTCCATGTCGATCCAATTTGAGATTTGTCACTATATCACATTGGCCCTGAGAAAATATAAACAACTTTTCAATGGTAATGTTAAATCTTGTGTGAGCTTTACAGTGAAAACTATTTGCTGCAAATTCCTCATGATTTTTGGGACCAGAGAATCAGATGCATTCATTAAATCATTCTTATTATAAAAATTGAAGTTGTTTAAACTTCATACTCCAATTATTTTAGTGCACCGCTTATCAAGTTTACATTAAAGTCCTGTTTTAACACAAAGTCATTAACCAGTGTTATAAAAAACAGCACACAGAAACAATTATACTTGCTCGATAGCGTGGCCTATGTTAGCCATGGAATGTAAGTACTGAAAATCTGCATTCTTGCCCTCAGTGGTGGATGTAGTTGCTGCCAGCCATTGGGGATGAGAAGAATGGTCAGATCACTTTGCTCACTGGGAACTCTAAGGCCTTGATCTAAGAGATGATTGCTGGAAGTTAACCATGGCATCCCTACCCACAGAGAGATGCATTGATGCAGCTTACAATATATCAATTCAAACTTTTAACACAAAACTTTAATTTAATGGACAGAAGCAAATTTGAATTCAGATAATAAAGTACAAATTTCATTAAAAAGGCAAAGCTGTATTTTGTTTCTTTGATTAAACATGTCAAACCATTTTGATTATCTTCAAAACCTCACCATTTTGACTGATGTGAACTCATCAATCTTAATATATAATGTTAAAAGGGTAACTGCCTGTGTGGAATCTACATGCTTGTTGGCAGCATCGATGCTGTGGTTAGCACTGATGCCTCACAATGCCAGGGACCGGGGTTCAATTCCCAGCTTGGGTCACTGTCTGTGTGGAGTCTGTATGTTTTCCCCATGTCTGTGTGGGTTAGGTTGACTGGTCATGCTAAATTACCACTTAATGTCAGAGGCCATGGTGTTACGAGAAGCCTGGGTTTGCTTGTTTTCAATGCAGACTAGAAGGGCCAAATGGCCTCCTCCTGCATTATATGGATTCTATGATTCTATTCTATCATTATAAATGTGTGGAATTACAGGGATAAAAATGGGAGGGTGGGCCTGGGTAAGATTATCTGTCAGAGAGTTGGTGCAGACTTGATTGGCTGAATGGCCCCTTTTACATTAGTTGGGATTTTATAATTCTGTGAAGAGACTGTTAAAAATTGTGTACTTACTGATTTGACAACCACTATAAAAGAGGAACTGGAACTTTCTGGAATAACTGCTGTTCCTGGTCTGTGACAAAAAAAACGGAAATATAATTGCAGTAATGCAGAAAGTAGAGTTTTAAGATCAATTTTCAAATGTTCTACAAAATTGTTGCTTCTCTAAAATCAACTTTATGAAAGATAAAAGCCCCCAGGATAAATTGACTGCAACATTCCTACATTATCACATCACAATCTCAAACTGCACACTGGTTTATGCTCCATTACTTATAGGAAGCACTTGTTGATATAAAATGTCATACAGGGTGTTGCACATAGCAGTGCCAAGCAATTGTATTTAAATGTGGTTCATGGACTCTCAGACCACATGTAAGCCATGATTCTCCCATTCAGCTGCACTAATTTGTTGAGCGCAGCCAGCTGGAAGATTCTCACATCAGCCAATTTGTGGCGTTTGCACCCTGCTAGCGTCACCCAGCGCCAGATCTCCAGCAGTATCAGATTTGTGCCGGAAGTCAACATGGAGGCACAATGACCATTCAAATGGTAATTTGCATAAAATTTAAATGCTATTAGTGGGCTCGGGACTGAAGTCTTCAGGCCCACTAGCATCTCCTCCCCCAACCCGCCGCCCCCACCAGAGTGTTTCACTCCAGTGGGGATTGCACTAGCTCCAGACTAATAGGAAATTGGCAGCCTGACCCCACTGGAGTGAGCTGGAGGCAATCAGGATGCCCCCCTGGAGGTTGGGGAATGAGGGGATGCTCCCTGGGTAGTAGCATCCTGGCAGAGCCAGCCCGTGCCCCTGGCACTGCCCAAAGGCTAAAGTGCCAAAACGCAGGGGTACCTGCATCAGGCATGGGTCAATGCCAAGGGAGCAGTGCCTAGGGGCAATCAGTGTGGCTGCCAATCTGCATAAGGATCGGTGGGGGAAAGAGGGAGGGCTGGGGGAAAAGGGTCAATCGGAAGGGTGGAAGGGTTTGTCAGCATGTGGGGGAGGTTCGGCATTACGGGGGCATGTCAAAACAGTGGTGGGGGAATCAGGGTGGGGGTAGCTGGAAATTAGGGTGGGCCATGAAATGGGGTTCGGGGCTGGCCCAGGAATGGTCAGAGGACCAGCAAATGGACCATGGGGCATTGGAGAGCCATCAGTGTGGAGCCACAATGCACGAAGTGATCTTAGCATTGACATATTAGCACATGCACAGCAGCCCACTCAGTGCACTGATTTCAGCCTCTGCAATGGGGATAGATCCTGCCCCTTATTTTTTAATGATATTCATGCTTCTGCCGTGCACAGAATGAGTTCTTTGAACTCCTGCTGGGAAAAAAAAACAGTGCGAATTCCTCCAGTTTTAACACAATTAGAATTTTTCTGGGAGAATTCCAGCTGTAGTCAAGGGGATTCTGTGTTCCAGTTTGCCCTTTTCAGCGATTTGAAGGAACCGCTCCTCAACCTCTGGTTGCATTTCAGTTCCTCGCTCCTCATCTTTGGTCACCCGGTCAGAGAGAACTAAAGAGAGCCTAGCCAGAGTGGCCATGAATAGATCCAGGGAGTGGGGTTGTCCAGCTGACTGTCTGTCACTCTTCCATGGTTACATTCACAGCTGGATGGCCCCGGAGAGAGAGCATCCAATACCCATCAGCCCACCAAAGGCCTTCCAAACCCATGGCCCCCATGGTAATAGTTTACCACCCCTAAGAATGACAGTTTATTTAGTTAGTTCAGTTTTCTTTTACTGATTTTAGATGTATCATCACAAAAGGGGCAGTCACTGTCACAACCTTTTGTCTTATTAAAAAATGAATAAAATGTATTTTTCTTCCACTTGGACTGAGATCGAGTTGCTATAAAAGGAATCTCCTTATCCATCATAAATAATTTTGAATAATAAAAAAAGAATTATTCAAAAAAATGTTTGTTTTGCCCCATTATACATTGAAAATGTTCTAGTATTTCTCATTACCAGACCCAGGATTTTCACCCAATGAAATACTGAAGTCTATTGATCATAAACTGACACCAACAGGATCAAAAGCAAAGAAAGAAAATAAGATAGATGGACCTGCAAGTAAGATATTTCATTGCCTCAGGATAGTCGAAAGCAATTGATAGCCAATGTAATATTTTTGAACGGCAGTCACTGTCATAATGTAACACAGCAGTTAATGACTGCACAGCAAGATCCCAAAAACAGCAATGTAATAATTACTCACTCATCTATTTTGAGTGTTGATTGTGAGTAAATATTGTTCTGGACATACACTATTTGGATTCACAGATGAGTAAGGATTACTTGGGTGAGGTGGCAAACAGTTGATGCTCCTGTGGTCCTATCCCACCATCCCAAATTCAATAAGAAAAATGATGATAAAATTTAAAAATAAAGAGCTATCATTTACTGCATCTTACAGTCATAACTTTTGATCACCTTAGAACATTTGGATTGATCTTCCTGCAGAAATCTCTTAGCAAAATCATTTCACTCAAAGGGGTCAATTTTGCCTCTCGGAATGATGTAAGACAGGTAATACCAATTCAACTTCCTTTATACAGATCTCACAAATTTCACTTCCATTCAATTCACGCAAACTACAAAATTAACCCATAAAACATAAATACTGCAGTGGAATGCAGCAGATCAAGAAGGCAGATCACTACCACCTTCTAAAAGGTAATTAGAAATAGGCAATAAGTTCTGGCCTAGCCAGCGAAGCCCACATCCCATAAAAAGGCACGTGTTGTTCTAGTAACCCGTGTCAGAATTTCTGTGCGAGTGGATGACAAGGTGAGGGCAGGTTCCAGCCTCACAGAATTCATTATGGTTAAATATTTACTCCAGTCTTAAAGTTACAAAACCAATGTCCGGAATGGACAAGTGGATCCAAGTCTATTTCCACACCCGGTGTCGAAGATCACATCTCAGGACTAACAATGAGGGCAAGATATTGAAGAACTAATAATGCCTGCGAAGACTCATGCCATCAGGTGACACTATTGTCAGTAAGGATGGGCAAAATGGAAGAAGCTAAAAATAAAATAATGGAGAATTCTGTGGAAAAGCCAAGACCAAAATAATAATGTTCTTGTAAAGGAAAACCAAGGAAAGGATAACCAAGAAATTCTGTTTAATTGCTCATTTGTTCTATAATGGTATTGTTATGCAACTGTATATAAAATTAGCAATCAACATACCTGTTTTCCAATAAGTGACAAAGTAACATTCATCTATTCTTAAGAAAGACTTTTTTATACAATAAAGCAGCAAAACATATTTCCAACCTGTAATATCGTAACAGGGAGCTGTAAGAAAGCAAGATCAACTTTTCAGGTGTCCAAGGTGTGAAGATTGGATGTGACCTGCCAGAAATATAAACCGGAACATAACATAGCTGAATACTGAGGAAATCTTCTCAGATACTGAGAATATACTTTGCAAGACTTCTGGTTCTAATGATGATAATGTAAATATCTCTGTCCACTTAACCATCCTTGTATTCATGTACACGAGTGACAGAAGTTATTCTCATTGCAATAGGATCCATTCTTTAAGGAATAAAATCATAACCCACACTAAAGTCTGAACAGTTAGAGCCACTACTTAACTTCTGCACCAAATATTGGAGCCAAACTGAAAGGAGAAATCTCCAGTTAAAATGCAGAGAATTTGTTGAAAGTAACAGCTTTGTTTTTGATTATTTGAGGGCTTGCATTAAGGTTCTGTTTTTGGCAATGGAACAAAAATTCCCTTGGCTCTTTCCTAAATATTTCCCTCTCAGACACTAAACTGATCTCTGCTGCAATGTGGAGTACACTCTCAGCAGAGTCATCACAGAACACAAGTGAAATTCTGAAGGTACACCTTTGGTTAGATTTCAAACATGGTTCTGAGTGCTGAATGCAGCACAATTTTCACATAACTACAACATCTCCTTAGGAAGGCCACGGAGGAAGATGTCCAGGCCAGCAGATGGATTGACCGAAAAAAAAGATGCGAAGGCCAGCCTGTCACCAGCTCCATTTCTATCTATCAGCTGCAAGAATCCACCACATGCAACACATCGGCCAGAATTTTACTGCCTAGCCTGCCCCAGAATCAGGGTGGGCGAGGTTCGCAGAATGGTGTTCTGGGGTGCGATCTTACGAGCACTGGGTGGGCGAGGTGGTAAAATTCCAGCAATTGTCTACATGTTCCTACTTCATACCACAATTAAAGATGCTATCGTCCAGCTAATCACTTGTACATTCATTCAAACAGCTTGCAGTAGTGAATGAGTTCATGAACTTTGCACCACTTAAGGGGATGAGAAAAATGTCAAGACGAATATTCTGAAGTCTTGTTTCCATATATTTCAGATAAATGTACTTTGTCTTCGTGTGCCCAGATTGCAGCTATCCCTGTTATTGTACACAAGTTTCAGTGACCCAGACTAGGAGGCAACAACTGCCCTTTCCATTATATACAAGTTTATGATAAGCCCGCTCAAGAATGTAGCTAACCCAGTTTGTAGTTTAAGTAACTTTTGCCTAATATAGTGAAGCCTGCATTTCTAATTATATTTCATATATATATATATATATATATATATTCATTATATACTTTTATGTGTGTCATATACCAACATATTATACATATATATTATACAACATGTGAGCATAGATTATAATACCAGCCCGTTAATTTTAACTTGTCTTCTCAGCCTATACGTTAGCTAAGTGCTAATCATACACATCAACTGCGGCCTTGAGATAACCATGAAGAAATGCCGAGGCAGCCATGTTCCCATGATGGAGGGCGACCCTCAGCCTGGGAACCTGATGAGAATGAGAAGATGCGTACATGACTGGGGGGTATAAATAGATGCTCTTAACTTGTATTCGGTGAGATGCTGGGGAACCGCTGTTAGGTACCAGATGTATCTTCCAAAAGCTTTTGAGTAAACTTGCTGTACTTTGACTCACAGTTCATCTCAGAGGTATCTTTACCTACAACAATTGGTGCCGAAAACTGGGATCTATTTACGGGTCCGGTTGAATGGCCACAACTGAAACTTGTGTACAATAACAGGGATAGCTGCAATCTGGGCACACGAAGACAAAGTACATTTATGTGAAACATATGGAAACAAGACTTCAGGATATTCGTCTTGACATTTTTCTCATCCCCTTAAGTGGTACAAAGTTCATGAACTCATTCACTACTGCAAGCTGTTTGAATGAATGTACAAGTGATTGGAATAGATTACCGAACTTAAGGGAGTGGTCAAAGTACAGTAGGTGCAGTAGATGCACCTACAAACAAGGAGGCATCTGTCTTTACATTCAGCCTTAGACCAGTTGTTAAGAGGCGTAGCTCCCCCATGCGAAGGTCAGGAGTTTGAAGTGGGTGTAAAGACTGGAGAAGGAGATGTGATGTTCAGATGTGAGTCGAGAGAACCTGTCTGAGTGATCACCAAAGTAGAAGGAAAAGCTGGCTTAATAGTGTAAGCTTAAGGGTGTAAGCTCACAAGTGTAAGCGGTGGTATGGAGGGCGCTGATCACCCCTGACAGGTATCACCGGACTCTGATAAAAGCAATCTAGGAGTGGGAGAGCAAGAAAGGAGAGAATAGAAGACTCCAGGTGGTGAGTATAAATTATCGATGTTATAGTGGGACAAGGACAGTGGGGACCCGGGATCCCTTGTAAACAAGTATACGACAGAAAGGGACAAATTCATTAAACAGATGACAGAGATGAGGAAAGAGGGATGGGATCCATTTCATCTGCTAGGTCAACAATGGAAATGATTGAAAAAAAAGTACAGAACTAAGAAAATTGGAATTCTCTTAGCTTGAATTAATTAAACAGGTTTAAACCGGATTAATTGAACAGGTCTCAGTCTTGGGTAAAAGAAATGGGCTGATGACAAGGAGGGAATTAAAACATCAGAATCACAGATTAGAGAGTTAGAAAAGAGAAACCAAACAAAGAAGATAGCAGTATTGTTAATACATCAGTTAGCTAGACTAATTGAACAAGTAGTACTTACACTAAGAAGTAGAGTGAGGAAAAAAAAATTAGGGAATTAGAATTCAGAATAAGGGAACTGGAGAAACAAAACCAAGTATTACACAAGTACTGCAAGGGGACATTATCTCCCTATCCTGGCAGTATGACCATGAAACTCAGCGCCTGAGGGTGACTTCCCCCAGTATCACTATTGTATGAGAAAAGAGAGAGGTGAAGGAAGACCACATACATGTGAGAATGTAGATGAGGGAGCAGAGGAAAGTAGAATAAGGGAGGTGCCCCTAGAGGCACTGGAGTTTGTGGATGGGTTATGAATATATAGATGGGTCATCATGAATAGGATGGACCTACAAGTGGACCTACAAATGGGCCTTAACATTGATGGATCTGAATAAACTGTCTGATGCGAAGAAATAGATAATCAATCTGATTCTGAGCTATCTTTATAGAAAGTGACTCAGTGTCAGGATGGTGTCACTAGTGGAACCTGCAGGCAGTGATGTTTCCACGCACTTACTACCCTTGTCCTTCTAGATTGTAGCAGTCAAAATTTAGAAGGTATTGTCAAAAGAATCTTGGTGAATTTCTGTAATGCATCTTGTAGATGATACACACTGTTGCCACTGTGAGTTATTGGTGGAGGGAGTTAATGTTACAGGTAGTGGATGGCGTGACAATCAAATATGGGCTGCTTTGTCCTGGATAGTGTCAAATTTCTTGAGTACTGTTGGAGCTACACCCATTCAGGCAAATGGAATGTATTCCATCATACTCCTAAGTTGTGCCTTATAGATGATAGGTGGCTTTGGGGAGTTAGGGGTTGAGTTATTCGCAGAATTCCCAGTCTGTGACCTGATTGCATAGACACTATCTTTACATGGTCAATTCAGTTTCTGATCAATGTTAATCACCAGGTTGTTGATCATGGAGGATGCAGCAATGATAATCTATTTGAACAGATAAGGCTAAGAATATATTTTCAATACAAATACATCACATTTCATACTAATGTTGTGAAGAGTGGGTTACTTCTGAATTAGTATGATGATATAATAAACAGGGCAATAACTGCGAATCTGACACAAAGTTACCGAACTTTACTTGACCCACAGCCTCAATTGACTGCGCTCCAAATATTTCAGATTAAAACATTCACAATCGAAGTTGTCTCCCCTTGAAAATCGACAGGCCAGTAAATGGGCAGTCAACTTTTCCCCATGCTCATCTTCCAACTTTGACCCTGGAGATTTCTTGCAGCCAAAGTTCCTTTAAATGAGGATGTCACTTTAAGAGCTACTGATCCTCAACTATCCCATCTGCACTAGATGTAGTAAGTACCCTCTCCACTCGACCTACGCTGACCTCACTGATTGGATAGGTCCAGCTGGCCACTGTAAGGGCACAAAGCCTCACAGGAATTGGTCTTTAACTCTTCATAAGGGATCAAAGCACTGATGGACACATTACAATAATATCAATGCAAAATAATTTAACAAAAATATAAAATACAAAATGAATCTTTCAAAATATTGGCATTATATTGTGTTTGATTGCCATCTAGTGGTGATAAATAAATTGTCACCTCCATGAGTTTGTGAATACCACACTGAAATTCCATGGCTGCTCTGGTAGGCTCCCTTAAGAACTCCATGAAATGTTTAAATAATGATTGTCTGAGACACACCTCTAATTATTCATGCATTAGCCATAGTTACTTGCATGATGGCACCTACCACTGATATCTCAAATTCTGATATGGAGATGCCAGCTTTGGACTGGGGTAAACACAGTAAGAAGTCTGACAACATCGGGTTTAAGTCCAACCGATTTATTTGATAGTAAACTCACAAGCTTTCAGGGTTTGTCCTTTCTTCAGGTGAATGGTTACTGTACTATCTCAAATTTTGTCAGGGTCAGTGTTGGAATTCTAGGAATGCTCTCCAAGAATTGTCAGGATTCTGCAAAAAGTATATAGGGAGAAAATGTTCTCTGTGCTGGAAGATTCAGAAGTTAGCTGCATAAGCTCTTGAAGAGAAATAAATAGATTTCAGGACTATGGGGAATGGACAGGAGGCAAGGGACCAATTGAGTTGCTCTTGCAGAGGCCTAGCAGAGATGATGAGCTGAATGGCTGCTTCTGTGCTGTAATCCTTCTATTTTTTTTTTGACTTATTGCATTTTTACACACAAACATACAAAATAGGTGCAGGAGAAAGCCATTCAGCCTCTCAAACCTGCACCTCCATTCAGTAAGATCACGGCTGATCTGTTGCTAATCCCATATTCCCATCTCCCACCAGTAACTTTTATTCTCTTGCCGAACAAGAATCTTTTTAACTTCTGCCTTGAAAGTATTAATTGACTTCATCTCTACTGCCTTCTGAGGCAAAGTTCTAAAGTTGGAGAATCATAGAATCTCTACAGTGCAGAAAGAGGCCATTCAGCTCATCAAGTCTGCACTGAATTCAATCCCGCCCTGATGTTATTCCCATAACTCTCATATTTACCCTGCTAATTCCTCTGACACTAGGTTTAATTTAGCATGGCCAATTAACCTAGCCCACACATTTTTGGACTGTGGGAGGAAATTGGAACCCCCAGAGGAAGCTCATGCAGATATGAGGAGAATGTGCAAACTTCCACAGTGTCCCAAGGCCGAAATTGAACCTGGTCCTTGTTGCTGTGAGGCAGCAATGCGAATCACTGTGCCACCATGCTGACCCTCTGAGAACCCTCTGAGAGAAAGGAATTCTCCTCATCTCTGTCCTATAAGGGCAATTCCTAATCTTAAAATGCCTTTCAGCTCTGGACTCACCCACAAGAGGAAACAGCCTTTCCACATCCATCTTGTCAAGACCACTCAGCATCTTACAAACTTCAATCAAGTCACCCCACCCCATGCCACCAAACTTGGCGCATCTACAACTGCCGCAGGCAGGGCATTCCATACCCTAACCACCCTCTGGGTAAAGAACCTACCTCTGACATCCGTCCTATAACTACACCCCTTAATTTAAAGCTATGTCCCCTCGTGCTAGCTTTCTCCATCCTAGGAAAAAGGCTATCACTGTCCACCCTATCTAAACCTCTAATCATCTTATATGTGAAGCTATCAAGAAATTCAGCAGCATATTGTCAATGCTGATAGATGAGGTATGGTAACATCCTGAGTCATGATGTTGGCTTCCTGATCCTGATGGTAAAACAAACATTTCACATGTGCGAGGGAGTCTGAATATTTGCCATTGAAAGTGTTTCTCAGTATGAAATGTCAATGAGGCATCATCAGCATGTAGAAACTCTCTAATGAAGACTTGGTACTCCTTTGTCTTGGGTCTCAGATGGGAAAGACCGAACATCTTTGTCAGGTCTGGTATGTAAGTAGGCATCCTGTATGGGTGATGTAACAGTGCATGACAGCCGCAAAAAGAAGAGAAAGCCAGAGTGTTGGTGTCAGAGCACAACCTATTTGACTCCACTTCAGATCTCAAAGAATTTCAGTGTTGACTCGTCATAGTTGAACTTATTCATCATATTGTCATGGGAGAAGCTTCAGCAATCAGCCAATTTTGTCTTACAGCTAAAATAGTGAAGGTGTATATAATACACTATTTCTCTTACGATTGCCAGATTGAGAAGAGCATTTCCACTGGAGATCTTCCAGTTCTGAAACCACCCTGGGATTCAGTGTTTAGACAGGATCTGCAGTCTGACAAGGACAACACAGGCATTCACTTTTCCCATGATACTTAGTGAGGAGATGCTGCAGTAGTTGATGCAATTGCTGTGGTCGCTTTTGATCTTATATAGGGTCACAATTATTGCATTACCAAAATCCTTTTACAACAAAGTATTAGAATGTCCTACCAGTAGTTAGTGAATTATCTCTGAAAGTTTTTTGAATATTTCATCTGCCTTGGCAGTACTTTTGTGGCAAATTTGTCATCCGCATTCCCACTAGCAATAATTTTTAGACATTTGTTGTGACATTTAGGAATGCAAATTAGATAGTTTTCTTTCAGGAACTAACTGTATTTTGAAATACAGTAAGGAGTAAAAAATGATGTAGCAGGAGGAAAAAGGTGAATTTGGACCTCTGGTACCCCAAGTTCACAATGGCCAAGTTTGCCCTATGTCACTATCTTTTGTCAATCAATTGATAGTGACTGATAGGTTCGGTTAGTACATTGCATTACATAACTGATAAGATGCAGTTAGGTGAACTAGATGGACCTTTCCTCATCTTTTCACATCTGACAATTACAATGTCCCTGTGAAAGTGGCATAATAATGTAAGTAGTGGCTATTCTATTCCTCCTGATCCTTACAGATTTGACTGTTTCGATGCTTCAAGAGTCAGAATGTATATACACTACAGACCCGTTCACTCATTAACTTTACATGAACGAATACGACAAATCCCAGAACCATAGTAATAAAGGCAAAACACAGTGGATGTAGGTTTCTGAAACAAAAACAGAAAATACTGGACAAACTCAGCAGATCCGACAACATCTTGGAGAGAGGATAGAGCCAATGTTTCGAACCTGGATTATCCAAACTCAAAACGTTGACTCTATTCTCTCTCCACAGTTACTGTCAGACCCGCTGAGTTTCTCCAGCATTTTCAGTTTTAATTCCCAGAACCAATTGGGTTACACTGCCTTCTTCTAATTTGTTTTTAAAATTTTCTTATTTTTCCTTTCTGTCGCTTCTTTTAAAAATCTTAATCCAATTTCTTTTTTCCCCCTCTTTATTTCCCTTTCATTTTATTACTTGGCTCTGCCTTATTTCCTTCTCCATCATGCACTCTGTTTCTTTCTCTAACCTGTCTTTCATTGGTTAAGGAGATGAGCCATTGAAAACAATGTCAATGAGGTCCTAAAACTTTGTTGGAATTTCTGCACCATTCTCAAAGAACAAAAAAAATTACAGCACAGGAACAGGCTCTTCAGCCCTCCAAGCTTGCACAGACCATGCTGCCCGACTGAATTAAAACCCTTTACCCTTTCAGGGACCATAACCCTCTATTCCCATCCTATTCATGTATTGGTCCAGCTGTCTTTTAAAGTCATTACTGTGTACCAACATTCTCCTATTGATATTCTAGCAGTTTGTGACACAAGTACTACATCAGTGATGAGTATCAAAGTCTACTTAATGTTATCTACCTCATTACTAGCCCAACTGTATAGCATTTTATTGAATTAAGATTTTACAGTACCTCAGTAAATCAGTGACTGCAACATAGCGCTGCTGGAGAAACCCAGCCAATACGGATTCAAAATCCTGAAAATTGAAAACAAAGAATGATGATAAAAGGGTATTTCATAGAATCCCTACAGTGCAGAAAGAGGCCATCTGGCCTATCGAGTCTACACCGACGACAATCCCACGCAGGGCCTACTCCCAAAACTCTACACATTTATCTGCTAATCTCTCTAACCTCCGCATCTCAGGACACTAAAGGTAATTTTTTGGCATAGCCAATCAACCTAACCTGCACATTTTTGGACTATGGGAGAAAATCAGAGCACCTGGAAGAAATCCACACAGACACAAGGAGAACATGCAAGACTCCACACAGAAAGTGACCCAAGCTGGAATTGAACGCAGGTCTCTGGTGCTATGAAGCAGCAGTGCTAACCACTGTGCTACAATGCCACCCACATTTAACGAATGAATAATATTATTTAACTTGTATTTGTACCATTAATCTTACACAGCCTCGTGGAGTAGCTGTGATGCTTTAGAATTTATAAAGCAGTCTGTTTGGTCATCGTATATTTTTCTTTCAGCTGTTATTTACAATTCTACATTGTGGAGTGTTAATGTGATTTGATAAAAGATTCAAGAATGCTGCATTTAGAGAAACTCAGAAATTTAAAACTGGAATTGAATTATAGTGTTAACTCTGAACACTGATCATTCAATCAAATCCAAACATCACTCCCATTTGACTGGAAATGAATATCTGCCACACCTTTGGAATTTAAAATCCAGAGTAAGCAAGTATAAGAAGATTGTTCTATGTTATAGGATGGTCTTGTGATTATATGATTCTAGACAAGAGAGTTACGTTGTCACATTTCTATAATGATTTTGCCAATCTGGAGTATTGGGGGAAACATTCAGCCTGCATTTGCTGTCCTTAAGATCTGGAAGTCACAGTACTCACCAGCTAGCACACAACTTCCTGCCAGCAATGTCATCAGGCTCATTCCCATTACTCTTTGAATATATTGAAAATGTTATTAACCTAAAATAAAGCCCCCCCACCCCCACCACTGGACATTGACACCACATCAATGTAACATCAGGTCAGCACAGTTTATCATACATTCACATAGATGTGAACCTGTTGTGAGGGTCTCCCCAGAGGCATAAAGGTAAGTATAACCCTTAGGCAAAATGGACACGGCCAAGCAATGCCCCAGCACTGCTCCTTGGCACAGGTTGACACAGCTAGAATGGCACCTGCCCATGCCAATCTGGCAGTGCCCAACTCATGCCAGTGAGAGCCTCACAGGGGAGTGGTGGAGAGGGAGAGATATTAATTTAGATATGGTAATGGCTGGGAGCGGAGAGAGGGTCTGGAGATGCCAGTGATAGCCGTTGAGGGTGGGTGGGCGGGAGTGTGATACCAGTTCAGACTATAGTGGGGGTGTGGGAAAGGGGTCAATGACCAGAGAAAGTGGAGGGTGGGGAGTGAAGGTGCTGACTTTGACTGGGGAGGGGAACCGCTGAAACTTGCATGGTGGCTGAGGGTGAGGTTTATATTGGTTATGATTGGGCTGCTCTTTAAAGATGTGGCCTGCTCTCGATACAGTCTCATTTTGGTAGAGTGTTTAGGCCCTGCCACCCCATGTGACACCATGATTACTTTTGTGATTACCTTAGGCTGAGCATTGTAGGATCTGCAGTTTTTGTCGCCAGAAACACTATTCTGCCATTTTTTGATAAGATTTAGCCCATCGAATCATAATCTAAGAAAAGATTTCCATAGGCCGCCTCCTCTGCTGCCATCTCAGCTTTGTCAAAAGTATGCCCTAAATCCCACTTGAACATTGAACAGATGAAGCTCAAAGAAATTGGACTCTTTATGTAACTATACATTCATTTAGAATGGGAAAATATTTTTCTTGTAATCCTGCACTCTCTGACGTTTGCTATTTATTGTTCTTCCTGGCATTCAAACTGAAGGATTAATATTTGCAAGATCATTGGAGCACATTTAATTGAGAAATAATTTGCAGTTGGCACAGAAAAATTCAACAGTCATTATACCTGATATAAATAGACGCTGCGGATAACAAACAGATTGCTTCAAAGACTGATGGATGTGTTACTTTTAGTCAGTAATTTACATTTGTTGTTAGAAGTCTCCAAGAAGCAAGGACATATCTTTGGTCTAATTAGTTGCAAGAACATATTTTTATGGTCAGCTTCAGGTATGGAGCATATTTTTAGTTAGGAACACAGCAATAGTTTAATAAGATTGCAAACAGAGGAAGTCTGACAATTAATCTAATGTTTTTTGCATCATTGCCAGTTCTTAGAAACTACAGCTTGCCAATTTTAGTACATACCTCCTTGTTTATCAGTAAGAGCTCAGCATTGGTCTTGCATAAAACTGTAGTCAGCCGTTTTGTGTTGGTTAAAAGTGCAGCATCCTGAAAAATAAAAATTTAGAAAACGCTTAAACCTTCAGCTATGGTATTAATAAGTTTCAATTTGTTTTTGTTCTTAACAAAAAAAATAACATGTTGAGTATCCTTCATGCGTAAATCCTAAAAATTAACACATTTATAGGCCTCACTTCTTGGAATTCATTGACCTTTAGCGTGGGAAGTCTCTGACCCAAATGGACATGACCCAAGCCTACACGAACATTGCCAACAAACTTTATCATTCAATGATATATCTTTCTGTTCTAGCCAAATTATTTACCTTAGACTATAACCAACCCAGACCTGTGTCATTATAATGCAAGTAGCCTAGGCCTCAAAGTGGTATTGGAAAAGTGATGTGGTCCGAAATCTGAAATGCTGCCACCCCAAGGGCTTGAGATAAAGGATATTGGACCTGTAGTTAATTTTTCCATGGCAGCACACGTGGAGATTCAAGATAAAGAGTGGAATTTTATTCTTCCCTGGGGATGAGCGGAGAGGCAGGGTGGCCTGTTTAATCCAGCAAGAAGGTGCAGCGTGGATAACTATTGTCTTCCCAACTCACCTCAATTAAGTCTAGGATGAGAAGGCTCAAGGATAGCCTTTTCGCTTAAAGATTACTTAAGGGTCTCATCTTCAGGGCAGCATGGTGACACAGAGGTCAGCATTGCTGCCTCACAATTCTAGGGATGCAGATTTGATTTCCGCCTTGTGTCACTGTCTGTGCGGAGTTTGCACATTCTCCCCACATCAGCGTGGATTTCCTCCGAGTGCGCCAGTTTGCTCCCATATCCCAAAGATGTGCAAATTAGGTTGATTGACCATGCTAAATTGTCCTTCAATGTCCTGGGATATGTGAATTAGAGGGATTAGCAGAATAAATGTGAGGGGATAGGTTTGTCGGGTGGGATTGTTGTCGTGCAGACTCGATGGGCTGAATGGCATCCTTCTGTCCTATAAGATTTCTATGATCCTATAATTCATCCCATGGCTACTGATATTTAATATAAATCCTGGCTGGTCCTGTGGTCCAGTGGGGGGGAAGTTTCCCTTTTACTTGGACAGCACATGGCATAGGTCCCCCCCTCCATCTTAAATACTTGTCCATTCTCCAACCTCACTGGGGGCAGACAGGGAGCCCTGAGAGCCCATCCAATTAGCCTTACTCCCAGGACTCCATCATCAATTCTCTATCTGTGCCTACCAACAGTGACTATTGCTCCCAATGATGCTGCAAGCACTGGAGGAGGCTGGGAGATGGAATGAGGGAGGAATTCCTCCTGTAGATGTCAAGAATCCTGACTGAAACCAAGTAAATGCCTTAGTGGCACTAAATAAGGTCAGAGATGAAGTTGCTGTGGCTGTTCCACTAGCTCTCTAGCCGCTGCCTTAAGTGTTAAATTCTAACCAAGTTTAGATTTCACATGAGGTGGGATCGAGGTCAGAAAATAATTGGACAGAACAAAGCAAAGTAATTCAGGGCCCATTGAAGCTTTATGGCTTTGTCCTTTTTTTAATGTTTCCTTTATAAATTGTCATTCCACAATCCTTTGCCTATTTCCAGTTTTCCCATTATAATTTTATACTCACTATAAATTTTATCTCTTTAATATTTCAGTTTTACAGAACTGTTTGAATCAAAGCTCCTGAGTGTTAGAGGTTAAAGAACAAAATTCTAGCAGTACAACTAACAAGCATGTTTTATTGTACCTTGGCCATTTGCACAGACTTAATTAGCAAATCCAAATTTAGAGCAAAATTCCCAAATCTAAACATTGGACAGATTGTGGTCCTCCACTTGCGGCCAAACAGTCTGCAGTGATTTAACTTTTAATATGCTGAAAGATCTTCAATCAAACACACCTGATTTTTGGCCAAAGTTGTTTTTAACTATGCTGGGATTTCCTGTGACCAAGCTCGTCTGAAACTTATCAAAGGACGCAAGGGACGGAATTTTTCCCGTCCCGCACACCATACGGGAATTGTTGCACACGAGGGCAGACCATGCAAAGATCCATTGACCTCAGATATGATTTTCCCATCTTGCAGCGAGCATAGCCAGAAAATCCCTCCCAAGTGTTAGATGTCCCCAGCAGAAGAAGTTGTCTACAGACTTTTGGAGCCAGTGTTTTCTCACAGGGAATGTAGGCTATATGCAGTCAGGCCTAAAACCATGGTGGGATCTGGAAGGTACGGAGCCTAGGTACTGGCTGTATTTGATTGGTCTAATCGAATGATTATTGGGTTTCTGATCAATTCATTGGCTGGTTGTCAAAGAACTTTAGGGTATAAGAATGCTAACACAAAACCTTGTGTTAATTCATGAAAAACCCAGCACCAAAGCTCACACAGAAGAGACAACATCTGTAAGAAGAGAAAGGCTGATATCCATGTGGCAAAATCCTGGTCAGGTTTAATATGAAACTGGAAATCAACCTTACGTTATGTAAAGTAACAGATAGTGAGTATTTGGTTTAAGCATTGCAAGGACTATTAGTAGTTACAAAATAAAGGAATTTGTGTTTAGGTATCTAAAGTCGACTTTGTGTCTTTATTCACTATTAGAGGTTAAAAAACATCGGTTTCATAGAATCCTTACAATGGAGAAGGAAGCCAACTGGCCCATTGGGCCTGTATAAACAATAATCACATCCAGGCCTTATCTCCAAAATGCCATGTATTTAACCTACTAATGTCCCTGACAATAAGGGGCAATTTAGCATTGCCAATCAACCTAACCTGCACATCTTTGGAGTGTGGGAGGAAACTGGAACACCCAAAGGACACCCACGCAGACACAGGAAGAATGTGTAAACACCACACAGACAGTGACCCAAGACTGGAATTGAACCCGGTTCCCTAGTGCTGTGAAGCAACATTCCTAACTGTGCACTGGTTTGTACAGCAACCTCTAACAAAACACTAAACTACACTAAATAAATGTAAACTCATCAACTTATTGGAAAATCTGTAATTTTTTGACTTTTGCAATTTAATTGATCCTTATTTTGGACATCCCAACTCCAATTAGTGAAGAACAATTGTATTAAAATCTCTTCAGAAAACAGAAGGAGGGAGAGGGAGTTTTTTCACACAGACAGTGGTGGGGGTACGGAATGCGCTGCCAAGTAAAGTAGTGGAGGCAGGTACTCTGGAATTATTTAAGAAATACTGAGATGGGCACATGAACAGAATGGGAATGGAGGGGTATAGAAAACTAATTTAAAATAGGGATCATGAGCCTTGGGAGTCCCTGGGTAGTGTGTAAATAGATGATGATATTGATGTACTTGTTTTTATCCTACAGATGCTTTGGTCCACCTTGTTGTCTAACGAGGGGTATACACACAATGGGTCGTGAGAGGGCTGCTCTTGGATTTTTTTTTCGAGAGTATCCTAGTGCTTCACGTTGTTGGCGTACGCCTGACCTGGACCATTTGATGGGCAACATGATAGCTCAGTGACTATCGCTGTGCTGTGCAGATACATGGATTTGGGCCTGTGTCTGTGGGAGTTTGCGCATTCTCCCAGTGCTTGCGTGGGTTTTCTCCGGCTGCTCCGGTTTCCTCCTACATCCCAAAGATGTGCTCTTAGGCTAATTGGCAAAACAAATTCTCCCTAAATTGTCTCAAATTTGGGTTTTAATCTATAGATCTATAAACATAGACAGGGATCACGGGTAGAGGTGGGAACATCGGGGTTGCGACGCGGGCTCGATGGGCCAAAGGGCCTGTTTCCTGTGTTTTGTTCTTTGTTCTTTGTTCATTCACACTAACTTGGCAGAGCATGATTGCCACTGGACAGTGAACTAGGTGAACATGTGTGATCTTGCACTTTTCAGCTCACATAGTCCAATGGATTAGTGAGTTTACACTGGTAAAATCTATAACAAATGTAGACTTAGAAAATTATTATGGGAAAGAATTGATACAAGAAGTATGAGAAAAACATACCAACAGATAGTAAGCAGTGTAGGCAGAAAGCATGAGCAGACACATTTTTCATAAGACATAGGTAGGTATTCAGTGCAAAGAATCTTACCCCAAACAAATCACCTTCCTGAATTTCATTCAGGACTTCAGTGAGATTATTTCTATTTTCTGAATAGCTGTCAGTTGACATAGCTACTAGTTCACCAGTGAGTACAAAATAACATGCTTCCGGTCGATGACCTTTTCGCACTACCATTGTTTTGGCTTCATATCTGAAGAGAATAGAAAGCTTGTGTTGAATACTTCAATTACATGTTTGAGTCTCAGCCCTCTCTGAATCACCAATGATACATCAGAATCAATAAGGAAAAGCATAACATCTTTCTGTGATTAGAGGCACTAAAATAAATCTACAATTTGGCCAGTCTCACGACTCGATGATTTTTTCCAGGTGTTCTGTTATTACTTCTTTAATAATAGCATCCAACATTGTCTCCATGACAGCTGTTAGATTAATTGGACTATAGTTTGCTGCTTTCTGTCTCCCTCCCTTTCTGAATTTTCCAATCCAATGGAACCTTCCCCAAATCAGTTTCCTGGTGATTATAATTTTCCTGAGTTCTCCCTCCCTTCTATTTCCTGATTTACAGCTATTTCTATGATGTTATTTGTGTTGTCTATAATGAAGACTAATGGGAAATTCCTATTTATTTAATCTGCCCTAATTTCTATTTACAATTCCCCAAATGGATTTTCTATAGGATGTATGCTCACTTTATTAATATTTTTATTAATTAAGTATCTATAGAAACTCTTACTATCCATCTTTATATTATTGGCTAGCTTTCTTTGGTACTCAAGCTTTTCCCACTTCATTAGCCTTTTTGTCATTCTTTAGTGTTCTTTATACTTTTTCCAACCTTCTGTCCTGCCACTTGTCTTTGCACAAGTATATATTTTCTCTTTAAGTTAGATGCTGTCTTTAAGTTATTTAGTTAATCACAGATGAAGCGACCTCTCCTTGGAATTTTTACTTCTTATAGCATTATATCATCCCAGCCAAACTATAAGACCTTGTGTGTTTATACCAGTTTTATTACTCAATCTTTCATGATAATAATATATGTATCATAGACAATATATGGCAAAGATGTTGTATAATGGAACATTAAGGACAGTCTATGACTACAATCTGAAAGCTGATTAGATTATATACGTGAAATCATTCCACAAATCATCATCATCTGGTGCCTCACTCAAATGATCAATATTCATGAGAACTGTAAGAGTGAATATTGGCAATTTATTCAACACTAGGGGAAAACACATTGAAGACTGATCCTATCTGCACCAAGTTTCTAGTTGAGCTCATTGGACGCAATCAAGAATAGGAGTCTGACCATTTTTTAAGTTTCGAAGCCAATTGCGGAACATTATTGAAACTCTCAATGACATTAGCTAATTTAGCCCAAACATAGTTGAATTCTGCAAGTCACTATTGCTGACCTCATGGGTAAAATCCCTCAGCTGTCAGAGGAGACAATTAATATTCTTACATCATTGCTGCAGGTTCTTTTTGACAAAATTAGTAACTGCTTAAGAGGAAATACTCCACTCCTCAAGTTTGTTGAGGGCTTCATTGAAGAGCTCAAACTGACCACATTTTATTCTTGGTTCTTATACCTATATTTAGATTGTGCTTTCACAAAAAAATTGAGAAGTAGGGAGTAAATATGTCACAGAAATTGTCAGGTATATTACTAAGTAAGTTCTGTTGTGTCTCTGCAAATGCTTCACTTACTGTTGATATATTGCAACTTGACAAACCTCCATTTGCACAATGTGGGGCATGGCTTGAAATGCTTGATGCTTACGTAGAAGCAATTGTATCTACAATACAAATGATATAAAAAAGATAAGTAATATTGTGATTACATTGAGTAATGCTATACTAACATTGTATCACCTCATTATCACCATTATATATGCTCTTGATACATATATGATTATGTTCTTTTCCTTCCCCTTTCAATTTCTTATCTTTTCCTCTAGTGAAGCTGGTTAATGAGTGACTTTTAGCCAGAGCTGACTTTCAGTAAAACCCTCTGAATTAGAAAGTACAAACTTTGTGAATATACTTCTGATTTTACTGCAGAATTGGAAGACTATAGGGTGACCAGTCCTCCAGCAACCTAATTATCTGGTATGAAGTTTCCCATTTGGGATGAATATTTTATTCTGCAGACTAACTCCGATGGCAGGTGGCTAAGTTGGCATATTGCTGCTGGATAGTGAACTAGATGAATATGTGTGATTTTGCACTTTTCAGCTCACCCATTACAACTCAGTGGAGCTCAGTGAATCTCATAGAGAGGAGGAATGGAGTGTGGACAGACAAAAACTCAACCCACATTATCTCGTAGAGTTGAAGGTTGTGGCACCATATTAAAGAGCTCCCAAGCAGACATTCCCTTGTCCCAGTCCGGCAGTTCCACATAACACCTCTAGAGTTCAGACAGTCGCAACTCATACAACGGAGCTCTCAGATGTGAGCAACCAAACACTGGGACATACTAGAGTGTACTTGGTATTACCATTCTCTCATCTTCAGATAAGGGCATGCTCCTCCACATGCAAAGGATAATCCCCTGCCATTTTCACCAAACACAACTTCCTTTCACTCCCTTTGTCAGCATTCCTCAGATAATCCAGTCCACTCCTTCACTATATCCACTATATACCTCTCCCATCACCCACAGCACCTTCCCATGCAATTGCAGAAGGCATAACACCTGCCCCTTTACCTCTTCAATGCTTACCATCTAAAGTCAAAAACATTCATTCCAGGTTAAGCAGTATTTCATTTGCAACTCTTTCAATTTAGTGTATTTGCTGCTTCCAATGTGATCTCCTCTATATTGGAGAGACCAAGCATAGACTGGGTGATCATTTTGCTGAGTACCTTCGGTCTGTGCACAATCAAGATCCTGACCTTATTGTTGCTTGCCATTTTAACACACCTCTTTCCTTACAGATACTGCCAGACCTGCTGAGATATTCCAGCATTTTCTTTTTTGATTTCAGGTCCTAGAATTCACCAGCAATTTGCTTTTATCCACTTATACCAGGGATCTGAGTTTGATTCCCGACTTTTGTGTGGAATCTGCACATCCTCGCCGTGTCTCCATGGGCTTCCTCCAGGTGTGTTTCCTCCCACAGCAGCAGAATTGTACTAAGAAACAATTGGTAGCCTCAGGGCGTAACATACCAACCACTCCACCATTACCACCAAGCCAGGGGATTAATTTTGGTTCAATGAAGGATTCACGAAGGTTTGCCAGCAGCACCAGGCATACGTAAAAATAAGGTGTGAATCTGTTGAAGTTACAACACAGGGCTACTTGTGTGCTAAATGGCATATAGGGCAAGCAATAGACAGAGCTAAGCAATTCCACAACCTATAAATCAGATCTAAGCTCTGTGGTCCTGTTATATCCAGTCGTGAATGGTGATGAACAGTTAAATAACTGATGGAGGCGGCTCCACGAGTATTCCCATCCTCACTGATGGAGAAGTCCAGCACATTAATGCGAAAGATAAGGCTGAAGGAATTGCCATATCGGCCTGAGGTGTCATGTCGATGATCCATCTTGGCATCCTCCAGAGTATAGATACCAGTCTTCAGACAATTTAATTCAATCCACGTGATATCAAAAAAAATGACTTAAAGCATTGGATACTGCAAAGGCTATGGGACCTGACAACATTCTGGCAATAGTACTGAACACTTGTGCTCCAGAACTTGCTACGTCCCTCGCCAAGCTGTTTTTCACCGTGGGCGGCATGGTTAGCACTGCTGCTTCGCACTGCCAGGGACCTAAAGTTCAATTCCTGGCTAGGGTCACTGTCTGTGTGGAGTTTATACATTCTTCTCATGTCTGCATGGGTTTCCTCCAAGTGCTCTGGTTTGTTCCCACAATCCAGAGATATGAAGGTTAGGTGCATTGGCCATGCTAAATTCTCTCTCAGTGTATCCCAACAGACACTGGAGTGTAGTGATTGGAGTTTTTCACAGTAACTTCATTACAGTGTAAGCCTGCTTGTGACTAATAAATGAATAAACTTTATAAACTTGTACATCTGCAACACTGGCATCTATGCAGCAACATGGAAAGTTGCCTGGATGTACCCTATCCTCAAAAATAAGGACAAATTCAACACAGCCAATTACCATCCATCAGCCTATCCTTAATCATCAGTAATGTGATGGAAGGACTATCAAGTGGCACTTCCTTAGAAATAACCTGCACACTGGTGCCTAGTTTGGATTCCGCCAGGGTCGCTCGGTTCCTGATCTCATTATAGTCTTGGTTCAAATATAGACAAAAGAGCTGAACTCCAGAGGTGAAGAAAAAATGACTGCCCTTGACATCAAGGCAACATTTGACTAAATGTGACATCAAAGGCCCCCAAGAAAGCTGGAACCATTGGGAATCAGATGGCAAACTTTCCGTTAGTTGGAGCCACACCTGGCACCAAGGAAGATGGTTGTGGCT
Organism: Sphyrna mokarran; assembly: GCA_024679065.1. Taxonomy (NCBI): domain Eukaryota; kingdom Metazoa; phylum Chordata; class Chondrichthyes; order Carcharhiniformes; family Carcharhinidae; genus Sphyrna; species Sphyrna mokarran. The sequence goes on along the minus strand of JAGIQG010000001.1, from coordinate 77,855,929 downwards.
GTTGGAAGTCAATCATCTCCATTCCAGGCCATAACTGCAAGAGTTCCTCAGGGTGGTGTCCTAGGCCCAACCATCTATAGCTGTATCATCAATGACCTTCCTCCCATCACAAAGTCAGAAGTGAAGTTGTTCGTGATGATTGCACAATATTCAGCACACTTTTTCAGTACTCATATACTGAAACAGTTAGAATAGAATAGAATAGAATAGAACATCACAGCGCAGTACAGGCCCTTCGGCCCTCAATGTTACGCCGGACAGTGGACCCTCTAACCTAAACTATTCCAATATCATCCTTATGCCTATCCACCGAACATTTGAATGCCCCCAAAGTAGGCGAGTCCACAACTGCTGCAGGCAGGGCATTCCACGCCCTCACCACCCTCTGTGTAAAGAACCTGCCTCTGACATCCGTCCTATAACTACCACCTCTTAATTTAAAGTTATGTCCCCTCGTGTTGGTCATCACCATCCGAGGAAAAAGGCTCTCACTATCCACCCTATCCAATCCCTTGATCATCTTATACGCCTCAATTAGGTCACCGCGTAACCTTCTTCTCTCTAATGAAAATAACCTCAGGTCCCTCAGCCTTTCCTCATAAGGCCTTCCCACCATACCAGGCAACATCCTGGTAAACCTCCTCTGTACCCTTTCCAATGCTTCCACATCTTTCTTATAATGCAGCGACCAGAACTGTACGCAATACTCCAAGTGCGGCCGCACCAGAGTTTTGTACAGTTGTAACATAACCTCATGGCTCCTAAATTCAATCCCTCTACCAATAAAAGCTAACACACCGTACGCCTTCTTAACAACTTTATCAACCTGCGTGCCAACTTTCAAAGAGCTATGTACTTGTACCCCAAGATTCCTCTGCTCGACAATGCTATTAAGGGTCCTTCCATTATCCCTATATTTCATATGCCTGTTATTCCTACCAAAGTGAATCACCTCACACTTATCCGTATTGAATTCCATTTGCCACCTCACGGCCCAGCTCTGCAACCTATCTATGTCCCTCTGCAAACTGTAACATCCATCCTCGCTGTCTACAACTCCCCCCACTTTGGTATCGTCAGCAAATTTACTAATCCAACCCTCTACACCCTCATCTAGGTCATTTATAAAAATGACAAACAGCAGTGGCCCTAAAACAGATCCTTGAGGTACACCACTTGTAACTGCACTCCAGGTTGAATATTTCCCATCAACCACCACCCTCTGTCTTCTATCAGCTAGCCAATTCCTAATCCAAACTGCTAAATCACCTTCAATCCATGCATCTGCACTTTCTGCAGTAGCCTACCATGGGGAACCTTATCAAACGCTTTGCTAAAATCCATATACACTACATCAACTGCCTTACCCTTATCTACCTCTTTGGTCACCTCCTCAAAAAACTCAATAAGGTTTGTGAGGCACGACCTACCCTTCACAAAACCGTGCTAACTATCCCTAATCAATTTATTTCTCTCTAGATGCTTATAAATCCTATCCCTTATAATTCTTTCCAAGACTTTGCCCACAACAGAAGTCAGGCTCACCGGTCTATAATTTCCAGGATGGTCCCTACTCCCCTTTTTGAACAAAGGGACAACATTTGCCATCCTCCAGTCTTCCGGCACTATACCTGTAGCTAACGACGACATGAAGATCAAAGCCAAAGGCTCTGCAATCTCCTCTCTAGCCTCCCAGAGAATCCTAGAGTAAATCCCATCTGGCCCAGGGGACTTATCAATTTTCATACCCTCAAGATTCGCTAACACCTCCTCCTTATGAACCTCAATCCTGCCCAGTCTACAACCTAGTATCGCAGTATTCTCCCCGACAACATTGTCTTTCTCCTGCGTGAATACTGACGAAAAATACTCATTCAGTGTCTCTCCTATCTCCTCAGGCTCCACGCACAACTTCCCACTGCTATCTCTGACTGGCCCTAATCTTGCCCTAACCAATCTTTTATTATTTATATACCTGTAAAAAGCTTTAGGATTCTCCTTAATCCTATCCGCCAAAGTCTTCTCGTGTCCTCTTCTAGCTCTTCTCAACTCCCTCTTTAGCTCCTTCCTGGCTAATTTATAGCTCTCCAGTGCCCTAACTGAGCCTTCACGTCTCATCATTATATAAGCCTCCTTCTTCCTCTTCACTAGAGATTCAACTTCCCTAGTACACCATGGTTCCCTCACTCGACCACTTCCTCCCTGCCTGGCAGGTACATATTCATTAAGGACATGCAGAAGCTGTTCCTTAAATATGCTCCACATTTCAGATGTCCCCAGCCCCTGCAATTTCCTGCTCCACCCTATGCATCCTAAATCTCTCCTAATAGCCTCATAATTACCTTTCCCCCAGCTATAACTACTGTTATTCGGTACATGCCCATCCCTTTCCATCACTAAGGTAAACGTAACCGAATTGTGGTCACTATCACCAAAGTGCTCACCCACCTCCAAGTCTAACACCTGGTCTGGTTTATTACCCAATACCAAATCCAATATAGCCTCACCTCTTGTTGGCCTATCTACATACTGAGTCATGAAACCTTCCTGCACACATTGAACAAAAACTGACCCCTCTAACGTACTTGAACTATAGCTTTTCCAATCGATATTAGAAAAGTTAAAGCCCCCCATTACAACTATCCTGTTACTTTCACACCTATCCAGAATCAACTTTGCAATCCCTTCCTCTACTTCTCTGGAACTTTTTGGAGGCCTATAAAAAACTCCCAACAGTGTGACCTTTCCTTTCTTGTTTCTAATCTCAGCCCACACTACCTCAGCAGACAAGTCCACGTCAAACGTCTTTTCTGCCACCATAATGCTGTCCTTAACTAACAAGGCCACTCCTCCCCCTCTTCTACCACCACCTCGCTCTGACTGAAACATCTGAACCCCGGAACCTGCAACAACCATTCCTGTCCCTGCTCTATCCACATCTCTGAAATGGCCACAACATCGAAGTCCCAAGCACCAATCCAGTTCATGTCGACATGCAGCAAAACAATATTCAGGCTTGGGCTGACGAATGGAAAATAACATTCACACCACCAAAGTGCGAAGCAATGACCATCTACAACAAGTGAGAATATAACTAATGCCCCTTGACATTTCCTCTTATCAACATCCCAAAGTTACCATTACTCAGAAACTTAACTTGATTAGTCATATAAATACTGTAGCTACAAGTACAGGTCAGAGGCAAGGAATCCTCACTTCTTCACTCCCAAAAGCCTGTCCACATTCTGCAAGTCATAAGTCAGGAGGGCGATGGAATACTCTCCCCATGCCTAGATAAGTGCATCTGTCAACAACACTCAAGAAGCTTGACATGATCTGAGACAAAGCAGTCCACTTGATTAGCATCCTATCCACAAACATCACTACCACCATCCAACCTGCAGCAGAGGGTACCATCTATAAGATGCATTGCAAGAATTCACCAAGACTCCTGAGGCAACACCTTCTAAACCCATAACTATTACCATCTAGAAGGACAAGGGTAGCAGACAGATGGAAATTCCCCTCCAAGCCACTCATCATCTTGAAATATATCACTATTTTTTCACTAACACTAATCAAAATTCTAGAACTCCTTCCTAACAGCACTGTGAGAATACCTACACCACATGGACCTCAGCAATTCAAGGCAGTAACTCACACCACCTTCTCAAGGGATTTTAGGGATGGGCAACAAATGCTGGCCAAGCCTGCAATACCCATATCTCATGAATGGATTTTTAATAAAGTGCTCTCTTGATGCCATCAGTTTAATTTTAGTAATTTCAGAAATACATAAAAATGTGTTGATCTGAAATGCGGTGACTCACAGTTCTCCCTTAAAATGATTTTTCTCATCTTAACATACTAGAAATATCCAAGGCTTATTTAAATCTGCATATGCTTAATCTATGGGAGGTTGCCATTTCCTGCATCTAAGACTGATGCACTGGGTAATAATTTCTGAAGGGAACAAATGGGATTCATTTTCTGCATGGTTCAGGTACTTCATTGAGCACAACTATAATCAAATTTGTTATTACTTCCTACAGGTTTAAACTCACTTTTGCACCTCAACACAGTTGCACAGTGGTTAGTACTGCTCCTTCACAGCTCCAGGGACCTAGGTTTGATTCCCAGCTTGGGTCACTGTCTGTGTGGAGTTTGCACATTCTCCTCGTGTATGCGTGGGTTTCCACTGGGTGCTCAAAGATATGCAGTGAGGTTGATTGGCCATGCTAAAAATTGTCCCTTAGAGTCCTGAGATAGATAGGTAAGAGGGATTAACAGGTAAATATGTAGGGACATGGGGCTGAGGCCTGAGTGGGATTGTGGTTGGTGTAGATTTGATGGGCCAAATGGCATCTTTCTGCACTGTAGGGTTTCTATGATGCTAACTCCTTTCCAAATACAGTTAATTGGGCTATAACTCCCTCAGAGTGGCAACCAGTGGCAGACTGGACATTGGGGCGGCAGAAGTGAGTGTTGGATGGAATGAGTTGGACTTTTAGATAGGTTGGATAGCAGACAAATCAGACATTGAGGGGGGGATGGAGGAGTCAGATATCAGCGGTGGGGGGGGGAAGGTTGGACAATAGAGAAGTGGATAATTAGACAAGGAATTGGGTTGGGTCAGTGGTGTAGGGAATGGCTATGGGGGTCAGGTCTGGTGGGGTTGGGTCATAATGTCATGAGGGTGAGGGTCAAGTCTAGTCAGATCGGAGTGGGTGGTCGGGTCGAGCTAGAGATGGAGAATCAGTATCATAACAATGGCATACAAACTTATTTGAAATATTTTTATTTACATATTTTACATTTCAAATCCAACATTGTGATGCCAAATCGATTGGATTTCCCTGAGAATTTTAGCAGTGGGAGCTGACAATAATAGATACCAAAATTTTGGTCTCAATAGCTCAAGCAAATTATTCTATAATTTTGGTAACTGTAAATGGCTTTCCATTGTAACTTTTGGATTAATTGCAATCAAGAATCATAGAGTCCCTATTGTGTAGATAAAAGAGGTCATTCAGCCAATCATGTCTTACCAACTCTCTGACAGAATATCTCATCCAGGCTCTCTCCTCTGCCCTAACCCCATAACCTCACACATCTCTCATGGCTAGTTCATCTAACCTATATATTTTGTGACACTAAGGAGCAATTTAGCATGACCAACCAACCTAACCTGCACATCTTTGGACTATGGGAGGAAACCGGAGCACCCGAAGGAAACCCACACAAATCCACGAGAACTTGCAAACTCCACATGGACAGTCATCCAAGGTCAAAATGGAACCCAAGTCCCTGGCAGTGTGAGGTAGCAATGCTAACCACTGTACCACTGTGCTGTCCTAAAAGCAGCCTCTGAATTTGATGTATGATTAATTTAGAACAGAAAGCTCCATTATAATTCAGTAAGTGAAACTGCAGAAAAAGATTTGCATCACAATCCCCAATAACAGCTGACCCATTGAACCATAAAAATTAAGCACAGATCGTTCGGTTCATCATCTGTTCGATCTCTTTGCTAGAGCAATCCAAACACAAGAAAGACTTGTTTTTAGTGCCTTTATGACGTCAGGACATTCAAAGAGCTTTACAAGTACTTTTTAAGTAAAGTCAATGAAGGGAACACAGCAATCAATTTGCACAGGGCATGTTTCCCCATTAGCAAGATGAAAATGACCAATACAGCTATATTAAGAGCAAGAATATTAAGATAGTTAATATTAAGAATAAAAGGATAGTAAGGGATAAAATTGGTCCTCTTAAAGATCAGAGTAGTCGGCTTTGTATTGAACCAAAAGAAATGATATTAAATGAGTTTTTTGCATCCATATTTACTAAGAAAACTGGCATGGAGTCTATGGAAACAGGGCAAACAAGTAGGGAGGTCGTGGAACCTAAACAGATTAAAGGGGAGGAAGTGATTGCTGTCTTGAGGCAAATCAGACTAGATAAATCTCCAAGACCGGACAGAGTATTCCCTCGGATCTTGAGGGAGACTAGTGTTGAAATTGCAGGAGCCTTGGCAGATATATTTAAAATGTCGATATTCACGGGTAAGGTGTTGGATGATTGGAGGAAAGCTCATGTTGTTCTGTAGGTTAAAAACAGCTCAAAAAGTAATCTGGGAAATTATAGGCCAGCAAGCTTGGCATCAGTAGCAGGTAAATTATTGGAAGAAATACTAAGAGATAGGATCTACAAATACTTGGATAGACAAGGACTTATTAGGGAGAGTCAACATGATTTTGTGCATGGTAGGCCATGTTTAACCAATCTACTAGAGTTTTTCGAGGAGATTACCAGGAAAGTGGATGAAGGAAGGGCAGTGGATATTGTCTACATGGACTTCAGTAAGGCCTTTGACAAGGTCCCACATGGGAGGTTAGTTAGGAAGATTAAGTCGCGAAGTATACATGGAGAGGTAGTAAATTGGATTAGACAATGGCTCAATGGAAGAAGCCAGAGAGCGGTAGTGGAAGATTGCTTCTCTGAGTGGGGGCCTGTGACTAGTGGTGTGCCACAGGAATCAGTGCTGAGTCCATTGTTGTTTGCCATCTATATCATGATCTGGATGATAATGTGATAAATTGGATCACAGGTAAATAGGATCATAAAGAGTGCTTTTGGAACATTGGCCTTTATAAATCAAAGTATTGAGTATAAGAGTTGGAATGTTATGGTGAGGTTGTATATGACATCGGTGACCCTGAATTTGGAGTATTGCGTACAGTTTTGGTTATCTAATTACAGGAAGAATATTAATAAGGTTGAAAGAGTACAGAGAAGGATAACAAGGATTTTGCAGAACTTGAGGAACTGAGTTATAGAATAGGTTAGGACTTTATTCCCTGGAGCATAGAGGAATGAGGAGAGATATTTGATAGAGGTGTATAAAATTATGATGGATGTAGATAAAGTGAATGCAAGCAAGCTTTTTCTACTGAGGCCAGAGAAGAAAAAAACAAGAGGACATGGGTTAAGGGTGAAGGGGGAAAAGTTTAAAGGGAATATTGGGAAGGGGTTCTTTACAAAGAGAGTGGTGGGAGTGTGGAATGAGCTGCAAGATGAAGTGGTAAATGTGGTCTCACTTTTAATATTTAAAAAAAAACTTGGACAAGTATATGAATGAAAGGGGTGTGGAGGGATATGGTCCAGGTTCAGGTCAGTGGGATAGGCAGAAAAATGATTCAGCACTGACAAGTAGGGCCAAAAAGGCCTATTTCTGTGCTGTAGTGTTCTGTGGTTCTATGTGTGGAACTGATTTAAAAAATTGGCCAAGACAACAAGGGATAACTCCATCATCCTTCTTCAAAACAATGCCAGGGAATCTCTTATATATATATGAGGGAGCTGTCAGGACCTTAGCTTAATGTCCCATCTGAAAGATCGCATCTCCAATAATGTAGTATTCTCTCTCTGCATTGGAGTGTCAGCCTAGATTTCTTTCTCTTTCAAGTGTCTGTGTGCAAAACAAGCTTGAGTGAAGCACATCACAATATCTATAATTTGGCCATGCAATTGTCCAGACTAAACAGTGGAGCGCAATAAATGTACAATCAAAACAGAGCTCCCCAACAGAATTTCAGTCACACTTCAATCCCAAATTAACGATGCTTTCCAATCCACTGAGGCAATGCATCTTTCGAATCGGTACTGGGCAAAATCCAGAAAGCACCTAAGCATACTGGATTAAATGCGTTATATAGTGCTCTACTGTATTTAGAGTTTTTTTAAGTAACTGGTGTAGCATCATTACATTGCTTAATCATCAACATTAATCACTTCTTAAACGTTTGTATCCTCTGAATATTAAGTTTAAATTGAGAATTAAAGAACTTGCTGAAAATTGCAAATCTTTTGTATTCATCTCAGTTATAATGTTTGAAATATGAACCGCAATAGATTTATAGTTCATTAACAATAAGATCTCTGTCAGTGTCACGTTGTGCTATTACCATTGAAATCTCATGTGTGCTTCGTAGATGAGGAGGAACTGAAAGCAGGCACTTCAGCTTTGCAGAATCTCTCTCCTGCAATAAAGTGAAAGGTGGACAAGTATATCAGCTCAAACTCAAAAAGCTTCAGGTACATTTGTAATTTGCAACAGAAGGTATAAGTACATGAAATAAGGCACCTTCATTAAGGGATAGCTGTGATGGTGGTGTAGCAGTGGCATAGTGGCAATGTCTCCAGACTAATAATCCAAAGGCCTAAATGCTCTTCTGGACACAGATTTAAATCCCACAATAGCAACTGGTAGGATTCAAATTCAAGTAAAAAATTTAGAATTAAAGGTGACCACAAAACCATTGTCAATTGTCGTAAAAACCCATCTGGCTCGTTTAGAGAAAGAAATCTGCCATTCTTACCTAGTCTAGATGACATGAGTCATCAGATCAACTTGAATGTCCCCCTGCTAGGGCAAGACACTCAGCTGTATCAAACCTCTACTAATTCTAAAAGGAATCAAACTGGAGGGATTACCAGCATTAAACCATTCACCAGAAAAGACAATGGCAACCCTGAAAAGTTAATAACATCTGGAGGCTAGTGCCAAAATTTTCAGAGCTGTCTCACAGAATAGTCAAGCAACAGCCTGACATAGTCATGCTCATGGAATCATACTCTACAGACAATGTCCCAGACATCACCAGCACCATCACTGCATATGGCCTGTCCCACTGATAAGACAGACACAACAGACACAGTGGTATACAGTTTGAAGAAAGTTCCACTAAACAAAGGGTATGAAAATTCTACCTAGAGAGTCTTTGTCTGTATATATATATAATCTGTACTTAAACATAATGTTGAATAGCAGGTTATATAAATGGTATCACTAACACTTTTGTTCTTTGTAAAGTTGTGAATGTTGAACAGCAATTCCTTGCCGAAATCTAACTCTCTCGTCAGGTGATATGTCACCCATCGTATGACCTTGGCTTTTTGAATGTACCTGAAAAACAAAACAATAATTCAGTAGAGTGAACAAGGCAGTGTTAGAAATTTTCAAAAGAATTTAGTTTTAATTTTTTGTTGCAGCAGGTTATGACTATTACCTTCTAAACCCGTGACCATTTCGAAGTAGGACAAGGGCAGCAGATACATGGGAATACAATCACCTGCAAGTTCCCCTCCAAGCCACTCACTGTCCTAACTTGCAAATTTATCCTTTGCAGTCCCTGGGTCAAAATCCTGGAAATCCCTCTTTAATGGCATTGTGGGTCAACCCACAGCACATATAGAGTGTAGCAATTCAAGAAGGTAGCTCACCATCACCTTACCAAGGGCAATAAATGCTAGCCTGCCAAGCCCATGTTCCATGGATGAATAAAAAAAATACATCCATTGCTAACATCTGAATAACTTTTAAGTTTATTTATTAGTCACAAGTAAGGCTTGCATTAACACTGCAATCAAGTTACTATGAAGTTCCCCTAATCACCACACTCCAGTGCCTGTTTGGGTTAATGCAACTAACTAGCACATCTTTCAGACTGTGGGAGGAAACCGGAGCACCCAGAGGAAACCCATGCAGACACGGGGAGAACGTGCAAATGCCACATAGGCAGCGACCCAAACTGGGAATTGAATCAGGATCCCTGACACTTGAGGCAGCAGTGCTAACCACTGTGCCACCATATTACTTTAATATCAATGTTCATTTTTTTCCCATTCCCAGAATTAGAAAGCCCATGAGCAAAGTGGATGGGCAAGTCCTTAATCCATGTCCTTGCTTGGGCCAAAAACCAATTCAGATTGAATCCAAATTCATGGTCCCCACAAAAGAGACAAACTAGATATTGATTATAGTGCCATTGTACATACAAAACAAATACAATGGGCAGAATGTTAACTGTCTAGGGAAGGTAAATTTGGCTGCGTGTGGAGAACTAATTCCCTAAAAATGACATTCGCCAGAAAGCTATCACTTTGCCCACCATGGAATTGGAGCAGGGGAAGTATTGACAACAGAAATGTCCATTCAACTCAGACGGGAATTTCCAATTGCGCTCAAGTGAGGCAGTATGCACCCTCCAAGGTTTGCAAGTGTGACGGGATTCCCAGCTTACCAGTAGAACTGTGGACTAAGTAATTATAATAAATAGTAATTTGATATTTAGCTGCTGTCCTAATCAACCTTTGTGGGTTTAATAGCTTCTGTGCAGCTATTCCTGAGCTTGTCAACAACTCACCAGAATCAACCAGGCATGTCCACAGCAATGAGCCTCTTCAATGAAACTGACAGGTTGGGAAGTAACTAATGTTTAATCATTGGAATGATATAGCTCCTGTCATGCCTAGGTGAGAGATTGCTGTTCACACCGCTTCTGAATGTATGCCTTCGCTGCTTAACAGGTGATTTCCAATCTCTTGATCAGTTCATCTTTCTTTCACTTCACTTGTGTTGAGCTGTACTTCCCTGATACCAGCCTTCATAGAGGCATGGAGGCAATTTATGCACTTCCATCTTATGCCTCTGATCAGGAACAAAAAGAACACCAATCACATCAAAATCAGGAGCACCAATTAACAGTTTCTAAGTCACATGTGCTCCACAGAAAGGTGAAGAGGGACACAGAAATTCATCTCCAAGGAAGCGAGACCCACCACTCGCGTCACATAATCAAAAGGCAGAGGGTAAGTTTTCTTGACATGTTTGAGCATCAGTGCCTCAAGAGTTTCAAGCTCTCAAGACAGATTGTTACTGACATCTTCAGTCCCCTGTAACAAGGCCTCCTTCCCAATGGACTAAGTGGGGAAGCATTTGCACTGGCCATCACTGAAGGACTACTCTTACCTTCCCCCCCATACTTTTGTGAGGAGTAACTGTGAAGAATGAGTTTAAGACAGCAAAAGGATTAGAGTGAATAATGACTGTCCAGATGGACAGAAGGGAACGAGTGCATAATGAAGCACTTTTGCACAACATTCGAAACACAAGAGATATTTATTAATAAAATAAACTGTACAGAGGCCAACAGCCTACAGAGCTGCCCTCGGGCAGCCACATGGCTGCCCCAATCCCTGAAATGTCTTCTGCCCAAGAGAGGACTCCATTTCCTGGGTTGATTACCCATTCTCATCCCAATAGGTCTCCAACCCAGGTGACCCTCTCTGCTGTGTTGCCCTTAAAGGGACAATCACCGCAAATCACTACAGGGTGGTACTGCAAGGTGTTTTATCCTGAGGAGAATGTACAAGAGAATATTGGGAAAGGCAGAGTTTAGGGCTTGGCACCAGGAAGTGTCATGCTAATTACTTCCTTGGTCTCCTGAGATCCTGGGACTGGTGGCACAGTGATTAGCACTGCTGCCTCATAGTGCCAGTGCCTGGGTTCCATTCTGCCCTTGGGCGACTGTCTGTGTGAAGTTTGCACATTCTCCCCACGACTGTGTGAATTTCGTCTGGGTGCTCCAGTTTCCACAAAGATGTGCATTGGGTGGATTGGCCATGGTGAATGTGTGAGGTTTCTGGGATAGGGCAGGGGAGAGAATTGCTTTAAGATACTCTCTCAGAGAGTCAGTGCACAATCAATGGACAGAATGGCTTCTTTCAGCACCGTATGGATTCAACGATCCTCGCAATACTGTCTCCAGACTGGAGTGACTAGAAATCCTTCTTTTGACAAATTTGGTCCTGCCCATGCTCTCTAATTGATTGGGAAAGCCAGAAGCAGAATGCTATTAAAATGTTTAAGAGACAAAGCTCAGTACAGGTTGCAATGGTATCCCAACCCATTAAAAGTCATACCATTTCAGCTGACAGGATTATTTCAAAATTCTCCCAATGGATCAATATATAGAAATAGGAATTTCCCTGACCCTTCTTATTACTGAAGTGTTAAAATAATATTTGAAGTACATGTAATCATTTTTGCCTTGTTCAGCAACTTGGATTTTTGCAATTATCTGGTCAGCAGTTCACATGGAGTATTTACAACCTGACCAGGATATTTCTGCGAGGCTTGTAATATTAATGGTGCCAGCATACATTAGTACTTTGGAAATGAGTGGCTATAGCAAGCAATCATTGATCACTTTTAAAGTCATATTACGGGATGTGAGCGTCGCTGGCTAAGCCAGTATTTTTACTGTCCATCCTTAATTGCCTTTGAGAAGGTGGTGGTGAGCTATCTACTTGAACTGCTGCAGTCTCTCAGGGTAGATACACCCATAGAGCTGTTAGGGAGTTCTAATATTTTGACCCAGTATAATGAAAGAATGATGACAAAGTTCCTAGTTGGGATTGTTTATGGCTTGGAGGGGAACTTGCATGATGTTCCCATGCATCCGCTGCCCTTGTCTTACAAGGTGTTAGAGGTTGCAAGAACGGAATGGGCTGTCAAAGGAAACTTGCTGAGTTCCTACAATGCATTTTGTAGATGGTACACACTGCTGTTATTGTGTGTCTGTGTTAGAGAGAGTGGATGTTGGAAATGATAGATGGAGTGTCAATCAAGTGGTTTATCCTCAATGGTGTTGAGCTTTTTGAATGTTGCTGGAGCTGCACTCATGCAGGCACATGGTCAGTATTTCTTCCCAATTCTGATTTGTATTTTATAGATGGTGGACAGGCTTTGTGACATTGGGAGGTGAGTTACTCTCCACAGATTTTCCAGCCTCTAACCTGCTCTTGTAGCAACAGTATCTATATAGCTGGACTAGTTCAGTTTCTAGTTTGTCAGCCAATTCTGGACATTATCCGGGTCTTGCTGCATTTGGATGTGAACTGCTTCAGTATCTGAGGAGTCTTAACTTCCTCTTCTCTAATCAATCTTCTCTTATTAATCCCAGGGTTGATAACAGGTGTCATTAACCCTGGGACCATTTCTGCACATCTTCCCTACATAGTCTCTAACCTTGATATCCTTCCTAAAGTGTGGTGCTCAGCATTGGTCACCGTATGGCAGATTGAATCTAAGGCTCAACAGGCAAAAATCTTGCTTTTGTATTCTAAGCCTCAAATTATAAAGTCATGGATTTCATATGCCTTTTTAAGTCTTTTCAATTTAACCAGTGCTTTGTATCAACCAATTTTCAAAGATTAAATAACCGTTTGAATTGTGCTTGTGATTTAGGTTGTATACCATAGATATTTGGTCTCATATTGGAAACAGAATACCTCACGAAACAGCTCGAGTAATACTGCTGACCATACTTTTGAGCAAATCGCAGTGAGTTCAACAACAAATGGGCAATGTAAAGGCATGCTTGGACACTTACACCCCTTGGGTAGCTTACTTTTAATGTTCAAAGTGTGAGAGCAGACACAATATATAACACAAGAGGGAATTAAAAGTAAATTTAAGAAATACCAAGGAGCTATAGCAAATAGCCACTTATAAAATTCTGCTTCGCACTTGTTGAAAATATACTACAGCCAGTGTGAAGCTTCAATGATGAGAGGAGTCTCACTATTTTTGTTTGAATGCACAGAAGAGTCAGATTGCTGACCTCACTCTGAAGTAACACTGTTAAATTTCCATCAGTTGTAATGTATACTATATTACATTGGGGAATAGGAATTCCCTCTATTTTTATGCTATAAGGAAGGATGAGAACTTTTAAGAGCCTTGTAAGCTAAAGTCACCTTAGTCCCAGATGATCATAGACTGCTCTCCGCACTTTGACGGACAGCTGACGGGAGGTGATTTAACCTAAGGATTACCACATCTCCTGTGAGTAGCCAGGCTGAGAAGATGGGGCTTCATGAATAACCTCAGACAGTGTGGGAATTGAACCTCAGTACTGATCGAAATGAAATATTCTGAACTTCAAACTAAATATACATTTTTTAAAAACTGCTTTCTATCGTTATAAAATGCTGGCATCTAACTGTCTAATTTCCCTTGAACTGACTGGCTTGCTAGACCATTTCAGAAGGTAGTTAAGAGTCAACTACATTGTTATGGATCTGGAGGCAAATGTAGACCAGACTAGGTAAGGATGGCAGATTTATTTCCTTAAATGGGCATCAATTGATAATTATGTTTCAGCCTCTCACCATTCAAAGAGATATTGAGTTCTTCCTTGGCACTGGTATTGTGGAAGTGAAATAAAGTTGAGACTGTTCTTTTAATGTTGGGCTGACAGTGCCATGTCTTGCAGGTAGTTAGCCAGCTTTACTGCATCATTGTTTAGTGTTGCCCCTCATTAGAAAATGTCAGAGTCCAAGGAGCAGAGCAGATATTGCCAGCATTGGTAAACCTTTGAGACAAGGTTGAACGTAGGTCATTGACTGTAAAGGGTTGGCACTAGAATAGATCCCCGGAGAAGACAGTTGGACTGTTTCCTCCAGGTACTTGTCTCATCACCTCTGTACACCCTGAACATCCATCCCATAGTAATAGTTCAATGGTATCAATAACCCACAGAGGGAGGACTTTTGAGATTTTGATAAGGAGACCACTGTGCCAGACCATATCATATGCCGCAGTGCAATTGAGAAAGGTAGCATCTGGTTTAAGATTTGAAGTAATTTTCAATTAAGCTGATTAGGGCAAGGAACTGGTCACATATGCATGTTCAGCTAGTTCAGCTTTCAAATTTTTCTCAGCTTCTGGCTCTACTTGTTGGAGGATGAGACAGCTCAAGACCTTGCAGCACTCAGAGAGCAAAGATATTAATCAGTAGATTGAAGATATATTTAGGTCTTTAACTGGTTTTGGGAGGCTGATGACTTTGCCATGAGTCAGGCAGTTTTCCTTTGTGGATAACCATGGTGAGGAATTCAATCAATCAGCAGCAGCCGTGTGAACACTTGGAAAGATTGCTGTCCTAGCCAACAGCAGTGCTGGGCTTAACTTGTTGGAGTTAATTGTCCACCTCCATTGCAGTGAAGGGTTCAGGACAGGATTTAAATTATAATGCCTTCAAAAGGCTGCACTCAGTCTTTATTTGTGTTTTTCACTTCTTTTTCTATAGCGCCTTTCCCAGATGGAAGAGATGGGTCGCTAGTTTGTTGGTATTTACAGATGGTCAGCTTGGTATTAGTAGTTGATCGGCTGCTCCAAGATAGTGTAGGAGCAAGTAGCATTTCTGGTTGGAACAAGTGAAGATCAGGTTTCTGGTGGTCTCTTCCCATTTAGCAGAGCCCAAGGACTCCATCAAATGATCAGCTACTTCTGCATCACCAGCTTTCTTGTTGTTTGAAAGGAAAGAAGCATGGTCCTCTTAGAGGTAGTGCCCCAAGGGATGAATTTGGTGGCAGCTTTGTAGATGGCTTTTGCAGAAACAGCTGTATGTCTGCTGTTTGGGGATACAGCAGAGCAGTATCATTGCCACAGTTCGATCCAGTACCTTGTGATATTTCTCCCAGTTTGCTTGACATAGGCTCTTCAATGAGTAGGTGATGATAAGTAGTTGGAGGACAATGTTGATCAGAGTTGGCATGTGTTTACTGTGCAGGAAACTATGCAAGACATGGAGTGAGTTGCCATACGCTGTACTGACCCAGCAAAAGTCAAGGGAGTAATCATGCCTTCATCTTGCACAGTGGAAAGCTCCTAACTTTTGATGTCATGGATAATTATAAAATCATAGAATTCCTGCAGTGCAGAAGGAAGCCATTTGGACAGTCAGCATCTTATCCAGGCCCACACATCTTGCAGGATCATTGATTTCCCAGAGTTTTACCAGGTATTGATGAATGGCACAACGTGACCACTCAGCTCCATGATGTCAATCAGACAAGTACTGCCTTGATGCCAAGGGTAGTCAGCCTCAACCCTGTACTAAAAATTCAGCTCTTCTGTCCATGTTTGAAACAAGGCTGTAATAAGGTCTGGAGCCAAGTGGTCCTGATGGAAGCCAAACTGAGCACTGCTGAACAGGTTATTGGTGAGTAGGTGCAGCTTGATTGTACTACACTTCCATCACTTTGCTGATGAGGGAAGGCTGTTAAGGTGTAAATTACCAGCTTGGGTTTCCCTTGCTTATTGTGGGAAGAACATACATCATTTCACAGTGGTTTCATTGCAATCTTAATGTAAGTCTTACTTGTGACAAGTATTTTACTTTTATGTCATAATTTCACCCTCCCCCACTGACAGGATTTTAGGTGGGGAAGGTAAACTGAATGAATTCTGTGTTCCTGTCCCCCTCACCATGCCCCAATTGAGGATCTTCAATGACTAATTATTGGCCACTTGAGGGCTGTTTTCCACCGAGGTTCAGTTTTAGGCTAGCGGACTGGGGTATTTGTGTTAGAAGCTTCCTTTTGTCTGTGGGTGCTCATTCCCTTAAGTTCCAGTGATCACTGGGACTCCCTCCCACCGTCACCACACCCTCAACCTGTCCTCACCTTTTCCTTTTCTCTGACACCCTGATTGCCATTATTGCTCCTCCCCTGACCTTTCCTACTCTCCTTGCTCTGGAACTTCCTTTTCAACCTACTGCAGTTCTTGTCACTGGGACTGGAAAGCCATCAATCAGATTGGCTAACAACTCTCTATGGTGAGATTTCCTCCTGAATGAATGGCTGAACTACCATGTGCAGCCAATTAATACTCGTTTGAGACTGAGAAGATGATGGGCCACTCAGTCAGTGGGGAATCTTTGGATAAGGAAAACCTTCTGAAAAATTCAGACCATGCAGCATGACAAATAACGGCCTTGCCAGTGTAAGAATAAAAAAGAGTAGTTAAGGTGATAGGTTAAATGCATTTAAGGGAAAACTAGAGAAGCGGATAAGGGGTAAAGAATATTAAGACAGTCTTGAAAGTCTTCCTGAAAAGTGTGACAGTGTTTGGACTGGTGGAGATTTACAGATTAATTACATACTGTAAGGTTTTGGAAGCTGTGAGTCATTCAGACTTGAAACGTTGGGCATGATTCTCCAGCCTCCCAAGCCGTGTGTTTTTTGGCAGTGAAAGATGGCATGCCATTCACTGACAGCGGGATTCTCTGGGCCTGCCACTGTCGGTGGGATTTCTCATTGCAGGCATTGTATGCCCCTGGGAGACCCACGTGCAGCAATGGGTCCAGAGAATCCTGCTGGTGTGAAAAGTCAGAGAATTCTGATCATTATTTAACCCTGTTTCTCTCTCCAAAGTTGCTGTCAGACCTGCTGAACTTTTCCACTACCTTCAGTTTTTATTTCAGATCTCCAGCAGCTGCAGGATTTTATTTTTACTTTGAAGTTACTGTGTGCATATGGGTGTGTGCATATACTGAAAGCCTCGTCCATACAAACAAGCTCTCATCAACACACAAAAGTGAACTCACACACCTACTCAACCAGACACAGGCTCACATCTCATCACACTGTGTCATGGCACAGTGATTAGCACTGCTGCCTCACAGCATCAGGGACCTGGGTTTGATTCATGGCTTGGGTCACTATCTGTGTGGAGTTTGCATGTTCTCCCCGTGTTTGTACGGGTTTCCTCCAGATGCTCCAGTTCCCTCCCAAGTCCAAACTGGGTTAGGTAGACTAGCCATGATAAATTGCCTCTTTAGTGTCAGGGGGACTAGCTAAACCAAATGCATTGGGTTACGGGGATAGGACCTGGCTGGGATTATGGTCGGTGCAGACTCGGTGGGCCGAATGGTCTCCTGCACTGTAGGGATTCTATGACAAACTCACGTGCAACAACATTCAAGTTCACATCTACACACACATGCTGACACACGTTCGCACACACAAATTCATATCTCGCTGCACAGGCTGAAACACAAGTCACATAGAGGCGCCGCTCTTCGCCTTGCTCTGAAATACAATACTGTATTTTCCGTTTACACATAGCAACAGTTAGTCTGCTAAAATCTCCACTCGCCTAAGCAATTGAACCCTCCCTTCAGGACGCTGCATTAATCTAGATTTCATTGTGTATCATATCTACTGCCCCGCCAGCCGCTTTACAATGTCCAGGATACTTCCCAAGAATGATCACATCCCGCTGGATGATCAGTGGAATCGGGAAGCACCGTCTGTCTCTAACATGGGGAGGAGTGGGGCAGTTCTCATCGGGAAGTGCACACACAATACATTGGCAAACACTGTAGGAGACAGTAGGAGGAGTCTGTATTATCTGCCGTTGGGATACATCAGTATTATTTCTCACTCACCCTTTTAAAACCAGGTTGAGCCCGCAGATAGTTTTCACAATCTTGGCAACTCTTTGGAACTTATGGTATCCTCGCTGTAAGCAACAAAACAGCAGGGAATTAATCAGAATAAATGTTTGAATTTTTAACTTGCTGCAGCGCATTTCAATGTATGAAGAAACGGGTATTCACTTCTAACCTTACTGCCGTCCAGATACATGGTTCTCTCAAATAGAGCAGGAAGGTGCAGAATGTGCTATCATCCATCTCTTCCGCATTTTTCATGCAAGTGGAAATACAACAGAGCTTTGGCTGCTGCCTGACTAATGATATAAAAACCCCTCTAGCCGGGTAATTCAATCTCGCTAGTCCAGTTTCTCAAAAGCCTTCTCGTGTGTTCCAGCACATTACATTTGGAACAATGTCAGCCTGACCAGATTACAACACAAGGTGCGCCTGTTTCTGAAGGAGGTTAAACACTGGAATCTCTCCACATCCCAACTGCTCCTATTAATTGCTCGCTTACTCATTTTGCGACCATTGTTCCAGATATTTGACGGCAAAAACAGAGTTAACACCAATTGCAAGTTCTCTCAGGAAAATATGTCTCAACTTTTAACTCAATTTATTTCTCCTTGAATGTTGGCTAATCAGACGCATATTTCCAGCATTTTCTATTTGAATTTTGAAGCTTTTAGACGATAAATTCCTATTTTTTTCTGTTTCTTCCCCATTGCCATATTTCTGATATTAAGCAGCTACTTGCTCCAAGCACATAAGTCACAACCTGCGTCCATCTTGCTAAAGAGTTAATTTAATAGCACGTGAGTGCAAATCCTGGCGTCAACATGTTATTCAAATTATAGAATCCCTGCAGTGCAGAAGAAGGCCATTCAGTCCGCTGAGTCTGCACCACCTCTCTGATAGAGTATTTTCCCCAGGTCCTCTCCCTCATCCTACCCCTGTAACCCAGTACCAAGAGTTTTACCGTCCAATTGTCAGTTCAATGATTCATTAGTGACTGCCCTTCCTTTTGGTTCCAAGTTGGATCCAAGGTGGCAACCTTGATCATGCAAATGTTTATTGACCTTGGTGGGATTTTGGGGTTTTGGGGACAGCATGCCCCCCCCTCCACTGATCACACACAAAGTGGCAGCAGACACCCCTTCCGCCTCACTGAGCAGAGACAGAGTGACAGCGGATGCCCCTGCCCCCTTCATTAATCTGAGTGGAGCCGCCTGACCCACACTCCCTCCCCCCACAGATTTGAATGGAGCCATCTGACTCACCATTCTCACCCCCAATCTCAGTCAGAAAGCCATCTAACCCACGTCCCTGCCCCCACAAATGTGGTGATAAAGGGCAAAGTGTTAGCAACTTTGGGCATGCAGCACATTAAGTTAATTTAAGTGCATGCAAATGCATTGAAATTGACATTGCACCAGTTTTGAGCAGTCCCAACGGTGACTATTTTCAGTCCTTGGTAAAGGAGGAACTAGCGTGGAAGCAGGTATGGAGTGTACTACTCACCTCACGCTTGACTTTACCAAGTTTTCATATCCCCAATAATGAGCACAACTTGATGCTAAAATCGGGCCCAGTGTGTGAAAAAAGAATTAATTTCCCAGATCATCTTTTTTAACCAGTTATCTTAAATCTGTCTCCTCTGGTTACATATCCTCCTGCTAGTGGAAACAGTTTAGTTTCTCTCCATTTATTCAATCAAATATCTAAACATTTTGAAATCTCTATTAAGTCTACTCCAAACTTCTTGGCTCTGAGGAAAACAATTCCAGCTTCTCCAGTGAATCCTCTAACCCTTTAAGGCTTTATACCTTTTTTTAATATTTGGTGCCCAGAATCGAACACAGTACTCTCTCTCTCTCTCTCTCTATATATATATATATATATAAATATATAAAGGTTTACCGTTACTTCTCTGATCTTGTTCTTTTTGCCTCTATTTGTAAAATCTAGCATCCTCTATGTTATTTTAATAACCTCATCAACTTGTTCTGCTACATTCAAAGATTTATATATCTGAATCACCACATCCCTCTGTTCCTGAACTCCATTAAAATTGTAACATTGATCTCACATCGTCCTTCCTCATTTTCACTTCCAAAATGCAGAATAATTGTTACACCAGAATATGCAAGGCTTCAAAAACTGCTTGGAGTTGAATAAGGAAACACATGACTTATAGGCTGACAACCTACATCCCACTTCTATCAGGAGAGCAGTATTATTTGCATCAATCAATCACTTCATTCAAGTTTATTTGCATCTGGTGACAGCATCTGGTGACCTTTTTCACATTAGTTGGATAACGATGCAGCATTGTATAAAGATTACAATGTGCCCTTTGTGAGTTAGATTGAGTGGTTGGTGTAGGAATAATGGTCCACTTAAACAATGTATTTCAATGTCTTTGGCTCTTTCCTGGGTCCAGTACACAAAGAGTTAAAACAGCTTTCTGTTTGGGTGAACATGGACGCACTATGAAGCAGGTCTAAGGCAACATTGAGGATTGAAGGAATGGGGAGAGATAGGCAGGATAGCACCACGGGTAATATTAGAAAGAGAGCAGATATATTAATTCATTATTCTTCTTTGGTATTTGTCAGGCAGTTAGAGCCCGTAGACATGACATCGAATAATGAGATAAATAATGAAATAAGTGCATTTAGAAATTAAAAGGGATGAGCTGAATGAACTAATCAAACTCAACGACGATTGTGTCCATGTATTTTAAAAGAAGCTAGGGAAGAGATAGCAGAAGTATTGCCATTCATATTTAATAATTTGCCAGAAAAACATGCAGTATCAGAGCAAAGACAGGTAGTTTATATAATTCCAATAGCTAAAAACGAGGATGAAATATGGCCCTTCAATAATAAATCATTTTCACATCTGGAGGAGGAAAAATAATGAAGTATCTATTAGAGAAGAATATCCAGAAATTAAAAATACAATAATCAATAGTCAGTAGGGATTTCAAAAAGGAAAGTCTTGCTTCATTAACCTTTTTGAATTTTTGAATAGTTTCGTCAAGGATGATTTTGTAGGTGTGATTAAAATGCATATTCAAAAGGTCTTTGATAAGATGTGCCACATTAGATGAATGAATGCCATAGAATTTGGAGTCAGTGGAAAGTGGCAGAATGCATTGCTAGCTGTTTTCAAATCACAAAGAAGATGGTGGCAATAAAGGTATTTAGAATGGCAGAAGTTGGAAAGTGGTGTTTCACAGGGATCAGTGTTGGGACTATTGTGGCTCACAACTTACATAAACAATTTGAACTTTGGAACCAAAATCATAATTTCTACATGACATCAAATTGGAAGGGGGATCATCAATGCTGAGGAGGGCTGCAACATATAATATAAATAATAAGAGCAGGAGTAGACCATTCAGCCTCTCAAGCTTGCTGCACTATTTAATGAGATCTTGGTTGATTTGATTATGGTCTCAACATGTTTCCATTACCCCCGATATTTTTTTGATTCCCTTGTTAATCATGAATATACCTACCTCTACCTTAAAATATACTCAATGAGCTTGCCTTCAGCAAAATCTGGAGGAATGTTCTACAGATTTACAATCCTTCGAGAGAAAAATATCGTTGTCATCTCCATCTTCTTTAAGCTACATTCCCTACTTTTGGCCTGTTCCCCAAGAAGAACCATCCTTCCAGCATCCACTCTGTCAAGCCCCCTTAGGATCTTAGATATTCCAATAAGATCAGTTCTCATGCTTTTAAATTCCAATGGATACAGAGCCAACTGTTCCTTATAAGATAGTTCCTTCATCCCAGGGATTAGTTTATTGAACTGCTTTTAATGCAGTTCTTTCTTAAATAAGGAGACCAAAATTTTACATAGTATTCTAGATGTGTTCTCACCAATGCCCTATTCAACTGTAGCAAAACATCCCTATTTTATATTATATTCCTCTTAAAATAAATGACAACTTTCCATTTGCCTTCCTAATCATTTGCTGTACCTGTATACTAATTTGTTGTAATTCATGTACCAGGAGACCCAAATCCCTCTGTATTTCAGAGTTCTGCATTCTTTCTTCATTCAAACAATATATGGTTTTCTATTCCTCCTGCCAAATTGACAAGAACACAGTTTTCAACATTGTACTCCATCAGAAAAATATTTGCCTACTGGCAAATACCTTCATCCCTTTACAGACTTCTTATGCCTTCTTCACAATTTACTTTCCCACCTATTTTTACATCATCAAAAAATTAGCAATTTTATACATTCAGTCCCTTCATCTCAATCATTGATATAGATTGTAAATAGTTGCAGCCTCAACATTGATCCCTGGTGTGCTCCATTTGTTACATCTTGCCAAAATGATCCATTTATGCCTATTATATGTTTCCTGTTAACTAATTATTCTTATATCCATGTTAATATATTAGCTACTACTGTATGAGCTTATTTTTGCATAATAAAGTTTAATGAGGTACCTTGTCAAATGCCTTCTGGAAATTTAAGTACACCATTTTCAGAGGTTCCATTTTATCTGCGTTGCTTGTTACTTTCTTACAAAACTCTAATATGTTAATTAAATATGATTTTCCTTTTCAAATCACAGTGGCATAGTGGCACAGCAGTTAGCACTGCTGCCTCACAGCACTAGGGACCCAGGTTCAATTCCCAGATTGGATCACTATCTGTGCAGAGTTTGCGTGTGCTCCTTGTGTCTCAGTGAGGTTCCTCCAGGTGCACCAGTTTACTCCCACAGTCTGAAAGACATACTGGTTAGGCGCACTGGCAATGTTAAATTCTCCCTCAGTCTACCCAAACAGACACTAGAGTGTGGTGACTAAGGGATTTTCACAATAGCTTCATTGCAATATTAATGTAAACCCACTTGTGACAATAATAAGTAAATAGACTTAAAAATATGTTAACCTCTCCTGGTTGCATTGAGATTTTCTAATTAACCACTATTACCTCTTTAATAATAAATTGTAGCATGTTCTCTATGGCAGATCATAGAATCATAGAAACCCTACAGTGCAGACAGAGGCCATTTGGCCCATTGAGTCTGTTCCGACCACAATCCCATCCAGCAGATGTTAAACAAACTTTGTTTCCAGGTATTTGTTTGCATCCATTTGAATAGAAAAGTTATATTTATTAATTTCCAATGTGATGGAACCTTTCCAGAATCTAGAGAATTTTGGAAAATTAATACGAATGCACTATCTCAGCAGTCAGTTCTTGTAAGACTCTAGGATCAAGTTCTACAGGATCTGAAGACTTGTCAACTTTTAGTTATAACATTTTTTCTGTTACTTTCCCCTGATGATTGTAATTATTTTAAGCTTCTCCTTCCTTTTCACTTTTTATTTCATAATTATTTCTGGGATGTTTTTGTGTCCTCCATAGTGAAGGCAAAATATCAGTTCAATTTATGCAACATTTCTTTATTTTCTATTATTAATTCTCCTGACTCATTTTCTAAAGAACTTAAGCTACTCTTTTCCTTTTTAAATTCCTGCTTTTATATTGCCAGCCACAAGTTAACAAGACCATAAAAAAAGGCAACGAAAGTGTTGGCTTTATTTTGAAAGTAAAATTGAAAATGAGGAAAGATGTGCTGAGTGACAAGTTTATGTTTCCACCATTGTACTAGCCATTGATTCTTTAATCAGTGAACCACAGTGACATTGCTTTAAATATCATGCCTCTTACAGCCTTACGTAAATTTATGTTTTTATTTGTGTACAAGCACAAATCAATCTGTCACCTGGTCAAATGGCATTTGTTCTGCCATTGTTTACAGAAAACTCTTTTCGTTAACACGTTGTTGGTTTAAGTTATGTGCAACTTCTGCCAGGTTTTACTCTGGCAAGAGAGAGTTCCTATTTGTTAACGTTACTGATTTCATTAGCCTGTTCTGTCCTGCCAAGTAATCTGCCCTCAGTCCAGAAAACTTATTAAAATGTTCAAGTGGATCATTTATTCTACACATTGAGTAATATGATGTCTTTTTGAGTTTGTATTATTATAACTGATGCCACATTGAAAATAAACCATGAATGGGATTTAGAAATGAAGAATACAACATAACTTCACCTGCACTAAATTTAGAGCTACCTTGGAAGCAAGTTTTATACAGCCATTTACCTGCTTTCTTACTATATCTGATAGAAACCTAGATATCTGTGCTTATTTAATTTACGTGGTTCACCATACACGCCCCCACAAATTAAATAGCTTATTAACATTTAATGTGTATCATACATGAAGAAAGGTCACTTAGGAAATATATTTTATCATTACCAGCTGGCATGGAACTATACCCACTACCTGTTAGTAATTTTAAGAAGGGAAAAATCTGGAGGATGAATAGTTCTCTTGGACATTGCTACAAAGTCTCAATTTATTTATTACCAATCTCACAGGTGTGAACATAAATTGCACATAACTTAAAGCAGCAACATGTTAACAAAGAGTTTTCAGAAAACAATGACAGAATAAATACCATTTGACCAGGTACGCAGTAAGGCTGTAAGAGGCAAGATATTCAAAGCAATGTCACTGTGGTTCACTGATTGAAGAATCAATGGCTAGTATAATGGTGGAAACATAAACTTGTCCCTCAGCATTGAACTTGTTTTATTAGAGAAATTAGTGTACATGAAAAATTTATTACTGCATATGTTTGTTACAGAAAATCTAATGACTGAGACAAATTTTATGAACTGTGACATTATTTTAATTTTGAAATATATTTTCTTTCCGTCTTACACAGCGAGTTTTCTAATGGAAAATACCATTGAATCAATATTTCAACTAATGACTATAATGGAATCTATATGGATTGCAAATGACTACTTGACATTACTCTGGGGAGCAATCCAGTTGGAATATTGATTGAAAGTGCAATCCAATTATATTTTGTGTGTCATAGTGTTTAAAACCATAGAAACATCACTTAGTTCCCATTTTGCAGATTGTATATATGATAGCTCCTGATTTGTGTTCAGGTACAGTGAGTGAAGTAAGTTTGCCAAATGTTGCACATTTGAAAGTCTGGTTAAGGAAATGGCAGCATTACTCAGAAAAGCACTAAAGAAGGAGGTATTTCATCCAAATGGAGATCGTTTATTTGCTGTGATTGAAGTCATGACAGCTACACAAGAAGATGAAAGATATTACCTTTGCAGTTCAGGTAACTTCAGTACTTATGTACAGTACCATACTGCTCTCATTATCTTTGTAATTTGTAAATGCATTTTGGGCAAACTACAAGGGAATACATGCTAATTCAATTCAATCATGGTGAAATTATTAAATTCATTGAAACAGAAGCTAATGGTTTAATGTTTGAGTGGAATTTATGCAAAGAATCATTCATTTGAATATGTTGTTCAATTCCTAATTCATCATCTGCTGTTTAATTATTGTGGCCACAGCTGCTCCCAACGCTTTTGAATCATTGAATTTTCGGTTTCATTTTGATTGTGTTTTACGTCCTATTACCCAACATTTAACTTTCTTGAACTGATGGGTCTGTATTACTTCCCTCTTCAAGATGGTGGCTTAATTTGTCTATTAATTCAAACACATTTTCGTAGCCTATCGCTTTAGCATTTCAGTATAGATTGGACATTGCTAATATCCTGGGAGAATTCTCTCAGTGACAATCAGAAACTATTTATACGATATCTGGCATTGTTTTAGTTACTTTTGACTACATTTTGTCACTATTCTACAATATTCAAAAAGTGCATTTTAAGAAATATCTTTCATAATTAAAGTTTCTTCGAACATGGACTGACGATACTCAGTTAAATGATCGTAGCTGTGGTCAAGGTAAAGAAACATCATATTTTGCCATCATTGGTTCTGTTATCACAGAAAGATCTCGTTGTAACTTAAATTACTTCCACTTGCTGTGGCTTAGCGATAGATCACTGACTTCGGAATCAGAAAGTTGTGGGTTCAAGGCCTATTCAAGATCCTTGTACACAAAAGGGACAACTTCTAGCTCGTATTAGCCGTCAGAAGTATGTTTAAGTCACAGGTAGATAGATTTCTGAGCAATAACGGAATTAAGGGTTATGGGGAGCAGGAGATAAGTGGAACTGAACCACTATCAGATCAGCTATGATCTTATTGAATGGCAGGGCAGGCTCGAGGGGTTAGATGACCTACTGCTGATCCTATTTCTTATGTCTTATCTTATGAAAGTATGGGCATAGTTCAGTTCACAGTAGAGTTATTGTTACACCCTCGATACGTCTTTGTATTATCAAATATTCGACATTAGTGGGAGACTCATGAAGGAAAGGTGCTTAGACAGTTCATGGGAGTAATCAACACTATAAAGAATAGCTCAGGTGGAGTGGAATCTTTTGACAAACCACCACCATTGGCCGCACTTTACAGTGCGTAGACTTTACAGTCTACACAGTGAGAAAAATAAATCAG
Organism: Sphyrna mokarran; assembly: GCA_024679065.1. NCBI lineage: Eukaryota > Metazoa > Chordata > Chondrichthyes > Carcharhiniformes > Carcharhinidae > Sphyrna > Sphyrna mokarran. The sequence continues at coordinate 77,829,401 of JAGIQG010000001.1, read as the reverse complement.
CTCTCGCTCCTGAATGATAGTAATTACCTTATTTAAATGCAGCAATAGGAATAATTCAGACAAAAGAACAATTCTGTCAATGCTGTTATTGTATGTACAAAGCTCAGCATAACTATTGTTTCATTTATTACTATTCTTTGATCTTTTTGACCATTTCTTATATTCATGTATTTTGGGTTCAGATTTCTCTTCATTGCCTGAATGTAAAGAATTGCCTGTAGACGCAGGGATGGGTTACAAGCTTAGAAAAGACACCAGATGGAAGGAAAATCAGGGAAGCTCCATGACAGAGAAGATAAGTCTTCACACCCACTTTTCCACTCTCTGCTGAACAGCATCCTAAGACTCTATATAGTGAGTGGGAAGCACGTGTCCAATTTATGGGCTGGAAGTGTATCACCCACCATACAAAGATCTGTTTCCCACACCTGAGACAGCATTAGGCCTTTTCAAATGCAAATAAGAGCCTTACCCCCCCCCGTCTATGATCCTCTTTGCATGACTGGGTGGCATGGTGGCACTGTGGTTAGCATTGCTGCGTCACAATGCCAGCTTGGGTCACAGTCTGTGTGGAGTTTGCACATTCCCCCCACTGCACCCCTGTGTCTGTGTGGGTTTCCTTCAGGTGCACCGGTTTCTTCCCACAGTCCAAACATGTATAGGTTAGGTGGACTGGCCATGCTAAATTGTCCTTTTGCATCGGGGGCTAGCTAGGTTAAATGCATGGGATTATGGGGATAGGGCCTAGAGGGGATTGTGGTTGGTGCAGACTCGATGGGCTGAATGGTCTCATTCTGCACTGTAGGATTCTATGATTTTGTGACAGATTTTCCCTGAGGTGGGGAACACCAGCTGAACTCAGGAAAGCTTTGTCTGATGTAATCTTGTATGTAGTTCCCTCCCTAAAGCCACTGTGAGAAGGTAAGATCTTAAAATCTACTTAACTGAATGTGGAGGTGTAAGGAGCTGGCTGCTGCTGGCTGTCCTTCCACTATACATCCCCTCCCCACAGTCATTGCTACCCTGTTATATCTCTTGAGGCCACTGTTACCTCCACTTCCTCTCCAAAAAGACATTCGATAGATGCCACATAAAAGGCTATTACAGAAGGCAAGAGCTCAAGGTGTTGGGGTTAATGTATTGGAATGAATGGAGGAATGTTAAACTAACAGGAAACAAAGTTCTGGAACAAATGGGTAATTTTCAAATAGGCAAATTCCAACCAGTTTAAATGCCATAGGGATCAATGATGGAGCCTCATCGACTTTTGACCAATCAATGACTTGAATGAAGGGACCAATCAAATTAAATGTAACAGCAGCAGATGTCTCAACATTTACTGTTACTGTTATCAAAACATCCAACCCATCATCTACCTTCATATTTTCCATATCTTTAAGTATACGGATTCTCTTTAAGTCTGGAACTGTGCAGTTTGTAAATATTAGTTTTTCATTCAATTCTGTTTACATTATGGCTGGTTTTTATGGATCTTCAATGAACAGGTAAGTAGATAAATTGATCCATTGAAAAGGCCACCATTCCATTGGCTGTATGGAATAAATAATAGTATACTACTATCATGATTTTACAGATGCTGTGGAAGTGCCAGGTGGGTAACTTGCCTATGGCCCAAGTGAGGCTTTTAGGTGGTATGTAATGTCCACTTTAGTGCCTCATTCTGCCATTGGTCAAAAAAGTGAGCAGCAGGAGATGCCGAGCAGATTTGATCCTGCAGGCCGCTGGATGGTGAAAGTTGGGGGGGGCAGGGTGGAGAGAAGGTGGGTGCCCCCTTTCTGGGCCTATAGTGCCAATTGGTGGCCACTGGACAGTTGCCCCTCCCAGCACTATCCTCCCTCCTGACAATCTGGTGAGATCCTAAATTTACCTAGGTGACCAGAGTTGCATACAATACTCCAAATGTAGTCTTACCAACTTCAACTTACTTCAACGCGACATCCCAACTCCTGTATTCAATGTTCTGACCGATGAAACCAAGCATGCTGAATGTTTTCTTCACCACTCTGTCTACTTGTGACTCCACTTTCAAGGAGCTATGAAATTTACCCCTAGATCTCTTTGTGCTGTAACTCTCCCCAGTATTCTACTGTTAACTGAGTAAGTCCTGCCCTTGGTTTTGATTTTGGTTCAATTTACCAAAATGCATTTCCTTGCATTGTCTAAATTAAACTCCATCTGTCATTTGTCAGCCCATTGACCCAAGCTGTTTCCACTGACAGGTGAAACCAGAACTAGGGGAGGCAAAGCCTCAAAATAAGGGGGAGCAGATTTAGGACAGAGTTGAGGATGAACGTCTTTACACAAAGGGTTTTGAATTTGTGGAATTCCTTGCCCAGGGAAGCAGTTGAGTGTTTTTAAGGCAAGGATAGATACATTGTTGAACAGTAAAGGAATTAAGGGTTATGGTGTGCAGGCACATAAATGGAGCTGAGTCCATGAAAAGATCAACCATGATCTTATTGAATGGCGGAGTAGGCTCAAGGGGCCAGATGGCCTATTCTTGCTGCTAGTTCTTATGTTAATTCTGGATTCTGATCCTACTGTCTGCATTAAGTAGAAATGTTGCATTAAAATACTTCTATTTTAAAGATTTATGTTGCATTAAAATACTTTTCTTTTAAAGATTTTCTTTGTTTTTTTTGCAAGATTGTTAATCTCCTGAGAATTTGCTGATCAGTCATATTAGCTGGAAATTTACTGCCTCGCCCAGCCAGAATTGGGGCAGGTGAGGCTCACATTTTCTGTTGGCCTCAGGCGGTATCTTACACACCTCAGGCTGGCAAGGCAGTAAAATTCTGGTAAGCATGTTGCAAAGATAGAATGACATCTAAATTGCTAAATTTCTGTTTCATATACTGTTTCTTATTGGCAATAAAAAAAGTTACTTCTGCCAACTCACTAATTTGATGTCCCGACCATCTTATGGAAAATATCAGAGAAAAATGATTTTTCAGGTTGGAAAAATCCTGTAATTTTCACCCACAATTAAAATATAAAAATTTCGTCAAATCAAAATTTGTCTCCTTTTTTGGTAAACCGAGGGCAAAATCTTGCAAGAAACCTTGAATCTTTGTTCTATATAATAATTTAATGTAATTTTGTAAGATAAGTGTAATAATGTGACACTTCCTTTTGCCACTTCACTTTAAAAAAATTTATATGCACTTCATTTCATTTTAGTAACAAATTGCAAAGAGGTGCAAATCACTTTTGTGAAAAGCGTATCTTCAAGTCAAAGTGAACAATTTGAAAAAATCAATACGTGGTACCTTGAAGATCTTCAGCTTGTGGATGGAAAAGAAGCAGGCCAAGTAAGTAGCTAACCAAATGGACTTGAGTTTCATAGTTTCATTTTTTATTTCCTTTTGCAACAAAAATATATTCACTGATCTTATATCACAAGTGCATTTTGCTATTTCATGTGTCATGCATTCATCAAGCCTTTCCGTTTGTGGAAAAAAACTCATTCCTAAATTAGAAAATGCTGCCTCTAATACTGCAACTTAACAAAATAATATGATTGATCGTTGAGAATTATCTACTCAAATTGCCTACTTTCACATTTTTACAATGCTCCTTTGTAAGATTGGATTGAAACATAGAAAATAGAAGCAGGAGCAGGTCATTTGGCTCATCGAGCCTGCTCCACCATTCATTTTGAACATCAAAAACAAATCCTGATCCTGCCTTCCCCCACATCCCTTAATCCCTTTAGCCGCAAGAGGTATATCTATTTTCTTCTTCAACTCACACATGTTTTGGTCTCAGTTAGTTTCTGTGGTAATGAATTCCACTGATTCGCCATCCTCAGGGTGAAGAAATTATCAGAGAACTCTTCCTCTAATTTTCCATTTTCTTCCATGTTGATGAATGGCTAATTTTGCAACTGCAAGATTCAAACATGGAGGTTTCCACATCCAAATCATGGCACTCACTATCCTGCAACGATTTTCTGATCTGTGATTCCATTAAGCAACGAAAACAGAAACCTGCCTTGGAGAAAGGAACAAATGAAGAAATATTGCATTGACACTGGAGATTTTCTTGAACCATCTTATCCAGTAAATAATGCTTTTTGCATGGCTTCCTTTAGAAGTTAAAAAAATTATTAATCAATAAAATTAGCTAATTTGTCTTTTGAATTTAATTTTTAGGATAACCCACACTTTGAAATGCATTTTGATAAAGTTTACAGCTGGGAAACTTCCAGCACAGCCTCCAAATATACATTTGTTCGATGTTTGCAGGAGCTTAATCACAACTATCTGGGGAAGAAGATAATGTTTGTGAATTTTGACATTGATTACTTAATTGATGCCAGTTCAAATTTGAATCGAGGGGACTGTATGCTTGCACTGAATATGTGTGTGTTGTATATTTGTAATTGTGTATGTTTGTCTTTATGCAGATAAAAATCATACATAATGTTCCAAGTACAACTCAAGTCAATAACTCTCGATTGGCAGAAAAATAGATAACAATCATAATCCTTTAATTATATAGGCATACTTTTCTTCTGAAAATCAATTCTATTTCCACTGTGGCTTCCATTCTAAATACAGTGGATTATTACAACCATACATTATTGAATAGCAGTATTCAGATTCAATTATTTCAAGTTGAATGTTCTCCTTCCAGAATAAAGCTGCATATGTATATGGGTTAATAAAATAAGTCCATTCCCCAGACTACAGTGAAATGAGCAATATGAAGCTAAAGAGGAACTATGGTGTAATGGATGTAGATATCCCAAATGCAGAGATCTACTCAACTGTGGCTCAGTTGGAAACACTCACATCTCCTGAGTTAGTAGGTTACGGCTTCAAGTCCCACTCCAGAACTTGAGGACAAAAAGCAAAGGTGAAACTCCAGTGAAGCATTGAGGGAATGCTGTACTGGCAGAGTTCAGATTTTAAACCAGGGCCTTGCCAGTATTACTGTGATAATATTTTGAAGAACAGTAGGGAGTTTTCCCTGGTGTCCTGGCTAATACGTATCCCCCTATCAACATCACAATAACAGATTTTCCTGATCATTATTGCGTTGCTGTTGGTGGGAGCTTTCTGTCCACAAATTTCCTGCAGCATTTCCTACTTTACAACAGTAACACACTTCAGAAGTACTGCATAAGCTGTAAAGCATTTAAAGATGCTCTGAGGATATGATAGACATTATATAAATGTAAGTTTTTATTTTCTTTAAAAAAATAACAAAGTTAAAGAAAGTGAAATTAGTTTGGGGTAGTTGCCCAAAATGGGTACTAGCAAACTGGCCACCTGATTTACAATCTGCCTTATATTTTTCAATGGAAAATTGCAATTGTTGCCTTTCAGTAATGATCCAAAATCAATTTTGTCCCCAATAATTCTTTGTGTCAACGTAATAATTAAAAATCAGGTGCTGATTCATACGAAGACAGGTCTGCCATATGAGGAGAAACTAAATTGTTTAGGATTATATTCACCGGAATTTAGAAGAGTGAGAAGGGATCTCATAGAAACTTATAAAATTCTAATGGGGTTAGACAGGATAGATTCAGAAAGAATATTCCCAATGATGGGGAATCCAGAACTAGGGGTCATAGTTTGAGGATAAGGGGCAAATCTTTTATAATTGAGTGAGGAGAAATTTCTTCACCCAGAGAATGGTGAATGTGTCGAATTTGCTACCACAGAATGTAGTTGAGGCCAAAACAATGTCTGATTTCGAGAAGAAATTAGATATAACTCTGAGGGCTAAAGAGATTAAGGGATATTGGGCATGGAGCAATCAGAATATTGAATTTGATGATCAGCCATGATCAAAATGAATGATGAAGCAGGCTTAGAATCATAGTTTCTATAATTCTAAGTTTCTATAATAATTTGTTTCCACAGAAACAGGCTAACGTCTTTGTTCAGAATAATAAACGAAGGAACTTAAAAAAATGAATTCACACATATCAAACATGTAATTTAAACTGTAAAATTAATCCATTCCAATCATAAAAATATTAAAATTACTGAATCACATTCCTGTTCTGTTCTCACACTTCACTGAAGCTCCTGCTGCTTATTCCCATAGCTGCTCTCACTACATTATCCCATTCTTGCTGTTTTATCTCATCTCCTGTTCCCACTACTTCATCCCAGCTTCACTCTTGCCGTTTTATCTCATTCCCATTCTCTCTGCTCTACTCTCATTGCTTTGGCTGAAAAAAAATTGAAATTAAATTTGAAGCAATGAGTAGACTATGCCAATTTCTGGTTTTTAATATGTAAGTGATGTAGAATGAAGTAAAGATTGAGGGCAAAAATAAGGCTGCAGTTTTGAAAGATCGCATGAGAGTGGGAGACACTGTATTGAGATGTCATGGTTACACAATGGGCTGAATCTCATATGACATAGGCCCAGAAACTCAAAATCTTTTAGAAAGCTGCCAAACTGCAATGAGCTGCCAACTATTTATTTATCATTTGTCTAGATTTTATTTTAGTTCTGATTTCTGAAATCAATTACTTTCAATTTCATAGATCTCAAGATTATTTCATTCTGATGCTTGGTTTAGTTTCTCATTTTAAACAAGTTCTCCAGACTGACACTTCCACCACAGTGATGCACTCCTTTTTCTCCTCTTTGTACTATCCACTATCAATAAATTCTTTTTGAAGATAATGTAATAATATGACACCCAATTTGTTTCATGTCTCCATTCCTAAAGATGCTGGTGACTTTTTTAATCCTGTTGATATTTTACATCTGTTGCAGTTTCTCTGTGTCATTCTGAAAGGGTTGTAAGCAATGTATGTAAAATGCATTAAGATGTTTTGTACATTAATATAAATGTCTAAAGCAAATATCATTATGATTAATATCTGATTTACAACCTGAGTTTGCCTTTTTGGTAATTAAATTGCTATTTGTTAGTAATTGCTTTTATTGTGTGAAACACTCAATGCTACTGGGTACATAGGGTGCAGCTCCCTGCTAACCTCTAATTCAGTTTGTAGAGGGAAGCTAAATAACAGATATAATATTGAAACAAAATAAGACAGTAATAATCTGTATCTTTCAAAAACAGAAAAACAGGCTGATATCCAAATGCATTTAACCATTTGGGTTGATAATGTTTTCAGAAGTAAACATACAGGTTGTTTAATCATCAAAGGTTTATGCATCTAGATGACAATATAATCATAGAGTGAGGCAACTGAGTCATCATGGGCCCAATTTAATCATTATATCACCGGCACAAAAACTTGATAAAGTCGAGCATGAGGTGATTAGTGCGATTTGTGCCTGTCTCTGCACAAATGCCCACTTCATTAACGCCCAAAAATGGTCACGATCTGAACTGCACCCAAAACAGGCATGACCTCAATTTAAATGCATTTAAATTGACTTAATGAGATGGACGCCCAATCTTACCTGCATCTCCCCCTTTTACCATTGCGTTCGCTTGTCCAGATTTGGCATGAAACAGATATGCTCGGCAAAGGTCTGTTTCGGATGCTCCAGCTTCTGAAGAGATAAGTTCAGAGCTTCCAACGAGTCTCTGGCTCAGATTGGTGATTGTGGGGTGGAGAGAAGTGGATCAGATCATTCTCTGGTGGTGAGGAGAGGGTGCCACATAGTTCTCTGAAGGGGTGAGGGTTGGGGGAGGCCCAATCATTCTCTGGGCAAGGGGACGGTCAGATCATTCTCTAGTGAGGAGAGGAAGGGGGATGAAAGATGGCCAGGTAGTTCTCTGGAAGGGGGGGATAGGTGGGCCTAGATCATTCTCTAATGGAGGGGGGAAGGAGGCCAGATGGATCTCTCGTGGAGGGAGTGAGGGGGGCAACAGCAGGGGCAGGGAGGGTCCACTGCCATTCTGCGGGCAATCACTGGGGAAGGGGCAGTGGGGCATGGGATCATGATCGGTTTAGGTAATGGGGGGGGGGGGATGGGTGGATAAAGGGGACAATTATGTTGTGAGGGTGCAGCTATATCGCTCCTGGGCTGCAAAAAAGTGGGTAAAGCGGTCTGGGAGTGATGCGGCATGGGTGCATTTTTCGTATTATCTTTTCATTGCAGATGTGCAGTTGAAGGTTCCGATTGGAGCTGCAGCATTTCAGGTGTAATAAGCCCCTCCCACAGGACGATTCATACCTGTGATTTTTTTCAGGCTAAGTGTGTGTGGGAACATCTGAGAACAGCTTTTCAAGTCAGAGCTGAATTGTGCCCAGATTCAGCACTAAGAATTAAAACAGTAAAATTGCCCCTAGTGTATTTTTGGATGTCACAAGTATCCTCAGGAGGTGTAAAAGGATGACACACACACACACACATACACACACACACACACCTGTTGAACACAAATTGATGAGAACAGTAATAAATGCTGGTCTAGCCAATGATGCTCACATCCCATGAACTGAATTAGAAAAACACAGTGAATGTTAGCCAGAAGTACAGTACAGGCACCATACAACACTGATTTGATACCAGTGATACCATTTTGGAACTCAAAACTCAGCCAATACACTCCTGTTAGTTACCTTTTATGGCTGGATTGTGTCCAGCAACAGGAAGAATATCTTACCAGCACTATTTAAAGTGCTCATAAATTACATACAAGTTAGTAGCATCTTTGATTTTTTTTCTGCAATTCCCATTTCCACCATGAGGCTGAATAAATTACCTAAATTTAATTTCAGTGTAGTTTACTTGGCGTCAGCGAGTCCAAGATGCAATCATTAAGGCTCACTTGCTTCTGCGGCATTGCTGGAAAAGGATTTCCACAAATGAGGACCAGACATAATGGTCTCACTGGTAGATCTGCAAGCCATTGAGACCCTCACCAGGAGTTCGGGGACAAAAGGATGTGCCTTGGACAGTGCCAGCTGGCATTGCCTGCTTGGCATGATGCCACTGCCCATCAGGCATCCTGGCACTGCTCACCTGACAGCAGGCAGTGCCTGAGGGGATGGGTCTACTGGGGGCAGGGGGAGGGGGGTTGGTGGGTGGGACAACCATTGCACACTCTACATTTATGATCAGTGGAGGGAGGGAAGGGGGCCCATTGCAACTATGCATTTGTGGTTAGTGGGCAGAAGGGGGAACCCAACACCACTCTGCATTTGCAATTGGTGGGTAGATGGAGGGGGGGTTCTATCCAGGCAAGGGTGGGTGGGAAGAGACTGTGAGTTGATCTTTCTGGGCGGGTCAGGATCCTGATAGGCCACAGCTGGATGCAAGGCCTGTTTTGGGCCACGAAGGCCAGCTGAAAGCAGCGGAAGCTTTGACGGGTTTCTCTGCTGCTCAGGGCAGAGAGACCTACACATGCACAATTGCACTCTCTACTACTACCAGCTGGCATTCTGGTGATTTAGTCCCTGTCCCCTCTCTTACAGGCAAGAAATGGGTCTCAGCATTTATTTATGCACCAAGTGCACAAGGTACCAGATGGATGCCAAAGACTCCCATTTTCACTTGTTCTGGACTTAGAACAGCTCCAGCGGTCACAGGCCTACTAGCTTGCAGGGATATGTTCTTGGTCACCATCATTGGTAATGTCAAAACAATCACAAAGATCACAGACCAGAGGGAGCACGATTGCAAATCCCGTGCTTATACAGAGAGACCACTTAACTCTGCAAAGCATAGCATCAGTCAACAAGCCGTATGACAGTGTTTGCACTGAGTGCTTGCATACATTATGAATTTGCAAACTTCAAATTGTGAAACCAGTGCAGAATTACTATTTGTCAGAATATTGTAGACAAATTTCCCAGTCATTTCAGGAGAGTAGTTTATGCATGATTCCCACAACCGGCATGCGGATAGCGAACATCAGAAAAAGTTTGAGTAAAACACCCAACTAATGATACTTTTTATTGAGAAGAAATTGTCAGTATCTGCCCCAAACCAAGATAATATCACATATGAATATCAAATGACAGTGTGACAAAATAGATGCCAAATCAGAACAGTACCATAACAGACATGACAAATAATTCCATTATGTCCAGAACATGATGTAAGATGTAACAGAAACAAAGCATGTGTAACTAATATTCTGAAAACTTACAGTAGCCTCCAGCAAAGATCACCTTAACTAAAGCTGAAGGGATAAGCAAACAACTGATATGTTTCAGAGACTTCTAAATTTATTCCTTTATGTTCCTCTATCAGCAGGAAGTATTAGCCTCATGACTTGTAGTTAGCTGGCAAGAAGCAGGGTAGATATCAGAGCAATATGTAGTCTCCCAATGAACACTACCCATACATAGTCTTACCTTTAAACAAAGAACACATGTCATTGTTTCATCAATCCTCCTGTTTGACTGGTAGCATTTATGCCAAAAAGAACATAATATGAACCTCTTATTTCATTATGTCTTAAATCTATGTCCCTTGATTATAGATCCCTTAAATAAGAAGAAAGATATTTTTCAGAATGGAGATCTATAGTGTGAAGTTGCGTTGTAAGGATGTTTGTAAGAAATGTAAAATAAATTGAAAAATCTATTAGAGGAATAAAAAAGCGCATGGTCCCTTTAAAAGCTGTTTTTGTATTCAATGCTGGAACGTTTAAAATGTAGGTATTGTTGTTGTTCATTCACTGTCATGGTGAGGACCTCGATACCATTAATCATTTTGAGGCTGGTTGCGGTGTGTCCAAAGATAACTGATCAGGCCAATTCAAACACGGAATGTCGTGGCACACACGGGACAGACTTGAGTAGACACTGTAGTTGTTGCGCTGGTGGCTCTGGACTTGCGCAGCTCATGCTTAAGTTATGCTTCAGCAATACACCATGCTTCGTAAGCTTGACAGCCTTTGTGGATGAGGCAGCGCCAGGTAGGGAAGTTTTGTACCAGCATTTCCCAGGTGGTATACAGAGAACATAGATGGCAACATTTGTTGCAGAGACCAAAACGTCAGAGTTGCCTGGGTAACAGGCTCTGCAGGCCATTGCATTTTGATAATAATTGAGTTTAAAGAACTCACTCAGCTAATAACCTTTCAGTTTAAAAAAGACACCCAGCAATCAGAACCCTATCAAATTTGAATTTGCTGTTGTTGACACCATCAGGCCAATCATGGTTTGGGAAATGCAGAGGTCATCAGGAATATAAAAGTAGGAATTCAACTGCCTGCCTTCAGTAACTCCAGTTCTCTTCATTGAATTTAGTTGAGTTCTGTCAGCCGGAACAGAAGGTCAGCTCTAAAACAACTCTCTATTCTGCCAGCTAAAGAATATCTCTGAAGAGAACTCTCCATCTATCTAACGAAAGTCTAACAAGTAGGAAGATCTTACACTCCGAGAAATCAACAGATAAACTCCAAAAGCTTCCAAAAGCCATCAGGCTGGTTGCATATATTTTTTGAGAGTGACTAAAATTCTGTTATCACTGTTTTGGTACTAAATGGTCCTTGTATTTATCTGAACAGCATTAACATTGAACCTTCCTATAATTAATATGTTACTTGCTAGTTAAAGTTCCACTTGGGTAAATAAAATAATTTGTTGATTATTCACTTAAAGCAAGTGTCAGGTCTTTATGTTAATGAATCTCTAAACATTGATGAAGAAACATTTTTACCAGATTACAACGTGAGATAAACGGGATTAATCTCTGCATCATAGCAGTAGCTAGTGATGTTCCACAGGAATCACTACTGGGACTCTGTTGTTTGTAGTATATATAAATGATCTGGGGGAAAATGTGGGTGATCTGATTCATAAGATTGCAGAGGACACAAAGATTGGTGGAGTAGCTGACAGTGCCGGGGATTGTCAACGCGTACAAACAGGATATAGGTAGGTTGGAGACTTGGGCACAGAAATGGTAGATGCAATGTAATCTGGACAAACGCGAGATGATGTATTTTGATGGATCACATTTAGGTATGCATTATACTGTAAATGACAGAACTCTTAGGAATATTAACACAGAGGGATCTGAACATGCAGGTCCACAGTTCTCTAAAAGTGGCAACATAAGTGGCAAAAGTGATTAAGAAAGCATATGGCATGCTTGCCTTCATCAGTTGGGGCACTGAGTACAAGAGTTGGAAAATCTTCAACTATATAAATCATTGGTTAGACCACATTTTGAGTATTGCGTGCAGTTCTAGTTACCGACTACCAGAAGAGTGTGGAAGCTTTGGAGAGGAGGTTCTCCAAGATGTTGCCTGGTATCAAGAATATTAGCTATGAAGGGAGGTTGAATAAACTAGGATTGTTTTCACTGGAAAGACAGAGGGAGATCTGATATGACATCTACAAAATTATGAGAGGCTTAGATAGGGTGGATAGTCAGAGGCTTCTTCCCAGCGTGGACATTTCAATTACAATGGGGCATAGGTTCAAGATGAGAGGGGGAAGTTTAAAGGTAATGTGCAGGGAAAGTTTTTCATGCAGAGAATGGTGGGTGTCTGGAATGTGCTGCCACAGCAGGCACATTTAAGAAGCACCTGGATAGATACATGAATAGGAAGGGAATTAAAAGATATGGAACTAGTAAGGGCAGAAGGTTTTTGTTTTAGCTTAGTTAGGGTATCATATTTGGCAAGAGCCTATTACTGTGCTGTATTTTTCTTCATTCCTAATAATGAATTTCTATCCATTCAACTAAACCCCTTATAATTTTTACATTCCAATAAAATATCCCCTCATCCTCCTCTGTTCCAAAATAATACAATCCTATCCAAAATAATATAATCCTGCAACTCTAAAGTTTATCCAATCTTTCCTTATAGCTAAAATCCTCTAGTCTGGATATCATCATATAAATTTCTGGACTGTGAGAAATGGTATTATTCGTAATCAAACCTTGTGGTTGAGACTTGCAAGGCAATCCAACTCAAGAACATCAATAGTTCAAATGAAATACAGAATACTGTTTGCTGTAAGCAGATATAAAGCAATTGACTGAACCATACCAACATCAAGGCTAAAAGCCTTTTCAAATTAAGTAATCTACTAAAAGCTGCAGACTTTTTTTTATTTACAGGTAAACAAGGTAATTTCAGTTTAATGGACAAAAATGATTTTAAAGTCATGAAATATTCAGCAAGAGGCCAATGGGCCACAAAAAGATCAGAAAACAACAGACAGCCGTACTTCAAAATTCTGTTTTGCATTGATGGGCACGGTGGCACAGTGGTTAGCACTGCTATCTCACAGTGCCAGGGACCCGGGTTCAATTCCAGCCTCAGATGATTGTATGGAATTTGCACATTCTCCCAAAGTCTGCATGGGTTTCTTCCAGTTACTCAGATTTCCTCTCAGTTCAAAATATATGGGTTAGTTTTATTGGCCGTGATAAATTGCCTGTTAATGTTAGGGGATTAGGAGGATAAATGTATGTCATTGTGGGGATAGGACCTCAATGGGATTGTTGTTGGTGCAGGCTCAATAGGACAAATAGCCTCCTTCTGTACTGTAGATTCTCTGAAATTTAAATATTTATTGAAATTTCATGTTTCAATAGGCCTGATAAGAAATGAAACTGAATGCAACCAAAATATTTGGGCTGAATTTCCCAGAGGACCTTGAAATCCCAACACAGGGTCAAAGCGAGAAGTGATTGTTCTCCAGGAGGTGATGGAATCAGGGGATAGATATTGCTGGCAGCGGACAAGTAACTGACCCCTGCTGGGTCAGGGCTTAGTAGAACTAGTGACTGCTGCTGATGCTGCAACACCAGGGAGAGGATACCTCAATGGTGACGCTCCTTGAAGAGCAGGTAGGGGAGAAAGCCAACATCAGACAGGCAGACCCTGACAATCACCGGGGAGGTTGGGGGGGGAGACGATAGGTGTGTATTCATAGTGTACCGGGTGTGATCTTGACATAGGAGCAGCTATTGCTGTTAGAAGATACTCCATGAATGATAGTGCACCCATCAGGAGGGCTATACTCCAGGAATCCATTGAGAGACCACCAGACCTTAATGGTGAGTCTCCTCACATGACAATAGGCCCATTCCAATGTCAGCAAATGTTTGGGAAATAACACTTATGTAGTTCAATTGACACACAATGGGCAGCCAAATTGCTAACGTTTCCATCACTGGCAATATGCCATAATGGGGAAAGTGTGGGGCTTCACCTCACAATGCCTTTCCCTGTCATTTTGTTAGACCTCCCACTTCCCAGCCCACCTCCAATGGGTGAATAAGGGCTATAAAATCCAACCATAGAGAAAAAAGATATGCATGGCTAAATATACAAAGCATAATCCTTCACTATTTTTGCCAACTCCAGTATGATGCCACCACCAAACATATCTTCCCTTCACTCCCTCTGTCAGCATTCTGCAGAGACCATTGCCTCCAGGATAACTTTGTCAACTCCTCCACTATACCTAACGCATCTCCTGTCACTTATAGTATCTTCCCATGCAATCACAGAAGGTATAACACCTGTCTCTTTACCTTTTCTATGCTTACCATCCAAGGTCCAAAACACTCATTCCAGGTTAAGCAGCATTTCATTTGCACCTCTTTCAATTTGGTGTATTGCATTCACTGCTCCCAATGTGGTCTCCTCTATATCAAAGAGAACAAGCATAGAACGGGTGATCGCTTTGCTGAGCGATCAGGACTCTGACCTTCTGGTCGCTTGCCATTTTAATACATGCTCCTGCTCCCACGCCCCACTCTGTCCTTGACTTGCTGCAATGTAAGAAGTCTCACAACACCAGGTTAAAGTCCAACCAGTTTATTTGATAGCAGACCCACAAGCTTTCGGAAATAGTGTTCCTTCGTGTCAGGTGTGTCATCTGACAAAGTAACAGCATTTCCAAAAGCTCATGGGTTTACAGTCAAATAAACTGGTTGGACTTTAACCTGATTTTGTGAGACTTCTTACTGTGTTTAACCCAGTCCATCGTCGGCATCTCCACATTATTGCTGCAATGTTCCAGTGAAGTTTAACACAATGTGGAGGAACAGCATCTCATCTTCTGGCTAGGCACTTTACATCCTTCTGGTCTCAACATCAAATTCAACAACTTCAGATGAGTTGCTCTACCCCATCTTAATCATTTTATTTTATTTAACTTTTTATTGTTCTCTACCTTTTATTTCTTTATTGTCTTTCTTCATTTTTCTGTCCTCCCTCATTATTTCCCCTACTTTATCTCCCTTCCAGTGCCTTTTCTTCCCCTTTGCTTCTCCTTTTCTAAATCTTACTTCTGTCCCAATCATTTTCCTTCCCACACCCCCCACAATCATCTTCATTTTAATTTGTCTGCCATTTGGCCATTCACACCTTTTATTCTGTCTGTGGACTGCCACTAGCAGTCTTTTCCCCTGGTTTCTGTGGCTATGGCTCCTCTTTCATTACCTCGCCCTGCAGTATAAATATCTCCCACTTCCTATGCCATTTAGCTCTGACAAAGTTTCATCTGGACGCGAGACATCAGCACTTCTCTCTCCTTACAGATGCTGCCAAGTCTGTCGAGATTTTCCATCATTTTTTCTTTTGGTTTCAGATTCCGGTATCTGTAGTAATTTGCTTTAAATGGGACTGGCTAAGTTGTCCATGTGGAAAGCTGGCATGGGCATAATGGGCCAAATGGCCACCTTCTACGTTGTAGCAATTCCACTGGCTCCAATATCATGGGAGTTCCAATTTCAGACACGCAAGACCTGTTCTGCCAGTAGCAATCATTTTTGGTCTCCTTTCTCTCTGCACGAAATTCATTCTGCACAATTAAAGAAAGATAAATAAACCATTGTATAATGAAACATCTGATGTTCCGAGGAAAAAATTACTCGAGGTCTGGATTTAGAAGAGTTTTAGATTATGATGTACTCCCTCTGTTGAGAACTGCAGCAAGAAGTCTCACAACATCAGGTTAAAGTCCTGACAAAGTCAGGTTAAAATCAGGTTTATTTGGTAGCAAAAGCCACACTAGCAAAAGTTGGACTTTAATCTGGTGTGAGACTTCTTACTGCGCCCACCGCAGTCCAACACCAGCATCTCCTTATCATGAGAACTGCAGCAGCAGCCGTAGTAGTAGTAGTAGTATTGATTTGCCAATCTCAATCATGGCTGATTTCATATTGTCACAGAGCCTGGCGGCGCTGAGAGGGGAGGGGAAATGACGGTGTTGAGCTAGTTCCGGTTGTGGGATGGTTGCTGGTTGTTGTTGAGGAGCGGTTGGTGTCGGCGGGGCCTGGGGCTCATGTTAAAGGTAAACATGGGGGGAGAGGGCGGAAACACTGCCCTTTGGTAGCAGAGTGACGAGGCTTGGTCATGATTTTGCTGCAAAGCACTTGATGAACGTGTCTGTTTAAATTTGGATTAAAAATAAAATGCACTGGGAAAGCTCAGCAGGTCAGGCAGCATCTGTGGGGAAGAAAATGCCCAGAGTTGTAGAGTGTTTCCACCTTCTTTGTTTTCATTTAAGACTTCCAGTAATTGTACTTCTGTATCGGGTTTTATACTTGGACCTTCGCTTTTTTTTATTGTAATAGTAAGCTAATATATTAAAGTAGGAAATGCCATCGGTTATGTGTTCGAATATGTTAAATACAGAAGTGACAGTGAGGTCATTTCTAGTTCCTCCAGTAGTGACTGGTTGGACCTATTTTGAGGAACTAGGTTGTGGATTGCCTAGTGTCATTGAACAAGAATTAGCACAAATACCTTTTTTAAGGAGCGTGTCTACCTGAGTGCCAGAGCTGATGGCAAACTGTTCAACTTATAATAGGTTGTAGAATCGTACAATGCAGAAGAAGGCCATTTGGCTCATCGAGTCTGCACTGACCACAATTCCACGCAGGCCTTATTCCTATGCTTCCATGCATTTACCTCAGCTAGTCCCCCTGGCACTAAGGGCAATTCAGCATAGCCAATCCACCTAACCTGCACATCTTTGGATTGTGGGAGGAAACCCATGCAGACACAGGGCGAATGTGCAAACTCTACACAGACAGTGACCCTAGCGGGGAATTGAACCTCGGTCCTTGCTGCTGTGAGGCAGCATTGCTAACTGCTGGGCTGCCTTGGCAAGGCAAAGTGTGTAATGTCCTTGTCAGTGAGTTCCTGTTTGCTAGTGATGTGGTTTTTGCATGCATTTGGAAGTTCATATGAAGCAACCTGTAGATCAGTTTTTCTGGTCTGGCAAGAAGTTTGGACTGATAATCAGAGTCAAGTTATGAGTAGGCCATAGAGAATCCACCCTCCATCAATATCAATAGACCCTGGCCAGGCACACCCTGGATCTGTAATTTGGCAGTGCTAGTTGATTGGGCCAAATGGTTTGTTTCGTGTGTATGTTCCATGTAATTGAGTTTTCCATGTAGTACTTAATGTGTAAAGCTGATTTTGTGGAATTATTATTTATGTATCCCAGGAAGCCTTTGCAAAATTCTTTCAGTCTGAGCCTGCCTTGGATAAAGCTGTAAACCGTTGTGACTACAGTTAAGGTGCACTTTTATCCTTGTTCTTATCATCCTCTCCATGGCACTTAATTCATTGGACTATTTCAAGTTTCTCCACTTGGTCCTTTTCTTTCATCTCTTGATTTTACTGCAACCTGTTCCAACACAGCCCACAAAATCCTTTGTTCTTACTGCTACATGGTATCATTCGAATTTCTTCAAGCTGTCATTCCTGATTCCTCCTTATTTTTCATCTACATGCTGTTCCATACTGATATAAACTGATTATAGGGGGCTGGTTTCTATATATATAATAAGTCTCACAATGCCAGGTTGAAATCCAACAGGTTTATTTGGTAGCACGCGCCACTAGCTTTTGGGACTTTGCCCTTCGTCAAGTGAGTGGGGAGTTCTGATCAGAAGCTGGGCATATAAAGACACACTCAGTTTACAGAATACTAATTAGAATGCAAGTCTTTACAGCTAATCAAGTCTTTAAGGTGCAGACAGTATGAGTGGAGATAGTATTAAGCATAGGTTAAGGAGATATGTATTGTCTCCAGACAGGACAGTATGTGAGATTTTGCAAGCCATGGGGGTTACAAAAAGTGTGACATGAACCCAAGATCCCAGTTGAGGCCATCCTCATGTGCGGAACTTGGCTTTCAGTTTCTGCTCAGCGACTCTGCACTGTTGTGTGTCGTGAAGACTGCCTTGGAGAACCTATGCTTAATGTTTGTGATCAGGACTCCCCACTCGCCTGATGAAGGGGCAGAGCCCTGAAAGCTAGTGGCGTTTGCTACCAAATAAACCTGTTGGACTTTAACCCGGTGTTGTGATACTTCTTACTGTGTTTACCCAGTCCAATGCCAGCATTTTCACCTCATGACTTCTATATGTATCCTCTTGATAGAGCAGGTGGTAATGTAGTGGTTTTATCATTGGTAATCCAGAGACCCAGGGTATAGCTCTGGGGACAAGGTTTCAAATCCCACCATGGCAGATGGTGAAATTTGAATTCAAGAAAAATCTGAAACTAAAAGTCTAATCATGACCATGAAATCATCAAGTTCACTAATGTCCTTTAGGGAAGGAAACTTGCCATCCTCATTTGGTCTGCCCTACAAGTGATTCCAGATACACAGCAATAGATTGACTCTAAGACATCCTTTGAAATGGCCGGTCAGTTCAAGGGCAACTCAGAATCAGCAATAAATGCAGACCTGGCTAGCAGTGCCCTTTCTTGACCATAATTCTATTGCCAAGTCACAGAAACTGTTTGGCTTTCATTCTAATTCAACATCCTTTGCAGTTACTCAGTCTGGCTGAACTAAGCTCCGTTCCTTTTCTCTGACTTTGGTTTCAAATCCATATGATATCAATCATTTGCTCCTTCATGACATTTGCTCTCATTTGACTTGCCTCACTTGCTCTGTTGTTGAAACACTCATCCAAGATGTTGCCTCATTAATACTGCCTTAGCTTTTGTCCCCAGCTTTTCTGACATATTTTAATGGCCTACCACACATAATAAGTATGTGTATCTTCCTATCTGTTTAGTCTTCACTAGGTTTCCAATCCCTGAATGCATTGAATTCAGATTCCTTGCTCTGAATTACAAATTGCTCCACAGTCTCATCCCATCTTGTCTGTACAATATTCCACAGCTGTAAATGCCACCATGTATCCTCCTAACTCTACACTCTGCCTATCATCATCTTAATTTTTATCTACCTAAACCCTTCTGTAATGCCATCTCTTTTCACAGTCTCCTCAATACTTCCTCTAATGTTCATGCTTTTGGTTAATTGCCCTAAATCCTCACTGATTGTTCAGTGTCCAGTTTTAATTTTGGAAAGTATTTACCTTAAAAATGCTGTATAAGTATATGTTGTTATTATTATCCTTTTAGGCTATATTTGTATTTCTAGTAGTTTTGACCATATTGTAGTTCTTTTTGTCAGTTTGTTCCAGAAAGGTATCTTTTTTGCATTTTGAAGTACGGAGTTATGGCCAAAACAGTGCAGATAACAGAAATCTAAACAAATGCTGGAATGTTTAGTGGGTCAGGCAGTATCTGTGGAGACAACAGAGGAGTTCACGTTTCAGATATGGATTGTTGGCGTATTTTGAAAGATTGATATCCAAAGTGTCAATTGCAAGTTATGAGGTTTGAATTGCACTCTGAAAAATAGTAGTATACGTTTGAGCTGGAGAAATAATGCTAGAGTTACAAGCTCGGACAGAATGAAGAGAGCTGAGCCATTAGTTGATGCAGTTTTGGTTTGAGAAAACTTCTGATGACACAAGCTTCCTTATGCATTATGAAGTTGTTTAAACTGTGTATTTTGTCATTGCAAAGTACAGGTTTGATGTGAAGCTAACTTAGTTTGCCCTACCAGTCTTAGTTTGGTGACCGTGATTAGTACAAGTGCCTCACAGTATCAGGGACCTGGGTTCAATGCCTGGTTTGGGTCACTGTCTGTGCAGAGTTTGCACATTCCCCCTGTGCTGGTTAGGTGGATTGGCCATGCTAAATTCTCCCTTGGTGCACCTGAAAAGGTGCTGGAGTGTGGTAGCTAGTGGATTTTCACAGTAATTTCATTGCGGTGTTAATGTAAGCTTACTTGTGACACCAATAAATACATTTTAACTTAATTTAGACTTGAATCATGAATTGTCAGCATGGATTCAAAATCCCATAGATTCCAGCTATTTACCTATATTAATTTGAACGAGGGAACTAAATGTAATATCTCCAAATTTGATATAAAGCTGGATGGGAGGGTAACTGTGAGGAAAATGCTTCACTGTGATTTGGACAAGTGAGGTGCATGGCAGATACAATATATGGATAAATGTAAGATTATCCACATTAGTTGCAAAAACAGGAAGACAGAATGGCTATAGATTGAGAGAGGGGAATGTGCATGAGGTATCCTTGTACACCAGTCACAAGCATGCAGGCACAATGAGCGGTGAAGAAAGCAAATGGTATGTTTGCCTTCATATAGTGAGAGGTTTCAAGTACAGGAGCAGAGATGTTTTGCTGCAGTTGTACAGGGCTTTGGTGAACCCTGGAATAATGTGTACAGTTCTGGTTTCCTTATTTGGGAAAGGATGTTCTTGCTACAGAGGTTGCAGCAAAAATTTACTGGACTGATTCTTCGGATGGCATGATTGAGGAAAGATTAAGTTGGTTAGGATTATATTCGCTGGAGTTGAGAAGACTGGGGAGATCTCATGGAAAGCTATAATATTCTAACAGGATGAGACAGGAAAGAAACAGGCAGGATGTTCCTGATGGCTGAGGAATCCTGAGGGGTCACAGTCTGAGCAAGCAGGGTAGATCATTTAAGATTGAGGTGAGAAGTTTCTTCACCCAGAGACTGGATAGCCTGTAGAAATTTGTGTCACAGAAAGTAGTTGGAGCCAAAACATTGTACGTTTCAAGAAAGAATTGGGTATAATTCTTAGGACTAAAGGGATCGAAGGATTTGGCAGAGGGTGGTTTGGAGGGGAGGGGAGAGGAATGATTGGAACAGGTTACTGAGTTGATGTTCAATTATGATCATAATGAATGAGCAGGTTTGGAGGGTCAAATGGCTTACGCCTGCACCTGCATTGTCTGTATTTTTATGAGGAAAATCGTGCTAGATTTTATTTTAAGAAGACAATAGAGAAAATTGACAATGCTAATGCAGTGGATGTAATTTTATCCGGATTTTTAAAAGGCTTATATGTAAGATACCCTGTAATGAAAAGGTTCAGAGAATGTGGAATTAGCAGACAAGTGCCAAATGGATTGGCAGCAGGCTTGACTTTATGACTTTAAACAGAGAAGGGGAATAAAGGATAGTTATTCAGTGTGATAGAATGTGTTCAATGATGTTCCACAAGGATCAGTTCTGGGACTACTGCTGTTCGCAATTGGTTTGGATTTTAGAATCAAAAGCACAATTTCTGAATTTGTAGGTGACATCAAATGAGTGGGGAGTCATTACTGCATAGAATGGTTGAGCTGAATAATCTGCTTGTGTGGCTCTGTCTGCTTAATCCAGACATATAGCACACTCTTGTATGAATGAAATGCCTTGCTTGGAAATTCACACAGAGCACTTATGTACTCACCTGGATTTTCATCTAATGATTGAAAAATGTTTCTGTTCACTAAGTTTAAAGCTACTAATATTGTGGTTATTGCCTGACAACTTCCTACTGTTGGGCTTCTGATCTATCGCAGTGCCAACTTGGTGAATTTGGGACATGTTTGAATAGGAAGCATCAATGTACCTCTTCAACCATTCAGATTAAAGATCCTTACTCAGGCACACAGAAGTCTAGCCCAGGGAATGTAAGTGAGAATGTTTAATTCAATATAAAATCTCTTGCAGTAAGAAATAAGAGAGGGAAAGAAAGATGGAATTGAGAGATAAAAGAGGCAAGTCAAATATATCATTAATTTTTAAAATCTCCAACAACAATTAAAATTTGTAAGACTGAGATTCCATGTTGCACAAGTAATATCTGTGTGATATGAGAATGTTTGCCTTGTCAGAAATGCCTGGACAATTTTGCAGTTTAAGTGGGCAGCTAATGGGTAAGTACAACATCTTCAAAACCTTAATGTCTTTCAATGCTGAGTCTCTTAAGAAGATACTATTGCGAAGTTGGTGTTTGTAAAGATGTCTATTTAAAAGATAGTTTTTCTCTGTATTTAGACTTTTTTTTAAAAAAATGCAAGTACAAGAGAGCGTAGAATGATCCATTGTATCAAGAAGCTGGACAGTAGTGTGCTCAGACAACAGGCTGTTTTTGAATTTTAGGCATCTGAATATTAGCAGCCTGTCAGATTTGAATTTGATGTTTTGGTCACCTGAGAACCAATCTTATTGTGGGAAATATTGAGATGTCATCAGGAATTTCAGAGATGGAAGCAATGACAAATGGAAGAAGAGCACCTGCAACAGCACCAAATTACAGCTCTCAGCTTGAGAGAGAGAAACAATAACTGATCTTTGTCACAGCTAATAACTTTTAGATCAAAGCCTCATTTCAGTAGCAAATGTACCTCAAGAAAACAGCAATTCCAAACAGAAGGAAGAAGATTCCGATTGTATTTTGAGTGACTTAAAAAAAAAAATTTTTGTTAATAAATGGGAATTGTATTTATCTAAACAGCATTCTATTAGAATAATGTTTTATTCAGTTTGTTAATGGTTCAGTTAACCTGTTCACTATTAGTTAGATAAAGTGTTACTTGTTGATTTTATAGAGAGTGTCTCAGATAATTATTTTGATTTAACCATTAAAAGTTACTGCAGAGCAGATTGTACGATTTTTCACACTTAAAAGATTATATAGCGAAGTACTGTTTGTTAGTTCAGAGGGAATCAACCTCCCCAATGTAGTGAAGTTTGAGGAGAATCAGGGCAAATCAGATAGCAGTTTTCTGATTTACATGTGAACAGCACACATACAAACGTAGGAGGTTACTATCCTATTTACTCCTGAATATTAGTAAGCATTATAACAGGGACAGTAAATGTGTGGTAAAAGAAATCCAGCTGTGTTAATTGGGTACTTTGCTGCATACTTCAGTATAGTAGAAATTAGCAGTCTTCTGTCTGGTGAGACTAAAGTTTGCAGTATGTTGATCAACTCTGTTAAGCTCAGGAGACCCACTATAGAATATGTAATGAAATATTGTACTAGCAGCTTGAATCAGAGCTAACACCTTAGAAGCCAGCCTTTTAGCAAACAAGTACGCACTATATTCTTATGCATCCCACTTTGAACTAATTTGGAGTTTTAACACCTCAAATTTTATATTCTATTGTTCTCCACTTCACTTAAGTAGATACCTGTTTGTAAATGTAAGGTGATTGGCAAAAGAAGCAGAGCTGATACAAGGAAAAGCATTTTTGTGCAGTAAATGGTTAGAATTTAGAATAGACAATCTGATAAGATGGGAATACAGATTCCATTACTAGCTTTCAGAGAGAAATGGATAAAGACCTGGTGGAAGAAAAATTGCAGCGATATAGGGAAAGAGCCAGAGAGTAGAAATAACTGCAATGATCTTTGAAGATGATTTGATGGGTCCGTAGTCTTTTTTCAAGCTGTACTATTATATCGCAGTTGGCAGAAACATTTAGAGAAAATGGTTTCTTTTTTTCAGTCTTGGCTGAGTGTGTGTGTGTGTGTGTGTAGAATAAGTTATGTATACTAGGTACATGACCCAACCATCTGCTGACAAAGAATAATCGACCTGAAACAGTAACTCAGTTTCCCTCTCTATAAATACTGCCAGAGCTGTTGAAGAATTCCAGGATTTTTTGTTTTTATTTAATCTATTATTACTCCTCTGGGCCATGTAAACTGAATATTATTTTAAAGTCATTGTCAAGAAATTTGAATGAAGTTTTGAAAATAAAGAAGCTTGAGTAAAATAGAATTTGAAGAATGAGATGAAAGAGATGTTGATAGGAGTGTAGCTGTCTAAAGGGTTATTGTTATGAAATTAGCTCAGAAGCAGGATAAACAGGTATTTACTTAAGTGAAGTGGAGAACAAAAGAATATAAAATTTGACATGTTAAAACTCCAAATCAGTTCAAAGTGGGATGCATGAGAATATAGTGCACATTTGTTTGCTAAAAGGCTGGCTCCTAAGGTGAGTTGTTTCAGATAGGAGGTGATCAAAAGGGAATATGGTACGTCAGTAGCCAGGTAGCTCTATACTGACAGGAGAGGTGGAGAGGAGAACAATGATAAGCAACTGAAAAACAAGTTACGATCGTAACAACGTCCAGCTGGAAAGACGAACTCTTCCAGAAAGCAGAATTATAGGCTAAAAGCTGCTGATTTGAAAAGCTTATAGAAAAAGTATGCTGAGTTGAAGAAAGACCTCTTAAACTTAGATATTTCATGGGTGTTAGTTATTCATTGGATTTAGCCCATGGAGTTATACTGTACAGGATGATTGTTTTGGAATAAGGCTCATTTCTCAGAGTTCAGGGATATAGATGGGAAAAAGATTAATTCCTGAATATAATGTGTTTTGTATTAAGACATTTCTTGTCTGTTTTTACATGTTAATAAGCAGTATTTTATTTGGTTACAACAAGAGCCAATCTTTCCTTCACTGGTTTACGTGTTTTTTATCGTGTTATACTAAATTAAAGAAAGACAGTATTAAGAACCCGTTTTCTGAGTTACCTTGTTGCGTTTTGCAGTACCCTTGCATCTAACATCAGTGGAGTTCTTAACATTGAACATTGGCTCCCAGCCAAAAATGAATTAAATTTTTATCATTAATGATTTTCTGCAAGATATGACTTTTTTTTGCTTTACTTGAGACAACAAGATGGATACTTTGATATTTTATGTGCAATTCCTGAAATGGCATCCAACTTTTTCTGTAGGATTTGGATCAAGATCTTTACAATCCTATTCATAAAGGTAAAAGTTAGAACTATGACCAAGTTTGGCATTAAAAACATTTTAAAGTGACTGGTTCCATAATTTTTGGAAATCTCAATACTGAAACATAAATAAACATTATATTGCTGATTTGAAGTGATCACAGTTACTGAAACAGCAAATAAATATACTAATCATTGTGATTGGCCTTAGACAATTGTGGGCAGCACGGTGAAACAGTGGTTATCACTGCTATAAGCTGCAGAGCTGGGCAAAGAGGTGGCAAATGGAGTTTAATATGGAAAAGTGTGAGGTGGTTCACTTTGATAAGAGTAACAGGAGTACAGAATATAGGACTAATGAAAGGACTCTTAGTAGTGTCGATGAGCAGAGAGATCTTGGTGTACGTGTGCATAGCTCTCTGAAAGTTGGCACCTAGGTTGATAAGGTTGTTAAGAAGGTGTACGGTGTGTTAGCTTTTATTGGTAGAGGGATTGAATTTCGGAGCCATGAGGTCATGTTGCAATTGTACAAAACTCTGGTGCGGCCGCGTTTGGAATATTGCATACGGTTCTGGTTACTGCATTATAAGAAAGATGTGGAGGCATTGGAGAGGGTGCAGAGGAGGTTTACCAGGATGTTGCCTGGTATGGTGGGAAGGTCGTATGAGGAAAGACTGAGGGACTTGAGGTTATTTTTGTTAGAGTGAAGAAGGTTAAGAGATGACCTAATTGAGGCATATAAGGTGATCAGAGAGTTAGATAGGATGGACAGTGAGAGCCTTTTTCCTCGGACGGTGATTGCGAGCATGAGGGGACATAGCTTCAAATTGAGGGGTGATAATTATAGGATGGATGTCAGAGGTAGGTTCTTTACTCAGAGGGTAGTAAAGGGTATGGAATGCCCTGCCTGCAGGAATTGTGGACTCGCCAACTTTAAGGGCGTTCAAATGGTCAGTGGAAAGGCATATGGATAACGTTGGAATAGTTTAGGTTAGAGGGTCATTAGATTGGTTCCACTGGTCGGCGCAACATCGAGAGCTGAAGGGCCAGTACTGCACTGTAATGTTCTATGTTTCACAGTGCCAGGGACCTGGGTTCGATTCCTAGCTTGGGTGATTGTCTGTCTGGAGTTTGCATGTTCTCCCCATATCTGCATGTGTTTCCTCCAGTGCTGTGGTTTCCTCCCACATTCTGAAAGATGTGCTGGTTAGGCACATCGGACATGCTAAATTCTCCTTTAGTGTACCCGAACAGGCGCTGGAGCATGGTGACTAGGGGATTTTTACAGTAACTTAGTTGCCGTGTTAATGTAAGCCTACTTGTGACACTAATAAATAAACTTAAATAAAAGGTGGAGGGAGAGTGCAGGTGAAGGGAAATTTAGAAATCCAAAGAAAAATGTTGATGCAATAGAATGGTGTAGCAATTTAGATAAAGATTAACAGTGGACAGAAAGTGATACTGTTTAATGGTCATGGTGCAGCAGTGAAAAAGCTGAGAATAAAATTAAGCACTTTTTATCTGAATCCAGGAAGAAATTGTAACAAGGTTTATGGTACAAATAGAGATAAGTGGCTATGTCAGTATTACAGAAGCATGGTTGTAAGTTAATTGAGGCTGGAAAATAAATATTTGAGGCTACCCAAGTGTTCAGAATGACTGGCGAAATGGAGAAGGATGAATACCTATGATAATGAAGGATGACATAAGGACAGTAGAAAGAAAGGATCTTGACTTGGAGATCAGAACGTAAAATCAATATGGGTAAAAATTCGGAAAGAAGAGTCAGAAAATACTAGAGAGAGTGATGTATATGTCCCTTAACAGCAGTTATATCATCAGATAGAGCATCAAGCAAGAAATAATTGGAGCTGGTAAGAAAGGCAGTCTGATAATTATGGGTTCTCTAATCTGGACTGGACCAAGAAAATTTGCAAAAGTGGTCTGGAAGATGAATTTGTAAGTTATTTTTGCGACAGCTTCCTGAAACAATATATTATGGAACAAACTAGGAACAAAGCTAATTTAGATCAACTATCGTGCATTGAAACATGGTTAATTGATATTCTTGTTGTATCCTCTTGCAAACATTGTGATCATAATAGAATTGAATTCTATGTTAAGTGTATGAGTGCTGTACTCAGCCCAAAACAAGATTCTTAAACTTAAAGCAATTTACTGATGGCAGAAAGAGACAGAAACAAAAGCACTCATAAAATGAAGAATTTAAACTAATAAGATTAGAAAAAAAAGTGTTAGAGAAACTTAAGGGACTGAAAGCTGACAAATAAAGGATTTGATGGCCTAAAAGGTAGGGATTCCAAAAGAGTTTGCTACAAAGATACTTTGTGCAGTTGATATGATTTTTGTTTTAAACTTTACTAGATTCTGGAATGGTCCCAGTGGACTGGAAGTTAACAAATGTAATTGTGATTCGTTGAATTGAATTTTATTGAATTGATTTATTATTGTTATAAGTATTGTTTCTTACGAGCTGTACAGACGAAACATGCAGTTCATAGAATACATAGGAGAGAAGGAAAGGAGAGGGTGCAGAACATGTGTTGCAGTTTCCGATATGGTGAGGAGAAAGATCAGCTTAATGTGATTCGATCATTCAAAAGTCTGATGGTATCAGGGAAGAAGCTGTTCTTGAGTTGAGTGTTCTGAGTATTTTAACATGGTAATTTAATTTTACACAAAATTAACACCGTGTTGTATGACAATCATGGATGTTTAAAATTCCCTCGACGTTTCCTTAACACTATGCCCCAAGCAAATCAGTTTGCACTTCACAAGTATAAGCTTACATTTGTATTTCCTGTATCAAACATGCTTCTAGTTTATTCTGTCTATTTGTAAGAACTGTGGAACTATTGATTTACAAGCCTAATGGGATTCATTCTCAGTTCAGACTGTGTTTGAAGCCAAGTTCCAAAGGTGTGAACGTTCATTATTCAAATCTACTGTGCAATTCATTCTTTTGTGCAATTTTAAAGATTATTGAAGCTTATTTTCTGATAACCTTCGACTGGTACACCAAATTAATTTTGTTCATCTTGCTAGTGTTCAGGATGACAGCAATCAAGCATGCTTTACAGAGGGATATTTTCACTCCAAATGATGAACGATTGCTCAGCATTGTCAATGTTTGCAAGGCAGGCAAAAAGAAGAAAAATTGCTTTCTGTGTGCTACAGGTACAATTTAACATTGTATATATTCAGTTTTAATTAATGTTTTATTAATATGTGTGTTTAGGGAGGTAACATTTTTTTCATTTGCAATCTGAACCATTGTTTTATTTCTGTTGATCCATATACTTTTAATTTCAAATTGACTGAATGTAGCAAATATCAGATTTCCATATTTTTTGTATCTTTATTACGGGAAGCTAGTTAAAACCTGTTATGTGTTGAGCTATAACTGAAGGACAGCCTGTTAAACTATTTTGCTGTTAATACTTAGCTGACTGCGTCATATTACTTTAATCAACTAAAGACAACGACTTTCAGCAGAAATTGGCATTGTAGGTTACTGTCACACTATTGTGATAATTCCCAATTAAATACTCAGAAAATGAAATACTCTAGTCTATCAAAATATAATTAGGATTTATTTTGCTTTCAGTTTTTGTTGTATCATCTGTATTTTAGTCAAACGATGTGTTACATATAGACTATCATTTGATCTTCTGCTTTGTGATCCTGTTGCAGTTTTGATTGGCAATCAGTGTGTATATGTTTTATCTTCACATATGATCGAGTGCAGAATACCATAAAAATTACTACCAAAGTCTGAAACAGATAACATGACAACTTTTTCTGGTAAACTAGCATTACAGTTACACTCCAAAAGACTCTTGTATCTTCCTTGGCCTTTTCCTGTTTGTTCCTGGCATGAAATGGATCCTCAACTCAGCAGCAGCATTCATCTAGCATCCTTTGCATTCTAAGACATTTCAAAATGCTTCACAGAGTGTTGTCAAACAGAATTTGTCACTAAGCCCTTTAAGGAGACAATGGGAAAGGCTATTGAGAACTTAGCCAAAGAGATAGGTTTTAATAGGCATCTTGTATCTTAGGAGAGAAAGGCAAGGATGTTGAAGGAAGGAAGGAAGGAGTGTAGGACCTCAACAGCTGAAAGCATGATTGGCAGTGCAGTTAAATTGGGCTGTACAAAAGGCCAGACTACAGGGAGCTGGAAGAAGTTAGAGCATTGCCTCTGTCTCCCGAATTTGTCCCATTGGGACTCCATTTTGAAGCTTCAAAAATGCCATGACCACCTCAGTGGGAACTGACTGTGCAGAAGGGTGACTGAGGAGATCTGTGTTTGACAGGACAGAGGATTTTTTCTAAACTTTTTAAGAACTTGCCTTTTCGTTTTCTTTTGGGATCAGGAATCAGATCTCAAGCATTAGCCATTTAAGCCACGTCCACCATCATAAAAAAGCAAAGATTCAAAGGGGTCTCACAGCTGTTAAAATTCAGTCAGAGTTCTGTGGCAGCCACTGCTACTACAGAGTTCATGGCCCCAGAATCTTGTCTTGTGACCTCTAGTTTGGAAAGCCCTGGGTTGGAGAGTTAGGGCGAGGAGAGTACATGGAGGAATTTGAAAGCAAGAATGAGAATCAATACATTGCTTAATAAAGAACCAGTGTATTTAATTGAGTACGGTAGTGACTTGGCCACTTAGGATATGAGCAGCAGAATTTTGAATACACTTAAGTTATACAGGTGGAAGATAAATAGCTGGCCAGATGTGTGTTGAAATAGTTGAGCCTCGAGGCAACAAAGATATAATTGAGGGTTTTGATAGTAGATGCTCTGAGATTGGGGCGAAGTTTGGCCGTCTTAAGAAGGTAAAAATAAGCGATCTTAGTGATGGTGTGGTTATTCGATCGGAAGATACCCTCTTCGTCAAATATGCCACCAAGATTTAAACAGTCTGATTCAGCCTCAGATATTTATCAGCAAGGGGGTTTGGAGTTAGTGTTTATCTCTGGGTTCTCCTCCATTCCTACAATCCTCAGAATTCTACAATCTTTCAACTCACCAAAGGTACCTGCTGCTTTCTTGGCTTTCTTCTTGATGTCTATGCTGCTGTTCCCTCTGGCTCTACGCAACAGCTTGTACTTGTAACCTTTTGCACAGAACTCTGAGTCAAAGCTTTTGCACCCAGGTGTAATGGAAAAATAAATGGCAAAAGAAAAATGAAAAAACTGGAGTCCTTTAAAACTCACTGGGGTGTATGCTACTTTCTTTGTGCAACCTTCCCAAAGAATAAAACAAACATTATTTTTGTAGTAGCATTTAGATTGCTACCCCTCTTAATGGCATGAAACAATATAGAACATAGAACATTATAGCACAGTACAGGCCCTTCAGCCCTCTGTTGCGTCAACCAGTGGAACCAATCTAATGACTCTCTAACCTAAAAAATTCCAATGTTATCCATATGCCTATCCACTGACCATTTGAACGCCCTCAAATTTTTTCACATTTAATTTGTCAACTTGTTAATGTTTTTTGTACAGTAACAACAGAGCGGCCAGTCCAAGTAAATGTTGTAAAGGTGAAGAAATCAGATAAGGGGGATTTCTACAAACGGCAGACTGCATGGGCACTGCGAGATTTGGCTGTTGTTGATGCTAAGGATGCCAACAAGGTATGATGTGAAACAATTAAAGGCCTGAGAGGCTACTGATAATTATGCAATATTTCAATCCAAGTGATTGCCCTTATAAACTGTGAACAATTAGAGAGTAAAGTTTGTCAACACCAATTTTAAATCCAACCGATTTATTTGATAGTAAATCTGAGAGCTTTCGGCCTTTGTGGTCTTCGTCAGGCGAATGAGGTGTTTTGGTCTCCAAAAGCACACACGTCAGCACAGACAGTTTACAGATTGCTGATTAGAATGTGAATCCTTACACCTAACCTGCTATTCAAGTCTTAAAGTGGCTAACAGCAGAGGTTAGAGAGATGTGTATTGTCT
This sequence comes from Sphyrna mokarran, assembly GCA_024679065.1. Taxonomy (NCBI): domain Eukaryota; kingdom Metazoa; phylum Chordata; class Chondrichthyes; order Carcharhiniformes; family Carcharhinidae; genus Sphyrna; species Sphyrna mokarran. The sequence goes on along the minus strand of JAGIQG010000001.1, from coordinate 77,798,596 downwards.
CCAGACAGCACAGTAAGTGAGGTTTTTTGCTAACCCAGGCAAGTCATGAGGATTACAGATAGTGTGACATGAAGCCAAGATCCCTGTTAAGACCATCCTCATGTGTGTGGAACTTGGCTATCAGTCTCTGCTCAGCAACTCTGTGCTATCGTGTGTCGTGAAGGTCCCCTTGGAGAACGTTTACCTGAAGGTCGGAGGCCGAATGCCCGTGTCTGCTGAAGTGTTCGCCCACAGGAAGGGGACTGTTTTGCCTGGTGATTGTTGAGCGATGTTCATTCATCTGCTGTCGTAGTGTCTGCACGGTCTCCCCAATGTACCATGCTTCGGGACATCCTTTTTTGCAATGTATCTACCTAATACGTTGCAAGAAAGGATGTCCCGAAGCATGGTACGTTGGGGAGACCGTGCAGACACTACGACAGCAGATGAATGAACATCGCTCAACAATCACCAGGCAAAACAGTTCCCTTCCTGTGGGCGAACACTTCAGCAGACACGGGCATTCGGCCTCCGACCTTCGGGTAAACGTTCTCCAAGGGGGCCTTCACGACACACGATAGAACATAGAACATTACAGCACAGAACAGGCCCTTCGGCCTTCGATGTTGCGCCGACCAATATAAAAAGCAATGCCCCTCCAAACTAAACCATTCCCTTCTCTTCCATATACTTATCAACTAACCTCTTAAACGCCACCAACTTGGCGCATCTACAACTGCTGCAGGCAGGGCATTCCACTCCCGAACCACCCTTTGGGTAAAGAACCTACCTCTGATATCCGTCCTATAACTATCACCCTTAATTTAAAGCTGTGTCCCCTCGTGCTAGCTTTCTCCATCCTAGGAAAAAGGCTATCACTGTCCACCCTATCTAAACCTCTAATCATCTTATATGTTTCGATAAGGTCTCCTCTTAGCCGCCTCCTTTCTAACGAAAACAACCTCAAATCCCTCAGTCTCTCCTCATAAGACCTGCCCTCCATACAGGCAACATCCTGGTAAACCTCCTCTGTACCCTCTCCAATGCCTCCACATCTTTCTTATAACGTGGGGACCAGAACTGCACACAATACTCCAAGTGCGGCTGCACTAGAGTTTTGTACAGTTGCAACATGATGCTGCGGCTCCTAAATTCAATCCCCCTACCAATAAAAGCTAAGACTCCATAAGCCTTCTTAACAACTTTATCCACTTGACTGCCTACTTCAGGGATCTATTGACACATACACCAAGATCCTTCTGTTCCTCAACACTATTAAGAGCCCTACCATTAGCCCTATACTCTACACATTTATTGTTCCTGCCAAAGTGCATTACCTCACACTTTTCCACATTAAACTCCATTTGCCACCTCTCGGCCAGCTCTGCAACTTGTCCAAGTCTCTCTGCAAACTATAACACCCCTCTTCACTATCTACCACTCCACCGACGTTAGTGTCATCTGCAAATTTACTAATCCATCCTTCAATACCCTCATCCAGATCATTTATAAAAATTACAAACAGCAGGGGCCCCAAAACAGACCCCTGAGGTACACCACTTGTCACCTGACTCCAAGATGAATATCTCCCATCAACCACCACCCTCTGTCTTCTATCTGCTAGCCAATTCCTAACCCAATTAGCTAAATCACCCTCTATCCCATACATCGGCATTTTCTGCAGAAGTCTTCCATGGGCCACCTTATCAAACGCCTTACTAAAGTCCATATATACCACATCAACCGCCTTACCCCCATCCACCTCTTTAGTCACTTTTTCAAAAAACTCCATGAGGTTAGTAAGGCACGACCTACCCTTCACAAAACCATGCTGACTATCTCCAATCAATTCATTACTCTCTACATAACTATAAATCCTATCCCTAATTATTCTCTCCAATACTTTGCCCACAACAGAAGTAAGACTCACTGGCCTATAATTCCCTGGAAGGTCTCTCTTCCCCTTCTTGAACAACGGGACCACATTCGCTATCCTCCAGTCCTCCAGAACCACACCCGTAACCAACGACGACCTGAAGATCAGAGCCAGAGGCTCTGAAATCTCCTCTCTTGCCTCCCAGAGAATCCTAGGGTAAATCCCGTCCGGCCCAGGGGACTTATCCAACTTCAAACCCTCGAGAATATCTAGCACATCGTCCCTATCTACTTCAATACTTTCCAGTTTGCTACCCTGTACCTCAGTGTTCTCCATAACTACATTTACATCACCCTGCGTGAATACCGAAGAGAAATATTTATTCAGTACCTCTCCAATCTCTTCAGGCTCCACGCACAACTTCCCACTGCTGTCTATGCCTGGCCCTAGTCTTGTCCTAACCAATCTTCTATTCTTAACATATCTAAAGAAAGCTTTAGGATTCTCCCTAATCCTATCAGCCAAAGTCTTCTCATGTCCTCTCTTTGCTCTCCTCAATTCCCTCCTTAGCTCCCTAGCACAGATAGCACAGAGTTGCTGAGCAGAGACTGATAGCCAAGTTCCACACACATGAGGATGGTCTTAACAGGGATCTTGGCTTCATGTCACACTATCTGTAACCCCCATGACTTGCCTGGGTTAGCAAAAAACCTCACTTACTGTGCTGTCTGGAGACAATACACATCTCTCTAACCTCTGCTGTTAGCCACTTTAAGACTTGAATAGCAGGTTAGATGTAAGGATTCGCATTCTAATCAGCAATCTGTAAACTGTCTGTGCTGATGTGTGTGCTTTTGGGGACCAGAACACCTCATTTGCCTGACGAAGGCCACAAAGGCCGAAAGCTCTCAGATTTACTATCAAATAAATCGGTTGGATTTAAAATTGGTGTTGTCAAACTTTACTGAGTTTACCCCAGTCCAACGCTGGCATCTCTACATAACAATTAGAGATCCAGCCTGATATCTGAGTGAAAGTTAATCATGTTAGATATCTTCAAATGCTGCAGCAGTTTTGGAAAAAATTTGGGGCACGTTGCGGTTTCAATTCTTGATGATCAATGTTAGTTAACTTGCTTCATAAATGACAGCTTTTCATCTGAAAACCAAAACTCTTCTAACACAACTTATTACTCTGAGCTAGTTTTTCTCTTCCCATGCCACAGCTACCCCATTCTCCATTTCCCATTTGAGCTTTGACAAAGGGTCATCTGAACTCAAAACATCAGCTCTTTTCTCTCCTTACAGATGCTGCCAGACCTGCTGAGATTTTCCAGCATTTTCTCTTTTGGTCCCATTTTACATTGGGAAGTCATTTTGGGTTTCAGAACGCCTCTTAGTGCATGAATGTTGGAATTGAGCTCTGAGACCAGGTAAATTAGCAGATTCGCAATGAACTCAAATAATTGGCTCTTGTTTTGCTGCATGCATCTGTTACAATGTAGCTTGATAGGCAGAGAGAAATTGGCAAACATCCAAATTGAATCCTGGAAGTGCATGTCCTGTCAATTATTTGTGAAACATTGGCTTTATTAAGCATGGAAGTACATAGCCTAGTGCCCCACCCTACTGGTAAAAATAGTTTCAACGAGAATACAGAATAGAATGCTAATTGAGAAAAATTGATTTGAACTAGAAAGAAAATATGCAGCTATATTTTCAAGTAAAGCTTTTCCTTACCCTTGCCTCTAATTCCCCCCCGCCCAAAAAAAGGTAAGTTTAATCAAAATTTAAAATCCTTATAGGAGATATTAATCATTATTTACTCTGTTCCACAGAACTCCACCAACCTACATACTCAACAAGATGTACCAGCACCCAAAAATGGGAGGGTGAGTAAGCCAAACAGCTCCATAGGAAATCTTAAAGCTTTCTGATTCTGGATGTTAGTTGGGAAATACCTTTGCTGGGAAAGAAGAAATCCAGAGCAAATACACAATGCTCAACTGGTACTGAAATTTCCCTTTTTAAACCTCGCAAATAACATCCGAAACTGGAAAGGATATTGAACTATAGGATTTCCTGTGGAATGTTTTGCTGACAATTTGGAGCTGGTGTTAGATGAGCAGCTACAGAGAAGGAGAGCCCAGAATTGCCTTTGTCTTATTTTTCTTGATATCAGTTTGTGGAGCCAAAAGGTTTTATTCCTTTAATTTAACACAATGATGATTATCACTGGGCTAACTTTCTCCGTCCTGCAATGCAGCCACTACCACAGCTCATAAAAATAACCGGACAGAAAGTTGTGCATTTAGATTTTGTGAATACAGTCTTGCCATGTGCATCTCGTTGCCAGTGAGAATCCCTCATTTTGATTAGATAAAATATAACTGGTGAGCTTTGCTCTTAAAAATTGGTATATTAAGGTCACGTTATGGGACACACTTGGCAATGAAGTGTATCACTTCTAACATTTCATGATATTGACAATTCTGTAGCTATCAATAACAACTTGCGTTTATAGAGTAATGTTAATGTAGCAAAACATCCTATGACACTTCACAGGTATAATTTTAAAATTTGGCACCAAACAAAGCAAGGAGATGTCAGGAAAGGTAAGTAAAAACTTCTTCAAAGGTAGGCACTTTAGCTGGGTCTTCAGGAATGAGATGAAGTTGAAAAGGGGAAGAAGTTTAGTGAGGGAATTCCGGAATGTCTCCACTGATGAGACAAAAATGTACAAGAAGCTGAAGTCAGGCATAGAATTAGGAGAATTGGTGGAGGGGAGTCATTGAGGCTTAGAGATAAGGAAAGACCATGAATGGGTTTAAAAATGAGAATGAACTATTTAAATTTGGCTATCGGTCATCCAAAACCACAGGGTCCAGTGAAGGATCAGGACTTGATTCGAGATGGAATTCTGGATGAGCTGAAGTATACAAATGTTGAAGGATGGGCAAGAGAAAATTGGAAGAATCAAGACTTGAAAAGGGACAGGTAGAGTTTCAGCATCATGGCAAGAAAATGTTGTGGCGGTAGAAGTAGTTTGTTTCAGCGATGCAAAGAAAGTTAGGTTGAAAGTGGCAAGGTTGTTAACAGCCTGGTTCATCTTTCTAATATTGTCAGAAAATAACTTATCAGATTGAAATAAAATTCAAATGCAGCTTCAGAGCTTAGTTCTTTGAGCAGGAACTATTAATTTGATACACAGTTAAGCTGCACCCAGGAGCCGGAGATACATCGATTGCATCTCAACTACTTTATCTCCTCAAATATTTTTCTACAATTCAGTGGAAACTAAATGGATTTGTATTATTCATATTTGCAGGAGAATCCAGAGTTTGATTTGCACTTTGAAAAAGTTTACAAGTGGGTTGCCAGCAGCACAGCAGAGAAAAATACCTTTATCTCATGTATATGGAAACTTAATCAGCGGTACCTTAGAAAGAAGATTGAGTTTGTCAATGTTAGCTCACAGTTGTTGGAAGGTAAGACCTTGTGTGATGATGATGAAGACATCTTTTAAAGAAATTGCTCATCTCATCTTAGTGTAATGAAAGTTTTAAAATATACTCCCACTTGTAATACATGATTGTGATGATTTGCTGGTTAGTCTGGACACTGAATATTTCCTTCCAGTCTCTTTCTTCTTATGCAGTTTATTCTGTTCGGTGCCTCTCTTTCCATCTTCTGTTATCTTTTCAGTTCACAGTATTTAAATGCAAATAATTGGTAGCTGCAAAAGGTTATTACTAAATATTCATGTGATGGATAATGACATGTTATTTAATATTCTACAGGTCTGAATAATAGATCCATAACAATATTGGATTATAGTTTTTGTTTATGCTATTGATTGCTTTAGATCAAGTCCACTTTTGAAGTTATCATTTCACTGTTTGTATTCTAGAAAGGACAAGGAATAAAATATACACAGTATGGCCAATGATTGTAGGATGTATTGATGTACATAAAATTTGGATTGATGTAGCGCTTTGTGAATATTTTTTTATTTGTAGAATTTTTTTTTAAAATTTTAAATTATTGAAAACAATAACTTCAATTGCAATACCATTACTTAAAAACACATTGTGATGGTGGATGTGGCAAGCCCAGCTGTGTTAGAGAACTCGCTGTAATATGGTACCTTTTTATAATCTGTATTGCTGTCTGTTGCTGTAATATTTCTTTGCTTACCTTCCTTTAATTCTCTTTCTCTATTCTTTCTCTGCAAAGAACTTCCTAAAGTTGCAGAAGGTTGGTAACATTTTTCTTACTTTTGTCTTTCCAGTGTAATTCTGTAATTTATGCACCACCTTATCTAGTGCGGTACAGGGGTTCAAATAAAGAAAGGAAAGAACTTGCCTCTATATTGTACATTTTAACATTTTGAAACAACATCCCAAAGGACTTCACATACAATAGTCTGTTGGCCAAACCTCTGCTTTTCTAAGTGAAAAGAGACTTTCTGATATTGCAAATGTGGCTATCAATAGGAAATATTGGAATGTACTAATGACCTCTGCATTGTCTGATAATATGGTTAACTGTTTTTGCTGATGGACTGTTACCTTTCAAAGAGCTTATTAAAATACCCTATCTTCCTTGGGTGCCAGCCAGCTTTTTTCTCTCTCTCAAGTTTTAAAAAAAAATTTGGGCTTTTGGATTTAATCCTTGAAATTCTGAACCTAGCTTTATATCCAAAAACATAATTTAAAAATCATAAAAGACGAAAGGAATTATTGACGCTTTGTTTCCTTTCTTAAATGCATATTTTGTTCGGGTCTATAATGAAGCTCCTTTGCATCCCTTTTTTATTTGATGTATTCTTTCCACCTGAAATGTTGACCTATCTTTTCAGCTGCTGATGAATTTATTTATTTCTATCATTTTCTCTTTTTTATTTGTAACATTTTCCTGCTTTCTGTGTTTTTGTTGTTCTGATTCTGAAACAAATTACAGCAGTGTTAGCAAGTTGGTGCCTGCAGCAGGTTATTTTGGGTGGCATCATAAGAGTGCACTCATTCTGTTTTAAGAATGTGACTGAAGGCTTTCTGTTTCATACCTTTAAAATTTAGTGTTTGATTCTTTGCAAGTCCAAAGCTTCACCAGACTCCTCCATGTCCATTCATAGTCTATTAGGCCAAGTGTGCATGCTGACATCTGTTGGGTAGGGATCTTTCATGGCTTGGAGAGAATAGCTTGCTTTAAACTAGAAGGGTATTCACTTTTGAGGCAGGTATCACTGGACTAGTAATCCACAGACTCAGGATAATGCTCTGGTTTGAATCCTATCACTGCAGATGTTGACATTTGAATTCAATAAAAGTCTATTGAAGTACTCACCTGGGTGGGCATGCCAAACATCTAAACCATATCAAGACTGTTACAATTGAGTTGAGCTGGTCATGTGGTTAGAATTTCTAACAATTGCTTAACAAAGAAAGGAGTAGCTTAAGAACATAAGAAAAAGGAACAGGAGTAGGCGATCTAGCCCCTCGAGTCTGCCCCGCCATTCAGTAAGATCATGGGTGATCTGATAGAGGATACCTGCTTGATGTGGTCAAGAAGGCGTATGGTGTACTGTCTTCATTAATCGAGGGATTGAGTTTAGGAGTCGGGAGGTAATGCTGCAACTTTATAAGACCCTTGTCAGACTCCACTTGGAGTACTGTATGCAGTTTTAGTCACCTCACTACAGGAAGGATGTGGAGCTATTGAGAGGGTGCAGAGGAGATTTACAAGGATGTTGCCTGGATTGGGGGGCATGCCCTATGAAGATAGGTTGAGGGAGCTAGGTCTCTGCTCCCTGGAGAGACGAAAGTTGAGAGGCAATCTGATAGAGGTTTATAAGATGTTGAGAGGAATAGATAGGGTAGATTCTCGAAGGCTATTTTCCAGAACTGAAATGGTCGCTACGAGAGGACACAGGTTTAAGGTGCTGGGCAGCAAGTACAGAGGAGATGTTAGGGGTAAGTTTTTCACTCAGAGGGTGGTGGGTGAAAATGAAATCGGCTGCCGTCGATGGTGGTGGAGGCAACTTGCTGGGGTCTTTTAAAAGACTTCTGGATGAGTACATGGTATTAAATGGGATTGGGAGTTACAGATAGTTCTATGACCTAATAGGTATGGGCATGATCGGTGCAACTTGTGGGCTGAAGAGCCTGTTTGTGCTGTAATGTTCTAAGTTCCCCATAACCTTAATTCCCTTATTGGTTAAAAATCTATTTATCTGTGACGTTTAACGAGGTAGTCTCTACTGCTTCATTGAGCAGACAATTCCAAAGATTCACTACCCTCTGGGAGAAGAACTCCTCAACTCTGTTCTAAATTGACTCCCCTGTATTTTGAGGCTATGCCCCCGAGTTCTTGTTTCCATTGTAAGTGGAAATAACCTTGCTGCTTCTACCTCCTTCATTATCTGATATGTCTCTATATGATCTCCCCTCAATCTTCTAAGCTCCAATGAGTACAGGCCCAGTCTACTCAATCTCTCCTCCTAAGCTAACCCCCTCATCTCCAGAATCAACCTGGTGAATTTTCTCAGTATCCCCTCCAAAACTAATATCCCCTTTCTTAAATAAGGGGACCAAAATTGTATACAGTACTCTAGGTGCGGTCTCACCAATAACTTGTACAGTTGCAGCAAGACCTCCCTGCTTTTATACTCCATCCCTCTCATGATAAAGGCCAACATTCCATTTGCCTTCTTAATCACCTTCAACTGAGTTTTTGTGATTGATGCACAAGGACTCCTAGTCCCTCTGCACAGTATCATGTTGTAATTTTTCACCATTTAAATAATAGTCCATTTTACTATTATTCCTTCCAAAGTGGATAATCTCACACTAACCAACATTATACTCCATCTGCCAGATCCTTGCCCACTTACTTCGCCTATCCAAATCTCTCTGCAGACTTTGTGTCCTCCACGCAATTTACTTTCTCACTCATCTTTGTGTCATCTGCAACTTTGTTACCCTACACTCAGTCCTATCTTCCAGATCTATATGGTAAATAGTTGAGGCCTCAGCACTGATCGCTGCGGCACATCACTAGTCACTGATTGCCAACCAGAAAAGCACTCAATAATTCCGACTCTCTGGCTATCTAACAGAAAGCAATCTTCAATCCACCCTAACACTTTATCCCCAACTCCGTGTACCTTTATCTTATGCAGCAACCTTTTGTGAGGCACCTTAACAAATGCCTTCTGGAAATCTAAATACACCACATCCATTGGTTCTTCTCTGTCAACCGCACTCGTTTTATTCTCATAAAATTCCAGTAAATTAGTTAAACATGACTTTCCCTTCATGAATCCATGCTGCGTCTGCTTGATTGAACCATTCTTTTCCAGGTGTCCTGCTGTTTCTTCCTTAGTGATAGATTCCAGCATTTTCCCAACTACGGATGTTAAGCTAACCAGCCTGTAGTTACCTGTCTTTTGTCTACCTCCTTTATTAAACAGTAACGTTACATTAGCTGTTTTCCAAAGACTTCAAATTCCCTAGAGTCCAGCGAATTTTGATAAATTATAACTAATTAGTCATGCAGTCAAAGGAAGCATTACAAGAACACTCAAGGCTTAATTTAGAAGTTTTGATATTGACTTTGAGTTCCTGGGAGAAGCTTGACCAGGACCACTACACCTGGCGCGACCAAATAAAAAGTGATGCAGCCTCCTAATGCAAGTGGATTTCAAAGGCAGAGAGAAAACGCAAGTATCCTGAGCCCGCAACTCATCCAAAACCCGTCTGTGGTATACTGTCCCATTTGCAATAGAAGGTACTGGATACAAATCAGCCTTAGCAGTCATTAATGTACTCACTGGAACCTTACCAAATGCCCAAGGTGAAGAATATAGTCATTTTCACCTTGAAGGATGAAGAAAAGATTTGGTATTTATGGAATTCAAAAAAAGGGTGCTTATAGAATCCATTCCTGGGATAATGCTAAAGGTGATGATGAATTTGAGTAAAATCACCGTTAATGCTATTTTGGGTGATCTGATATTAGAAAAATCTTTAAAGTATATAGTATAAATTCAGCAATATGAGATCAGATTTCGTTATGAGGAGAATTGAGAAACTACAAATATTTCTACTTGAGCAGAGAAAATTAAAATGAGATTTAATCAAAGTTTTAAAACATACCAGGCTGTTGGTAGAATGAATAAAGAAAGTCAATTTTCTCCACTTCGGAAGTCAGTAATGAGTGGCCATTATGGAAAGACTGATGCCATTGTTTTTGGTCCTTGCTCCAAACTCCAGTCCCTGGCCACTGACTTCATTACTCTGCCTGACAGCAGTCTTATATTAAGCCAATCTGTTCATGTTTGGTGTCACATTTGATTCTGAGATAAGCTTGTATTCATGCCATCACTAAGATTATCTATTTCCACCTCTATGAAATTGGTGCTTTAAAGCTTATGTTCAGAAATTGTGCTAAAGTTACAAGTGAATATCACAGAAAATAATATTAGTTTGCTGTTCAAAATATGTTATGTATTATGTTCTTGTACTTTCCCTTTTGCCTTATAAAAAAATGAAACTTTTATGAAAGATGACACTTATTTTCAGCAAAACTAAATTAAGGATTTTGGACTGGAAAATATTAGTTACGTAACTGGTACTAATTTTGTTATCTTTTCACAGCGTGAAAATGACAATTATTAATATTACAATTCTGTGATCACTGAAAATGTAAAGTGGGTTATTTTTGACAAATGTGTGTAATAGATGATAAAAAAAGGATAAAAAATCTAGACTAGATTAAAATTCTGGCTGAACAATTGGTGGATTTTTCCCAGAAAGTATTCAAAGAAGATAGCTCATCCACTCGGACCCTATTCATTAAGTATTTTTAAAAATAGTTTGAAGAATTTTAAATTACTAACGGCTCTTCAAAAAGGGATTACAGTACGATCTTTCTATTTTGAAGCAAACGGTATTTGGATTGTATGCAGGAAAATGACCTTATTCATGGTGTACAAAAATCCACAACTTATTGTCGTGTTATTATTTTTTATTTTGTGGCTGTCATTGGAATTTTATTGCTTATTTGAACCTCTGAGTACAATATAATAACGTGTTATGAACGGCTTTTAGTTTTCTTTTGTAGTCCTTAAATTAAATATGTAATAATGAAAAATGGATGAATTAAACCAGTATTATTTGAAATACAAATTTCCTATCCTGTAATGTGCATGTGTGATTAATATTACAATATAGAAATAGAAGCATAGAACATTTAAAGATTAATGTAAGTCCTGGGATAAACAACATTTCTGCATTTCATTCATCTTTTTCATTCTCCTGGATATAATCTAGATTATATGCAAATGTTTTTCATGTATACTTAAGGATGTGTCACCAAAAATTATGAAGCATGACTAATAAAACATACCACTAGACTTCTGTTTAACTGGAAAATATTTACTTAAGCCAAAATGACCACAGTGTATTACCATAGTTTTAACTTCAAAGCCAGTTAATGAGAGTCTTTCAGAAAATGTCATCATTTTTGGTCATGCTAGCTTTCTTGTCCTTTTCAGCATGTTACTCATGGCATTGTCCATAAGTGTATGATACAGGTAATGTGTTGGGATGATCAGTTAATTTGCTGGTTACAGTGGAATTTTGAATTGAAATTTCTACAGAGAAAGTTATTCTATAATTTATTTTGAATGTAAAATGGCTATTAGTTGCCTTCAGTTTTTTTTGTTCTGTTGCTTCACATAACTATTGATATTTCAATGAGCAGTAATAAAATGGAAATAGAATAGCTGATAGCAGTATGATTTTTCAGCTCTCAATAGACATGTTAGAGAATTTCCAGTTACTACTTTGAAAGTGGGGCAGTAACAATAGTTGCAGGGTATTCTATTTCAGGAGCTGTGTCTTAGAACAAAGAACAAAACAGCATGGGAAACAGGCCCTTCGGCCCAACGAACCCGTGCTGCCACCTCGATGTTCCCACTTCTACCCATGATCCCTGTCTATGTTTAATGCATAGATCTATGCAGTAAACATAGACAGGGATCATGGATAGAAGTGGGAACATCGAGGTGGTGGCACAGGCTCGTTGGGCCAAAGGGCCTGTTTCCCGTGCTGTTTTGTTCTTTGTTCTAAGACACAGCTCCTGAAATAGAACAATACTCTGCAACTACTGTTACTGCCCCACTTTCAAAGTAGTAACTGGAAATTCTCTAACAAGTCTATTGAGAGCTGAAAAATCATACTGCTATCAGCTATTCTATTTCCATTTTATTACTGCTCATTGAAATATCAATAGTTATGCGAAGCAATAGAACAGAAAAACTGAAGGTAACTAATAGCCATTTTACATTCAAAATAAATTATAGAATAATTTTCTCTGTAGAAATTTCAATCCAAAATTCCACTGTAACCAGCAAATTAACTGATCATCCCAACACATTACCTGTATCATACACTTGATGGACAATGCCATGAGTAACATGCTGAAAAGGACAAGAAAGCTAACATGACCAAAAATGATGACATTTTCTGAAAGACTCTCTAACTGGCTTTGAAATTAAAACTATGGTAATACACTGTGGTCATTTTGGCTTAAGTAAATATTTTCCAGTTAAACAGAAGTCTAGTGGTATGTTTTATTAGTCATGCTTCATAATGTTTGGTGATACACCCTTAAGTATATATGAAAAACATTTGCGTATAATCTAGATTATATCCAGGAGAATGGAAAGAGGTTGATCTAAATTAGTATGTAGCTCTGAATCCTGGTATGGTTCACATTTTCTGTTCAGTAACAACATCTAATATTCATGAAAATCATCAATCATAATTGATGTTTGCTAACCTAGCTAGCGTCCACCCAGTATTAAACACAAAACTAACATCTTGCTTAATGATGACATGCAAGGAGAGTTCTCAGACAAAGCTTGATCTTTCCTGCGCAGCCAGTAACTAATGCCATTTTAAAATTGAGAGTTTCTTTTAGTGTAGTCATTTCACTGTTTTTTCCCTTCACTTAGTCCTGAACTATCCTTTGAAGTGTAACTTTAAGAGTACTAAATGTGTCTGCCAGTAAATGATTTATACCTTTGCTGCCAAGTTTGTTATTTTTTAATCAGATTGTAACATTCTGAAATTTAATCAGTCAGCATTTTATCAATTTCTCCAGAGTCTGTTCCAAGTGGTGAAAATCAGAGTACGGCTGGTGGAGATGAGGAATCCTTGGATGAATACCAGGAGTTGAATGCACGGGAGGAGCAGGATATTGAGATAATGATGGATGGTTGTGAATATGCCATCTCAAATGCTGAAGCATTTGCAGAAAAACTGTCTAGAGAATTGCAGGTGCTAGATGGGGTGAGTATTAGAATATGAAAAACATGGCTTTAATTGTTTGTTCTGTGGGGCCATTTTCTATGTTGGAAAGATAGGTTGCCTGAAATTGAATGACTACAGTATGTTCTATGCCAAGCTTTGTCTGCATATTTGATGTTTGATACATTACAAAACACGTTTGCTTAACGTTTGGACACTTCTGACAATCACATCAGCTGGTGGAATTTGAATTTGTTTAATAAATCTGGAATATCATGTTATTTGTTTATTGTTTTCATTGAAACGTTGGAGGATGAGGAGGGAACGGATAACTTTCCAAGATTATAACAGGCTTTAATAGAGTGGATAGTCAAGAATCTTTCCCAGAGTGAAAGGGCCAATTACTCAGGATATAGGTTGAGAATGAGAGTTTTAAAAAAATGTAACGGGGCAAGTTTTTCACTGAGAGGGTGGTGAATGCCTGGAATACGTTGCTGAAGGAGCTGGTGGAAGTAAGTTCTATAAAAACATTCAAGAATAGATACATGAATAGGCAGGGAATAGAGGAATGTGGACCATAGCTGTTTACAGCATGAAAACGGGCCCTACAGTCCAACTTGTCCTTGCCGCCGTTTTTTTAATGACCAAGCTAGTCACAATTGCCTGCATTTGACCCGTATCCGTCTATAGCCATCTTACCCAAATAATCATCTAAACGCTTTTTAAAAGACAAAATTGTACCAGCCTTTACTACTATTGTATCTAGCTTGTTCCACACATTCACCACCATCTCTGAAAAAATTGCCCCTCTGGACCCTTTTGTATCTCAGGTTAAACCTATGCCCTCTAATTTTAAACTTTTCTACATTGGGAAAAGATATTGACTACCCAGTTGATCTATGTCCCTCATTTTATAGATCTCTATAAGGTTGCCCCCAAGCCTCCTATGTTCCAGAGAAAAAAATCTCAGTCTATCCAGCCCTTCCTTATAACTCAAACCATCAAGTCTCAGTAGCATCCTAGTAAATCTTTTCTGCACTCTTTCTAGTTTAATAATATCCTTTCTGTAATACGGTGACCAGAACTGTACACAATAGAGGCAAATACACAAAATTTACACAGTAGAGGTTGTGACCATGTAGAGGCAAGAAAATATTAAACTAGAGAGGCATCTGTGTCAGCACAGACTTGATGGGCTGAAGGGCCTATTCTTCTGCTGTAGCGTTCTTTGTTTTTGTTTTAATGGTGACCAAGAAACTATCAATTGTTGTAAAATAAAACCTTATTTGGTTTGCTAATGTGAAGGAAATCTTCCATCCTTACCTCATCTGGCCTACATGTGACCCCAGGCCCACAATAGTGCTCGTGATTCTTAGTTTACTTCTGATGTGGCCTTACAAACCACTCAATTCAAGGGTGATTGGGGATGGGTAACAAATGCTGACCTTGAGTGATCAGAAAAGATCCAATTTTTCTCCATCAGTAGATATATATAAAATCCACAATAGGTGGTAATTTTCAAAGATGTATGGGACGGTTTTTGAATCGGGGCAGTTGAAAAGTCATGTGAAAGCCCATGCTTGAAATGTCAGCAAAGTTCTGACAGTTTCTCCTTTCAGGAGTTTCAAATTTTGTTTTTAAAGGTTACTTATGAAAAATGAAATAGTTCTGTAAGTTACAAGCTATTTTATGTTTGAACTACTTTTGAAGATAAATAGAAGAATTTCAGTTAGAATAACTGGTCATATTGTCCTTATTTGTACATTTGCTTTATATTTTATGTATTAGATCAATGCAATTCTCTGCCATTTTCAAAGGTTGAAATGGGATCTTACAGATGTATAAACAAAACTTAAATTAGTGTAGTAGCTAAAAGTATTCACTGTACAGTACTTGTTTGTTTTGTTTTCTCAGGTTACTGAAAGCTTAACCAGATTTAAAGAGAAAGATAGATCAAAGGTTTTGGGGGGGGCTAGGACTCACCGGTGAGTGATTTCAGAAACAAGGGCTAAAATAACTTATGCTAAGTGGTCTTAAAAAGATCCAAAAATGTCATATTGACATATACTTCGCTTATGGGAATTGGAATAAATTGGAAATTTCTCATCTTTAGGCCAACATCCAATCGATCATGGCTTCAGAAAAGCAAGTGAACATTCTAATGCAGCTGCTGGATGAGGCACTTAAAGAAGTAGATGAAATTGAGCATAAACTGAGTAGCTATGAAGAAATGCTACAGAGTGTAAAGGAGCAGATGGATCACATCTCTCAAAGCAACGACCTCATACAGCTCAGTAACACTAACAATATGAAGATTCTGGAAGAAATAGAATTTCTAGTGGTATGTGAGATATCCTTTTAACCTATCCCTTCCTTTTTTAATAATCAATTATTATTGGTTGCTGAGTTAATGTTGAAAGCACCTACGTCTACAATTTTGCAATAAAGTTTGAAACAATGTACTTAAAATGTGAAAACTAGTCAATCACCTGTGGTATTTTAGTTGAGGATGCCAAGTGGATTTCTTGTAGGATGCGAAGCCAGGTAACGTATGCATCTGTTTGCAAGGCCACGTGTTTTTCCAATTTGTCCTTATTTTATGTGATTCTACTAGAAATTCCTATAAACATGTACGTAATGAAAACTGCCTATGTAAACTGGTCATACAGTGAAAACATTTTCATCCCAGTTGTGACGCTAAATTGGAAGAAATGTTTCATTACAATGTGCCATTTACATAGGCAGTTTCCATCGTAATTGTCGGCATTGGAATTTTTAATGGTAGAAGTTGGTAGGAAATCTGCTTAGATATTTAAATTTTTAGTAGCTTTTTATCCAATCTTCTACAGAATTACATAGACTTCAAAGAAGCAAGACTGCAAAGAGTATTAGACAAAATTTAGTTCTCATTTTAAATTCATACATTCTGTCCTTGATTTCATATTCCTGTAACTAACTTGGGCTCCGTCGGTTCTCCATTTTGATTTGCCACACCCTCCTCTTTTGTTCCATCTGACGCCCCCATCACCAGAACAGAATTCATGGTCTGAAATTGTTGATTCCCGAAGTCTGTGAAGTACCTAATTGGAAGATATGATGATCTTCCTCCAGTGTGCGTTGGGCTTCACTGCAACTTTGCAGCAGGCTGAGGACAAATCTGAGCATAAGAGCAAGATAGTGAATTGAAATGGCAAGCAAACAGAAGTGAACTAAATGGAGGTGTTCCACAAAGCAATCACCCAATCTGTAGTAGAGATTGTAGTGTAGAGGAGACTGAACTGAGAGAGACAAATACAGCAGACTAAATTGAAAGTATTACAAGTAAGTTACTGTTGATCTGGAAGGATGGTTTGAGGTCTTGGATAGTGAAGAGGGAGAATGTAAAGGGATAGACATTATACTTTTGATTGCATGGAAAGGGGATGAAGTGTTGAGGATGATAGAGAAGTAGACCAGGTTGTCACAGAGGGAATGATCCCTTCACAATGCTGATAATGGAGGGGAAGATGTGTTTAGTATTGACACCATGCTGAGATGATGGAAATGGTGGAGGATAAGCCTTTGAATACAGAGGCATATGGGGTGGAAAGTGAGGACAAATAGAGGTGGGAGCTATTGTAGTTCTGGAAGGAAGAGGCAAGGGCAGAAGTACAGGAATGCGTTAGACATGGTTGAGGGTCCTATCAGCCATATAGTTGGGGGGAAATCCTCTGTTCAAGAAAAAAGGAAGACATATATGAGAAGCACCATGGTGGTAGGTAGCATCATCAGAATAGATGCAAAAAAAGTGAGAAACTGGGAGAAGGGAATGGAGTTTTTGGAGGAACCATACTGAAGAAAGGCAGTTCAGACCAAGAAACTGGAAATTGTTAAAATTATGAATGGCATCAAAAGAATGAGCTCTTTGCTATAGAATCTCCCCATATCTCTCCAACCTCTAACCTATCTCTGACCTTCACTTCTCTTCCACTTGACCCGTTACCCACTTTTTCAACAACACAAAACCATCACAGTTTCTGCCTCCTCAGTTCTGAAGAAGATTCATATTAGACTGGAAATGTTCACTCTTTATGTCTGCACAGATGCTATCAGATCTGCTGAGTTTTTCCAGTACATTTTGTTCTAATATCAGATTTCCAGCCTCTGCATTATTTTGCTTTGATTTTGGTATGAGAAGTTAAACTCTTGCAAAGTAAAACAAAAAATTTGAGGCTGAATTTTACACATACCCAGTGTCATGTCTGAAAGCGGGAATGTTGTTTCAAAATCCAGTGTTCATGAAATACAGCACCCATGGCCTTCCACTTCCCTATTGCCCACCCATCCCTGATCTGTCTCAAATTTTACAGGGAATGGTTGAGACATTGGGTGGCCCACCTGCCCTTGGACCTGCTGAGGCTTTAACTAGCCAATTAGTAACCGATTTAAAAGTCTCATCCCACTCCCACCCCTGTCAACTTATCTTGATGTCTGGCTTCAACAATATCTCAATTGGGAATTGCATTTAATATCAGCTGTGGTCGTTGCTCACAGCTGATGCTGCTGCGACTGCAGAGCTACTAGCCATCAAATTGGCCAAAAGCTTCCTGAGTCAGGCTTCTTATCCCTAAGAGGCAGAAATCTTATCTCCAGTCTGTAAATAGCCAGTTGACCATTGAATGACAGTCAGGTAGCTGTTTCTCCCGCGGACTCTGCATTAACTTTTTTAGCTATGGGGGAGGGTGGGAGTGGTGTTATGGCACCCTCTATAATCTAAGCCCTGTATCTAATTCATGCATTATATTCCTTTGTGAGATTCAATGTGCAATGGAATGTACACTGTACGCACGCTTATTTTGCAGAATTATCTGGACTTATCCAAAGGCCATATTAAAGCCCTTACGGATGGGGATCTTTCTTCTTCTAAAGGAATTGAAGCATGTACCAATGCTGCGGAAGCTCTTCTGCAATGTATGAATGTAGCCCTTCGACCAGGTATTATGATTGAAGTTTGATAATATACCTACTTAATTTTTTAAATATATAAATAATCATCCACCAATACTTTAATTTTCACATTTTATTGCATTACATTGAAAAGCATAGAAAAAAGAAAAGCGCTTTTGGCATTATGCATCTATTCTTTCTATAGGTTGCCTAATCATGGACCCAGTGAAGTTTAATCTGGGATAATATTAAAACCTGTAATATTCAGTGCAAGCCAGTTACTTTAAGTAAATAGAACTTCAGAATATCTAATATCTTTGCATGTGCCATCAAGTGTACCCTGATCAATAAAGGATTACCAGACTGATTCTTAGGATGGTAGGATTGTCCTCTCAGGAGAAATTGGGCCTGTATTTTCTGGCATTTGAAAGAATGAGAAAAGTTTTCATTGAAACATAAAAAATTCTTACCATGCTGAAAAGTTAGCTGCAGGAAGGATGTTTCTCCTGGCTGGGGGTTCTACAACCAGGGTACGTGACCTCAAAATAAGAGGTAGGACATTTAGGACTGAAAGGAAGAGGAATTTCTTTATATACAGGGTAATGAATCTTTAGAATATCCTACTCCAGCGGGCTGTGGAGGCTCAGTCAGCGAGTATGTTCAAGATAGTGATTAGTTGATTTCTGGATAGTAAAAACATCAAGGGATACAGGGACAGTGCAAGACAATGGGGTAAAGCAGAAGATCAGTCATGATATAGAGTCATAGAAGTTTACAGCATGGAAACAGACCCTTCGGTACAACTTGTCTATGTCACCCTTTCTTATTAAACTCCTAAGCTAATCCCAATTGCCTGCATTTGGCCCATCTCTCTCTATATCCGTGTGACTATTAAATGCTTTTTAAAAGCCAAAATTGAATCACTTCTACTATTACCTCTATAATTAAAGAGCAGAGCATGGTTACGAGGCTGAATGCCCTGCTGTTAGCCATTTCCTTTGTATATGCTGGTTCACACTCTAACGTGACATGGTCAGCTAAATCAAAAAACTTATTAATTTTACCTAACACACATGACAAAAAAGGATAGTATTTAAATTCTTTAAAGTTTCCCATGCAGAGCTAGTACTAGCCTATTGTCAAATTTCGATGTATAAAGATCGTCTGGTCTCTAACATCCTTTAATGGAGCGACCTAACTATGTTCTGGTTACCTTGCTCAGTCCGGTGCTTCTCAGTCTACAGAGCTTAGCTTGGTTCCTGATTCTTCCGTCTGTGTTGACTTGTTGCAACCGAGTTCACAAAAATAGTTGATTTTTGACAAATTATTGTGGCAACTGATCTCTAATATGTTCAGCTAAACAGGGTCATGTGAACCATAACATTCGTGGATAGTTAATGGGAACGCCCTCCATATCCCCAATTATCCCAACTTGCAAGGAATTTTTCTAGTCTCCGTGCCTGGTCTTGGCAAGTATAAATTAACGTAACCTGTTTCAGCATCTAATCAAGTGTCCTTAAAGTGGATCCTAGCTCTTCTTCATTCTTTTATTTTCAGAGGACTGATTAATTAAGAATTGTGATTGTCATTTGTAGTAATTTGAATAAGTAATGCCAGTGATATGCTATTACAGCAGTCACTTGTTTTACAGATGCTAGGAAAATGTTCAAACACATTCAGAAAATTCGTTCATGAATGATCAGCCTGTGAGCAGTCTGAAATGAATATAGGTGTTGGATTTTATGTACCAGTTTCATACGATGGAGACTTTCAACTCAGGATAAATGATAGAACAGTTTTATTGTTCTCAGAATTAGTGCTCAGCAACTTACGCTGATGTAGAAGGTTACAGATGTGGGGATGAACAAAAGCATAACAGGATTTCAAAATACAGTGTGCTCTAACATAACGAGTAATAGAGATAAACTCCACAATTGCTGCATACACATTTTGAAAAGGATAACTTAAATTACTTACAAAAAAAAATTTCAGAAGAATGAGACATAGTTTTTTTCAAGGAGCTTGCGCAAGCTTCATGCATCTAGCTTTTTTAATAAGAAAACTAATAAATAAATTTCAGTTCTAAACTACAATTTTATACTTCAATATGTATGTAGTTCTTTTCTGATAACATTTATAGCAATGAAAACTGCACAGGTCAGCTTATCCCTTCAGAAATTCCATTAATAGTTTCAATATTTGAACAGTCCAAGCTAATTGAATACATTTGAAATATATAGCTGGCCAGCTTCAAAAGGAGCTGCTGATCATTTTCCTTTGTAATATGTAGCTTATCAATAGACTTTATAAACATTAAATACGTGTATGTCACTTTTGTGTTGAATAAGGTCGGGGATATGATTCTCAATGCAGCTTGTTTTAACTTTACTGTGACTGAATTAAAGAAAAAAAGCAAAATGTGATTCAGTACATGACACCTTAAAAGGCTAACCGTGTTATTTTGCAGGATGACCATTAAAAAGAACAGTAAATTGTTAATGTTGCTAGTTTAATGTTCCAACAAAATTTGTGAAAAATTAAGCATCCTTAAATAAAAATCCATTTGCAAGTGGTGATCATTCAAATATTTTTCAGATATTATCTTAATTTACTGATAATTTATTCTAGGACATGATGAGCTTCAAGCAGTGCAGCAGCAGCAACAGCAATTCAAAGATCTTCGGGAGCAATTTGCCAGGAGACTTGCCAACCATCTCAATAATGTCTTTGTCCAACAGGTATGTTAAATAATGAATCTTCATCTAATTTTAGGTTGTTCAACCTAAACTTGTTGCCACTTAAGTTCTTGTATCTAACTTTGCTCTTTTCACTGACATATTGAAATCAATAAAAATGTTTTATGTATAAAAATGACCTGTCTTATTTCCAAGCTTGGTTGTACAGTGTAAATTTATCTTAAAAGGTATTTGCTGAGGTATAGAAAGTTAGGATAATCAAGTGAGGAATCTGTAGAGAAGACACCAAACTTATATTCAAATAAGACCTTTCAGCATCCATCTGATAGAACAGATTTTGTGGCCAACATGGCTTAAGGCTGATTTTGAAAATGGAAGCCAACATGCCATGATCTCTGGAAAAAAAGAGGAATTAGTCATTATGGAGAGGATGTATCATTCTGATGTGACTGATTAGCCCTCAGCTATTTGGGACAACTGATGCTTATCTTGTTTTTCATTCATTCACTGGATGTTAGCATTGTTGGCTAGGCCAGCAGTGATTGCCCATCCCTAATTTCTCCTTGTTGTGGTGGGCTGCCTGTTGAACTGTTTCAAGATGTAACTAAGATGATTTTTTAAAAATTTAACAATTTTGCATCTCCCAAGTTTCCCATCGAATCACTCCCTCATTTATCTGATCCCTTTCCATTTCTTATGTGCAGGAAAAAGGGAGAGACACTTTACTCCTTAATCTTCAATTCATCTGTCTGTTTGTAATCAGTGTAGTTTAATTTTGATCACTCTTTAAGTTGCATTTTCTCAAAACCTGTTTATGTGCAATCATTTTATTTACAAAGTCACTAGCAACCCACTCTTCTGGATTGCTAAACCAGGATTATTTTTTCACCCACACCCTCCCAGAAGCGTTTGTCACTACTACGTGCAAGCATGCACATACAGAAAAATACAGTAAGAGAAGGGAGATTCACTTCTATGAATATTAAAACATACTACGTGATGTGAATATTAGAGTCTAGTGAGATGAGTTTCACTTGGGTATTAAAATTCAGGAAGATAACTGAAAACAGGATTTTGTGGAGTTTGCTTTGGAATAAGAGATGTGCAGCAAGTTGAGATAGGCAGCCAGAGGATCAGTTTTCTTTTCCAGGTGAATTTAGGAACCTTAGGAAACAGGTTTCGAGAAGATCTTGTGGTTTACTAAAAAGGCTAGATATTAGAACCAGATTTCTGCAATGCTGTTACTTTTGCATTCTGCAGTGCTGTGTTTTCTGCAAACACAGTAAGAAGTCTGACAACACCAGGTTTAAGTCCATTTAAACCAATTTATTTGATAGTAAACTCTGGGTTTGCTCCTTTGTGATGTGAATGGAGAGTTCTGGCCTCAGACAGAGCATATAAGAGCACTGTAAACTGTCTGTGCTGTTATATGCTCTGTCTGAGGCCAGAACTCTCATTTGCCTAACCAAGGGGCAGACCCCGAAAGCTTGCGAGTTTACTATCAAATAAATCAGTTGACTTAAACCTGGTGTTGTCAGACTTCTTACTGTGTTTACCCCAGTCCAACGCCAGTATCTACACATCATTTTCTGCAGGCAAGCAGAATTTATAATAAAAAGGCTTTCAGAAATGAAATAATTTCAATCATGGGATGATTGACCTTTGATACGTGATAGAAAACAATCAAGAGTCCGTTCACCATGCTCAAAACAAATGACGTACAAAATGGAGGCAGGTAAGTGTTCTTAGCACTTTATGTTCACAATCAGTTTTGATAGTTTCCCTTTTACCTGGCAGTTCTGGAGACAGAAAGCTGAGGTTTTATTATTACTTTTACTGTTTTGAGGTGAATCCTGACAATGGTCGGTGTCATGATGTGGAGATGCCGGCGTTGGACTGGAGTAAACACAGAAAAAAGTCTCACAATACCAGGTTAAAGTCCAACAGGTTTATTTGGTAGCAAAAGCCACTAATCACATGGCAGGTGTGACATTCCACAAGCCTGTGGTCATTATAGTACACTTTTAGAAACTTCCTGAGCTAGGCCAATTTGCAGTTCAAAAGGTTAGGTGATCTGCATCATTTTTAAAAGTTCAACACTATTTTTAAAAGAGAGTACAGTTTTTAACAATTTGTAGTATTCTCATGTCTGCTTGGCCTGACTTCTTTTACATGATCTGCCTTTATAATTGGACAAATGCAGAAGTTCCAGGTTTGCTTCAGTGGTAGTGATAACTAGCAGCTATGTAGTTTTTAATTGATGTTATAAGTATCAATGTCCTGGCATATTCTCTCTGCTTCCTATTGGTTGGATGCTGTTACATTTGATTAGTACAAAATGTGTTCCAAAGATGAAGTGGAAAAACCAAACCATTTTATAATAAAACATGTAGGGCAGAACTGAACTATCAATTATTGAATGACATGCTATAGATTAGTTGAGTGATTTTGCATGCTGGTATCATTTTCTTTGAGACAAATGAGAATTGCAGTACAAAGCAACACTTTTATCTTTCATGTGATGCTATTAACAGCGAACACGATAGCAATAGACAGTATGAAATTAAATTGCATAAAGAACATTAGCAAAATGAACCAAAATAGAATTCTGTATGTGTATATCTATTTGTATTGGATTAGACACATATATATTCAACTGGTTTGCATTATGCTTCAAGTAGAGTCTCTTGGCTCATGGCATTTTACCAACCATAGAAGGTAGTCTCTAGTAATTTGTCCTGTCAACTGTAGGAGGTATGAGAATCCTTATCCCCGTGATTTTGTTGCAACCTGATAACTTGTTTGAAGATTGTTTTTTTTCTACAGGCTCCCATAGATTTTCCATTGTCAGTATCTCAATGCTGGTAAATTTCTAAGTTAATTATTCTTTTCTTGCGTCACACTTTCATTTCATGTTTTTGTTTTTAATCAGTTTACTCAGACTCTCACCCTGCACTATCGCAGAGCCTCCTACCACTCAGTTTATGTGAGTACGCTGAGCATGGAGTACAATTTCAGCTCTAGCTGCTTGTCAGGCTTTTAAACCTTTGAGTACTAAATGCAGTGTTTTGAACTGTGTTTTACTGTTAATAGTTTGTCCTTGAAAAATATTGTAAAATATTCAAGATTTTGAAAAGCAGACATCACACTCTCATTGAATAAAGTAAAAATTATAATACCACTGCATTCCTCAAAATATTATGTCTATTATTGTAAAGCTTCATAATGGCTGATGCCTGCCTAGCACACTGAAGAACTGTTTTCTAATCTTATCCCATGGTTTATGATTTAAGTCATCATAGACTCAGTTATTACTTTACCTTTCCTTTGTAAAGTTTGAATTCAAGTATGTTGTTCTTTTTTGTTTTAACTTTTTTATTGAATGAAATCACGGCAGGACCATGTTGATATCATAGTTGACTAGTGCATCTTTTTGTAAACACATTCCTATTGAGTTTCTCTGATGCAAAATCATGTTCTGTGAAATTGATTTAATTAAACTGTCGCATTATTCTTCTGTATTATAATGGAGATCTGTACACTTACTAATGATAGAAAATACGGAAATTAAATAAGTTATCTATTTGTTCGTGGGATGTGGTTAGACCAACATTTACTGCTCATCTCTAATCACCCTTGAGACAGTGGTTGTGAGCTGTCTTCTTAAACCACTACAGCCAAATCCACATATTATCTGTAACTCATAAAATCAGACTGCACAGAAGAAGGCTATTTAATCCATCATACCTTTGCTAGACCTTTGGAACTGGTCTCAAATTAAATCCCTACTTTTTTACCATGCACATAGCCATGCATGTTTTTCTTTTTCAAATGTACATCAATTTCCTTCTGAAAGTTATTTAATCTGCTTCTATCACCACCTCAGATTATTTGTTCTAGATATTAAAAACTTGCTAAGTAAATGAATTTCTCTTCATCTTCGTGCTGCATCTTTGGCCAATTATCTTATTTCTGTGCCTTCTGGTTATTGATCTTGCCTGGCAGTGCGAACAATTTGTCTTATTCTATCAAAGCTCCTCTATCAAAGAGGAAAAAATGGTTAACATTTGGGTTCAGATGTGTTAAAATAGATTATCACTGTTTCCCTCATTTTCTCTGAAATGTTTTATACTTTAGAATTATTATCCCAAACTAGCAGAAGTTTTGTGTAGAACTCACCTTAAATATACTAAAAAAAAGACTGTACAAATTTCACTGTCCTGTTTGTAATCTCACTGGATTGGGGTCTTAGAGATATCATCATGGGAATTCTACACAAAATGATTTCTCCTAGTCCTTGACTGTCTAACACTTTCGAAGATATTGTGTACAGATCCCCTTTCCTGATTATAATTACCATTATGTTTCTGGTAAGTACAATACTTTAGTCCTTTAAACTGGTAGTGCTAAAGATATAGCTACATAGTTACATAATTTACTGGGGTTTTTTTTGTTTTCGATTTAATCAGAGAATCTCTTTTAAAAAAAAGCTATAGCATATTTGGAAAGTAGTTTAAATTTATTCTTCAAAAATGATGAATGGATTGTGCGCTGAATTCTGGTGTCACACTTGCATTGTCCTGCCAGCGAAATTGCTTTTTTTTTACAAATTTAAGTATATTTTAATTGTATAATTCTAAAATTGCAGGAAAATGGCTGTTGCTTTGGCTGGCATGCACAAGTTTCTTCGTGAAACTGTTTGTCTAATGCTTTAAAAAGTCTGCTTAGAAAATAACTTCTATGAGAATGATTGTAACTAGTAAACTGATTATTACATTGTTAGTCTTGGGCTAGATAGCCTGTTTGACAACCCTAACTTTGGTTAAAATTTGCGTCCAGGTTTAACTGAAACAGTTTGCAGGCCTGGTCTGCAGAAACGGAGCCTTTCACAAATTCTTCAATACTTCATGCCATGTCAAAGACACATGGTGGGCTTCAGAATTAGACTGTCGAATATGAGAGTGCTATTGGGAGCTATTATCATTTTAAATTAGTGAGGAAATGAATTATCTTAAGTTACAAATTGCACTTTCACCATTAAAATATTGTGATGGGAAGAAAAATCTGCCCACTCTGATAGAATGCAAGTTTTGTCACAAAATAAAGAATAGTACGATTCTCATTCGCACCTTTTTAAGCATGTGAGAGTTGCTGGGAGGTACACAGATGGTTGCTTTGATGGTGACTAGATGTTCATAAATGTTGACAGTAGTTACAGGGGCACTTTTTTTTACCGGGTTGACTGTGTAACATTGAAGTGTTTTTGTAGCACTGATGCAATTGGAAGCATAATTGGTTTCCGAATTGGAGCAACAATCTTCTTCCTACTCAAAATACTTAGTATTTTGTTCGCTGCCTATGATTGGCTTCTATTACATCTTACTGAAAGAAGGTTTTTATTTGTATTGACATTTCTTTTTACTATCATCAAAATGTTTGATGTGTTAAAACTTTACTTGAATGTAATGCAATTTACTGCAAAAATCTATGAAATTAATTAACAATAGACATTTTTTGTTGTAACAGTATGATTGTGGTTCTGAGTTTATCGTTGATATTGATTTTTAATTAATGTAGGAAAATCAATCAGTCGCTGTAAATTCTAAAACTTTATGTTGGTGCTCACTCTAAAATATAAAGTACAGATTTTAATGATAACAGTAAATCAATTTTGTTTCAGAAAGCAAATCAAATGACTTAGTACTGAAATATTCAAAGGCTTAATGTGCACTTAAAAATACTGCATTTTTTTCTCCAATAGATATTACGGAATACAAGTGAATTGTTAAATGACATGTCTAATTTGCTATCTGCAATTCAAAGTACTAAAATATTTTGTGTATGTGGGTTATAACTAAGTGCGTAAAAGGTTGTGTGTTTCAATAGTCATTGATTACTCTCTGATAAGATATCCCAATCAAGTCATATGCAGCTTGTTCAAAGATAAATATTAAATACAATTTCATGCAACAGAATATTTTCAACTAATTTTAACTAATCTCTGTCAATGGCTGGATTATATGAACTTATAATCACGTATTTAACCACATGCAACCATCTGCTGACTGTGAACTGTCTTTTCATATCCTTTCACAAGTAAAATGGACGATATAATTTCTGCTTACATGTCCTTTATGATGTGAAAAATCAGTGTGACTTATGAAATGAAGCCAGCTGCTGCCTTTTTAGAATGGTGCTAACAGTGCACTGGATTTTATATTAATTATGTATACTTTCATTATGTTCATATGAATCATAATTCTCCCAATGACTTAGAAGGTTGTAATATAGTGTCATAGGTACCCAATTCAATTATAGAGATATAACTTGATTAGAATTTGCCAGTGTCTTAATGCAGCTTTGGATTATTTATGGTGTTTCTTTTAGGGTCATGATCAAAGCTCTACCTTGGCTCAGCACTCAGCTGAACTAACTCTCCCTAAACACCTTCCTTTCCATCGAGATCTACTTAGATATGCCAAGCTAATGGAGTGGTTAAAGAACACTGACCGTGAAAAATATGACGGCTTGAATAAGGTAAGCAGATGACTGGCACTGAATCATAGATACTACCATCTGTTTTGATTTTGCATTTTAAAAAAATAAAATGTTCATTTAGCTATTTCTCAGATAATTGATGAAATGAGCAGGACCAGTCAAAATTGTGGAATTTGTTGATTCAATCATTTTTGAACTGGATTATACACCTGTACAGTGCAAAATATGAGCTGATTTATTACACTTTGATAGATCATTAATTTGTTTGTCAGCAATCAGGCAATATTGCTTTTTAGAAGTAGTTAAATCTTGAACTATTACATGTAGAAACCACCTTCATATAAATTACTAAGCTTTTCATGTGAAGAATCCTTGCATTCTTTTTTTATGACATCAGACCATACAAGGATCTTGTAGTTCAGATGACCAAAGCTTGATTAAAGAGTTAGATGAAGACCGTGGTTAGTGGAGCAATAAAAAGCAGGATGCTTAAGAAGCATTTTAATTAAATGAATGCAGATTTGGAGGTTTGGACTCAAGGTAATTACAAAGAAAAGCAGGTGGTAGACCGTAAAGCAAGGCTGATCATTTAAAATCGAGGCTTAACCAGGAGCTGATTTTAGATTATCAAAATGATAGAAGATATAGGAGGACAGGGCTTAGTGCAAATGAGAACACAAACACTAGCATTTAAGTTTAAGTGTATTCATTAGTGTCACAAGTAGGGTTACATTAACACTGCAAAGAAGTTACTGTGGAAATCCCCAAGTCACCATATTCCAGCACCTGTTAGGGTGCACCGAGGGAAAATTTTACATGGCCAGTGTATCTAATCAGCACATCTTTTAGATTGTGAGAGGAAACTGGAGCACCTGTAGAAAACCCATACAGACATTGGGAGAACATGCAAACTCTGCACAATCAGTGACCCAAGCCGGGAATTGAACCCAGGTCCCTGCTGTGAGGCAGCAGTGCTAACCACAATGCCACTGTGCTGCCCATGTTGGATGGCCTCTAATTTTGCTACTGCGGCAGAGTGAAGGCTGCTTGGTGGGATTCAAATATGGAGTTCCAAGAAAAATGGGCACAAATTAGGAAGTGACAATTTGAAGGACTTTGAATAGGAAAAAATGGGATAGTGTATTAGTTTTGAAGACGGTAGCAGATTTAAAGGAGAGAGGAACAGTACATGAAGAGAGAAAAACATTAATGATCCCAGCTAGTATGAGAACCAGGCTGGAAATTGGATAATCAGCAGTTCTGTGGGAGTAGGATCAAGTAAGCAGGAGGTAAATCTCTTAGACCAGGCTTTTTCAAAGTGGGGGTCGTGACAAGCGCTGTGATGTTCCCAAAGATTGTGTGACTTGATGCACAGTACTCTAAATGTAGCCAAATGCACACTCACAATTTTTTACTCTCTTGGAAATTATGTTTATGAGCCATAAAGGGGATGGATAGAGTAAAGCACTACCATCAGATGAGTGTCTCAAATAGAAGTATAAACAGCTTGCATGAATCCTGCAAATTGGTCCACATGTAATTCTCCCAGCCCGCCATGCTAAAAATTAGTGTGGCAGGATGGGAGAAATGCCCCTCTTAAACTCCGGGAACGGAATATTGCTGCCAGACTATCTTTTTTATATTTGAAAAGTTACACATATGAAAGCATATATTTGTTTTATATATATATATATATATTATATATATATATGTGTGTGTGTGTGTATACTAACTTCACAGTGCTCAGCAGAACAGAGGATATTAAATAAATGAATATGTAACCTTTTCTCTTTGTAGAACTATGTGGATTATATTTCCAGATTATATGAAAGGGAAATTAAGGAATTCTTTGAGGTTGCAAAGATCAAGATGACTGGCACATCAAAAGAAGGAAAGAAGTTTGGTAAGTCTATCCCTGTCTATATTAGCAGGGGACCATCCTGCTCATTAAGGTCCTTTGTGAACAGTGCCTAGGACCTAAGTTTTAGAAATGCAAAGAAATTTGTAGAAAGGCTAGTGTGTTGTGGGTGAAGCTGGCATTGTCCTCATATAATTGGTATTTTCTTTTAGAAGTTGCGTGGTGTGATTCCATTATTTGCTCATATTTAGGGAACCTTGCTTCACTTTTTGATTTGCCTGTATCGTATTTGCAATAGATTGGCTGAGAAATGGCATCTTAATTATAATAAAAACTGAATGTAGAAATTAGTTCAAGTGGGTGGCCAAATAATGGGCCTTGTTGTGAAGTTTGCCGAATACAGATATAGGCTAACAATTCATTTTAGAATGTTTTTCCATCTTTGCAATCAATAAATTCATCAGAAGTTTATTGTCAGATTAAATCTTTAAAGTATTTTGTATAACTAGATGTTGCATGAAAATCAGTCCATCTTTTGCTTATTTCCTAATCTAATTGAATTGATATACTGGCATATTTTCAATCAAAGAAGAGGAGAAGTAGCTTTAATGAACAGTTGAACAAATGCATAACTTGAAAATTTAACACATTAGAATTTCATGGCAAATGAGTTAATGCATATTTCAATTTGAATGTTCTTTGTAATCATTTTCAATTTTTGAAGTACCATTTATGGAATGGCTTCATTTGTTTTGGAACAGTTACAAACTTTCCCTAACTATATGTTCAATATCGATAATAATCACTATGTAATTACATCGTTACTCTGGCACTATTTAATTTCTATTGCAAAATACATTTTTATCTTTCTACTGAATTCAAGCAATAAGAAATGGGGGGACTATCCTTTGTCATGTTTAAAGTGCTTCTTGCATCAACTTCTCCATCAGATTTTTGAGAAGAAATTAAAGTTTTTTCAATTCATTTAGCCAAATTCAGCCATCTGAAATTAAATCATATTGAATTTGCTGGGAACTCTATTTGAATGGTGTGCATATACTAGATGGTTCCAAATAATTATTCTAAAGAACAAGACAAATTGTTCTTTTTTCCAAAAGCGTTAGAACCGACTGGTTTTCTAATTTAAGTTGTTGCATGATGTTGATATTTGTGTAATTGTAATTAAATAGTTTAAAAAGTGTAACAGTTATTTGGATTTTCAGGACAAGGACTCTACAGGTTAATTGACTGTTAATCAGATATAGTAATTTATATGTTTCAAATTCATATAGGAAAATGTGTTTGTCAAAAAAAGTGTAGTTGAGTAGAGGTATTATATGAAGGGGGTTGAAGTGAGGGAGTGATTATGGCTGGGGAGACATTAAAGGATATGAATTTGTTGTAAAGATAATTAATTCCCAACACTCTCCCACACACTTGAATTGAGATGGCAATTGGGAAACCTAAGAAAACTGGCTTGTGTGACATGCAAAGTATGACCTAGATGTTCAAACTACCAAGGAGGAATACATTTATATGAAATGTATAATTATTTAATTCCTCAGAAAACAAAGGCTGGAGCTATAGTAACTGCACATCACACATAAGGAAAAAAACAAAAGAGATGATAATTGTATGCACCAGTAGAAAGGATTCAAGTTATTGCAGAAAGCAATATAGATATGTGCCAATATGTAGATGCATGAATGCAACAAACAAAATATGCAAGTTAAAAGTGAGTATAAAGAAGACTATTAAGTATCCTAGGACTTACTGGAACTTAACTAAAGAAAGCTGAACGAGGAATGCCATTTGTCTCCAGAAAGATGAAGAGTGGGGTAGCACTGTCCTTCAGGAAAAGTTGCTAAAAGAGGGAAACTGGGAATTGGCATTGAGATAATCAGCAAGGGATAGTGGTGTGTGGGGCAGTATAGAAGTGGAATAAGTTTTTAAAATTCATTTGTGGGATATGGGCATTGCTGGTTGGCCAACATTTATTGCCCATCCCTAGTTGCCTGAGGGCAGTCGAAAGTCAGCCACATTGCTGTTGCTCTGAAATTGCATGTAGGCCAGACCAGATAAGGATGGTAGATGCCCTTCCCTGAAGTTCCAACAGTCAACAATGGTTTCATGGTCAGTAGATTCTTAATTCCAGATTTCTTTTTAATTGAGTTCAAACTTGCACTGTCTGCCATGGTGATATTCAAACCTGGGTTCCAGAACATTAGCTGAGTTTCTGGATTAATTATCTAACAATAATACCACTAGGCCATCGCTTCCCCAGTAGTACCAGTGGGAAGATGTCATAGTAGAAGTTGTTGGTCGTGAAGTTGCATAGGTATCTGGATTGAAATGATTTTCACTGTAATTTTAAAAATGATTTGGAGAGCAAAATTTTGCTGAAGGTAATATTAAATTAGAGTAGATGTAAATGCAAACAATGTGAATAACCAAAAGGGATCTGGTAGATTATGTAAATGGGCAAAGAGATACTGTATGAAATGTAAAGTCGTGAACCATACATTGATTTTTCGAGCACAGCAAAGGACTAGTTCACCCTTTCTGTCAATGTTCAACCAGTCTAAAACTAATCCTTCTGTCCAAGCTGCTTACCATAGCTATATGCTGCCTGTTGCTTTAATGATTATCTGTTTATCCTTTTAAACTGTAACAATTCTCCATTCTCTGAGAGCATTATAAAAATTCTCCTGATCCCACTCATCATTTTTTAAAATAGTTTATATTGATAATCCCATCTCCACTCATCATAAACTCCCACAGTAAATATTTAATCCAAATTCATTTTGTCAAAACGGGGCATAGTT
The DNA here is from genome assembly GCA_024679065.1 of Sphyrna mokarran. Lineage (NCBI taxonomy): Eukaryota > Metazoa > Chordata > Chondrichthyes > Carcharhiniformes > Carcharhinidae > Sphyrna > Sphyrna mokarran. The sequence goes on along the minus strand of JAGIQG010000001.1, from coordinate 77,766,624 downwards.
TTAAAAATCTGCCTCAGCACAAGTCTCCATGTCTTCCATCTACTTTCATAACTAGATTTTTTATTCCTGGCATGGTATCATCCTGGTGAATCAATACTCTAGAATTTCCTATGAAACTAGCTGGAACGAATGAGACTGCAGAATACATATATGGCAATCTGCCTGAAGTATCAGCAGGAAGGAAGTTTGAGGGTTTTGATCGATAGGTTATAAAACTGTCACGTCAGCATTTACAGTTGGTTAAAAGAACAATGAAGTGCTGAGCTACAAGTCTTAGGAGATATTAATGTTGTACCTGACTTTGTATGATGCTGATTATGGACTATTGTGTTAACTTTTGTCTCTATTATAGGATTGAAGTAGCCTTATTAATTAACATCCATGGGAGAGTAATGGGCTGGTTACTGAATTATGTGAGCTGAAGGAAAAATGTCCGCTGGAACTTTGCTGTCTGGCAATAAGGAAAATTGGTGGGGCATTTATGATTTTCAGGGTTGGAGAAAAAGGTTTTATCAGACAAAAGTTCGAGGAGTCATTGAAGGAAATCTAAGCAACTATTTTAAAAGTGAGAAATGAAAGAAATGTGAACAGAATACTAATAGAAATGGTGGAATAAACAGCCATGATGGAATTTAAAAAGATAAATGATTTCCTCTTGGGACAAAGGATTCAATGTATATAATTATACAAAAGTATTATAGCCATGAGAAGCCCATTAGACTACCTTTCCAAACCCACTCATTTCATTCCATCAAAACCCATCATCATTTTTAAAAAACCTCAGTTAAATCTCTTTATCTTTTATGCTTATTGGTCAAGATCATCTCTAATAGCTATAATTGTAGCATAAGTAACATGTTCCGTTCCTGATATTGTCAGGAATACCTGCTAAGGAAACCATGGAAGAGAAATATATATTTATATAACACCAAGCTTGGCTAACACATATAATAACATCACCATAGTTGTGCCTTGCATGCATGTGCTTAGTGCCTAACAAATGTCATTCATCTGTACGGTTTGTGCTACAGGCCTGTAATCTAACATATATTTGTGTTTCAATGCCTGCAATCTAATCTCGTACAGCTACACTTCCTCGAAAAGAGAGTGCTGTCAAACAAGATTTAGAGAGTAAGTATTGTCTCCTTTGTCAAGTTGTTGTCTAATATTAAAGTGTTCCAACATCATAAAAATGTTAATATTATCTCTGATTAGCTGTAGTATGTTGGATAATGGCTTACTGATCTGAATCTTACATAATTTCAAGCAGGTTAATGGAAATTGATTTAAAAAAATAATGAAAGTTCCCTGCTTTTAAGAAGATACATTAAATGGTGTGACATTCTTACTTGCATAGATTAAGACATTAGCATTGAAGTATATGTGATACATTATATCTAACCTCTCCTCTTTATTATTAAACTTTTGTTTGTGTTTTGAATATCTCATGAGCTGTTTCATTTGCGAAGTTTTTCTGGATCTTTTAAACACAGCTTTTTTTCTGCTGATTGTGAAAACAAGAGTTATAAAATTATTTTTGAGCTATAATGCACCTAACTTTAAATTCCTGAAAAATAAAACATTTTGAATACAGTCTTAAACAGCAGTGATTGAAGCATTGCTTTCACATTTTTGAGTTGGGTTATAATCCAGAGAAAACTCCAAGGATGAAAGTTTCCTCTTTGCAGCAAGTGCAATCAGTGTCCATAATGTAAAACATGTGCATGAGGTTCTGTCCAGTCCACAGAACATTTCACAAGGATAAAGCCAGAACAATGTGAACTGGCAATGGCTATAGAATATTTATCTCTTCTTCCATTTGGAGCTGCCAGTTTAGTGGCATAATCGCTGCTGAGAGAACCACGTTCCTCAAGTTCCAACATCTAACAACAACAACAACTTACATAGCCCTGTAAGACATTTGTATAGCTTGTAAGATACTTCACAGGAGCATTATAAAACAAAGTAGGACACCAAGCTTTATAAATGGAAATTAGATGTAGAACTAAAACAATTATCTTCCAATTTATTATGTGTAATACCTGTCTATGCAACAATTCGTTGCCCATTTTCGATATTAAAATGGTTTCTGCACTCAATGATCTTCATTGGGTGTGAGGCACTTTGGGACACCTTAAAATCAGGAAAGGTGCTTTGTAAATGCAAGTTATTTATTTTAAATCAAATATACGAATACAGTAGATCTTTCCATTTTAGTTATAACAATCAATATTTGATCTGAGTAAAAATATTAGAGTGGACTTCTACATTAGCACTTTTGAACTGATAAATATCATGTAATGAAACACTGAAGTAACAATTTAACAAAAAAAAGTCATAAACTGTCTTGAAGTTAATGATTTGAGGTCAGACCATCCTATGGTCAGGAAAATATGCACTAATAGAGAATTGATCTGCTGTAAAATCAGTATTGTTTAGGAACCATAAGTGTGATGTATTTCAACCCTGCAGAGACAAGCAACAAATCAATTTGTAAATTGTGTTTGCATTTTGATTCTATTGCACAATCCTTTTAAAGTTACATTAGACAATTTAAAAAAACTTTCTAAAATTAGTTATAGATAACTTTGAAACATAATAACAATGTTTTAGCTTTTGCAAAATTTTTTAGTGTTTTGCCCATGCACCTGTGAAAAACTGAGTTGAGGTTACCGAAGCATTAATAACCATTACTCCTGTTGGGAAGTGATAGTTACTTCATTGATGTGGGTTGCATTATCAAAAACTAGGAAGAATGAGTACGGTGCTAATCCATTGTGCCGCTGATATTGTATTCTTTCTTTCATTGTGCATTAACCTACAGCTTTCAACCAGCCTTGCAGTTCTCCCTCTCTTCAATTTGTGGCTCATATTCCAGTGTATTGGTTTGGCTTTATTGATTCTTTTTTTTTCCAAAAATGCTGAGAGCATTTCCTGGTACATTGTCTTATTTATGTCAGATACTTGGATATCCCATTTTGGTATGGCTCCAAAGTGTGGTTTTGGACTTGAGAAGGAATACTATACTGTAATATTTTCTAGCTTGGGTGTAAAATTTAAGCATTAGAAGAAAAGCAAGTAATGTAAATACTGATTTCATATTTAAGTCAAGGAATGATTCTTTTACACACACAATAATGTGTGTGAGGGTCTTTGGTTTTAACTGGAACCACTTTGAGCCAGGGATCCAGGAGAACTTTGTTATGCTATGCTCATTTAACAAAACATTAAATAGATATATTATGTAATAACTGTTCTCAGGTTGCTTATAGCATCCAAAAACTTCATCCAGATGATAGTAGACCATTCGTTCTTTTTCTTTCTTTGCTTCTACAAATGTGGCAATATTGTATAGAAACATACATCAAAAATAAAAGCAGGAGTAGGTCGTTCAACCCTTCGCGCCTGCTGCGCCATGTATTATGTTCATAGCTGATCATCAAATTCAATATCCTGACTCTGCCTTCCTCACCCCATGTCCCTTGATCCCTATTGCCCCAAGAAATACATATAATTTCTTCTTTAAATCTCACAACATTTTAGCCTCACCTACTTTCTGTGGTAGTTAATTCCACAAATTCACCACCCTTTGGGTGAAGAAATTTCACCTCGCCTCACTCCTAAAACATTCATCCCTTATTCTTAAACTTCAGCCCTTAATTCTGGACTCCCCACCATCAGGAACATTCTTTCTGAATCTACCCTGTCTTAATCCAGTTAGACAAAATTCTTTAGTGATGTGTGACATGTGAGGTGACACATTGTTCAATGATGTATAATAGTGATGGTACAAACTTACGGGTCAGTGGAATGAGGCAGCAAAACTTTATATTCAAAGCAGATAGTTATCAAATGTACAGTGCGGCATGACATTTTTCAAGGTAGTGTCTCTCACTGATTTAATTTTATTTAAAAAGCTGTCAAGTACAATTCTCGGGGAATGAGTTGCCCTATGTCTTTGAAAGAAAGCTAGACGTTGATAGTAATGAGAACTTGGGTTGAAATTCTGAACTAAACGTTTGATATTTATGCACAATTTACTTCCAGTTCAAAGTCTGTTTTGCACTAAATAATTGATTTTGGCAATACTTATATTAATTAGAGGAAGATGCTGTGAGAAGGATTTTTTCAAATCTAATGATCTTTCATTTGAATTAAGCAACTTTGTACTATGAGTAGATTGTAGATGAATGTGTGTAACTTTATTTTAATTGAATTTAATGTTTAACTGTTTTTTAATAATGTGGACAATGGTCAAGAATGATTATTTAAGGACAGATCTAATGGCAAAGTAATCAGTGTCAGTCATAACAAAATTATTACCTCAGACTAGGCAAAAAGAAGTAGACCCAGAGGACGCAAGTATAAATTGTGCAAGGTAAATTCAGAATAGGTGCAAGTTGAGTATCCTTTATCCAAAATCCTTGATGCAAGTTTCTCCTCAGTATTCAGATATTTTTAATTTTGGGATGTGATATGCTGTAGGATTCAGAGTGTATATGCACTTTTCCAGCTTCATCTGCCTCATCAACATTGTTTTTTGTTTCATAAGTTTCTTATATTTTATGTTGGCTCGGATAACAGACTTCCCACTCAAAGGTTCATGACAGCTCACATTAGGGTTTGTTTTTGGATGTATTCAGTTTTCAGTTGTATGGATAAAAGATGTTTAACTGTATCAAGAAAATATTTTTATTTCAGTGATCTATTAAGAAGAGTCTATCAGTCAGGTAAATAAATGTAAAGCATTTGAATTTAAGATATAATTAGATACCGTAACAAGACAGGATGGCATGATGGCATAGTGGTTAGCACCACTGCCTCACAGCACCAAAGACCGGGTTTGACTCCAGCTTTGGGTGGAGTTTACACATCCTTCTTTGTTCTGCATGGGTTCCTTCTGGTTGCTCCAATTTCCCCTCTCAGGCCAAAGATGTGCAAGATAGGTAGATTGGCTCATAGTGTCCCAAAATTGGAGATTAGGGGGAACTGAAGGGATAAATATCTCAGTTTATGGGCATAAGATAGATCTGGGCCTGAGCAAGATGTTATTAGAGAGCCAGTGCAGCTTTGGGCCAAATGGCCTCCTGCACTGTAGGAATTCCTGATGTAATACTGTAAAGATAAGTTTCAGTAGGTTGAATGGCATTCTCAAAACCCTGATTGCTATGTGTTGTGATAATTTTGGTTTGGTGACATAGCTGAACTATTTATAAAATTGTGTAAATAAACTTTCCCTAACTGAAAGTTTTGATTATTTAGGTTCTTGCATTTCAATAGGGAAGTCATTATCGTTAAGATTACCCCTCAGGAATCTGCATTCATGTATGTAGTTGAGCTTATTTTAGTAGATGGTAATGAACAAATATTCATAATGAATGGTCGTGCACTATCAGTTATTAAATAGAATTATCCTTTAAAATTCATTAAAATGTTTTGATTTTTATGGACAATCTTATAAAGTTGTGCACTTTGGAGTTCCAGTAATGTGATTGGAAGTTGCTGTCATTGATTTAGATTTATTGAACTGTAGGTCTCCATGGAAGTTCTGGAAAACTTACTGGTTCCACCTCCAGCCTAAACAAACTGTCTGTTCAGGGGTCAGGGAATCGTCGATCTCAGTCATCTTCACTGCTGGATATGGGAAACATGTCCGCATCAGACCTTGATGTGGCTGATAGAACAAAGTTTGATAAGGTAAATATCTTCAGCGTTATTCTTCCGTATTCAGGCTAAGTGCCCACGCCAGTGGGAAAATGGAAGCGTTTGCTGCTGCGGATAGAGGTGTCTGTCAGGTAAGATTCACCTACCTGAAAGATGCAAAAGAGAAAATCTCATGAAACCTTCTGGCCAGACCTACAATTAAGGCCCTCTGCCCCCATCACAAAAAAAGGAAATGATAACCCACCCCTGCTGACCAGAGGAGACCACAAACCCCTCAGCAAAGAAAGGCATTTTATCCACCATTCAAATAACAAGGCATTCCCCAACACATACCATGAGGATGACCTGATACCCCCCCCACCCATTTCAGGCCATGTGCCTTGGGAGTGGCAAAGGTGCACTGCCTCCTGGCCCTAGAGGCACAGATCTTGCCTCATTGCAGATGCTGGGCTGCATAGGGGGAGTCTCGCAAGATCCTGGAGGTTGATTCTCAAGTTGGGGGGAAAGGGTTGATCTCGTCACTTCTCCCTGGAACGGGAGCCTCATGGCTGGACTGCCCCTTCTATTCCTGGCAGACCTGAAGATCACTCCTGGCATGTGACCAACAACTTCATTCCTGTCTGTCAGCTATGAAACTTTGAAGTGGTCAGGTCACCTTAATCTCCATGCCCCTTGGTCATCTGGCAATCTTTAACAGCACTCCATTCTGCAGCAGAGATTTCCCTTTGTTAGCAGCTGCAGGTGTGAGCAAACTGTATTTAGATCCTTTGAACGAGATGTAATTTTCACTGGCATGGGATTCCTATTCACAGCTGTGACACAGCCCCAGTCTATTCACTTGCCTATTATTTGAAATCTCTGACACTTTGAAACTCTCTCTGTTCCGTTGCAAACCTTTGATCTCCATCAGTTTCATTGTGCAGTGTTTTCAGCATCCAGTCATCTGTTTATTTACCTTTTGCTTCACGCTTAAATGTATTTCAAGTACCTCAAGTAACCCAATGTTTACATAGACTTTAAGCCTGATTGACAGCTGTGGTTTCTTCTAAGGGTTTCACTTGTTCCTTTGCAGACCACTTATTCCCTTTAAAAGACCTCAGCTCTCAAACAGGCTTAATCTATGAAAAGATAAAATGATTATAATTTACAAGGGTAGCAGTTATAATTATATTACCGAAATGTTTAAAGTGCTTGGGTGATGAACCAGCTTCTACTTGGGAATTTTGCTAGCAAAGTGATAAGTTTCAGAAAGATTCTGTCTTAATACATAAAAGCTCGTTAATCACAGGAAAGTCCTGAACAACTTCATGCATTATTGGTTTAGCATCAAGTCTCATTGTAGATAAGTATGACATCTGTTTTAAACATTGTTCCTTTTGTGCAGATTTTTGAGCAGGTCCTAAGTGAACTAGAACCCCTGTGTTTGGCTGAACAAGACTTCATTAGCAAATTTTTCAAGTTACAGCAGAATCCAGCTTTACCAGGTTCTGTAATGGTACGGCCTTTTCATACCACATAAGTAAATTTATACCTATAGAAAGAGGTGCTGTTTTTATGTTTGAAAAAGGAAAATAGTCATGCATTATTTTTACCATGATGTTTCTTAGACCGTGAGCCAAATCAGTTGTTAATATTTTGAATAATTGACTAAAAATAAAATTACTTACTTTCTTTAAAGACTTGTGGCTTTCTGAAAATTGCAAACATCAGTGTTGTTGTGGTTGATAACAGGGGCAGTACAGCAGTTAGCACTGCTGCCACACAGCACCAGGATCCCATGTTCAGTTCCTGGCTTGGCTCAGTGTCTGTGTGAACTTCACACATTCTTCCCGTGTATGTGTGGGTGCTCCAGTTTCCTCCCACAGTCCAAAGATATGTGGGGTTAGCTAGATTGGCCATGCTAAATTGTCCACCATTGTCAGAGAGATTAGATAGGGTAAATGCATGGGGTTATGGGGATAAGCCTGGGTGGGATTGTGGTTGGTGCAGACTCAGTAGGCCAAATGGCCTCTTTCTGCACTACAGAATTCTGATACAGCTGCAAACAGTTTTTTCTTTTGTTACATTTGAAATTTTCAGAAAGAACTTTTAAAATTATTAGATTTATTAAAGAATTTGCTAACCTTTTAATGTGCTCTATTTAAGTTTAAAATAGAATTTAGTGATTTAGTCATTTACAAACTTAATGCATTTCCTTTATATTATGCAAGTTGTCTGAAACATTAAAATTGCATTGCTCATCAATAAAGATGGTGCCATGTAATCATTCTCTTGAATAATAAAGCTTTACTGGAAGTTCAGCAAAGACATGAAAATGGATATATACACCACTAGTTACAAAGAATCGGAAGAAGGAGAAAACAAAGTGTTAGCAACTTTAAACTCGTATCAGTTTCAGCATATGTCATAATGTTTAAATATGACTTAATCTGGTTTTTTTTTGATTAATTGGTGGTACAATTTGTGCAAATTGTTAAATATTTTGTGACTGTTCATTTTAGTCATCAAAATATTAAATGCAATGTATTTGGTTCTGCACGAATGACTACACATCTCAGTCCTAATTTCAGCACTCCTTTCTCCTCCATAACCCCAGACATCTTTTCTCTATGACTATCCTTAGCTTTAAAAGCAGTATCTGCAGTCTTTTTGTTGTAATTTCCTCTATCTCTCTGTCCCCGCAGCCCAATCCATCGCACCAGAGCTGCTGATGTTCCTTTCTAAATTGACTCAATGGAAATCTAGTTAATGAAGAGTGGAACAAAATGAGATAGGAAGCACTTCATTTGGAATATGATAAATTCTGAGGACATGAATCTTCTTGCTCAAGAGTAGCATTCTCAGTTGCTTGAAGGCAGGTTTTCTGTTTGTCTCTTCAGTGTGCAACAGTACAAGGGGACAAAAGAAAACAGGTAAAATGTAAGAAATTATATCTTCAAAGCCCTTAGTGTATAAGTATAGTAGTCAATGGTGGAATCTTAGGAGGCAAGGTTTAAAGAACGAAGAAAATTACAGCACAGGAATAGGCTCTTTGGTTCTCCATCCTGCACTAACCACACTGCCGGACTGAATAAAACCCCCTACCCATATCCCTCTATTCCCATCCCATCTATGTACTTGTCAAGATGCCCTTTAAAAGTCACTACCATATCCGCTTCCACTACCTCCCCTGGCAATGAGTTCCAGGCAGTACTACTCTCTGTATAAAAAAAAAAAAATCTGCCAGGTACATCTCCTTTAAACCTTGCTCCTTGCACCTTAAATCTATGCCCCCTAGTAATTGACTCTGCCACCCTGGGAAAAAACTTCCGACTATCCAATCTGTACATGCTTCTCATTAATCTTGTAGACTTCTATCAGGTCTTCCCTCAACCTCGTCGCTCCAGTGAGAACAAACCTCTGTTTCTCCAACTCTCCTCATAGTTAATGCCCTCCATACCCGGCAACATCCTGGTAAATCTTTTCAGTACCTGCTCTACAGCCTCCACGTCCTTTTGGTAGTATGGCGACTGGAATTGAATACTATATTCCAAGTGTGACCTAACTAAGGTTTTATAAAGCTGCAACGTGACTTGTCAATTTTTAAACTCAGCATCCCGGCCGGTGAAGGCAAGCATGCCGAATGTCTTGGCTACTTTCTTCACCTGCATTGCCACTTTCAGTGTGACTTGTGTACGTGTGGATCCAGATCCCTTTGCCTATCAATACTGTTAAGGGTTCTGCCACTTACTGTATATTTCCTATCTGTGTTAGACTTCCAAAATGCATTGTCTCAAATTTAGAGCCAGGCCCAGGAGGGAAATTTAAAAGAATCAAATATGTGTTAAAGTTACCTTAAATAGAATGACCTATAGTATATTAATGTCATTATGTCTTTTAATAACATCAGGCAGACTCCATTGAAGTAGATGGAGGACTTCTGTCACGGCAGCATAGCCTTTTGGGAGACAGGCATTCAGTGTCATCAGAGTAAGTATTGCAACTGGTATTATCAACGTGCTTGGCAAAAACATTAACAAAAACTTTCTGTGGTTTGTGAATTAGTGGGGGAAACTCTCAGCTATCGTCTAGGACTTTGTGGTCTCTGATCAAAAAGATTGACTGATAATGACAATGTGAGAACTTTGCTAAGTGGCCATGGAGAACAAGTATGGTGCATACACCCCAATGAAAAAAGAAATGAGGCACATTAAATATTTTTAATAATTTAATCATCTTGTAGTTACCCCAGGAATTGAGAGAAGCCCTTGGCATTGTTCCTCACTTACCATTATATTAAGACGTCTTCTGACCTCAGACTGTCGTATAATAATCATTTATCAGGTCATTTCTTCAACTTTGAATCATAAAACAATGTTATGAGGTGTAGCTGTTAAACAGAAGCAAAACTAGCACAGCATTTGCTTTGTAGAACTTGTATCTATGTAGAATTTTTAATTCACATTTTCTCCTCAGATACACAACAGCAAAAGAATGCAACTCTTTGTTGACTTGCGTACAACTTTACTTAATACAACTTGTATGTGGAGTTTAAATCAACTAACCTCCAGCCTCTATTTGGGCCTGAGAATAGGTGATCTGGTTCTTGTTGATACGTCTTGCAGTCTGACTGAGGCTAAAGAAATTGAATAAAACTTCCAGTCAAAAAAAAACTTAAAATTTGTGAAGGATCTCAGTGATTCTAGGTGTTGTTTCCTGGATCCTTACAATAGGCAGATGGTACAAATCCTTTTTGTTCTGCCACTTTTATACAGTACCGTTTTAAAACTCTGTCTGAATTAATCGATCACTTATAGAACGAAGCACGTTAGCATACCAAAACAACTCTCAGCCAAAATCTATTCTTAGCATATTTTGTAAACTGGTGACAATTCTGAGAAGTGATCTATTTAATTAAAACGCAACTTTGGAAAATCATATGCAGTGGGGTGACACAGTGGCACACTGGTTAGCACTGTTACTTCACAGTGTCAGGGATTCAGGTTTGATTCCTGGCTTAGGTGACTGTCTGTGTGGAGTTTGCACATTCTCCCTGTGTCTGCATAGGTTTCCTCCCATAATCCAAAGATGAGCAGGTTAGCTAGATTGTTCATGTTAATTTTTCCCTCTGTACCGAACAGGTGCCAGAGTATAATGACTGGGAGATTTTCATAGTAACTTTGTTGCCATGTGAATGTACACCTACTTGTAACTAATAAATAAACTGATTTTTCTCAATCAAACTAAGTATTAACTGTCAATCAGCAAAATATACAGTGATTGTCAATGCATTATACATATTCAAATGCTTAGACTCCTGATTAAAATTGAAACAGAAATGCCCCATTTGTTATTGTACATTTTCATTACAAAGCATAACTTGAGATATAAAGATAAATTAGCTTCACTCTGACGGATAACTTTGGATTTGATTTGTACTTTATCTTGAACAAAGTTGTTCAGCCTGTTTTACAGCTTTTATCTCAAGTACATTTGTTACAATAGGTTTTCAGAAAATCAATGCATCATCTAATAGCTGCACAATCTTTTTCATTTGTGTCCTTTTGGACAGCAAACTAATATTAATGGTTTTCTATGTCAAAAGGGAGTTGTGTGTGGAGGAATCTTTCAAAGTTTAATTGTGTGATGATAAGCCACATTGTATATAATTGCAGAAAAGAAGAAGCAGGCATTATTCGATCGATGATGATAAAAGTTTTCCGCTGTATTGAGCCAGAGCTAAACAACCTCATTTCACTGGGAGACAAGATTGACAGCTTTAACTCGTTGTATATGTTAGTGAAAATGAGTCATCACGTTTGGACAGCAGAGAACGTGGATCCTGCTTCCTTTCTCAGTACCACGTTAGGAAACGTCCTTGTAACAGTCAAGAGGAATTTTGATAAATGCATTGTAAGTGTTAATTTTTTTTTGTTTAAGATGATTTTTACTTGAAACAAACAATTTATTATTTCAAGTTATATCTGATGGTTTTGGCTGCATTTAATTCATAAGTATTTGTGCCCAGCAGGTTTTATCCATAACCAGAAATGTGCACAGAAATTATTTCCTATTTTAAAACCTATTGAAAAGGAACAGAACTAAGTGTCATTAAATGAATAATAAGCAAGTTGTATGTTAGGCATTGCCTTCTCAAAGTAACATAAGAACATTACTTGTTATTCTGTTTGCTGTCGTATTATTAGAAACGTATTTCAATTTTTTTACTGCCAGTTTTTTCTGCTGAACATATTGGCTTCTTTTAAGATACATTTCCTGGGTGCAACACACCCTTTAGCATCTGACCCATTGAATCATCCTTCATGGATGAGTTTTGGAAGATCATTTTAATATTGAACTTGACCCACTGAATAGTGATTAACAGTAGGAGCTTTGCCTAATTTTCCTCTCCTAATCAAGGGATACTGTAGTAAATTTTGGCACCCCTGTGACAACTGATTTTAGTTAACTCTGCATAAACTGGGAATTAATCTTAGCCTTACTTGATTCTGAGATTTAGCTGGTTAATGTACCACAGTCTTGACAGGGAAGAAGGCCATTTGGATTGTCATGTCTGAGCACACTCTCTAAATGAGCTCTTATCAGGCTCCTGCTATCCTACTCCTTTCCGGAGTTTTTGAGTGCTTGTGCAGCTGGCTTCAAGAAGGATATTAGCATTTGTTCAGTGATCCTCCCATTTAATCTAAAGGTTTTTTAAAATTAATTCATAGGATGTGGATTTCACTGGTTAAGCTTTGTTGATGAAATTTTTCTAGCGCTGTTATGTGTTATTGGATACTCCAGATCTCACTCCAGTACAAGAGTGTGGTAATGGCCCCTATATTGTACTTTAATTGACTTGCAGAACTCTTTGTTGTCCATCACTCACTGCATGGCCAGTAGGGGCTAAGCTGGCATAACTGATCCTGTGTTGAATCTGCTCATTAATTGTGGCCTTTTGAGAGCAGAGACTGATAAGGTATGGAGAGAGCTCAACATATTTCAGAATCTCTCCTTCAACATGTTTAGGAGGTGGACTATTTGGTTGATAAGGCGAAGGTTGATATGAGTTTTGTTTTGGCAATGTTAACAGGATATGCTTAGTTTCATGTATGCAGTTTTGGAGAGATCAAGAGTGTCTTCTAAATCTGGTGCAGAATGGGCAATGATGCTGCAGTCAGCTGCACAAAGTATAAGAGCAGAATTAGGCCATTCAGTTTATCAGGTCTGCTCTGCCATTCAGTCATGGCTGCTATGGCTCGAGAAACCTTTCTCCTGCATTTTTCCTATTACCTTTGATCCTCTTTAGCAATCAAGAACCAATCTATTGCTGTCTCAAATACACTCAATAACCTGGCTTCCACAACCTTCTGTATATATGTACATTTCTGGCACTGAGGCAACCAAGGTTGAAGAATTATCCATGTAGATGGTATTTAATGTTCAAACCAAAGGCAATTGATCTTTGATAAGGTGCATAGGTACTGTCTGGCAGATTAGAAGTAGTAATGAGGATTATCTCACAGCCTTGTTTAATGTTGATCTGGACTTAGAAGGCAAGTGTTTTCACTCCCATTCAAAAGGCAGTTGCAATGACATCATTATGAAGCAGTTGCAGTACACTGATAAAGATCATCCAAATCTTTGGATAATTCCCAAATTACGGAATCAGATTTTTCAGTTAGGATGAGTGCATGGTTTATTTATTTTATTTTTATTATTGTCACAAGTAGGCTTACATTTAATACTGCGATGAGGTTACTGTGAAAATCCATAGTTGCCACACTCTGGTGCCTGGATACATTGAGGGAGAATTTAGCATGGTCAATGCATCTAACCAGCGCATCTTTCAGGTTGTGGGAGGAAATTGGAGTGCCCGGAGGAAAACCACGCAAACATGGGGCGAATGTGCACATTCCACACTGACAGTGACCCAACCTGGGTCCCTGAAACTGAGAGGCAGCAGTGCTAATCACTTTGCCACTATGCCATCCCTCTGAAGAGTTCCTGCTATTGTTCTCAACAAGTTAATGGGTATTCGGTCACATCATCACTCAAATCATAGAGTCATAGGTCCCCACAGTGAGGAAGAAGGCCATTTGGTCCAACAAGTCCACAATCCCACCCAGGCTCTATCTCCGTAACTCCATGCATTTACCCTAGCTAGCCCCCGTGACACTGAGGGGTAATTTAGCGTAGCCAATCTATCTAACCCACACATCTTTGGACTGTAGGAGGAAACCAGATCACCCAGAGGCAACCCATGCAGACACGGGGAAAACGTGCAAACTCCACACAGACAATAATCCAAGCTGGGAATCGAACCTGAGTCCCTGGTGCTGTGAGGCAGCAGTGCTAACCACTGTGCCACCCATGCACTCAGTTTATGGATTTGGAAGGAGAAAGACACCCCTTCCCCCCACCCTTTGCTCACCACCACTCTCTGACTTCAGGAGCACAACAGTTGTGATAATCTTCCAGATGGGAAATAAAGCGTGCTGTAAAAACTATTAAGGTTTTTCCCTCTTATCCATTACAAGGAAAATCCTGATATGCATTCTCCTGAATCATCATCTTCTGGTGGCTAAGTAGATCTTCCCAGATTCACTGTGGCTTTAGATCTTTCAGATGAGCCCCTAACATGGTTTATTTGCCAGATAATTCCAACTAAAAAAAAAATTAAGTGATGCATTCATCCTGTTGTACCTGATGTCGAGCAAAACATAGCTTTCTCAACATATATTGAATAATGCAGTCCGTGGTATCATAAGTAAAGGATCTTTGACAGTCTTTTGGTTAGACAGTATGATGTAAGACTTTAAAAATGTTTCAAGTTTTGAAATAGAACAGAAGAACCTCAATACCTTTTAACAATATCCAAAGAAATCAGCTGAACTAACGAACTTAGTCAGTGTGCAAATAGTCAGAGTTCTAGATTGATGCTGACAAAATTGATTTTGAGTATTGCTGAAGAAAGGGATAAATTGATGTTCTCTTCACTGTTGATTATCTTGTGAGCTGTTCTGGTGAGAGGAAGATGAAAAGTTTTGATAGCGTGTTTCTTTTTTTTTCAGCAATGCTCAAGTTTTGTACTCCAAACTACTATTTAAAATTGATATATATGTTACTCATGAATTTTTATTTTGCCACAACATTTTCTGCAGTGGTTAAGGGATTCAGATAATTGCTAATGTATAACAAAGGTTCACCAGATTTGTTCCGACGATGACGAAACTATTTTATGAAGTGTTTCTCTGCCTCAGAGGGCTTTGGAAGCTGTCACTGAGTATGTTTAAAGCAGAGATTGATAGATTTCTGATTAGCAATATGTAAATAGTGGGTGTAAAAGCCATTGGACTGTCCAGTCGGCCATGATGGTATTGAATGGTAGAACAGACTCAATAGGCTGAATGACCTATTCCTGTTCCTATGTTCCCATAAAGATTGTAGACTTCAGTCCAATGCCCAGATTTCAGATCAATGAATACACAAAGCTAAATTAGTTTGCCATTTGTATGTTCTTTCAGTTAAATCAAGTTAAGCAAATGGAAGAAGTGAAGATATCAAAGAAGAGTAAAGTTGGAATTCTACCATTTGTTAGTGGATTTGAAGAGTTTGCAGAACTGGCAGAATCCATCTTCAGAAATGCTGAGCGCAGAGGAGACTTGGACAAGGCCTACACCAAACTAATTCGGGCTGTGTACAACAATGGTGAGAGGCTTTGAAATGTGAACTGAATACTATCTGTATCTGTGATAATGTCTTTTATGTGATAATTTATGGTATATTCCATTCTCAGTTGAAAAAGTGGCTAATGAAAGTCAGAAGACTCCACGAGATGTTGTGATGATGGAAAATTTTCATCACATTTTTTCAACACTGTCTCGTCTTAAAATTGCATGCCTTGAAACAGAAAGAAGAGAAGCCAAGCACAAATATACAGAGCATCTACAATCTTATGTAATATACTCTCTGGGACAACCACTTGAGAAACTTAATGTGAGTTTTCTTTATTCTACTCAAGTGGAAATACTTTGATTTTGCCCTTAATCCGAAATTGCTAAAATCTCTTGAGATATGTAGTTATCAGCGTAATGTTTTGCTCAGATGTTAATTTTGGACTGGATACAATAATATTTAATTGTCTGCCCTGAAGCTTTTTTCTGTTCCATGTGACATCACTTAAAGGACTGCTGGGAATGTTAATAATGTGGGATCTTCATGGTTATAAGGAAACAAACAATTTTTTGGCTCATGAAGATGCTTGTTATCCAGTTAAAAATAAATGAATATTAAACCAGAACATTAACAAACTACTAGTGATAACTCCAAACACGGAGTCCTATGCTTTTTCAAAAAAGTCTATAAAAGCAAAATGACTATTTGAAATATTTCTCTTAAGAAACAGTGCAAAACTTTATAACCTCCAACTGATTTTTAAAGTAAAAAAAATTATACAAGTGACTTAATTATCCAAAGTAATATCAATTTCTGTAATTATGATTTGCCATGGCAAAACTGTTCAGACCAGTTAAGAATACAAATAACACCACTAGGAATTTTTAAGTGGAAAAAAAAATCATAATTGGAACTGATGAATGAAACGGAAGTTCAATTCGTTTAAATTTTTCATATTTATTTAGAATTTCTAATATGATAATATGTTGGAATATTAATGAAATTTGCAGCCACTGAAAAACTTAGTGTAGGTAGAGTCTAACGTATAAACAGTATTTAATATAGATGTGTTTGAAATCTGACTGGGATTGAAAGAAATTGTGGGAAATAGTCATATTTTTGTTAGCATATTCTAGGAAAGCAAATCACAACAAAAATGCTAGACAAGAAAATCTAGAAAGAATTACATTTCTGATCGTGCTTTAGTTTGTTGAGGTGTACTTGTTGAAATCACATCTGTTGTGGATTAAATTTGCCATGAAAAATCCTATGGAGCATTGAATAAACTAAAGCTTTTTAATTATTGGTATTATTATTAATTAGTTTCTTGCAAATGCAGCATTTCTTTGAAGGAATTGAAGCTCGTGTTGCTCAGGGTATCAGGGAAGAAGAAGTAAGTTATCAGCTAGCCTTCAACAAACAAGAGCTGCGAAAGGTAATTAAAGAGTATCCTGGAAAGGAAGTGAAAAAAGGACTGGACAATCTGTACAAAAAAGTGGACAAACATCTCTGTGAGGAGGAAAACTTGCTGCAGGTGGGTGTCATGGAATGTTGAAAACTAAATTCTAATTCAGCATTTTTTAAAATTAAATCATGAATGGGGGCATCGCTGTCCAGCAAGCATTTATTGATCATTTCAAAACACTTTTGAAGGTGGCAGTCGGTTGTCCTTTGAAACACTGTCACCCATGTGATGGTGCTTGCATAGTATTGTTAGATTGGCAATTCCAAGAATTTGACCCAGCAACGAGTGACAATATGTTTCCAAGGCAGATGGTATGTGACTTGGAGGTGGAGTTTGAGGTGGTGGTGTTTACAAGTGGCTACTGCCCTTATCTTTGCAGGTAGTGGAGGTTGTGGGTTAGGAACTTTTCAAGTTACTGCAGTGCACCTTGTAGATGGTATATACTGTTGTTAAAGTGTGCCAGTCATGGAGAGATTTTAAGGGTGGGTTATCAATCAAAAGGATGGGTTATCAATCAAAAGTTAAATTTAGTTTAACTTATTGAATTTAACTTGGAACTTTAAAAACAATAAAAGGAACTTTAAGTTAGTCAACACTTCTCAGAAATTGGCTGTTGGTAGCAGTTAATCGGTAAGTGATAACCTTGATTACTGTGAGCAGGATGTTGAGTGCGTGGTAGTAGTTTAAATGTTTCTGGAAACGTCTTCGTTGAGGCACGGAGTCGTCATCATAAACAATGTAAAAGTTGGGAATTTGGTGAAAGTGAGGTTTCAGTGGGGAAAAGAGGTTCTACTTTTTCCTTGGGATTAGTTGCAGGTAAATATTTATTGCCATTTACCTATAACTTGGATCAGTTCATTATTTTAAAACATGAGCTAACTTAATTACTTATGTAAACTTCAGTGAATAAAGCAAGGCTATATAGGGATGGTTGGGCCAAAGTTAGGGTAGGTGGTGTGTACAGCTACATCAGATAGGTGCTTGTGGAGTACATTGTAATCCCAGACAAACACACCTACAGCATCTCCATCTGGAGGAGATTATGCTCAAGAGTTGTTGAGCTGCAGTCAGAGATTAAAACATTGCCGGGCATCAGGGAGAGGGAGGGTTACTAGACGCGATGCCTCAAGGAAGAAATTGATATGGTCTGGTTAATGATTTTGGTGCTAACAAGACCAGCATTTGTTGCCTATCCCTAATTGCCCTTGAGAAGGTGTTGGTGAGCTGCTGCCTTGAAGTACTGCAGTCCATCTGGTGTAAGTACGTCCCACTGCTGTTAGGATCATGGACACATGACACAAGTCAGACACATGGGAGCATTGCTGAAGGAGCCTCAGCCTTTGTCTTTATCCATGAATTACAAGGTTTTTGCTAAAAATTGGATAAAGGAGTGCAGGATGGATTCACAAACTGACCATGGAGAATGAAAAATATGTAATGATGAAAGCCAGTATAGTTAGGGGATTGATACCATTGCTTCAATGATTGAGTTGCCTGCATAGTGCCAGGATAAGAATAGTTTCTTATAGCTGGAGAAAAATTTGGGTGGAAATTACCCAGTTGTTGTGATCCACATAGGAACCAGTGGCACAAGTAGAATGAGGTGTGAGGTTCTTCTGAAGGAGTTTGAGGAACTAAGGCCCAAATTAATGAGCAGATCATTGGTTAAAAAAAGTGTTACTATGAAGATTTTCATTCTGCATTCAATCGGACACTGGCAAGAATGCCAGATTTCAAAGGGAATAATAGTTTTTACTACATGAGAAAAGGGGTCCTGTCTGGTTGGCAAGCCGGCTCTGATTGGTCAAAATGTTGTTATGATGAATGCAGCAGAGAGATATTCGCCTTGCTTTTTATTCAAAAAAGGTGCAGCATCTGGATATATTCCTTTTGCCTGCAGAGGACAGAGTCCTTGCATATGTTGAGTTCAACTGATAATGTTAAATTGGTTGTTAGTGTATTTCTATCACACTCAGATTTATTCAACAAATGCTGCCCAATTGTGAAATCACATCACATTAGATATTATGTTCAGAGTTTTGCAAGTATGGTTTGATTGATTGCAGTAATTACTCTTCCTATTGCAAATAGCTGATGGAATGTGCTGTTTGATACGATCCGCTCGCCACTGAGATGTACAGCCTACATACCAGGCATCACGGCATTAAAATTTAATATGCCACATTACTTACTTGTGGAGTAGTTAGAACATCTTTTTGACTTGACGGCAGCATCCTATTAGTGGAAAACACCTAATGTGTTGCCACTACGTTGTAGCGGCTAGCTTTAGCTGTTGCTGAAATTTCTGAGATGCTCTACCTGTCCAAGATAGTTTGAAGTAGACTGGGACTTTTCAAGACTGAAGATAGCAACCTTAGGTCCATTTGTGAGTGTGCGTGTTGAGGGACTAAAGCCATAAGGAGTCCAAAGTGAAGTTAGGAAGTCTTTATAACAAGCATATTGCAAGAAAATGCCCTCAACGAACAGAAGATTCTAACAAATTCTCGTTACGGCAGTTTCATACAGACATCAGTTTAAGGAGCCAGTGCCTCTTTGTTTTATCACCTTTGGGTCTTTTGTGATATCACATTTGTGTCATTTTTCCCAGCTAACACATTTGTGTTTCTTTGAATATCCTGATATGGTCTATCTGAATAATTACATTTGTCTCAATATTGCCGATTACACATTTTTGTCTTGTTACTTGATCACATCCAGGAGAGAAAAATAACTTAATTCTGAACTTTGTTAACACTTCCCACATCACCTGTTACACAATGAGAAATGATCAGGCTATTATCCCGCAGGATAGCTTTATGCACCCCTATTTGTGCACCAAGCCAACAAGATGAAGTCTAACAATAATCTGTAATGTTAGATGCAATTCCATGATTGGACAGCATACCCTGAACGATCCCAAGTGTGCTAGAATTGCACTAACGATCAACTTAAGATAATCAGTCGGGCTCACACTGTAACTTATTTAGGCTTCCTAGAAGCTACATATATTCATGCACAGTAATGTTTGTATGAATATATGTAGGACAAAAGAATATGCCGCAATGTTGCATCACCTTGGAAGAAACTAAAGATGGGGTGAAATAGCTCCTCATGCATTTGCCATGGCAATGCCTTGAACCATAAGAACCAATTTGCCAATCAATTCACAGTTTTTCTCATGAAGTACAAATTGTTGTTTCCTTTGAAATGTGATATTCTTACTGATTTGATGAACGCAAGAGAAAAAGCTTTGAGACCATGTCTCTCTTTTCACCAATACTCAGGTTCTATATTATTAACTGACCATTAATAAAAAGATTCTCTGGATTACTACTTGAAATAAACTTTGGAACAGAGTCAGACAGATCACAGAGTTGAAGGTGTTGCAGAATGACACAAATGAAAGAAGTGGCTTGGGGCTCAGGAATTTCAATTCATGGAGCATTGACACCAGAGGAGAGATTTTATTCATCCCTCAGTCTAAGATGTGTATGTGGAGAAATGGAGTTGGTGAACAAAGAGGAAATAGCCAAAGGGGCTTTTCTTATATTATAAAAATTCAAGCACTTATAAAAATCATATTTTGAAATATAGAGAATAGTTTTGCCAGAATTTGGTGAAACACTTGGATTGCAACTTGTGCAAATATCTTTTGACTGTTAAGTCTGACATTTCTTTTTTTTTAAAAGGTGATGTGGCATTCCATGCAGGATGAGTTCATTCGTCAGTACAAGCACTTTGAGGGTTTGATAGCTCGCTGTTACCCTGGCTCTGGAATTACTATGGAGTTCACTATTCAGGACATTCTTGAGTATTTCTCTAGCATTGCTCAATCTCACTGAAAAATAACAAGGGATAAGGCACCATTTTAGATGTGCCTTGTGCAATCTCTACAAAATGTTTGTTGCTAAATCCTGTAAAAGCTCCTCATGGCAGGAATTGACATTTAATGTTAGCTTAATGTTATTTGTATATAGAAAACTACTCACCTAAGCAGTCTAAAGTTGAAAAGCAGTTAGTTCTTCTAAATCTGCCTTTTAACTAACTTAAATGTACATGTAACAGTATGTTCAATTAAGGATGCAAATGCATGAAACTAACTTGCTACTTCACATGACAGAAAAATTTCAAATTGAAAAAGTTTAGATGCAACATATAAGCAAAGCTATAGATTGATAGTTTTTTTTAAACAAGTACATCTTTTGGCTGTAATATCTAGCATCTTGGTATTAAATATGTAATAATTTCTAAACTATGGGAGATGTATGTCTGTTGAAGTTTGTTTTGTGATAGATTTTTGTGGAAAAGTTCATAGATGTTGAAAAATTCCTGAGCCTTATGGTGTTTCTAAAGGAAGCCTGTTTTAAAAAACAAAATCATGTCTTCTAAAAATCCATAACTTGACCATCTCTTCCAATGAAAATGGTTACCATATTCCAGAATAATACAAAATTC
This sequence comes from Sphyrna mokarran, assembly GCA_024679065.1. NCBI lineage: Eukaryota > Metazoa > Chordata > Chondrichthyes > Carcharhiniformes > Carcharhinidae > Sphyrna > Sphyrna mokarran. Next base: position 77,745,383 of record JAGIQG010000001.1, on the reverse strand, counting down.
TCTGCTGATTTTACCGCTGAAACTATAAAGTCTACTAATAATTTAGAATTGCTTCATTCAAATTATCACAAAATTAATTTGAATATTTGAACTAAGTTCGTTCTTTGTAGGGAATCTTGATTAATTCAAATTTTTGGATGATTCAATTTTTCATGTACGAAAACTATTTTAAATTATCAGTAAACTGTAAACAGAACCAAGATTTTTAAAGTTACTTTCATATTCATCTTGTTAATTGAATCAGGCAAAAACTGTAACTTTCAACCCTTCTATGGACTAAAAATTACTGTTCTACTTTTTGGTTTAATAATACTCTAATACTTTCAAAGATCGCAGTCATTACTAAGACCAGATAACGGGCATCAAGAGGCAAATTGAAGATTCATGAAAAATTGTGTTGCTTCAAATGATGAATGTCACTTGTAATTGGATGAAGCACATTATTTCCTTTCCTGAATCATAGAACCATAGAATCCCCTCTATAGTGCCAGAAAGAGGCCATCCAGCCCATTGAAACTGGACCAAAACTCCAAAAGAGCATCTACCCAGACCCTCCCCTCTGCTCTATCCTCATAACCCTACGCAGTTACCCTGGCCAGTCTGCCTAACATACAGACTGTTGGACCATGGGAGAAAACCGGCGCACTCGGAGAAAATCCACACTGACTAAGGGAGAACTCGCAAACTCCACACAGTGGAAACAGGTCCGGGTCCCTGTGCTGTGAGTCAGCAATGCTAATCATTGTGTTACACAATGATTAGCACTGCTGCCTTACAGGACCAGAGACTCGGATTCTTTTCCAGTTTTGGGTGACTGTGTAGAGTTTGCACGTTCTCCCCTTGTCTATGTGGGTTTCCTCCCATGATCCAAAGATGTGTAGGTTGGGTGGATTAGCCTTGGTAAATGCATGGGGTTATAGGGATAAGGCAGAGGGGTCTGTATATCAGTACAGACTTGATGGGCCAAATGGCCTCATTCTGCACTATAGGGATTCTATGAATCAACTTTCATAATAGATATTGTTTTTCTTTGTTGTCTGTTGTCCTGATCTGGAAGAATATTTGGAATTACAAAACAAATGGATAATTAATTGTGTGAGAGACAGCTAACAGTTACTTTGATTTTTCAATTCAAGCAATTAATTAGAATACAAGACAATGCCATCAAAATATTTTCACAAAGTTTGCCTTGTGAGTTAAACCATGCTATAACTTCATCTTAAGAGTTTTGCTCCCAATTTAATTTCTTTGGGTCAATCATGTAGAAAACTTTTCCCTCGTTACAACATTACTTCCAGAGGTGTGTAGGTTAGATGCATTGGCCATGCTAAATTGCTCTTAGTGTCTCAGGATGCGTAAGTTAGAGGGATAAGCTGGATAAATATGTGGGATTATGGGGATAAGGTTTATGTGGGATTGTTTAGGTGTAGACTTGATGAGCCTAATGGCAGCCTCCTGCACTGTACAGTTCCAGTGGTTTTTATTATTCCACTTAATGGAAAGCGTACTGTTTCATTCAGGATAATGTAAAATCTCATGTCAATTAACTTTTTATTCAAGTGTATGAAGAAAAAGAATATAAACATACACCAGTTCAGAGAACAAAAATGGTGCATATAGAACACCAAAGGCAAATCAAAGCAAGATTTTGTGAAGTACTTTACTCTTCCCAAGAAACATCCTTGTTGAAATATTTAATTAGAAATACATAAAGCTGCGAATACTTGCAGAAATTTTTCTTTAATAAATACACTCCACATAAAGTAATTTTAGAATACATAATGTAATCTAGAATAGTAGAGAATTAATGCATAACATTCCTTCAACTTGATTAGAGCAAGATATTCATTTTACAATACAGTGCAAACCATTTTAGAAAATCAAAATGATTTAACACTAGAAATGCAGAAAACACCAATGTACTCAAACATGATAGCCTGCAAGTTCCCTAACTTTGATTTTTGTATTCCCAAAATATAAATATTATGAAGATACTCACTATAACTGATATTTATCTAACATTTAAGTTATTTTGTTGTGTAAGTGGTGGTATGTGCATTAACTCTTTATAAAACACTAATTATGGCTGTACAAAATTTACTGAAAGGAATGTTCTTGTGCATTATTGTGAAAATAGAGGGAGTTAGGCTTTAAAATACCTACATATATTAATTATAGAAGTGCATAATTTGATAAAATTGCACTAAAAAGTCTGTTCCTTATAATAAACTGACTGAAATTATGATTCTTGTCGCAGGTAAAACTCAGTATTTCAGTATAATTGAGTAACTCCCTTTCGAATTATTACAAACTTCATAATTCTGCAGAATTATTACAAACTTCTCTCCTAAATCTTAATTCCTAAATTATGGATGTTCATTTCAGTATCATAATGTCTTTGGAGGGTCTAACAGTCGACAGGGAAATATTTCAGTACAAGATATGAATGAATCCTGATGAAGTTGAGAGAGATTTTTGATTATAGTAATTTAAATGGCACCTTTGTTTCACATGCATTTGAATGGGATTGCATGGTTATTATGTGTTAGTAAAGATGATGTATCTATTTAAATTAACTCCTATCTGCTTGATAAAGTATTGACACCAAATTCCTTTCTGAAAATCTCCGTGTTCATTTGCATTATGATGCTTGATGTAATTAAGCTTATTAACATCGAAAGGAATATCAGAATATTTACATTTGCCATTTGTTCTGTCACTTCGAGTACATGCTGATAATGTTGAGGATGCTTAAAGGCATTAAATACATTTCAAACTTTGTATTCAGTATTGCTCTAGAGAAGTATTGTTGGTGCAGAATCCTTCTTTGAGCTCTAGAGACTTTTATTGATAACTTATTTCTAATTTTGATCTTGTTGTCAATGTTTACAACAGGAATTTGTCAGTTTGCTTTATAATCAGTAATATTCTATGATGAAGTTGTTCATGATGATGGCCTCATTACAAATGTATCACTGCATTTAAAACACTATCAATTAAATAAACTAAACTTCCTACTTGTATTATCTTTAATCCGTGCTTTATTCCATAATTCTTAATACACCTGTGCACAAGAGATACATATTTCAATTGAAAATGCTTTGATTTTGATTTATTATTGTCACATGCATCTGTTCTTTCAATTTTGTGGTCGGCACAGTGGTTAGCAAAGCTGCCTCACAGCACCAGGATCCCAACTTCAAATCCAGCCCTGGTCACTGTTGTGTGGAGTTTGCACATTCTCCCTATTTCTGTGTGGATTTCCTCCGGGTGCTTGATTTCCTCCCACAGTTCAAAGATGTGCCGATTAGATAGATTGGCCATGGTAAATTGACCATTAATGTTAGGGGGATTAGCAAGGCAAATATGTAGGGTTATGGAAGTAGGGCTTGGGTGGGATTGTTGTTCGTACAGACTATGGGCCAAATGGCCTCCTTCCGTATTGTAGGGATTCTATGACCAAAAGAGAAAATGCTGGAAAATTTCAGCAGGTAAGGAGAAAAAAGAGCTGACATTTCAAGTCCAGATGACTCTTCAAAGCTCATCTGGCTTCAACGTTAGTTCTTTTCTGTCCTTACAGATGATGCAAGACCTGCTGAGATTTTCCAGCATTTTCTCTTTTGGTTTCAGGTTCCAGCATCTGAAATAATTTGCTTCTATCCTATGATTCTATAACATGTATTAGTATACAATGAAATGTATTGTTTCTTGTGCAGTATACAGACAAAGCATACTATACATAGAGGAGAGAGTGCAGAATGTAATGTTATAGCAATGGTGTAGAGAAAGATCAACTTAGTATAAGGTTAAGTCCATTCAAAAGTCGGATGGCAGCAGGGAAAAAGCTGTTCTTGAGTCTTGGTACGTGTCCACAGACTTTTTTGAATCTTTTCCCCACTGGAAGAGAGTATGATCAGGGTGCATGGGGCCTTTGACACTCTTTACACTTCCCACTGCCTCAGAAATACGGCCAGCATTACCAATGAGTGGGAGGCTGGTTTGTGTGATGGACTGAGCTTCATTCATGACACTTTGTAGTTTTTTGCAGTTTTAGACAGAGCAGAAGCCATACCAAGCTGTGATATAACCAGAAAAAATGTTTTCTGTGGTGCATCAGTAAAAATTGATGAAAGTCATTGCAGACATGCCCAATTTTCTTAAACTCCTGAGAAAGTAGAGGTGTTGATCTTTTTTAACTATAGCATCGAGGTGGGGGGCCCAAGACAGGTTTTTCATCTGATTTATTATCATGTATGAAAAGTATTGTTTCATGTGTGCTTTATAGACAAAGAATACCATAAATAAGGAAGGAAAGGAGAGAGAGTTCAAGATGTAGTATTGCAGTCATAGCTAGGATGTAGGGAAAGATCAACTTAATTCAAGGTAAGTCCATTCAATTGTCTGGTAGCAGCAGGGAAGAAGCTGTTTTTGAATCAGTTTTTTGTATCATGACCTCAGATTTTTGTATCTTTTACCTGACAGAAAAAGGTGGAATAGAGTATATCCAGGGTATGTGGGGTCCTTGATTATGCTGGCTGCTTTTCCAAGGCAGTGGGAAGTGTAGACAGAGTCAGTGAATGGGAGACTGGTTTGCATGATGGACTAGCCTTCATTCATGACCCTATGTAGTTTCTGTGGTGTTGAACAAGAGCTGTACCAAACTGTGATACAACCAGAAAGAATGCTTTCTACGTACATCTGTAGAAGTTGGTGAGAGTTGTAGAAGACGTGCCAAATTTCCTTAGTCTCTTGAGAAAGTAGAGGCATTGGTAGGCTTTCTTAACAAAAGTGTCTGCATGAGAGGGACTAGGACAGATTATTGGTGAACTGGACACCTAAAAACTTGAAGCTCTCAGCCATTTCTACTTGATCTCCATTGATGTAGATGGGTATGCCTTCTACAATGCTTCCTGAAGTCTGACGATTTCCTTCGTTTTGTTGACATTGAGAGATTATTCACCAGATTCTCTCTCTCTCTCTCTCTCCTGTACTCTTGAGATCTGATCCACTACAGTGGTGTCATCAGCAAACTTGAAAATAGAATTGGAGGAGAATTTGGTCACATACAGTCATAGGAGTTTAGTAAAGGGTTGAGAATACAGCCTCATGGGACACGTGCTGAAGATTATTGTGAAGGTGGTATTGTTGCCTATCCTTAGTTAATGTGGTCCGTGGGTTAGGAAGTCTTGGATCCAGTTGCAGAGGGAGGAACCGATCCCCAGCATTGATCCCGGTGGCACGCCATTACATCTTGCCCACCAGAAAATGATCCGTTATGTCCACTGTCTCTTTCCGTCAGCAAACCAATCTTCCATCCGTCCCAATGTTACCCCCTATACCATGAGGTTTTATTTTCTGCAGTAACTTTTGATATGGTACCTTATTAATGCCTTCTGTAAGTTTAAGTATGTCACATCCACAGTTCTCCTTTATCTACAGCAGATGTTCTTTGAATAACTCCAATAAATTTCCTTTTCATAAAAAACTTGTTGATTCTGTCTGATTACCTTGAATTTATTGAAATCCCACGCTATTGTTTTAATAATAACTTCAAACATTCAAAAATGTTTGAAGTTATTATTAAAACATAATCAAACAAATGATTGATGTTAAAGGAACTGGTCTGTAGATTCATGCTTCTGCCTCCCTTTTTGAATAAAGTATAATCTATCTACTCACTGCATAAAGATATTTTCCCACTTATCTTCTGGTTATCAGATCAGAATATTCTCCAGCATCACTTGCCATACCTCTCTGCCACCTACAGACACAAGTCAGGAGTGTAATGGAATACTCTCCATTTTGTTGGTGAGTGTTACAGTTCAGTTATGACTTGGTTGGTAGACATCACAACCATCTTTGAGACAGAAGATTATGAACTCAAGGTTCACTCCAGGAACTTGAGCCCTTAATCCAACATAGTACTGAGGTAATGTTCACTTGCTGATATCTCATATTTCAAATATGATTTAAAATGGAGGCACATCTGCTCTCTCAGGTAGACATGAAGATCCCATGTCACGATTGCAAAGTACATCAAGGAAGTTGTAATAATCTCACCAAAGCCAGTCTTCTATCAGCAACACCCTTTATTTACAAATGGAAATGCGCCTCTTCCATAGCTTACAACTCACCAATCCAAGCCCAACAACTGACAGCATAAGTCCATGTTGAAGCTGCTTTTTCTACTGGATGAACCCCTGCTCACTCAGTAGGGGAGTTTATACTCCCTAAGCCCAGGGGGAGACCTACTCATGCTCTTCATGTCTTTTGTGGCCAGCATAACAAAAGTTCTGATAGAATTAGAGCAGGACCATCATTTCATTGTTCAAACATGCCAGGTTACCCCATCTTGCTGGGAGCTGATCCATCATACCCCTGCTGGGTAATACTGCCCCACAGTATTACCTCTACTGTTAACTGCAATTAGTAAGGATAGGCAGCAACACCTCCTCCATGATCGTTCTCGACATTGGTGCCCCACAAGGCTGTATTCCCAGCCCCTTATTACTTACACAGCTATGATTGTGAACAAATTCCACTCCAATTGCTGACAACACCACCGTAATGGGTCAGATTTCAAACAATGACGAGACAGAGTACAGGAATGAGATAGAGAATCTGGTGAACTGATGCAGCAACAATAATCTCTCCTTCAGTGTCAAAAAAATGAAAGCAATAGTCATCAACTTCTGAAAGCATAGGGAAGAACATTCCTCTGTCTACATCAACAGGGACAAAGTAGAAAGGGTCAAAAGCTTCAAGTTTTTAGGTTTCCAGATCACCAACAAACTGTCCTCGTTCCCCCTAATGGCAACACTATGGTTAAGAAAGCCCACTAATGCCTCTCTCAGAAGACAACAGAAATTTGGCATGTAAATTATGACTCTCTCCAACTTTTACAGATGCACCAAAGAAAGCGTTCTTTCTAGTTATATGACAGCTTGGTATAGCTCCTTCCGTGCCTTTGACCACAAGAAGTTACAAAGGGTCACGAATGAAGCCCAGTCCATCATACAAACCAGCCTCCTCTCCACTGACTCTGTCTGCACTCCCCACTATCTCAGAAAAGCATCCAGCATAATTAAGAACTCCACACACCCTGGACATTCTCTCTTCCACCTTCTATCAGGAAAAAAGTACAAAAGTCTGAGGTCAGGTACCAATCTACTCAAGAACAGTTTCTTCAGTATTAGAACATAGAACACTACAGCACAGACAGGCCCTTCAGCCCACAAGTTGTGCCGATTATATCTATACTTACCAGGCCATAGAACTATCCCATGTACTTATCCAGAATTCTCTTAAAAGAACCCAGCGAGTTCGCTTCTACCACCACTGATGGCAACCAATTCACTTACCACCCTCAGTGAAAAACATACCTCTAACATCTCCTCTGTACTTGCCCCCCAGCACCTTAAACCTGTGTCCTCTTATAGCCACCATTTTAGGCCTGGGAAATAGCCTCCGAGAATCCACCCTATCTATTCCTCTCAACATCTTATAAACCTCTATTATGTCGCCTTTCAACCTTCATCTCTCTGGGGAGAAGAGACCGAGCTCTCTCAAGCTATCTTCATTAGGCATACCCCCCAATCCAGGCAACATCCTTGTAAATCTCCTCTGCCACCCTCTCAATAGCTTTCACATCCTTCCTATAGTGAGGTGACCAGAACTGCGCACAATACTCCAAGTGGAGTCTGACAAGGGTCTTATAAAGTTGCAGCATTACCTTCCGACTCCTAAACTCAATTACTCTAGGAATGAAGGCCAGTACACCATATGCCTTCTTGACCACATCCTACAGTTGCAGGGCAAATTTAAGAGACCTATGGATCCAGACCCCAATTGCCATTAAACTTGTGAATGCATCTACCTCGCACTAAGTTGATCTTTCTCTCCACCCTAGCTGTGACTGTAACACTATTCTGCACTCCTTCTCTGTGAACGGTATGGTTTGTCTGTAAAGCTCACAAGAAACAATACTTTTCACTGTATGCTAGTATGTGTGACAATAATAAATCAAATCAAAGGATGCCAATGTCTCACTGATATCGCTTCCCCTAGTCCCATGAGATACCGATCCCCCGGTCCCACTGTTTCAGTGGGTGCTCTTCCCCTTGGTTCCGCTGGGAGCCGCTGTTTCGCGCTGTTCCCCTTGGTTCCGCTGGGAGCCGCTGTTTCGCGCTGTTCCCCTTGGTTCCGCTGGGAGCCGCTGTTTCGCGCTGTTCCCCTTGGTTCCGCTGGGAGCCGCTGTCGGGCGGGTCGCTCCGGCCCGAAGGGGTGCGCGCCGTTTTTAAACCGCTTACCGCGGAGATTCGGGTTCCGGCCGGTGACAGACGGAAGCGGAGCCACTGGGAAAGGAGCTATTACAGTCAGGGAATCCGCGGTAAGGGGATAGAGACCGGTATTGGGGTAAGGACCGACTCGAGAAGCTCAATAACTGCGGGGTAAAATCGGCGAGGAGGGGGAAGGCCCCTCAGCGGGGCCGGACCGGGGGAAAACCTTTAATTAAAGGGCTGGCCGCCTTTCCGCCGACAGTAACTGTGAAGCGCATGCGTATATCCGGACAGGGTCCATGTCACATGACCGTCTCCCATCAGAAATATTGTCCCTGATCTCAGTGTTCACCTTGTGTTGCATCCTCCTCAATCCCTGGTCTAAAGTTACAACCCTGACAGCACTCCACCCAACAATTTAACTTCTGTTTCCAAATTCCACCCCTCTATCACCTTCACATGGTCCATCTCTAACACTTTTCCCTTCCTTGTCTCCTCTGTCTTCATTTCTGGTGATAAGCTGTCCACTGGCATCCATTACAAGCTGACCCTCACAATTACCTTGACTACAGCCCTTCACACCCCCTATCCTGTAAGGACTTCATCCCATTCTCTCAGTTCCTCTGCTGCATCTGTTCTGATAATGCCACTTCCCAAAATGGCACTGCCAATATGTCATCCTGCGTCCTCAATTGTGGTTTTCCACCCACTGTGGTTCACAGGGCTCTCGACCACGTCCAATCCACCCTGTAAGTCACTTCTCTCAGCCCCTTTCCACCCTTCCAGAAGCAGGATAGGGTCCACTGTGACCTCACTTTTCATCCCATAAGCACCTGCATTCAAAGGATTGTCCTCCACCATTTTCCACCAACTCCGCATGATGCCACTACTCAAAACATCTTTCTCTCACTCGCCCTGTCAGCATTCTGCAGGGACCGTTCTCTGAGACACCCTGGTCCATCTCCATCAAACCCAAAACCTCGCCCTTTGACCTTTCCCTTGCAATCGTAGAAGATGCAATACCTGCCCCTTTACCTTCCTGCTCACCATACCAGGTCGTAAACACACTTTTCAGGTAAAGCAGCACTTCACATGCATCTCCTTCAATCTGATCTATTGCACTTGCTGTCCCCAATGTGGTCTATTGTACATAGAACGTAAGTGCAGGAGTAGGCTATCTGGCCCCTTGAGCCTGCTCCATCGTTCAATAAAATCATGGCTGATCTTTTTGTGGTCTCAGCTCCACTTACTTGCCTGCTCACAATAATTCTTTTACTGTTTAAAAATGTATCAGTGTTTGCCTCAAACATTATTTATCTATTTATCTATCCTTGTCTTAAAAACATTCAATGGGGTAGCCTCAACTGCTTCACTATGCGCAAATTCTACAGATTCACAACTTTTTGTGTGAAATTCCTCCTCAACTTAATCCCAAGTCTGCTGCCCCTTATTTTGAGTCTATGCTCCCTAGTTCTAGTTTCAGCCACCAGTGAAAACAACTTCCCTGCTTCCATCTTATCTATTCTCTTTATAATCTTTAATGTTTCTATAAGATTTCCCGTCATCGGAGAGACCAAATACAGACTTCATGACTGCTTTGCTAAACATCTTTGGTCCATCCACAAGCAGGACCCAGACCTGTCGCCACTTCAACACACCTACCTTGTTTTTTTTCCACATGTTTGTCCTTGGCCTTTTGCAGTGTTCTAGAGAAGTCTAAAACAAACTGGAGGAACAGCACCTTCTCCCGATTGGGCACTTTACAGCCTTCTGGACTGAACATTGAGTTCAACAACGTCAGAGGATGAACTCTCTCCTTCCCCTTCACCCCCTTGCCATTTATTTTATTCCATTTTGTTTTTTCTTTTCATCTTTCATCCATTTCTATCACACTTCTTTTCACAGTTCCATTTTTCCACTTCTCCATTCCTGATCTCCACCTAACCCTTCAAGGTAACAATCTGCACCCTCACATTCTAATTGCTTAATAGACACTTTTAGGTACTTTCTTAGCTTCTTGACCTTCATTTGCATTCACTTTGTCCAATTACAGCCTGCCCTTTCCTGTCGACACCCTACCCCAGCTCTTCCTCACAGTGTCTAGATGTAGTATTGGCTGAGAGGATTAAGCTAAATTCAAAGGAATAGCAATTCTTTTAAGAACACTAAGGGAAAAAGAATAACTAGAGAGAGAATAGGAATCCTCAAGGACCAAAGAGGATACAAAAGTGTGGAACTACAGGAGATGGTCAAGGTTCTCAATAAATATTTCTCCTCTGTGTTCACCTTGGAGAAAGACATGAAGACTTGGGAACCTGGGAAATTAGTGGTGATATAGAACAGTACAGCATAGTACAGGCCCCTTCGGTCTTCGATGTTGTGCCAAGTATATTGGGGACAGTTCGCATTACAGTACAAGAAGTGTTGACATATTAAAATGTATGATAGAGGATAAATCTCCTGGCCCTGACCAGGTATTATTGAAGGTGTGGAGATGAAATTGCGGGAGTCCTGACTAAGATATTTGCATCATTGTTAGCCACAGGTAATATACCAGAAGACTGGAAGGTAGCAAATGTTGTGCCCTTATTTAAGAAGGGCTACAAAGAAGACCCTGGGAATTATAGACTGGTAAGCCTGATATCTGTGATGGGTAAGTTACTAGAGAGGATTCTGAAGGATAAGATGTACAGGCATTTGGAAAGACAAGGTTTGATTTGGAATAGCCAATGTGGCTTTCTGCATGGGAGATCATGCCTTATAAACTTATTAGAGTTCTTTGATGAAGTGACCCGGAAGGTTCATGAGGTAGGACAGTAGACATACTCTATATTGACTTCAATAAGACCTTTAATAAAGTTACACGATAGACTGCTCCAAAAGGTAAGACCACATAGAATTCAGGGAGAGCTGCCAAATTGGATATACAGTTGGCTTGATGGTGAGAAGTAGAGGGTTATGGTGGAAGAATGCTTGTCGAGCTGGAGGCCTCAGAGGTCAGTGCTGGGCCCATTGCTGTTTGTTATCTATATCAACGATTTAAATGAGAATGTACAAGGCATGAGTTTGCACATGACACTAAAATTGGTGATGTAGATAGTGAGGAAGGTTACCAAAAATTGCAGCAGGATCTTAATCAGCTGGGGAAGTGGGCCAAGAATCAGCAAATGGAGTTTATTTCAAGTAAGTGTGAGGCATTACATTTTGGAAAGTCAAATCAAGGTAGGATTTTCATGGCGAATAGGAGGACCTTAGGGACTATTGTGGAACAGAGGAACCTTGGAGTTTGGGTGCATGGTTCTCTAAAGATGGAGTCACAGGTAGATGGGGCAGTGAAGAAAATATTTGCCATGTTGGCCTTCATCAGTCAGAGCATTGAGTATAGAAGTTGGGAAGTTATATGGCAGTTATACAGGACATTGGTGAGGACGCATCCTGTGTGCAGTTTTGGTCACCTTAGGAAAGCGACCAAAATAGGAAAGATTTGAGGTCATGTACCAACCAATTCGAGAACAACTTCTTCCCTGCTGCTGTCAGACTTTTGAATGGCTTACCTTGCATTAAGTTGATCTTTCTTTACACTCTAGTATGACTGTAATACTACATTCTGCATTCTCGTGTTTCCTTTCTGTGAAGGGTATGTTTTGACTGTGTAGTGCGCAAGAAACAATACTTTTCACTGTACATTAATACGTGACAATAAATCAAAATCAAATCAAAAATCAAGATGTTGTTAAACTGGAGAGAGTGAAGAGATTTACAAGGATGTTGCCGGACCCAAGGGGCTGAGTTATAGGTAGAGATTGGCAGGCCAGGATTTTTTTCTTTGGAGCGCAGGAGATTGAGGGATGAAATTATAGAGGTGTATGAGGTCATGGTGAATGCACTCGGTCTTTTTGCCCAGGGTTGGGAATCAAGAAGTAGAGGGCATAGGTTTAAGTTAAGAGGGGAGAAAATTAATGGGAACCTGAGGAGAACTTTTTTAACACAGACAGTGGTACATATGTGGAATGAGCTGCCAGAAGATGTGGTTGAGGCAAGGACGTTGACAACATTTATAAGAGAATTGGACAGATACATGGATAGGAAAGATTTTGAGGGATATGAGCCAAATGCAGGTAAATGGGATTAGCTTAGATGGGCAGTTTGGTCAGTATGGACCAGTTTGAGTTGAAGGACCTGTCTCCATGCCATGGATTCTTTGACTCTCTCCTGATTTTCTTTGCTCTTAGTTCAGACAAAGGGTCATCCAGACTCAAAACGTTGGCTGTATTCTTTCTGCACAGGTGCTGTCAGATCTGCTGAGACTTTCCAGCGTTTTCTGTTTTTGTTTCAGATTCCAGCATTTGCAGTATTTTGCTTTTATAATAATTCTTTGATGGTTGAGTCCTCTAATATAACCAGGTCATAGAATCATAGAGTTTTGCAGCAGAAAAAGATGCCCTTCAACTCGTCGTGTCCGTGCAGCCATCAAGCACCAATTTATTCTCATCCCATTTTCCAGCATCTGGTTTGTAGTTATGACATTTCAAGTGCACACCTAAATGCTCCCTAAATGTCGTGGGGTTCCTGCCTCTATAGAGGGAGCTGGGCCACACGTCTGTTGGAACTAGCTGGGTGGGCATCATGGTTGACATGGAGTGGTTGGGCTGAAGGGCCTGTTTCCATGCTGCATTGCTCTATGACTCTATCACTCTTTCAAGCAGAGGTTCCAGATTCCCACCACTCTGTGGGTGAAAAGATTTTCCTCAAATCCATTCTATATCTCCTGCCCCTTATCTTAAATCTCTGCCTCCTTGGTTTTGACACTTTTACTAAAAGGAAAAGTTTCTTCCTATTTATTTTCTTTATTTATTTCTTCTGAATTTTTTCCCCCAGGTTTTATGATATTTGCCCTTACCATTGGCTTGGTTGTCTCAGTTAATTAGTACAAAGATTTAGAGAAAAATATCAGATCATCTGGAAACTTATTAAGGTTTGGCTTTGATGATGGTACAGCTGGTGTGAAGCTCAAAAGGGTTGTATTATCTCTGAGATCACACCATTGCGTACCAGAGATGGATTCCTAGGCTTCTGTGAGGAATTTGCTACAATCTGAGGTGGAGGAGCAAAAATCTACTTTCTTGATGAGATAAGGGCAACCACCAACTAGGTTAACAAATGAACAGTTTAGTAAGATAAGTAACTATATAGAGAGAGTGACATAAAAGCTATTGTAGTCCAGACTCCAAACTGGCAAGGAAAACCTGCGTTTAACTCCAGGATTTGCATCAAAGTTCAATTGGCTGAACAGGTCATATGAGGCTGCACGTTAAAAAGAGTACTTGTACAGGCTCCCATTGAGGTCAGACCTGATATCTCCTCTGTCAGTTTCTTGCTAGGGCGTAGCAGCTGCACTCCAGAGCTTAAAACAAAAAAAATCAAGTAAAACTACTGGGACTGTACTGCAATGTTGTGCAGATTATAAGAAATAGGAGTTAGAGTAGGCTCTTTGGCCCATCGAGCTATTCAGTGAGCTCTTGGCTAATCTAACTGTGGCCTTAATTGCACCTTCCTCTCTGCCCATTATAACCTTTATAGATCTGTCTAATTCTGCCTTTGAATATATTCAATGACCCACCTCCACTGTTCTCTTGGTTAGTAAATAAGAGAAGAAAATCTTTCTGATCCCTGTTTTAAATAGGAAATCCCTAATTTTTCAACTGTATCCCCTAGCTTTAGATTCCTTTATAAGGAAATATCATTTCAGCATCTCCTGTCAAGTCCCTTCAGAATCTTATAGTTCAATAAGGTCACTTCCCATTCTTTTAAACTCCAATCAGGATAGACACAATCTGCTCAACTTTTCTTCAAAAGACAACTCCTTCTCCCCTCGCACCAGCCTAGTGAACATTTTCTGAACTTCTTCCAATTCAATATATCCCTCAAGTAAGGAGATCCAAATTGTACACATACTGCAGGTGCAGTTTCACAAATTCCTTGCATTGTTGTGGCAATATTTCCGTACTTTTATACACTATTCCCCTTGAAATAAAGGCCAGCATTCTGTTTGCCTTCCTAATTATTTGCTATACCTGTATGCTAACATTTTGTAATTCTTGTACAAGGACACTCAAAATCCCTCTTGTACAATTTTTTGGAGGTATTGCAAAACAAGGCTTCGTATTTGTTAAAGGTAGTTTTTTTGTCAATGAGACTTTTCTTGTTCTGTCTGTAAGTCTGCCATTCCCCCTCTTTTGTGTTTCATACCATATCCATTTAGATTTCATGCATTTATTCATTCATTTATTGAATTTGTATCCTATACATTTTTATAGGTGGGATACACAGCAAATTGAGAACTAAATGTATCCAATGGGTACCTGGACTAAAGAGTGTTGTTACATATATGTAAGAGAAACTGAGGTTGAATCCTGGACTGATTTGAACTAATTTCCTGAAAATTCATAAACAAAGCAGTCTTGCAGCTTTTAAAGCATCTTGGAACACGTTTAAGAGACAGAAGGGAGCAAAGTTGCAATCCTTGGATTGTGTCTAGGAGGAGCAGAAGTTTGATAGCATGACTGAGATACCCATGATGGAGTAATACAAAGGAATGGGTTCTATTATGGCTGAAAAAAATGGATTGTATTTTTTCTCCAGTTTATTATAGACTATTGTTCAGCTTTGGCCAATGTCACGTGGTGAATAATATTAGAAGCTTTCAGTTTTATATTATTAATACAAGATTTTTAATAAAAACAGATTTTTATATGATGCTGAAGCAATGTGAATATAGAACATAGAAAAACTACAGCATAAACAGGCTCTTCGGTCCACAAGTTGCACTGATCGTATCTCTACCTACCAGGCTTACCTATAACCCTCAATCCTACTAAGTCCCATGTACTTATTCAGACGTCTTTTAAAAGACCGTATCAGATCTGCCGCCACCAAAACTTACACCTGACATCTCCTCTGTACCTACTCCACAGCACCCAAAACCTATGTTCTCTTGTGGCAGCCATTTCAGCCCTGGGAAAAAGTGTCTGAAAATCTACCCGATCAATACCTCTCAACATCTCATACACCTCTACCAGGTTACCTCTCATCCTTTGTCTCTCCAAGGAGAAAAGACCAAGCTTTCTCAACCTATCCTCATAAGGCATGCCACCAAATCCAGGCAACATCTTTGTAAATCTCCTCTGCACCCTTTCAATGGCTTCCACATTCTTCCTGTAATGAGGCGATCAGAACTGAGCGCAGTATTCCAAGGGGGGCGTGACCAGGGTCTTATACAGCTGTAGCATTATCTCCCGACTCCTATTTAACCCTCTAACCCACACTTCCCGGGACGCTAAAGCACAATTTAGCATGGCCAATCAACGTTAAAAGTAGTTGAAACAGTAATCATGAAGTGATAAAACTTAATGCATCAAACCTTCTCTTCGTATCAATATCAGCAGAGTACAATTGATGCAGTGAACTCCCAGCAGTTTTACAATGCTGTCCTGAATAGCTAGTTATTTGAATAACAAGGAACTGTAGTTAGAAGGTGCATTATTTAGAAAAGGTGTTTTACTGTGTAACTCCTTAGCAAATGCATACAAGATCTTTGTGTCAACTGTGATTAGAAACAAGCTTGATATCACACATTGCATTTGTTGTCTTGTAAACTGACTAAGTCACATAATACTC
Organism: Sphyrna mokarran; assembly: GCA_024679065.1. Classification (NCBI taxonomy): domain Eukaryota; kingdom Metazoa; phylum Chordata; class Chondrichthyes; order Carcharhiniformes; family Carcharhinidae; genus Sphyrna; species Sphyrna mokarran. Next base: position 77,729,427 of record JAGIQG010000001.1, on the reverse strand, counting down.
TTCTAACACAGATTCACAATTCCTGCTACTGTAGTAAACTACTGCTTAACATAGTATTTCAACAAACGGGAATTGAATTGATTAAATTGTAAATTAAGGCCATTCAAAAGAGACTAAATGCCATTTTAGAGTATTTGCGGTGACAAAGAAACTACTTTGTTCGCTGACTTGTTGGAAAAAAATTATAGAATTGAGCTCCAGTTCATTATATGGAACCAGGTGAATGCACTTTTTGAAAAATATGTATGTTCAGCAATTACTGCATATGCAACTTGCTATGCCTGCTCATGGTTGCCATACTTAACCAGTCTAGCCTAATTGTAACTCCAAATCCATAACAATGTGGTTTACCTTTAGCTGCTCAGTGAAATGACCTAAAAGCACTCCATTCAAGCCAGTTGGGGATGGGCAACAAATGCTGGTCTTGCCAGTGACACCAATATCCCATGAAAGTAAAACTTAACTGATTAATGCTTAACTGATTAATGTTCTTCCACTGGCAGGAGGTAGTTTTAAGTGATCTATATTTGTATTGTTGGATATTGGAAATGTGGTTATAGATTTAAGGAATTTAGTTTAGAGTTTATGTGAAAGAAAGTGTTAAATTCCTAGATTCTTATTAAACAAAGGTGTTTGGACGTATGGGAATTTTAGTTTAATTTCAAACTGTGTCTGCATTTGTCTTGAGAGTTTATGAAGTTAAAAACAAACAAAGGTTAAAGGAAGACTGGGCAATTGCTTAATAACTAAGGGCTATCTTTAAGTTAGAATGACCTGTTGCATTTAGTTTTTACCAGAAGCCGAGGCAGTTAGAAGTTAACAATTATGAGAAAACAGCTTTCACCCTCTATCAGAAAGAATACAATGAAGTAATGGAAAGTCCCAAAAACTGAAGGACGGATGGTTTAAGGAAATGAAAAGTGAATCCCAGAAAACTGAAGTTAAAAAAACAAAGAATCTGGAAACTGAAGAAAGTTACTGTTCATTAAAGACGTAGCTGAAAAGCGCAGATCTGGTGTAGTTGGCTCACGAGAAGCCAGATATCTAAAGCAATCCTAAGGTTGGAGAAGTAATAAAGCAGTAGCATTCTATTGGCATGGCTGAATATTTAAGAGATTAGGTGGAAGCTTGACTGCACATGGAAAATCAAGGCAAAGGTATACTGAAGAGAGAGAGAGAAATCCTGAAAGTGGATTCTTGCTTAAATAACTAAGGAAAAGTTTAGTTTGAAAGAAGGTTCTGCCTTTTTGAGAGTAAAGTTTGTGTGGAAGCTAGAGTGTAGTGAGCCAAGTTGGCTTGTGGTGTAATTTTTATCTGGGGGGAATTGAGAAATCCTCAAAAGTTATATTGAGTGGCATCTGCTACTTAGTTTCAGAGTGGGGTGCCTGTTGGTTTACACGGACTCTGTATTTACCTAGAATGCTGTAGTATAAGATATTTTGTAACCTATATTATTTTAAAATCTGTGTACGTTTATGAAGATAAATGTGAATGAAGGAGTATTGTACTATGTCAAACTTTTCATGTTTAATAGATATATTTTTTCTTTTGCTAAAAACTAATTGTCAGTCCTGTGACTCTGTTCATCCATGTTTCTAAAAAAAATAAAAGTACAGACTGTTGAGCCAGAGTTCCATTCTGGGACCTTCTCTACAATTATAAAAGGGGGAAGTTGACTCCAGATCTCATTACAATCTTGGTCCAAACATGGACAAAACAATTGACTAGGTGTGAGTTTGTGGAGCCCTAGCAAAATTGAAGTCAGTGTCAATATTGGGGGAAAGATTCCCACTGGTTGAAGCCATACCCAACACAAAGTTGCTTGTGTTCGGTGGAGATCAATTATCCACGGACATATCTGCTGGAGTTCCTCAGGGAAGTATTTAGGCCCAACCATTTTTAGCTCCTTTATCACTGACCTCCATCACAAAATGGGGATGTGGAGGCAGGAGTGTCCCATCTTGGCCTCCTTGTGAGGTCTCCAGGATCACAATACCAGTCTTCAGCGAATTCAGTCCATTGATATCAAGTGATGGTGGAAGGCACTGGACCCTGACAACACTTCTGCAATAGTACTGAAGATGTGTGCTGAAGGACAAGCTGCACCCCAGCCAAGCTGTTCCAGTATAGCTGCAACACTGGCTTTTACCCAGCAATGTGAAAAATAGCCCAGGCATGTCCTGTCCACAAAAGCAGGACAGATCCAACCTAGCCAGTTACCACCCTATCAGCCTACTCTCGTTCATCAACTAAGTGCTACTTAACAGCACCTACACAGCAGCAACCTACACACCACTGATACTCAGTTTGGCTTCTGCTGGAGCTACTTAGCTCCTGGCCTAATTACAGTGTTGGTCCAAACATGGACAAAAGAGCTGAATTTAAAGGTGAGGGTGACTGACTTCAATGTCCAGGCTACATTCGACCAACAAAATTGAAATAAATGGGAGACGGTGGGGTGAAGAGGGGTAGGAAAAGAGTTTTACAACAATTAGTAGGAATGTTATCACAAAAGTGAATACTAGCTGATTTCCACAGTTTGAGAAGATAAAGTCCAGAGGGTGCTTCCTTTGTGATGGAGTTCAGTCCCAATGAGTTTCTAGTTGAAGACGTAGCAGAATGATAGGCCTTAGACAGGTTGGTAGATGTTGATCGGAGACTTTAAAACTCAAGCAGATAGCAAGAAGTTGAATGATGGTAACTGGCTGCTTACTCAGCTGGGCTTCTAGAGTCTTTTCCAGTTGGTGTGAAAACAGCTGTCTGAGGGTTTCTCATTTCTGAAAGGAATATAGAGATTTCAGAAATGTCACTTAAATCATGCGACCTCCTTTCTCCACAATGATTTCGAAAGAAATGTTTATCTAGTGTCTGGAACTGTCTTTGTTTTCAGGACTGATAACGTCCCAGTCATTAGCTTTAATAGTTACCATCTATCTATATTGTGGGTTCTGTGTGGGGTAACCATTGTATAGGCAGACCCTCTGAATGTACTAGAGAGTAATCTTATCAAGATGCAAGTAATATCCCTTGTTCCTCTTAATGGTCCCCTTTTGAAATTGATCCAGTTAGTCCCAGATGTGAGAGGTCTGTTAGTAGATTTGCACACATAACAAGTTCTGACCTACAAGTACCCTGTCCTCATGATTACAAAGAGTCTCCCATTCATTCCAGTTTTGTTTGGTCGAATGTAGCCTGGACATTGAGGTCAGTCATCCTCACCTCTTGAATTCAGCTCTTTTATCCACTTGAAAATCTCCTAGTCGTCTGTTCAGGTACACTGAGAGAAAATTTAGCATGGCCAATTCACTTAACCTGAACATTTTTGGAGTGTGATAGGAAGCCTGAGCACCTAGAGACACAGGGAGAACATGCAAAAACCCCACACAGACAATGACCCAAACCAGGAATCAAACCTGGCTCCCTGGCACTGTGAGGGCAGCAGTGCCACCCACTGTGCAACTGTGCTGCAAGTACTACAGGCATTAACCATCTCCAACAAGAGAGAATTTAACCATTTCCCATTGACATTCAATGATATTACTGAATCCATAGAACTTCTACAGTGCAGAAAGAGACCATTCAATCCACCAAGTCTGCACCAACTTTCTGAAAAAGCATCCCATCCAGGCCCGGCCCTCCCCTCCACCCTGTGTAATTACTATGGCTAATATCCCTAACCTCCATATTTTTGGCTACTAAGGGGCAATTTAGCACAGCAAATCCCCTTAACATATGCATCTTTGGACTGTAGGAGGAAACCTGAATACCCGGGGAATCTCCTCCTATTAACAACCAGGCAGTTACCATTGATCATAACCTGAACTGCACCAGCCGCATAAACATTGTGGCTGCAAGAACGGATCAGGGGCTGGAAATTCTGTCGAGAATAGCTCATCTTCTGACTTCTGAAAGCCTGACCACCATGTGCAAGGCTCAAGTCAGGAATATGATAGAATACTGTCCACTCGCCTGGATGAGTGCAGCTCCAACAGTACAAGAAGCTGAACACCATTAAATAAAAAACGCCCCACTAGAATGACAACCATCCACTGTCTTAACCATTCACTCCCTTGGCCACCGATGTACATGGCAACTGTGTGTACCATCTATAAGATGCATTACAGAACTCCCTAAGCTTCCTTTGACAACACCTTCAAAACTCGTGATCTCTCCCGTCTAGAAGGATGCTGGTAGCAGCTCAACGGGATTTTCAACTTAAGCCCCACACCATCCTGACTTGGAACTATATCACTATTCCTTCACTGTTACTGGATCAAACTTCTAGAAACTCTTCCTATCAGCACTATTCCTACAACACAAACTGAATGATTCATGAAGGTAGTTCACCACCACCTTTTCAAGGGCAATTGGGAATGGTCAACCACTGCTGATCTAGCCAGTAATGTCCACACTCTATGAGTATCAGGTCGCACAGTGGTTAGCACTGCTTTCTCTTGGTGCCAGGGACCTGGGTTCGATTTCCAGCCTGGGCCACTGTCTATATGGAATCTGCACACTCTTCCCATAATGTCTAGGTTTCCTTCCACAGTCTGAAAGATGTGCTGGTTAGGCACGTTGGCCATGCTAAATTCTTCCTCAGCGTACCTGAAGAGGCATTGGAGTGTGGCGACTGGGGGATTTTCATAGTCACCTCATTGCAGTCAGCCTACTTGTGACACTAATAAATAAACTCTAAACAAACTTTTAAAAATTCTAGTTTATCAGTGGAAACAATCAATCACTATATCATAACTCTTCTGGTTTTAACATTTAATTCTTGAATCACCTCTGGCCTAGCAAGAAAATCTTGAACTTCCCAGCTGTCTTTAACTGTAATCTTTCATTTCTAATAACATCCTAATGTTGGTGACCTTCACAGCACCCATTAATATTCCTATTTCTAGTGGTAAGGCCCTTTTTACATGCATCAACT